>JANUWF010001641.1:0-2400000 GCA_026120185.1 Voacanga thouarsii | reverse complement strand
CAAATAATAGATTATGAGTTTTGCTACTAATAAATAAACTATTGTTAAATATTGAATAATACTAAGTCCTACATAACATTGGAAAATGGTAATTTTTAATTTGTATAATTATAAATAACTAAATAATACATTACACTTAATTTTTAATTAATAATTAATAGATAATAAATAATTAGTAATAAATAATAAAATTACTAATAAATTAATTATACTTTAATTTTTAATTAATAAATAATAAATAAATTTTAATATAAATAATTTTTATGGATATAGGTAAAAGTTTTTACTATGGTCTACAAAGTCATTAATTAATTCTAATATTTTATTTATTATTATTATTTACATAATTTTTTAAATAAAATATTTTATTTATTATATATATATATTAACCAGATATTATTTATTTGACTAATAAAATATTAATATTTTAATTAATATTCTATTCCAAATCTAGCAATTTCGAATTTCATAGAGAAAAATATAGTAGTAAAAGTAATAAAATTTGTTAATAAAAATAACCCAAGATTAACAAGAAAATAATTTTTCACCATAATTTTCCTATTACTAGACAAGAATAATGAACACATTTCCAAACATCAACTAATAGACTAATCCATTCATGAACATATACTTAAATTAACAAATACTATCACCTGGCTAATTTCCTACTAGACATATTCATCATTCATGGCTTCAATGGAAATACGATCATAAAAGCCTATTCACCATAGGTGTCATAACATCTAACATGCTTTAAAAATCCATAAATTTCATTAAACATGATGAACATATATTGATTCAAAAGAAGAATCCATAAGACTTAACCATATATATCAATGCTCATGTCCTAAATCCATCCCCTTCATCCATATGCATACACTCAATTTCCCCATTTATATTCAATCTTCTAATTAACATCTAAGAGACATGAATTCAAAAATAAAGAGAAGGATTAAGAAAAAAATACTCGACAGTCGATCACTTGATTAAGACTAAAGAAGGTCCATACAATTGAGAGCCTTTAGTGATCCAAAAGGAAAAACAGCCATGGTTGATGGTTGATCAACCATTTTGGGAGAGAGCAAGAGAGAGAATTTGAATGGTATATTGAAAATTGAATGGAAGAGGATGAACAAGAACGTTATTCTTGATTTACCTTATTGATGTTCTTAAGACCTTCAAGGAAAAACTAATTTTGATCCGATTGAAAATTTTAGTTTGTGTGATTTTATGTTATAAAGGCTAGAAATGAAGTCTAGGGATTAAGTATAAGTGATCTGGAGTATTTGAGAGTGATTGGAGGTGTTTAGGGTAGGCTTAGGCTTGAAGAAGTGTTGTGTGTTCTTGGTGTTTTGAGAGAGTTTTGAGAGAAAAGGGTGCAAAATTCTGGAATGCTGTTAGCCGAATGGTTTGGAGGAGATAGGAGTTTTGGTTTTCAGCTAGAGGAGAGAGAATGATCAGATTTTTTTGAAATTCAAATGGTGAAAAATGAGGAGTGGTTTGAGGTAGAAGATTATCTAATGGTGATTGATCAAGGAATGTTTCTTTGCTCTTCAATGGTACCGGCTGAGCAAGCTTACCTTACTGAAAAGAATGAAGGCTATTTAGGTTATATGGCTGGCCAAAATTCAGTCTAAGATGGCTTAGAAAATTCTGGTTTGTTAACTAGATACAAAAGTGTTTTAATGGAGCAAAATTCTAGAATTATTTTGAAGTTCCAAAGAGTTTTGGATAGAGTAATCCTAGGAGGTTTTTGAGGTGTGATCATGGAGTCCAAGCACTCAAGGCAAGTGTGGAGGTCAATGGTACTCAGTCCATGGTTGAACAAGGTTTAATTTCCAGAGATTTGAAGGGTGTTCTTCGGCCTTGGCATTGAGAGACAAAGCTGGAATTTTTTCTGGTTTCAATGCTCAAGAATTTCGAATGATGAAGACTTTTAGTGCAGAATTTTTCTGCATTTCCTTTGCCTGATTGCAGCTAGTTTTTGAGGGGGTTTGAAGGTCTTTTAAGGGTGGTTTTCCAGCCTTCTTTCTGGAGAAAAACAGAGGGTGTTTTAGCTAAATTGATGACAAAAAGACAGGTTCAATTCCAGCTTCACAAGCTGCAAATTGTGCAGGATTTTTTTTCTGGTTTTTGTGCAGTTTGAACAGTCGAAAAATTGCACAGAATTTTTAGTCTTCAAGCCACATGAAATGACCATTTTTCTGGCAGCAAATGGGTAGGATTATTGGCTGAATTTTTCAATGCTGTTCTACAAAAATTCTTGAAGATTTCCAGATTTTCCTTCACTACAAATATGAACAACATGAAGGTAGGATTGAAGGTTTAACCATGGTGGTTTATTTCTCTTGGGAACCCATCCTAATTCCTCTCCTATTTTTGGTCATTCCCCTCTCCCTCAAGATTGATTTTTGAAATTCAAGGCCAAGGAATTATCATAGAATTTGTTGAATTAAAAGAAGAGATTTAATGGATTTTTGATTATTTAAATTATGAAGAGGTTAGGACAAAGCTAGAGATAATAAAAGGGACAAGAATTCCTCTAGAATTCTTATTAGGACATGATTATATGATCAAGACATTCTCTTCATGTCTCCCCTAAGACAACATTCCTATCTTTAAGGAATGTAAGAAAAATAAAAATTCAAACATAGCTAAGATAATCATGAATAAAACTTAAGTGATGGGATTTGAACTCATGACCTTAGAGATTAATTCTTAAAGCTCTAACCACTTAACCATACTAACTCTTGTTCTTATTTTCTCACTCAAATATTCTTTTTATCTAAACCTTAAGCAAAATTACCTTTTTACCCTTCCTACCCAATAAGCATAAATAAAGCATTTAACGTAATAACCACAATTCCAAAGCACGTAAAATTATTCAAAAAGTATATTTTTACACATAATAATATGATATGCATCCCAACCCCCTTACTCTAAGGTTGGCTTTAGGTGAGGTTTCACATCGTCCCTTCCTTAGAAGAATTTCGTCCTGAAATTCAAGCATACCTTAACTTAGGTAGGGATATGATCGCCTCATCCGTTCTTCTGTCTCCCGTGTGGCATCTTAAGTGCCATGATGCTCCCACTGCACCTTCACCATTAGTATTTTTTTATTCTTGAGAGTCTTGACACGCTGGTCTAAAAGTTTAACCTAGTTCTCCACATACTCAAGTTAGATTACAATAGTATGGGCTCATCATTGAAACGTGCTCCAAGTCAGGATCACACATCTTTAGTTGAAATATATGAAATGCATCTCGCATTCTCCGTACAATGCCTAGTAAGTCCAATCTGTAGGCGACGAATCCATCATTCTCTTCCTATTATTCGTATAACTCTTCTGCTGACTCCTAGTCATCTTCAGTCTTTCTCTTATTACTTTTACCTTATTTGCCTTTTCTTGAACACGAACTTCACCAGATTTGATAATCTGCCTATCTTCTGCTTCTCCCTGGTATAATGGTATTTGTCACGTCTAGCTTTGCATCACTTCCTATAGGGCCATCCCAATAGAAGATTGGTAATTGCTGTTGCAGGCCTACTTTCATAAAGTATGCGCTCAACCTATTTATCAACAAAGCCTAGCATACATACCCTAAACATGTCCTTCAGTATCTGAATAAGTCTGTCCGACTAGCTATCAATTTTGGAGGATATGCTACAGTACAGAACTTCCAAGCTGGTCCCATTATCTCTAGGAACTTAGTCTAAAATCTTGTAGTGAACCTAGGATCCCACTTAGATACGATACTTGATGACATCCCATGCAGCCTCTACTTGGTCCTTTGATTACTGCTTATTCAACTAAACTTTCACTTACCAACTTAATGGAAATTTATACCATCTGCACTTCCTAACCCTAATTTCGATTATCTCATGTCCTTAAGGCCACTCAAAATACATTAGGTGTTATTTGAAACAGCACCATAACATTATCAAAGCAAGATTAGAATCATATGGATCTACTCTGTAAGCATTAGAGCCTTTGTCAATCAGTATAACATCACCACCTGCAATCTCAAGTATATCTTCTTCTCAAATTCACACTTAATAACATCCTTATCTTAAGTCTAACATAGGAGTAACCAAATATATCTTTGATGACCAAACTATCCAATATTCTCTGGTCTATACATAGTTTTAAAATTCCATCCTTTTCTTATACCATTACTATTAGGTCTTGTAGGCTACAACACCAGGCTAGATATCTTTAGTATTCCTTCAAAAACAATTTATAAACCTTTGCCCTTAGTATTATGCTCCACACTTCTTTCATCGCACCCCTTCTAAAATTTAATCATACTCAACTGATCCCCAGAATGCATGACTCTATCCCTATAACCAACTTAACTCCATGCTTCGACAATCAATCCCTATCTAATATGCTACTATAATCCTCAAGAGAAAACAAGTCAGATTCTCGATAAATTTTACTCCTCTCACTAAAATTTCATCTCGCAATTCAAACTTATAGTTTCCTACTTCCTTGCATGATGAGGAATGCTTAAACAATTAATAAGAAAATCTATAACTATTCATAGATAACAAATTCAACTCTTATGATCTAGCTTAACACTACTCCAGTGAATAGCACACTACATAATATATATAAGCTATGCAGTACAAAGACCGAAGAGTATATTCCTTTAGGAGAAGTAAGGAATTAACCTGGCACCACGGCTGCATCAGATCTCTTGTCCTCTCTGCTTAACCAACCTGGTCATCATCTATAGCCTTAACTTAATCTCCCCAATAACTACATTTCCTCTGCTGGCTGAATTAGCAGTAGGGTCTTAATCGGGCTTGTCCAACTATCACCTTAGAAGATCCCTCAGGTTCTATCTCTTGTTCTTCTTCGTGTTATTTTCTCACATCTAGCTGCGAGTGTTTTGTTGGCTCGTCTTCAGGTATTGAAGGTTTCTGACATGACCAGTTCTACCTATTGCTACAATTTTTACGTCTAGGTGCCATCTTCGATTATCATCACCACAATTATAGGTCGACAAATGCATATGTATGAATGTAAATATATAATGCAAAGATAACATATATACCTTTTGCTCACTTATTAAACATATGAGAGTATGGGGTAATGAGTTGGTTCACCGTTTGTATCCGATAGAGGGCGTTCACACATTTCAACATCTGGTGATCATTCGAGTTGCACGTACGATAGAAAACCAGAGTCCAGAGATCTTGATTACGCCGAACAGAGGTAATTCTGTAATCCCTAGTTCATCTTAATCATTTGGCTTGGGTCCTCGGAAGGGATTCGTGGATGTTTTCTCCATTTAGGAGTTCACGAATTCTAACAATAGTATCAGAGCAACTTGCGAAATGATTAGGTTGATTCATCTATGTTAATCATATTGTTGAATATAAGTATGACATATATGTGAATTTAAACGGTGAATATCAACATGTTCATATGATTATAATTTTAGAATACTTAGCATGCAGACTGCCTGAATTTTAGAATATGCTTATGCCTATGATGTGAGTGAACTACTCACTGATTCAAGGTAAATCATTCCTCATTGAAAATCATGGCATAATAGTCTTACCATGATGAAATGCCCAGTTTTATCAAACAACTAAGAACTCAATTTTACTTGTATAACAAACACCCATGGTCTATACCTTAATATGAAGAACGAACCAATACATAGACCATTACTTACCATACTTGGACCTTTCAATGTACAATAATATAAGAAACAAACTAAATTGAATGATTAAACATTCTATTGCAATATGTTTACATAGAATACATAGTCTTTGAGGGCATACTTTCTAACAATATTAATAAGATAGGACATCATTAATGTGCTATGCCTAGCACATGTTATACTTCTCGATTGGATCAAGTGGTGGTTCTCACATTCGTGAGTATTGTGATGCTCAAAGTTAACATGTGGATGCTTGTTAAGTGAACAAAAATATTAGATAACCTAAAAATGGGATAACCATATGGATAACTATTTAGTGTTCATTATGGCGAAGGTACAAGTATTCTTAGACTTGAGATCTCCAAGGTACTTTGTTTATTAAGTATTGTACTTTGATTCCAATCTCTGAAGTCTCTACAAGACCACATATGGGATAGATATTGGATACTACACAAAGTAAACAAAAGTAGTCAAGAGGAATAATAAAGGATTGATCACTCCTAATAGTATGGATATATATCTAACGGCTACTTGTATTGAATATTTATTCAATGACTCCTTGACTAAGCCAACTATATGTTGGAAATAGTTCCAATTGATACACATATTGAGTTATGGATTTTGTAACAAGTACTAATAAATTCTGACTTGAATTAATTATATTCTAGTATGAGTTGTCACTAATTCCATTCTCTAAAACCAAATAAGATATAGTATGATGCAAGGACTATATTGCACTGATGTTTTGCTATTGAAATGTTCATGTCAAGCCACGTAACTTTCTGGACTTTTGGATGGTCATATGTATTGCTAGATTCCGTCCATGATCTGCAAAATATGAATTTATTAATTAGATAATTAATAAATTAATCCTAATTTGAATTCTAATTATTAAGGATTATTAATTCTATAGTGACTAGAATTATTTTATATTAGCTACTAATTGACTAGAAAACCTAATAGGTCACACTCAATTGAGGAATTGGTATTCAAGCTATTATATGATAATATTGTAGGGCAAAAATAATGAGCTAATTAAAAAATACTATAATTTGTTGGGTGAAATTGTAATTCTTTAAAAAACTTATTGTTGAATTATAAACTTGTTATAATTCATGGGCTAAATTACAATTTCAAAATCTAAAAACTGTAATGGAGAAGTCTTTATTGTTGTTTCCTAAAAGTTTAGGAAAAACACGTAAAAGATATCTGTATTCATTGTCCAATGGAGGCCTTAGTAATTGTTTCCTAAATGGTTTAGGAAACAGTTTCTAAAATAGTCTAGGAAATACACAAATCGTGTGTGCTTGAGGTGGTTTGCAAAAGCATATATATATATATATATATATATATATATATATATATATATAATGTTTTGGGCACATGGTTTTTTGGATGAAAAAATATGCAGTAACTTTTTTCTTTTTTTCCTGTGAAAAGCATTTTTTCTTTTTTTTCTAGGCAAATTGAAAAACCCTAGCCACCATATTATTTTTTTAGCAGAAAACTTTGGTGGCTCTTGAATACATCCTTGTATGGATTAATATTAGAGAAATTTCTGTTCTTGAAATTTAGTGGTTCACACTTGAACAAATCTATGGAAGGTTTCTGCGCACACGAAGAAAAATTTTTAAAGTTACATTTTCGAGGTAATGAATTTTTCTTCCTTCCCCTAACCCATTTTATTACATAGGAGTGATCTTAGTGTATGGATTTCATTTTAATTTCTACTGCACATTAATTGTTATGGCTTGATCAAGATCCAACAGTGGTATCAAAGCCATCTTGTATACATTTACGAGTTTATTATTGGTTTTGAAATTGTTTCAAAAATAAATTTGGCATTATGATATTGTTTCACAAATATTCTTAATTTTGAAAATGTTTCAAAATTATATTTGGGTTTGTGAAATTATTTCACAAATATTTTGTTTGTTGGAAAAATGGGATTCTATGGGTTTTGTTTAATAATTGAAATTTATTTTAGTAAAGGATGTATGAAATCCTAAGTAGCGTGTTGTTTTTGAAGGCAATGAAAACAGAGGAAGCCATGCATGTAGTGAAAATAAAACTAGAAAATGCACTAGACATGGCGCAACAGAAGGTGAAAAATGAATACCTCTTTTGGACTTTGCTTTGTTTGGCCGCGAGGAAAATGATGGAATGACTATCACGTCTCCCTTGCCCGTTAAAACTTCCAGTTGCTGACCAGCGATTCTTCGGCATCTCCTTGGCATGTATGCGAAGCTTTTCACTTCTTAGAGAACTCCTCCGCCGAATTTGTGTTGGTGAAACAATCTAGGCGTGAAATGGTCCTTCTTGATCGTTCGCTATTAGTAAGCAATGACAAGAAAATGAAAGACAAAGAAGAGAAAACGAGAGAGAGCAGAGAAACAACTCTAGTTTTTTTTCTTTTCCTTGTCATGCATTTGTTGTGAAGAAGATGAACACATGACTCCTCACAATCCACAACCCTTCACTTAACCAGATAACCAAAACACCAGTGTTTAGTATTTCAAAACATTCAGAGGTTATCAACAGAAGAGGTTTAGCTTAACCTTAACTTTTCTGTACCATGAATAAAAATAACCCTTTAGTCCAGGCTATTGAGACAGAATAATTTATTATTTTTCTTGGACCCAGTGAGCCAAAAAATAATAACCATTAATTATTTATTTCCCGGGTCCATTAAAATAACCCAATAAATAATTAATGAGCCCAAATGACCTAAAATAATTATTTAAGCCTTTTATTAACTAGTTTAAGCCGAGGTAAATTTGTTTAATTATTCAATCTGGGCTTAGGCCTGAATAATTAATTAACCAATTAAACTAGATAATAAATTTAATTTCTCTCGTTCCTTTATTTTATTCCAGTCCAAAAAATAAATTAGACTTTCTGAATAAAATAAAATCCTTTTTGTTGTGACCATTTTCTCGACGTAAAATAATTAGGACTTACGGTCTATTCCGATGACAAAAAAGACACATCACCTTGGCTACCAAAATGACCAAAATACCCTTGTTATATAAATATCAATATTCTACATTTTAAATATATCGTAATATCACCATAAGAAAATATTCACCCCAAGGATAATGCGGCATTAGCTATGTCTTCGACGTATATGTAAAATAACTAAAATACTCCTTTACACATCGTCGTCCATTTAGGGAGGAAATAGAGTACTAACACCTCACTAAAAGACATCTACCATCCTTAGGATTCTAGTCCAATAATCAACGACTTCTTGGAGTATTTTTGCTTTCTAAGAGAGTTACCCTAAAGCCAATATCGAAATCATATTTCCCAAGGCCTTGGATAAATAGATTATTCGGATAACCACAAGGGGTGATATAGAGTAGACACTATCTTGTATAAGTCTGTCTTGACTAACTGCTCACGTATACCAAACATACAAGTATATTGGTCCTTCTTAAGAACCTCAACTATAGTATATCAAAGCATACGCTTCCAGCTTCGTCTAACCACTAACTTATACTCAAGCTATAGAGTACAAGTCTACGCTATAGCAATAGTAGTTTAAGTTTCTTCACATAGTTCTTTTAGAAACCACAACTATAGGTCATGTTCTACGTATTTGAAATACCCTTGTGTTCTGAAATGAGTAGACTACTCATTGGCTAAAGGTAAGCCATTCCCTATTCAAAATTCATAACACAATAACCTTGCCATGATGAGATTCTCGTTCTAAATATCCGATTAAGAACAACAGTTTATGTGTTAAGTATCTCATGATTCATACCTTAGTATGAAAGACCTCCATTCACATGTACCATTTACTTAAACACAATGGGTTTTTTCTAATAAAATTATGCACAAATATAAAGAAGATTTCGCAAACAAATTTTGAGAAAAATACTTTTATTAATACATATCAAAATTATATCAGAAACCTAGTCTAAGAGGGCATACATTCCAATAATCTCCCACTTGCATTCTAAGACAAAGTAAGTTTATAGGTGCCCACCCCTATGGCTTTTAAGTGTCTTCTAAAGAATCTCTTTGCCAAAAGCTTGGTGAACAGATATGATAGATTGTTCTCCGAAGCAACTGTTCTAGCACAATTTCTCATCTCTGGATAAAATTCCAGATCATGTGGCACTTTCTCTCTTTGTGCTTCTCTTTTTTATGGTTCCTATGTTCTTTAGATTGTGAGACTGCACCACTATTGTCACAATACATTACAACCAGTTTGACTTTTTGTGGTATGACTCCAACTTCCAAAAGAAACTTCCGAAGCTGAACTGCTTCCTTGGATGCCTCTGAAACTACCACATACTTAGCTTCCATGGTTGAGTCAGCAATGCAAAATTGCTTGATTCTCCTCCAAAAAATGGCTCATCTAGATAAGGTGAAGACATATCCACTAGTGGATTTTTTCTCATCCTTATCTGCCTGGAAGTCTGAATCTGTATATCCTGTAGGAACCAAGTCATCAACCCTGTAAACTAGAATATAGTTTCTTGTACCTTTAAGATACTTAAGAATATGCTTTACAACCTACCAATGAACCTCCCCGAGGTTTAACTGATATCTGCTAACTATGCCTATGCCAAAGCAGATATCTGGCCTAGTACATAGTATGGAATATAAGAGACTTCCCACAGTTGATGTATTGGGACTCCTACTCATTCGATCTTTTTCTTCTTGAGACTTTGGACAGTCATTTGAAGAAAAAGACAACCTATGTCTGTAAGGGATCAACACCCCCTTGCATGAGTCCATGCTAAACTTAGCCAGCATCTTATCAATGAATGTAGCTTGGGATAAATCTAACATTCTCTACTTCCTATTTCTAAGAAGCTTTATTCTAAGAATATAACTGGCTTCACCCAAATCGTTCATACTAAATTGAATAGATAGCCAAACCGTAGGAGATGACAGTGTCCCTACATCATTTTCAATGAGTAGAATGTCATCCACATACAAGACAAGAAAAACTACAATTATGCCTTTCAGTTTCCTATACACACATAGTTCATCCTCATTTTGAATGAAATTATAAGACTTTATAGTCTTATCGAAACGAATGTTTCATACTCTGGATGCCTGGTTGGGTCCGTAAATGGATTTCTGAAACTTACAAACCATATGTTCTTATCCTTTAGCAATAAAGCCTTCTGGTTGAGAATATAGATGTCTTCACTAAGATGGCCATTTAAAAATACCGTCTTAACATCCATTTGCCATATCTTGTAGTCATAATGCCATGCGATAGTAAGGAGGATACGGATGGACTTAAGTATGGCTATCGGGGAAAAGGTTTCCTCATAGTTGATCCCTTCTTTTTGAGTATACCCTTTTCGCCACAAGCCTAGTTTTGAAGGTTTTCACCTTCCTATCCACTCCCCTCTTCCTCATATATACCCATTTACACCCAATAGGTTTTATCCCTTCAGATGAAACTACAAGATCTCAAAACTAATTGAAGTACATAGACTCAATCTCAGCCTTCATTGCTTCATACCATAGGTCTACATCGATATTAGCAATAGCCTCCTCGTATCTAATGGGATCTTATTCCTGATAGTTAAAGACGGTCAAAAACCTCTCCAGTCCATCTTTCTGGAACTCTAGATATCCTCTCACTACGATGATTCTCTATTTGTATAGATTCCAGAGGCTGTACCTCTTTTTGTTCTATAAATAGGTTAGGAGAAGTTGATTTACAAGATAACTTCTTTTCGAGTTCCAACCTTGTTAAACCTTTAGTGGATATACTTTGCTCATCCTCCAAGTATCTAGTATTAGTACTCACAAGTAACTTCTACTTCTTAGGATGATAAAAGTAACCTCCCTTTGTATCTTTTGGATACCCAACAAAATAGTAGAATTTTGATCTTGGTTCTAACTTGTCTCCCTTGATCAGTACATAAACTGGACAATCCAATAGCTTAAGAGGATTTAGACTTGGTTTATGCCTAGTCCACATCTTATAGGGAGTCTTAGGTACTAACTTGGAAGGTACCAAATTCAGCATAAATGCCACTGTTTCTAGGGCATATCCCCAAAAAGACACTAGAAGAGTAGCATGAGACAACATGCTTCGGACCATTTTCATCAAAGTCTTATTCCTTCTCTTAGATACTCTATTCTGCTGGGGTGTTCCCAGTGTAGAAAGTTGGCATACTATCCATGATGTACAATATAGTCCTTGAATTCACCAATGAGGTATTCTCCGCCACGATCCGATCGTAAGGTCTTGATTAGTTTACTTGTCCGATACTCCACTTCAGCTTTAAACTCTTTGAACTTGTTAAAAGTATTAGACTTACGTCTCATCCAATAAACATAACAACACTTTATACAATCATATGTGAAAGTGATAAAGTACCCAAACCCCCTTTTGCTGGTGTAGACAAAGGACCACACACATCAGTGTGAACAAGACTTAACGTTTCTTTAACTCTATACGCCTTTTAGGTAAAGGACTTTTTGGTCATTTTTCTCAAAGGATAGGATTCACACTGAGGCCAATTTTCCAATCTTAATGAGCCTAATGGCCCATCATAGATTAATCTCTGAATCATGATTGAGTTAATGTGACCCAACCTTAGATGCCAAATATATGAGTCATTGACATTGATTTTTCTCTTCCTATTTAAAGGTTCAGATTGAGCGTTATTTAATTGATTATTAATAGGATTAATGAAGAATATATTTTCATACATGTGCCCATACATATAACTTCTCCATTTCTACTGATAGTAGCACCAAAATGGTAAGAAACAGAATATCTTTGATTTATTAGTTTTGCAACTGAAACCAAATTCAAAACTACTATCCTATTACAATCAAAAGTAAGTTCCAGTTCTCCCACAGCAATGGCCCAAACTTGTGTACCATTTCCTACGCATAGTCCATGTTGGCCCTTTTGGAGTCTTCTAATCTTTCTAAACCCCTACAAGGAATTACAGATATGATCAATGGCTCCAGAATCAACAATCCAAGTGGACGTTGATCCAACCATTAATATAGACTTTAGATAAAAAATATTACCTATATGGTTTTTCTTGGCTTGAAGATCTGGACACTCATTTTTTCAATATTCTTCCCACATTTGAAGCATTCACCCTTAGGTTTATCTTTAGGCTGGGACTTTAGCTGGTGTACTGCATTTCTTTTCTTCTTCTTGAACTTTCTGGGCTTGGGCCTCTCGAAGATGAGGCTATTCTCTGCCACCTGGAGCTCTTTTATTAACTATGTTAAACTCATGTTTAACTTATTCATTTTGTAATATTCAACTTGAACTGAATAAAGGAGCCTGGCAAAGATTCGATAACCATGTCCACTTGGCTCTTGGGTTCAATGAAAGCCCTCAAGAATTCTACTTCCTCGAAAGCAGTAATCATCTTGAGCATGTGCTCTTCGACTGATGCTCCTTCAACCATCTTGGTGTTTATAATTGTTCGAAGAGCCTCCTACCTTGCGGGGCGGCTCTTATCTGCGAATATTGTGGCTAGTGATGTGCTAATATCATAGGCAGTAGCCATGTGCTCATGTTTGGATTGAAGTACATTTGATATAGAAGTTAACATATAGCATCGGGCTATTTCCTCAGCCTTCTTCTATGCCTTTTCAGCCTCACGCTCCTTAGCGGTGGAACCTTCCCCGATTACTGGGCAATTCTCATATATGACATACTAATACTCCTCGGCTGTGAGTATTATGTCCAAGTTCCTTTTCTAGTCCACATAGTTTACACCCGTTAGCGTATGCTTGCAGAGAATAACGGCTAAGGGACTGAAAAAACCTCCACTAACCATTTCTGAAATTTTATAAAATAAAAGAAATTCTTAGTATTTGTAAAATAAAAATAATTTTGTGTACTTTATCCTCATATTAAACTTTATAATAGCTAACCTCATTACTATTATTTTTAACATGATTTGTTTTACTCTTAGGAAAACTGACATAGCTTCTTGGGAAGATTAACAGTTTCCTAAGCTAAGTATGTTAACCACCACAAATTAATTTTCATTCTAGGTAATGATTTAGAAGATAACTCCATTAACGGGATGTTCATTTCTTCTCATTTCCTATGGACATACCTTACACTATAACCTCCAACGTGGGCTGGTAGATCATATTACGTGTCCCAGGTTATTAATTACATCATTTCATTAGTTTTAGATCCTTGTGGTATCTCCATCCTATACGGGTTCACTCCCAGGGTGACGCAAGGAGACCCATGATCTCTAATGAGGATTGTGATAGAAGCCGTGGGCCCATTGGAACCCTCTCCCACTTAGTTTTTTAAATAAGGATTTTCTTGAAAAAAAAATTGTTTGACAATTTTCAATTAAGTTCTCCTTTAACTTAAAATGAAATGTTAAAATCCATAAAAATTTTCTATGTCAAGGTTTATACCCTTTGAGAAAATTTTCCTCTTGGATTAATTTTATTTAAGTTAAAAACTTAGAATTTTCAAAAATTTTCCATTTAAAAAATTTCTAGAGATTTTGATCTTAAGGTTTTATTTGACAAAAATAATTTTTTCTTTGCTAAAATGAATTAAAATGGCTTTCCATTTTAACTTATAAAAATTTTTAAATCCAAAATATTTTCTATCCTAAGGATAAAAAACCTTTAAGGAAATAATCAAGGATTAATTTTTGCTTAAGTTAAAATAAAGGAGAAATGGAAATCGCATTTTGATAAGTTATTTAACGGGAGTTAAGTCCATGTTCTAAGTGTAGGTAGCCTGGCGATTTTGAACGAAGAGTTTAACCGTGTGTGTATTCATCATATTTAGAAGCATGAAGTCTGAGATGCCCTTAAAAGGATGAGATCCAAAAAGCAGTAGGACTGGGTGGTATACCAATTGAGGTTTGGAAGTGTTTAGGAGATATAGGTATTATGTAGCTGACAAATCTGTTCAACAAGATATATAGAGTTAATAAGATGCCTACAGAGTAGAGGAAGAGTACTTTAATTCCTCTGCACTGGAATAAAGGGGATGTTCAAGATTGTACCAATTACCGTGGGATTAAACTCATGACTCATACTATGAAGCTTTGGGAGAGAGTGATTGAATAGAGGTTACGAGGTATCATACAAATTTCAGATAATCAGTTTAGTTTTATGCCTGGGCGTTCCACTATGGAGGTGATGCATTTATTAGGGTAGATGATTGAATATTATAGGAAAAGAAAGAAAGATTTACATATGGTATTTATTGACCTGGAGAAAGGCTATGACAAGGTGTCTAGAGAAGTAGTTTGGTGGGTACTAGCCAAGAAAGGTGTATCGCTAAAGTATATTACTCTCATTAAAAATGTACAAGTGTAAAGACTTGCACCAGAGTGACTGCAGAGTTCCCTATTACTATCAGGGTGCATTAAGGATCAGCGCTTAGCTCTTTCCTCTTTGCGGCCATTATGGATGAGTTGACCTACAGTATATAGGAGGCTGTGCTACGGTGTATGTTGTTTGCAAATGATATAGTGTTGATTGATGAGAGTAGAGTCGGTGTAAATGCTCAATTGGCGTTGTGGCGACAGATATTAGAATCCAAAGGCTTCAGAATTAGTATGAGTAAAATAGAGTATTTGGAATGCAAGTTCAGTGGTAGCAAAAATATAGCCCAGAGTATAACTTTAGAAGGTAGAGATATACTGATAGCTAGTTACTTCCAATATCTAAGATCTATTATTTAGAAAGAAAAAGAGCTCGGTAGTGACATTGCACACCGAGTTAAAGCGGATTGGTTGAAATTCAGGAGTGCAACTGGTATTCTATGTAATTGTAATGTACCATTGAATCTAAAGGGAAAGTTTTACAGGACAGCCTTAAGACTTGCTTTGTTATATGGCACGGAATGTTGGGTAGTTAAAAGGTGTCATATTAAAAAAATGAAAGTATCTGAGATGCGTATGTTACAGTGGATGTGTGGATATACTAGAAAGGATAGAGTAAAAAATGATACCATTTAGGAAAAAGTAGGTGTGGCATCTATTGAGAAAAAGAAGAGAGAAAGTCGCCTGCATTGGTTTGGACATGGTCAGAGAAGACCGAGGGATGCTCTTGTTAGGACAATTGACAGAAGGAGGCAGGATAGGTTAGACAGAGGTAGAGACAAGCCTAAAACGACATGGATAGGAGTAATTAGGAGAGATATGTCTTTGTTAGATTTGGATAAGAGTATGACGTTTGATAAAAGGAAGTGGCGAGAGAGGATTCATGTGGATGACCATACGTTGCCTGATGTTGGTTCATGTAGCCAACCCCAAGTTACTTAGGATTAAGGCTTAGTTTGTTGTTGTTGTTGTTGTTAAACTAATCATTTAATTAAAGAAAAAATATTTTCCTTATCAAATAAAATTTCCCAAAGACTTTGGTCTTTGAGAAAACGTGAACAAAGGACTTAAAATAATTAGTAAGCTAGAAAATTATAAAGGTTTTCATGCTTTTCAATTTTTAATCCTAAGTGATCAAATAATAGAATTAAACATATTATTTAAGTTAATTAATGATTTTGTTTAATCCTAAAATCCTTTACTGCTATTTTTCATGCAAAATATTCAGAGAATATAAACTATTTCAATAAAAATAACTTTGCCTGATATGGGACCAAAAACCAAAAAAAAATATTTTTTTTTCTGGTCCAGTGCACTCGCCATACTAGATCATGGCCCATGGGAAGACCCATGGACCATAGCCCGCGAGCAGGTGCCCACGACTCGCCTGCCCCCGCTCAAATTGGCCATACATCCTGACGAGGATGCAACAGCTTCTGCGAGGAAGCTACTATATCCGGGAGGATGCTTTCCTTGGGGGGGCTGATCCGAGGCAAGCGCGGGCCCGACTGCAGTTCCTAGCCACAGCTGGCCTGGGTATAGCCTCGGCTCCAAACACCACCGAGCCACAACTCGGCTCGACTTGGCTAAGCTTGTCGCTTGGCTCATCTTCTTCCTCTTATTTTTTTTTCACTGATTTCTTCTGCTATTTTTCTGGGCTTCTCTGCAACTCCGTTCGCAATCAGCCTAAGGCGGTACTTCTTACATTTTTTCAACAAAAGCATGACCCGCCTATTCCCTTTCAAATTGGATTTACACAAAAGCTGAAAAAAGCAGTAATGGAAGTTTGTACAGAGATCCTATACCTCAACCGCGAGGTTTACAACACATCTACCCATACCAAAATAGTGAAGGATCTCACCATAATCATCATATTAGCCTTGCCAATTTTATTAACTAGAATGCATCAATCCTTAGCCATTCAAAGCATCACTCTCTAATACCACTTGTAGGCAATTAAAACAGAGGAAGCCATGCATGCAGTGAAAATAAAACTAGAAAAGGCACCAGACATGCCGTAGCGGAAGGCAAAAAATAAATACCTCTTCTAGACGTTGCTTTGTTTGGCTACGAGGTAGATGATGGAATGACGGTCACATCTCCCTCACCCATTAAAACTTCCTGTTGATGACCAGCGATTCTTCGGCTTCTCCTTGGCATGTACGCGAAGCTTTTCACTTCTCAAAATATTCCTCCGCCCAATCTATGTTAGTGAAACAACCTAGGTGAGGAATGGTCCTTCTTGATCCTTCGCTATTAGTTAGCAAAGACAAAAGGATGAAAGAGGAAGAAGAAAAAACAAGAAAGAGAGAGAGTAGAGAAAAAAGTCTAGTTTTTTTCTTTTCCTTGTCATGCATTAGTTGTGAAAGAGAAGAACACGCAACTCCTCACAATCCATGACACTTCACTTAACCAGATACCAAAACACCGGTGTTTAATATTTCAAAATATCTAGAGGTTATCAACAAAAGAGATTTGGCTTAGCCTTAACTCTTTTGTACCATGAATAAAAATAACCTTTTAGTCCTGGCTATTGGGCCAAAATAATTTATTACTTTCCTTATACCCAATGAGCCCAAGAATAATAACCATTAATTGTTTACTTCATAGGCATATTAAAATAATCTAATAAATAATTAAAGAGCCCAAAATGAACTAAAATAATTATTTAAGCCTTTTATTAACTAGTTTAAGCCCATGTTAATTTTTCTAATTATTCAATATGGACTTAGGCCCTGAATAATTAATTAAATAATTAAACTATATAATAAATTTAATTTCTCTTGTTCATTTATTTTATTCCAGTACAAAAAATAAATTAGACTTCCTGAATAAAATAAAATCCTTTTTATTGTGACCATTTCCTCGACCTAAAATAATTAGGACTTACGGGTTATTTGGAGGACCAAAAAAACACATCGCATTGGCTATTAAAATGACCAAAATACCCATATTATATAAATAGCTATATTTTTTATTTTAAATATTTTTTAATATCACCATAAGGAAATATTGACCCAAGGACAATGTTGCATTAGCTATGTCTTCGTCCTACATGTGAAATGACTAAAATACTCCTCTACACATCACCGTGCATTTAGGGAGGAAAGAATGTACTAACACCTCACTAAAAGACATCTACCATCCTTGTGCTTCTACTCCAATGATCCACGACTTCTTAAAATATTTTTGCTTTCCAAGGAAGCTACCCTAAAGCCAATATCCAAGTCATGTTCTCCAGGGCCTTGGAGAATTAGATCATTCGGATAACCACAAGAGGTGATATAGTGTAGACACTCTATTCTACAAGTCTATCTTGACTAACAAGTCACATCTAGCCAACATACAAGTATATTGGTCATTCTCAAGAACCTCAACTATAGTATATCAAAGCGTAAGCTTCCAGCTTCGTCAGACTACCAATTTATACTCAAGCTGTAGAGTACAAGTCCATGCTATAGCAGTAGTAGTCTAGGTTTCTATCACACAGTACTTTTAGAAACCACTACTATAGTTTATGTTCTATTTATTCGAAATACGCTTGTGTTATGAAATGAGTAAACTACTCATTGGCTAAAGGTAAGCCATTCTTTATTTAGAATTCATGACATAATAACCTTGCCATGATGAGATTCCCATTCTCATCATCCGATTAAAAACAACAGTTTATGTGTTAAGTATTCCATGGTCCATACTTTACTGTGAAAGACCTCCATTCCTATGAACTATTTACTTAAACACAATGGATCTTTTCCAATAAAATTATACACAAATATAAAGAAGATTTCACAAAAAAATAATGAGAAAAATACTTTTAGTAATACAAGTCAGAATTACATCAAAAATCTAGTCTGAAAGGGCATACATTCCAAAAGTTTTCTTTATTTTCAAATAAGTTTGGCATTATTTTGTTGTGTATTGTTTAAATCTATTAAGGAAAAACAAAATAGAAATTGTTTCTCTATGGATGGAAAGAATTATCAAGGAAAAAATAGGAAGTTGCGATTTTGTTGTTATAGGAAAATCGTTTCCAAAAAGCGAACAATAAAAAAAAAAAAAGGCCCCTACATAGTGTAGGGAACTCCCTAGGTAACCTAGGGCCCTTAGGCGGCCTATGAATTGTCCTAGGTGGCCTAGGGGGTTGGTAATCCCTCTAGGTGGCCGTCCAGGACTTTCCTAAGCAACCTAGGGACTTCCTTAAGCTGCCCCCCATTTTTAATTTTTTTTAAAAACATTTGTTTATTTTCCTTTTAGACCCACAAATATTTTTTCCACTTTCAAAAAAGACCTAAAAAGTTTTCTAAAATTTTGATTTTGGACCCACAAAGTTTCTAAATTTTGATTTTGGAACTAATTATGTTATTTTTCCCAAATAATGGTTTTGGAAGGTTATATTTCGTGTATATTTGTTTTGCTTAATTTATTTTAAGTATATTTTGGCATGTTGGCTTGGTTATGGACTTAGACCAATTAGTTTTGATTTATTAATATCCTGTCATGCATTTTTATTGCTCTGTTTTGAATATATAGGGCCGCCTGCAAGTCCTGTCTTCTTTATTATTCTTATGTAATTTCTCTTCTCATCTAACTCTCCTCGAATGTGACTGAAGTTTCTTTGTTATAAAATTTATGTAATTAGATTACATAGGATTAGAAATTATTTTTCAAGCTTATGGAGATGGTGATCAAGACAAAGCAAGAAGATAGTAAGACTTAGGTTTAACAAAAACTAATTTCCTGCTTGGCTCAAAGAAATTAACCTAGAAAGGTTAATAACCAAGCCATGTAATGGAGTCTATTACAATATTATCAATGTGTTGATATTTATTCATGCCAAATGTATAAGACCACTAATATAACAAATTCCTCAATTAATATTAAACCTAATGCCTTTTAATTAATATAGTAAGAATGAGAGCTCTTTTTGGAGACCACATTGTTGGGCTAACCTAAGCCTACTTTTCATCGAGTATATTTGAGCTATGGAATTTAAATTCTTGATTAATGGGTTAGATTTAACTAATTTCTTTATCCCAATTGGGCTAACTCAAGCATAAAAAAAATTAAAGCAAGATTGGGCTAGCTTAAAGGTTTTAAGATTAAAAGATGGTATTCTCCTAATGATCTAATAATTACATTCGATGTAATTGGTATTGGATACCTACCAGTGAAATAAAAATGGTTTGTTGGGCTAACCAAAGGTCATTCTTAAGGACTTTTGATACCGGTCCACTAGGAAAGCTTCCAATGGGCTTTCCTAAATCAATAGTAGGGGCTATTGACTTGAGTAAAATAGTGTAATAATTATGCACTTAATTAAAGACCTAATTATTTGCATATCATGTGCATATGCATCATATCAACCAACTTGAATTTGTGTAATATCTTGGAAACCAATAACTTATTGAGTCAAATTTTCTAGACTGGTATAAAACTTTGAGAATTATTCTCGAGTAGAAAAAGTTACTCTACATGCTAGATGCTCCTATTCTACCACAACTAGCCTAAGATGCTCCTGTTGATGAGCATGTTATCCACAATAAGCACTAGGAGGATAGTGACAGAACATCTTTTTATCATACTGACGTCAATAACCCTTGAGGTGCAAAAGCAACATGTGCATATGGATGCTCAAACCATTGTCTTCCATCTTAGGGAGCTATTTGATCACCAAGTTAGAACAAATAGATACGAGTTCAATAAGATGGTTGAGAGTGTTTCTATTGCTACTCATGGGCTGAAAATGTTAGCTTAATTCAGAAGCTTAGGTCACCTAGGTTTGTAATAGATAATGAATTAAGTGTCGACTTAATTCTGCAATCTATGTCATGTAGTTTTACACAATTTGTGATTACTTACCAAATAAACAAGATTGAGACCATACTATCAGAGTTGATCAACCTTCTCAAGACTGTAAAAACTTCCTTAGAGAAGGAAGACAATGCAGTAATACTGGTAGATCCTTCTTCTTCTTCTAAGAAAAACATTCCCAAGATGAAGAAGAAGGTTCCCATTTAGCCTAAATGTGGCGTAAAGAAAAAAAGATTGCCGCCAAAGGTCAGTGTCATTATTATGGCAAGATGGACCATTGGAGGTGCAACTGCAAGGTCTACCTTGAGACCGTCAAAGAAAGGAAGGAGAAGGAGAAGCTCGTGGGCACTTCTACTTCTACTCCTAGTATATTTATGATTGAGATTAATTCTGTCTTTGAAAATGAGATATGGGTATTAGATGCCAAATGTGGATCACATTTGTGCAATAATTTGTAGGGACTAGAAAAATTGTAAAAGGCTTGAAAAGGGCGATATGGACCTACATGCTACAATTGGAGTAAAAGTTGCTGCACTTATGGTTATTAGGGATATACCCTAGACTCAATTTGTACTTATACTATTGTCGTTATGTATTATGTAAGAATACGAGGCATTTTTTTTCATGAATAGTGCATTTAGTTTTGTAGTCATCAAGTACGTTACATGATAAGTAAAACCCTACAATCAATACAATTACTATTCTTAAACTGTCCCTAATCGATTATTATTAGTGGAATAATAATAAATTAAGATTAGTATATTTGTGACTTATGGCTATGTTTTACTGGTCATAGATATATGTGATATCAAGTCAAAACATAAATAAATGTTAGAGAACATTGTATTGGATATGATCCACTGTGAGAGTACTTTATGAAACATATCATAAGTGCTTTCTAACTATAATGATATTAAAAATCGTTCAACCTGAATTCATCATAATTTCTTACTTGATAAATTCTATATTTTGATGTTGTCTAAAGTTGTTTTTAACCAAATAATAAATTAGACCACTGTTGGATATAGAATAAATCAGGGAGAGGAATATGATTGATAGTGAAGGAATTTGTCCCTCTCAATTATGAGAGAGATATTCATGGGCCCCTTGATAAGTTAGACTGTTAAAATGCATGGACGTGCTCAAATATATCAATTTGAGATATTAATATCATTTGTTTGAACAGTCTACTATGAGATCAATAAATAATTGATTAAGCTTAATAAGGATGACATGCTCCGTGCCTTATGCTTAATTTGAATATCGTGTGACAAAGGACTAAATATAAAGTTATGATTTGGTTCAAAAAGACCACTGATCTTCATTTAACCTGAATTGTTATAATGTTTTGCTAGAAACCTCTTATAACTCATGGGCCATTTAAATGTGATTTGGGCACACTTTAAGTGTTAAATGAATCTATAGGGTCAAACAATAAGCAAACTCGTTAAGTTATTTTTCTGGTGACCAAATTTGATGAATCTAAGAATACGTCTAAGTTAATCAAACCTAGAAAATTGACCAAGATACAATGAATCTGGAAATATGTCTACATTCGATGTATCTGGATGATGTCCAAATTGTAAAAATCTGACTCGGTAAATTAATTAGTTAAATTACCAAGATAATGGTAGAATTTTATCATATCCATTTTAATTTAATTTGAATTTAAAATAAAATATGATAAGATATTATCAGAGTTGGATTCTAAGAGGTTCAAGTGATTTTAAAAGAAAACCCTAGCCGTTTTCTCAAGGGCGCTCTCTGTTAAAAATATTCATGCCTCCATTCACCAGAAAAATTTAAGCCTTTCAAACCCTAGGCGCTAGCACTCTCGGGGTAACGAGTTGGTTCACCATGTGTATCCGATAAAGGGCGTTCGCACATTTTAGCATCTGGTGATAGTTCGAGTTGCGCGTACGACAGATAGCCAAAGTCCAAAGATCTTGATTACGCTGAACATATGTAATTCTATAATCCCTAGATCGTCTTAATCATTTGGCTTGGGTCCTCAGAAGGGATTCATGGATGTTTTACACATTTAGGAGTCTACGAATTCTAACAGTGGTATTAGGGCAATTAGCTAAATGATTAGGTTGATTCATCTATGGTAATCGTATTGTTGAATATAAGTATGACATATATGTAAATTTAAATGGTGTATATCAACATGTTCACATGATTATAATTTTAGAATACTTAGCATGCAGACTGCTTGAATTAGGTTTAATTTGTGCATGTTAATTATTTGATCAGACCAGATAATTTGCAGATTATCTATAAACTGGTCGGTTTTAATATGATATGGTATCATAAGAATGCTATCTGTCGTTCTATGTTGAAAATTATTTGTATTAATCTACCATGATAATTTGTTATTTGTATCAATATGGTTAAATGGGAATGTAGATTGTCTGTAATATGAAAATTCACGGCGATGGTTACTAAGGGGTCCTAACGTTAATCTAAGTAATATTCGAAAATCGGATGGTGAAATCTCATTCTATAAGAGAAGGAAAAATTGCAAGGGGCGCTGCCCCTTTGACCCTCTAGGGGCACTACCCCTTAGAATCTCGACTAACTGTTTGTTGTGTGTTATTCGTTAGTGTATTTTGATTGTAGCTGTGGATTATTTTGAATAGTGCATAGCATGGCCCGTTTTACCCTAATGTGATCGGCAGGTTTTAATCTGGTTGTTTTGAGTTGTAATTTTTAAATACGGCCTACGTGTTGTTTTTCATTGTTGTAAAATTGTATTTCTTTCCTAGAATAGGAATTATTTTAATTTTTCTATCCAATGTAAAAGAAGATAGTGGCCTACATTTGCAACCAAGGAGGAGTATGTTGAAGGCATTAGAGAATGCTCACAGAGTTCATATACATTGATTGACCACATTGATCTTCACTTTGCTCATGATGGTTAATATAGGTTATGGGCTATGCTATTTCACTTTTATTTATGTCTTGCATGCATATTTGATATGTTTATTTCATGCTTACTACAATCAAATTTTTATTTTTTTTTAAAAAATTAAGTTTTAAATGCCTTTTAAAATCAAACACTTGTTATTACTTATATCATCATATGGTCGTTCCTGCCAAAGTAGGATGCTTTTGATTATCTAAGTGAGATAAGATAGAAAATAGTTTTTCATATGTTTGATATGGTTTGACTTAACTGGGTATTAAAATGGCTTTGGGCCAAGGGCATTATATGAGATTTTTAACCGGGACATTTGATACCTATCTCATTTAAAATTTGAGTTTTATTTAATTATAATATTAAAGCCAATGCTTACTTATGATTAAAATAAAAGATTTATAAAAAAAAATTTACCCACTAAGAAACATCAAAATGTTGAAGTTTCAAAAGTTTAAATGTTTTTAGTGGAAGTTTTTCATTAAGGCCTCAAAATTAATTACTTTATATATTTTGTATGTAGATAATAGCAACAAATAGTTGGAATAACTCATTGCGATCTGTGCTTAAGAAAGACAAGCTTAGTGGGACTACCTTTCTTAATTGGGCATGTAACTTAAGAATTGTTCATAAGCAAGAAAAAAAGCTCTATGTTCTTGAAAATCCTATTCTCCCTGCTTTAGCAAATAAGGCCCTAAAAGTTGAAAAAGATACTTATAGTAAGCACAAAGATGAGTCCAACAACGTTACTTGCCTCATGCTAGCAACTATGAACTCTAAACTTCAAAAACAATTTGAAGAAGCAAAGGCATATGACATGATTGTGCATCTCAAGGAAATGTTCCAAAAGCAAGCACGACAAGAGATATTTGAAACTCATATGGCGTTAAATGCATGTAAGATGGTTTCTAGCACCTCGGTAAGTGCTCATGTCCTTAAAATTAAGGACTATCTTGATCATCTTGAAAAGCTTGGTGCTCCTGTTAATCATGACATGGCCACAGATTTGATCTTGGGCTCATTACCTCTTGAGTATGACCAATTTGTTATGAATTTTAACATGCATAATATGGAGAAATCCATAATTGAATTGCATGTGATGCTAAAACAAGCTGAACTGAGCATTAAGAAGAATACTTCTAGTGTTCTAATGGTTCAAAAAGGAAAAGGAAAAAAGAACAACCAAAAGGGTAAAGTCATGGCTAGTAAGGGCAAGGACAAGGCTAAGTCCAAGTTCAAAGCCCAAACCTAAGGCCAAGACACCAAAAGAGGGAGCTTGCCACCATTGTGGAGAACAAGGACATTAGTTAAGAAATTACAAGCTCTATTTGGAAGCAAAGAAGAAGAAGGACAGTGAGACTGCCGCTTCAGGTATTTATGTTATAGAAATGAATTTATCTACTTCTGATTCAAGGGTATTGGATACCAGTTGTGGATCTCACATTTGTGTAAATGTACAGGGTCTAAAAAGGAGTAGAGCCATGGAAAATGTCGAGGTGGACCTACGAGTTGCGAATGGAGCAAAGTTGTTGTAGTAGCTGTAGGAACTTTTGAATTAATTTTACTCAGTAGGCTTATTTTAGAACTAAATGATTGTTTTTATGTTCTTGCTATGAGTAGGAATATAATTTCAGTTTCTTGTTTAGATTTAGAAGGTTTTGAATTTGTTATTAGGAATAACATTTGCTCTATTAATAAAAATGGCATTTTTTTTTATTTTATGGAGATGCCTCATTATCAAATGGGCTCTGTATTCTCAATCTTCATGGATCTTCAAACAAGTCTATCTATAACATTAATACTAAGAGATTGAAATCTAATGATTTAAATTACACTTACTTCTGGCATTGTCATTTGGGCCATATAAATGAGAAACGCATAACAAGGCTTCATAATGATGGACTTCTAAATTCATTTGATTTAAAATCTTATGAAACATGTGATTCATGTTTATTAGGTAAAATGACTAAGACGCCATTTAAGAGACAAAATGAAAGGACAACTGATTTATTGGGCCTAATACATATTAATATATGTGGACTAATGAATATATATGCTAGAGGAAGATTTCAGTACTTCATTACATTTACGGATGATTTCAGCAGATATGGCTACCTGTATCTAATGAAACATAAATCTGAATCGTTCCAAGAATTCAAAGAATTTCAAAATGAAGTACAAAATTAGCTTGGCAAAAGTATCAAAACACTTCAATCAGATCGAGGTAGTGAATACTTAAGTCACGAGTTTAATGAGCATCTTAAGAATTGTGGAATTATCTCCTAATTAACTCCACCTGGAACACCTCAATGCAATGATGTATCTGAATAGAGAAATCAGACTTTATTAGATACGGTTTGATCAATGATAAGTCTAATTGATTTTCCAATCTCCTTTTGGGGTTATGTCTTAGAGACTACTACATTCATACTAAATCAAATTCCATCTAAATCATCTTAGAAAATGCTATATGAGATATGGATTGTGAGACAACCTAGCTTATCATTTCTCTAGATTTGGGGTTGTGAACTTTATGTAAAGCATTTATTATCTGATAAACTTGCACCCAAATCAGATAAATACATATTTGTGGGGTATCCTAAAGAAACTAAAGGATACTAATTTTATCTCCCAAAAGAAAATAGAGTAATTGTTGCTCGAAATAGATTCTTTCTTAAATAGGAATTTATTTTCAAAAGAATCAGTGGGAGTAAAATACATCTTGATGAGATTCAAGAGCCACAATTAGTATCTGAACCCAATAATGAACCTCGATTAAATGGGTTACAAGTCCAAGATGAGTCTACTTTTATGGAACAAGGATCTCGAAGATCTGATAGGGTTCATCAACAACTTGAGAGATATGGATTCCTCATCACTGACGATCACAATGTGGAGCTTATGGTTAATGATAAGCCCACATCCTATCAAGAAGCCATTAAGAGTTCTAACTCTAGAAAATGGTTAGAGGCCATGAAGTCTGAGATGCAATCCCCATATGATAACTAAGTTTGGACTTTGGTTAATCCACGTGAAGGTTTAAAAACCATTGGGTGTAAATGGATTTTCAAAAAGAAAACAGACATGGAGGGAAATGTGCATACTTACAAAGCATAACTGGTAGCAAAAGGTTATAGACAAACTCATAGTATAAACTATGATGAAACATTTTCCCTAGTTGTAATGCTTAAATCTATTAGAATTCTTCTTGCCATAGTAGTATGTTATGATTATGAGATTCGGCAAACGGATGTCAAAACCATGTTCCTTAATGGAAACTTACTCAAGGATGCGTACATGACATAACCTGAGGTTTTTGATGATCCTTTGAATTCTAATAAAGTGTGCAAGCTTCAAAGATCCATTTATATATTGAAGCAAGCATCTTGAAGCTTGAATTTTCGTTTTGATGAAGCAATCAAAGAATTTAACTTTACCAAAAATGAAGATGAGTCTTGTATCTATAAGAAAACTAGTGGGAATGCAATAGTCTTTTTGGTAGTTTATGTTGATGACATCTTACTCATTGGAAATTACATCTCAATGCTACAAAGTGTAAAGACATGGTTGGGAAATTATTTCTCAATGAAAGACTTAGGTGAAGTTACCTATAGTTTAGGTGTAAGGATCTATAGAGATAGATCTAGAAAGATAATTGGACTAAGTCAAAGTGCATACGTTGACAAGGTATTGAAAAGGTTCAGTATGGAAGACTCTAAGAGTGGATTCTTGCCAATGTCACATGGCATTAAGCTCAACAAAACTCAAAGTCCTTCCACGAAGGATGAAGAAGTACGCATGAACAAGATACCATACGCTTCCGCTATAGGATCTATCTGTATGCCACGTTATGTACTCGACCTGATGTGTCATATGCATTGAGCATGACGAGCAGGTTCTAGTCAAATTATGGAGAGCCCCACTGGACTGTTGTCAAGAACATACTGAAGTACTTAAGAAGAACTAAAGATATGTTCTTAGTTTATGGAGGACAAGAAGGTGAGCTAGTTGTAAATGGTGACACTGATGCTAGCTTTTAGTCCAACATATATGATTACAGATCGCAATTAGGATTTCTATTTTGTTTGAATAGAGGTGATGTAAGCTGGAAAAGTTCAAAGTAAGACACCGTGGACGATTCTACTACCGAAGCTGAGTATGTAGCTACCTCAACTGCAGCTAAAGAAGCAGTTTGGATTAAAAAGTTCATTACAGAACTAGATGTAGTTCCTAGGATTACGAACCTAGTGGATCTTTATTGTAACAACAATTGAGCCATTGCACAAGCTAAGGAACTAAGATCATATTAGCGATCCAAACATATACTTATGAAATTGTTGATCATGTCATTCTAGAAATTGTTGATAGAAGAGATGTCAAAGTATGCAAGGTATCAACTGATGACAATGCTGCAGATCTACTAACAAAGCCTCTCCCATTGTCTAAACATGATAGTCATACCAGATAAATGGGATTACGATTATGTTAAATTGGTCTTAGTGCAAGTAGGAGATTGTTAGGGATATTCCCTAGACCCAATTTGTACTTATACTATTGTCGTTATGTATTATGTAATAATATGAGGCATTTCTTTCTATGAATAATTGCTTTAGTTTTGTGGTCATCAAATATGTGACTTGATAAGTAAAACCCTAGAATCAATACAATGACTATTCTTAAACTGTCCCTGATCGATTATTAATAGTGAAATAATAATAAATTAAGATTAGTATGTTTGTGACTTTATGCCTATGTTTTACTAGTCATCGATATATGTGATATAAAGTCAAAACATAAATAAAGGTTAGAGAACATTCTATTGGACATGACCTACTGTGAGAATATTTCATGGAACATGCCATAAGTGCTTTCTAGCCATAATGATATTAAAATTCCTTTGACCTGAATTCTTCATAGTTTACTACTTGATAAATTCTATATTTTGACGTTGCCTAAAGTTGTCTTTAACCAGATAATAAATTAGACCACTATTGGATATAGAATAAACAAGGGAGAGGAATATAATTGATAGTGACGAAATTTGTCCCTCTCAATTATAGGAGAGATATCCATGGGCTCCTTGATAAGTTAGACTATTAAAATACATGGCCTTGCTCAAATATATCAATTTGAGATATTAATAATATTTATTTGAATAGTCTACTATGAAATCAAGAAATAATTGATTAAACTTAATAAGGATGACATGCTCCGTACCTTTGCCTAATTTGGATATTGTGTGATAAAAGGACTAAATATAAAATTATAGTTTGGTTCAAAAAGTTCACTGATCTTCATTTAACCTGGATAGTTATAATGTTTTGCTAGAAACTGCTTATAACTTGTGGGCCATTTAAATGTGATTTAGACATACTGCCAGTGTTAAATGAACATATAAGGTCACACAATAAGCGAACTCGTTAGGTTATTTTTCTGGTGACCAGATTCGATAAATCTGAAAATACGTCTAAGTTAATCGAACTTAGAAAATTGACCAAAATACAATAAATCTAGAAATATGTCCACATTCGATGTATCTAGATGATGTCCAGATTGTAAGAATCTAACTCAGTAAATTAATTAGTTAAATTACTAAGATAATGGCAGAATCTTATCATATCATCTTTAATTTAATTTGAATTTGAAATAAAATATGATAAGATATTATCAGAGTTGGACTACAAGAGGTTCGGGTGATTTTAAAAGAAAACTCTAGCTTTCTTCTCAAGGGTGCTCTCCGTTAAAAATATTTGTGCCTCCATTCATTAGAAAAATTTAAGCCTCTAAAACCCTAGGTGCTAGCACTCCCGAGGTAACGAGTTGGTTCATCATGTGTATCTACTAGAGGGCATTCGCTTATTGCAGCGTCTAGTGATCATTCGAGTTGCACATACGATAGAAAACCAAAATCCAGAGATCTTGATTACGCCAAACAGAGGTTATTCTATAATCCCTAGATCATCTTAATCATTTGGCTTGGGTCCTCAAAAGGGATTCGTGGATGTTTTCTGTGTTTAGGAGTCCACGAATTCTAACAATGGTAGGGACTTATTATCTATACTTGCCTTTTGAATTGATTTTAGAACTTACAAATTGTTATTATGTACTCATTTTACTTAAAAATATTATCTCAGTTACTTGCTTGGACATGAATGGTTTTCATGTAATTTTCAAGAATAAAGGTTGTTCTTTTTCATTAAATGATGTCCTATTGTTACTGTAACTTTGATAATTGATTTGTATATTCTAGACTTGAATGATTATTTTCCTAATATAAACAACAAGAAACAAAGAAAATATAAATCAATCTCATCTTACTTATGGCATTATCGTTTAGGTTATATAAATGAGAATCGCGTTTATAAGTTAAACAAGTTTGGTGACTTAGGGTCATTTGATTATGAATCATATAGCACATTCAAGTCATTCTAACTTAGAAAATTGGCTAAAACTCCATTTTTATGGAAAAGGAGAACAGGCTAAAAAGTTATTAGAACTCGCACATACTGATGTATATGGTCAATGTTAGTACAAGCAAGAGGAGGCTATCAATAATTCATTACTTTTATTAATGATTATTCATGATATTGGTATTTCTATTTAATGAAATACAAATATGAGATCATTGAAAAGTTCAAAGACTTTAGGAATGAAGTAGGGAAACAACTTGGCTAAAGTATTAAAACTCTAAGATCAGATTGTGGGGGTGAATACTTAAGTCAAGAGTTTCAAAGTTATCTGATAGGGCCTAACTTTGTTTATATTTTCCTAGTTATTTGAGATTGTTTTGTGATACTTTTTACTCAATAACTAGTCATTTCACTTCTTATTTAATATTTCTCTTGTGGAAAGTGTTTTTGGTCATTTTGTACAGAAATTAGATGATTTGGAGCAAAACTGTAGATTTTCAAAACTGACCTGATGCCTACCCAGAGTAGTTAAACTAACTATAGTTCTATTCTAGAAAATGAAGGAAAATAGAGCAAAACCTGGAGAAACTAATGTTAGACCGGTACCAGTCCAAACGAAGTGACCAGGCACCGGCCTAACTCTGTTTGTGCTGGTTCAGAGTTCTTTTTCAGATTAAATTAGGAATTGCTCAAGAGGTTCACTTGTTTCCAATTTGTACTAGGCCCAGGACTTCTGGAGAATAATTTTTAGCAACCAAAAGGCCTACTTAACTAAGAAAAAGTGAAGAATAACATATGAATTCAAGGAATATTAAAGAAGAATTCATCACTCAAAATAGAATTGTTTTAAGAAGGTTATCAAATAGGGAAGAAGAGGGCTTGTCTATGAGTTCTTTCTAAGACTTTCTTTTTCTTTTTCTTTGAACAATGTTGTGATTAATATTTTAAGTGTATTTGAATATTATTTTTAGATTTATGATAATGAATTGATTTAGTCTTTTGTGTTGGAATTCGTAGACTCCTAAACGCAGAAAACATCAACGAACCCCTTCCGAGGATCTAAGTAAACGATTAAGAAGACTTAAGGTTTACAGGATTATATTTGTTCTGGGTAATCAAGATCCTTTGATTCTAACTGTGCTGTCGTATATGCAACCTGAACGATCACCAAACGCTGCAGTGTGTAAACGTCCTGTACAGGTTTACACGGTGAACTGACTCGTTACCCCAAGAGTGCTAGCGCCTATGGTTTGAGAGGTTTTTTTCCTCTGGTGAATAGAGGCACGAAATTTTTAACAGAACAAAACAGTTGAGAAGACGGCTAGGGTTTTCTTAAAAACTCCCGAATCTCTTAGAGTCCAAATCTGATAATATCTTATCATATTTTAATTTAAATTCAAATTAAATTAAAACCTGATATGATAAGATTTTGCCATTATATCGGTAATTTAACTAATTAATTTACTGAGTCAGATTCTTATAATCTGGACATCACCCAGATACATCGAATATGGACATATTTCCAGATTCATTGTATTTGGTAAATTTTCTAAGTTCGATTAACTTAGACATATTTCTATATTTATCGAATCTGGTTACCAGAAAAATAACATAACTAGTTCGCTTATTGTGTGACCCTATAGGTTTATTTAACACTGGCAGTCTGCCTAAATCATATTTAAATGGTCCACAAGTTATAAGTAGTTTCTAGCAAAACATTATAACTATCCATGTTAAATGAAGATCAGTGATCTCTTTGAACCAAACCACAATTTTATATTTAGTCCTTTTGTCACACGATATCTAAATTAAGCATAAGGCCTATTAAACTAAGAACAAGTGAAGAATAACATATGAATTCAAGGAATCAAAGTTGAAGTCACTTATTAAAGAAGAATTCATCACTCAAATGAGCATTGTTTCAATGAGGTTATCAAAGGGGAAAGAAGAGGGCTTATCTATAAGTTCTCTCTAAGACCTTTGTTTTCTTTTTTGTTGAACATTGATATGATTAATTTTTTAAGTGTATTTGAATCAAAGTTGAAGTCACTTATTAAAGAAGAATTCATCACTCAAAGAAACATTATTTCAATGAGGTTATCAAAAAGGGAAGACGTTTATCTATAAGTTCTTTCTATGACCTTTGTTTTCTTTTTCTTTGACCATTGATATGATTAATTTTTTTAAGTGTATTTGAATATTGTTTTTAGATTTATGATAATTAATCGATTCAGTTTTTTGTTCAATTGATTATGCTTCTTAGTATTTGATTACTTACTTTTAAATGTGAATTGATAAGATTGGATCATTCTTCTAATTAACTTGAGAAAGAGGTTAGAAGATAGTCTTCATTACACAATTCTTGATTTATTTTCTTAACCAACTCAAGAGAGAGGTTAAGTCAAGATTAAGTAATCAAAAGTTGTTGATTTCACCTAGAGTTGAAAAATTAATGATTTCATGCCATTGTCACCTAGAGATAGGGATAATTACCAAAGATTGTGTTCTATGCATCTTTTTGTTACTTTAGTGAGATAGAGACGTCCATTAAAATTAACTAAAAGATAGTGAAACCATAACTCGAGAGATAATGGATTCTACATTAAACTCCTTCATGATGCCAATCAAAGTGATTAATTGTGGCAATTGCTAATGATTTATTGTTATGTTTTCAATAGTAACTATTTAATTACATATTTTTCTCTTCCAAAGTTATGTTTATATTTTATATGTTATCTTTATTTATTTTTCATTTTTTACTCTTTATCACTCTAATTAGATATTGAATGAGAAGTAATTAGTGTGTACTTGCTCTTTGAGGATCGATACTCATAAATTCTATATATTATGCTTAATGAAGAGTGCACATACTCATATATGTAATTTAGGATTAATATTTTAATTAAAATTGATTGGGAATGGATTCAAAATTGCATGATTTTTATATACCTAAATTTAACACATTAGGTTTTTGAGACATAATGGGATATTATCACAATAGACTCTACTATATACACCTCAACATAATAGTGTATCTAAGAGAAGGAATCAAACGCTTCTAGATTTGGTAGGACTATGATGGCTTTTGCAAACTTACCAAAATCATTTTAGGAATATGCACTGGAGACTATTGTTTATATACTAAATAGTGTTGATTGGGGTTAAAATCATCGTTATTTTCTTAGTTATTCAAGGCTAAATTGAGACACTTTTAATACCATAACTAGTCATACTCCTTCTTATTTAATATTTCCCTTATAAAAATGATTTTTTTGTAATTTTATGCAAAATAGGTACAATTTAGATCTAATTGTGTAATTTTTCAGCACAAACCTAGCACCAGGCCCAGAAAATGGACCTGGCGCCGGTCTTGTATTGGCATAATAGAGAAAAACGAAAAGGAACAGAGGAAGCAATTGCAATTGGAGCTTGGAAAGGAAAAGGAAACAGAAGTCATGGCTTAGACAGCTGGCTCACGGCTAAGAATGAATTTTGGTGGGCCAAAGGAAAGGTCAACAAAAGCAGCTGAAGGAAAAGTGGATTTCGGTGGCTCTTTGGCTGAGCAACAAACGAATTGAAACAGGGAAGTGCTTGGTGTACGGCTCAGTCTTTGGCTCGTTTGTGGCTCAATTGAGCCGATGCAAATTCAAATTGAAGTCAATTGAAGCTAATTTCAACAAATCAATAAGAACATGTCTTCAATGCAAGAAGACAAAATCAGAAGTCCAATTGTTTTCAAATTCTCAATTAAGGTGGTGGACCCTTAGTGTTTATTTTGATTTTTATTTAGATTTTACTAATCTTTTTTGGTTTTGGATTTTTAAGAAATTACTTCTGTAACACGCCACTACCTAGGCCCAACAGGGCCGGGGATGTCGCCCCGTCCAAAGGACAATAGGTCTTTATAACTAGGACATAAAATCAATATAATGGAATAAAAACAATAATTTAAACTTAAATCTTATTACGTCCCAAGAATTAAAAAACAAATCCAGAATAAAATTATTCACTCTCAGCACCCAAAGCATTACACAAAATAAATAATAAAATTTCTTCCAAGCCAAGCAATAACTAGCTACTCATCCCCACAGCAGGATCGACCTAAAATCATGGTAAAACTAGTGATGAGACAAAAATCTCAGTAAGTCCGTTTGTGCTTTAAGTGTCCAGTGAAAACAGTTCGTGAATGCAAAGTACAAAATCTTCACAAGAGAAATACTTGCAAGCAATAAACAATAGTCAAAATCAAGAGTGGTGTTTTACCTTTTCCAATCATACAGATACAATAAAATCAACCACTCAAAAGTGGTCATGGGTTACCACATGTTGGGCCCCATAACTAGTCAGAATGTCAAACTTTGTGCAGACTAACAAAATGTAGGTGATCGGCCTACCAAGCAAGATACTCCTCCTTCTCTATACCCAAACAACAACCGGTTGTCCATTCTGGCAACACACAGTCACTTGACTGAAAAACTGCTAGTTCAGACCAGCATGACCTACTGGACTGACATCTTATCCGGGAAGGACTTACCTCTCAGAGGTGGCCACCTACCGAGAGACTCACCATAACCCTTCAAAGACTAGTCCTAACAGTACACCCTTATTGAGTACTTAACATAACTTTCCCCACTCGGGGAAAAGGAACAAAACATAGTTCCACTTGAAAATAGCAATTAAGGGTTTCCAAAGTATTTGTTAAAATCAGTTTTAGAAAGAGTTTTGAGTTTGAGTAAATCTGCTTATTAATTTTCAAATAATTTGTTTGATGGAAATAAGACAAGAGACAATCCTCAATTGCCTTTACAAAAATGAGTGTACATGCACTCTACATTTGGCTTGCCATAATAAACATTTTACATCAACCAGGTTTTATGTAGGAGCTTACCTGATCTTTAGCTTGAGATAAAATAAAGGTCTTCAACAGCTGATCTAACCTCGCCTGGGGTAAATATAAATCATAATCAAACTCAAGCTAAAATTCAATTTCACAAATAGAACTAGCTTAACTTACTACAACCATGATCCTAGTGTTCCAAACTTTAAGGCTAGATAATAAATAAAGGGTTTATAAGCTAAGTCTAATTTGAGAGTTAAAATAATTAGTGTTTTGGAAAATAGGTATTAATAAGTTGAAGGTTTAAATTTTGCTAAAAATAAATTAGAGTTTATTTGTTGAAGGGTCCTAGGACCTAGATGTACTTATTTAAAATAGTAATCTATTGATAATTAATTGTTAGAAAATAATTGGTAACTAAAATTAGTTGTAAGTGAATTTTAATAGGTCTTGTTTAAAAGATAATAATTGAAAGATAATAAATTTTAATGGCATTTATGAATATAAGACTTACAAAATTAATATTTTACTTATTATGATTATTTATATAAAAGGCTTTATTTGATATTATTATTATATATAATATCTATATATTTTATTTCTTGAAATAAAAGCTATCATTTATTTGACTAAAATATTCTTGTTTTATATAATAATCCAAGTCTACCTTCCTAGGGTTTTCGAATTTACTAGCAAAAATTATAATATTAAATATTTTATTGATGAAATAAAATTAGCTTTGGAACAACTAGATCATGATCATATTTCTATTGCTAACCACAATTATGAACATATACTCCACTTCAATTCATCAAATCATCCAAATCATGAGTAAAAGCATAGATCAAAATTTACCAAGACATGATCCAACCTCTACTAGCATAAACATAATCATGGCTTTAACAATCATACAAGAATATAAATCCTATTCACCATAGGTCACATAATCTCTAACATGCTGGATCACACAACCCATTCATGACATGGATACATGCATTAAACCCTAAAAACACCATACAATCAACCAAGACAATCAACTCATGCATCAATCCCATCTCCATCATATACACACATTTATTCATACTTCAATCTCAACTCATCACAACAATACATGCTCAACCCTCAAACATAATCCATCTCCTTTCAATATCACCCCAGAGACATGAATCTAGAATTTAAAAAGAGAGTTGAAGGGGATTACTTGATTGATGAGAACCTTGGAGGAGTTTCGAATGGATCTCAACTCCTAGGAGACTAGATTTGTCCAAGAGAGATGAAGAAAGCATGGCCATTGTTGAAGAAACCATTCAGCCAAGAGAGAGGGGGGAGAGAGAGAGAGAGAGAGAGAGAGAGAGAGAGAGAAGAGAAGAAGAGAGTCCATTGGCATGCTTATACACATATATTTTCATTAGAGATTGAGGATTAGTGGAGATGAAGTTGATTAAACAAGCTTACCTTGAAGGTGTTTTTGAGTCTTCATAAAAATACTGGTTTTTTTTTTATCTAAGAGAGAGAGTTGAATTTTGGAGTTTGATGTTAAAAGTGGTATGGATGGATTCATGACAGTGAGTAGATGAAATCTGGAATTTTTTTGAAGAATATTGAAATGGTTTGGAGTGGTATTGGGCTTATGGAACTAGTAGGTGTTTTTGGTGTTCTATGTGTGGTTGAAGGTTAAAGAGAATGGAGAGATTTTGATTGAGGCTGCCGAAATTCTGGAGATTGTAGTGGCCGAATTGTTTGAGTGGTTTTGGTAGATGATTTTTCTGGTTTGAAAGGAAAAGGAAAGGCTGGTTGTTGAAATCCTAAAAGAATATTTTTGAGAATCAAATTTGGAAACAAAATATGGCAAGAAGATCTTTGATCAATGGAGAGCTTTTCGGAAGTTGTAATGGCCGACTGTTGCTTAGTGTTTTTGCTGGATGAAAGTTGGTTGAAGAAGATTAATGGTGGCTGAAAAGAGGGGGTACAATAGTGAAGGAAGGTCTGGTTGTTTAAGGGATATTTTATTGAAGTTTTCTAAATTAGGATTGCTGGAATTTTGGTCTTCAATTAAGGCTTGATTGGAGTAATTGTTGGAGAAATTTTAGGGGGCGGTCATGACATGTTTTTCGAGCAGAAGGTTGGGAAAGACAATAGAGTTCAGTTCATGGCTGTTCAAGAGAAGTTTGTGGAGAAATATGGTTAAGTTTTGGCCAGGGCTGATGAAGGATACAAAGCTAGAAAAAAAATTCCTGTACAGGTTTCGCTATTGATGGAATTTTTTTAGGCAGCTTTTGCTGCCATTTTCCAGTCAATTTGTAGAGGATTTGAAATGGCATTCTGAGGTCTTTCAAGGCTGGTTTTCAGCCTTCTTTATGGAGGAAAAACATGGCTAAGGTGCTGGGAGAAAACTAGAAGAAAATAGCTTGGTTTAAGCTCACCTATGCTACGATTTTGCCCAGAAAATTTTCTGGTTTTGCACAGCATTTGTGCAGTCCAAATTTGGCCAGAAAATTTCATATTTTAAGCTGGTCAAGAGGGACATTTTCTGGCAGCATTTGGGAGGGAATGATGGCTAAAAATTTTGACACTTTGAATGCACAAGAAGCTGGAGAAATTCCAGATTACTTCATGATGGAAAATAAACATAGCTAGAGTGGAGTTTTGAAGGTTCACTATAGAGATTAATTCTCTTGGGAACCTTCCCCAACTCCTACACAATTTTGGTCCATAAGATGTCTTACATTTAGACATTTTGAACCTTCAAAGCCACAACACTTTTCTGAAATTTTTCTGGAATAAAATTAGCTTGAACAAATTAGACAACCTAATGAATTGAGAAGTAAGAAAAACTAAGGGTCAAGAAGGATATGAATTCCCTTAGGAATTTTTGTAGGGTACAAGAGTTGGATTAGGGTACTTCTATCATGTCTCCACTAGGACATCACCTTTACCCTTCTCTAGAGCACTCAAGATTGAAAATACAACCTTCCCAAACAAAAGTAGAATTTAATCATGCCTAAAACTCCAATGATGGAATTTGAACCCAAGACCTCAAGAATTAATTCCAAAGCTCTAATCACTAAATCACAACAACTCATGTTCTTAATTTCTCTCTAAAATATTTTTCCTATTTAATCCTCAAGCTATCTCCCTACACCTCAAGCAAGAATTACCATTTTACCCTTCTTACTGAATAAACATAGTTAAGCCCTCGAGACTATAAAACACCAATCCAAAGCACATAAAATCATATAAAAATATATTTAAACATGCAATAAAATATGATATGCATCCCAACCTCCTTACTCTAAGGTTGGTTTTGACTGGGGTTTCACATCCTCCCCTCCTTAGAAGAATTTCATCCCGAAATTTAAGCATACCTCTATTTCAGATTAGGATACTTCCATTTAACCAACTCTTCCGATTCCCATGTGGCATCCTGCATGCCATGATGCTCCCACTGAACCTTAACCATCGGTATCTGCTTGTTCTGAAGTTTCTTGATACTACGGTCCAATATTCGCACAGGCTTCTCCACATAGCTCAGATCGGGTTGCAACACTAACGGCTCGTTATTCAAAACATGATCGGGATCAGCATTATACTTCTTCAATTGTGACACATGGAACACATCATGAATTTCCATCAACCTATCTGGCAGGTCCAATCGGTATGCTACTGGTCTAATCCTTTCCTTAATCGGAAGCGGCCCCAAATACCTCAGATTCAGCTTTCCACCCTTCGGATACTTCAAGATTCCCCTATTCGGCGTCAATCTCAGAAATACGTTGTCCCTGACTTGAAACTCCAACTCTCTTCGCTGGTTGTCCACGTAGCTCTTCTGTCGGCTCTGTGCCGCCTTCAACCTTTCCCTGATCAATATTACTTTATCCAACATCTCTTGGACACAGACTTCTCCGGTTCTGCTTATGTGACCAACTCCAATACAGCGGTACCTGACACTTGCGCCCATACAAAGCCTCATAGGGTGCCATCCCAAATGAAGCTTGATAGCTATTGTTATATGATGGTTCTGTGTACTGTACACATTCTATCCATTTATCCCCGAAGTCCAGAACATAGACTCTCAGCATATCTTTCAATATTTGTATAACCCTTTCTGACTGCCCATCGGTCTGCGAATGCGCCGTCATACTGAATTTCAGACTCGAACCCATTGCTTCCTGAAACTTTCCCCAAAATTGAACCTCGGGTCTTGGTCAAACACTATGCTTGAAGGCACTTCGTGCAGTCAGACTATCTCTCGAACATAAGTCTGAGCTAGCTTCTTCATAGAGTCTCTTACATTTACCGGTATGAAATGGGCCGACTTGGTCAGTCGATCCACCACTACCCATATGGCATCCTTCTAGGTCTTTGACATGGGAAGTCCAGTGACAAAATCCATAGTCACCTCCTCCCATTTCCATTCTGGTATTGGCTATGGCTACAGTAGTCCTGCTGACTTCTTGTGCTCTGCTTTGACTTTTGGCAGGTGAGATAAGTCGAGACATAATTGACAACATCCCGCTTCAGTCCGAGCCACCAATAGACTCTCTTCAAGTCCTGATACATGTTGACTTCTCTCAGATGATTGGCGTACTTGTTCTTGTGTGCCTCTTCCAAAATTCTATCCTTTAATTGCTGCTCTCTGGGTACACACAATCGATCTCTGAAATGCAAAACTCCCGCCTCGTCCTGACGGAATTCACTGCCTGGCCACTTGAGCTCCTTGTCCTTGAAAAGCTGAAACTCTGCGTTGCTTTGCTAAGCTTCCACGATTTCCCGTCTTAAATCTGGTACCAACTTTAGATTACTGACGATGATTCTTTCGTCTTGCACTTCCACCCTTCTATCCAACACATCCTGAACCACTTGAATTTCCTGCACTCTTAGCCTGGCCATACCAACTTTCCTGCTTAGGGCGTCTGCCACAACGTTGGCCTTCCCTAGATGGTAGTTGATCGGACAATAGTATTCTTCCAAAAATTCCATCCATCTTCACTGCCTCAAGTTCAGATCCTTCTAAGTGAAGATATACTTCAGACTCTTATGGTTGGTGAACACCTCATATTCAGCTCCGTACAGGTAGTGTCGCCATTTCTTTAGGGCGAACACAATAGCTGCCAGTTCTAGATCATGACTAGGATAGTTGATCTTATGAGGTCTCAGTTTCCGAGAAGCGTTAGCGATCACCTTCCAGTCTTGCATCAATATTGCTCCTAATCCTTCTTTCGAGGGGTCGTTATACAGCGCGTAAGGCTTCCCTTCCTCTAGCAGACTCAATACTGGCGATGTCATCAATCTTCGCTTGAGTTCTTGAAAACTTTTCTCGTATTTCTTGTTCCACATAAATGGAACATCCTTTCTCAGCAGTCGGGTCATCGGCGATGTGAACGTCGAAAACGCTTTGATAAATCTTTGGTAGTAACCAGCCAATCCCAAGAAACTTTGGATCTCGGTGATGTTCTCCGTTTGCTTCCAGTTTGACACTGCTTCAACCTTTGCCGGGTCTACCTTGATTCCCTCATTAGTCACCATATGGCCAAGGAATACCACACCGTCCAACCAAAATTCTCACTTACTAAACTTGGCGTATAGCTTGTGCTCTCGAAGCTTCTCTAATACGAGCTTTAGATGCTCTGCACACTCCTCCAAACTCTTGGAGTAAATCAAAATGTTGTCGATGAAGACCACCACGAACTTGCCCAGATAAGGTCGGAAGACTCGGTGCATCAGGTTCATGAATATTGCTAGAGCATTGGTCACCCCGAATGGCATTACCATGAACTCATAATGTCCATATCTGGTGTTGAAAGTCGTCTTGGGGATATCCTCCTCTTTATCCGCACTTGGTAGTACCCTTACCTCAAGTCCAACTTGGGGTAGCAATTGGACCCTTGCAATTGATCGAACAGCTCGTCAATCAATGGTAGGGGATACTTGTTCTTGATCATCAAGTTGTTCAAATCCCGATAGTCAATGCATAGCCTCAGAGTTTCGTACTTCTTCTTCACAAATAGCACAGGTGCTCCCCAGGGTGACGTGCTAGGTCTGATATAGCTTTGACTCACTAACTCCTCTAACTGTTCCTTCAACTCTTTCAGCTCTACCGGTGCTATCCGATATGGGGTCCGTGATGCTGGTTCCGCTTCTGGAACTAAGTCGATGGTGAATTCCACCTCTCGGCGGGGAGGTAAAGAATCAAGTTCCACTGGGAACACATCGGGAAAATCCTTCACTACTTCGGTGTCCTCTAGAGTGCACTGGTCCTTCGACTTGTTTATCACGTAAGCCAAGTACCCTTGACATTCTTGGTTCAGCAATTTTCGGGCCTTAGCCCTTGCGATCAAATACTTCAACTCCTTTACCTTCTTGCCATTAAATTCCAACACATCACTACCCGGTCTAACGAACTAGACCGATTTATTGTTACAGTCTACCCTAGCCCATGCTTGGCTAACCAATCCATCCCCAAAATCAAGTCATAATCTTCAATATCCAATACTATTAAATCTCCCTCCAGACTTTCTCTCCCCACATCAATTTTACAATTTTCACATACCAATCTGCTTACACCATTTTCCCCAAATGTGTGCTTACCATAAAAGTATAAGGTAGCTCTACTCCATCCCAACCCAAATGACATGCACAAATCTTGTCTAAATAAGAATGAGTAGAGCTAGGATCTATCAATGCATTAACGGAGCGTCCTTGAATAGTAAATGTACTTTCCACTACTGCCGCATCGGTCCCAACCTCCTCTCTGTTGAGAGCGAATACCTTGGTCTTCACTTGTATCTTCGGTGCTCCACTCCCGGATACTCCTATGGTGTTGGTTCTGTTGGGCCTCGGGTTCTGTGCCGGGTTTCTTTGCCCTACTCGGTGCAACTTAGGGCAGGCGTTCTGCAGGTGGTTCGGGTCACCACAGTGATAACATTTCCTTTCACTACCCTTAGACCAATAGTTCTTCTCAGTATGGCCCCTTTTTCCACACTGCTGGCATGTTGGAAGGTTTTGAGCAGGACCCACTGGTGCTGTCCGGGCTTGTTTTCCCTGGTTCTGCTACTGTTGGTTGGTGGGGCGCTTGTTAGATTGCTGCCCTTAGAAGTATCCTTGCGGCTGCCTTGGTAGTTGAAAAGGCCTCACCACTATCCTACTACAGTCCTCGTTTTCAATTTGGGTAGCCACATCCACTGCCCCCGAATAGGTCGTTGGCGGAGAAGGTGCAAACGCCCTCCTCAATTCTGGCCTTAGCCCCTTGACGAACTGCCTCATCCTATTCTACTCAGTATCTACTAATCTCTAGCAGTACTTCGACAGCTGGGTGAATCATGCTGCGTACTGAGCCACTGACATGCTCCCCTGCTTCAAATTCTGAAATTCATCCTCCCGCTTTTCCACGATTCACTGAGGGATGTACTCAGCTCTGAAGACCTTAACAAAGTTAGACCACGTCTATTCCTGCTCGCCCATTTCCCAATCGTCTTGAACTCGTTGCCACCATGCCCGAGCTGGTCCTCTCAACCGGAAAGCCGCAAACTTAACCATCCGCTTCTCGGTGTACTGGAGCATTGCAAATATGTCCTCCATTTGCTCGACCCACTGTTCTGCCTTCTGATCTTGTTCAGCTTCGCCTAAGAAGACGGGCGGTTGAAACTTTAGAAACCACTCTAATGCCTCATCTTCCCTTTTAGAGTTCCTTCCTCGGTCAGAGTTTGCAGAATTTCGGCCATCTTGCTGAATGTCTGGCCCATTGACACATTAATCGGAACTTCAAACCTCGTTCCCATATCCGGACCACTCCCATCACCCTGGTTAGGTGATTGCATCTGAGCTATCTCGACTTCCGGTGCCACATGATCGATTTTTGGAACCCTTCTACTTGATGAAGTTGCACGGTGCTTGGGTGCCATTCTAAACCACACCCCAAATGATAAGTGTATGCATTCAAGGGTTAAATCATTTTAGTTGAGCATGCATTCACAGTCAAATATAAGTAAAAAGAAATCAAATGCAAATTTTATCTAAAAAGTTACCAATAAATTCTCCTTCAAAGATTGATTTGCATAAATTCGAAATTTTGACAGAAAATAAAATTAAAAATCCTTAACATAAAAGTGCTAAAAAAATAATAAATAAATAAACAGCTGAATCAAAATAACTCATAGTCCTCTAGTCTTCATCAGAATCCTCATCATCAGCTTCATACAACTAACCCCCAGAATTCTTAGAAAAATCTACCCCAACCCCACTGGCAAACCCCTTTATTGGCTCCTTCCCGGGGTGCCTAGAACTCTCCTTGGCTCAACTCGGCTGAAAAAAGGAACGAAAGAAGGCTTAAGTGGAGACTCATAGTCTATCTTCCCCGGGTCATCACTATCTGCTGCTAAGTCCATTACGGGACTAGGAGGGGGGGTACATGCTCCACGGCTATCACCTCATCTTCACTGTCAGAGCTTATGTCTATCACTGGAAACAGGGGTGGCTCATGGATCGAGACCTCATTATCAGTGCTATCCTCCAAAGGGATAACAGGCTGAGGGGCAGGCTGGGGAACTGGAAGGTCTTCCGGGTATATAGGGATAGGCGGGTGCCATTGCTGCCCTTTCTTTGCGGTTCTAAGCATTCTAACCATCCTACAGCATAAACAAGATAGGTTAGATAAAGATTCTATCTTAAATAAATAGAACACATATCATCAATATTTGCCTATAACCTATGCTCTGATACCATTTGTAACACCCCACTACCGAGGCTCAACAAGGCTGGGGATGTTGCCCCATCCAAAAGATTGGGGGTCTTTATAACTAGGACATACAATCAATATAATGGAATAAAAACAATAATTTAAACTTAAATCTTATTACATCCCAAGAATTCAAAAACAAATCTAGAATAAAATTATTCACTCTCAACTCCCAAAGCATTACCCAAAATAAATAATAACATTTCTTCCAAGGCAGGCAAAAACTAGCTACTCATCCCCATAGTAGGATCGACCTGAAATCATGGTAAAACGGGTGATGAGACAAAAATCTCAGTAAGTCCGTGTGTGCTTTGAGTGTCCATTGAAAACAGTTTGTGAATGCAAAGTACAAAATCTTCACAAGAGAAATGCTGGCAAGCAATAAACAATAGTCAAAATCAAGAATGGTGTTTTGGCTTTTCCAACCATACAGATACAATAAAATCAACCACTCAAAAGTGGTCATGGGTTACCACACGTTGGGCCCCAAAACTAGTCAGAATGCCACACTTTGTGCAGACTGACAAAAGGTAGGTGATCGACCTACCAGGCAAGATACTCTTCCTTCTCTATACCCAAATAACAACCGGTTGTCCATTCCGGCAACACACAGTCACTTGGCTGAAAAACTGCTAGCTCGGACCGGCACGACTTACTGGACTGACATCCTATTTGAGAAGGACTTACCCCTCAGAGGTGGCCACCTACTGAGAGACTCACCTTAACCCTTCAAAGACTACTTCTAGCAGTCCACCCTTATTGAGTACTCAACATAACTTACCCCACTCGGGGAAAAGGGAACAAAATATAGTTCTACTTGAAAATGGCAATTAAGGGTTTCCAAAGTCTTTATCAAAATCAGTTTTAGAAAGAGTTTTGAGTTTGAGTAAATCTACTTATTGATTTTCAAATAATTTGTTTGACAGAAATAAGATAGGAGACAATCCTCAATTGCCTTTACAGAAATGAGCGTCCATGCACTCTACATTTGGATTGCCATAATAAACATTTTACATCAAACAGGTTTTATGCAAGAACTTACCTGATCCTTAGCTTGAGATAAAATAAAGGTCTTCAACAGCTGACCTAATCCCGCCTGGGGTAAATACAAATCATAATCAAACTCAAGCTAAAATTCACTTTCACAAATAGAACTAGCTCAACTTACTAAAACCATGATCCTAGTGTCCCAAGTTTTAAGGCTAGATAATAAATAAAGGGTTTATATGCTAAGTCTAATTTGAGAGTTAAAATAATTAGTGTTTTCGGAAATAGGTACTAATAAGTTGGAGGTTTAAATTTTGCTAAAAATAAATTAGAGTTTATTTGTTGAAGGGTCATAAGACCTAGATGTAATTATTTAAAATAGTAATCTATTGATAATTAATTGTTAGAAAATAATTGGTAACTAAAATTAGTTGCAAGTGAATTTTAATAGGTCTTGTTTAAAAGATAATAATTGAAAGATAATAAATTTTAATGGTATTTATGAATATAAGACTTACAAAATTAATATTTTACTTATTATGATTATTTATATAAAAGGCTTTATATGATATTATTATTAAATATAATATCTATATATTTTATTTCTTGAAATAAAAGCTATCATTTATTTGACTAAAATATTCTTGTTATATATAATAATCCAAGTCTACCTTCCAAGGGTTTTCGAATTTACTAGCAAAAATTATAATATTAAATATTTTATTGATGAAATAAAATTAGCTTTGGAACAACTAGATCATGATCATATTTCTATTGCTAACCACAATTATGAACATATACTCCACTTCAATTCATCAAATCATCCAAATCATGAGTAAAGGCATAGATCAAAATTTACCAAGACATGATCCAACCTCTACTAGCATAAACATAATCTTGGCTTTAACAATCATACAAGAATATAAATCCTATTCACTATAGGTTACATAATCTCTAACATGCTGGATCACACAACCCATTCATGACATGGATACATGCATTAAACCCTAAAAACACCATACAATCAACCAAGACAATCAACTCATGCATCAATCCCATCTCCATCATATACACACATTTATTCATACTTCAATCTCAACTCATCACAACAATACATGCTTAACCCTCAAACATAATCCATCTCCTTTCAATATCACCCCAAAGACATGAATCTTGAATTTAAAAAGAGAGTTGAAGGGGATTACTTGATTGATGAGAACCTTGGAGGAGTTTCGAATGGATCTCAACTCCCAGGAGACTAGATTTGTCCAAGAGAGATGAAGAAAGCATGGCCATTGTTGAAGAAACCATTCAGCCAAGAGAGAGAGAGAGAGAGAGAGAAAAGAGAAGAAGAGAGTCCATTAGGATGCTTATACACATATATTTTCATTAGAGATTGAGGATTAGTGGAGATGAAGTTGATTGAACAAGCTTACCTTGAAGATGTTTTTGAGCCTTCATAAAAATACTGGTTTTTTTTAATCTAAGAGAGAGAGTTGAATTTTGGAGTTTGATGTTAAAAGTGGTATGGATGGATTCATGACAGTGAGTAGATGAAATCTGGAATTTTTTTGAAGAAGATTGAAGTGGTTTGGAGTGGTATCAGGCTTATGGAACTAGTAGGTGTTTTTGGTGTTCTATGTGTGGTTGAAGGTTGAAGAGAATGTAGAGATTTTGATTAAGGCTGCCGAAATTTTGGGGATTGTAGTGGCCGAATTGTTTGAGTGGTTTTGGTAGATGATTTTTCTAGTTTGAAAGGAAAAAGAAAGGCTGGTTGTTGAAATCCTAAAAGAATATTTTTGAGAATCAAATTTGGAAACAAAATATGACAAGAAGATCTTTGATCAATGGAGAGCTTTTTGGAAGTTGTAATGGCCGACTGTTGCTCAGTGTTTTTGCTGGATGAAAGTTGGTTGAAGAAGATTAATGGTGGCTGAAAAGAGGGGGTACAATAGTGAAGGAAGGTCTAGTTGTTTAAGGGATATTTTATGGAAGTTTTCTAAATTAGGATTGCTAGAATTTTGGTCTTCAATCAAGGCTTGATTGGAGTAACTGTTGGAGAAATTTTAGGGGGCAGTCATGACATGTTTTTCGAGCAGAAGGTTGGGAAAGACAATAGAGTTCAGTTCATGGCTATTCAAGAGAAGTTTGTGCATAAAAATGGTGAAGTTTCGGCCAGGGCTGAAGAAGGAAACAAAGCTGGAAAAAAAAAATTCTTGTACAGGTTTCTCTATTGCTGGAATTTTTCTGGGCAGCTTTTGTTGCCATTTTCTAGTCAGTTTATAGAGGATTTGAAGGGGCATTCAAAGGTTTTTCAAGTCTGGTTTCCAGCATTCTTTATGGCGAAAAAATGTGGCTAAGGTGCTGGGAGAAAACTGGAAGAAAACAGCTTGGTTTAAGCTCACCTATGTTGGGATTTTGCCCAGAAAATTTTCTGGTTTTGCACAGCATTTGTGCAGTCCGAATTTGGCCCGAAAATTTCATATTTCAAGCTGGTCAAGATGGCCATTTTTTGGCAGCATTTGGGAGGGAATGATGGCTGAAAATTTTGACACTTTGAATGCACAAGAAGCTGGAGAAATTCCAAATTACTTCATGAAGGAAAATGAACATAGCTAGAGTGGAGTTTTGATGGTTCACTATGGAGATTAATTCTCTTGGGAACCTTCCCCAACTCCTACACAATTTCGGTCCATAAGATGTCTTACATTTAGACATTTTGAACCTTTAAAGCCACAACACTTTGCTGGAATTTTTTGAGAATAAAATTGGCTTGAACAAATTAGACAACCTAATGAATTGAAAAGTAAGAAAAACTAAGGGTCAAGAAGGGTATGAATTCCCTTAGGAATTTTTGTAGGGTACAAGAGTTGGATTAGGGTACTCCTATCATGTTTCCCCTAGGACATCACCTTTACCCTTCTCTAGAGCACTCAAGGTCGAAAATACAACCTTCCCAAACAAAAGTAAAATTTAATCATGCTAAAACTCCAATGATGGAATTTGAACTCAAGACCTCAAGAATTAATTCCAAAGTTCTAACCACTAAACTACAAAAACTCTTGTTCTTAAGTTCTCTCTAAAATATTTTTCCTATTTTATCCTCAAGCTATCTCCCTATTTTCACCTCAAGCAAGAATTACCATTTTGCCCTTCTTACTCAATAAATATAATTAAGCCCTCGAGACTATAAAACACCAGTCCAAAGCACATAAAATCATATAAAAATATATTTAAACTTGCAATAAAATATTATATGTATCCCAACCCTCTTACTCTAAGGTTGGTTTCGACTAGGGTTTCACAACTTCTTCTTTACTTAGGATTCTTTTCAGAACTTTGTAAGCATTTAAATAAAGGCTATTTACCTTAGAAAAAGGGTGTGCACAATGTAGAGACTTAGATATATTTTAAAGTGTGTCACCAATATTTTCTCGAGAGAAATAATTTAAGGAGCATTGATTCTTGGAGGAGTTTTCATTGAAAATTGAAAGGCTTATCTATGAGTATTTATCTCTTTCCTCTGTTTTCTTTTTCTTGAACATAATGTATTAATTATTTTATTGTAATTTGACATTATTTTCGATATTCATGATTTTTAGAGTTACTTTGATCTTTTGATTAATTGATTGTTATTCTTGGTATTTAATTACTTATGCTAATTATGAGATTACTTTGTTGTTTCTTTCTATTAACTTACTTGGAAAAGGGTTAATGGTGGTTTCAATTCATTAATTTCATATTTGTTGTCTATTAATTTGCTTGGAAAAGAGGTTAATTGCTAAGAACTGGGTAATTAAAGGTTAATTGATGTCTGCCAGGATATGGATTCAATGGTTAATTGCATGTTTTAAATTTTCCAGGATATGGGGATTTAATCAAGGATTGTGTTTAAAGCATCTTTTGGGTGAATTAGTTGAGACAGGATATGTGATGCTAATTTGTCTAGAAGATAGTAATTTCATGGATTGTAAAAGAAGTGAATCTATCTTAATCCTTAATGATGCAAAAAGAATGATTAGTTATGATAATGATTAGGTACTTTAAGGTCGTGTTTGTTAAAATAATGGTATAAGTTACATAATTCTCCATCATTGACATGTATATATTATTTTAATTTATTTGATTTTCCTTTTTATTCTTTTTCACTTTATTGAGTCGATTAAACAATGAAAGAAAAGTGATTAATGCATACTTATTCCTTGAGGATCGATACTCATTTTAAACCCTATGATATGCTTAATAATGAGTACGCTTGCTCATATGTGTAATTTAAGGTTAACGTTTTAATTAAAACTTGCTTGGGAATGTGCTTATTTTTATGCGATTTTTATACCCAAATTCAAACTCATCAAGTGTTCCATAAAAAATGGTTGATACTGCCCCATTCGAGTTATTCTTTGTTACGAGGCCAAAGTTATCTCACATGAGACTATAGGATTGCCCTGGCTTTGTTAAAAGGTCGTAGTTAGACAAACTTGAAAGTAAGTCTGACGAGTGCTTTTTTTGTTGGATATCTAAAAGAATCATTCATACATTACTTCTGTTTCCCTTTTGAAAATAAAGTGTTTGTTTCAAAGTATACCATCTTCTTAGAATAGGAGCACATACTTAAAGGGGACAATGTGAGTAAAATTTAACTTAGTGAAGTTTAAGAAGAAAAAGCACACATAGATCAACTGTTTGAACCCGTATATATTGATAAGATAGATGAACCTTTGTCCACACAAGAATCTCGTAGGTCAAATAGGATACATGTGGCACCTGAGAGATATGGATTTCTCATAAGCGACCATAATGACGTATTACTTATAGATAAGGATGAGCCTACTACTTACAAGGATATTCTAAATAGTGTAGAATATGATAAATGGCTTGAGGTCATGAAGTCAGAAATATATTTTGTGTCTAACAACTAAGTGTAGATATTAGTTGATCCACCAAAAGGAAGAAAACTTATTGGGTGCAAATGGATTTTCAAAAAGAAAACCGACATGGATGGTAACATAGTTACTTGTAAAGCACGGCTGGTTGCTAAAGGTTATCGTCAACAACATGATATTGACTTTGACAAAACTTTCTCGCCAGTTGCCATGCTAAAATCCATATGGATACTCCTAGCACTTGCCGCCAATTATGATTATAAGTTTGGCAAATGGATGTACAAATAACTTTCCTAAATAGAAACCTAATTGAGAAAATGTACATGAGACAATCTGAGGGTTTCACATCAAATGATAGCACAAAAGCATGCAAGTTGCAAATGTCCATTTATAAACTAAAGCAAACTTCTAAGAGTTGGAACATACGTTTTGATGAAACAATTTAAGAATTTAGTTTCATTTAAAACATGGATGAACCTTGTGTACACAAGAAGGTTAGTAGGAATATAGTCATTTTCCTATTACTTTATATAGATGACATATTGCTAATAGGAAATAAGGTTCAATTCTTCAATCTTTGAAGAATTAGTTATCCAAAAAGTTCTCCATGAAAGACCTTGGAGAAAAAACCTATATTCTAGGAATAATGATCTATAAAGATAGATAAAAAAATGTTGCTTAGTCTTTTATAGTCAACATACATAGACAAAGTGCTGAAGAGGTTTACCATGGATCAATCCAAAATTGGGATTTTTACCCATATCGTATGGGGTAAACCTTTCAAAGTTGATGTCTCCTATGACACATGTTAAAAAGGATCACATGAGTAGAATTCCATATGCTTCAACAATTGGATTTATCGTATATGCTATAATATGTACTAAGCCCGATGTATCATATGTTCTCAACTGTACGAGCAGATACCAATTTGACCCTAGAAAGGGTTATTGGGCACTGTAAACAATGTCCTTAAGTACTTACGAAGGACTAAGGATGTATTCTTCGTATATAGAGATTGTTACTTGAACATAAAAGGGTATATCGATGCTAGTTTTCAATCCGATAAGGATGACTTCAAATTATAATCAGGCTATATATTCACGTTATCTAGAGGGGTAGTAAGTTGTAAAAGTTCTGAATAAAATACTATTGCCGACTCGACGATTGAAGCTAAGTACATAGCTGCTTCTAAAGCAGCTAAGAAAGTAGTTTAGATCAAGAAGTTCGTGACGAAACTAGGAGTAGTCCATAATATTGTAGATCCAATACTTTTCTATTGTGACAATAATAGAGCTATTGCACAAGAAAAGGAACCAAGGTCTCACCAACAATCCAAACACATACTAAGATACTATCACCTGATCTGGGAAATTATAGATAGAAAGGATGTAAAGATAGAAAGAGTTCTCATGGAAGACAATATAAAAAACCCACTCACTAAGGCGCTACCCTAGAAGAAACATGATAGACATATTGAGTCATTCAATATCTGATACATAATTGATTAGCTCTAGTGCAAGTGGGAGTTTGTAAGTGTTATGTCCTAAAGACAATCACTTGTACATTATATATGACACGTTTATATAATAAAGGTATTCTTTATCTTATCTATTTTTTTTTCATTCATACTTCAGGTGTGTGTAATTGTTAGATAAAGTTCCAAGTGCAACATTGTGTTAAGGGAATTATGATACAGATCATGATATGAGATTTGTACTACACTGGATTGTGTTTGTACTTAAATTATCCTTTATTATAGTATAAATGAGATAGGACATCATTAATGTGCTAAAACTAGCGTGTGTTATACATCTAGATTGGATCTAGCGGTGGTTTTCACATCCATGAGTATTGTGATATTCAAAGTTAATGACTGAGTATTTGTTAAGTGAATAAGATCATTGGATGACCTATCAATGAGATAACTACATGGATAATTATTTAATGCTAGAGATAAAATTTCATTATAGCGAACGTACACGTAGTGTTAGACTTTAGATATATAAGGTACTTTATTTTTTGAGCGTTGTGCTTTGATTCCAATCACTGGAGTCCCTAAAAGACTACATATAGGATAGAGATTGGGTACAACGTAAAGGAAACTAAAGTAGTTAATATGATCAATAAATGATTCATCACTCCTAATATTAGAGGCATGTATTGTTAGTGTTGTGCCCTAGAGGCAATCACTTGTACATTGTATATGACACATTTTATCTTAATCAAAGGCATTATTTATCTTACAATTTCTTTTATTTACTTTTAAGCAATATAACTATTTGATAAAATCCCTAGTACAACACTATGTTAAGGAAATCATAATATGAGATTCCTATTACACTATATAGTGTTAGTACTTAAATAATCCCTAGTCATAGTATTAATAAGATAGGACATCATTAATGCGTTAAGACTAGCATGTGTTAGACTTCCTGATTTGATAAGGCGATAGTTCTCATAACCGTGAGTATTGAGATACTCAAAGTTAACACATGGATGCTTTTTCATGGAACAAGTTCATTGGATGACCTAGCTTTGAGATAATCACATGGATAACTATTTAGTGCTAGTGATACAATCTCATTAGACTTGAGATCTCTAAGGTACTTTGTTTGTTGAGCTTTGTACTTTGATTCCAATCTCCGGAGCTCGATCGAGGGCTGCCTATAGGATGGATATTGGGTACATTGTGAGGTAAACAAAAGTAGTTGAGAAGGTCAGTAAAGGATTCACCACTCCTAATAGTAGGGGTGAATATCTCACGGCTACTTGTAGAAATTACGACTCGGAAAGTCCTTGGCCAAGGTGACTGTGTATTGGAAACAGTTCCAATTGATACACATCTAGAGTAGTGGGTTCCTGGTACAAGTACTATTGTATTCGGGCCAGAATTAATTCTGGAAGGAGTTGGCACTAATTCCGTACTCTAAACCGAATGAGATATTGTATAGTGAAATGAGTTAATTGCATTGAAGGTTCATGTCAAACCACTTGACTTCCTAGACTCTTGGGTGGTCATGATGTGCTACTAGATACTGCTCATGATCTGGGAATATGGGTTTATTAATTGATGAATTAATAAACCAATCCTGATTAGAATTAATATGATTAATTCTAATTAATTATGGATTATTAATCTCAAAGACATTTGGATTAATTCATGTTCACTACCAATTGACTTGGAAACCTAATAGGTCACACACAATAGAGGATTATATACTTAAAATGTTATTTGATAACATAGTGGGGTTAATTGCGAGAAAGAGAAGTTGTTGTGGACAAATTATAATTAGTTCTAATTGTGGTTTAAATTGTAATTATGAAAACTTGATGTTTCAAATTACAATTAGGGAACTCTAATTATTTTAGAATTTCATATTTTTAGTGAAATTTTCAATTTTATGATGATATAATTGAAAACCCTAGAGAGGGATTCACATGAAAAATTACAGCCACCTAAACCTTCTCTTCTTATTCTCTCTCTTTCTCGTTTTGCTGAAAATGTGAAATAGCCTTAGCCGCCATTTTTTTTCTTCTAGCATAGGAAATTTTAATATTTGAGTATTCCTCTGTGTAGATTATTGTTAAAGATAATCACACACTGTGATTACAGTAGTTAGATGTTCCACTCTCGTGAATTTGGATCAAGAGGATTGTTGGATCGCACCTCAACTTGAAGAAGAAATTTTGTTCTTCGGACCATCAAACAAAAGTAAAAAGCTACTACCTTTATTATCTTTATGTCTTGTTTTCCACACATAAGCAGGTCCTGGGATGGTATCTCATTTATTTTCTACTGTGCCGTATACGATACGAGCCTGAGCTACTCAACAGTGGTATCAGAGCCATGCTATGTGCAGTCTACAGACATTGTTTTTGCACGAAAAACTGCTTTCATGTATTCGTGCTTGTCTTTGTTCGCTGTGAAAATTGTTTTCACTCGAATCGAAATCGTTTCGAGCTTTGTTGGTTAGGTCTATAGCATAATATGATTGTGTAAAAATTATAGCATATTTCGAAAAGTGCTTTCTTTATGTGCTGAAAATTTTCTACAAAAAAACATTTTCTTGAACATGGTTGTTGCCCTCCGTTTCATCTTGTGAATTTGATTTTTTGTTTTATTTTGTTTAAACTAACAAATTGGTTATTGTTCTGAGTTTCAAAATAGAAAATCCTGCTGAGAATTGTTCTCACTGATCTGTTGTAGAAGATTAGGGCACCAGAAACTGTTTCTGAAAATTTTTTCTGAAAAATCACCGCCACTTCCCGACTACAGTCGGCGCCAGCTCTGGCCTCCAAACCGGCACCAGTTCCATTCTATTTGCGATGTCCATAAATCGTTTTTGGAAGATTTTTTTTTTTAAAAAAAAAAACCATAACAGAGCCGGCGCCGACTCTAGCCTTCAAACCTATACCATTTCTGCTCTATTTGAGACGTTCCAGCTATTAAAAAAAAAAAAATCCCGAAATAGAATTTTGAAAGGGAAAATCTCATTTGATGAGAGGCGGTAAAATAAAAATTTTTCCACCGGGGCGCTGCTCCCCTGACCCCTGCCCACTGACTAGCCAGTGGAACCACCGTTTTCGTTGTCGGAGACAGGACCTAAAAGCATTTTCTCAAAATTAGTTTTGAGACAAACAATTTTATTTTTCAAAATAGTGATTTTGAAAATTTAAAATTAATGTATTTTTTCTAAAATATTGATTTTAGAATTTGTTTTATTTTTCCAAAATAGTGATTTTGGAATAATAAAAAGGATATGTTTATTTTGTTTAAGCATAGTCAATGGCATGGTGGATGGTTATGGACTAAAACCAATTATATCTGTTCATGTATTTTACAGTTTTGGTTTTTTTATGAAATAGGGCCTGCAGGTCCTACCTTCTCTAGAATTCTTTTGTAATTCTCTTCTCATCTAACTCCCCTCAAATGTAACTCAAGGTTTTCTCTCTTTAGGAAATTATGTAATTAGTTTACATAGGTTAGATAGGAGTAGAATTATTCTATTTTGGAGATGGCAACCAAAACAAGGCGAAAAGGTAAGACCTTCTACTTAAATCATGCATGAACACATAGGGTTAACAATATCAATTTCTTTTATGGCTCAATGAAATTAATTTAGGGTAACGTCCATAACCATACCATGTAATCACTTTATTACCATGATTATCAATTATGTGATTTATTGATTTTTAAGCATGTCATTCAACGAAATCACTAAAAGGAACAAATCCCTCAATTAATATTAAATCTAATTCCTTCCGTTAATATAGTAAGAACGAGAGTCCTTTTTCGAGACCAGGTTGTTGGGCCAAACCTAAGCCTACTTGACATTGGGCATGTTCAAACTATGGAATTAAATTCCTGATTAATAGGTCAGGTTTAACTAAATTTTTTATCCCAATTGGGCAAACTCAAGCATAAAGAAATTTAGTGGAAAAGTTGGGGTAGTCCAAAAGGCTTTAAGATTCAAAGCTGTTAATCACCCAATGATCCGGTAGTTACATGCGATGTAATTGGTATTAGATACTTACCAATGAACTTAAGGGTGGCTTGTTGGGCAAAACCAAGGTTATTCTTGAGGAATTTGGATACCGGTCCACTAGGAAAGCTTCTAACGGGCTTTTCCGAATCAGTAGTGGGGGCTATTAGTTTGAGTAAAATAGTGGAGTAAAAATGCGTTAAATTAAAGTCCTAATTATTTGCATATCTTATGCATATACAAGTAGCTAATACTCTCTATCTTTACATCTAGGTCACTTACATCATGTCAACAAACTTGAAATTACATAGCATCTTGGAAACCAATAAGTTAACCGAATTAAACTATCTCGACTGGTATAAAAATTTGAGAATCGTTCTCAAATCGAAAAAGTTGCTCTACGTGTTAGATGCTCCTATTCCACCAACACTAGCTCAAGATGCTCATGCTAATGAGCATGCTGTCCACAAGAGGCACAAGGAGGATAGTGATACAATATCGTGTATTATGCTGGCATCCATGACTCCCGAGTTGCAAAAACAGCACGAGCATATGGATGTTGAATTGATTATACTACATCTTCAAGAGTTGTTTGATGCCTAAGCCAGAACTGAGAGATATGAGATCTCAAAGCAACTATTTCGTTGTAAAATGGCAAAGGGTTCTTCTGCGGCCACTCATGTACTGAAGATGCTGGGCTTGATAGAGAAGCTTAGATCTCTCGGGTTTGCAATGGATCATGACTTAAGTGTTGATTTAATTCTACAATCTTTACCTAATAGTTTCTCATAATTTGTGATTAACTATTAAATAAACAAGATTGACTCCACCATTCCTGAGTTGATCAATTTTCTCAAAATTGCGGAGTCCTCTATGAAGAAGGATTCCAATGCAGTTTTAATGGTAGAATCTTCCTCTTCTAAGAAGAAAGTTCAAAAGAAGAAGAAGAAGGCTCCCATAAAGCCAAAAGGTAATGTGAATAAGAAAGACGCAACTACCAAGGGCCCATGCCATTATTGTGGAAAAATGGGCCACTAGAAGCACAACTGTAAAGCCTACTTGGAGACTATTAAGGACAAGAAGCAGAAGGAGAAGCTTACAAGCACTACGACTTCTACTCCGAGTATGTTTATGATTGAGATAAATACTGTCTTTAGAAATGAGATATGAGTATTAGATATCGGATGTGGATCTCATTTGAGCAATAACTTGCAGGGACTAAAGAGCAGTAGAAGGCTAGAGAAATGCGATATGGACCTACGTACTGCAAATGGGGCAAAGGTTGCTGCACTTGCTGTGGAGACATACGAGCTGAACCTACTTTCGGGATTAATTCTAGAATTTCAAAACTATTATTATGTACCAGTTTTAATGAAAAACATTATCTCAGTTGCGTGTTTAGACATATATGGATTTTATTTAATATTTAAGAATAAATGTTGTTCTTTTTCTTTGAATGATATTCACTATGGTTCAGCAACTTTAGTTAATAGTTTATATGTTCTAGACTTAGATAATCCAGTTCTCAATATAAATAATAAGAAACCTAAAATGGATAACTCTAACACCTCTTACTTATGGCATCGTCGTTTGAGCCATGTAAATGAAAATCATGTTTCTAAGTTACACAAGCTTGGTGACTTAGGGTCATTTGATTATAAATCATATGGCACATGCGAGTCTTGTTTACTAGGTAAAATAACTAAAACTCCTTCTCCAGGAAAAGGAGAATAGGCCAAGGAGTTAATAGAACTCATACATTCTGATGTATGTGGCCCAATGTCAATACAAGCAAGAGGAGGTTATAACTATTTCATAACCTTTATTGATGATTTCTTATAATACGGATATTTGTATTTAATGAAATACAAATCTGAGGCCTTTGAATGGTTCAAAGACTTCAAGAATGAAATAGAGAAACAACTTGGTAAAAGTATTAAGACTCTAAGTTTTGATCGAGGAGGAGAATACTTGAGTCAAGAGTTTCTGAGTTATCTTAGAGATAATGGAATATTATGTAACACCCCGCTACCTAAGACAAACAGGGCCGGGGATGTCGCCCCGTCCAAAAGACAAGGGGTCTTTATAACTAGGTCACATAAATAAAATAGCGGAATAAAAATAATAACTTAACTTAAAATTTATTACAACCCAAGAATAAATCCATGAATAAAACCATGAATTCCCAAAAGAAAAACAAATCCATAAATAAAATCATCCACTCTCAACTCCCCAAAGCAATACATAAAAATAAAAGACAACATTCTCTTCCAAGGTAGATAACACTAGCTACTCATCCCCACAGCAGGATCGACCTGAAATCATGGTAAAAAGGTGATGAGAAAGAAATCTCAGTAAGTCGGTGTGTGCTTTGGGTGTTCAGTGAAAACAATTCGTGGATGTAAAGTGTGAAATCTTTATAAGAGAAATTTTGGCAAGAAATAAACATTAGTCAAAAGCAAGAGTGGTGTTTTCGGCTTTTCCAGCCATACATAATTTATAAGATCAACCACTCGAAAGAAAGGATTCTGGGTTACCACACGTTGGGCCCCATAACCGCATGGTCAGTATGCCACACTTTGTGCATACTGCCGGTCAGAATGGCAGACTTTGTGCAGACTGACAAAAAGTAGGTGATCGGCCTACTAGGCAAGATACTCCTCCTTCTCTATATCCAAACAACAATCGGGTGTCCATTCAGGCAAAATACAGTCACTTGACTGAAATAAAAACTGCTAGCTCTGACCGGCATGACTAAGTAGTACTGACGTTTCTCTAAGTTGAGTTCATCTTCTGGAGGAGGCCTCCTGCCAAAAGACTTACTCTTGCTCTTCAAAACTAGTACAACTAGCCTACCCATATTGAATACTCAACGTAACGTATCCCACTTGGGAAAAATGAACAAAACATAGTTCCACTTGAAACTGGCAATTAAGGTTTTCCAAAGTTTGGGGCAAGACTGGTTTTAGAAAGAGTTTTAGGTTTTGAGTAAAACCGCCCCTTGATTTGCAAATAATTTATTTTTCTAAAATGAGAATGGAAATAATCCTCAATTACCTTTATAAAAATGAGTGACCATGCACTCTACATTTGGCTTGCCATAAAAAAAAATCATTTTTCATCAAACAGGTTTTATGAAGGAGCTTACCTGATTCTTGCTCACAATAAAAGGTCTCCAACTGCTGACCTAACCCCATATGTGCAAATACAACCACAGTCAAACTCAAGCAAAAATCCACTTTCTCAGTTTAAACAACTCAACTTACTACTATCATGATCCTAGTGTCCCAAGCTTTAATAAATAAAAAGGTTTATAAGCCAAGGCTAATTTTGATATTTAAAATAATCAGAGTTTTGGGAAATAGGTACTAATAAGTTCAAGGTTTAAATCTTGCTAAAATAATTTAGAGTTTATTTGATGAAAAATCTTAGGTGGTACTAGGCAAAATAATAATTCATTAATAATTAATTGTTAGAAAATACTTGATAACTAAAGTTAGTTGAAAATGAATTTTAAAGAGTCTTGCTTGAAAAGTAATAAATAAGTTTTAATAGGTTTTGATTAAAAGATTATAATTAAATTTATAATAATAAGTATTTTACTAATTATGATTATTTCCATAAAAAGCTTTAGTTGATTTCATTATTTTATATAATATCTATATATTTTATTTTTCTAGCAAAAACTATTATTTATTTAACTAAAATATCCTTTATATATATAATAATCCCAATCTACCTTTCCTAGGGTTTTTTTTTCGAAATTACTAGCAAAATCATATTATTAAATATTTTATTCATGCAATAAAAATTAGCTCAGGGACAACTAGATCATGATCATAATTCCACTTGCTAATCACAATCATAAACATATACAATCCTTCAATTCATCAAATCATCCAAATCAAGCATATAAGCATAGATCTAGACTTACTAAGGTATGGTCTAACCTCTACTAGCATAAATATAATTATGGTTTCAATAGATCATCATGAATATAAATCCTATTCACCAAAGGTGACATAATCTCTAGCATACTTGATCACAAATACTACCTATGACATGGAGACATGCATTAAATCTCAAAATATCACACAATCAACCAAGATAACCCATCCATGCATAAATCCCATCTCCAACATATTCATGCTTCAATCTCAACTCATCACAACAATATATATACTTATCCCTATTCATTTTTCATCTTCTATCAACATCATCCTAAAGACACGAATCTAGAATTTAAAAGAAGGGTTAACAAGGCTTACTTAATTGATGAATACCTTGAAGAAGTTTCGAATGAATCTCAACCCCTAGATGCCTAAATCCGTCCAAAGGAGATAAAGGAAGCATGGCCATAGAGAAGAAACTATTCGGCCAAGAGAGTGAGGGAGTGTTCGGTCAAGAGAGAGAGAGAGAGAGAGAAAGAGAGAGAAAAGAGAAGAAGAAAGTTCATTAGCATGCTTAAACACATATATGTTCATTAGAGATCAAATATTAGCGAAGATGAAGTTTATTGCATAATCCTACTTTGAAGGTGTTCTTGAGCCTTCACAAAATTTCTGGTTTTTTATCCAAAAGTGCAAGTTGGATTTTGGAGTTTGATGTTACAAATGGTATGGATGGACTCACAGCAATGAATAGATGAAATCTGGAATTTTTAGAGGTGGTTTGAAGCGATTTGGAGTGGCATTAGATGAAAAGAAGGAGTAGGTGTTCTTGGTGTACTATGTGTTCTTGAGGTTGAGAGAGTAGAGAGCTTTTGGATGGAGGCTGCCGAAATTCTATGAGGATTAGGGTTGCTGATTTGTTTGTAGGGTTTAGGTAGATGGTTTTTCTAGTTTGGAAGGTAAAAGGAAAGGCTAGTTGTTAGAATCCTTGAAGAATATTTTTAGGAAGAAAATTTGGAAACTAAATATTCAAGAATATCATTGATTATGGAAGAGCTTTTGGAAATCTGCCATGGCCGACTGCTTGTGCAGAATTTTGGCTAGATGAAAGCTGGTTGAAGGAGGCTAATGGTGGCCAAAATTATGGAGTATAATGGTGAAGGGAATGTCTAGTTGTTTGAGGTATATTTTATGGAAAGTTGTTGAATCATGGTGGCTGGAATTTTGGTATCCAAATCAAGGTATGATTGCAGAATTTTTTTGGAAATATTTTTGGCAGCCATGACTGGATTTTTGTGCAGAACTAAGGGAGGACAATGGAGTTCAGTTAATGGAGGTTTAAGGGTGGTTTGAGCAGAAAAAATGATGGAGTTTCGGCTAGGAGAGAATTTGGAAACAAAGCTGGAAAAACTACTGTATAGCATTTTTTGTAAGGCTGGAATTTTTCTGGATAGTTTTAGCTGCCATCTTTCCAGCCGATTTGCAGAGGTTTTGAAGGGGAATTTCAGGGGTTTTCAAGGCTGGTTTCCAGCCTTCTTCATGGAGGAAAAACATGGCTAAGGTGCTGCACAAAAACTGGAAGAAAACAGCTTGGTTTCGGACCTCCAAAGCTGCAATTTGCACAGGAATTTTTCTGGTTTTGCACCATCTTTGTGCAGTCCGAAAATAGCCAGAAAAATCCAGATTCTAAGCTGATCAAAATGGCCATTTTTTGGCAGCATTTGGGAGGGAATTATGGTCAAGAATTTTGACACATTGAAGGCACACAAAGCTGGAAAAAAATTTCAACTCATGACATGAAGGAGAATGAACCTAGCTAGAGTGAAATTTTAGAAGGTTCACTAGAGGGATTTGTTCTCTTGGAATCTTGCACATCTCTTCTACATTTTCAGACCATATGATGTCTTTCACTAAGGCATTTTGATCCTTCAAAACCACAGCACTTTACTGAAATTTCTGGAATGAAATTGGCTATAACAAATTTGACCAATCTAATAAATTGATAGATAGGAAAAATTAAGGATCAAGAGGAAATGAATTCCCCTTAGGAATTTTGCGTAGGGCATAAGAGTAGGATTAGGATACTCCTATCATGTCTCCAATAGGAAAACACTCCTGCTCTCCCCTAAATCAAGCTAAGACCAAAATACAGTCTACTTCGCCAAAAATAAAATTTAACTTTGCTAAAACTCCAATGATGGAATTTGAACTCAAGACCTCAAGAATTAACACCAATGCTCTAACCACCAAACCACAACAACTCTTATTTTTATTTTCACTCTAAAATATCTTTCCTATTTAATCCTCAAGCTATCTCCCTAATTTCACCTCAAGCAAAAATTACCACTTTGCCCTTCTTACACAATAAACATAATCAAGCCCTCTAGACTATAAAACACAAATTCAAAGCACATAAAATCATACAAAAATGTATTTAAACATGCAAATAAATATGCTATGCATCCCAACCCCCTTACTCTAAGGTTGATTTTGATGGGGTTTCACATATTATCTCAATGGACTCCACCACATACACCTCAACATAATGGTGTATTTGAGAGAAGGAATCGAACCCTTCAAGACATGGTACGGACCATGATGGCTTCTGCAGACCTGCTAAAATCGTTTTAGGGGTATGCACTAGAGACTTTTGTTTATATATTAAATAGAGTTCCGACAAAATCAGTTGATACTACCCCATTTGAGATGTTCTTTGGTAAGAAACCAAAGTTATCTCACTTGCGAGTATGGGGTTGTCCTGCCTTTGTCAAAAGGCCACATCAGACAAACTTGATAGTAAGTCTGACAAGTGTTTGTTTGTGGGATATCTGAAAGAATCTTTCGGATATTACTTTTACCTACTCTCCGAAAACAAATTTTTTGTTTCGAAGCATGCCGTCTTCTTAGAGAAGGAGCACATGCTCAGAGGGGACAGTGGGAGTAAGATTGAACTTAGTGAAGTTCATGAAGATCAAACAAATGAGGATCAATCGTCTAACCCTACATCTATTGAGAGAATAGATGAACCTTCTAATACACAAGAAACTCGTAGATCTAGTAGGATATGTGTGGCACCTGAGAGATATGGATTTCTCATTAGTGACCATAATGATGTATTGCTCGTAGATGAAGATGAGCCTACTAACTACAAGGATGCTCTGAACAGTTCAGAATCTGGCAAATGGCTTGAGGCCATGAAGTTAGAAATAGATTCCATGTACGACAACCAAGTATGAACTTTGGTTGATCTACCCAAATGAATTAAACCTATTGGGTGCAAATGGGTTTTCTAGAAGAAAATGAACATGGATGGTAATTTAGTTACCTATAAAGAACGACAACGACTAGTGGCGAAAGGTTATCGTCAACAACATGGTATTGACTATGATGAAACCTTCTCGCCAGTAGCTATGTTAAAATCCATCAGGATACTCCTAGCCATTATTGCTCATCATGATTATGAGATTTGGCAAATCGATGTGAAAACAGCTTTCCTAAATGGAAATCTGATTGAGGAAGTGTATATGACACAATCTGAGGGTTTCACATCCAGTGATAGCACAAAGGTGTGCAAGCTGCAAAGGTCCATTTATGGACTTAAACAAGCTTCTAGGAGTTAGAAAATCCTTTTTGTTGAAGCAATCAAAGAGTTTGGTTTCATTCAAAACATGGATAAGCCTTATATATACAAAAAGGTTAGTGGGAGTACAATCGTTTTCTTATTTCTTTATGTAGATGACATATTGCTAATAGAAAACAATATACCTGTCTTGCAAACGGTTAAAGTCTGGTTGTCTAAACAATTCTCCATGAAAGACCTTAGAGAAGTAACCTATATTCTCGGAATAAGAATCTATAGAGATAAATCCAAAAGGTTGCTAGGTCTTTCACAGTCTACATACATAGATAAAATGCTAAAGATGTTTAGCATAGATCAATCCAAAATAGGATTCTTACCCATGTCACATAATGTAAGCCTTTCAAAGTCGATGTCTCTCAAGACACAAGTTGAAAGGGATCACATAAGTAAGATTTCATATGCTTCGGCATGTGGATTTATCATGTACGCTATGATATGTACTAGGCCCGATATATCTTGTGCTCTCAGTTTGACGAGCAGATACCAATCTGACCTTGGTGAGGGTCATTAGGCGGCTGTAAAGAACATTCTTAAGTGCTTACGAAGGACCAAAGATATGTTCTTAGTATATGGAGAAGGTGATTTGAAAATAAACGAGTATACTGATGCCATTTTATAATTTGACAAAGATGATTTCAAATCACAATCCGGCTACATGTTTACATTGTGCGGAGGGGAAAAAAGTTGGAAAGGTTCCAAACAAGAGACTATTGCAGTACTCCAATGCTATCATTTGATTCGGGAGATCATAGATAGGAATGATGTATAGATGGAGAGAGTTCCCATGGATGAGAACATAGCTGACCCACTTACAAAAGCACTATCCCAAAAGAAACATGATTGTTATGTTGAGTCATTCGGTATTAGATACATGAATGATTGGCTCTAGTGCAACTGGGAGTTTTTTAGTGTTGTACCCTAAAAGCAATCACTTGTACATTGTATATGACACATTTTATTTTAATCAAAGGCATTATTTATCTTACAGTTTCTTTTGTTTACTTTTAAGTAATATAACTGTTCGATAAAGTCCCTAGTACAACACTGTGTTAAGAAAATCATAATAGAGATCATGATATGAGATTCATACTACACCGTATAGTGTTAGTACGTAAATAAGCTGTGGTCATAGTATTAATGAGACAGGACATCATTAATGCATTAAGACTAGCATGTGTTAGACTTCTTGATTTGATCAGGTGGTGGTTCTCATTTCCATGAGTATTGAGATACTCAAAGTTAACATTGTTGGGTATATTAGGCTCGTATCCTATATGATGCAGCGGAAAATAAAACGAGATACCATCCCAGGACCTGTCTATATGTGCAAAATAAGACATAATGACAATAAAGGTAGCAGCTTTTTACCTTTGTTTGATCGTCCGAAGAACAAAAATTTCTTCTTCAAGTTGAGGCACAATCCAGTAATCCTCTAGATCCAACTTCACGAGAGTGGAACGTCTAACAACTATAATCACAGTGCGTGATTATTAATTCACATAGAGGAATACTCAAGCACTAAAATTTCCTGTGCTAGCAAAAAAAGATGGCGGCTAGGGCTGTTTTCGTTTTCAACAAAACGAGAGAGAGAGAGAGAGAGAGAGAGAGAGAGAGAGAGAGAGAGAGAGAGAAGATCGTGTGTCTTGCTCATAGCTAGGGTTTCGTGTGTTCCATCATCATGTTACATGAAAATCTTGCTCTAAATAGACTCCAATCTCAGAATTCTAACACAGTTAGAATTCCCTAATTATAATTGTAAACATCAAGTTCTCACAATTATAATTTGGATCACAAATTATAACTAATTATAATTTGTCCACAACAACTTCTCTTTCTCTCAATCAACCCCACTATGTTATCAAATAACATCTTAAGTATATAATCTTCTATTATGTGTGACCTATTAGGTTTCCCGGTCAATTGGTAGCGAAAATGAATAAATCCAAACGTCTTTGAGATTAATAATCCATAATTAATTAGAATTAATCCTATTAATTCTAATAAGGATTGGTTTATTAATTCATCAATTAATAAACCCATATTCCCAAATCATGAACGGTATCTAGCAATACATCATGACCACCCAAGAGTCCAGGAAGTCAAGTGGCTTGACATGAACCCTTCAATAACAAACTTCAGTGCAATTAACTCCTTTCACTATACAATATCTCATTTGGTTTGGAGTACGAAATTAGCGCCAACTCCTTCCAGAATTAATTCTGGCCCGAATACAATAGTACTTGTACCAGGAACCCACTACTCTAGATGTGTATCAATTGGAACTGTTTCCAATACATAGTCGCCTTAGCCAAGGACTTTCCGAGTCGTAATTTCTACAAGTGGCCGTGAGATATTTGCCCCTACTATTAGGAGTGGTGAATCCTTTACTGACCCTCTCAACTATTTTTGTTTACCTCACAATGCACCCAATATCCATCCTATAGACAACCCTCAATCGAGCTCCGGAGATTGGAATCAAAGTACAAAGCTCAGCAAACAAAGTACCTTGGAGATCTCAAGTCTAATGATACTTGTACGCTTGCTATATTGAGATTATATCACTGGCACTAAATAGTTATCCATTTGATTATCTCAAAGCTAGGTCATCCAATGAACTTGTTCCATTAACAAGCATCCATGTGTTAACATTGAGTATCTCAATACTCACGGCTATGAGAACTACTGCTTGATCAAATCAAGAAGTCTAACACATGCTAGTCTAAACACATTAATGATGTCCTATCTCATTAATACTATGACTAGGGACTATTTAAGTACTAACACTGTACAGTGTAGTAGGAATCTTATATCATGATCTCTATCATGATTTCCTTAACACAGTATTGTACTAGGGACTTTATCGAACAGTTATATTACTTAAAAAGTAAACAAAAGAAATTGTAAGATAAATAATACCTTTTATTAAAATAAAATGTGTCATAAACAATGTACAAGTGATTGCCTCTAGGGCACAACATTAACAAACACATGGATGCTTGTTCATGGAACAAGTTCATTGGTTGACCTAGCTTTGAGACTATCACATGGGTAACTATTTAGTGCCAATGATATAATCTCAATATAGCAAATGTGCAAGTATCCTTAGACTTGAGATCTTCAAGGTACTTTGTTTGCTGAGCTTTGTACATTGATTCCAATCTCCGGAGCTCGATCGAGGGCCACCTATGGGATGGATATTGGGTTCATCGTGAGGTAAACAAAAGTAATTGAGAGGGTCAATAAAGGATTCACCACTCCTAATAGCAGGAGCGAATATCTCATGGTCACTTGTAGGAATTACTACTCAGGAAGTCCTTGGCCAAGGCGATTGTGTATTAAAAATAGTTTCAATTGATACACATCTAGAGAATTTCTGGTACAAGTACCATTGTATTCGGGCCAGAATTAATTTTGGAAGGAGTTGGCACTAATTCCGTACTCTAAACCGAATGAGATATTGTATAGTGAAAGGAGTTAATTACACTGAAGTTTGTTATTGAAGGGTTCATGTCAAGCCACATGACTTCCTGGACTCTTGGGTGGTCATGATGTGTTGCTAGATACCATTCATGATCTGGGAATATGGGTTTATTAATTGATGAATTAATAAACCAATCCTTATTAGAATTAATAAGATTAATTCTAATTAATTATGGATTATTAATCTCAAAGACATTTGGATTAATTCATTTTCGCTACCAATTGACTTGGAAACCTAATAGGTCACACATAATAGAGGATTATATACTCAAGATGTTATTTGATAACATAGTGGAGTTAATTGCGAGAAAGAGAAGTTGTTGTGGATAAATTATAATTAGTTATAATTGTGGTCCAAATTGTAATTATGAAAACTTGATGGTTCCAATTTCAATTAGGGAACTCTAATTGTTTTAGAATTCCATATTTCAGTGAATTTTTTTATTTTATGATGATATAACCGAAAACCCTAGAGAGGGATTCACATGAAAAACTGCAGCCACCTAAACCTTCTCTTCTTCTTCTTCTTCTTCTCTCTTTCTCGTTTTGCTGAAAACGTGAAATAGCCATAGCCGCCATTTGTTTCTTCTAGCACAGGAAATTTTGGTGCATGAGTATTCCTCTCTGTAGATTACTATTAAAGATAATCACACACTGTGATTATAGTGGTTAAACGTTCCATTCTCGTGAAGTTGGATTAAGAGGATTGCTGGATCGCATCTCAACTTGAAAAAGAAATTTTGTTCTTCGAACGATCAAACAAAGGTAAAAAGTTGCTACCTTTATTATCTTTATGTCTTGTTTTTCACACATAGACCGGGTCCTGGGATGGTATCTCGTTTATTTTCCGCTGCGCCGTATACGATACGAACCTAAGATACCCAATATGTATCTCATAGTTATTTGTATGGATTCATTACTTGAGAAGTCCTTGGCCAATGTGACAATGTGTTGAATATAGTTCCAATTGATACAGTTGTTGAGTGGTTGATTTTGGAACCAATACTAATAAATTCAGGCTATAAATAATTATATTATAGTAGAAGTTGGCACTAATTCTATACTCTAAAACTGGATAAGATATAATATGATAAAAGATGTTTACTACATTGATGTTTTGCTATTGAATGGTTCATAGCAAGTCACTTGACTTTCTGGACTTTTGGATAGTCATGATGCATTGCTAGATGCCACTCGTGATCTGCAAAATATGAATAGATTAATTAGAGAATTAATAAATTAATCTTAATTAGAATTAATAAGTTAATTCTAATTATTAAGGATTATTAATTTTTTAGTGAATAAATTAATACATATTAGCTACCAATTGACCAGAAAGCCAAATAGGTTACACACAATAGAGAAATTAGCAATCAAGATATTATATAATAATATTATGGGGTAACTTTGTGAAAAGAAATAATAATTATGGACTAATTATAAAATACTATAATTAGTTGGGTGAATATATATTTTCTGAGAAATTGCATTTATTTAAAAGCCTTGTAGTTGAATTATAAACTTGTTATAATTCATGGGCCAACTTACAATTTCAAAATCTCAAAAATTGTAATGGTAAATTCTTTATTGTTTTTTCCTAAAAATTTAGGAAAAACACGTAAAAGATATCTGTATTAACAAATCATATGTGATTGAGGCGTTTTGCCAAAGAATATGTGTGTGTGTGTGTGTGTGTGTGTGTGTGTGTGTGTGTGCACTTTAGTTTTGGGCACACGGCTTTTTGGACGAGAAAATATATAGTACCTTTTTTCTTTTTCCTATGAAAAATAGTTTTTCCTCTTTTTCTCGGCAAATTGAAAAACCCTAGCCACTATATTATTTTTCTGGCAGAAAAATGTGGTGGTTCATGTTTCCAGAAATCTAGCAAAGAAATATTTTAAAAGCTACATTTTTTAGATAATGAATTTTTCTTGCTTCTCCTAACATATTTAATTACATATGAGTGATTCTATTGTGTGAATGTCATTTTAATATCCACTACGCATTAATTATTATTGTATGATCGAAATCCAACAATGTAAACAAGCATCGCATTTTTAAGTTACATAAGTTTGGTGACATAGGATCACTTGATTATGAATCACATGGCATGCGTGAATCTTGTTTACTTAGTAAAATGATTAAAACCTCTTTCTCTAAGAAACGAGAAAGAGCTAAGCTGTTATTGGAATTAATACATACCAATGAATGTAGAGCAATTACATTGCAAGCAATAAGGGGTTATCAATACTTCATAATCTTCATCAATGATTATTCACGATTTGGGTTTTAATATTTAATAAAATACAAATCTGAAGCCTTTGATAAGTTTAAAGAATTTAGAAATGAAGTAGTGAGATAACTTGGTAAAAGTATTAAAACTTTAAGATCCAATCAATGAGATGAATACTTAAGCTAAGAGTTTCAAGGTTATCTTAGAGATGATGTAATATTATCTCAGTGGACTTCTCCGCATACACCCCAAAGTAATTGTGTATCCAAAAGAAGGAATCAGACTCTATTAGATATGGTTCGAACTATAATAGCTTTTACGCAATTACCTAAATCATTTTGGGGACATGCAATGGAAACTGGTGTTCATATTTTAACTAAAGTTCCATAAAAAAAATGGTTGATACCACCCTTTACGAGTTATTCTTTCGTAAGAGACCAAAATTAGCTCACTGGAGAATTTGGGGATATCATGCTTATGTTAAGAGGACAAAATCAGATAAACTTGAAAATAAGTATGATAAGTGTTTATTTTGTTGGATATTTGAAAGAGTCACATGAATATTATTTCTATCTCCCTTTGAAAAATAAAATGTTTATTTCTATGCATGTTGTCTTCCTAGAGAAAGAGTTCATGTTTAAAGGAGATAGTTGGAGTAAAATTAAACTTAGTGAAGTTAAAGATGAACAAATAAATATTGATTAACCCAATGACCCTGTGTCTATTGGCAAAAATAGATGAACCGTCACACATACAAGAACTTCGCAGGTCAAGTAGGATGCGTGTGGCACCTGAGAGGTACGAATTTCTCATCAATGACCATAACAATGTATTTCTCATTGAAGAAGATGAGCCTACTATTTACAAAGAAGTTTTAAAAAGTTCAGAATTTGACAAATGGTTGGAAGCCATGAATTCAAAAATGGATTTCATATATGACAGCTAAGTTTGGACTTTGGTCAATCTACCTAAAGGGATAAAACCTATATGATGCAAATGGATTTTCAAAAAGAAAACTGAGGTGGATAGTAAAATTAGTGTTTATGAGGCATGATTTGTTACAAAAAATTATCGTCAACAACAAGGTATTAATTATGATGAGATTTTTTCACCTGTAGCAATGCTAAAATCTATTAGAATACTCTTAGCACTAGCCACTTATTATGACAATAAGATTTGGCAAATAGACATAGAAACGGCTTTCCTAAAAGGAAATTTGACTAAGGATGTGTACATGACATAACTTGAGAGTTTCACATCGAAGGATAACACTAAAGTGTGAACGCTACAAAGGTCCATTTATTAACTAAAGTAAACTTTTAGGAGTTAGAACATCCATCTTGATGACAAAATTAAGGAATTTGATTTCATACAAAATATGGACTAACCTTATGTGTATAAGAAGGTTAATGATAGTGAACTTATATTCTATTGCTATATGTAGATGATATATTGTTAATAACAAATGATGTTTCTCCTCTTCAGTCAATCAAGATTTGGCTATCAAAGAAATTCTCAATGAAAGATCTTAGAGAAGTAACATATATTCTAGAGATAAGTATCTATAGCGATAGATCAAAAAAGTTGCTCGACCTTTCATAATCTACATACATAGACAATGTGCTAAAAAGGTTAAGCATGGATCAATCAAAAGCGAATTCTTACCCAAAACACATGAGGTAAGCATTTTAAAATTTATGTGTCCTAAAACACAAGATGAAGGTGATCACAAGAGTAGAATACTGTATATTTTGGCAATTGGATCATTCATGTATGCTATGATATGTACTAGGCTTAATATATCATGTGATCTTAGCTTGTTGAGCAGATACCAATCTGTCCCTAGAGAAAGTTATTGGATGACTGTTAAGAACATCCTTAAGTACTTAAGAACGATAAAAGATGTGTTTTTAGTATATAGAGAAGGTGACTTACAAGTTAAAGGGATACTAATGCCAATTTGCAATCTAATAAGGACGATTGCAAATCTCAGTTAGACTATGTGTTCATTTTAGGTGGAAGGGTAGATAGTTAAAAAAGTTCCAAACAAAACACTACTGCCGATTCGACTACTGAAGTTGAGTACATAGTGGTCTCTGAAGTAGCTAAGGAGATGATTTGGATCAAGAAATTTATAACAAACTTAGGAATGGTGCCTAGTATTGTTGATCCAATACCTTTATACTATGAAATCAATAGAGCTATTACACAAGCAAATGAATCACATTCTCAACAACGATCTAAGTATGTACTCAGGTGGTCTTACTTGATATGAGAAATCATTGATAGAAAAGATATGAAAATAAAAAGAGTTCCCACTGATTAAAACATAGCTAATCCACTCACAAATGAATTACCCTAAACAAAATATAATAGCCATACTCAGTCATTTAGTATTCGATACAAGAATGATTAGGTCTAATGCAAATAGAAAATATTGGTATTATGCCCTAGAATCAATTATTTGTATAATGTATCTTTACACATTTACCTTTTGTATAATCATAAAAAGCATTCTTTATTATTCAATTCATTTGATTACTCCATATGTTACTGTATATAAAACTGTTAGATAAAGTCCCAAGCACAATGTACAGTGTAAAGAAAATCATAATAGGGATTATAATATGAGAATCCTACTACACTATATAGTGCTCGTGCTTAAACTATCCCTAGTCATGGTATTAATAAGATGGGATATCATTAATGCACAAACACCAGCATATGTTATATTTCTTGATTAGATGAAATAGTGGTTCTCATATCAATGAGCATTGTGATACTCAAATATAACACGTGGATGCTTCTTAAGTGAACAAGTTCATTGAATAACATAGTCATGAGATAATTACACGGATAACTATTTACTGCCAGTAATAGAACTCATTACAGCAAAAATGTAACTATCTTGAGACTTAAGATCTCCAAGATACTTTGTAAGTTGAGTGTTGTACTTTGACATACAGCAAAACCAGATTCTTAAAGGACTGCAAACTAAGACTCGAGCAATTTCGTATTAAGATCAAAGTACTTTGATGATTCCTATCCTTGGAATCTCTTCGAGGCTGCCTATATAGGGAGGATATTAGATACAACATGCAACATATGAAAGTAGTTGAGAGGATTAAGAAATGATTTATCACTCATAATAGTAGAAGAGTATATCTCACAGCCACTTGTAAGGAATCATTACTCACGAAATCCTTGGCCAAGGGAACTATGTGTTGAAAATAGTTCAAAATGATACACAAGTTGGGTAATGGATTCTGGGAATAAGTACTAATAAATCTGGGCTAGAATAAATAATATTCTAGAGGTAGTTGCTACTAAATTCATACTCTAGACCTCATGTGATATAGAATGATGAAAGTAGTTTGTTACGCTGATATTTTGCTATTAAAAGGTTCATGTCAAACCTCTTAACTTTCTGGACATATAAGTGGTCATAATGCATTGCTTGATGCCACTCTTAATCTACTAAATATAGATTTATTAACTAGAGAATTAGTAAACCAATCTCATAATTACTAATCCTTTAGTTATATAGGATGAGTTCATATTTTACCTCCAATTCACCAGAAAACCTAATAGGTCACACATAATAGAGGATTTGGTACTTAAAATATTATATGATAATATTATAGGGTTAATTTGCAACAATAAATAATTATGTGGGTGAATTATAAAGTAGCTATAATTGTTGGAATTAAATTGTAATTGATAAAATACTATGGGTCTAATTACAACAATAAGATCCAAAGCCCATAATAAAAAGGCTTTATGTAATTGCTAGAGGATGTGAATGTACATATGTGTTTAAAAAGCTGCCATCTGTAATCAATATAGTAGCATTTTCTTGTTCTTCTCCAAAATCGACAAAAACCCTACAACCACCAATACAGTATGCTAGCAAATATTTCCAGCAACCTCTTCTTCAGCACATTCTCGTGTGGATTTCTATTAGAGGTGCACCAATTTTTAGAATGCAGTAGTTTTCGCGGAACTAAAAAGGAGAACACAATTGACGATGTTAAGATCATTTTTGCTACAACAATTTCAGAAAAGTACTGAACTCTCAAGAAACTTGCTAAACCTTTCTTGGCCTATAATATTACATACGAGTGATCATCTTGTTAGGTTTTATTTTAATTTCCACAGCATGTATGTCTGGTGTATGAGTGAAATTCAACAAATCTAAATATTAGAATCAAAGTATAACACTTGGCACAAGATTCTATCACTGGTGCTAAATAACTATCCATGTGATTATTTCATGGCTTGGTCATCCAATGAACTTGTTTATCAAACAAGCATCTATGTATTAACCTTGAGTATCATAATACGTAAGGATGGAGAACCACCATATGATCTAATCAAGAAATATAACATGTACTAGTCTTTACACATTAATAATATCTCAACTTAGTAATACTATGACTAGGGATAATTTTAGCACAAATATTATATAGCATAACATGAATGTCGCATGACGATCTTTATCATAATTTCCTTAACGTTGTGTATTATGCTTAGAACTATATGTGTCAGTTTTATACATATACTCATACAAAATAATTAAATAAATTGAAGGATAAAGATTACCTTTTGATTAATGAATGTACAAATGCATTATACAAGTGACTGATTATAGTGAAAAATACCAACTCCTCAAGCAAGGATGTTAAGGATATTTTGCAAACCTTATCAACAAGGCAAATAACTAATGCACAATGAAGAGTGTGACTGTGTTGATGGATTATTCAGATTTTTTTTTTTTTGAGGAACTAATAATGTTAACTCCTCCAAAAGACATGAAATTTACTATTGAATTGGTGTCAGCAGTTAAGGTAATTTCAAAAACATTTTATCGGATGACACCATTGGAGCTAAAAAAATTGAAGGAGCAACTGGAAGAACTTCTGAGTCAAGGATACATTAGGCCAAGTACTTCACCATGGGGAGCACTAATACTATTTGTCAAGAAGAAAGATGAGATGCTGCGATTGTGCATAGATTACCGTGGGTTAAATAATTTAACGATTAAGAACAAGTGCCGTCTTTCGTTGATTGATGAGTTGTTTGACCAACTCTAAGGATTGAGTCGTTTTTCTAAGTTAGATTTATGACACAAATACTATTAAGTGAGAATTTGTGAAGAGAAAATATCGAAGATTGGGTAATACACAACACAATTATTGTAAGTTTGTTGTGATGCAGTTCAGGTTGACTATTGACCAGACGACCTTCATAGATGTAATACACCGCATTTTTTGATTGTATTTAGATAAATTTGTTGGAGATCTTCATCCATGATATTTTGATACATTCTAAAATTCTAGAAGAGCACAAAGAACATTTGAAGTTGGTGTTGAAAAAGTTGATAGAGCATCAACTTTATGCTAAATTTAGCAAATATGAATATTGGTTGGACTTTATTTTATTTTTGGGGCATATGGTGATCAAGAAAGGAATCAAAGTTGATCCCGCAAAAGTAGAAGCAATTTTTTATTGGAAGCAACCAAAGAATGTCATAGATTTCCGAAGTTTTCTAGGATTAGTGGGACATTGTCGATGCTTTATTAAGGGATTTTCACCGTTTGCATTCCAATGACCCAATTGTTACACAAGAATACACAATTCCTGTGGAGCGATAAGTGTGAAAGAAGTTTTCAAGAACTGAAGAAGAGAGTTGTAACAGTACCTATGTTGATTTTGCCAAAAGAAGGGAAGCCTTATGTCTGGTATACCGATGTGTCAAAAGAAGGTTTGGGAACTATGTTGATGCAAGAAATAAAAGCTATCCCGTATGCTGCGTGTAAGCTTAGACCTCATTAAATCAATTAGCATGCTCATGACTTAGAGCTAGCTGCCATTATTTTTGCTCTAAAGAATTGGAGACATTACTTGTATGGGGCAGATTTCGAAGTCTTTACAGATCACAAGAGTTTGAAGAACATATTTACCCAAAAGGATTTAAATTTGAGATAGAGAAGATTGATAGAATTTCTGGAAGAATATTAATGCACAATTAACCATCATCTCAGAAAATCTAATGTTGTTGTAGATTCTTTGAGTAGAAATGTTCAATACCTAGATTGAGAGCACAAGAAGTGCAAGAAGTGTTATGTTTGGAAGCAGAAGTAGGAAAAGGGAAGATTAGATTGATTAACAATTGTTCATGGTTTAAAACAAGAGATTGAAGATGCGCATTTAAGCAATCAAGATTATGATTGTTGTTGTGGATTATGACATTCAAAATATGGGTCTTTTAAATACAATTGCCATACAATAAATTTTAAAAACTCTATCTCCTAGATATACATAGCGTAGTAGAAAATAAGGTGTTAAACCCACAGGGAACTCAAGAGAAATATACTCCTATATTCTATCTTTATCTTATGAACATCTCTTGGATAATTAACTTTAATGAATTCTTATGGTCTTTCAAACATAAAATAAATGGGGTGAAACAAATAGGAAATTAATTAATCTAAGGCGCAAAAGAGATAGGAAACAAACAAAACAAGAAAACAAATCCAAGCCAATTTGGAAACCACTTGTTTTAGGAATATACATTGAGATCAAATAAAGAAACCGATCATAGATTGGATTATCATGAATAATTAGCTTTAGGATTCTTGCTAAATGCCTTAAATCTCTTTTCTTGCCAAATTGTATTAATCTTTGCCAAATGCCTCCAACTAATCCCTAATCTAATAACCTAATCCACTTAATTAACCATTTTTCTTAAGGATTTTAATACTTGAGTTTATAAGTATCTTAGATCAAAAACCAAATTTATAAGTATATCAAAGCATCACCAATGTCAAATTACAAATAGAACAAACTTTAAATGTATGCACTTCGAATCATACAATTCCCTACTAATCTAATCAAGGCATGAATAGAAACCCGAATAAGATTAATAGATGCTACTTAGAAAATCAATCACAAGATCAATTAACTTACCATTTAATAATCCAATTTAGGTATATTGATCAAGTCTTCCCAAGCAGCATGTGTGCATGTGGTTGTATGATCGCCAAAGCTCCAACAAAAAGCCAAAAGTTATGAATGTTATCCTTCAACAAGGAAGCTACAATGATGGACAATAAGAATGTTAGATTTGATAGTACATGTCCAAGAAAAGAAGTCCGTAATGGAAAAATAAAAGAAAAAAAAATACTAACTAAACAAACCTAACCTACACATGACAAACACATGAAAATAGTGAAAAATCAAGATACAAACAAAGATAAAGGAAGAAAGAACATAAAACAATTAATGTTTTTGCAGGAAAAAGGGATAAGGCATGCACTAGATAGTGCATAAGTGTGCACAAACCCATGTAATTTGCAAAAGAAAAGCGTTAGCCTGGCACAGCTTATTTCACAAGCGTGCAACCTACCGTGCAACACTATCGAGTTTTGAAAATTTAAGAATTTAAAGAAATAGGCAGGTATTCAAAACTTTTTTGTGACACTGCTTGTGATTTTCAAATCTTTTTCCATTCACAAAAGTTTAGGGTTTGTGAAAAATCATTTCCCTCTCAATATAAACTCAAAAACAAAGATAACAACTAAGATACAAGAAAAACTTAAACATATGATGTAATCACTTATTGAAGACTCCACCGTATATAAAAATTATATCTAAATAACCTAAATTAGAAGAAGAAAAACACATGAAAAATAAGTAAAGACTCAAAGAAGGTCAAATACAAAGGATAAGAACAAAATTCTAGACATTTGCTTTGAGAACAATCAATAGGGGAAAGCATAGGATGGAGCACAAGCGTGTTCTAACTCGTGGAAATTGCAGAAAGAACTTTTCTTACCTAGCATGGCAAGAGGCACAGTCGAACCACATGCCATACATATCTACTAAATTCCACATAGCCTTTCAGCATAGCTATGCAAGCTTGCACAACCTGATACACGACTGTGCACTTGGTCGTGCATCAATGCTGATTGCTATATCAATGAAGATGATTCTTTTAGCTCTTAATTTTCTAACCCTTATCTAACTAGAAGATATTCTTGACATGAAAGAACATGTTCCTGGTCAATACCACGCTAAAAAATATAAAAATCATATGAAAGTTGAAAACAAAATAAAAAATTAAAACACAAAAGATGTTATTAGATCACTTATTAAAAGATATAAATCTAGAAAGACTCCCTTGGAGTATGGCCACATTGCTCCTTTACGGGGTACTAGTTGCAAAAAACTTAGATGATCTTGAAGTAAATCCTTGCAAAAAAAAAAAAAAAAATATCTATTTCTTCACAATTCCTTATCTCCTTGGGATTCGACATGAATGCTTTGATGTGTTCTCCTTTTTCCACTCATCTTTGCCACCCATAAGATGTTAGAATTCGTGGACTCCTAAACGTGAAAAACATCCACAAATCCCTCCCAAGGACCCAAGTAAACGATTAAGAAGATCTAAGGTTTAAGAATTACCTCTGGTTGCTGTAATCGAAATCCTTCGATTCTGGTTGCGCTGTTGTACGTTCAACCCGAACAATCACCAGACGCTACAGTATGCGAACGTCCTCTATCGGATACACACCGCGAACTCACTCGATACCCGGAGAGTGCTAGCGCCTAGGGTTTGAGAGGGGTTTTTTTCTTTCTTTCTTTTCTGGTAGAGAATGGCACGAATGTTCTCAACCGAAAAATTGGACTATTGAAAAGACGGCTAGGGTTTTCTTAAAAACCCCTGAACCTCTTAGAGTCCAACCCTAATAATATCTTATCATATTCTAATTTAAATTCAAATTAAATTTAAACTGATATGATAAGATTCTGCCATTATCTCGGTAATTTAACTAATTAATTTACCGAGTCAGATTCTTATAATCTGGACATCATCCAGATACATCGAATGTGGACATATTTCCAGATTCATTGTATCTGGTAAATTTTCTAAGTACGATTAACTTAGACATATTTCTAGATTCATCGAACCTGATTACAAGAAAAATAACCTAACAAGTTCGCTTATTGTGTGACCCTATAGGTTCATTTAACACTGGCAGTGTGCCTAAATCATATTTAAATGGCCCACAAGTTATAAGCGGTTTCTAGCAAAACATTATAACTATCCAGGTTAAATGAAGATCGGTGATCTCTTTGAACCAAACCATAATTTTATATTTAGTCCTTTTGTCACACGATATCCAGATTAAGCATAAGGCACGGAGCATGTCATCATTATTAAGCTTAATCAATTATTTCTTGATTTCATAGTAGACTATTCAATCAAATGATATCAATATCTTAGATTGATATATTTGAGTACAGCCATGCATTTTTAACAGCCTAATATTCAAGGGGCCCATAGATATCTCTCCCATAACTAAGAGGGACAAATTCCTTCACAATCAATCATATTCCTCTCCTTGATTTATTCTATATCCAACAGTAGTCTAATTTATTATCTGGTTAAAGACAACTTTAGACAATGTCAAAATATAGAATTTATCAAGTAGGAAACTATGATGAATTTAGGTCGAAGGACTTTCAATATTATTATGGCTAGAAAGTATTTATGACATATTCCACGAAGTACTCTCACAGTGGGTCATGTCCAATACAATGTTCTCTAACATTTATTTATGTCTTGACTCGATATCACAAATATCCATGGCCAGTAAAACATAGCCATCAAGTCACAAACATACTAATCTTAATTTATTATTATTCCAATAATAATAATCGATCAGGGACAGTTTTAGAATAGTCCTTGTATTCATTATAGGGTTTTACTATCAAGTCACGTACTTGATGACCAACAAAATAAAACTCACTATTCATGGAAAGGAAAGCCTCATATTATTATATAAAACATAATGACAATAGTATGACAAATTGACTCTAGGGCATATCCCCAACATAAGATTCATATACCAACATGAAATATCCTCCTAAAGCAAATAGAAAAAAAAGTAAAAAGTAAAAATAAACAAACAACAAAATACAAGAAGAACCAGAAATAGAAAAATACAACACCAAAAGAATTTACTAAGAGTAACTAGACAAGAATCATTTAAAGACCAAGAAAGGAAGATAGCGTTCCCCAACAACGGCTCCAAAATTTTGTTATTGAGGATTATGGCATTCAAAATATGGGTTTAAATGCAATCATCTTGCAACAAAAAATTTTAAAAATTTATCTCCTAGGTATACATAGTATAGTAGAAAATAGGGTGATAAGTTGATATGATCTTGGGGGTTGAACTTTTTGGTGAATTTAGTGGCTATTTTTGGTAGAAAATTTAAGACCCAATTTAGAATATCCAAAATAAAATTTTCAGTTTAGAAAACAATACCCAATTCAAATGTCTAACACCCTAGGTCAAATAGAGATCTTAGAATACCAGAAAAATGAACCAAGTCTACCAAACCACTCTCCAAAACCCTCGAATCATATAAGGAAACTAGATAAACAGGAAGAAGGAATTTGGGCAACCAAGATTAACTCCTACTCTAGAACCTTAAAAGAACAAGATCCTAAGACACTATTTTAGTAAGTCAATTTGATATATGATGTATTAGATTTAGGTATATTGATAGGGGTTAAAATCACCATTTTTTTCCTAGTTATTTGAGGTTATTTTTAGATACATTTGTTGTAATAACTTAGCATATTCCTTCCTATTTGACATTTTGCTTGTAAAAGCTATTTTTGGAAAATATGTGCAAATTTAAGTAAAAATCGAGCAGAAAGTGAACAAACCAGAATGCACCTAGTGCCAGGTCCATCCAGTAGACTAGGCGCCGGGTCCATTCTGTCCAGCAGTAGAGATTGAACGAGCTTCGGTGATTTTTCCATAACAGTCCTGGCACCAGGTCTAGCAAGTGTACCTGGCACTAGGTTCATTCTACTTGCTAAGGAAAACACGGCCAAAAACAGAGCAAAACTGAGGAAGAACAGTGTGTACCTAGTGCCAAGCTGGTCGAAGGTACCTGGTGCCAGGTAGGTTCTAGGGGTGAAATTTCTGGACGTGGAATTAGGACTTATCCAAGGATTTTGGTATTTTCCTAGTCCTACTCGGCCAAGACTTCCTTAGCCATGGAATAGGTATCCAAGAGGCCTATAAAAGCATAAGAGAACACAAAAGTTTGATATACAACTAAGAGAGGTGAATTAAAGAGCTTAAATTCAGATTTTCTCATTCAAGGAGGAATTCATCAAAGCCAAGGAGGATTGTTTAAATGGAGTTTTTAAGGAAAAAGAAAGAGGCTTGTCTATGAATGCTTTCTTTTCTTTTTGTTTTCTTTTTCTTTTGCAATGATGTATTCAATGGTTTCATTGTAATCTAGCATTATTTCAAGATTCATGATTTTGGGTTAATTTAGTTATTTGATCAATTCTTTGTCATATTTGGTGTTTAATTATTTGATTTCATTGGTTATTGATGCGAGTTCTTCTAATGGACTTAAGACAATGATGTTAGGAGTTTCATTTCATTGATTTCGTACTTGTCTATTCTTAATGGATTTAAGTGACAAAGTTAAGGTTATAGGACTAAGTGATCAAAGGTTAGTTACTTTCGCCTCGAGCAAATGGTTATTAGCTAATTTCATGTTTATAAGGAATTGAGTCTAAAGCATGTTTTGGTTAGGATTAGCTTGATTGGCAAATCTATTAATTTAATCAAAATATAGGATTCCATAGATTGGGACATGAAGTGGGATTTACCTTAGTAGAATCTTGACTTGGGAGACAATTGAGTTTTACTTTATATTCCTTCATGATGTCAAGATGATAATTAATTGAGAGAATTACTAATGGGTTCATTGTTATGTTTTCTAGGAGACTTGTCTAAATTGCAAAAACCTACATCCTTGAGTTGTATATGTTTCTTTAGTTTTTCTTTTTATTTTTTTCTTACTTTGTTTAGGTTGATTAAACAATGAAAGAAAAATGATTAATGTGTACTAGTTCCTTTGAGGATCAATACTCATTAATTCCCTGTACTATGCTTGCAATGAGTATACTTGCCCATATGTGTATTTTGGGATTAATGTTTTAATTAAAACTTGATTAAGGAATAGATTTAAAATTAATGATTTTATATACTCAAAATTTACACATCATATATAAAAATCGTGCAATTTTATATCTATTCCCAATCAAGTTTAATTAAATCATTAATCCCCAAATCACACATATGAGCAATTATACCCATCATTAAATACAGTATAGAGAATTAACAAGTATTGATCCTTAAGGAACAAGTACATATTAGTCGCTTCTCATTTATTGTCTAACCTACCAATTAGAGAGATAAAGAATAAAAATAAAGATAAAGATAAAGATAAAATATATACAACACTTGGAGTGAAAAAAAATGGAATTAAATAGTTATTCATGAGAACACGATATGAACTATCCAACACTTATCACAATCAATCATTGTCTAAGCATTCTTTCCCAATCCATGGAATCATTATCTCCTAATTAAATTAGTAGATTTTTCCAGCAAACTAATATAATAAAAAAAATGCATTAAACTTATTCCTCCTGAATATACTTATACTCGAGGCAATATGAACATGAAATTATCTAATGACCTTGTACTCGAGGCGAAATCAAGTAACCTTTGATTACTTAAGTTCAATTCTTAACCTTCTTTCCCAATCCAGTTAAGATAATAATTATATAGAATTAATTAAATTGAACTCAATTCTAACTTCATTTCCCAAGTTCATTAGAAAGGAAATTCAACTTCATTAATCCACCAAAGAAAAACAAGTAATCAAATACCAAGAACGACAATTAATTGATCAAAGATAAAATAAATAACATTATCATGAATCCTAAAATAACATTCAACTACAATTAAAGCATTTATCTCATTATTATTCAAAGAAAAAGAAAACAAATGTCTTAGAAAGAATTCATAGACAAGCCCCATTCTTCCTCATTTGAAGACTTTCTTAAAACAACGCTCCCTAAGTGATAAATTCCTATTCTAATGAGTAGCTTTAGCTTTTATCCTTGAATTCATACATTAATCCTCACTTTTTCTTGTTTAAATAAGCTTTTTGTGTGATACCCTATCTAAAGTACACCTAAAAGTAAGGTATGCGTGACCTAAATGGCATCAACATGCTTGTATGTGGACACATTTAGCATGGTATACATGAATTATGTGAGCTTGTTATATGAAATAAATGTTGTGCATATGATGATGGATTTAAGTGTAGGATGGCATAACTAAAATAATGGAGGCAACTAATTATTAGACAATAAATAATTGATATTTATGTCCTTGTCATACTTGAGCAATTCCTTTTATTTATATCCATAAAACACTCATTATATTGTTCTTTTATTTAATTGCTTACGTGTTAAAATTTAGGAAATAATTAAATATAAGATTAGGAAAATTTTCCTTTTTATTTTATTTTGCTCGGAGAGATTTGGATTTCTAAAATTAAATATTTGGTAAGGCTAGGAGAATTATTTAGAAGGGACTACTAGGCTTCTAGAAGCCCTTATTAGCTGCCACATAGGGAAGAAAACCTAATTTTTATGTAATTGGGAAATTATCCTTAAAAAAATATTAATATTTTTCCCAATTATATAATTCTTAGGAAAAATTACAGAATATTCCTTCTTATTCTCTCTTACGTGTGCCGCCACCTAGGGCCTTAATTCCTTATGATTTTAGTTAATTAATTAATTGGAGTTTTAATTAGATAAATCCTTTAGAAAATAGATTTTTCTTTAGTTCTTTTCCTATTTTCTAAACCCTTTAAAACTCCTTTATATAAAACCTAATTAATCATATTTTCTCTCCTAATTCCTACCCTAGCCGGCACACCCTCTCTCCCTCTCCCTTCAACACGAAAATCCCTTCCTCCCCATTAGCCAAAGTTAAATATTTTGCTAACGAAGAAATTTCTGCACAACATAGCAACTTGGGAGTAACATTCTAAAGTCAAATCTTTGGCGTTCTTGGTGGTAATGGAAGCTATAAGCCATCTACCCCCTTCTTCTAAGATTGATTGAGTTAGGCAAAGCAAGAGGCAACGATAAAATTATTCCTTTTGTTGGATTTTCTTGACTACCATAGGTAAAGAGAGAAAAATTAGGGTTTTGGTTTCAAAAAAAGAAAAAAAATTATCGTATGTGTTCTTTGCATGGAATTTGATGATTATCATTAGATTATGCTTAAGTAAAAAGAAACCAACTTTTAAGAGTTTTGATGGAAAGAATACATTTTTGTGCATTATTCATGAAATCTGGAAAATTGTTAATGCTCTAAGATTAAAGCAAAATAAAATAGCAAAGAGGTTATTATTGCAAGGCCTTTTGAACTTGTTTACTATGCATTTTTAGGGTGTGATTTATGCTAGAGATCATGTAATAAAACCTTTATATTGATCTCAGTAATTTTTTTGAAGCATGAGAAAACAGAGTGTTCTGTTTTTACCTATTAGTTAAGTTGTGTGGGTAATTTCGTGTAGAGAACTGCTGAAACTGGGAAAGGTCAAAACATATACTTTGTAGTCCTACATGTGTAGAAGCTCCTTGTGAAATTTTGTAATTCCCTTATGAGGGGTTAATAAGTTACAAATTTTTCTTTAAGTCTGGACGAGTCTGGACAGAAAAGTACAGTAGCGAAAATAAATATTCTGAGCATAATTGGGGCTTAATTTGCATGCAAGACCACCTTAACACTATTCTATATGTATTAAGGTGTATCTCTGTAAAATTTGAAGTCAATCCTAGGAGTATTCATAGGTAATATGTCTTTGGAAAAACTAAGATACCTTGATGGAAATTCTATTTTATACAGGAAAAGTTGAGAAAACTTTCTATTATTAACTCATATGTGTTTTTTATGTGTAACAATGGTGTAAGAAGGCATTAGGATTTACTAAAAGATTTAATGTAGGAAACCCTAATAGTGCCACTATTTTATTCACTCTTATTCATATTGTTATTAGAATTAAAACTAATATTGTAAGTATCTTCGTTACTATTATTGCTAATATTATTATTACCATTAATATTCATATTATTATTCTCATTGTTGTTTTTAATAGTATTATATGCATTTATCACCTAATAAATTACCTATCCATTAAATAATATATTACCTTAGCCATTTATTTTCCTATAGCTATAAACAAACAATATTTTAATTAACTAAGTAACTAATTAAATGAATATTTGTTTATTTAAATTCTTTAGTCACTTAATATTTTTGCATTAGATAACTTAAATAATCTCTTGAGCAACTTCTATTTTAATAACTAGTCAATCCTTTATACATTATTTCTGTGAATAATTCCATGGAATGACACTTGGGATTAAAGCAAAAAGCTGGGCGAAAAATATATTGGATTGCTTGTTGTATGCAATTGATTTCCTGAAATAGTAGGACAAGATTATGACTGGATTACTTTGTGACTTTTAGACGTGGAAGGTTATTAAGAGCAAGGATTCACTTCTTTCAAATAAGAAATTAATTTTCTCTTCCGAGGTAAGTCCTTGCATAAAACCATTTGTAAAACATAGCAATTGCATGTTGCCAAATGTTTTGAGGTTTCAATGGAAACATGGTTTAATGTAATAAAAAATTCAGTATGGCTAGATTTTCCTATTCTTCTCCAAATCAAGGATTGTTTTTTTTTTTTAAAAAAAAAAGGATTTCAAAACACTTCACTTGATTTTTGCACTAAAGGCTGACCAAGCAATGCTTGATACTTTCTTGTTAGTTACTACTTGATGCTAATGTGTTTCCTTGTGGCAAGATCATTGAGTACTCAATAAGGGTAGGCTACTATCACTAGTCTAAGATGGGCAAGTTAGTTTTCCGGTAGGTGACCACCTCCGGGAAATAAACTCGTTCCTGATTAGGCGACAGTGTTAGAGAGTCAGGCCAGTTCGAGCTAGCAAACCGATTCCAAGTGGAACGGTATTTATATTCCAATGTGGACAACCAAAGTTAGCAGAGGAATGGGCAATGGAGGAGCATCCCTACCCGGTGGGCTAATCACCCTCCGTACTATAGTGCAGTAGTATTACAATATAGTTAGCAGGGATCATAATGTATGGTTTCATGACTCGAACTATGATGCAAGGTTTCATAGTTCGTGTTTTTGTTGAGCGGTTGATTTACTTGAGATAAAGTTAATTATTGAGATTGCAAATTGAAAATGGCACTCCTACGTTTAAAACGATCGTTTAAGAATACAATTGCGCATTTGGTATTTCAAAGTGCATCTCATGAAATGGTTTCAAATAAGCACTTCCACCCATACAAGACTTACTCAGAAATTTATTTCTCACTGCTTTTATGCATGTTTTCAAGTTGTGAGCACTTTTGACATGACTAGAGCTAGAGTCTAACATTTTGGAACTTTATACTTATTTATTTTATTCAGAGACAATTACTCAATTATTCTATATTTTAAGACGATGCATGTGTTTTATTTGGATTGTAAAATGTTTAATTTTTTATTTGAGGTATTTTTTTTAGATAAGTCTTTTATTACCTCGTAATAAAGACTCTTTGTCCTTTGGATAGAGCGACATCCCCGCCCTTTTTAGGTACATAGATAGCGGGGTGTTATAAGCGATATCAGAGACTGGCTTTAGATAATATGTATATGTTGATGAGATTATTTATTTGTTTTTGAAACCTGTACTTACTTAGCTATTATTTGTGGATAGGATGGCTAGAAGATTTGCAACAGTGATTAGAAACTGGCCTCTCTTGTGTGGAACCAATGCACCACCACTACCCGTACCCCCTCCACCATCTAATTCAAAGTCTAAGCCTAAACTTGAGCTACCTGAGCAAGAGAGCGAGGAAGAGGAGAAGGAAGTAGTTCAAGTGGAGCCTAACCCACCCGAGCCTGAGATAAATTTGTCTCCAGATAATGATGACCCTAGGGGTTGGAGTTTGAGATGCCTAGGATATGAAGAGTTCATGGCCCAACGACAGGGGTGAGGTAGGAAAGTAAGGCTGAGAGTGGGACTTAAAGAGGCGAAGAGTTCTAAGAGACCTATTGGGGCTATGGGGAGTTCCAGTAGAGTCCCCAAGCAGCTTTAAACCTTTAGATTTGTAGATGGAAAAAGAATAGATTTCTCGAAAAACACTGAGGGTTGGCATTATGAGTCTAATTCCGAGGAGTTTAAGGAGATTAGGGGTAAGCAAAATGGTTGAGCGGACCTGGCAGAGGGGACTAGAAGCATTTCTTTTTCTTGTTGGACAATAAATGGTGTTCTTTACTATTTTATACTTGAGAACCTTTTGTTATGTGGGTTAAGGGTGCCATATGTGCATTCCTCTTTTCTTTATTGATTATGCAATTTGAATGGACCAGAGGTCATTCTTAATAAAGGGTTAATCTTTTTGTGAATTAATTGATTTATTGCCCCATGCATGTTGAGATTAAGAATTCTCCCCTTTATGAAATATTTTGCGACTTGATTATATGTGTTTTGGTCATTACGTATATGCATGTTGAGTTTTTATAAGGTTTTGTATGGATTAGCAATGGCACCAAGGCATAGAGTTGTTAGTCATAGCAGGACTGATCGACGGAGCAGGTCCCCCACTCTAGATTGCTAGTCGGTGCGACACTTCATGCCTGTGCCTGAATCGGAGGACAGCCTAGAGCAAGAGGTAGCTTCAGAAGGTCCCATAAGGGTGACGTTGGGACAGACATTTAATAGAATAACAGAGATACATCAAACATGTCGAAGAAAAAGGCTCCAAAAGGAGAAAATGAGACCTTAGAACAATTCCTTAAATTTCATCCACCAACCTTTCATGGTGAGGTGGAATAGGACTAAAAGGTCGAGCAATGGGTGGAACAGATAAAAGACATCTTTTCTACCCTGAATTACACACAGAAGTATATGATAAAATTTGTGGTATTAGGCTAAGAGGCCCAGTCCAAAACTGGTGGCAATGAGTCCAGGAGGACTGGAAAAGCTCTAATCAGGAGTGGACATGGGACAACTTTATGGAGGCTTTTCGAACTGAGTATATTCCCCAATGTAGAGAAATAGGAGGATGAGATTTAAAATCTAGAGTAAGGAGGTATGACAATAGCTCAATATGCGGCTAAGTTTAGTTAACTGTCCAAGCACTACAAGAGGCTAGTCAATACTGACCAAAATAGGACCCGACAATTTATCAACGGATTGAGACTAGAGCTAAGATGGGCACTAGCACCCTTCCTTCTGTTCACTTACACAATGGCTGTTGATGTAGCTACCTGCACAGGGAACGAAGATAAGAGTGAGGTGACCTTTAGACCTCAGTAGCCAATAAGGCAAGCTCCTCGTCAAATGGTCAACAAGAGGATAGCAAGACAACAGTTTGGGAACCAGGGGAAGTAATCTCGGACTCATCCAATAGGACCTACCCTGGACCTACTGACTCTCCATTTCTGTGGAAAGCAGGGCCACGTGGAAAGAAATTGCTAGTCTAAGGAAAATGTGAGAATGTGCTATAACTGTGGGGATACCACCCACTTGAAGAATACCTACCCGAAGCCATTAAGGATTAGACTATCGACTGCTCGACCCGCTGGTAGGAATAAGGGAGCAACAACTAGAACGGCGGGACATAGGGGACAGAAGCCTTAAGTGAAGGCAAAAGTATTCGCAATAAACTGAGGGGAGGTTAAGGACGGAGCAGTGGTGGTAGAAGGTACGCTCGTTATCCACTGCTATTCTATTTCTGTTTTAATAGATACTGGCTCAACACATTCGTACATAAATTAGAATAGTGCATGTCATTTGGGGTGGGATAGGTTAGAAATGCCCTACACTTTGATAGTAAGCACTTTCCTAGGAAAAATGTGGAAGCGGGAAAATATGTGTATGATTGTGATGTAAATATGGGAAAAGAAAATTTAAAAGAAAATCATGATGTGCTACCCATAGAAGATTATGACTTAATATTAGGGATGGATTGGTTAGCAGAGCATGGAGCTTGGGTAGATTGTAAAAACAAGATGGTGCAGTTTGTTAAACCGGGTTGTGATGTGCTAGAGTTTAATGGAAAATGAGTAAAGGAGTTGGAGTTCATGATAGTAGGAATGAAGGTGGGAAAACTGCTTCAGAAAAGGTGTACAGATTACTTGGCATACTTGATTAACTAGCCAAAGGATCAGTGCACCTTAGAGAACACAGAGATAGTAAAGGAGTTTCCTGAAGTATTTCTCGTAGAGCTCAATACCCTTCCTCCAACATGGGAAGTTGAGTTCACCATTGACTTGGTACCGGGAGCTAAGCTAGTTTCACGAACTCCTTACTGGATAGTGCTCGTAGAATTAAAGGAGCTTAAGGAGCAGTTGGAAGAGTTAGTAAGGCAAGGGTACATAAAGCCGAGTACGTCGCCCTGGGGAACTCTGGTGTTATTTGTTAAGAAGAAGGAGGGACATTAAGGCTGTGTATAGATTATCGGGGGCTAAACAATTTGACAATCAAGAATAAGTATCCGTTATCATTGATTGATGAGTTGTTTGACCAGTTGCAGGGTTCTTGCTGCTACTCAAAGATGGATCTTCGACAAAGGTATTACCCAGTGCAAATCAAGGAGAAGGACATTTCGAAAATAGCCTTCAACATAAGGTATGGGCACTACAGATTTGCAGTGATGCTATTTAGAGTGACAAATGCACTAGTTGTATTAATGGATTTAATACACTGAGTGTTTCAACCGTACCTGGATAAGTTTGCCATGATATTTATAGATGACATATTGATCTACTCAAAAAGCCTAGGAGAACACGTAAAGCATTTGAAACTGGTGCTGAAGAAGTTAGAGGAGCATAAGTTGTACACCAAGTTCATCAAGTGTGAGTTCTGGATGAACTTAATATCCTTTCTCAAACACGTGGCATCAAAAGACGGTATCAAGGTTGACCTAGCTAAAGTAGAGGTAGTCACAAATTGGAAGCAACCTAAGATAATGACTAAGATTAGGAGTTTTCTGGGATTGGCAGATTACTATCGCCATTTCATCAAGGGATTCTCCACATTAGCTACCCCGATGACCTGATTGTTAAAGAAGGAAGTGTCCTTTATTTGGAATGAGAAGTGTGAAGAAAGTTTCCTGGAACTCAATAGGAGATTGATGACCGCACCTGTGCTACGCTTACCAGAGGAGGATAAACCTTATGCCTTTATACTGATGTCTCCAAGGAAGGATTGGGAGATGTGCTAATGCAAGAAAGAAAGGTTATAGCATATACATCCAGGAAATTGAAACCACATGAGGTTAACTATCCAACACATGACTTAGAATTAGCCGATATAGTATTCGCCCTGAAGAAATAGAGACACTACCTATATGGGGCAGAGTACAAAACCTTCACTTATCATAAAAGCCTAAAATACATATTCACACAGAAAGATCTTAACCTTAGGCAACGTAGATGGATGGAGTTTCTAGAAAAGTACAAGTTTCTAATCAACAACCACCCTAGAAAGGCTAATTGATGTGTATAGATTTGGGTATAAAAATTAAATAAAAATAAGCACATTCCCAATCAAGTTTAAATTAAAACATTAACCCCAAATTACACATATGAGCAAGCGGACTCATCATTAAGCATAGTATAGGGTTCAAACGAGTGCCGATCCTCCAGGAACAAGAATGCATTAATCACTTTTCTTTCATTATTTAACCAACTCAATAAAGTGAAAAATAAATAAAAGGAAAATAAAATAAAATAAAAGAATATCTACATGTCAAGGATGGAGAATTATGTAATTCAAACTATTATTTTAACAAACATGATCTTAAAATACCTAATCATTATCATAACTAATTATTTTCTTGGCATCATAAAGGATTAAGATAGATTCACTTCTTTGGTCAATCCATAAAATCACTATCTTCTAGATAAATTAGCATTACTTGATCTCATCTCAATTAATTTACCCAAAAGATGCATTAAACATAATCCATGGTTAAATTTTCGTGGTCTCGATAAACTTAAAACATGAAGCTAACCAATGAATCCTTAGTCTAGACAGACATCAATTAGCCTTTAATTACCTAGTTCTTAGCAATTAACCCCTTTGATCCAACAAGTTAATAGACAACAAATATGAAATCAATCAATTGAAACCACCATCAACCCCTTTGGTCCAGCAAGTTAATGGAAAAAAATAATCAATTACTTTTATAATAAGAACAAGTAATTAAATATCAAGAATAACAATCAATTAATCAAAAGATCAAAGTAATTCTAAAAATCATGAATGCCTAAACAATGTCAAATTACAATAAAATAATTAACACATCATTATTCAAGAAAAAGAAAATAAAGTTAAAAGAAAGAACTCATAGACAAGCCTCCTTCTTCTTCCTTCGTAGACCTTCTTGTGCAATCCTCCTTGAATTGAAGAATTCCTCCTTAATTTGAGTGATTTTCTATTCTGATATGTGAATCCTCATTTTTTTTTCCTTGTGTTTTCCCTTTGTGTATAGGCTTTAGAAGTGCCTAATTTCGTTCCTCTAGGGTTTCTAGCCGACTAGAAGTAGGAAAATACTAAAACTCCACAAATTATCAAAAATCACATGCGAAAATCAAGGCACTGCCTCAGCATCAGGACACAGTTGGCGCCGCCTGTCCTGCCTAGGGTCGGCGCCAGTTGTGGTCTGTCTCTCCAGTTGTTTGACAATTTTTCTTGATTTTTGCTCCAATCCTTCCAGAGTGCAGCCGATGCCGCCTCTAGCCTCTTAGCCAGCACCAGTTTGGTTCTGTTCCACTCTGTTTTACCGATTTTTTATTATCTCAAAGTGCGTGCCAGCAGCATGTGACCAGCGCCAGTTCCCCTGTCCTAGCCGACGCTGCCTCTGGTCTGTTTTGCGATGTTTTTATCTTATTTTATCCCTAAAATCTGAAATAATGCACAAAATACATTTTCAATGGTAAAATCTCAAATATGAAGGAATATTATCAGTTATTGAACAAGATGTATCACAAAATAGCCTCAAATCACTAGAAAATATTTGATTAATTTAGGCCCTATCACTAACGTAATGGCTAATACTTTGAGTCGAAAAGTTAAGATAGCTAGCTTGAGGGTGTATGAGGTAAAAGCTATGGAAGAGACGCTACTCCAAGGGACAAAAGTGAAGGAAGGCAGGATTTACATAAGTAATCCAAAGTTCATCCCGAATTTGAAATAGGAGATAACTGAGGCTCAGCGAAATAATGTAGAGTTTCAAAAATTTAAGGAAAGAGAGGTGAGCAGAGGAGGACGAGATTTTTGAGTAGACAAGAACGGGATATTACACTTCCGAAATTGTTTGTGTGCCAAAGGAGGCAGGGTTGAGAAAGAAGATCTTGGAGAAAGCCCATAGGAGCAAGTACACGGTTCATCCTAGGGAAGTAAAAATGTATCAAGATTTGAAAGGAACTTTTTGATGGCCCGGAATGAAGAAGGATGTAGTGAGGTATGTTTCCACTTGCCTGACTTATCAAAAAATCAAAGCCTAGCACAAGAAGTTAGTGGGATTGTTGCAACTATTACCAATACCCGAATGGAAATGGGAAGAAGTGACAATGGATTTTGTCACTGGACTTCCTATGGCGAAAGGCCAAAAAGATGTAATATGGATAATGGTGGACAGATTGACTAAGATAGCACAATTCATATCGGTAAATGTGAGGGATTCTTGGACAAGCTTACTAAGGTCTATGTGCATGCAGTAGTAAGACTACAAGGTGTACCATCAAGCATCGTGTCGTATCGGGATCCAAGGTTCACTTCACGGTTTTGGGGGAAATTCCAAGAATCCATGGGATCTAAATTAAAGTTCAGCACAATAGCTCATCCTCAAACAGACGAGCAATCAGAAATGGTCATTCAAATTTTGGAGGACATGTTGAGGGCATGTGTACTAGACTTTGGTAATAAATGGATTTAATGTGTGCCTTATGCTGAGCTAGCCTACAATAATAATTATTAGGTGTCAATTGGAATAGCGCCATATGAGGTGTTGTATGGAAGAAAATGCCAAGTACCATTATATTGGAGATGGATAGAAGATGGGCAAATTAGTAAAGTAGGAGAGGTGTGCATACAGAAGATCACGGCAAAGGTGAAGCTAATAAAGGAAAGACTGAAGGCAACATAAAGTCAGCAATAAAGCTACGCTGACAATAGAAAAAGAGAATTGGAGTTTCGAGTAGGGGATCAGGCATTCTTGCAGTTGACCTCTAGTACGGGGATACTGAAGCATTCAAATGGAGGGAAATTAAGTCCGAGGTATCTGGGACCATTTTCGATTATTGATAGGATTGGATTAGTGGCATATCGCTTGGATTTACCTGAGGGTTTAATGTGAAAACACAATGTGTTCCATGTATCACAATTAAAAAAATACCATCCTGATCCGGAGTATGTACTCAATGAGGAACCATTAATTCTACAACCCAATTTGAGTTATATTGAGAAGCCGATAAAAATAATAAATAGGAATATTAAGACCCTGCAGAATATGCAAATTCCAATGGTGAAGGTTTTATGGGATCATCATTGTGCGCAAGATGCAACATGGGAGACTGAAAAATGGGTGAGACAAAAATATCCGGAGATACTTGAAGGTACGAACTAGTAGGAATTTCGGGGCGAAATTCTCTTAAGAATGGAAGGATGTGATGCCCCATCTAAAGTACACCTAGAAGTAGGGTATGTGTGAACTAAATGGCATGAGAATGCTTATATGTGGACACATTTGGCATGGTATAGATGAATTATGTGAGCTTGTTATGTGGAATAAATGTTGTCCATATGATGATGGATTTAAGTGTAGGATGGCGTTAACTAAAATAATTTAGGCAACTAATTAATAGACGATAAGTAATTGATATTTATGTCCTTGTCATACTTGAGCAATTTCATTTATTTATATCCATTAGACACTCATTATGTGGTTGTTTGATTTAATTGCTTAACTATTAAATTTTAGGCAGTAATTAAATATAAGATTAGCAAGAATTTCCTTTTCATTTTATTTTGCTTGGAGAGATTTGGGTTTCTTAAATTAAATATTTGGTTGGGTTAGGAGAATTATTTAGAGGGGATTACTAGGCTTCTAGAAGCCCTAATAGCCACCACATTAGGAAGAAAAATAAGAAAATTATTGTGTAAAAACAAGAAGCCCTAATTCTTGTGTAATTAGAAAATAATTCTAAAAAGAATATTAATATTTTTTCCCAATTCTATAATGCTTAGGAAAAATTAGGGAATATTCCTTCTTACTCTCCCTCATATGTGCCGTCACCAAGGGTATTAATTCCTTAGGATTTTAGTTAATTAATTAATTAGAGTTTTAATTAGATAAATCCTTTAGAAAATAGATTTTTCCTTTAATTCTTTTCCTATTTCCTAAGCCCATTAAAACTCATTTATATAAAACCTAATTAATCAGAATTTCTCTCCTAATTCCTACCCTAGCCAACACTCTCTCTCTCCCTCTCCCTTCCACACGAAAATCCCTTCCTTCCCACTAGCCAAAGTTAATTATTTTGCTAACGGATAAAATTCTGCACAGCATAGAAACTTGGGAGTAACATTCTAAAGTCTAATCTTTGGCGTTCTTGATGGTAACGGGCACTAGAAGCCATCTACTGCCTTCTTCTAAGATTGCTTGAGTTAGGCAAAGCAAGAGGTAATAATAAATTATTCCTTTTCTTGGATCTTCTAGAGTGTCGTCGGTAAAGGCGGAAAATTAGGGTTTTAGTTTATATATATATATATATATATATATATATATATATATATATATATGCTATGTGTTCTTTGAGTGGAATCTGATCATTATCATTAGATTATGCTTAAGTATTAACAAGAAATCAACTTTTAAGAGTTTTGATGGAAAGAATACATTTTTGTGCGTTATTGATGAAATCTGGAAAATTGTTGATGGTCAAAGATTAAAGCAAAATAAAATAGCAAACAGGTTATTATTGCAAGGGCTTTTGAACTTGTTTACTATGCATATTTAGCATGTGATTTATGCTATAGTTCATGCAAGAAAACCTTTATATTGATCTGAGTAATTTTTTTAAAGCGTGAGAAAAACGAGTGTTCTATTTTTACCAGTCAGTTAAGTTGTGTGGGTAATTTTGTGTAGAGAACTGCTGAATCTGGGAAAGGTCAAAATTGAGAAGTTGCATCCCTATATGTGTAGAAGTTCCTTGTAAAATTTCATAATTCTCTAATCAGGGATTAATGAGTTATGAATTTTTCTTTAAGTCTGAATGAGTCTGGATAGAAAAATACAGTAGCGAAAATAAATATTCTGAGTGTAATTGGGGCTTAATTTTCATGAAAGACCACCTGAACTTTGTTCTATATGTATTAAGTTGTATCTGTGTAAACTTTGAGGTCAATCCGAGGAGTATTCATGGGTAATATGTCTTGGGAAAAATTGAGATACCTTGTTGGAAATTTTGTTTAACCTAGGAAAAGTTGAGGAAACTTTCTATTATTAATGCATATGTGTTTCTTATGTGTAACAATGGTGTAAGAAGGCATTAGGATGTAATAAAGGATTTAATGTAGGAAACCATAATAGTTTCACTATTTTGTTAACTCTCATTAATATTTCTATTAGTATTAAAACTAATATTGTTAGTATCTTCGTTACTATTATTGCTAATATTAATATTGTTAATATTATTATTACCATTAATATATATATTATTATTCTCATTGCTCTTTTTAATAGTAGTATCTATATTTATCACCTAATAAATTACCTATTCATTAAATAATATATTACCTTAGTCATTTATTTTCCTATAGTTATAAACAAATAATATTTTAATTAAGTAAGTAAATAATTAAATGAATAATTGTTTATTTAAATTCTTTAGTCACTTAATATTTGTGCATAAGATAACTTAAATACTTTCTTGAGCAACTTCTATTTTAATAACTAGTCAATCCTTTATGCAATATTTCTATGAATAATTCCATGGAAAGAAACTTGAGATTGAAGTAGAAAGTTGGGTGAAAAGTTAATTGGATTGCTTGTTATATGCAATTGATTTTCTGAAATACTAGGACTAGATTGTGACTGGATTACTTTGTGACTTTTAGACGTGGAAGGTTATCAAGAGCAAGGATTCACTCCTTTCGAATAAGAAATTAATTTGCTCTTCTGAGGTAAGTCCTTGCAAGTTGTAAAACATAACAATTGCAAGTTGTCAAATATTTTGAGGTATCAACGGAAACATGGTTTATTGTCATAAAAAGTTTAGCATGGCCAGCTTTTCCTATTCTTCTCCAAATCACGCATTGTTTCTTAAAATAAAAAAGGTTTCGAAACACTAGATTTTTGCACTAAATGGTTTTAAAAAGGCTGACCAATCCATGCTTGATACTTTCCAGTTGGTAACTACTTTATGCTAATATGTTTCCTTGTGGCAAGATTGTTGAGTACTCAATAAAGATAAGCTACTATCACTAGTCTAAGATGGGTGAGCTAGTTTTTGGTTGGTTGCCATCTCTGGGAAATAAACTCATTCCTGATTAGGCGACAATGTTAGGGAGTCAGGCTAGTCTGAGCTAGCAAACCGATTCCAAGTGGAACAATATTTATATTTCAGTGTGGACAACCGAAATTAGTAGGGGAATGGGAGATAGAGGAGCATCCCTACCCGGTGGGCCAATTACCAACCATACTGTAGTGTAATAGTATTACAGTACAATTAGCAGCAGTTATGATGCAGGGTTTCTTGACTTGAACTATGATGCAAGGTTTCATACTCCACATTTTTTATTAAGTGGTTGATTTACTTGAGAAAAAGTTAATTTTTGAGATTAGAAATTGAAAACACCATTCCTGTGTTTAAAACAGTTGTTTAAGTGTGCAATTGCGCTTTTGGTATTTCAAAATACATCTAATGAAATGGTTTCAAATAAGCACTTCCACCCACACAGGACTTACTGGAAAATTTATTTCTCACTCCTTTTATTCATATTGTTAGGTTATGAGCACTGTTGACACGACTGGGATTAGAGTCTAAGATTTTGAAACTTTACAATTATTTGTTTTCTTGAAAGACAGTTACTCTGTTATTCTATATTTTGAGGCGTTGTATGTGTTTTATTTGGATTGTAAAACGTTTAAGTTTTTATTTGAGGTATTTCTTTGGATAAATCTTTCATTACCTCGTTATAAAGACCCTTTATCATTTGGACGGGGTGACATCCCCGTCCTTTTTGGGTACATAGGTAGCGAGGAGTTACATCTTCGTTGCCTAAAAACATTCACTAGAAGTTTTGGGCTGAGCACAAGTTGAAAACAATTAAACCTCTTAGGAAATTCCCAATTCTATTTGCAACAGAACTCTAAACCGCCTCTATAGACTAGGGCATGCGCCTAGTTACTTCATCTGGATCGGTGCCGGTCCAGCTCTGGAATTCTCTGATTTTGCTCTATTTTTTCCACTATTTTTCTAGATTAAAGCCAGGGACGGGACAATAATGTTGAGCAGGCACTGAGTCAAGTTTTGGAAATCTATAATTTCTCTCCAAATTGCTCAATTCCTATACAAATGTACTGAAAACACTTTCCACAAGAAAAATATCAAATAGGACGGGAAATGACTAGTTCATGAATCAAAAGTATCACAAAACAACCTCAAATAAATAAGAAAATATAGACAAAATTAGGCCATATCATATTCTCCCATACTTAAACTTTGCTTGTTCTCAAGTAAACAAGAATTAAACACTAAGCAAATAGCTTTTGAACAAGACAAAACAACTTATCACACTTATCCATAGCAAATTCATCCAAGTAAAGTGATAACCTTCTTCTAACCTAAAAACATAAAACATGTCATTTGTTCAACCCTTTCAAAACCTTGCAAACTCATGTATTAAACCAAATAATCCCAAGGCCATCAAAGTTAAGTTAGGCAAACTCATATCCAATACATGAAAATTATTCCACCCCTCAAGCAAAAATATAGACAATACAACTCATATAAGTCAAGTCATTTAACTAATTCAAGCATCATGGCTCAAATTTGCACAACCTCAAGCAGTAAAACAAGGAAATACTCCACTCTTTTCTTTTTTCAATTACTTAGGGAATTGATAGTCTTAAGTAAATGGATTTCTCTTCATATACTATATTAGCCCTCTTATATTCATCCTTATCTTTTCAACATTTTTCTTTTTTTCTTTACCTTTTGCCTTCAAGATAGCCATAAGAGAGTGCCTCGAACAATACTTGCTACTTGTCTCCATATTAACCCTCTTTTCATTAAAAGGTCCTTTCTTTTTTTCTTTCAAAAATAAAATCAAATGTTTTCTTTTACTCAGGTTTCTTTCAACTCACATTTTTGTCTTTCCACTCATTTTTCTATTTTTTCCACACATTCCTTATTCACAACTCAAAGTCAAACAAATTAAAAATCTATGAGACAAGAATTAATCAACGAATTTTCACACATTTCATTATATCCTACATATTCAAACATAAGGACTAAAATGAAACTTAATTACCAAAGTTAACCAAAGTTAACTTAAATTGTCAAGACTTAGCAAAATCTAACTTAATACACAAGTTAACTCTTTAATAAAATCCTACCATAATGAATGACAATTTCATATCCAATGTTAAAAAGAAAATCACACTTTCTCATAGACAAATCAATTCAAATCAAAGCCTAAAAATAAATATCATCCAAAAGCATGTAAAAATAAAAAATTTTCATCTAAAAGTATGCAAAAATCAAAAAAATTTACCGTATCATGCTCAAAATTTCAAGAAGATGAAGAAGAAAGCATTGAATTGAATCCCTCCCCCTACATATAAATTGGACATTATCCTCAATGGCCTAAAATAGCATAATAAAGCTTATCCAAGGGACTAATAAAGATAAAGGGAAAGAAGACAATACAAAGAAATACTCTCTATATCTAAGAATTGCAAAATCAAAGTTGAATTCATCCCAAAAGAGCATGTTCCTTTGACAATGTCGGAGCATTCCTAAACACAAGAAACACAACCAAAAAAGAATAAAACTAGAATAAAAGCAAAAGTTACAAAAAAAAAAACTAAAAGAAATAACTACATCTAAGAAAAGCCATTAAAATTTAAAGAGAAAAATAAACCTAAATACTAAAAAGAAGAAAATTAGAATGTCAGTCATAAGTATCATGGAGTATGAGATCTGCTTATGCCATCTCACTTTCAACTTCTCCAAGGTAAGGCTTAATTCGATTACAATTAACCTTGAAAGTTAGATGGGAGAGTTTGATAACTCCAGATGGACATAACTTATGTACTATGTATGGTCCCGACCACCTTGATTTTAGTTTACCTGGGAAAAGTCGGAGTCTAGAATTAAATAACAACACCTTATCACCCTCTTTGAAAGTATGATAATTGTGAATGTGCTTATCATGCCATCGCTTCATCTTTTCTTTATACAACCTGGAATTCTTATAGGTGTCACTGTGCTATCAGCTAATTCATTCAATTAAAATAAATGAATTGGTCCTTCAAGCTCGAGATACAAATTAACAAGTTTAAAAGCCCAATAAGCCTTGTGCTCAATTTCCACAAGTAAATGGCAAGACTTCCCATAAACCAATTTATAAGGGGTTGTGCCTATTGGGATTTTATAGGCAATCTTAGAAGCCCAAAGAACATCGTCCAATTTAAGATTCTAGCCTCTCCTAGTGTGACTGACCATTTTTTTCCAGAATTCTTTTGATTTTTCTATTAACCACCTTAATTTGTCCATTGGATTAGGGGTGATACAGGATAGCAAACTTTTGAGTTGCACCTAAATGCTTGAGAACTTTCATCAATTGTTGATTACAAAAGTGAGTAACCCTATCACTAATAAGTACCTTGGGTACACTAAACAGGATAAAAAGATTTTTAAGGAATTTGACTATAATCTGGGCATCATTAGTAGGCAAAGTTGTGCCTCTACACACACAGACATATAGTCAATTGCAACCAATACGTACTTATTACCCAAAGAGTTAGTAAAAGGTCCCATAAAATCCATTCTCCAACAATCGAAAACCTCACAAGCTTGAAAATTTTGTAATGGCGTCTTACTAGATTTAAAGATATTACCTATACGTTGACACCTATCACAACTTTTGACAAACCTATAAGAATCCTTGAAAAGGGTTGGCTAATAGATAACCCTAGTAGGTCCCTCATGGCATTGTTAAAGAATATGTTGGCTCTCCGTGAAATCCACACATCTTCGAATAACTTGATCAGCACAACACCTAAACAAGTAGGGATCTTCCCAAAGATTATGCTTTGCTTCGAACAGGAATTTCTTCTTTTATTGTGATGTGAACTCCTTAGGGATTATACCTGCAGCCAAGTAGTTAGGAAAATTTGCAAACCACAAAGTTTGAGAAGTATTACCTTCTAGGAGAATGAGTTGTTCTTTTGAAAATGTGTCATTGATCTCTACTTCTCTCAAAGGCTTTAGGTCAAGATTCTCCAACCTAAATAAGTGATCCGCAACCAAGTTTTTGACTCCCTTCTTATCCCTAATCTCTAGGTCAAATTTCTACAATAATAAAAGCCATCTAATCAATCTTGGCTTGGAATCATGCTTGGTTAGAAGGTATTTAAGGGCAGAATAGTCAATATATACAATGATTTTCGACAAAATAAGGTAAGAACTAAATTTATTAAAAGCAAAAACTACTGCAAGCAATTCCTTTTCGATGTGACATAGTTCTTTTTAGATCATGTAAGTGTCATGCTTGCATAGTAAATAGGATGAAAATGCTTATTCCTCTTTTGTCCAAGTACTACACCTACTGCATAGTCACTAGAATCACATATTAGCTGAAAAGGGAGAGACCAATCTAGTGAAATTAAAATAGGAGATGGATCAAAATTTTTAATTGCATTAAAAGCTTTCAGATATTTTTCATCAAAATTGAAAATAGTATCCTTTTCAAGCAACAAAGTAAGAGGTTTAGAAATTTTTGAGAAATCCAAAATGAACTTTTGATAAAAGCCTACATGTTTGAGAAAACTACGAATAGCCCTTACCGAAGTAAGGGAATGGAGTTTCTCAATGGTTTCAATTTTTGGCCTATCGACCTCAGTACCATTCTTTGAGAGTTTATGTCCTAGTAGAATACCTTCTTAGACCATGAAATGGCACTTTTCCCAGTTGACCATTAGGTTGGTCTCCTCACATCTTTGCAACACTTTTCCCAAATTTGTCAAGCATAAATCAAAGGAATCATCAAAAATAGAAAAGCTATCCATAAATACTTCCATGATATCTCCTACAAGCCCCTCAAAAATAGCCATCATACTTCTTTGAAAAGTTCCTAGACCATTGCAAAGACCAAAAGGCATACGACAAAATGTAAAAGTACCAAAAGGGCATGTAAATGTGGTTTTCTCTTAATCCTCTGATATTATGGGAATCTAGAAATAAACGAAGAGACCGTCTAAGAAATAACATAACTCATATCCAACTAATCTTTCCAACATTTGATCAATGAAATGAAAAGGGAAATGGTTGTTCCTAGTAGCTACATTCAATTGCCTATAATCGATGCATACCTTCGAACTAGTTACCAATCTTGTGGTGATCAACTTATTTTTTACATTAGGGGTTGCTTTTATTCCTCCTTCTTTGGCACTACTTATGTTGTACTTACCCATATGCTATTTGAGATAGGATAAATGATGCATGAATCTAAAAGTTTAATTACCTCACATTTGACCACATATATCCCTCATGTTAGGGTTCATCCTTCGTCAAGCCTGCACTACGGGTTTTGCTCATTCTTCTAGGAATATTTTATGAGTACAAAAAGAATGGCTAATTCCCTTTATATCAATAATCTTCCATGTAAATACCCTCTTATATTTTCCCAATAGGTCCACCCATTTAACCTTTTGTTCCTTGGTAAGATCTTCGGCCATAATGATTGACAATTTTCCTTTATTGGCTAAGAATGCATATTGCAAATAATTGTGCAAGTTCTTGAGTTCTAACTATGATGGCTTATCAATAAAGGATGTTAATCTATCCAAACTTTATCTCTCCATTACCTTAAAACTGCCCGACTTAAAGCTTCCGCTATGTCCGCAGATGATTGTGTGTACATCAACTCTAAAGAAGTATTTTCCCTTGATTCCTAAGAAAAATCCAAAATTAGGTCATCAAAAATATCAATTTTAAAACAAGAATCTTCGAAAAACATAGGAAGTTAAATGCCTTGGCTAATTTGAATAATAACCTCTTCATCCCCAACCCTGAGTGTTAACCTTCCCTAATGAACATCAATCAAAGCTTTGGCAGTAGCTAGGAAGGGTCTCCCTAGAATTAAGGGGACTTTAGAGTGTTAATCCATGTTAAGAATCACAAAATCTACTAGAAATATAAACCTATCCACCTTGACAAGTACATCATCTACTATTTCCCTAAGATATTTAATGGATCCATCAGCTAATTGGATGCTCATCCTAATGAGTTGAGATTCACCTGGGCCTAAATTTTTAAAAGTTTGATATGGAAATAGATTTATACTAGTATCTAAGTCAGCTTATGCATTGCAAAATGTAAAACCACCAATAAGGTAAGGAATAGGGAAACTCCCTGGATTTTTTTCTTTTTGAGGCAATCTTCTTTAGTCTTACAGGATTGCTGAACATTCTTCATTTAACACCATAGTGGATAGTTCTTATAATCTTTGTTCATCAATTTAGAAGCATACTTTTGAGAAATCTTGCGTATTTAGGCAAAAGCATCAAAGCCTCACTGAGTAGAATGATAATGTACAATTGTAGATTTTCAAGAATTTACCAAATTTCTCATCCTTTCTAGCTTTGTGTGTCTTATCAGGGTAAAGGATTGGTGGTTTAAAAATTAGAGATTTTTCCTATGTACAAATCTAATTCTACACCGGGTTGGCATCTTGGACTAGTGTTGGCTCGTCTCTGTGTTCTTCAATTTTTTGTTCAGGTGAAAGTTAGCGCTGGGTCTCCTGTTCTGCCCAGTGCAGGGTCTCGTCTGTTATGCCTGTTAATTTTCTTCGACTTCTCAAGTGATGGCTGCTGATTCTACTTATATATCTACCCCTATAGAGACCAAAAGTAATATTCCTTGTGGGTCTACCAACCAAATCAGTTAAATACCAAATTTGTCTTTCCATATTTTGAATCATGGCCTCAAAAACTTGAAAATTTCATCTATCTCTTGGAAACATGTGATGACAATTTTGTGAAAATTTTCTAGCACATTCTCCAAAGTGATAATCATTTGTAGGTTCTACCCGTTATTCGATTAGCTCAAACTCCAGTTGGCCATAGTACCTACATATGGTATTCCTGTTAGATTCATGACCATGCTTTAGAAACAAAATCAAGAATGTAAGTTTAAATAAAGAAAAACTGGGAGTACATCCTATAACAGTTAGCACAAAAATTTATACATCATACAACAAATTATGGCACCTATTTAAACAAAGAACATATATACATAGTTATATATAGACATGGCTAAATCAATAAACTCCAAGCTTTCATGATATTGTTCCCCAGCAATGGCACCAAAAACTTGATACGTTAGATTTGGTTATATAAAAATCATGTAATTTTGTATCCATTTCCCAATCAAGTTTAATTAACATATTAATCCTCAAATCACACATATGAGCAAGTATACCCAATCATAAAACACAGTATAGAGAATTAATTAATATTGATCCTCAAGGAACAAGTATAGACTAGACACTTCCCATTCATTATTTGACCTACGAATTAGAGAGATAAAGAATAGAAATAAAGATAAAGATAAAATATATACAACTCTTAGAGAGAAAAAAAAATATAGAATTAAATCGTTATTCTTGTGAACATGATATGAACTATCCCACACTTATCACAATCAATTGTTGTCTTAGCTTCATGCAGGAATAAAGACATAATCCACTTCTTTCGCAATCCATGGAATTACTATCTCCTGATTAAATTAGTAAATGTCCCAATCAAACCATCATAACTAAAAAAAATGCATTAAACTCATTCCTCCTGAATATGCCTATACTCTAGGTAATATGAACATGAAATGAGCGAATAACCTTATACTCTAAGCCAAATCAACAAACCTTTAATTACTTAAGTTCAATTGTTAACCTTCTTTCCCAATCCAGTTAAGATAACAATTATATAGAATTAATTAAATTGAACTCAATTCTAACTTTGTTTCCCAAGTCCATTAGAAAGGCAATTCAACTTCATCAATCCATCAAAGAAAAACAAGTAATCAAATACCAAGAACAATAATTAATTAATCAAAGATTAAAAAAAATAGTATCATGAATCTGAAAATGACATTTAATTATAATTAAAGAATTAATCTCACCATTGTTCAAAGATAAAGAAAACAAATGTCTTAGAAAGAACTCAGAGACAAGTCCCTTTCTTCCTCCTTCGAAGACTTCCTTGAAACCACGCTCTTGAGTGATGAATTCCTCTTCTAATGAGTAACTTTAGCTTTGATCCTTGAATTCATACATTTATCCTCACTTTTTCTTATTTAAATATGCCTCTTTGTTGCAAAAAAACATTCTCCAGACGTTCTGGGCCGAGTACAGGTTGAAAACAATTAAACCTCTTTGGAAAATCCCAATTCTGTTCACAACAAAACTCTGAACCAACTCTACAGACTAAGGCCGGCGCCTGGTTACTTTGTCTAGACTGGTGCCAGTCCTACTATTAAAAAATGTCAACATAAAATGGAAGTTTTCATTAGATACCATAGTTGAGGTAATTGTATATATTCAAGTGGTTGCATGTTCAAAATCTTGATATTACTATTTTATTAATTTTTATATAGTTTTTTTTGGACTAATTACCTAGTTTTTTTGAATATTTTTTTAGATATTATGCTATATTATGTGCCAAATTATATCCGATTACTTTCAAATTTTGTCATAACACTTTTCTTAGTAATTTTAACAAATCTAATAGTTGGATCAATAATTTAATTTGCCTATCTTTGTAAATACGTTAGGTTTTGGATATTTTTCTAGATATTATGGTAGATAATGTGCCAAAATATATTCGATTACCTTCAAATTTTGTCATAACATGTTTCGTAGAAATTTTAACAAATCTAATAATCGGATTGTTAATTTGATACACCTATCTTTGTACATGCATTAGGTTTTGGATATTTTTTAGATATTATAGTAGATTATGTACCCAAAAAAAAAGTCTGTTTACCTTCAAATTTTGTCATAACACTTTTCTTAGTAATTTTAACAAATCTAACGGTTGATCATTAATTTGATACGCCTATATTTATAAATGCATTATGTTTTGGATATTTTTTTAGATATTATACTCTATTATGTACCAAATTATATCTGATTACCTTCAAATTTTGTCATAACACTTTTCTTAGTGATTTTAACAAATCTAACGGTTGGATTATTGATTTAATACGCATATCATTGTAAATGCATTATGTTTTGGATAGTTTTTTAGCTATTGTACTAGATTGTATACCAAAATATATCCGATTACTTTTAAATTTTGTCATAACACTTTTCATAGTAATTTTAACAAATCTAACGGTTTGATCATTAATTTGATATACCTATCTTTGTAAATGCGTTAGGTTTTGGATTTTTTTTTTAGATATTATGATAGATTATGTACCAAATTATATTCGATTAAATTCAAATTTTGTCATAACACTTTTATAGTAATTTTAACAAATTTAATAGTTAGATTGTTAATTTGATATGCCTATCTTTATAAATGCGTTAGGTTTTAGATATTTTTTTAGATATTATGCTAGATTATGTATCAAAATATATCCAATTACCTTCAAATTTCGTCGTAACACTTTTTTTAGTCATTTTAAAAAATCTTATGGTTGGATTGTTAATTTGATATGCCAATATTTGTAAATGTATTAGGTTTTAGATTTTTTTTAGATATTATGCTAGATTGTGTACCCAAAATATATCCGATTACCTTTAAATTTTGTCATAACACTTTTCTTAGTGATTTTAACAAATTTAACAATTGGGTCATTAATTTAATATCCCTATCGTTGTAAATGCGTTAGGTTTTGGATATTTTATTAGATATTATGCTAGATTATGTGCAAAATATATCTGATTACCTTCAAAATTTGTCATAACACTTTTCTTAGTGAGTTTAACAAATCTAATGGACGGATCATTAATTTGATATGTCTATCTTTGTAAATGCGTTAGGTTTTGGATATTTTTCTAGATATTATGCTCGATTGTATGCCAAAATATATTTGATTACATTCAAATTTTGTCATAACACTTTTCTTAGTAATTTTAACAAATCTAACGGTTGGATCATTAATTTGACATGCATATCTTTGTAAATGCATTAAGTTTTGGATTTGTTTTAGATATTATTCTAGATTGTGCACCTAAATATATCCGATTACTTTCAAATTTTATCATAAACACTTTTCTTATTGATGAAGGATTAAAAGAAAAAATGGAAAAGAGAAATAAATATAATATTTATCTTACATTAATATATAGTGTTAAATAACCAACTAATAAAAAATAGACCACACTCTATTCCTTTTAATGAAAAGATATTCATTATGATTGTTTTGATATTTATTTTCTTCTTTGCCTACTTATCTACATTACTTGCTCTTTTACCTTAAGATTAATTTCTTTTGCATCTTTGTAATATGAAGGAATAAAAATAAATATATAAATAAATAGGTAATATGTAGTAAAAGAAGGGATCAATTATTTTGTCCGAATGATTATTTTGAAGGAGAGTTAAACCATAAATTTTATCTTTTCTGTTTGGGTAAAACAAATGGGGCTGTATAATATTACATGAAAACTTTTTCGTATCTGATTTTTGTTTTCCCTTTAAATAAGATATACTAGGGAAAATATTATTAAATTTCAACAAATTTAAAAGTGAGGCTTGCATAATCAATTTTAGAATTTAATTTTGTATTAAATTACTTAACTATCGATTAAATTCACATCTTATAAATATTTTTAAACTTGACAGTTTTGATTGAAATGAAAAACAAGTTTTAAAAAAAAAATTATACGATGAAATTCATTTGGTTGTTAGATTTTAAAATTAAAATATTTTTGTATTAATGGGCTAAATTAAGTGTGAATTTAATTATCAATTCTTCTCAAAAGAATATTGCTTTAGGTATATTTTGACAAAAAAGATAGATATTGTATTTTATTTATCAAATATTAAATCTTATATATTTAATAATTATTATTATAGTATCACAAAATCAACTCAATTGTGTTACTATTTCAACATAATTTTTATTTTAATCCAAAATTATTTTAATTTAAAAAATATTATTTTATATATTTTTATTTTTCAAAAATTATTATATACTTATAATACATTATATTATTTTTTAATACCATATTAGACTTCACTAAATCTTATATATTTAATAATTTTTATTATATTATCACAAAATGAACTCAATTTTGTTACTATTTCTACAACCACATAACATTTCCAAAGGAGAAAAAATTGTATTCATAATAATTGCATTTATAGTTAAGTGATCCCATTATTTTCTTTTGGAAAAAAAAGATAATTCAGATAATCGCACTCTGCATTAGTCTCGTTTATCTGCCACTGTTGTGTAAAAGACTATTTGAACCTTAAAATTTTTTTGAGAATTGTACATTTGGCATCATTTTTAGAATACAATTTCAAGAACCCTAAGAATCCTTTTTGTCCTATGCCTGAGACAGGAAACACATCTATGATTTTTGGCACTTACAAGTAAAAGCAAAATAATTAATTTGGACAGGGTTGACCGTATAGGACGTTCCATAGGGTACCGGCCAAGGGGAATTGGAGTTCTAGGGCATTCCCCAGTTTCCCTTTCCTTTTTCTTCTATTGTCTGCTATTGTACAAAACCCACAGACAATCTTACGTACCCTTCTTTTTCCCCTGGTATTGAGCTCGGAGAGAAGATATATAAATAGCATAAGTGAAAGGGGAAATTTTGACTGATCGAGTGGCGATATTTGTATCAACAAGAAGGGTTTTGTTTGGTCAGAAAAGTAGAGCAGTTGGAAAATGGTGGGTTTAGGGATGCAGCCATATGACATACAATCAATGCTAAAAGAGGGCCACAAGCATCTCTCTGGCCTCGACAAAGTCGTCCTCAAAAACACCAACGCCTGTAAACAGCTTTCCCAGGTCACCCATACTTCACTTAGCCCTAACGGTAAGCATATTAACACATTTCCTTCACTTTCTGCTCTAGGCCTCAATCATTTGGAGAACTATGGAATCTTTTTTTGCTTTGGAGCGATCATTTGTTCTAGGGTTTTAGCTTGTTATGCTTTTGGAATGCTCAGGAACTATCTTCAGATTTCGATATGGAAAAACTATTCACTGCTTCCTTAGAGGTGTAATGATGCTACCATTACCTATTTTCGGGATCATAAGCAATGCTATCTACACAATTGACAGTTGCATTCTTAGGAAAATGTTGAAAATCTTCAGTGCTAAATAATCCCTGGCTTCTCCCACTCTGAATTGTTCAGGGCGTTAGTTAGTGCTTCTAAGGAATTAATGACGTTCTCCAGAGGTGGATATGATAAATTTTTGTAGAAATTTCCATGGAAAATTAAGAATAAATTGCAATTGGCCCTTGCTTTTCCATGTATTTTCTGTGTCTTTTTGGAGAAAAGTTCTTGCTTTGTTGTAACATGTTTTCAATTTGTTCAAGTATGAATAAGATGGTCATTAATCATCTGGACAAACAAATTTGTGATCCAGTGATTGTCCGCCTCAAACTAGTGATCTAGTAACAATTTTTTCTTTTTTTTTCTTCTCCTTTAATTCCTTTTTTCCCCTCCAAGTGATTGATTTTGGTATGTGCAGTATATATGTTGTTGGAAATTTTGGTTTCTCTAATCTGCATTATTTTATTTGGGTTTAGAGCATAATAATTGAAAATTTTCCACAATAGACATTAAATTATTCTTTTATAAATTTGCACAATACACATTATACAAAAAAATTATTAATTTTTAATACATATAATTAAACTTATGTCTATATAAATATTTTTAATAATAACTAGCATGTTCACAGTTGGGTTTGATTTGATTTGGTTTGGAAGTTTTTAATTTGTGCCATTCTCTTTTTATTTACTAATAATCTTTTTTTTAATATTCAGTCCAATAATTGAAGTACTGTAAAATCAATGATGCTTGACTTGATGCAAAACGTGCAAGATATTCAAGTACTGTAAAGATCCACAACGGATTTGTTGCTTTATAGTCATTTGGGATAAAAAGTCAATAATGCATGACTTGATATATGCAAAATGTGTATGAATTTTAAGGTTCATATTTTTGGGAAAATAGGTTCAAATAGTCTTCGAAAATTTCACTTTTTTTGTCTAATTACAAATATGAATTTGCTTTCCTAACCCAGAAGCCAATGATGGTAGCAATTAGTATCCAAGAAGATTGCTGGAAAAGATGTTTTAACACTCTTGAATATGGAGCTTATGATTCATTAGCTGTTTTGCGCAATCATAGTGTATTAGCAGCAAATTCACTATATCTTTCTGTAGCATTTAGCTAAAATTTCCTTCTTTTCTTCTTAATGACTATTGTTCATTATGTAGGTTGTTTCTTACCCCCTTCTCCTTTCATCTCTTTGCATGTAAATGCAGTGAACATATTCCATTACATCAGTTATTACTTCTCTGCATTTCATGCTTTCTTGCCACAAAATCCTTAACTTTTATAACATATCCATTTATTTTTATTTTGATTCATATTGATAAGCTCTAAAGGATGGCAATCTACTTATATGATTAAGGTGCCAAAGTTAAGGCAACTAGTTAGTGGGGAGAAATTGTGCTATGTGGCCATCTGAAGATCCTTCCTTGTTTTGATATGTAATGCTTGATCTGGTGCTTGTGACTCTATTGAAAATTTCTGTCTCTTGTTTATGCACATCAAATAGTGTACAAGCCTTTGTTCCTATTTGCTATCATAGGTAGAGAAGTTAGAAGAAATATGAAATGATCTATTAACATAAGTTTATGACCAATTTATGTTTAACCTTCCATGTTTGAAGTTTTTCTTGGTGGCCTTTAAACCTACAAAATGGTCAATTTTATTTTTCTGTATTTTTTAATTCAGTTCATCTAGAATTAGTTGTGGTTTTTCAGAATAGTATTTTATCATGGTTTGCTCTTTTGTTGAAAAGGTAAATAGAGTCACTCACTTCAATCTCATATAGTTACAAAAGGAGTTCTAAAGAAAGTCACCCACTTTAGTCTCTTATAGTTAGTAAAGGTGTACGTAGCGTAGAACTTTTATGTCTTTACTTGAATAAGAACAAGATTTTTAGTTGAACTAATGTATGGAATATCCTTAACTGTGCAAATGCTGAGCAGTGATGCTAAAAATGCTAAGTAAGATTTTCATCTTTGGAACTTTAAGATGTTGAAAATGCAAAATACCAAATGCTGAGTAGTGATGTGCTGGGGTGCTTTTATTTGAAAGTTTTTATGCATAGAACATATTTCTATTTGTTTGTTATTTTTGGTGTTTGAAGAAGACGTGAACTGTGTCTTACTTAATGTTATTTAAGGAATTGGATTTGCTTGGGTGATCCAAAAAGATCATAGTTCCATCTGCAAGTTATGATCTTGGTAAATGAGTGTTTCCCTTCAAATGATAATCTTGGGTGAGTTTACAACACAGAGGCCTATGATCTAAGCCATTGTTTTGATGAATTGGTTTGAGAGGGTAAAGTTTTCAACTTTGGCTTTTTTCTGGTTTATTTCTTTCAACAGCTTTGACTTGATGAGCCTTTAATTGCAGTGAAAGAATTCATTGTGGTGGCCTCATATGATTAATGATTTTATGAAATTTATGCTTTTCTTTTCCTGTTGTATTTTGGTGCCAATAATCATTTTTTAAATGAAGACTTCGTAATTTCTCTCTATCCATGTGCCTGCTTTTGGAAGCTGATTTTCTTGTACTGCTTGCCTTAGATTTTTGTCCTAGTAAGCTAAAAGATTGCACACTAAAGACCTTTTTTTAATGCTATTGGGTTTAAGACTTTAGCTATTGAAAGCTATTTGTGGTGTCTTGCAAAATTATTTAATCACTTGTCGTGAAGCTTCTGAAATCCCCTTCTGCATATCTGGAGTATCATCTGTGTTTAATGGTGGACAGATTATGTATATACATATTTCTAGTCTTAATGTCTTCTTCCTTCCCTTCTTCATGTATTCAGTGAAAATTATCTGGAGCTTCATGCTAAGTAATTTCCAGCTGAAACTACTGAGTAGTGATGTTGAAAATGTTGTGTAAGTAGTGATGTTGAAAATGATGTATAAATGCTGGGTAGTAATTGAGTAGTGATATGCTAAAAGTGCTGAGTAGTTTCCAGCTAAAAATGCTAAGTAATGCTGCTGAAAATGCTGAACATACACTGTGTTTGTTTCTTGTAACTACGTTAGTAGTTAGTTAGTCGGTGATATCTAGGAATCTTTTCATTCTCATTTATTCCTTTTCATTTCAAAGGCTACATGCAGCAAACCATGTGCACTACTTCCAGTAGAGTTTAATTAGTGTGGATTAGAGTTTATTCCTTGGTGATCCCCTTTTTTCTACTTTTACCTACTTTAGATGTTCTTATTTTGCTTTTTTTGTACTATATTTTGGTGTTCTTTTCTGTTTCTTTATCATTATTTAGTTCTAGATGTTCCAATCCTCTATATAATGTGTTACTGTACTTATATATGCCTAATAATCATCTTGGCCACCATAATATACACCTTACAATGGGTGCAATTTATTTCTCAGATTTTATTTCTAGAAGATAAAGGATGCACCTTTTTTCTCTTTGATAAACATTAGGACTGAACTACAATCAAGTTCATTTTTTTATTTTTTTTGGATGAAGAAGCCAATGTTGCTATTGTTTTCTCTAGTCAAACAGTGAAGTACTTCTCTAATTTGCAAAAGAATTTAGGTCTTCGAGTTGGTGGTTGGATACTTTAACTAGTGCTAAATCAATCTTCTTACATTAACATGTGAATGTCAATATAGATTAGCTTTCTTCAAAGATGCTTATGTTCATTACGATTCCGAATTTTATGTTAATGAAGATGATTGCATATATCTGAGACCAGAATTGTAGTAACTTTAGAAGTTTATATTTGTAGCTTTATTAAGAAGTAATCTTGTCATTTTTTTTTCTTAATGACATGAGGAATGAAGATCAAGGTGGTTGAAGGTTCATTTAACTATGGCATTGTTTTTTTTCCTTAATGAATTTTTATGACTTCTGATGGATGTCATGGTTAGAATTGTGGTTTTGTTTTGGACTATTTTGAACTAATATCAATTATTAGATTCATGATACATATTAGACTCCATTTAGTTTTTTTGGTGTATATTAAATTATTATTAATGGAAGATGGCAGTTTGAATGTTCATTCAATAGATGATAGTAGATTGTTAATATTAGAGGCTTTCACAGTTCTATATGTATAGTAAATGATGATCTTATTAAAGTAGAGGGAAAACAATTTTTTCAAAATGCGGATGTAAAAAAATTTGTCAATATCATCATATTGAATTCAATGTTCATTCACTACAGATGTAAAAGATTTGGAAATTTGTCTAAAAATCGTGGCAAACTCCTGGCAAAAAGTAATCACCAAGAAGCTTTAAATTGTGGCAAAAATTATTAATTACAAGAGCAAGGAAATCGTAGCAAATGGGCATTGGCCACAGTTATATCAATTTAGAAAAGAACCATGACAAAAAGGATTATTTCCAATGGAAATTTAATTGTAACAAAAAATATTCGTCACAGTTGTAAAATGTTGGAAAAATTGTAATAAAAAATTGAAATCTTTACCTACAGTTAATAACTGTTGGGAAAAGCTATGGTAAAATTTTATGAACAAATACCACACTTTATTTACAACGACTCCAAAACTGTTGTAAATTCGTGGCAAAAGGTATTCTCCACGGCTACACAATTGTGCCAAACTTTTTGCCACGGTTGTAATGAACACGCCTCGAAAATCGTGGTATTTTTTCTGCAAAAACATATTTGCCATAGTTTTGGCCAATGTCATCACAATTTCTGTAGTGTTGCCAAAAGTCACTATTTTGTAGTGCCCATCGTATACTATAAGGAATAACAAGTATCGAATCCATAAGAACTTAGCAATTACTACTACTTTGTTCTTATCTCATTGTCTAGCTAAAATGAATATAGAGGTAAGGTAAATAAAACTAACTAAATGAACCTAAACTACTACAATAGAGAGTACATCGGACCCACGCTAGAAAAGTCACAAGGATTGTCAATGAGTAAGAATATAGGAAAACCCATGTACAAGGAGAAATCCCAACCCAAAACATGTTAAGTAAAGAGTAGATCACTAAGTTTATTAAATCTCAATTCGAGCACCAGTATGAGTTTTCAAGAATAAATCTCACACTCTCTCAAGTTATGAGATTCTTTTCCAAAGGCTCAACTAATTGATATCTCTACCTAATAAACTGAGCCCAAGGAAGCATTACACTCGTCCATCACCAAAACGGTACTCGGAATCCCAAATAGTGCTATCTCTAGGCAATATTAAAAATCTATTAACTACCATGTTCTAATCCTTCAACCTTTCTCTCGAGTTAATCAAAGGAAAACAAACATTGGACCAATTAATTTAGTCTTCAACGCCTAACCCCATCTCTCGAAATAATTAAGAACCGATCAATTGAATAAATCAACCAAGCCCAAACAATCAATCCAATACAATAATGCCCAATGTTAGTGTTATGTCCTAGAGGCAATCACTTAAATATTATATATGACAGGTCTTATTTTAATAAAAGGCATTATTTATCTTACAGTTTCTTTTATTTGCTTTTGTATAAAATAACTGTTAAATAAAATCCTTAGTACAATATTGTGTTAAGGAAATCATGATAGAGATCATGATATGAAATTCCTACTACACTGTATAGTGTTAGTACTTAAATAGTCCCTAGTCGTAGTATTAATGAGATAGGACATCATTAATGTGTCAACACTATCATGTGTTAGACTTCCTAATTTGATCAGGCGGTGTTTCTCATATCCATGAGTATTGAGATACTCAAAGTTAACATGTGGATGCTTATTAATGGAACAAGTACATTGGATGACCTAGTTATGAGATAATCACATGGATAACTATTTAGTGCCAGTGATATAATCTTAATATAGCAAACGTGCAAGTATCCTTAGACTTAAGATCTCCAAGGTACTTTGTTTGCTGAGCGTTGTGCTTTGATTCCAATCTCTAGAGCCAGATCGAGGGCCGCCTATGGGATGGATATTGGGTACATTGTGAGGTAAACGAAAGTAGTTGAGATGGTCAATAAAGGATTCACCACTCCTAATAGTAGGGGCGAATATATCACGGCCACTTGTAGGAATTACTACTCGAGAAGTCCTTGGCCAAAGCGGTTGTGTATTGGAAAAAATTCCAATTGATACACATCAAAAGTAGTGGGTTTCTGGTACAAGTACTATTATATTCGGGCCAGAATTAATATATTCTAGAGGGAATTGGTACTAATTCCGTACTCTAAACCGAATGAGATATTGTACAGTGAAATGAGTTAATTGCACTGTAGTTTGTTATTGAAAGGTTCATGTCAAGCCACTTGACTTTCTAGACTCTTAGGTGGTCATGATGTGTTGCTAGATACCACTCATAATCTGGGAATATGGGTTTATTAATTGATGAATTAATAAACCAATCCTGATTAGAATCAATATGATTAATTCTAATTAATTGTGGATTATTAATCTCAAATACGTTTGAATTAATTCATATTCGCTACCAATTGACTGGGAAACCTAATAGGTCACACACAATAGAGGATTATATACTCAAGATGTTATTTGATAACATAGTGGGGTTAATTGCAAGAAAGAGAAGTAGTTGCGGCCAAATTATAATTAGTTATAATTTATGGGCTAAATTATAATTGTGAGAACTTAATTTTTCCAATTACAATTAGGGAATTCTAACTATTTTAGAATTTTGAGATAGAGTATTTTCAGCAGGAGATTTTTGTGTCATATATGGGATATATGCAGGATTCCTACTTGCTAAAGAACACACGAAAAACAACTCCAAAACCCTAGGGATACACGACACCCTTCTCTTCTCTTTTTCTCTCTCATTGATCTTCATCACCCTAGCCGCCATTGTTGTTTTCTGCTAACACAGAAAATCTTGGTGCTTGAGTGTGATCCTCCATGTGGATTTCTGTTAGAGATAATCACATACTGTGATTGTAGTGGTTGGACATTCAATTCTCGTGGTATTTGATCAAGGGAATTGCTAGATCGCGCCACAATCGTTAAAGAGAAGAAGAAAAATTTTTATTTTTCAGATGCTCAAAGAAAGGTAAAACCGTTACCTTTGTTCTCTTTATGTCTTGTTTTCTACACGTATGTGGATCCTAGGATGGTATCTTGTTATTATTTTTCTGCTGCGTCATATATGATATGCATGAGATACCTAACCCCCAAGTAGTCAAATATAAGAACATGAATTCAATAAATCATAAAAATAACTCAATACAAGAACATATATTAGGGTTCATCCCTCAAATATAATTAAAATCATATAAACACCAACAATATTAAAGTATAATACAAAGAAGAAGGAAGAACTTCATTCATAGATTAGATCTTGAGCTCTTTCTTCCTTGGTTTTCCTTCAACAACCCCTTCTTCATCTCCTTTCTTCTCCATGATCTTCGCTTTCTTGGTGTATCTTTTGAGCTCCCTAAGGGATCTCTTGGTTGCTAGCCAAGTAAAGATAATGATTTAGCATTTATAATATTGTATATATAGTGTACAATGGAAATCAATGAAGACAAAATCAGAAAAATTATAGAATCACGTGTTTCTACTCCCATCTACGCTTGTTGGTGGCCCAGGGAGGTTCCCTAGGCAGCCAGTTTTCCCAAAAGCTAGGTGGCCTAGGGAACTCTCCGGGCTGCCAGGTTTTCTAAAAGCTAGGCGGCCCAGCAAACCTCATGTTCCCTGGGCTGCCAGGCTTCTGGCCTTGCATGCCTATGCTTTCTTCTAGGTGTCCTGGGGTATATAAAGCTACCTAAGTTGCCAGCTTATTAAAACACACATACATATATACAACATTAGGCAGCCTAGGGAGGTTTTAGCTCCTTGGGCCACTATTATTCTATGCATTTCATGGTACTAGGCGACCTAGGGTATTAGAAGTTCCCTAGGCCACCAGCTTCTTCTCCTAGAATATTTTCTTTTGCTTTAGGCGGCCTGTATTCATGCTTTTGTGTAATTCTTCAATGATTCTTCATTTTAGTTCCATTTTACTACTTTTCATTTTTATCATCTCCAATTGGTAATTTATTTATTTCCTACAAAAGAAGATGAAAAGAATGTGGTGATTGGTGATTTCAACAAGGATTTACCATAATTAAAGCAAAAAAGTACTCAAAAATATGTATGTGATGAGCCCTCACCCCCCGTCCCCCCCCCACTTAAACCTTTGCATGTCCTCAAGAAAGCCACACATATTCACAAACAAAAAATTGACTTATATTAATCTAGCACCCTACATTTATTCACAACTTAACTATTGTACAGACTAAGAAAATTATATTATTTCATAAGGATAAATAACAGCTAATTTGCAAATACAATGTAAAATATTCTACATAGCATTCTTGGTGAGTCATCAAGAACAACTTAGCATATATGCATTAAGGTCAAAATGATAGAGAGATTATTTCTTCCTCCTATTAGAATTCATCTCAACACTAATCTATCCAAGTTAATCCCATGTATACCCTTATATTAAGCTAGACACAACCAATAATCGTAAAGTGAAATTAAACAAGTTTATGCCTAATAAATGTGATCCACTCAATATCTACAATCAAGAATTTCAAACAAAGTGATTCTTATGAGATAGGATCAAACAACTCACTCAAATTTCGTGGCTATCCCAAGTACATATATTACATATGCTACACTTCAATACAACAATAATTTATACTTTGATACAACAATACAACAACATATTTGAATTTGAATTGGCAAAATAGGAGTCTCTCATTTTTCTTTCTAGGGAATTCATTTATAGTGATTTCAACTTAAATGCTTTTTTTACGTCCCTTACATTTTTTGCGTTTTGCTCTTCGGTTTTTTTCTTTTTCTTGCTTTTTCTTTTCTTTTTTATCACATGTTATTTTTCATCATAGGACATGCATTTTACATTACTAGACCATTTTTTTTCTCCTCACTTTGATAGGTGCATTAAGCTACCTACCTCTTGCTCCTTTTTACCTTTTATTTAAAAATAAAATAACTAATTAAAATTTTCTATATTACAACATATAACACTAAATGAATGAATGATAGTAGCCATGAAACTAGAGATAAGCCTACGGCCCACACTCTATACTTCATTACTAAGTTTTTACCCCTTCTTAAAGAATCAAGCTTCACAACATTTTTAAAAGTATAAACAAGATTAACACACTTATCCAAACTTAGCCTATGTCATGCCCAATATCTAAGTGTACATAAAAATAATTTTCGTAGAAAGTCTTAAGTAGAATTCCTAAACAAAAAGATAAATAATAACTCCACCAAACTAACGCATATCAATACACATACCAACTAGCCTTGAAAACTAACCCAACAATTCGAAAAAATTTTAGCCAAAATGCAAGAACAAGAAATTTAGGTAAAAATAAGAAAATTCCATAATAAATAATACAAAATTATAAAGAAACTATTATTCAACATCTCCCCCACACTTAAATCAGACAATGTCCTTATTGTCCACTAATCAAACAATATACACATATTTCATAGGACTAAAAGAAATAAAAGTGAGAAGAAGATAAATAAATACTCCCTTAACATCTTGAAGCACAATGTATCATAGGAGGGGGGAATAATTGAATGGTTGTCCAAAAGAAGGAAAATCTTCAATCCTGCAAAAATAAAGAAAACTACAACAATATACCATGGCTAGAGAGATAATAATAAAAACAATATAAAAACAATAGGTAAAGAAAATAATTCAAGAATAATTATAATTAAAAAGAATATAAGGAGTTGCTATCCAAAATTCAATAGGGTCAATATTAATAGCAAAAAAATCATACAACAACAACAACAATAATAATAATAATATACACAAGTATTATTAAAAAGTCATAAAATTAACTAATATAAATAAAACCAAAATAGATATTAGTACGAAGAATTTTCCTACTACCAATATAGCCAAGCCACAAAATAAATGAACAACTCAATCTCTTCGCTAAGAATATACTAATTCAATAAATATCTCTTCGCTAAGAATATACTAATTCAATATATATATATATATATATATATATATATATATATCAACATGAATAATTATCCTCTATATACAACAAAGCACCAACATCCCAAGCACAAGGACTAGTATACAATGCACATGCATACTATAAACTCAATAAATGACAAGGAAAATTTGAAGAATCGAGGACTTAGTGGCTAATGCACAAGTTTGTCACCATTACAACCACTTCTTACTTAGTATTATAACCTCCAAAGAGTAAAAGGTCTTCCAAACAATAATCAAAAGTCCGCAAAAACATAACACCAACTCTACAAACCAATCAACTCCTCAATTTATTCACCACTAGTATAATCAAATTTTCAACCTCCACAATATATAGTACAACAACAACCAAAACTACCAACAATCCTCTTATTCTCAAAACTCCAACACCCATACAAAAACAATAAAACCAATCCTATTGTACCACAATCAATCATAAATAGCCATTGTCCAGCAAGATTTCCTCAACAATACTATAATATCCATTACAACAACACTTCCATCCTAAGAATACCACAATAACAAATACAAAATGCCCCAACAACAAAAAAAAAAAAAAAAATAGTATACAACAACAAGGCCATATATAAAAGCAAAAATTAAATCCCAAGTATCCATTATACATACAATTTCTAGGACAGCTACACAAAACAACATATGATAATAATAATAATAATAATAATAATAATAATAATAATAATAATAATAATAATAATAATAATAATAATAATAATAATAATAATAATAATAATAATAATAATAATAATGATATAACATTTTAGAACCGGATATATTTTATTTATCTCAAAGATAAAAAAAATTTAAAAAAAAGCATACAAACAACATATAAAGAGGAAAAGAAGTCTATACACAAGTAATGGTTAGTACTATACACAAATAGAAAAGAAAATATTTGCATAGTATTTACAAATATATACATAGCTAAATCAACAAGACTCGAGTTTTTCTTGATATTGCAAATCCCTGGCCCAAACAATTGAATAAATAAACCAGGCCCAAATATTCAATCCAACATAATCATGCCCAAGTAGTCAAATAAAAGAATAAGAATTCAATAAATCATAACAAAAACTCAATACAAGAACATAGATTAGTGTTCATCCCTCAAATACAATTAAAATCTTATAAACATCAATATTATTAAAGTATAATACAAAGAAGGAGGAAGAAGTTCATTCACAGATTAGATCTTAAGCTCTTTCTTCTTTGGTTTTCCTTCAACAACCCCTTCTTCATCTCGTTTCTTCTCCATGATCTTCCATTCCTTGGTGAGTCTTTTAAGATCCTTAAGGGATCTCTTGGTTGCTAGCCAACTAAAGATAATGATTTAAGGTTTATAATAGTGTATGTAAATAGTGTACAATAGAAACAAATGAAGATAAAATCAGAAAAATTGCAGAATCGCGCGTTTATGTGCACATCTGCACTTATGGGCAGCACAGGGAACTTAAGGATACTCGGGCCACCAAGTTTTCCAGAAGCTAGGTAGCCCAGGGAACCTTCCCTGGGCCACCAGGCTTCTGGCCTAGTGTGCCCATGCTTTCTTGTAGGTGGCCTATGTTGGTTTGAAAGAAAACAGAGGAGCATGTTTGCGGGAAACAAATAAAAAAAAAAATAGAGGCAAAAAAAAAAACCAAAGAACAACAACAGCATGGAAGCAATTAGACCATATCTCTGCGTGCCTTAAACCTCTTAGGCTGTGGAAGAATGGATTGAACCACAAGGACAGCCCCTTCTTGTCCGCTTGATGAAGCTTCCGGTTGAAATCCGCTAACCTCATACTTCGCCTCGATTGCATGAACGCCAAGCTTTTCGGATTTCAAAATATTCCACTGCCTCAATCCTTGTTCGTGAAACAAAGGGTGAGGAGGAGTAGTCTCAACGTTCTTGATTCTTTGCTATTTGATTAGCAATATCAAGAACAATGGCAAGAGGAAAAAAAAGTCACGAGAGAGAGAGAGCGTGGGAAAATTTAGTTTTTTCTTCCACAGAGAGGCGTGAGTTCTTAAGCCAAAAAACTAGGTCTCTAATATCTGATAAAAATATCCCCCAGGATATGATATTTCAAACATTCGGATGTTATCAACAGAATAAGTTTGGCTTAACCCTAAACTCTTCTGAACTGTATCTGGAAAAACCCTATGGTCCAGGCTATTGGGCCAAAAAAATATTTATTATTTTTCTTGGACCTAAAAAGCCCAAAATAATAAACATCAATTATTTATTTTCTGGACTTGTAGAAATAACCCAATAAATAATTAATGATCCCAAATGAACCAAAAATAATCAAACATTAATTATTTTCTTTCTTGGGCTTATATAAATAACCCAATAAATAATTAAACATTAATTATTTTCCTCTAGTTTAAGCCCAGGTTAATTTTCTAATTATTCAAACTGGACTCTGGCCTTAAATAATTAATTAACCAATTAAATCAGATAATAAATTTCTCTCAATTTATTTTTATTTAATTTTATTCCAGTCCAATAATAAATTAGACTTCCCGAATAAAATAAAATCCTCTTTAACCAAGACCAATTCCTCGACCCAAAAATAATTAGGACTTACGGGCTATTTCGAGGACCAAAAAGACACATTACCTTAGCTACTAAAATGACCAAAATACTCCTACTATATAAATAGTTGTATTTTACATTTTAAATATTTCCTAATATCACCATAAGGAAATATTGATCCTAAGGACAACGCTGCATTAGCAAAGTTTCCGACTTACAGATGAAATGACTAAAATATCCCTTTACACATCGCCGTGCATTTAGAGAGGAAGAAGTGTATTGACACCTCTCTAAATGACATCTACCATCCTTAAGCTTCTAGTCTAATGATTCACGACTTCCTGGAGTGTTTTCGCTTTCTAAGAGAGCTACTCTAAAGCAAACATCCAAGCCATGTTTCCCAGGGCCCTGGACATTTTAGATCAGTCAAACAACCTCAAGGGGCGATATTGTATAGAAACTATCTTGTACAAGTCTACCTTAACTAACTAGTTACATATACCCAATATACAAGTATATTAGTTCTATAATAGAACCTCAACAATAGCATATCAAAGTATATGCTTCCAGCTTCGTCAGACCACCAACTCATACTCAAGTCGTAGAGTACTAGTCCACACTGTAGCGGTAGTAGTTTAGGTTTCTACCATTTAGTACTTTCAAAAACCACTACTACAGGTCTTGTTCTACATATTCGAAATACGCTTATGTCATGAAGTGAGTGGATTACTCACTGGCGAAAGGTAAGCCATTCCCTATTTGGAATTCATAACATAATAACCTAAACATGATAAGATTCCCATTCTCATCAATTGGTTAAGAACAAATGTTTATGTGTTAAATAACACATGATCCATACCTTACTGCGAAAGATCACCATTCATATGGATCACTTATTTAAACATAATGGGTCTTTTCCAAATGAAATTGTGCACAAATAAAAAGTAAATTCACAAACGATTTTTGAAAATAAATTCTTTTATTAAAATATTCGATATTTACATCAGAAACCTAGTCTAAGAGGGCATACTTTCCAACAATCTCCCACTTGTACTCTAAGACTAAGTAAGTTTGTAGGTGCCCACCTCTACGGCATCTAAGTGTCTTTTGAAGACTCTCTCTGCCAAAGGCTTAGTGAATAGATCTGCTAGATTGTTTTCTGAGGCAATCTATTCCACCACGACTTCCCGTCTCTGGATGAAATCCCGGATCAGGTGGTACTTCCTCTCGATGTGCTTCTCCTTCTTGTGGAGGTTCCTTGGATTGCGATACTGCTCTAGTGTTGTCACAATATATCACAATCGACCTGTCCATGTGTGGTACAACTCTAAGTTCTGAAAGGAACTTCCGGAGCCAGACTGTTTCCTTAGATGCCTCCGAAGCTACCACATACTCAGCTTCCATGGTTAAGTCAGTAATATAAGATTGCTTGATACTCCTCCATGAAATTGCTCCTCCAGACAAGGTGAAAACATATCTACTAGTGGATTTCTTCTCATCCTTATCTGCCTAAAAGTCTGAGTCTATGTATCCTGTAGGAACCAAGTCATTAGCTCTGTAAACTAGCATATAATCTCTTGTTCCCTTGAGGTACTTGAGAATATGCTTTACAACTTGCCAATGAACCTCCCCAGGGTTTTATTGATATCTGCTAACTACGCCTACGGCAAAACAGATATCTGGCCTAGTACACAGCATGGCATACATGAGACTTTCAATAGTCAAAGCGTAGGGAATCCTACTCATTCTGTCATTCTCTTCTTGAGACTTAGGACAGTTCCTTGAAGAAAATGACAACCCATGTCTGCAAGGGATTAGAGCTCCCTTGCATGAGTTCATGCTGTACTTGACCAGCATCTTGTCAATGCATGCCGCTTGGGATAATCCTAACATTCTCGGCTTCTTATTTCTAAGAAGTCTAATCCTGAGAATGTAGCTGGCTTCTCCCAAGTCCTTCATACTAAATTGACTAGATAGCCAAACCTTTGTAGATGACAATGACCCTACATCATTTCCAATGAGTAAAATGTCATCCACATACAAGATAAGAAAACCCATATTAATGCTTTCAAGTTTCCTGTACACGCATGGTTCATCCTCGTTTTGAATAAAACCATAAGACTTTACAGTCTTATCAAAATGAATGTTACATGCTCTCGATGCCTGCTTAAGTCTATAAATAGACTTCTTAAGCTTGCAAACCATATGTTCTTAGCCTTCAGCAATAAAGCCTTCCGGTTGGGACATATAGATGTCTTCGCTAAGATGGCCATTTAAAAATACCGTCTTGACATCCATTTGCCATATCTTATAGTCATAATGACATGCGATGGCAAGGAGGATATGGATGGACTTAAGCATAGCTACTGGGGAAAAGGTTTTGTCATAATCGATCCCCTCTTTTTGAGTATACCCTTTTGCCACAAGTCTAGTTTTGAAGGTTTCCACCTTCCCATCTAGTCCCCTCTTTCTCTTGTATACCCACTTATACCTAATAGGTTTTATCCCTTCAGGTGAAGCTACAAGATCCCAAACCTGATTGAAGTACATAGACTCAATCTCGGCTTTCATTACTTCATGCCATAAACTTGCATCGGCATCAGCAATAGCCTTCTCGTATCTTGTGGGGTTTTGTTCCTGATGGTCGGAGACCAGCTCAAAAGCTTCTCTAGTCCATCTCTCCGGAACCCTAGACACTTTCCCACTACAATAAAGCTCCATTTGTACAGGCTCTTGAGGTTGTGCCTCTTCTTGTTCCATAATCGGGTCAGAAGAAGTTAATTCAGTAGATAACTTTTTCTTAAGTTCCAACCTAGTTGAACCTTTCATGGAAGTACTTTGATTATCTTCTAAGTATCTAGCAATGGTACTAATTAGTATTTTTTGCTCCTTAGGATGATAAAAGTAATCACCCATTGTCCCTTTTGGATACCTAACAAAATAGCATAATTCTGATCTTAGTTCCAACTTGTCTCCCTTAACTAGTACATAAGCTGGACAACCCCATATCCTGAGATGATTCAAACTTGGCTTATGCCCAGTCCACATCTCATAGGGAGTTCTAGGTACTGACTTGGAAGGCACCAAGTTCAGAATGTACGCCGCTGTTTTCAGGGTATATCCCCAAAAAGATACTAGAAGAGTAGCATGAGACATCATGCTTTGGACCATTTCCATCAATGTCCTATTCCTTCTCTCAGCTACTCCGTTCTACTGGGGTGTCCCCGATGCAGAAAGCTGGGATACTATTTCATGATGTACCATGTAGTCCTTGAATTCACCAAGGAGGTACTCTCCACCATGATCCGATCATAAGGTCTTGATTAATTTATCTGTCCGACGCTCCACTTCAGCCTGTTAGACATGCACCTTATCTGGTAAATATAACCAAACCATATACAATCATCTGTGAAAGTAATGAAGTACTCAAAACCTCCTCTAGTTGGTGTAGATAAGGGACCACACACATCAATGTGGACAAGACTCAATACCTCCTTGACTCTATCCGCCTTTGGGGTAAATGACCTATTGGTCATCTTTCCCATCAGACCGGATTCACACTGAGGCCAATTTTCCAGTCTCAATAAGCCCAAAGGCCCATCATGGATTAGCTTCTGAATCCTAGTTGAGTTGATATAACCTAACCTTAGATGCCAAAGGTATGAGTCATTGACATTGGTCTTTCTCTACTTAGTTAAAGGTTCAGATTGAGCGTTATTTGATTAATTGTTAATAAGGTTTAAGAATAATAGATTTTCATACATGTGCCCAATACATAAAATTTCTCTATTTTTACTGATAGAAATACCAAAATGGAAAGAGAGAGAGTATCCTTGATTTATTAGTTTTGCAACAGAAATCAAATTCTGACGAAACCCAGGTACATATAAAATATCTTTTAAAATCACTAGTCTATTACAATAAAAACTAAGATCTAGCTCTCCCACTGCAAGGGCCCAAACTTGTGCTCCATTTCCTACGCGTAGCCCATGTTCGCCCTTCTTGAGTCTTCTAATCTTTCTAAACCCTTGCAAAGAGTTACAAATGTGATCAATGGCTCCTGAATTAACAATCTAAGTGGAAGTTGATCCAACCATTGATATAAACTCTAGATAGAAAATATTACCTGTGGGGTTTTTCTTGACTTGAAGATCTGGACACTCTTTTTTCCAGTGTCCCTTCTTCCCATATTTGAAGCACTTGCCCTTTGGTTTATCTTTGGACTGGGTCTTGGGCTGAGCCGCTGCGTTTCCCTTCTTCCTTTTGAACTTTCTGGGCTTGGGCTCAGTTCTTAAAGAAGAAGCCTTAGCAATCATAGCCTTTGATTGAGGCTTCATGACCTTCTATGCCATCTAGAGTTCCTTCAGTAACTCAGTTAAACTCATGTTTAACTTGTTCATGTTGTAATTCAACTTGAACTGAGTAAAGGAACCCAGTAGAGACTCGAGAACCATATCCACTTGTCTCTCGGGGTCAATGATAGCCCCTAAGATTTTCGCTTCCTCGAAAGCAGCAATCATCTTGAGCATGTGCTCTCTAACTGATGCTCCCTCAGCCATCTTAGTGTTGATTATAGTTCAAAGAGCTTCCTGCCTTGCGGGCCGACTCTTATCTGCGAGCATAGTGGCCAATGACTAACTAATATTATACGCAGAAGCCATGTGCTCGTATTTTAACTGGAGCATATTAGACTTGGAGGCTAACATATAGCAGCGTGCCATTTCGTCAGCCTTCTTCCACGCCTTCTCAGCCTCCCGCTCTTTGGCGGTGGAACCTTCCTCGATCACAAGGCAGGTCTCGTAAAGGACATACTTATACTCCTCAACTGTGTGTATTATGTCCAGGGTCCTCTTCTAGTCCACATAGTTTAGACCCATTAACTTATTCTCTCGGAGAATAATGGCCAAAGGACTAAAAAAACCTCCCACTATTTCTGAAGAATTGAAAATAAAAGAAAGGATTTAGTTTGTGAAAACAAAATAAATTTGTGCACTGAAATTAATTTGGCTCTTAGGGAAGCTAATATAGCTTCTTAGGAAGATTAACAGTTCCCTAAGCTAAATGTATTAACCACCGCAAATTAATTTCCCTTCTAGGTAATGATCCAAAAGATAACTCCATCGAGGGATGGTCGTTTCCTCTCATTTCCTATGGACATACCTCGCACTATAACCTCCAATGTAGGCTGGCTAATCATAGTACGTGTCCCAAGTTATTAATTACATCCCTCTATTAGATCTAGACCCTTGTGGTATCCCCATCCTATATAGGTTCACTCCCAGGGTGACACGAGGGGACTCACGATCTCTAATGAGGATCGTGATGGAAGCCGTGAGGCTATTGGAACCCCTCTCCCACTTAGTTTTTTAAAATAAGCATTTCTATGAAGAGTATCCTTTTGAAAATTTCTAGTAAGTTTTTCCTCAACTAAAAAATAAAATATCTAAATCCATTAAAATCTCTATGTCAAGGTTGATATCCTTTGAGATATTTTTCCATGGACTAATTTTATTTAAGTTAAAAACTTAATGATTTCAAAAAAATTTCAATTAAAACTTTCTAGAGACTTTGGTCTCAAGTTTATTTGACAAAATAATTTTTCTTGTGCCAAAATAAAATAAAATGGCTTTCTATTTTAACTTACAAAAACGTCTAAATCCAATATATTTTCTATGTCAATGATTAAATCCTTTGAGAAAATATCTAATGATTAATTTTTGTTCAAGTTAAAATAACCATTTGATTTTTTAAAGAAAAATGTTTTCTTGTCAAAAGTGTTCCAAAAGACTTTGGCCTTTGAGAAAACGTGCACATAGGTACACCAAAAAAAAAGGATGCTAGAAAACAGTAGACGTTTTCATGCTTTTCTATTTTTAAACATAAGTGCCTAAATAATAGAATTAAACAAATTAATTAATTAATGGTCTTTTTTAATCCTAAAATCCCTTACTAATATTTTCATGCAAATATATTCCAAGAATATTAACTATTGCAAAAATATTAACTTCGCTTGGCATGGGACCCAAAATGGAAAAAAACAAAGAAAATTGCAAAAAAAAGACTTTTGGTCCATGTGCACCCGCTGCACCAGATCACACTAATAGTCCACCGCTCGCCATATGCACCAACTGCACCGAATCACACTGATGTAACCCGCAGAGCCACCCGATTGCCCGTGACCTGCGCCTGATGACCCACGCCTGCACCCCCGGAGCTGCTGCCAATCCGCGTCCACCCGAATTGCCCCACTTGACCCGCGCACATATCCAAATCGCAATTTGCAATTGCATTCATTCATGCGGTGGCTTCAAGCCAACGCGCAGCGGACACGGCTGCAGGCACAGAACACGGTGGCGGCTTGACTCCGACTCGACTCCAATGGCAGCTTAGGAACAGTAACCGTCTTCTTCAATTCTTCTGCGCGAAAAATTTTTCTGGTTCCTTCTGCGTTTTTTTCTGCAGCTTCTTTCTGCGTCTTCTTTGGACGTTTTCCATTACAAAAAAATCATCCAAACCAAAACACATTAGCCTATACCTTTCCAAATTGGGTTTATACGGCTGTTCTATGAAAGCACGGAAAATTTACAGAAGGCCTATGCTTCCACTGTGAAGCTCACATAACACCTATTCCATACCAAAACAGCGAAGGATCACAGGCTTAAGCATCAAACAATGATCTTCTCCATTTTTATTAACTAACATGCTCCCTAAGTTGATCAAACAACATTCCCTGATACCACTTGTTGGTTTGAAAGAAAACAGAGGAGCATGCTTGCAGGAAACAAACAAAAAAAAACAGAGGAAAAAAAAACCGAAGAACAACAATAGCATGGAAGCATTTAGACCATACCTCTGCGTGCCTTAAACCTCTTAGGCTGTGGAAGAATGGATTGAACCACAGGGACAACCCCTTCTTGCCCGCTTGATGAAGCTTCCAGTTGAAATCCCGCTAACCTCCTACTTCGCCTCGTTTGCATGAACGCCAAGCTTTCCGGATTTCGGAATATTCCACTGCCTCAATCCGTGTTGGTGAAACAAATGGTGAGGAGGAGTAGTCTCAACGTTCTTCATTCTTTGCTATTTGATTAGCAATATCAAGAACAATGGCAAGAGGAAGAGAAAGTCACGAGAGAGAGAGCTTGGGAAAAATTAGTTTTTTTTTTCCACAGAGAGGTGTGAGTTCTTAAGCTAAAAAACTAGGTCTCTGATATCTGATAACAATATCCCCCGGGATATGATATTTTAAACATCCAAATGTTATCAACAGAGTAAGTTTGGCTTAACCCTAAACTCTTCTGAACCGTATCTGGAAAAACCCTATGGTCTAGGCTATTGGGCCAAAATAATATTTATTATTTTTCTTGGTCCCAAAAAGCCCAAAATAATAAATATCAATTATTTATTTTCTGGACTTGTAGAAATAACCCAATAAATAATTAATGAGCCTAAATGAACCCAAAAAAATTAAACATTAATTATTTTTTTCTTAGGCTTATATAAATAACCCAATAAATAATTAAACATTAATTATATCCCTCTAGTTTAAGCCCAGATTAATTTTCTAATTATTCAAACTGGACCCTGGCCCTGAATAATTAATTAACCAATTAAACCAAATAATAAATTTCTCTCAATTTATTTTCATTTATTTTTATTCCAGTCTAATAATAAATTAGACTTCCTGAATAAAATAAAATCCTCTTTAACCGAGACCAATTCCTCAACCTAAAAATAATTAGGACTTACAGGCTATTCCGAGGACCAAAAAGACACATTGCCTTGGCTACTAAAATGACCAAAATACCCTAATATATAATAGTATGTGAGTTCGTGTCACAATTTCAAAATTCAATGTCATGATGCATGAGTAATGATGTGTATGGATTTGGGTATAAAAATCACATAAAAATAAGCACATTCTCAATCGAGTTTAAATTAAAACGTTAGCCCCAAATTACAAATATGAGCAAACGTACTCATCATTAACATAGCATAAGATTCAAAAGAGTGACGATTCTCAAGGAACAAGTATGCATTAATCTCTTTTTTTTCATTGTTTAACTGACTCAATAAAGTGAAAAAGAAATAAAATAAAATAAAATAAAAATAAAAATATATACATGTCAAAGATGGAGAAGTTTGTAACTCAAACCATTATTTAGACATACATGACCTTAAAGTACTTAACCGTGATCATAACTAATTATTCTCTTGGCATCATGAAGAATTAAGGTACATTCATTTCTTTGGTCAATCTATGAAATCACTATCTTCTAGACAAATTAGAATCACTTGGTCTCGTCTTAACTAATTCATCTAAAAGATGCATTAAACACAATCCTTGATTAAATTCCATTGGTCTCGACAAATTTAAAACATGAAATTAATCAATAAACCCTTGGTCTCGAAAGACATCAATTAACCTTTAATTACCAATTCAACGCAACTAACCCCCTTGGTCTAGTATGTTAATAGCCAATAGAATATGAAATTAATAAATTGAAACTACCATCAACCCCCTTAGTTCAGTAAGTTAATGGGAAGAAACAACCAACTAATCTCGTAATGAGCACAAGTAATTAAATACCGAGAATAATAATCAATTAATCAAAATATTGAATAACTCTAACAATCATGAATATCTAAAATAATGTCAAATTACAATAAAACAATTAACATATCATTGTTAAGAAAAAGAAAAAGTAAAAGAAAGCACTCATAGACAAACCTCCTTCTTCTTCATTTGAAGACCTTCTTGCACAACCCTCATTGACTTGAAGAATTCCTCCTTTGAATGAGTGATTTTCTGTGATAATCAATGAATTCTTTTCTTTTCTCTTGTGTTTCCCATCTATTTATAGGCTTGAAAAGTGCCTAAACTTGTTAAAGTAAGGTTCTTGTCCGAGTAGAAGTAGGAAATACTAGAATTCCACAGATTACCAAAAACCACGTGCAAAAATCAAAATCCCGTCTTTTCCTCAGAGCACAGTGGATGCCACCTTGGCTGTTAGAGCCACCACCGATTATGTTCTGTTTGTTCCGTTGTTCGCCGATTTTTTCTCGAATTCCATGCACTGTTGTCCAGAGTGCAGCCGGCGCCGTTTTGGCTAGTGGAGCTGGCACCGGCTCAATTCTGTTTCGATCTGTTTCAACAATTTTTTGTCGCTTCAAAGTTCTTGTAATTAGCACATGGCTGGCGCCAGGTTCCACTACCCTGTCCGGCACCACCTTGGTTCTGTTTTGCGACGTTTTTGCTTCGTTTTACCCCTGAAATCTGAAATAATGAACAAAATACCTTTCCAAGGGTAAAATCTCAAATATGAAGGAATATGACTAGTTATTAAACAAAATGTAGCACAAAAGAGCTTCAAATAATTACGAAAAATATGACAAATTTAGCCCCTATCAATTCCCCCACACTTAGCTCTTTGCTTGTCCTTAAGCAAAGTATCAAAGACAAGTAGGAAACACAAGGTTTACCAAATTACTCAATTAATTTCAAAACAATATCTTCAATGCTTTCTTCATTCAAGAACATAAAACATATGCTACTATATCTTTCACAACAAATGCAAGACTTGTGTAAGTAAATTATAACTTTGTAGAACCATCTCAATACTTAACAATATTCTCAAACCATTGGAAAGAATTTAGCTCAAAAAGAATATGCATTCCATAAGCTTACTTTTCATACACTCTCTCCACTATTCCGGGACATATCATAATTCTACTTAGGTCAAGTAGGACTTTCCAACTTGTAATGTAAGGCTAAAGGCTTGTAATGTAGCTTATCAAACGAAGGATATAGGAGAATCAAGTATCAAAGAAGCTGAGAGTTCACAAGAAAAGGATATACAAAATGAATTCATAATTTCCAAACTCTACTTGCTCTCCTATTCCAAACATCAATCAAAACCATAACCTTATTTAGCAATTACAGCTCAACTCAAGCAAATCTCACATTTTTTTTTTCTTTTTCATTTCATTTCTTATCTTTTCACTTCCTTCATCAATTCTTCTCTATTTTCCACAAGATCACTTATATTTTCGGCAATGGTATCTAGGATTTTATGTGAACTCACTTTCAACTTTTACAGCTCAATCACCATTCCTCTTGTGATCTTCCTTTTATTTCTCTTTCAATTTTCTTTTCTTTCACTCCTTTTTTATTTTTCACTGCTGCTATTTTTTTCTTTCGCATTTTCTTGCTTTCCATTTTTTTTTCTAGCAACTTTTGGTTTTCTTTTCTTGTTTTCAATCCCTCTTTTCTCTTTCTTCTCTTTCTTTTCTTTTCTTTTCTTTTTCCAGCTCAACACAACTATTGATGCATGACTGAAAGTAACAAGTCATGATCTTTCTCCGAGTATTCTCCCTCAACAATCTCCTATATATACTTTTATCTATCAAGAGTATAAAGAGTTGGAAAATTATTCAAAATCTCAGAAACAAGCAATGGACAAAGTATGATAATGGGTTTTAAAGAAAGAAATCAACAATTTAGGCTCAAAATAGGCACTATGTATAATATAAAAATAGGTAGGCTTGAAAAGCGCAAACTATCTAAAGAAGGCTTATCACCATCATCCCTAAGTTAAATCATGATTATCTTTCTTATTTCGCCTCGAGAGGTATTCAAGTAAGTTCTAGAATGCTCCATGAATTTTAGTAGAAAAACAAGTTTAAGAACAATGCAAAACATCTGATTAAGAACTACTTCGTCCAAGTGCATGCAAAAAGTCATGCATAAGCCATAAATGATCTAGAACATATGCTCTATAACCCATCATAAAGAAATGCATTGAAAATACAGCTTGAAATCTCAAAGAAAATAAAAAAATTAAAAAATTTTGCTCACAAGAAGGCTAAAGTATATGCATAGAAGAATTTTCAATCAAATCACTCCCCCACACTTAAACTGGACATTGTCCTCAATGGCCAAATAAATATAACAAGGAAGAAACCATGCTATAGGACCAAAAATATACAGGAGAAGAAAGAAGAAAGACAATACCTCCATTCATTGTGCAATGTGTTGTACAAGAGCTAAATTCTTAAAGAACGAGGCATGGGCAAAGTATCCAAAAATAAAAACACAAAAGAGCACACCAAAGCATAAAAACTAGAAAAGAAAAAATAAATCAAAAACAAAAGAAAGAAAATAGTACAAAAAACGACCACCTCATGATAAACCAAAAAGTTCTATATGGTGGCGTCGAAGAGCATCTCCACCTACTCGGGGTTTGGAAGACCTTTACCCATATAGCGTTTCACATGATTGCTATTAACTTTGAAAGTGCCCCAAGTAGGGTGAGTAAGTTCGAGGGTGCCAAAAGGACCAATCTTACTTACTGTGAACGGTCCCAACCACTTAGATTTCAACTTACCGGGAAAAATTTTTAAGCGAGAATTGAATAGCAACACTTGCTCGCCTTTTTCAAATTCAAGTTGGTAAGTGATAAGCTTATCATGCCACTTTTTTACCTTTTCCTTGTACCGCATGGAATGATCATAAGCACCCTCCCGAAATTCCTCCAAAGCTATGAGTTGGAGTAACCCTGACTTTCCAGCGACCTCAAGATCCAGGTTAACAAGTTTAATGGCCCAATAAGCTTTATGCTCAATTTCAACAGGTAAATGACAAGCGTTTCATAAACTAACTGAAAAGGAGTCGTGCCAATGGGGGTCTTAAAAGCTGTCATGTACACTCAAAGAGTGTCATCTAATTTTAGACTGCAATCCTTTCGAGTATGGCTAACAATCTTTTCCAAGATTCTTTTGATTTCCCTATTAACCACTTTGACCTGACCACTCGTTTGGGGATGATATGAGGTGGCAAACTTATGGTGCACTCCCTAATGTTTAAGAACTTTGTCCAATTAAGTATTACAAAAATGAGTACCCTTATCACTAATAAGAACCTTAGGTACACCAAAACGGGTGAACAATTTTTTTAGGAATTTTAACACTACCCTTGCATCATCAGTTGGTAAAGCTTGTGCTTCTACCCATTTAGAAACATAGTCCACTGCTACCAGAATGTATTTATTACCCAAAAAGCTAGGATAAGGTCCCAAGAAGTCTATTCCCTAACAATCAAATACTTCACAAACTTGAAAATTGTGTAAAGGCCGCTCATTCGATTTAGAAATATTACCTATGTGTTGACACCTATCACAACTTTGAATAAAACTGTGGGCGTCTTTAAATAATGTGAGCTAATAGAATCTAGACTCAAGCACTTTTCGTGCAATGTTGTGGGCTTGGTAGTGGCCTCCAGCAAGTCCTTCATGACAATGTCTTAGAATATCTTCGCCTTCCGTAGAGTCTACACATCTTCGAATGATTTGGTCCGTACAACACTTAAATAAATATGGATCTTTCCAAAAGTAATGCCTTGCTTCAAAGAGGAATTTCTTCTTTTGTTGCATTGTAAGAGCTTGTGGAACAATTCCTACCACCAAGTAATTAGCAAAATGAGCAAACCCTGGGGTGTTTGAAATCTCACCTTCAATGAGCAAGAGTTGCTCATCCGGAAAGGCTTCATCGATGTCCTCTTCTATCAAGGATTCCAAATGCAGATTATCCAATCTTGACAAGTGATCCACAGCCAAGTTTTCTGCACCCTTTTTGTCCCTAATCTCCAAATCAAATTCCTGCAATAATAGAACCCATCTTATCAATCTTAGTTTGGAATCATGTTTGGTTAGTAGGTACTTCAGGGCAGAATGGTCCATATAAACGATGAATTTGGACAAAATAAGATAAGAACGGAATTTATCAAAGGCAAACACTATGGCAAGAAATTCTTTCTCTGTTGTTGTGTAGTTTTCCTGTGCATCCGCTAAAGTCTTCCTTGCATACTATATAGGTTGGAAGTGCTTATTCCATTGTTGTCCTAGTACTGTACCAACTGCAAAATCACTTGCATCACATATTAGTTCAAATGGAAGAGACCAATCAAGTGTAATTAAAATGGATGAATTAATCAACTTTTCATTAAGCAAGGTAAATGCCATGAGACATTTTTCATCAAAATTAAACACAGCATCCTTTTCAAGTAAAGAAGTAAGAGGTTGAGAAATTTTTGAAAAATCTAAGATAAACCTCCTGTAAAAACCTGCAAGACCAAGAAAGCTTCTTATTGCTTTCACAGAAGTAGGAGGGGGTAGCTTCTTAATTGTTTCAATGTTTGCTCTATCAACCTCTATACCCTTCCTAGAAATTTTATGCCCCAACACAATACCTTCTTGCACCATAAAGTGGCATTTTTTTTCAATTAAGCATGAGGTTAGTCTCTTCACACCATGCTAGTACCTTTTCAAGATTACATAAACACAAATCAAACGAATCACCAAAAATTGAAAAATCATCTACAAATACCTTCATGATGTTCCCCACGAATCCTTCAAATATAGATGTCATGCACCTTTGGAATGTTTTGGAACCATTGCAACGACCAAACGGCATTCGACGATACGCAAAAGTACCATATGGACATGTGAAAGTGATTTTCTCTTAGTCCTCCAGAGCTATGGAAATTTGTAGGTAGCCAGAAAATCCATCCAAGAAACAATAATACTCATGCCCGGCTAACCTTTCCAACATTTGGTCAATAAAAAGGAGAAGGAAGTGATCTTTTCTAGTGGCTTTGTTTAGCATCCTATAATCAATGCAAAACATCCAACCCATGACCAATCTAATCGGGACTAGCTCATTGTTATCATTGGGGCTCACCGTCATTCCTCCCTTCTTCGATACCACATGAGTAGGACTCACCCAAACACTATCAGAAATAGGGTAAATGATGCCTAAATCTAAAAGCTTCACCACCTCACCTTTTACCACTTCGTTCATATATGGGTTCAACCTACGTTGGGGTTGTACTACCGGCTTTGCACCTTCTTCCATCAAGGTCTTGTGAGTGCAGAATGATGGACTAATACCCTTAATATCAGTGATCTTCCAAGCTATAACTTCCTTATATTTTCCCAACATACTTACTAATTTGGTCTTTTGTTCTATATTGAGATCTTTAGCAAATGATCACAGGTAATTTACGTCCTTTAGAAAAGAACACATCTTCCAAATGCTAGAGCAAGTCTTTTAAGTCCAATCCGGTTGGATCTTCTATGGATGATTTCATTCTCCGTAAACTTCTTTTCTCAATTTCCAACTTCTTCATCCCATCGTCATTGTGAAAGTCCTCTGAATACGCCATTGATGTTTCCATCAACTCCTCCTCAATGGATTCCTGCATTAACTCAAGAATAGGTTCGTCAAGAATATTGATTCTTAAACAAGAATCATCAGAAGACAATGGGTGTTGCATACTCATGTGGATTTGAATCACTACTTCTTCATCCTTAACCCTAAGTGTCAACCTTCCCCCATGAACATCAATTAATACTTTTGCTATAGCTAGGAAAATCCTACCTAGAATTAAAGGGACTTTGGAATCTTCATCCATGTTGAGAATAACAAAATCCATTGAAAATATGAATTTATCAAATTTTACCAACACATCTTCTATTATACCCCTAGGATATTTGATAAATCTATCCGCGAGTTAAATACTCATCCTAGTGGGCTGTGGTTCTCCTAGGCCTAGCTTTTTAAATGTTTTACATGGTAATAAATTAATGCTAGCACCTAGGTCAACTAATGCATTACAGACATTAAGAGTGCCAATTAAACATGGGATAAAGAAACTCCCTGGATCATTTTCTCTATGTAGTAGCTTTGGTTTGTCCTGCAATATGGCTGAGCATTCGTCGTTTACGAGCATGCTTTTAAGAAACTTGGCATATTTGGGCATGTTAATTAAAGCTTCACTGAGTGGGATGTTTATGTGCAGTTGTTTAAATACCTCAAGGAATTTGTCGAATTGAACATCTTTTTGGGCTTTGTGTAGACGGGTAGGATACGGTATTTTAGGCTGAAAAGTAGGCTTTTCAGGAGAAGGACAGGGGGTAGCTGGTGTCAGTTCCAGTGCTTTGGCCGACGCCGGTTCAGTTCTGGGTAGCTTGGTCTCGGAGTTACCGGATAGCCGGTGCTGGTTCTCTTCCTCTAACCGGTGCCGGTTTCTATTTGTAATGCCTGGCAACTCTTTTCCACTCTGCAATGTGACAGCAACTATTTCCTCTTTGCCTAATGATTCTAGTTCTGTGGAGTTTAATACCATGTCGGTCAAAAACCAGATTTGTTGTTCCATTTGTGGATTATCGCTTCGAACTTCTCAAATGTGGAATCGATTTCCTAGAAATGCTTCGTGACATGAATAGAAAATTTTGCAATTACAGTTTCGAGTTCTACAAATTCTGATGTTGCACGTGTTATCTCCGAAGCGTAATTGGGGTACTGCCCTTCATTAAACTTCCTCCGGTTCCAATTTGCCATTTCTCCTGCACATAGAAGCAAGTTAGACATGGAATTCATGATTTAAAACCAAATTAAAAGAGTACAAAGTTAGTTAATAGAATATAGTCAATGTTAGTAAGTAACAAGGGTATACACATACACAATACAAAAGATAGCACATTTTTGTGAAAAGAACAATTGTACATATTTACATATTTACATGGTTAAATCAACAAAATCTAAGCTTTCATGATATTGTTCCCCGGCAACAGTGCCAAAAACTTGATACGTATTGATTTGGGTATAAAAATCACATAAAAATAAGCACATTTCCAGTCAAATTTAAATTAAAACGTTAACCCCAAATTACACATATGGACAAGTGTACTCATCATTAACATAGCATAGGATTCAAAAGAGTGTCGATCCTCAAGGAACAAGTATGCATTAATCCTTTTTCTTTCATTGTTTAACTGACTCAATAAAGTGAAAAAGAAATAAAATAAAATAAAGAAAATAAAAAATATATATATGCATGTCAAGGATGGAGAAGTTTGTAACTTAAACCATTATTTAGACATACATGACCTTAAAGTACTTAACCGTGATCATAACTAATTATTCTTTTGGCATCATGAAGGATTAAGGTAGATTTACTTCTTTGGTCAATCCATGAAATCACCATCTTCTAGACAAATTAGAATCACTTGATCCCGTCTCAACTAATTCATCCAAAAGATGCATTAAACACAATCCTTGATTAAATTCCCTTGGTCTCGGCAAATTTAAAACATGAAATTAATTAATAAACCCTTGGTCTCGGAAGATATCAATTAACCTTTAATTAGCAGTTCTACGCAACTAACCCCCTTGGTCTAATAAGTTAATAGCCAACAGAATATGAAATTAATAAATTAAAACTACCATCAATCCCCTTGGTCTAGTAAGTTAATGGGAAGAAACAACCAACTAATCTCGTAATGAGCACAAGTAATTAAATACCAAGAATAACAATCAATTAATCAAAAGATCGAATAACTCTAACAATCATGAATATTTAAAATAATGTCAAATTACAATAAAATAATTAACATATCGTTGTCAAGAAAAAGAAAATAAAGTAAAAGAAAGCACTCATAGACAAGCCTCCTTCTTCTTCCTTTGAAGACTTTCTTGCACAACCCTTCTTGACTTGAAGAATTCCTCCTTTGAGTGAGTGATTTTTTGCGATAATCAATGAATTCTCTCTTTTTCCCTTGTATTTTCCATCTATTTATAGGCTTGGGAAGTACCTAAACTCGTTGGTGTAAGATTCTTGGCCGAGTAGAAGTAGAAAGATACTAAAATTTCACAAATTAGCAAAAAACGCATGCAAAAGTCAAATCCCGTCTTTTCCTCAGAGCACAGCCAGTGCCATCTTGGCTGCTGGAGCCGGCGTCGGTTATGTTCTGTTTGTTCCGTTGTTTGCCTATTTTTTCTCGAATTTCACGCATTGTTGTCCAGAGTGCAGCCAGCGCTACCTTGGCTACTGGAGCCAGCGCCGGCTCAGTTCTATTCCAATCTGTTTCAATAATTTTTTGTCATCTCGAAGTTTATGTAGTCAACACATGGCCGGCGCTGGTTCCACTGCCCTGTCCGGTGCCGCCTTGGTTTTGTTTTGCGATGTTTTTGCTTCGTTTTACCCCTGAAATCTGAAATAATGAATAAAATACCTTTCCAATGGTAAAATCTCAAATATGAAAGAATATGACTAGTTATTGAACAAAATGCATCACAAAAGAGCCTCAAATAACTAAAAAAAATTAGACTAATTTAGCCCCTATCAAGTAATATTTTATTTCTTTAAGAAAATCTCACATAAGACTCAAATAAAATAATCACATAAATAATTCAAATAGTTCACAAGATAAAATTAATTATTTTAACTTTTCCTAAGGTGAAATTATAGGGGTATTACACCCTTCCCCACTTGAATTTCATCCCTGAAATTTATTCAAGTCGCACATTATAACAATTTTGGATACCTCTTTTGCATCCCATCTTCAATTTTCAAGTTTTATCATGTACTCCGTGATTTTTCCACAAAACTTTAACCATTGGTAACTAAGTTAACTAAATTCATGCCTTGTCACGTCTCATTTATTTATTTTTTAGGTGAGTGGGGCATCATATTCAATGCACTTCCCTCAAAATTATTCTTCTTCTTCAATTCTTCCTCTTTTTGGCATATGCAATCTTTCACAATACTATGTTACTTCTCAGTCATCCTTGTAAGAATCTTAGTTCTCTCTTTCCATTTCCTTCTTCAACTCAAATTTTACAATCATATCCTATAACTAATTCTTTCTTTCTACTCCCACTTTCAAGGATAAAACTTCGTGCACTGATTACATTTCCTAAACTCAGGTCTTTCCATTCTCACTCTTCGACCTAACGTATTAGCTACAATATTAGTCTTGCCAAGGTGGCAGTTGATTAAGCAACGATATTCCTCTAGAAACTCCTTCTATTTTCTTTGCTTCAAGTTCAAGCCCCTTATGACGGTAAAGATACACCCAAACTCCTGTAATTAGGGAATACTTTATAACTCCTTCCATACAAATAGTGTCTCCACTCTTTAAAGCAAATACAGTCGTAGCTAATTTTGATTCATAAGTAAGGTAGTTGATTTCGTGTGGCTTGTGTTTTCCGTAAGACCTTTATGATAGCCTTATTCTCTTACATACCTAAGTACTAGAAATTAAGTTACCAACTCGAGTGGAAAAGAAAAAATATGAAAAAAAAAATTCATCATTAGGAGAAGATTAGCGATCATGAAAATATCAAAGAGTAAAAAGATGGAAAGATTGAAACTATTAACTATTAAAGAAATTATTTTGATTAATGAGAATCGAACATTTCCATTGAGTGAAGAGAAAGAATCGTTTGATATTCAAGCCTTAGTAAAAGAAATGCATTTACAGGGAGTACTAAGAATCATAGGGTAAAAGATAAGCACATAAAATTAATATTATTTGGTAAAGAAAAAGAAAGTTTCATGCAACAAAGAGGACTACAAGTTAATATGGGAGATAGTGACATTAGAATTTAAGAAAGAAGCGAAGTTAAAAGAAATGGCCCAAGGAAAGATGTAATAAATCAAAAGCATGAAAAAGGAACATAAATAAAATAGAATGAATCCAATCAAGTAAAGAATAGAATACTAATATAGAAAAAGTTAGTCACAATGTTAGTGAGTTTGATGAGGATCGATTGCGAACAACGAATTAAGTGGCTAAGGTGGTTATGGTTAACCAAATCATGAGAGAAAAGCCACCATAGCAATAAATGTTAGGATAAAAGAGCTCAATTTAGGAAGCTTAGAAGAAAGAAGGAAAAGGCATCATCAAGGAGATCAAATTATCTTCCAAGGGAATTATCACTACAGCTCTTAGCCCTTCATTTGTTGCATCTATGTATAAAGCGAAGGATTTTTTTTTTTCCCTATCTCCAGTGAAATAGGCATAAGTGTAGAAATAAATTTTGTCTTGGACTTTTGGAGGCTCTTTTCGCACTTCTCACCCATGAAGAAGATATATTCTTCTATAATTGCTGGGTCGAGAGTGACGTAAGGATCGAGATTCCTTTGATGATGTGGCCATAATATTCTATCAATCTAACAAAATTTTGAATGTCTGTAAAGTTCTTGGGCTAAGCATTCGCTCTTACTCTAGATGATTCATTATTAATCCTTTCCTTAATTAGCATATCCTAAAGATGAAAGGATACTTAACTAATACTTCCACCACTAAGCTTAACAAAAGTTCGTGCTTCCTCAACTTCGAACTAATTTCAAATGCTTTGCAAGTTCAAGCTTAGTATTAGATGTAGTGTTACGACTATTTTCTTCTCAAACCTCACTTAATAATATCCTTATCTCAAATCTAACATGATCCCTCAAAGTCTCATCCTTCATCATTATGGATAACACAAAGGTTCTTCCACAACGATGTACTAAGTCACATATGTGCTTATCCCAACAACTTTTCAATCGATCCTTCCTGAGAAGCTTTCAAGCTTTACTTTCGATATCAGATACTTCAATTTCTTTAACTTAGAGTCCCTTAAATTCTAATATATCTCTTCCAAGCATGACAAATTGCACTACCTTACTCTTATAGTCTACCTGAGCATAATATCTTGAAGACTAAACTAACATATGGTCATACTTTCTCGAAAACATAAGTTTAAGATTTTCAAGTAGTTTTTTTTCCTCCGCCTTATTCTTACACGCCTATACAAATTTCTTTGCTTCTACTAACTTTCTCCAAAAAAAAAAAAAAAAAAGGCATGCACTAACACTGTATATGATAATTCTAAATCGTATCCCATGTTAATAAATATTCTAGTCTCTCTTCTACACCTACTCGTGACTTTACCAAATTTATAGATTTATACCATCCCTCCAGATTATATTCTCAAACTTGTAGCAAAGTTAATTAGTTCCCATCCTTACACTAAGAAGGACACCTACTAACAATTTAAATGAAAATTTCTAATTCATTCTAATACTACTAGGCACACACCAACGTCACAAACAAATGCATGGAACAAGAGCCAATCAATACATTCACCACATAACCATGGATAATAAGCGTACCTTTAGTTACAATTACATTTGTTTCTAAGTTCTCACAATTTGGGGAGAACACTTTGGCCTTCATTCGTGGCTTCAAGTTGATACCTCTATTAACTCTAGGTGCGTTACTCCAATTAGTCAGATATAGTGACAGAGTAAGGTTCCTTGACTGGGTTGGAGAAATTTCAACCAATCCTCTCTTAGTTAAGAAGCATCTCCACAACTAAACATCCTCTGGACAAACATTTACACTATTATTATTTTTCACGTACCTTTCTTTCCATAATGTCATGAATAATTACATTCAGAGTAGCTTAAGTTCATATGATGTTTACTTACCTTCCTTTATTCTTCTGTTGTCGCCTAGTTGGCCCACCAAATAGGGATGTTCCTTATTGCTGAGGTTATTCTCTCTATATCTTTATTCTCTATGTTGCATGGTGCATCTACAGCAATTGTATGTGTCGTTGGAAGTGCCTATCTCCCGTATTTACCAATATTCTCAACACTCAAATTCAAAATCTATATACCCTACAGTGAAGCATTCCTAAACCAACCATTTGGGTTCAAAATTAAAGCATAAATATGCCATACACCAAGAACAAGTCGATTCTCCTATAATATATTTAATCAAATAAAAGACATATAAATGTAGCATATGCCACATGCATTTATAGGGGCATTCTAGATAATGTCCTTATTGCAATACCCCGCTACCTACGTACCCCAAAAGGGGTAGGGATGTCGCCCCATCCTTAGGACAATGGGTCTTTATAACTAGATAATATAAAATATAGAAGAAAATAACTTAATAATAAACTTATTACAATCCAAAAAATAATACTTGTATAAGTCTTGAACAAATAGAAGGTAACTAAAATCTCCAATAAATAAATACATCGAAATAAATCTTCCAAGCTTATAGCAACATAAGAAAATCAACCTTCGAAGCAAGATCGATCTGAAGACATGATATAAAAGGTAACGAGAAATATTTCTCAGTAAGTCCTATATGTGCTCATGATAATTTAAGTAAACATTACATGTATGCAAGTTTTGAACAAGTCACAACAAAAAGTCTGCAAGTCCAAAATTTTATCTTTGAACACTGAGAGGTGTTTTATCAGTATTTGTAAAGTAAAAGTGCTCAACTTGTAAGGAAATAATCACTCAAATAAAGTTAACTATGAAACCCTACATCATGAATGGACATGGCACCACACATTGTGCACCATGACAAGAGAATGATCAGAATACCACATGTTGTGCATTCTGATACAAGGTGGATGTACGGCTCACTGGGTGAGATACTCTTCTATCTCTACACTCAAACTTACTGACTGTCCACTCCATAAATAAACAGTCCATTTGCACTGTACCGCTACCTTGGACCGGCCTAACCAACAAGAACTATCATCTTGTCTAGGCAGAGTTCACCTCTCAGAGGTGGCCTTCTACTGAGAGACTTACCCAACCCTTCAAAGACTAGTCCTAATAGTCTACTGTTATTGAGTACTCAACGTTATGTTTATCCCACTTGAAAAAAGTAAAATCAATAAAGTGTTTTCTTTGAAGTAGCAATTATGGTTTTCAAACAACCTTAGATAAAAATTGGTTTAAGGAAAATTTATTATTTTGCTTGGAAAATTGTTGGCTTGACTAAAAATTATTTTATTTTAGTAGAAGAATAAATTGTCCATAATTGCATCCCAAAGTACATCTTCCATGGTAATCTATACATTTAACTTGCAGAAGCGCTTTTGTTCAACAACACCTTTATGCAATTCCACTTAGCAAAATAATCCTCCAAGTCTTGCTCAAGGCAACCTAACCCTGTCTAGGGTAAATACAAGGTGTATGTCACTATTGGTGCACAACTATGCAACAAAATTTCATAGGTATAAATAACTCCCAACTTTACATACACATAATCAATAGCAACACTCAAATATGATGTAAATGGTTTAGGAGTTCTAAAATTAATTAATTAAATATTTTAGATGTTAACATTAATATAAGAATAATTTGATACTATCGTAACATAAGTAAGTGATATAAGTATTGATTGAGTATAACCAAAAATAATAACATTGCCCATGGTATCAATGAAAATGTTGATAATTTTGTAGATAATAATATTGCTATAAGGATAATAAAAATAATAATATAAATAGAAATGATGATATTATTATTTCTTATTTATATATTATATTTTTTAAATAAAAATAAAATTGAGTATTTATTATATTATAAATTAATATGATTAAATAAAAAAATATGGCTAGTAGCGACAATACTAGTAATAATATTAATTTTATTAATATTTCTCTAAAATAATGGTGTTTAGTACCAATCAATAATATTAACATTAATAATATCAATGATACTTAAAAATAGCGATACCAATATTAATACTTATAATATTAGTAGTAATGTCAGTAACAAAAATAATGATAGTGATTTAAGTATAAAAAGTAACAATAATATTACTATTTGTATTTAAAAGTAGTAATAATTTTGCTATTTATAAATAAAGTAGTAATCATACAAGTAGAGTGAAAATAATAATTTTCATGGAAAAAGTAGTATCATTAGCCATATAAATGCTTGCATGGTAATTGATGGCAAGATCAACAATTATAAAATTTAGCAAAATCATAATAGAAATAATCTCCCTATCCACCATATCATCTCATGCTAGTGTCATATAGACCCAATTCACAAATATACTAACAACATATCATAACCTCATGTTAAAATTAAAATCCAAATTTACTTCATAGAATAGTCCTAATACACATCTCAATCTATACATCATAAAATCATCCATATCAGATAAACATGCATTTATTTTTCCTAACACCACTAGATCATCAATCATCATATCAATAAGCCATCATCCTATTAATCTTGAGTTCGAAATAAATGAAGGAGTTAGGACAAAATACTTGTTTGATGATTGATCTAAGTTGAAGATGTCACTTTGACAATCGAAGCCTTGAATGCCTTGATGAGTCCTTTGGAAGACGAAGGTTTGAAGAAGTCCAAGTTGGCCCCGAATGAATTCAGCCAAGAGAGAGAGATTGAGAAGAGAATTAGAAGAAATTGAAGTAAATAAACAAGAAAGAAAGAGAAAGCTTGGACTTGATTTACCTTATGGTGTTCTTCTTGACTTGCTAAAAAAATGCTTGTTTGATCCGAACGATTGGTGCACTTTAGATGTTTTGGTGTTATAAAGTGTACCAAAGAAAAGAATATGATGATCTCTAGTTGAATTGAAGGTTTTAGAATGGTTTGGGATGTTTAGAAGTGACTAAATGAATTAAAGGAATCAAAGCTACAATCATTCATTAAAGGAGAATTCATCACTGGAAGGAGTATTGTTTCAACAAGGTTATTAAAGGAGGAAGAAAAGGGCTTGTTTATGAGTTCTTTCTAAGAAATTTATTTTCTTTTTCTTTGAAGAATGATCAGATTAATGTTTTAATTGTAATTGAATGTTATTTTTGAATTTAAGATATTGTAATTTATTCAATCTTTAATCAATTAGTTGTTGTTCTTGGTATTTGATTACTTACTTTTATTTGGTGGATTGATAAAGTTGACGTTCGTTCTAATAGACTTGGGAAATGAATTGTTGGAATGTATGCCCTCTAGGCTAGGTTTCTGATATAATTATCGAATTTATTAATAAAAGAATTTATTCTAAAAATAATTTGTTTGTGAATTTACATTTGATTTGTGCATGATTTACGTTTGGAAAGGACCCATTGTATTTAAGTAAGTGATCCATGTGAATGGTGGTCCTTCAGAGTAACGTACAGATCATGGGTTACTTAACACATAAATGTTTATTCTTCACCGATTAGTGAGAATGAGAATCCCATCATATTTAGGTTATTGTGTTATGAATTCCAAATGGGGAATGTCTTACCTTTAGCTGGTGACTAGTCCACTCACTTCATAGCATGCGCGTATTTTGAATACGTAGAATGGGACCTGTAATAGAAGTTTTTAAAAGTACGATTTAGAAAAAACCTAGACTATTACTGCTACAGTATGGACTAATACTATACCACTTGAGTATAAGTTGGTGGTCTGACGAAGCTGGAAGTATATGCTTTGATATGCTATAGTTGAGGTTCTATCGTAGAGCCGATATACTTGTATGTTAAATATATATGACTAGTTAGTTAAGATAGACTTGTATAATATAGCTTCTATGATATATCGTCCATTGTGACTGTTCGAATAATCTAAATATCCAGGGCCCTGGGGAACATAACTTGGATGTTAGCTTTAGGGTAGCTCCCTTGGAAAGCAGAAACCTTCCAGGAGTCGTGGATCATTGGACTAGAGGTCTAAGGATGGTAAATGTCTTTTAGAGAGGTGTTAGTACACTTTTCCTCTCTAAAATGTATGGCAATGCATACAGGGGTATTTTAGTCATTACACCTGTAGGTCAGAGACTTTGCTAACGTAGCATTGTCCTTGGGGTCAATATTTCCTTATGGTGATATTAGAAAATGTTTAAAATACAAAAGACATCTATTTCTATAGCAGGGGTATTTTAGTCATTTTAGTAGCCAATGCGATGTGTCTTTTGGTCCTCGGAATAGCCCATAAGTCCTTATGGTTTTGGGTTGAGGGATTGGTCTTGTATAAAATGGATTTTATTTTATTCGAGTAGTCTAGTTTATTTATTGGGTTAAAATAAAATAAAATGTCCAAAGAGAAAGAATTATACTTTGGCCCATTTGAGTTATTTAATTAATTTAATTATTGGGTTTGTATTAGTCCAGAAATAATTAAATTGAATTAAAGGCTTAACCTAATGAACTGGGCCAATGCTTAAGGTTTATATCAGTCCATTAGGTTATTTAATTAATTTAATTATTGGGCTTGTATCAATTCAGGAATAATCAAATTAAATTAAAAGTTTAACCCATTGAACTGGGCCATAGGTCCAAAGGCCTGTTTAATTGCTTAACATGACGTGGGCCTTAGGGCTTCTATTTGATTTTTGAATGTCCGGATAATAACCTATGATTAAGGTTATTAGGATTCAGAGGGGAACAGAAGAGGTTCATTATAGCACATTCTTTTTTCCTTAAGCTGGGGTTTTTTTTTTTTTTTTTGGCTACTCTCTTCTTTCTCGTGCATATGTTCTCTATGAACAAGAACAGTGAAATAACTCTCCTAATTAAAGCTCAATAGCATTTAGTAGGAGTAGGAAGATCATCCTCTTGATCTATACCTTTCACCAGGCATTTCAGCCAGGGTTATATTCTGATAGCTAAGGAGAATCACGTTGATGCCTAGAAGAAGCCATCGGCTTGTGGGACAACAACCTGAAGAATTGATCTCGGAACTAGAATCGATTCAGACCGAGGCGCCGGAACCCCCTAGACCAATGAAGAAACGAAGAGGTAAATAGCTTTCATGCGATGCTCTATTTTTTATTTTGTTCTATAGCATGTTTTGATGCCTTCTATTTTGCCATATTAATGTTCCAGTGGTATCAAAGCATGGCTTATATGGCAATATAGGTTGCATGTTAGTGAATAAAACTGGTCAGATGATTATATTTTGTAATCCTTCGTGTATTTTGCTATGGGTAGAATCTCTGTAAGTCTCACGGTTAAGACATAGGATACTGTAAATGTTTTTTTTTTAAAAAACTTTCATATAGTTTGTGTAAGCCTATAATTAAAGGCATAGGCATTTGTGGATTGTTTTGGATGAGTTTTAGTTGAAACCGATGTAAAAAGTCGAGACTCAGATGTCTGAAACACACAGAGGAGCAACGAAGATGATGATCACTGTAGCGGCTAGCCGCGAGGAGCCGAGCCACGCTGCAAAATATGAGAAGAGCCGAAGCCGTCCAAGCCAGCCGCGGCTTGGACTTGTAGCCGGGCCAAAGTTGGCCTCGGCTCCATGGCGCGCACGAGGAAGCTTCCTCGCAGAAGCACAGGCTTCCTCACGGAAGCCAGTTTCTCGCGCAAGCCTAGTTTCCTCATAGAAATTGAGCAATGGAAGCTGTTACGTAGGGACCCAGGTCGCGGGCACCAGTCCGGATCACGATCCATGGGTTTTTCCCATGGGCCATGATCCAGTGTAGCAGGTGCACTGGACCAACGAGAAGATTTTTTTTTTTTTTTTTGGTCCCATACCAGGCAGAGTTATTTTTATTGCAATAGTTAATATTCTTTGAATATTTTGCATGAAAAATAATAGTAAAGGAATTTTAGAATTAAACAAGATCATTATTTAATTAATGTGTTTAATTCTATTATATGGACACTTATGTTTAAAGAATAGAAAAGTATAAAAATGTTTACAGTTTTCTAGCATTCTTATTTCTTTTTGTACCCTATGTGCGCGTTTTCTCGAAGACCAAAGTTTTTGGGAAATTTATGACAAGAAAAATATTTTTTAAAATAAAAAAATGGTTATTTTTAACTTGGACAAAAATTAATCATTGGATATTTTCTCAAAGGATTTAATCATCGATACAGAAAATATTTTGGATTTAGATATTTTTGTAAGTTAAAATAGAAGGCCATTTTTGTTTCATTTTTTGCACTAGAAAATTGTTTTTGTCAAATTAAACTTGAGACCAAAGTCTATAGAATGTTTGAAAAAGATTTTTGGAAATCTTTAATTTCTTAACTTTGTAAAAACAAAAAGTTAAGAGATACTTAATGGGATTTTTCCAAAAAGATATTTTCTTTAAAAACCCTTGTTTTAAAAGACTAAGTAAGAGAGGGGTTCTAACGGCCCTACGGCTTCTATCACGATTCTCATTAGAGATCGTGGGTCCCGTCGCGTCACACTGTGAGTGAACCCGTATAGGATAGGGATACCACAAAGATCGAGAACAAATGGATTGATGTAATTAATAACCCAGGACACGTGCTATAATCGGCCAGCCCACGTTAGAGGTTATAGTACGAGGAATGTCCGTAGGAAATGAAAAGAAATGGTCATCCCCCGATGTACTTATCTTCTAGATCATTACCTAGAAGGGATATTAATTTGTGGTGGTTAATACACTTAGCTTAGAAAACTGTTAAACTTTCCAAGAAGCTATGTCAATTTTCCTAAGAGCCAAATTAATCATATTAAAGATAATAGTGATAGGGTTAACTATTATTGGATTTAATATGTGGATAAAGTGCACAAATTATTTTTATTTTTTTCACAAATCAAGATTTCTTTTATTTTCAATTTTTCAGAAATGGTTGGTAAAGGTTCTTTTAGTCCTTTGTTCATTATTCCCCACGAGAATAAGTTAACGGGTCCAAATTATGTGGACTAGAAAAGGAACTTGGACATAATGCTCACTACTGAGGAGTATAAGTATCCAGGGCCCTGACTAGTTAGTTAAAACAAACTTGTACAAAATAGCTTCTATGTTATATCGCCCTTTGCGACTGTTCGAATGATCTTAATATCCAGGGCCCTAGGGAACATGACTTGGATGTTAGCTTTAGAGTAGCTCACTTGGAAAGCAGAAACATTCCAAGAATCGCGAATCATTGGACTAGAGGTCTAAAGATGGTAGATGTCTTTTAAAGAGGTGTTAGTACACTCTTCCTCTCTAAAATGTACATCGATGCTTACAAGGGTATTTTAGTCATTACACCTATAGATCGGAGACTGCGCTAACGTAGCATTGTCCTCAAGGTCAATATTTTCTTATGGTAATATTAGAAAATGTTTAAAATGTAAAATACAGCTATTTCTATAGTAGGGGTATTTTAGTCATTTTAGTAGCCAAGACGATGTGTCTTTTGGTCCTCGAAATAGCCCATAAGTCCTTATGGTTTTGGGTTGAGGGATTGGTCTTGTATGAAATAGATTTTATTTTATTCAAGTAGCCTAGTTTATTTTTTGGGCTAGAATAAAATAAATGTCCAAAGAGAGAGAATTATACTTTTGCCTATTTAAGTTATTTAATTAATTTAATTATTGGGCTTGTATTAATTCAGGAATAATTAAATTGAATTAAAGGCTTATCCCAATGAACTGGGTCAAGGCTTGAGGTTTACATTGGTCCATTAGGTTATTTAATTAATTTAATTATTGGGCTTGTATCAGTTCAGGAATAATTAAATTAAATTAAAGGGTTAACCCAATGAACTGGGCCATATGTCCAAATGCATGTTTAATGGTTTAACATGACGTGGGCCTTCGGGCTTCTGCTTGATTTTTGAATGCCTGGATAATAACCTATAATTAAGGTTGTTAGGATTCAGAAGGGAATAGAAGAGGTTTATTATAGCACGTTCTTTTTTCCTCAAGCTAGGGTTCTTTTTTTTGGCTTCTCTCTTCTCTCTCGTGCGTGTGTTCTCTGTGAACAAGAATAGAGACATGACTCTCCTAATTAAAGCTCAATAGCATTTAGTCGGAGTAGGAAGATCATCCTCTTGATCCATACCTTTCACCAGGCATTTCAGGCGGGGTTATATTCCGATAGCCAAGAAGTATCGCGTTGATGCCTAGAAGAAGTCGTCGTCTTGCGAGACAACAGCCTGAAGAATTGATCTCAGAACCAGAATAGGTTCAGACCGAGGCGTCGGTACCCCCTAGACTAGTGAAGAAATGCAGAGGTAAACTGCTTTCATGCGATGCTCTATTTTCAATTTTGTTCTGTAGCATGTTCGGTGCCTTCAATTTTACCATATTAACATTCATGAAGTTAGATTAAGTTCAATTTAATTCATTCTATATAATTGTTATTTTAACTGGATTGGGAAAGAATGTTAAGAATTGAATTTAGGTAATAAAAAATTGGTTTATTTCGCCTAGAGTATAGGGTTATTGGCTAATTTCATGATTGATATTTCCTAGAGTATAGGGATATTCATAAGGAATGAGTTTAATGCATCTTTTTGGTTATGTCCGTTTGATTGGGAAATCTGCTAATATAATCAGGAGATAGTAATTCCATGGATTGGGAAATAAGCAGATTCTATATTTATTCTTTCATGATGCCAAGATAATGATTGATTGTGATAAGTGTTGATAATTCATATCATGTTCCCAAGAATATTTAATTTCATATTTTTATCTCCAAGAGTTGTGTATATATTTTATCTTAATCTTAATCTTTATTTTTAATTTACTCTTTATTACTCTTGGTAGGTTAAACATTGAATGAAAAGTAATTAGTGTGTACTTGTTCCTTGAGGATTATACTCATTAATTACCTATACTATGTTTAATGATGAGTACAAAATTGCATGATTTTTATTAAACTTGATTAGGAATGGATACAAAATTGTATGATTTTTATATACCTAAATTTAATGCATCAAGTTTTTTGGCACCATTGCCAGGGAACAATATCATGAAAGCTTGGAATTCATTAATTTTGCCATGTTTATGTGTCTATATATAAATATTTATTTATGTCCTTTGTATAAATCGGTGCCATAAGTTGTTGTATAATGTTGTACTTCTATATGTTAGCTATTGTATAAGATGATAGTTGTTTGTTTGTATATATGAAAATTCCAAATTCTTATAGCCTTATTTTTATGTAGGAAGACTTCCTGGTTTATAACCTGAAAAAATGTAGGAGATATTATGGACATTGATCTAAAAATCGAAAGAACGCTCACAAGGATTCGACGAACATATAAAAGTTGGGCTGACCAATTCTATTTAAAAGGAGAGATAGAAGTTAACAAAAATAATAATAGTGGTAATGGTAGAAAAAAATAGAAGAACTATTTGTGATTTTGCTAAGCCAGCAATTTCAGGTACAGATTCGAGTACAACTAGACCAAGGATAGAAGCTAATAATTTTCAAATCAAAACTAACATTATCCAAATGATCTAAAACTTGGTCCAGTTTGATGGGCTACCTGATCAAAACCCTAATTCCCACCTTGCTAATTTTTTGGAGATTTGTGATACTTTCAAAATGAATGGTGTGTCGAAAGATGTTAGTTTTAAGCCCTAGAGGTAATTACTTGTACGTAGTATATGAAACATTTTATTTTAATAAAAGGTATTATTTATCTCACAGTTTCTTTTGTTTACTTTTGTGTAAAATAACTGTTAGATAAAGTCCCTAGTACAACACTATGTTAAGGAAATCATGATAGAGATCATGATATGAGATTCCTACTACACTGTATAGTGTTAGTACTTAAATAGTCCCTAGTCATAGTATTAATGAGACAGGACATCATTAATGCATTAAGACTAGCATGTGTTAGACTTCCTAATTTGATCAGATAGTGGTTCTCATATCCGTCAGTATTGGGATACTCAAAGTTAATACATGGATGCTTGTTAATGGAACAAATACATTGGATGACCTAGCTATGAGATAATCACATGGATAACTATTTAGTGCTAGTGATATAATCTCAGTATAGCAAACGTGCAAGTATCTTTAGACTTGAGATCTCCAAGGAACTTTGTTTGTTGAGCATTGTGCTTTGATTCCAACCTTTAGAGCCAGATCGAGGGACGCCTATAGGATGGATATTGGGTACATTGTGCGGTAAACGAAAGTAGTTAAGATGATCAATAAAGGATTTACCACTCCTAATAGTAGGGGCGAATATCTCACGGCTACTTGTTGGAATTACTATTTGAGAAGTCCTTGGGCAAGGCGACTGTTTATTGGAAACAACCAATTGATACACATCTAGAGTAGTGGGTTCTTGGTACAAGTACTTTTATATTTAGGCCAGAATTAATATATTCTGGAAGGAGTTGGCACTAATTCCGTACTCCAAACCGAATGAGATATTATATGGTGAAAGGAGTTAATTACACAGTAGTTTGTTATTGAAGGGTTCATGTCAAGCCGCTTGACTTCCTGGACTCTTGGGTGGTCATGATGTGTTGCTAGATACTGCTCATGATCTGGGAATATGGGTTTATTAATTAATGAATTAATAAACCAATCCTGATTAGAATCAATACGATTAATTCTAATTAATTATGCATTATTAATATCAAAGACGTTTGGATTAATTCATGTTTACTACCAATTGACTGGAAAACCTAATAGATCACACACAATAGAGAATTATATACTCAAGATATTATTTGATAACATAGTTAGGTTAATTGAGAGAAAGAGAATGAGTTGTGGACAAATTATAATTAGTTATAATTTATTGTCCAAATTGTAATTGTGAGAGCTTGATGTTTCCAATTACAATTAGGAAATTCTAATTATTTTAGAATTCCAAATTTTCAGTGGATTTTCATGACATATAATACATATATGCACGAAACCCTAATGTAGGGCATTCATACGAAAACAACAACCACGAAAGCTCTCTCTTCTCTTTCTCTCTCTTGTTGATCTTGATCAAAACCCTAGCCACCATTGTCTTTCTACTAGCACAGAAAATTTTGGTGCTTGAGTGTGATCCTCCATGTGGATTTCTGTTAGAGACAATCACACACTGTAATTGTAGTGGTTGGATATTCAACTCTTATGGTGTTTGATCATGAGGATTGCTGGATCGCGCCTCAAACTTGAAGAAGGAAAAATTTTATTTTTTAGACGCTTAAAGAAAGGTAAAGTTGTTACCTTTGTTCTCTTTATGTCTTGTTTTTCACACATATGCGGATCTTGGGATGGTATCTCGTTTTATTTTTCCGCTGCGCCATATATGATATGCGTGAGATACCCAATAGAAGATGCTATTAAATTCAAACTCTTTTCTTTTTCTCTTAGGAATAGAGCCAAATCTTAGTTGAAATCTTTGCCCGTAGGATCAATCACTACTTAGAACAGATTAGCTAAAAAATTCTTAGCCAAATATTTTCCTCCAGCTAGGATAACCAAGCTTAGAACCGACATTTTTGCCTCCCAACAATTAGAGTTTGAAAGCCTATATAAGTGTTGGGAAAGATAGAAGGAGATGTTAAGAAAATTTCAACACCATGGGTTCGAATTAGGCATACAAATGCAGATTTTGCTAGTGGATTGAATGTTGCCTCAAAACAATTGATTGTTGCATCTGTCTGGGGTACAATAAATTCTAAAACCCAGAGGAGTTGTATGAACTGGTTGAAGATAATGCTATGAATAGCTACATATGGGGTAATGTAAGGTCTAAGGCTCGTATTCAAAGAGTTCACAAAGTTGATGTTGTAGCTATATTAGAGGGTAAAGTCAAGGCACTAGCTGAGAAAATGTAATAAATGGTAGCCCCTTCACAGATAATGAATGGTAAGTGTGATTTTTGTAGAGAAGTGAACCCTAATTATGAGTGCCAAAATGTGGGTTCATTTCTGGAGTCCTTAAAGCAAGCTGCTTTTATGGCAGTAGAAGACAAGGTAACAATCCGTACAGTGCTACTCATAACCCTACCTGGAGAAATCATCCTAACTTTTCTTGGACTAATAGAACTAACCAAGGCAAAACCCCCAACCTTTAATGGAAATCAATGGACTCAACCTTCCTTACCTTACATGAAAAACCTTAGGGTGGGGTGAATAATATTTTTAGCAAATTTAAAACACTTTTCAAAAAAGATCTATTTTTCGAAGTCCTCCTTTTGATTCCCAAATCGAGGAGTTTGCTAGATATGCAAAGAAGAGTTTTGCGCAGCCTTAAGGAACCAACTAGGTTCTGACTGAAATGAGACAAGAGATATGCAATTAATATAAAAATAAAGATGGGTTGGTGAGAGCCATAAGTATTTCTTTTGAATGATTGAAACTATCGAGCAGAGAAATTCGCAAGCCATCAGAATTTAAATACAAGGAAGATAAATAAGAGATTTGTAGTGGTTCGAACCTCCAAGATATGCATCCACTACCTTAAACTCATACTTAAGGATTTTAAACGAGATCTCTATAAACTCAAGTCAACACAATGGTGTTTGCATACATCAATTACATAAGAAAATCACCACACTTGATTTTACCAAAACTTCTTAATCAACTACAGATCAAGGATCACCCTAAATAGATTTTTCACTACAAACTTGATATTCAAAAAGGATTATAGAAATGAAATAGAGATAGATCACACTTTTGAGTAAATGTGCAAACAAATGAGCACCTATAGCCTTTACCTTTTGAAATAATCAGATTTCACTTTGAAGCACTAATGAAAAGGGAGATTTTTTTTATTCTTGAGTGTAAGAGTGTTTCTAAGAAAGACAGGACAAAATTATGCTTTAAAATTAAGTTTTTGAAAGCTTTTATAGAAGCAAAAAGTAAAGCTCCAACGGCTAAAAACAGCTAGTTTCTCGCTATTAGATTTTTCAGAGATTTGGACTCAAAGATCGGATGGGTATGCATCCAAAAGGTGACTCCAAAAAGGTACTTTTCTAGGCAGAAACATTTTGACATTGTTCATAGAGTTTTGGACAAAGCTATCCAAATTACTCAATCCAAAATTCTGAAGACTTAATAATTTGAAATCTTTTTACTTGTGTGCTTCAAGGTAGAAATAAATTGAATCATAAGGTAAAGAAGACATAGGAATTTACACAATATAACTTAACAAACAATTCATAGTCTAAAGTTCTTTCACAATGACTTTATGATCTTGAAAGCTTTTAGGTTGAAATTGTACTTGATCAATCACCATTTTGGATTCCATTTCCTCAAGAGCTATTTAGTAACCTTATTTAAATGCCTTGAAAGAACTGTGGTCGAACATGTCCTATCACATGTAAGTCACACAAGTTAGTCCTCATCAATGTTTGTCATAAGTCAAAACATAGGAGAATGCCCTTAAGGCTAACAATCTCTCCATTTTTGAGTGATGACAAACTTGGTGGGATTGTGACACAAAAATAATAATATGTACAGCACGGACATATTAGATTGAGAGAAATAAGAATATTTTTCATTGAAATGTAATCTCTCATTATAGGACTCAAAGAGTGCTTCTAAGATTAAGATAGAAGATTTTAGAGCAGGTGCTAAAAAATATGGCTAAATGAGCATGTGGCCTAACCTACCTCCTTATCCTCCTTCCTTTCATCACACGACTATTCCACAAGAGAATGGCCACAATTAGTAATATATATATATATATATATATATATATATATATGTACACAATGAGGTATAGAATATAAATTATAAGATGTAATGCTTCCCCTTAATATGTTCATATATGAACATAATATGTAAAGCCATGAAATGTGTTTTGAGAATAAGACTAGATTCAAAAGTTTGGACTTCCAAAATGTGCATCCAAAATAGGGTAAGATGCCGCAGAAGCTATTCTTTTGAAAGGTTTTTGGACGATCAAATCATGTGTCCAAAATAGGGTAAAGTTAGGTAGAAATTTAGCCTTAGAAAAATTCATTTTTGGACTGGTGTTTTGGATTGAGGAAATGTCTCCCCCTGTGTATGTGCAGGGTAAAAGTGAATTTTCACAAAAGTAGATCAGAAAAGTTTTTTAAAAACAACCTAGTCTTCTCAAGATATTTCAAACATAAGTAATATTCTGAGCAACAAAAACCAAAAGAAATGTTATAAGCGTAAGTATCCTCATTATCCAAAATTTTTAAAACAGTGCATATCATAATTATTTTCACAACAAATCATTTAACCTCCAATATCTCAATTTGTTAGAATGCATAATGGACTCATACACATATTTCAATCTTCTTTGTTCACAACAACGACATCTTAATATAGTCTCCATCAAAATACCTATATCTTCACAGTCCGTATTTTTAAGCTATGATCATAAACGGACAAAATCACAATCTATAACGAATGTTCATAGACCAACATACATCCATTATATATAACCAGTAGATATTCATAAACACATCAACACATCATCACACAATCGCCTAAAAAATCCACAATCTATATTTTTCTCCCCCTTTGTCATCAATCAAAATGCAGAATTAGAGAATAAGGTGAATAAAGATATCATCTAAATTTTTTAGAATGCAAATAGAAGAGATATATATTTAGCAAATAGATCAAGAGAAATGCAGAATTTAAATTGTTCAAATACTACTGTAGAAATTATCAAAGTGATTGTTAATGGAAAAGCAGTAAAAGGTGTCTAAGCAAAAGAGGTCTTGTAAGCAGTTTGCAGAATTGGTCAGTCAGAAAATGTGAATGGTTGCTGACTTAGTCTGGGACCCTTTTCGGAGTACTGCCCAGCAATGCAACTGGACTTCCTTTTGACCACCACATTTTTCTATCGTTTACCAGATGAGCTACCAGCTATAGCCAGTTTGGGAAGAGGCACTATAGTAGAGGCAGGTAGTGATAACTTTTCCTTACGCACGGGTGTCAGCCTTCCTTGTTCAGGTTCTTCAGATGTCTACTATTGACTAGGGTCTTTGTCTTTCAATCGCTCTTCAATCTGAGAGGCTTTCATTTCTTCATCCTTCTTCTCCTTCATAGCATCTTGTTCATTGTCATTTTCTTCCTCTTAGGCAGTTTGTTCTTCAGTCACTTGTTCTTGAGATAGTACTGATTTATCAGGCATGGTTTCATCCTTTAAATGCTTTTCTTCCACAACAGTTAACTTATATCCAAAATTTTGGATTTCTGAACTGAGTTTGTCTACCTTAATAGCTAATAAATTGATGGCCTCCAAAATGCTCTCACTGATGCTAGTGTCATGAATTTTCTATTTTCCCTTACTAGAGGACTCTTCTTGAGTTTCTATCTCAGCCTTTCTTTTTGTTCCTGTAGGTTGAGCAGTTTTTCCTTCGGCATTAACCTTTAACAGTTGTTCCTTTTCATTGTTGGAAGCATCTCTGAGCAGCTTCCACTCATTATCCATTCTCACATATCCCATTTTCTCAAAAGACTTAAAGCTGTAAACATTCATCATTGAATGTGTAAGATGGATAGAGCTTAGATCAACACTGAAATATCTGAACACTTTAGTTAATAAATTTTGTAGGGCAGGGCTTTGCTTGAGGTGTTCTTTGTTTGTATCATCAATTTCACAGCAAGATACCCAAAGCTTATTGGCCTATTCTCGAATAGTGCCAACATTATTACCATGTGCATAATGTTTATAGAAGTTTTGTGACCAAAATTTGGAACTACCATGGTTGAAACCATATGGTGTAGAATCCTACGAGGTCCATTTAACCACTTAGTATTCCTTTCACTTGAATTCTTAAAACTCCTCCCGCCAGTAAATGTTCTTTCAAATTTCCCAAATCAAACAGATCAGTTCCCTCTGGGAACTTGTTCAGTTCAAAAAATTGAATACCTCCATCTCTAACACCATATATTATGTTCAATATATGATGATTGAACTCAAGGTTCTTTCCTGAAAATCTTGAAGCATACCACCGGACCATAAAACCCCCTCCAGTCTTCTCTAATTGACCATTTTCTCATATTAGCATAAAATTCCCATACAAGAGTAGTGAACAATTTTTCATCAATAAATAACAGGGCTCCCCTCCTGAAAGACTTAAACATATTCAAAATATTTGTAAAATTCAGAAAAGACTCTAGATTAGCACAGTAACCAATAATCACAGTTCGGTTTCTTGAAACCCAATCATTAAAGTCGGATTCAATTTTTGAATCAAGAAAATGGAGTACCTGTTGGGTATCTCAGGCTCGTATCATATTCAACGCAGTGGAAGAATAAAATGAGATAACATCCCAGGACCCACATATATGTGGAAAACAAAACATAAACAGATCAAAGGCAACAACTTTTTACCTTTCTTTGATCGTCCGAAGAACAAAAATTTCTTCTTCAAGTCGAGGAGCGATCCAGCAATCCTCTTATGCAAACTCCATGAGAGTTGAATATCTAACCACGATAATCACAGTATGTGATTATCTCTAACAATAATCCACACAGAGGATACACTCAAGCACGAAGTTTTCTGTGCTAGCAGAAACACTAAGTGGCGGCTAGGGTTCTTCACATTTTTTGCAAAACGAGAGAGAGAGAGAGAGAGAGAGAAGAAGAAGAAGAAGAAGAAGAAGAAGAAGAAGAAGAAGAGAAGGTTGTGTTGCTAGGGTTGGAGTTTTCTATGTTGTGTACCAGCTAGGGTTTCGTGTATCATCTATATGTCACACGAAAATCTTGCTGAAAAATCCTCCATCCCAGAATTCTAAAACAATTAGAATTCCCAAATTGTAATTGGAAACATCAAGTTCTCACAATTACAATTTGGATCATAAATTATAACTAATTATAATTTGTTCACAACAACTTCTCTTTCTCTCAATTAATCCCACTATGTTATCAAATAACATCTTGAGTATATAATCCTCTATTGTGTGTGACCTATTAGGTTTCCCGGTTAATTGGTAGCGAACATGAATTAATCCAAATGTCTTTGAGATTAATAATCCATAATTAATTAGAATTAATCCTATTAATTCTAATCAGGATTGGTTTATTAATTCATCAATTAATAAACCCATATTCCCAGATCATGAGCAGTATCTAGCAACACATCATGACCACCTAAGAGTCTAGAAAGTCAAGTGGCTTGACATGAACCCTTCAATAACAAACTTCAGTGCAATTAACTCCTTTCACCATACAATATCTCGTTTGGTTTGGAGTACGGAATTAGAGCCAACTCTCTCCGGAATTAATTCTGGCCCGAATACAATAGTACTTGTACCAGGAACCCATTACTCTATATGTGTATCAATTGGAACTATTTCCAATACACATATACCTTGGCTAAGGACTTCTTGAGTAGTAATTTCTATAAGTGGCCATGAGATATTCGCCCCTACTATTAGGAGTGGTGAATCCTTTATGAACCCTCTCAACTATTTTCGTTTACCTCACAATATACCTAATATCCATCCCATAGGCGGCCCTTGATCGAGCTCCGGAGATTGGAATCAAAATACAATGCTCAACAAACAAAGTACCTTAGAGATCTCAAGTCTAAGAATACTTGCACGTTTGCTATATTGAGATTATATCACTGGCACTAAATAGTTATCCATGTGATTATCTCATAGCTAGGTTATCTAATGTACTTGTTCCATTAACAAGTATCCATGTGTTAACTTTAAGTATCTCAATACTCACGGATATGAGAACTACCGCCTGATCAAATCAAGAAGTCTAACATATGCTAGTCTTAACGCATTAATGATATCCTGGCTCATTAATACTACGACTAGGGACTATTTAAGTACTACCACTTTATAGTGTAGTAAGAATCTCATATCATGATCTCTATCATGATTTTCTTAACACGGTGTTGTACTAGGGACTTTATCAAACAGTTATATTACTTAAAAGTAAACAAAAGAAACTATAAAATAAATAATGATTTTTATTAAAATAAAATGTGGCATATACAATGTACAAGTGATTGCCTCTAGGGCACAACACTGACAGTACCTGTGTCTCAAAACTTTCTTGTTCTGAAGTTAATTCTGATGAATTAGTTTGAGAAGTAAGAAGTTCAGGAATGACTTCCTTTTCTTGCCCTTTTGCAGCCGATTTCATCTCAACAGTCGATTTTTTCTTCATTATTGTAGTGATTTTCTGGGCTTTATTTGACTTTGGCTTGGTCAATTTTGGAGATTTAACCATTGTGATTAGAAAGTAGAGGCTTGGGCTTTTAGTTTTTCAGAGAGAAAAAAAAGAAATTTTGAAGAGAGAAAGATAGAGTTCCCTGTTGGTTTCAGAATCTAAAAGTGAAAAGAAAGAAAAAACTCTTTGTGGTTTCCTAGGACGTTGTGAAGATAAGTACAATCAAGTACATTGGAAAGAGACTTTCATAAGAGATTTCAAAAGCTATCTTGAAAAAAGCGCTATTGTTTTAAATTTCAAAAAGAATAATCTGGAAGCAATCATTTTTGAAAAACATACGAAGTATCAAGTTGTTTTCATTTTGGATAGAGGCTCCATCTAAAATTTTCATCCAAAAGAAAATTCTTTAAAGCGAGAGTTTTGGAAGATGAATTTTTTATTTACTGTTCGAAGTACTGCATCTAAAGTCTTCTTCCAAAATTATATTTCTTTAGAAACCTATAAAAATAAACCGACAATTCTTTCCAAACAAAACTTTATTCATACAATTTTTGTGATGCCCATTCCCCTTCTCAAAAAGAAGAATCTGTTTTCAGCTAGGGGTTTTGTGAATATATATGCAAGTTGATCATTTGTGGGGATATATTCTACATAAATATCACCTTTAAGCACATGATCTCTAATAGAATAATGCTTAACCTCAATATACTTAGTCCTAGAATGTTGAACAGGATTTTTTGTCAAATTGATTACACTTGTATTATCACATAGTATAGGTACACAATCGAAATTAAGACCAAAATTAAGCAATATATTTTTCATCCACAAGATTTGTGCACAGTAGCTCCCTGCTACAATATATTTAGTCTCGATTGTGGATAAGAATACATAAGCTTGTTTCTTGTTGTGCCATGACACTAGAGAATGTTTGAGAAATTGACAATGCCCACTAATATTTTTTCACCCAACTTTATATCATGCATAGTCTGCATCAGTGTAGCCTATAAGATCAAAGGAGTTAGTACGAGGATACCATAAGCTATAATCATATGTTCCAACCAAATATCTAAGGATGCGCTTTACAGTATATAAGTGAGATTCTTTTGGATACGATTGAAATCTAGTACAAAGATAAACTGAAAACATAATATCTGGTCAGCTAGCAGTAAGATATAGCAAACTCCCAATCATACCTCTGTATTATGATTCATCTACTTTCCTACCCTTTTCATCCTTATCCAACTTTAGAAAAGTGCTCATAGGTGTACTAATTTCTTTGGCTTTATTCATACCGAATCTCTTGAGCAGTTCCTTAGTGTACTTAGCTTGATTTAGAAAAATTTCATCATTGATTTGTTTAATTTGCAATTCGAGGAAGAAGTTCAATTCTCCCATCATGGTCATCATGAATTCTTGTTGCATAGTCTTGGCAAACATCTTACACAAGGATTCATTAGTAGAACCAAAAATGATATCATCAACATAAATTTGGACAATGAGAAGATCATTAGGATTTTCTGATATAATAAATAGTGTAGTATCAATCAAGCCTCTTGAAAAACATTTTGAGAGTAAGAATCCACTAAGCCCTTCATACAAAACTCGCGGGGCTTGTTTTGGACCATAAAAAGCCTTTGAAAGTTTGAAAACATGATTTGAAAAATGCTCATGAATAAAACTTGGAGGTTGTTTTGCATATACCTCCACTTCAATAAAACCATTCAAAAATGCATTTTTAACATCCATTTGATAAAGCATGAATTTTTTGAAAGATGCAAAGGTAGGTAGCATTCTTATAGGCTCTAATCTAGCAATGGGAGCAAATGTCTCGTTATAGTCAATGCCCTCTTCTTGATTGAATCCTTGGGCAACAAGTCTAACTTTATTTCTCTTCATCACTCCATGTTCATCAAGTTTGTTTTTGAAAACCCACTTGGTACCAATGACTGGATGATCAAGTGGTCTAGAGACGAATTTCCAAATTTAATTTCTCTCAAATTAGTTCATCTCTTCTTGCATAGCTAGGATCCAAAAGTCATCATGCAAGGCCACATCAATATAGTTAGGTTCAATACTAGAAAGTAAAGCAAAATTATCTACAAAGTACTGTCTAATTTTGACTCCACAGCTTGGATGACCAATATTTTGGCCTTTTGGATTACCAGTTTTGTACTTCTAATCTTTTAGTAGTCCTTGATCAGTGAGCTCTACGGTCTCTTGCTTGCTTTGTTCAGCTTATTATTCTTCCAAATCTTCTTCTTTGGCATGCATGTTAATCGATAGAGCTTTGTGCTGTTCTTTGCCTTTTTCTTTTGAAATCCCTACATCATCCTCATCTTTTCTTGACGTATAAATATTAGATTCATCAAAGACAACATGTACGGATTCTTCTATGCATAGAGTTTTCTTATTGTACACTCTATAGACCTTTTTATTGGAAGAGTATCCAAGGAATATAGCTTCATCGGATTTGCTATCAATTTTTTGAAGATTGTCTCGAGTATTAAGAATAAAATATTTGCAACCAAATACTTTAAAATAGGAAACTGATGGAGTTTTGTCAAACATAAGCTTAAAGGGTGTTTTTCTTATAAAAGGTCTAACAATATAGCAAGCTGTATTGACAGCTTCAACCCAAAAGTATTTTGGAAGAGAGTTTTCACAAATTATAAATCTAGCCATTTCTTGTAAGGTTTTATTTTTCCTTTCAACAATACCATTTTGTTAAGGGGTTTTAGCAGCTAAAAGGTTGTAACAAACTCCATTTTCATCACAAAAATGTGTAAACTCATTATTGCAAAATTCTTTACTATTGTCACTCCTAATAGAAATCAATTTACGTCCAATAGAGTTATGGACACGCTTGAATAATCTAAAAAATTTAGAGAATGCTTCATCTTTTTGTCTGAGAAACAAAGTCCAAGTAAATCTTGAGAAATCATCTACTAGAACATAAGCATACCTCTTACCACCAAGGCTAGTAGTCATCATCAATCCAAACAAGTCCATATGTATTAATTCAAATGGTTTTAACATGGAAATCATTTTCTTGGGCTAAAAAGAGGTTTTGATCTATTTTCCAAATTGTCATGCATCACGTACTCTACTTTTATCAAACTTTATTTTGGTCAAACCCCTAACAAGCTCTTTTGAAGACAACTTGTTTAGCAAAGCAAATGATACATGGCCTAGCCTTCTATCCCAAAAATAGCCATTATTATCATGCACAAAAAGACATCTAATATCATGAGCTATAAGATCATCAAGATAGAATACATATACATTCCCAAAATAGTTAGCAATAAAAATTATTTCATTACTTAAGCTGTCAATATCAGAGAAAGAATCTTTCTCAAAGGTAACTTTGCAACCATTATCATATAATTGACTAATGCTAAGCAAGTTATATTTTAGCTCATCAATCAATAAAATTTGTTTAATAATGGTTAAAGATCATTTACTAATATTACCTATACCAAGTGTCTTCCCCCCTCCCCCCCCCCTCCTTTTTTTTCTCTCCAAAGGTAACGAACCCATCACTTGTAGCTTGAACATCTTCTAATAGGGCTGCATTGCTAATCATGTGTCTTGAGCATTCATTATCCAAGAATCACTTTGTGAAGCTCATTTTCTCCAGAGAATGTACTTATATATAAGATGGGAGAGTGATTTTTGGTACCCGTATCTTCTTAGGTCCATAGAGGTTAGTAATGATTCTTTTAATTCTCCAATCAGTTTTCATTCCTAATCTAATACTTTTCCTAATATGACACTTAGATACATTGTGTCCATTTTTACTACAATAAGTGCAACATGTGTAATTTTTGTTTGAGGAGCTTACTTTCACAAAATAAGACTTGTGTTTTCCTGTTTTGTGCATATTACCATAGCCAAGGCCATTTTTGTTCCCAACCATCCGTTGAACTCCAAAAGTTTATTCAGATTGCTTCAACCATCAGTGAATTTTTCAATACAAGTAGTGAGATCATCAACTTTTATTTTCATATTATCAAACTCACGGATCATGACTTCAAGGGATGAGATTTTATCACACAAATATTTATTCTCATGATCAGAACAGTTCAAGAAAGTAGAAATGATTTCTTTTTCAACATTTAAGCAGCACATGGAGTCAAGAAGAGTTTTGTTCTCACTTATCAGATTGTCATTCTCATTTGATAAGAAATCAATCACTTTCATTTCCTTGTTCCTTCTTGATAGTCTTTTTAGTTCACGGGACATATCAATAAAAAGTTCATTTGGATCATCAATATTGTCATAAGTAGAATCATGCAATTCAGCTACAAGGTTAGATGGGAAGGAGTTTAGCTTATCCTCCTTTTGCATGAAGTATGTGTTAACTGTTTCATTTTCAGAATCTCCATTTGCATTAGATTCGGACATATTTTGATCCCAAGTTCCCATCAATCCTTTTCCTTTCTTTGTTTTTAGATCCTTCCTTTTCTTTTTAAGCATCTTGGCTTCTTTCACTTTAGCTATTAGACAGTCAGTAACGAAGTGTTCGGTACTCTTGCATTTATAGCATTCAAGCTTGAAATGTGAGGTTTATCCCTTTTTTTTTTTACGAACTTCTTTCCTCCTTTAAAGTTTCCATTTTTGAACATCTTTTTGAATTTCTTTGTAATCATGGCTAATTATTCGGTATCCATTTCAATTCCATCATCACTATCAAATTGACTACTATCAGCATCCTCATCAACAACCTTCAGTGTTGTTCTTCTTTTGCCTTTGTTTTTTTCATCAAATTCTTAAAACCTTTTGAACTTCATCTTATGAGTTAAGAGAGAGCTAATTAGCTCTTCAGTAGGTAAAGCTTTCAAATCTTTTGATTCCTCCACAGCCAGAGCTTTAGGTTGCCAACTTTTTGGCAAGGCATCTAGAATTTTTTTATTTTATTCTCCAAGGGAATAGCTTTTCCCATAAGCCTTAAGTCCATTTGCAATGTTTGTGAATCTAGTGAATATATCAGTTATGCTCTTATTTAGCTTTATAGTAAATAATTCATAATCCTGAATCAAAAGTCCTAACTTTGATTCCTTTATTTGATTTGTCTTTTCATGAGTGACTTCAAACAATCTCCACATGTCATGGGCTGAATCACAGCCACTTACTCTGTTATATTTAATGGCATCAAGGGCACAACATAGAATGTTCATAGCTTAAATATTCAATGTCATTTTCGCATTGTCTTCAGCATCATATTCATCACTCTATATTAGAACTGTTTAACCTTCAACATTTCTAGAAGGAATATATGATTCTCTTCCAAATAAATTCTATAGCTCAAAATTAACTGAGCAAACATAGATCTTCATGCGATTTTTTCAGAATATGTAATCACTCCTAGTGAACAAATGAGGTCTATTTGTCGAAGATCCCTCGACATCGGGAAGAAATGAGAGATTTTCCATAAGGATATTTTCTACAAGGCTATTTAGCCGAAGAAGAATAGACTAATGCTCTGATACCAAATGAAAAACCTTAGAAATGGTGAATAAGGTTTTTGGCAAATATAAAACACTTTTTAAAAATGATCTATTTTTTGAAGTCCTTCTTTTAATTCCCAAATCGAGGAGTTTACTAGATATGGAAAGAAGAGTTTTGAGCAGCCTTAAGGAATTTATAGTGGTTTGATCCTTCAAGATCTACATCTACTACCTTAAGTTTACACTTAAGGATTTTAAACTAGATCTCTATAAACTCAAGTCAACACAATAGTGTTTGTTTGCACTAATTGCACAAGAGGATCACCATACTTGGTTTTACCAAAACCTCTCAATCAACTACAAATCAAAGCTCACCCCAAATGGGTTTTACACCACAAACTTGATATTCAAAATAGATTATAGAAATGAAATAGAGATAACTTACACTTTTTAGCAAATGTGCAAACAAATGAGCACTGACAGCCTTTACCTTTTGAAACAATCAGATTTCACTTTAAAGCACTAATGAAAAGGGAGATTTTTGTATTCTTGAGTGTAAGAGTGTTTCTAAGAAAGATAGAACAAAAATATGCTTTAAAATAAAGTTTTTGAGAGTTTTTATAGAAGCAAAAAGTAAATCTCTAACGACTAGAAATGGTTAATTTCTCGTTGTCAGATTTTCTAGAGTTTTAGACTTGGATCGGACGAGGGTGCGTCCAAAAGGTGAGTCCAAACAGGCACTTTTCTAGGCAGAAATATTTTGACACTCTTCACAGAGTTTTGGACAAAGCTTTTGGATGTAGAATCATCTAAATTACTCAATCCAAAATTCTGAAGACTTCATACTTTGAAATCTTTTTGCTTATATGCTTCAAGGTAGTAATAAATTGAATCATAAGGTTAAAAAAAATATAGGAATTTACACAATATACCTTAACAAACGATTTCTAGTCTAAAGTTCTTTCACAAGGACTTCATGATCTTGAGAGGTCTTAGGTTAAAGTTGTACTTGATCAATCACCACATTGGATTCCATTTACTCAAGAGCTTCTTAGCAACCTTATTTGCATGCCTTGAAAGAACTGTAGTCAAACATGTCCTATCACAAATAAGTCACACAAGTTAGTCCTCATAAATATTTATCACAAGTCAAAATATAGGAGAATACACTTAGGGTTAACATTATAATTCACCGCCACCTAAGCAATCATTTGAAGAATTGGTTAACAAAATGGTAAGTTCTATAGAATCTCAATTTCAAGGAGTAGATACAGTGACCAAAAATTTAGAGGTTTCAATGCACAATCTAGAGAATCAAATTGGTCAACTAGCTAAGTTTCTTGGTGATCGTCAATCTAGATCTCTGCTTGGAAACACGGAGAACAATCCACGTGACCAAGATCATGGAAAATAATGAAGTTTACTTGCTTTCCTACTTTTAGTTTGAACAAACTTTTATTTCAGTATTCGTATTTTTGCTTACTTCTTGTTGAAATTCATGCATGCTTTTAAGAGTTAGTATGTTCATTTTATTTTTTTATTATTTAAAATAAAAATAAAAATTTTGTTCTGGACAGAGCTGAACAGGCACTAGTCCAGGTGCTACGACCTAGTATCGGGTTAGCTCGGGAAAAATTTCACAACAAGGTGTCGGTCTAGGTTCTCTTACCAGACGCTAGGTTACGTCGGACACAACAGTTTAAAGGTCAGTTTCAACTCATTTTTTTAAAACTATCAACTTCCCTCATTTTTTCCTCTTATCCCACCACCAATTTTTCAACATAACCACCACCAGTTACTTTAAACTTCTGAAAAACACCTTCCAAACATTAAATCGTTTATTTTCTCTTGAGGATTTGAATTGAAATAAAAAAAAAATCTCATTTTTCTTCAATGTTGCGAGTTTTTAATCCATCCAATTAGTGCACAATTTCAACGATCACTTTGCATTGGATGTTTGCCCATATATTAGAGAACATTATGGTATTGTGAGAAGATTGGGTTATAGTGGTGTTGGTTTCTACAGAGTTGTGGCTATGAGAAGATTAGGTTGTAGAGTAGAAGTTAGGTTAAGAGTTGTGGTTGTGTGAGTTGTGATCACTTTTTCTTCTCTTTCCCTTTTTTCTTTTTATTATTTAAACATATCCAAACCAAGGGGTATGGCTCCAGGTACTAAGAGGTCTAGGGCTTCATCTTCTTCTACTCCCTCTTTTGAGCCCTTTCCTACCTAATCTACCTAGTTCTTTTAGCCTACTTGTCAAATTTCGTACCAAACCCATATGAACAACGAAACCATAGTACAAAAGACATTCAAACCATCCATTGACAATCCCTTCAGTTAACTACCATGTTTAGGAGATTGGGATAGGAACCAATTATTAGAATCCAGGGGGCTTATTGTCCAGTAAGGGCAAAGGATTTCTATGCTAACATACACGACAAAAAGAAAAATAACCTAGAGACTATTTCTACTATAGTAAATGGGGTCCCAATTAAGTTTGATAGTGCCAGGCTAGCTGCTATCTTAAGTGTGTCCAATGATGGTCCATGGATAGCTGTGGACCACCATAACTAGAAAATCATTTTTGAGTCTACCTGAAGTTTAACTGATACCCATACCACATTGGGGATGTATAAGAGGGGACCTATGGGACAGGTGGGCAATTATTCTAACAATGACCTTAAAGCTCAACTGCATACCTTAGGCTATATTTTTTCCTTTTAATGTCGTACCTAAGGCTAGTAGTTTCAATGAGTCTAGAGTGATTGATCTCTATATCCTTCAAAAGATATTTCAGAGTGAGCCTATTCCGCTTACCCCACTTATCATCCAGTCTATAAGGGAGGTAGTCTACTCTTGCCTTTTCTCCAAGGCCTTTATTTTTCCTTTGGTGATTATGCATATCTTTCAGGCTTTTTGAGTGAGTTGTGATAGGAAGCTTGCTGAGACCACTACTGAGCGAGATGTTATGACTGAGCAAACACTAGTTCAGTATATGTATATGTATCATAAGTGAGAGAGAAGATGGATGAGAGCTTTTGGGGTCTAACACCCTGGGATGGTGGAGATACCCTCTGGTGATGAGGAGAAGGATGAGCAGCCCCCACAGCCTTGAGTTCATACCAGTACTTTGAGATCACAACCTAGAGCTATGTTTGAGGTTGAGATGTACATTCAGATGGAACAGCTAAGACTCGGGATGGAGACTCAGACAACTATTGTTCTTCTGCTTTAAGATTTGTTGGCTGACATGCATAGAAGGCAGGATGCTCAGGAACAGCGACTGTGCATATGGATGCAGCAATTTTTTGGACATATAAGAGATACTTCTACCAGTCACACTACAGGAAGTGATGATAATGAAGCAAATGATGAAGATGGTGATGATTGTGCTCATGACTGACTTCATGATTTTCTACTTTTATTTCTCTTTCTAGTTTTTTCTTTTGGTTACTTTTCTCTTTGAATTTTAATGACTTCTCTTAGGTGTTTGTTATCTTTTAGCTGTTTGTTTATTTTTACTTTTGTTCTAGTTTTTTTATTTTTTTTGTGCTTAGGAATACTCCATCATTGTCGAAGGAAACATACCTTCGGGATGAATTCAACTTTGTTCTCATACTTCTTAAGTATGGAAAGTATCTTTTTGCCTTGATTTCTTCTCCCACTATTTTTGTTAGTCCCTTTAGATATGCTTTATTGTGCTATTTTAGGCTATCAAGGACAATATCCAATTTAGGAGTGGGAGAGGGATTCAATTTAATATTTTCTATTCCATTCTTTCATCTTGATCTCTTTTTGAATGATATTTGGGATAATTTTTTAGCTTGCAATTGAGTAATTTGTCTAGGATGAAGTTACGATTGTCTTTTTAACTTAGATGTGGATTTTTCATTCATTATGGTTGGATTTTTTATAAAAGTAAACTTGTGTATTAAGTTGGGTTTTGTTAAATCGTAAGCATTTAAGTTAACCTTTATTATATTTGGTATTTGAGTTTGAATATAGATGATATGATAAAATATAGGAAATTTTGTTGATTAATTCATATGTTGTGGATTTATAATTGGTTTAACTTTGAGTTGTGAGTAAGGAATGTGAGGTAAAAAAAAATAATAGAAAATCAATTAGAGGAAAAATCATTGTTTTGAGAATTGAAAATTTGAGTTGAAGGGAAAAAATGCTCTTATTTTGAAATATTCAAGACCTTTTGTTGAAAATGGGGTTAATATAGAGAGAAGTAACAAGTATTGTTTGGTGCACCCGCTTAAAGCTATCCCAAAAGCAAAGAAAAAAGAAAAGAAAAATGCTGAAAAGAATGATAATGACTATATAGGGGCCAATACGGTGTATGAAGAGAAATCCATTCACTTGAGGGAATCAATTCCCTAAGTCACTGAAAAAAATAGTGGAGTGTGTCCTTACTCTACTACTCGAGTTGTGCAAAATTCATTTCACGATACTAAAGTTAGTTAAATAGCTTGAATTGTATAACTTGTGTTGTCTATGTTTTTGCTTAAGGATATAGAATAATTTTCTTGTACTGAATATGAGTTTGTTTAACTTAACTTTGATTGTCCTGGGATTATTTAGTTTAATACATAAGTTTGCAAGGTTTTGCAACGGTTGAATATGTAATACCCCGCCCAAAACCACCTTTGACTATGAGGAAAAAAAAAAGTCATGCATTGCATAGCATTTCGCATTTCACGTGTTATCTTAAAATTATTCTTGCATGGGTGCATGGGATTTTCAAAGTTGCTTTTGCATTTGATTTATTTGGTGTGAAATAATTGTGTTGTTTAAGAGTTGGTTAAGTGAAGTTTAGTCGATGAGATGGAAGGATGAGAATTAGGGTGGAAAGAATTTCTTAGAGAAATATTAGCATTGGAGTTTGTTTGAAATAGCGGGGGAGGTTGGTGATTTCCTTTGGTGACCCGAGTTCGAATCGTACCTCTTGCGAATCTTAGTTTTCTTTTTGAAAATTCTTTTCTCTAAACTTCTACATGTCTTGGCCGAAAAAGACCAAGCCATCCTAGTGAATTTTCAGCGCCATCGTTCTAAAGAAATAAGTCTATATATTTATTTCCTAAATTCAAGGTTTTTTTATGTAAATAAAGGTTACTGTTATTTTCAGCTTTTGTTTCCTTTGATTTTTGAAAAAACCCTAGCTGAATAACTAAATTCCAACTTGATTTTAACTTACTAGATTTTGTAATGGATAGTTGGAATTAAAGTGTTATTTTTCTAGTTGGAAACCTTGTGGATTTTGAACCTAGAACCTTAGCTAAAAATCTGGAAAATTTTCCAGCTAGGTGCCGCCACTTTTTTGAAGGAGTTTTAGCCCAACTCAAACTCTTCCAACAATAGGAAATCTTATCCAAAATCCTTTAACAAATCAGATTTTATTTTAATCCTACTTCAACTAGGTTTTGCTTTCTTTTTCTAGCAGAATTTCGGCAGCCTTGTGCAAGCACAAGCTGTTCGAAATTCCAGCACTCCTAAGTGCAGTCCAACTCTTCAAATCCTAGCTCAAAACATCTAAAACACTCCTCATCAATTCAGATTACCTAAGCCACACAAAAATCAGATTTTACTCACCAAAATTCCAGAAATTCGGCCAGCTTAGGAACCAAAATTTTGGCTAGCCTTGCACAAGAAATTTCGGCCAGCTAGCGCTCCAACTCAAACGAAAATTCTGCACACCAAAACCTACCAAAATCCTCAGCTAATTAAGCCAATTTTCAGCGCCCAAAACCCTCAACTTTTCTCTGTGAATCATGGCAGAACAACAACTAAAATAGTCCAGAATTTCTCCCCTCTGGTTCAGTGATTTTCGCATAGCACATGAGCCATTCTTGCACAGAAGTTTAGTTCTCAAAACATACTCAAACTCTTCCTTGTTTTGGCCAAAAACTCTGAACGCATACAGTCCTTTTCTTGAGCAATATTTCGGCCAGCATAAGGTAGCAATTGCAGAATATTTTCTCCTTATAAACCCTCCCAAATTCAGCAACAACAAGGTGCACAGCAAGCTACAATTTTCAGCCTTGCTGTCCGCGAAACCTAAAGCCATTAGGAGCCTTTCTTAACAACACCATCTAACCCTAAACCAATCTTTTCTAACCCTAAATCACAGTAGCCGACTACCCTCTCCATTCTACATGAAAATTCCAACAAGAATCTCCTTACAATTTTCGAAAATCACAAGAACAATTCCTATCAAGAAACCGATCACACTCTAAGGTAAGCAAAAACCATCTTAACCTCTTGATTCCTTTCTTCCATCAATTCTCTCATTTTCTTCCCTTGAATCATGCCACCTAAAGGTTGATTTCATCCCTTTAACCTGTTTTCGGTCAAAAGGAAGGAAAGAAGGCAGCTTTTCTTTTCTACTCGAACGAACTCGGGACGAACACCATAGGAGCATCGAGATCTTGTTAACCCGGTTGTCGCAAGGTAAGGGAATCCTTACCCTCGATTTCGAAATTAAGGTTTAATATGGTTGATGATGTCCATTAACATAATGAATAGGCATTTTGAGTCGAGTAATTAATTAAGCATATTCGATGCATAGCAGTGCCATATTTTACTGTGGTAATGACAGATATGAGTTGTGATGGTCAAGTCAAACCTTTTTGATATAATATTCATGTCTTTGATAAATATATGGTCATAGAATATGAACTTTGGAGATTGGTTAATTTATTGGGAATTAGATAGTGGATTGTGAATTGTTATGGGAATAAATAAGTTTAGAGCATGTTCGAATCGATTGAGACCCTGATCATGATATTATATGGTTTTAGATCAGGAAGATATTTGAGGAAAGCAAGCTGTGATTTAATCTCATTTGTCTGAGGCATATCAAGTAAGTCTTTCCATAAACTCTTTTGTTAAATGTTGTGATGGCAAGTCTATATTGTAAAGCTTTGTGAAGCTATTGTTAAACTATGTTCGCTTGGGTTGTAAACGTGGATATTTATTCTTTAAACGGTTTTGTCAAACTAACGATTTTATCAAGAAAACTATTCTTTCTTCTACATTTTTAGAAAACTCTTCTAAAGAAAACCACGTTGCACACAGCCAAGGTATGGAAATATTTTAAATCAGGAATTGACGGATATGTTCATTGAGTACTCAATAACGGTAGGCTAACAATATTAGTCTTGGAGGGCTAGAGTAAGTCTTCTAGCAGGAGGCCACCTCCAGAAGATAAGCTCGGCTTGAAAAGGCGACAATATTGGTTGGTCAGGCCGGTCCGAGCTAACATTTGTACCTGGTAAGATATTATTTATTTTCCCGGCATAGACACTCGGATGATTTTATTGGGTGTAGAAAAGGAGGAGTATCTCACCCGGTAAGCTGTACACTCACCCTAATCAGAACGCCCAGCGTGTGGTAATCTGGTCCCAGCAAGGTGCACAAAGTGTGGTGCGTTGTCCTCATAGAGCCTAACGTGTGGTGACATGACTGTTTAGTCAAGTGGATGATTTTTTTTGTATAAAGTGTGATTATGAGAAAAAAACACTCCTTGCGAAAAGAAGGTATTTATGACTTGCCAAATATTTCTGCAATTGTTTTCCACTATGCATACACGAACTATTTGAAACACCATGTGCACACACAGGACTTACTGAGATTTCATCTCACACTATTTTATATCATGTTTTCAGGAGATAGATTGTGCTGAGCCAGCGAGGCATGTGATAGTTGAAGCTTTTGTTATTTTTTTCCCATTTTGTTCTTGGAGCCGGTTGTTGTTTAAGCTTCTGAACGATATTTGTTTTATTTCGTATTGCTCCAATTTGAGCCGGATGTAATAAGAGTTTTTCTCTATTTATCTAAGTTAATTCTTTTGGGGTTGCATTTACATTTTATACCTCGTTTTAAAGACCCCTTATTCTACGGGACGGGGCGACATCCCCGCCCTTTTAGGGTACGTAGTAGTAGGGTGTTACAAGTGGTATCAGAGCCTAGGTTTAGGCAATTACTGGACTTACTAGGTTTTATTTTCTTAGGTATTTTGATCTGGTACTAATTGTTTCCTTTTGTTTATAGGATGGTCAAAAGAGTTGTATCGACTGTCAGAGACTGGCCCGCTGGCTATAGGAATCCACCTGCCCCACTACCCATAGCTGATCTACCCTCGTCTGATTCGGAGAGAGAGCATGAGCTGCCAGTGCTAGACGACCCGATGGTTGAGGCAGAGATAGAGGTTGAAGGGAGCCTAGGAGAATATGAGGGGGATGATGAGAGGGAGGTAGTAGAGTTTGCCAGTGAGGGAGAGGAAGATGAGGAGATGGCTAAGTTGAATAAGGGGGAGGTAGATGAGCTCAGGAACGAGGGAGACGGTGAGAGTGAAGGGGAGATGGTTGGGATAGAGAAAGAGGATAAGGAGGCAATGGAGGTTCCTCAGACCCCACAGATTGGAGAAGTTGATAGAACTCCTGCTTGCTATGACCCTAAGGAGTCCAGTGGTGAAAGACCTAGGCCGAGGGATGAAGCTACCCCGGGAGAAAGGGAACTTAGGCAGTCAGCTCTAGGAGTGGTAGATAAGGGAAAGAGGAAGCTGGAAGAGAGTCCTAAGGGTGTGGACTCCGATATGGACTGGGAATAGATGCTAAGTTAATGAGAGAGGGATTGCTTGATCCATCCGACTTGGGGAATGAGAGGCCTGCGCCTAAGGGTACGGTTAGATTAGCGTTGGATGAGCTTTATGAGACGGCCATGAGAGCCAAGAGGGGCCGTAAGGGTGAGTCAGGGCAGTCAACTGAGAGTGTTGGTTTTGCGATGGACTACATAGGGAGACCCGATAGTTCCGTGGGGTGGCTTGTGGAACCAACCTCTGATGACTCTGATGCCTCTGTTGAAATTAGGGAGAGTTGGGTATAGAAGACCAGCAGCATTTACTTTTCCTCCTTCGGGATTTGCATTCCTTTGTTTGTTTGTTTCCTTTAAAAGAAGCATGTTGCTTATAGGGCTTTATTATTTCACTAAATAACAGGGTATCGCATGTGATAACCTCTTCTTTTCTACGGAAGCATGGTTTATATGAAAAGCATGAGTTTTAGTTATTACTTGATTTTTCCCTACATAACATCATCAAATTCTCTTTTAAAATAAGTGGATAACATTGCTATTAACTGATCATGCACCTGAGCATACTCATTTCCCCTTGGTAATTATCTGACCTTAAGTGAATATGATCAAAGATGGCACCAAGACGCAGGACAGTCGTTCATAGTAGAACTGTGCAGGAAAGTGCATCCTCCACTCTAGAATTTGAGCAGATGCATCATTCCACACCCAACGTGGAAGAGCACTTGCCACGAGAACAGGAGTTAGCTTCGGAGAGATCACTAGTTGTGACCATGGGTCAGGCTTTCAATAAGATGGCCTCGATCCTACAGAACCTAACAGAGAAAGTGGACAAGGTGGCTAGAAAACCACCGCAGGGAGAGGATAAGGCCCTGGAGCGTTTCCTGAAGTTCCAACCTCCCACCTTTCAGGGAAAGGTGGAGCAGGATGAGAAGACCGAGCAGTGGGTTGAACAATTGGAGGATATCTTTGCTACTCTGCAGTACTCAGAAGAGAGAATGGTGAAATTTGCTGCTTTTCGGTTGAGAGGGTCGTCACGGGCATGGGGGCAGTGTGTACGGAGTGACTGGGACAGAGAGGAGCAAGAATGGACATGGGACGACTTTACGAAAGCTTTCCGTGCCAAGTACATTCCTCGATGGGTAGCTGAGAAGAGGGAGGAAGAGTTCTAAACCCTCAAGTAGGGAGGCATGTCCGTTGCTCAGTATACGGCTCGGTTCACGCAGTTGTCCAAATACTGCAAGTGCTTGGTGGACACGGAGCAAAAGTGCATCCGGCAATTCGTGAAGGGGCTGAGGCCAGATTTAAGGAAGGCATTGGCTCTATCACCACCAACGTCATACACCGCCGCTGTGGGCGCAACATCCCGGACATAGAATGAGGATCGGTATCGGCCGGTGAACAGACCTTTCCAATCGAATCATCTACCAATAAGGCCTTTGAGTAACAAGCGACCCACGGGCTCTAGGCCGTGGGGAAATCGGAGCAAGCAGCCTTGAGTGCCTATGGCTGGACCGATGTAAGATAGCCTGAATTGCCGACTATGTGGAAAACAGGGCCACACCGAAAGGAATTGCTGGGGCAACGGGAGTGTAAGGAGGTGCTTCAATTGTGGAGACCCAGGTCATCTAAGGAACGCCTGCCCTAAACCCTTAAGGATCAAGTAGACAGCCCTGACCCAACCAATGGGGATCAATAGAGGTGCTGCTGCTGGACCAGCGGGAACGGGAGGCCAGAAGCCTTAGGTGAAGGCCAAGGTTTTTGCTCTGAATAGAGAAGTAGTCAGAGCGGATGCCGCCGTGATCGAATGTAACCTTTTTATCCAAGGTCATCTTGTTAATGTTTTGATTGATCCAGGATCCACACACTCTTACGTAAGCAAAGCATGTGCATCATATCTAGGTTGGGAAGGAAAGGAATTACCCTATACCCTAGTAGTAAGCTCACCCTTGGGAAGGGTGGTAGAAGCGGGTAAGAAAATGGGAAGTTGTAGAGTTGAGGTAGGAAAGGAAATTTTGGAGGCCAACCTCATAATTCTGCCCATAGACGACTATGACCTGATCTTGGGCATGGATTGGTTGTCGAAGCACGGAACTCAAGTGGACTGTAAGATCAAGACAGTGCAGCTTGTGAGACCTGGTCGGGATGTAATTGAATTCAACGGTAAGCGAGCGAAGGAACTGAAATTTTTGATTGCTGGTGCTAAGGCCTGGAAGTTGCTGAAGAAAGGATGTACGGGATATTTGGCGTATCTCCTAAACAAACCTAAGGATCAGTGTACCCTGGAGAGTACAGATGTGGTAAAAGACTTTTCGGACGTTTTCCCTGCTGAGCTCACTTCTCTACCCCCTGAACGGGAAGTTGAGTTTACCGTGGACTTGATTCTCGAAGCAGAACCGGTGTCAAGAACCCCCTACCAAATGGCACCGACGGAGCTGAAGGAGTTAAATGAGCAATTAGAAGAATTGGTGAGGCAAGGCTACATCCAACCGAGTACGTCGCCATGGGGAGCCCCGGTGTTGTTTGTTAGGAAGAAAGATGATACGCTGAGGCTATGCATTAATTATCGGGGACTGAACAACTTAATGATCAAGAATAAATCCCCTCTACCCTTGATCGACGAGTTGTTCGATCAATTTCAAGGCGCCGCTTGCTTTTCGAAGCTGGACCTGCGGCAAGGATACTATCAGGTGAGGATTAAGGAAGAAGACATTCCTAATATTGCTTTCAACACGTGGTATGGCCACTACGATTGTGTGGTAATGTCGTTCGGTGTAACCAATGCACTGGCAATTTTCATGGATTTGATGCATCACGTCTTCCAACCATATTTGGATAAGTTCGTGGTTATCTTCATCGATGATATCTTAATCTACTCCAAGAATCTAGAGGATCACGCGGAGCACTAAAGGTTGGTCCTAGAGAAGCTGAGGGAATTCAAGCTTTTCGCCAAGTTCAGTAAATGTGAGTTTTGGTTAAGCTCGGTATCCTTTCTCGACCATGTGATATCCAAGGATGGGATAAAGGTGGACCCTGCCAAGGTGAAAGCTGTAGCAAATTGGAAACAACTGGAGAACGTTACCGAGATACGAAGTTTTCTTGGGTTGGCCGGGTACTATCGGCGTTTTCTTAAGAATTTTTCTACTCTGGCTTCACCGATAATGCGACTATTAAAGAAGAATGTCACTTTTTCTTGGAGTGAGAAGAGCGAGAAGAGCTTCCACGAGCTTAAGAGGAGGTTGATTTCAACACCCGTACTGAGCTTACCCGAGGTTGACAAGTCCTATGCACTCTATACGGATGCATCCAAGGAAGGTCTAAGAGCTGTGCTGATGCAGGAAGGGAAAGTCATAGCTTATGCGTCTAGGAAGCTAAAGCCGCATGAAGCTAATTATCCAGCGCATGACTTGGAGTTGGCAGCCATAGTGTTCGCCTTGAAAAAGTGGCGACATTATTTGTACGGTGCCCAATATAAAGTCTTCACTGACCATAAGAGTTTGAAGTACATCTTCACGCAGAAGGACTTGAATCTTCAACAGTGTAGGTGGATGGAGTTTCTGGAGGAATATAAGTGTCCTATTAATTATCACCCGGGCAAAGCGAATGTGGTAGCTGACGCATTGAGTCGGAAAGTGAAGATGGTACACCTGAGAATACAGGAGGTGTCGGCAGTCCAGGAACTCTTCGAGCAAAAAGCGGAAGTTCAAGAGAGGAAGATCTATGTGAGCAATTTGGCCCTGAAACCCGATCTGGAGCAGGAAATTATATCAGCCTAACAAGACAATGTGGAGTTTTGGGCCTTCAAGCAGAAAGAAATCGCGAGGGGAGGAAAGGATTTTCGAACCAACGAAAAGGGGGTACTGTATTTTCAGGACCGGATTTGTGTGCCTGACATCCAAGACTTGAGGAAGAGGATACTGGACGAAGCTCACAAGAGCAAGTATACCATACACCCTAGGGAGGTAAAGATGTACCATGACCTGAAGAAGAAATATTGGTGGGCTGGGATGAAAAGAGATGTGGTTCAACATATGTCAACCTGCCTGACGTGCCAGAAGGTTAAAGTGGAGCATAAGAAGTCTGTAGGTTTACTACAACCGTTACTGATTCCCGAGTGGAAATGGGAAGAGGTGACTATGGAATTTGTGACTGGCCTTCCGATGACCAAGTCACACAAAGATGCAATCTGGGTAGTAGTGGACCGACTGACCAAGACAGCGCATTTTATACCAGTGAACGTAAGGGACTTGATGGAAAAGTTGGCTCAGACGTATACCCGGGAAATCGTAAGGTTGCATGGTGTACCATCAAGCATTGTGTTGGATAGGGACCCTAGGTTTACTTCGAGATTCTGGAACAAGTTCCAAGAGTCTTTGGGTACCACACTGAAATTCAGCACCTCTGCTCATCCGCAGACCGACGGTCAATCCGAGAGAGTTATCCAGCTACTAGAGGATATGCTCCGAGCATGTATTTTGGACTTTGGAGACAAGTGGATCGAGTGTTTATCACATGCAGAATTGGCATATAACAACAGCTATCAGGCATCGATTAGGATGGTGCCGTATGAAGCACTATATGGCGAAGATGTCAAGTACCAATATACTGGGGATGGACAGAATAGGGGAACATTAGAAGGACTGGTGAGGCATGCATTCAGGAAATGGCGGACAAGGTCAAGGTTATCCGAGAAAGGCTAAGGGTAGCGCAAAGCTGGCAGAAAAGCTACGCAGATTCTAGAAGAAGGGAACTGGGGTTCCAAGTGGGCGATTGCGCATTCTTGAAGTTGACTCCTAGCAGAGGAATCCTGAGGCATCCCAGAGGAAAAAGCTGAGTCCAAGATATTTAGGACCATTCCCGATATTGGGAAAGTTGGGCCGATTGCCTACAGATTGGATCTACCTGATGGTCTAACTGGGATGCATGATGTATTCCATGTATCTCAGTTGAAGAAGTACAACCCCGATCCAAGTCATGTACTCAATGAGGAACCATTGGAGTTGCAACTGAATCTGAGTTATGTGGAGAGACCAGTCAAGATCTTGGAGCGGAGTATCAAGACTCTTCGAAACAAATAGATACCTATGGTGAAAATACTTTGGGATCATCATGGAGCACAAGATGCAATATGGGAAACGGAGGAATGGTTAAGACGGAAGTATCCGGATATGCTCTAAGGGTATGGAACCTGAATTTTGGGACGAAATTCTCTTAAGAGGGAGGGGATGTAAAACCCCACCCAAAACCACCTTTGACTATGGGGAAAAAAAAAGGTCATGCATTGCATAGCATTTCGCATTTCACGTGTCATCTTAAAATTATTCTTGCATGGGTGCATGTGATTTTTAAAGTTGCTTTTGCATTTGATTTATTTGGTGTGAAATAATTGTGTTGTTTAAGAGTTGGTAGAGTGAAGTTTAGTCGATGAGATGGAAGGATGAGAATTAGGGTGGAAAGAATTTCTTAGAGAAATATTAGCATTGGAGTTGGTTTGGAATAGCGGGGGAGGTTGGTGATTTCCTTTAGTAACCCGAGTTCAAATCTTACCTCTTGCGAATCTTAGTTTTCTTTTTGAAAATTCTTTTCCCTAAAATTCTACATGTCTTGGCCAAAAAAGACCTAGCCATCCTAGTGAATTTTTAGCGCCATCGTTCTAAGGAAATAAGTCTCTATATTTATTTCCTAAATTTAAGGATTTTTTATGTGAATAAAGGTTACTGCTATTTTCAGCTTTTGTTTCCTTTGATTTTCGAAAAAAACCCTAGTTGAATAACTAAATTCCAACTTGATTTTAACTTACTAGATTTTGTAATGAATAGTTAGAATTAAAGTGTTATTTTTCTAGTTGGATACCTTGTGGATTTTGAACCTAGAACCTTAGCAAAAATTTTGGAAAATTTTCCAGCTAGGTGCCGCCACTTTTTGAAGGAGTTTTAGCCCAACTCAAACTCTTCCAACAGTAGGAAATCTTATCCAAAATCCTTTATCAAATCAGATTTTATTTCAATCCTACTTCAACTAGGTTTTGCTTCCTTTTTCTAGCAAAATTTTGGCAGCCTTGTGCAAGCACAAGCTGTCCGAAATTCCAGTACTCCTAAGTGCAGTCCAACTCTTCAAATCCTAGCCCAAAACATCTAGAACACTTCTCATCAATTCAGATTACCTTAGCTACATAGAAACAATATTTTACTCACCAAAATTTCAGAAATTCAGCCAGCTTAGAAACCAGAATTTTAGCCAACCTTGCACAGGAAATTTCGGCCAGCTTGCAGTCCAACTCAAACAAAAATTCTGGACACCAAAACCTACCAAAATCCTCAGCTGATTAAGCCAATTTTCAGTGCCTAAAACCCTCACCTTTTCTCTGTAAATTGCGGCAGAACAACAGCTAACACAGTCCAGAATTTCTCCCCTCTGGTTCAATGATTTTCGCACAGCACATGAGCCATTCTTGCACAGAATTTTAGTTCTCAAAACCTACTCAAACTCTTCCTTGTTTTGGCCAAAAACTCTAAATGCATACAGCCCTTTTCTTGAGAAATATTTCGGCCAGCATAAGGTAGCAATTCCAGAATATTTTCTCCTCAAAAACCCTCCCAAATTCGGCAGCAACAAGATGCACAGCAAACTACAATTTTAGCCTTGCTATCCACAAAACCTAAAGCCATTAGGAGTCTTTTTTAACACCACCATCTAACACTAAACCAATCTTCTCTAACCCTAAATCACAGTAGCCGACTACCCTCTCCATTCTACATGAAAATTCCAGCAAGAATCTCCTTACAATTTTCGAAAATCACAAGAACAATTCCTAGCAAGAAACCAATCACACTTTAAGGTAAGCAAAAACAATCTTAACCTCTTGATTCCTTTTTTCCACCAATTCTTCTCATTTTCTTCCCTTGAATCATGCCACCTAAAGGCTGATTTCATCCCTTTTACCTGTTTTCTGTCAAAAGGAAGGAAAGAAGGCAGCTTTTCTCTTCTACTCGAACGAACTCGGGACGAACACCATAGGAGCATCGAGATCTTGTTAACCCGGTTGTCGCAAGGTAAGGGAATCCTTACCCTTAATGTCGAAATTAAGGTTTAATATGGTTGATGATGTCCATTAGCATGATGAATAGGCATTTTGAGTCGAGTAATTAATTAAGCATATTCGATGCATAGGAGTGCCATATTTTACTGTGGTAATGATATATATGAGTTGTGATGGTCAAGTCAAGCCTTTTTTATATAATATTCATGTCTTTGATGAATATAGAATATAAAGTTTGGGGATTGGTTAATTTATTGGGAATTAGATAATAGATTGTGAATTGTTATGGGAATAAATGAGTTTAGAGCATGTTCGAATCGATTGAGACCCTGATCATGATATTATATGGTTTTAGATCAGGAAGATATTTGAGGAAAGAAAGCTATGATTTTATCTCATTTGTCTGGGGCATATCAAGTAAGTCTTTCCATAAACTCTTTTGTTAAATGTTGTGATGGCAAGTCTATGTTGTAAATCTTTGTGAAGCTATTGTTAAACTATGTTCGCTTGGGTTGTAAACGTGGATATTTATTCTTTAAACTATTTTTTCAAACTAACGATTTTATCAAGAAAACTATTCTTTCTTCTACATTTTTAGAAAACTCTTCTAAAGAAAACCACGTTGCACACAGCCAAGGTATGGAAATATTTTAAATCAGGAATTGACGGATATGTTCATTGAGTACTCAATAAGGGTCGGCTAACAATATTAGTCTTGGAGGGCTAGAGTAAGTCTTCTAGCATGAGGCCACCTCCAGAAGATAAGCTCGGCTTGAAAAGGCGACAGTATTGGTTGGTCAGGCCGATCCGAGCTAACATTTGTACCTGGTAAGATATTATTTATTTTCCCAGCATGGACACCCGAATGATTTTATTGGGTGTAGAAAATGCGGAGTATCTCACCCAGTGAGCTGTACACTCACCCTGATCAGAACGCCCAGCGTGTAGTAATCTGGTCCCAGCAAAGTGCACAAAGTGTGGTGCCTTGTCCTCATAGAGCCCAACGTGTGGTAACATGACTGTTTATTCGAGTGGATGTTTTGTTTTGTATAAAGTTTGATTATAAGAAAAACCCACTCCTTGCGAAAGGAAAGTATTTATGACTTGCCAAATATTTCTGCAAATGTTTTCCACTATGCATACACGAACTATTTGAGACACCATGTGCATACACAGGACTTACTGAGATTTCATCTCACACTATTTTATATAATGTTTTCAGGAGATAGATTGTGCTGAGCCAGCGAGGCATGTGATAATTGAAGCTTTTGTTATTTTTTTTCCCATGTTGTTCTAGGAGCCAATTGTTGTTTAAGCTTCTGAACGATATTTGTTTTATTTCGTATTGCTCTAATTTGAGCCGGATGTAATAAGAGTTTTTCTCTATTTATCTAAGTTAATTCTTTTGGGGTTGCCTTTTACATTTTATACCTCGTTTTAAAGACCCCTTGTCCTACGGGACAGGACGACATCCCCGCCCTTTTAGGGTACGTAGTAGTGGGGTGTTACAGAATGAATGACAAGTTTATGTTTAAGGTTGGAAAAAAGGTTATGCTTTATTGTAGATTAATTTTCTACGGATAAGTTTGATGAATTGTTTTATCTTGATCATAAGCTATTTGCTTAGTGTTTAATTCTTATTTGCATGAGAACAAACAAAGCTTAAGTGTGGGGGAATGTGATAGAGCCTAATTTTGTCTATATATTTCTAGTTATTTCAGATTGTTTTATGATACTTTTGATTTAATAACTTGCCAGTTCCCTTCCTATTTGATATTTTCCTTGTGGAAAGTGTTTTTTGTAATTTTGTACAGAAATTAGATGATTTGGACCAAAATTGTGGATTTCCAGAACTGACCCGGCGCCTACCCAGAGTAGTTGAACCGGCCGTGGTTCTATTCTAGAAAAGCAAAGAAAAATGGAGCAAATCCTGGAGAAACTAGTGCTGGACCGACGCCGGCCCAACTCTATTTGTGGTAGTTCAAAGTTCTTTTCCAAATCAAATTGGGAATTGCCTAAGAGGTTCATTTGTTTCCAACCTGTACTTGGCCCAGGACCTTTGGAGAATGATTTTTAGCAACCAAGGGGATTATTTGACCAAGAATGAGTGAAGATTAATGTATGAATTCAAGGAATCAAAACTACAATCATTCATTAAAAGGAAATTCATCATTCGAAGGAGCATTGTTTCAAGGAGGTTATCAAATAAGTAAAAAGAGGGATTGTCTATGAGTTCTTTCTAAGACTTTTGTTTTCTTTTTTATTTAAACAATGATGAGATTAATGTTTGAATTGTAGTTGAATGTTATTTATTTTTTTTTATTCATTATATTGTAATTTATTCAATCTTTTATCAATTAATTATTGTTCTTGATGTTTGATTACTTGCTTTTATTTGGTGGATTCATGAAGTTGAATTTCTTTCTAATGGACTTGGGAAAAGAAGTTAGATTAAGTTCAATTTAATTCATTCTATTCAATTGTTATCTAAATTAGATTGGCAAAGAAGGTTAAGAATTGAACTTAAGTAATTAAAGGTTAGTTGATTTCGCCTAGAGTATAGGGTTTCTGGCTAATTTTATGCTTTGATATTATCTAGAGTTTAGGGATATTCATGAGGAATGAGTTTAATACATCTTTTTTGTTACGTTGGTTTGATTGTGAAATCTATTAATTTAATCAGAAGATAGTGATTCCATGGATTGGTAAAGAAATGGATTCTTTCTTTGTTCCTTCATGATGCCAAGACAATAATTGATCGTGATAAGTGTTGATAGTTCATATCATATTCCCAAGAATATTTAATTCCATATTTTTCTATGCAAAAGTTGTGCATATATTTTGTCTTTATCTTAATCTTTATTTTTATTTTACTATTTATCACTCTAATTGGTAGGTTAAATATTGAATGAAAAGTAATTAGTGTGTACTCGTTCATTGAGGATCGATACTCGTTAATTCCCTATACTATGCTTAATGATGAGTTCATTTGCTCATATGTGTAATTTGAGATTATTGTTTTAATTAAATTTGATTAGGAATGGATACAAAATTGCATAATTTTTATATATCCAAATTTAGCCCATCAAATAGCATTAAAATCAAAACTTCCAAAGCTAAATAGAAAGCATATATTTTTCAACCATAGCTTTTATCAAGGAAAGATAAGTTCTTAGAGGCTTACCTTTGAAGCTTTGTTAAGCTACAATGAAACACATAAAAAGGAGGCTTTTGGGTCTTCAAGATTTTAGCTTCTCTTTGAGTTTTCATGGAGGAAAACAAAAAGGATAATGAGCTTGCATTTCGGTAAGAACAGGAAGGGAAATGAAAGGAAGTTTTTGAGATTTACCTTGGGCTTCTTTGTTTATCATCAAACCAGAAAAATAGCAACCCTCTAATCACCAAAGAAGTGGTGTTTTCTTGAATAATTTAAAAATAAAAAAGAGGTGATCAAGGGGTGAAATTAATACTATCAGTTTAAGGGAATTGCAAGAAGAAATGGATTTCTTCTTGAGACTAGGCTATCATCTAGCATTGAGGAAGCAAAAGAAGACTTTGCTTCTTGGAAGAAAAATACGAATCAAGTGAGAAGAGAGGGGGGGGGAGGCAGCCGGATGTGAAAAGAGAAATTGAGAAGAAAATAGTATATATACTAGGGTTGTTCTTGATCTAATGGTTCGGACAAGTTTATTTGAACTCCATCAAAATTCAGAGGCAAAGATTTAAGGGACTATAATGGGTCAAAATGACTTATGGGACTTGGATTCTTGGTCAAAATAATTCAAATGGGTCAGGTAGTCAAAATGGTTTTAGTCTTAAATTTTGACCAATGCTTTTAATTGGTTAAAAATCAAAATAGCTTTAAATAAAATTTGAATATTCAAGGAAGCATTTTATTTAATTAAAATTATTGTAATAATATTATTTTATATACAATATAGTAATTAATTGATAATAAATCAATTACCACACACCAACAAATAGCTACATTAATAGTCACATTGTCTTCGTTTTATTTCTTTAAGAAATCTCATATAAGACTTAAATAAAATAATCACATATATAATTTAAATACTTCACAAGATAAATTAATTATTTTAATTTTTCTGAAGGTAAAATTATAGGGGTGTTACATTAATTCCAATGGAAATAACACATGAAGTTATTACCCTTTATCAAACTCCTGCATTTTCACACTAGGACATGCTTTTGTATTTTTGTCATACCTTTTGATCTACAAGTCCAAATGACCTCAAATTTGTGCCAAAATTCTCCTAAGTTCTTTAGCTATAAATTTATAAACTCTTTCCAGTCAAATCTAGAACCTACAAAAACTAATGTAACCAAAACCTTGCAGTTTTTCTAGAAAATTATCCTTTTTCTTGCAAAATGTATTCTTCACTTGTTCTATTCTCATTCTGGCATTAAATCACCACTTAATTCCTATTGTTTTGCATCTTAACATCACATAATATCCCTATTTTCAGCCATGAAGAAAACAAAATCATCACATATAAAAGCATGAAAGCAACAGTCATATAGAATACATGTTAATTTTTCATTTTCTCAACAAACACAAGTTATTTTCCTTATTTCTTTCTTCCTTTATTTCCTCCGACAAGTTCTACCATATTCAATCCATTATAACTCCATCAAAACACATTTAAACACCACAAAAATCACGGCAAACATCTCCTACAATCTGTTAGTGTTGTGCCCTAGAGGCAATCACTTGTACATTGTATATGACACATTTTATTTTAATAAAAGACATTATTTATCTTACAGTTTCTTTTGTTTACTTTAAGTAATATAACTGTTCGATAAAGTCCTAGTACAACACTGTGTTAAGAAAATTATGATAGAGATCATGATATGAGATTCCTACTACACTGGATGGTGTTAGTGCTTAAATAGTCCCTAGTCATAGTATTAATGAGACGAGACATCATTAATGCGTTAAGACTAGCATGTGTTAGACTTCCTGATTTGATCAGGCGGTGGTTCTCATAACCGTGAGTATTGAGATACTCAAAGTTAACACATGGATGCTTGTTAATGGAACAAGTTCATTGGATAACCTAGCTTTGAGATAATCACATGGATAACTATTTAGTGCCAGTGATATAATCTCAATATAGCAAACGTGCAAGTATCCTTAGACTTGAGATCTCCAAGATACTTTGTTTGCCGAGCCTTGTACTTTGATTCCAATCTCCGGAGCTCGATCGAGGGCTGCCTATGAGATTTATATTGGGTACATGGTGAGGTAAACGAAAGTAGTTGAGAGGGTCAATAAAGGATTCACCACTCCTAATAGTAGGGGCGAATATCTCACGGCCACTTGTAGGAATTACTACTCGAAAGTCCTTGGACAAGGCAATTGTGTATTGGAAACAGTTCCAATTGATACACAACTAAAGTAGTGGATTCCTGATACAAGTACTATTGTATTCGAGCCAGAATTAATTTTGGAGGGAGTTGACACTAATTCCTACTCCAAACCGAATGAGATATTGTATGGTGAAAGGAGTTGATTGCACTGAAGTTTGTTATTGAATGGTTCATGTCAAGCCACTTGACTTCCTAAACTCTTGGGTGGTCATGATGTGTTGCTAGATACCGCTCATGATCTAGGAATATAGGTTTATTAATTGATGAATTAATAAACCAATCCTAATTAGAATTAATAGGATTAATTCTAATTAATTATGGATTATTAATCTTAAAGATGTTTGGATTAATTCATGTTCCCTACCAATTGACTGGAAAACCTAATAGGTCACACACAATAAAGGATTATATACTCAAGATGTTATTTGATAACAATATGGGGTTAATTGAGAGAAAGAAAAGTTGTGGGGACAAATTATAATTAGTTATAATTTATGGTACAAGTTGTAATTATGAGAACTTGATGTTTCCAATTACAATTAGGAAATTCTAATATGATTAGAATTCTTAGTTTTGGGAAAGGAATTTCGTGTGATATATAGTAGCTAATAACACACGAAAAACCCTAGCCAATAGCTGAAACACAACACATGATTCTCTCTTCCTTTGATCTCTCTTTCTCTCGTTTTTCTTCTTGAAAGAAAAACCCTAGCCGCCATTAATTTTTGCTAGCACAGAAATTTTAGTGTTTGAGTATTCCTCTGTGTGGATTACTGTTGGAGATAATCACACACTGTAATTATTGAGGTCTGACGTTCAACTCACGTGGAGGTTGATCACGAGGATTGTTGGATCATGCCTCAACTTGAAGAAGAAAATTTTGTTCTTCATACGATCACCCAAAGGTAAAAGTTGTTGCCTTTATTGTCATTATGTCTTGTTTTTCGCACATAGAAGAGTCCTGGGAGGGTATCTCGATTTATTTTCCGCTGCGCCGTATAGGATACGAGCCTGAGATACCCAACAGTGGTATCAGAGCCATGCTATATGTGATCTACGGACATTATTTTGGCATGAAAAACTGTTTTCGTGTGTCTTTGTTCGCGGTGAAAATCGTTTTCACTCGAGTCAAAATCGTTTCAATCTTTATGAGTTGGGTCCATAGCACAATATGATTGCGTTATAGTCACAGAGTATTTCGAAAAGATGCTTTCTTTGGTTCTGAAAAATTTCTGCAGAAAAACGTTTTCTTGCAACATGGATGTTGCCCTCCGTTTCATCTTAATTTTCCATTTTGATTTTGTTTAAACTAACAATTTGGTTGTTGTTTATAGCTTTAAAATAGAAAATACAGCTGAGAATTGTTCTCACTGAAAATTTGCAGAAGAAGAAAGCACCAGAAATTGTTTTTGGAATTTTTTGAAAATCGCCGCCATTGTTGTAGAACACAGGCGGTGCCGATTCCATTTTGTTCGCGATGTCCGAAAATCATTTTGAAAGAGAATTTTTTTGGAAACCAGAACAGAGTTGACGCCGATTCTACTCTGTTTGTAACTTCCAGGTATTTTTTTATAAAAAATTTGAGAATAGAATTATGGAAGGAAAAAATCTCATTTGATGAGAACAGGACCCAAAAACTATTTTCTCAAAATTAGTTTTGAGACAAACAATTTTGTTTTTCAAAATGATGATTTTGAAAATCTAAAATTAGTGTATCTTTCTAAAATGACGATTTTAGAATTTGTTTTGTCTTTCCAAAATAGTGATTTTGGAAACATAAAAGTATATGTTTATTTTGTTTAAGCATAGTCAATGGCATGGTGGATGGTTATGACATGCATATGTTTATATGTTTATGCATGTCATTCAACGAAATCACTAAAAGGAACAAATCTCTCAATTAATATTAAACATAATTCTTTCCGTTAATATAGTAAGAACGAGAGTCCTTTTTCGAGACCAGGTTGTTGGGCAAACCCAAGCCTACTTGACATTGGGCATGTTCAAGCTATGGAATTAAATTCCTGATTAACGGGTTGGGTTTAACTAAATTCTTTATCCCGATTGGGCAAACTCAAGTATAAAGAAATTTAGAGGAAAAGTTGGGGTAGCCCAAAAGGCTTTAAGATTAAAAGCTGTTAATCACCCAATGATCCGGTAGTTACATATGATATAATTGGTATTGGATACCTACCAATGAACTCAAGGGTGGCTTGTTGGGCAAACCTAAGGTTATTCTTAAGGAATTTAGATACCAGTCCACTAGGAAAGTTTCCAACAGGCTTTCCCGAATCAGTAGTAGGGGCTATTGGTTTGAGTAAAATAGTGGAGTAAAAATGCGTTTAATTAAAGTCCTAATTATTTGCATATCATGTGCATATACAAGTAGTTAATGCTCTCTATCTTTACATCTAGGTCACTTGCATCATGTCAATGAACTTGAACTTACATAGCATTTTGGAAACCAACAAGTTACCGAATCAAACTATCTCGACTGGTATAGAAATTTGAGAATCGTTCTCAAATCGAAAAAGTTGCTTTACGTGCTAGATGCTCCTATTCCACCACCACCAACCCAAGATGCTCATACGAATGAGCATGCTGTCCACAAGAGGCACAAGGAGGATAGCGATATAGCATCATGTATTATACTGGCATCCATGACTCCTGAGTTGCAAAAACAGTACGAATATATGGATGCTCAATCAATCATTTTACATCTTCGAGAGCTATTTGATGCCCAAGCCAGAACTGGGAGATATGAGATCTCGAAGCAACTATTTGGTTGTAAAATGGCAGAGGGTTCTTCTGTGGCACTCATGGGCTGAAGATGCTAGGCTTGATAGAGAAGTTTGGATCTATCGGGTTTGCAATGGATCATGACTTAAGTGTTGACTTAATTCTACAATATTTGCCTAATAATTTCTCATAATTTGTGATTAACTATCAGATGAACAAGATTAAGTCCACCATTCTTGAATTGATCAATCTTCTCAAAACTGTAGAGTCCTCTATGAAGAAGGATTCCAATGCGGTTTTAATGGTAGAATCTTCCTCTTCTAAAAAAAAAGGTCAAAAGAAGAAGAAGAAAGTTGCCATGAAGCCCAAATGTGGTGTGAACAAGAAGGATGCTGCTACCAAGGGCCCATACCATCATTGTGGGAAGATGGGCCACTGGAGGCGCAACTGCAAAGCCTACTTGGAGACCATCAAGGACAAGAAGCAGAAGGAGAAGCTTACAAGCACTTCTACTTCTTCTCCAGTTATGTTTATGATTGAGATAAATACTGCCTTTAGAAATGATATATGGGTATTAGATACCGGATGTGGATCTCATTTGTGCAATAACTTGCAGGGACTAAAGAGCAGTAGAAGGCTAGAGAAAGGCGACGTGGACCTACGTACTGCAAATGGGGCAAATGTTGCTACACTTGCTGTGGGGACATACGAGCTGAACCTGCCTTCGGGATTGATTCTAGAATTGAAAAACTGTTATTATGTACCAGTTTTAATGAAAAATATTATCTCAGTTGCGTGTTTAGACTTATGTGGATTTTATTTAATATTTAAGAATAAATGTTGTTCTTTCTCATTGAATGATATTCATTATAGTTCAGCAACTTTGGTTAATGATTTATATGTTCTAGACTTGGACAATCTAATTCTTAATATAAACAATAAGAAACCTAAAATAGATAACTCTAACACCTCTTACTTATGGCATTGTCGTTTGGGCCATGTAAACGAAAATCGTGTTTCTAAGTTACACAAGCTTGGTGACTTAGGGTCATTTGATTATGAATCATATGGCACATGCAAGTCTTGTTTACTAGGTAAAATGACTAGAACTCCTTTTCTAGGAAAAGGAGAACGAGCCAAGGAGTTATTAGAACTCATACATTTTGATGTATGTGGCCCAATGTCAATACAAGCAAGAGGAGGTTATAACTATTTCATAACATTTATCGATGATTTCTCACGATACGGGTATTTGTATTTAATGAAATACAAATCTGAGGCCTTTGAAAGGTTCAAAGACTTTAAGAATGAAATAGAAAAATAACTTGGCAAAAGTATTAAGACTCTAAGATCTGATCGAGGAGGAGAATACTTGAGTCAAGAGTTTCTGAGTTATCTTAGAGATAATGAGATATTATCTCAATGGACTCCGCCACATACATCTCAACATAACGGTGTATCTGAGAGAAGGAATCGAACCATTCTAGACATGGTACGGACCATGATGGCTTCTGCAGACCTACCAATATCGTTTTGGGGGTATACACTAGAGACTTCTGTTTATATACTAAACAGAGTTCCGACAAAATTGGTTAATACTACCCCATATGAGATGTTCTTTGGTGAGAGACCAAAGTTATCTCACTTGCGAGTATGGGGTTGTCCTGCCTTTATTAAAAGGCCACAGTCGAACAAACTTGATAGTAAGTCTGACAAGTGTTTGTTTGTGGGATATCCAAAAGAATCTTTCGAATATTACTTCTATCTACCCTCCGAAAATAAATTATTTGTTTCGAAGCATGCCGTCTTCTTAGAGAAGGAGCACATGCTCAAGGGGGACAGTAGGAGTAAAATTGAACTTAGTGAAGTTCATAAAGATCAAACAAACGAGGTTCAACTATCTAACCCCACATCTATTGAGAGAATAGATGAACCTTCTAATACACAAGAACCTCGTAAATCTAGTAGGATACGCATGGCACCTAAGAGATATGGATTTCTCATTAATGACCACAATGACGTATTGCTCATAGATGAAGATGAGCCTACTACCCACAAGGATATTCTGAATAGTTCAGAATATGACAAATGGCTTGAGGCCATGAAGTCAGAGATAGATTCCATGTACGACAACCAAGTATGGACTTTGGTTGATCCACCCAAAGGAATTAACCCTACTGGGTGCAAGTGGGTTTTCAAGAAGAAAATGGACATGGATGGTAACTTAGTTACCTATAAAGCCCGACTAGTGGCGAAGGGTTATCGTCAACAACATGGTATTGACTATGATGAAACCTTCTCGCCAGTAGCCATGTTGAAATCCATCAGGATACTCTTAGCCATTCCTGCTCATTATGATTTGGAAATTTGGCAAATGGATGTGCAAACAGCTTTCCTAAATGGAAATCTGACTAATGAAGTGTATATGACACAACCTAAAGGTTTCACATCCAGTGATGGCACAAAGGTGTGTAACCTGCAAAGGTCTATTTATGGACTTAAGCAAGCTTCTAAAAGTTGGAATGTCCATTTTGATGAAACAATCAAAGAGTTTGGTTTCATTCAAAATATAGATGAGCCTTGTATATACAAGAAGGTTAGTGAGAGTGCAATCGTTTTCTTACTCCTTTATGTAGATGACATATTACTAATAGGAAACGATATACCTATCTTGCAAACAGTTAAAGTTTGGTTGTCCAAACAATTCTCCATGAAAGACCTTGGTGAAGCAACCTATATTCTTAGAATAAGGATCTATAGAGATAGATCCAAAAGGTTGCTTGGTCTTTCACAGTCTACATATATAGATAAAGTGCTAAAAAGGTTTAGCATGGATCAATCCAAAAGGGGATTCTTGCCCATGTCATATGGTGTAAGCTTTTCAAAGTCGATGTCTCCCAAGACACAAGTTGAAATGGATCACATGAGTAAGATTCCATATGCCTCAGCAGTTGGATCTATCATGTATGCTATGAAATGTACTAGGCCCGATGTATCTTGTGCTCTCAGTTTGACGAGCAGATACCAATTCGACCCTGGTGAGGGTCATTGGACGGCTGTAAAGAACATCCTTAAGTACTTACGAAGGACTAAGGACATATTCTAAGTATATGGAGAAGGTGATTTGAAAATAAACAGGTATACTAATGCCAGTTTTCAATCTGATAAAAATAATTTCAAATCACAATCCGGCTATGTGTTTACGTTGTGCGGAGGGGCAATAAGTTGGAAAAGTTCTAAACAAGATACTATTGCCGACTCTACGACAGAAGTTGAGTACATAGCTGCTTCTGAAGCAGCTAAGGAGGCTGTTTGGATAAAAAAAAATTTGTGACAAAACTGGGTATGGTTCCTAGTGTTGTTGGTCCAATAACTTTGTATTGTGACAACAACGGAGCTATTGCACAAGCAAAGGAGCCGCGGTCTCACCAACGATCCAAACACGTACTGCGACGCTATCATCTAATCCGGGAGATCATAGATAGGAATGATGTAAAGATAGAGAGAGTTCCCACGGATGGGAACATAGCTGACCCACTTACGAAAGCACTATCTCAAAAGAAACATGATTGTCATGTTGAGTCATTCGGTATTAGATACATGAATGATTGGCTTTAGTGCAAGTAGGAGTTTGTTAGTGTTATGCCCTAGAGGCAATCACTTGTACATTGTATATGACACATTTTATTTTAATAAAAGGCATTATTTATCTTACAGTTTCTTTTGTTTACTTTAAGTAATATAACTGTTCGATAAAGTCCCTAGTACAACACTGTGTTAAGGAAATTATGATAGAGATCATGATATGAGATTCCTACTACACTGAATGGTGTTAGTGCTTAAATAGTCCCTAGTCATAGTATTAATGAGACAAGACATCATTAATGCGTTAAGACTAGCATGTGTTAGACTTCCTGATTTGATCAGGCGGTGGTTCTCATAACCGTGAGTATTGAGATACTCAAAGTTAACACATGGATGTTTGTTAATGGAGCAAGTTCATTGGATAACCTAGCTTTGAGATAATCACATGGATAACTATTTAGTGCCAGTGATATAATCTCAATATAGCAAACGTGCAAGTATCTTTAGATTTGAGATCTCCAAGGTACTTTGTTTGCTGAGCCTTGTACTTTGATTCCAATCTCCGGAGTTCGATCGAGGGCCGCCTACGGGATGGATATTGGGTACATGGTGAGGTAAACGAAAGTAGTTGAGAGGGTCAATAAAGGATTCACCACTCCTAATAGTAGGGGCGAATATCTCTCGGCCACTTGTAGGAATTACTACTCGAAAGTCCTTGGCCAAGGCAATTGTGTATTGGAAACAGTTCCAATTGATACACATCTAGAGTAGTGGATTCCTGGTACAAGTACTATTGTATTCGAGCAAAAATTAATTCTAGAGAGAGTTGGCACTAATTTCGTACTCCAAACCGAATGAGATATTGTATGGTGAAAAGAGTTGATTACACTAAAGTTTGTTATTGAAGGGTTCATGTCAAGCCACTTGACTTCCTGGACTCTTGAGTGGTCATGATGTGTTGCTAGATACCACTCATGATCTGGGAATATGGGTTTATTAATTGATGAATTAATAAACCAATCCTGATTAGAATTAATAGGATTAATTCTAATTAATTATGGATTATTAATCTCAAAGACATTTGGATTAATTCATGTTCCCTACCAATTAACTGGGAAACCTAATAGGTCACACACAATAGAGGATTATATACTCAAGATGTTATTTGATAACAATGTGGAGTTAATTAAGAGAAAGAAAAGTTGTTGGGGACAAATTATAATTAGTTATAATTTATGGTACAAGTTGTAATTGTGAGAACTTGATGTTTCCAATTATAATTAGAAAATTCTAATAGGATTAGAATTCTCAGTTTTGGGAAGGAAATTTCGTGTGATATATAGTAGCTAATAACACACGAAAAACCCTAGCCAATAACTGAAACACAACACACGATTCTCTCTTCCTTTGATCTCTCTTTCTCTCGTTTTTCTTCTTGAAAGAAAAACCCTAGCCGCCATTAATTTTTGCTAGCACAGAAATTTTGGTGCTTGAGTATTCCTCTATGTGGATTACTATTAGAGATAATCACACACTGTGATTATAGAGGTTTGACGTTCAACTCACGTGGAGGTTGATCACGAGGATTGCTGGATCGCACCTCAACTTGAAGAAGAAAATTTTGTTCTTCGCACGATCGATCACCCAAAGGTAAAAATTGTTACCTTTATTGTCGTTATGTCTTATTTTTCACACATAGAAGAGTCCTGGGAGGGTATCTCGATTTATTTTCCGCTGCACCGTATAGGATACGAGCCTGAGATACCCAACAGCACTAAAGATTGTTGTTTATATACCAAATAGAGTTCTATCAAAAATGGTTGATACTACCCTATTTGAGTTATTCTTTGGTAAGAAACTAAAGTTATCTCATATGAGGATATAGGGTTGCGCTGCCTTTGTTAAATGGTCACAATTAGACAAATTTGAAAATAAGTCTGACAAATGTTTATTTGTTGGATATCTAAAAGAATCATTCAGATATTACTTCTATCTCCCTTCCAAAAATAAAGTGTTTGTTTCGAAGTATGCTGTCTTCTTAAAGAAGGAGCACATATTTAAAGGGGACAATGGGAGTAAAATTGAACTTAGTGAAGTTTAAGAAGAACAAACAAATATGGATCTACTGTCTGAGCCCATATCTATTGAGAGAATAGATGAACTTTCGTCTACATAAGAACTTCATAGATCGAATAGGATATGTGTGACACCTGAGAGATGTGAATTTCTCATAAGTGACCATAATGACGTGTTGCTCATAGATGAAGATAAGTCTACTACTTATAAAGGTGTTCTGAATAGTTCAGAATCTGATAAATGGCTTGAGGCTATAAAGTCGTAAATAGATTCCATATATGACAATAAAGTATGGACATTGATTGATCCACCTAAAGGAATCAAACTTATTGGGTGCAAATGAATTTTCAAAAAGAAAACCGACATAGATTGTAATGTAGGTACCTATAAAGCACAACTGGTTGCTAAAGGTTATCGTCAATAATACGATATTGACTATGACGAAACTTTCTCGCCAATTGCTACGCTGAAATCCATAAGGATATTCCTAACACTTGCCACTCATTATGATTATAAGATCTGGCAAATGGATGTAAAAATAACTTTCCTAAATAGAAACCTAATTGAGGAACTGTATATGACACAACATGAGGGTTTCACATCCAAAGATAGCACAAAAGTGTGCAAGTTGCAAAAGTCCATTTATGAACTTAAGCAAACTTCTAGGAGTTAGAACATCCGTTTTGATAAAATAATTAAAGAATTTGCTTTCATTCAAAAACATAGATGAACCTTGTGTATACAATAAGATTAGTGGAAGTTCAATTGTTTTCCTATTATTTTATGTGGATAACATATTGCTAATAAGAAATCATGTACGTGTCCTTTAATCTATAAAAGTTTGGTTATCTAAGAAGTTCTCTATGAAAGACCATGGAGAAATTGAAGGCACGGAAAGCGGGAAAACACAGGGCACGCAGCGGAAGCAAACATAAAAAAAAATTGGAAAAACATAAGAATAGGGATTCCAGGACAGGGCCGGCGCCGGTTGCGCCCTGTCCAAATCCCGAGATTTTAAAATTTTTACCTCTCCTTCTAGTTCTCAAAGGTGGCTGGACCGGAACGTGCACAACCGAGGTAGGCGTGCTGGTAGAAGCCTCTGGTGCAATTCCTACAAGCCTCCTACTCTGCCTTTGCATATATATAAATGCCGAACTCTTGATCTTCCAATATATAGCCTGCCTAACTACCGTTTGGTGAACAACTAACAGGCTAGGAAATTTTCTGGAGAGAGAGAGAGATGCCTGGCCTTTTTCCACAGAGAAGAAGCCGTCTCTCAAAGAGTGTGTGTACTGTAACAACGATGTTATTTCCAATCCTCCTATTTAACCTAAATAAAATCCTAGGTTAAATTGGACTGGGCCATTGGACTCTTAGTTTAACCTTTTGGGCTTAATTAATTATTCTAATTAGAACCAACCTAATGGCCCAATTAATAATTAATTTTTCAGCCCAAATAAACTAGTCCAATTAATAAGCCTATAGTAGTTTAGTCCCAGGTTAATCTTTAATTATTTAAACTGGGCCAAAGCCCTGAATAATTAATTAACCCACTAAACTAATTTAATTAATTCTCTCTCTCCATAGACCTTTATTTTATTCTAGCCCAATAATTAAATCATGTTACTTAAATAAAATAAATTCTATTTAATTTAATTTAATTCCTTAGCCCGTATTTAATTAAGACTCACGGTTTATACTGGGGACCAAAAGACACACCTCATTGGCTACCAAAATGACCAAAATACCCTTGATATATAAATAGCTATATTTTGCATTTTAAATATTTTCTAATATCACCATAAGGAAATATTGACCCCAAAGACAGTGCTGCGTTAGCAAAGTCTCGGACCTACAGGTGTAATGACAAAAATACTCCTCTATATATCGCCATACATTCAAAAAGGAAGAAGTGTATTAACACCTCTTTAAATGACATCTACCATCATTAAGCCTCTAGTCCAATGATCTACGACTTTTTGGATTATTTTCGCTTTCCAAGGGAACTACTCTAAAGCAAACATTCAAGTCATGTTTCCCAAGGCCCTGGATATTTAGATCATTCAGACAACCACAAGGAACCATATAGTATAGAAACTACCTTGTACAAGTTTGTCTTAACTAACTAGTCAAACATACCCAAAATGCAAGTATATTAGCTCTACGATAGAACCTCAACTATAGCATATCAAAGCATATGCTTCCAGTTTCGTCAAACCACCAACTCATACTCAAGTCGTAAAGTACTAGTCCACGCTGTAGCGATAGTAGTTTAGGTTTCTAGCATATAGTACTTTTAGAAACCACTACTACAGGTCATGTTCTACGTATTCGAAATACACTTATGTCATGAAGTGAGTGGACTACTCACTGGCTAAAGGTAAGCCATTTTCCATTTAGAATTCACAACATAATAACCTAGACATGATGAGATTCTCATTCTCATCAATCGGTTAAGAACAAAAGTTTATGTATTAAGTAACCTGCGATCCATACCTTATTGTGAAAGACCTCCATTCACATGGACCACTTACTTAAATACAATGGGTCTTTTCCAAACGTAATTGTGCACAAATAAAATTGTAAATTCACAAATAATTTATGAAAATAAATTCTTTTATTAAAACATTCAATTTTTTTTTTTACATCAGAAACCTAGTCTAATAGGGCATACATCCCAACAAAAGTAACATATATTCTGAGAATAAGGATCTATACAGATAGAACAAAAAGGTTACTCGGTCTTTCACAGTCAACATACATCTACAAAGTGCTAAAGAGGTTTAGTATAAGTCATAAGGGTATACTGATGCCAGTTTCCAATCTGATAATGATGACTAGGAGTCACAATCAGGCTACGTATTCAATTTGAGCACTATCACTTGATTTATGAAATCGTTGATAGAGAAGATGTAAAAGATAGAGAGAGTTCCCACGGATGAGAATATAGCGGACCCGCTCACTAAGGCGTTGCCCCAGAAGAAACATGATAGGCATGTTGAGTCATTCGGTATTCGATGCATGAATGATTGGCTCTAGTGCAATTGGGAGTTTGTTAGTGTTATGCCCTAGCCATATATAATATACGAATGATTAGTTGTAGTGCAAGTGAGAGTTTGTTAGTGTTATGCCCTAGAGGCAATCATTTATATAATGTATATGGCACATTTATTACTAAAATGTATTTTTTATCTTTTAGTTTTATTAATCATTCTATTTATATATGTATAAAACTGTTACATAAAGTCTCAAGTACAAAGTATAGTATTAAAAAAATTATGATAGAGATCATAATATGATATTTCTACTACACTATATAGTATATTTGCTTAAATTATCCCTATTTATAGTATTAGTGAGATATGATATCATTAATACACAAAGACTAGCACATGTTATACCTCTTGTTTGATCAAGCGGTGATTCTCACATCCGTGAGTATTGTGATACTCAAAATTAATATATGGATGCTTGTTATTTGAACAAGTAAATTGGATGACCTATCTATAATATAATCACATGGATAACTATTTAGTGTCGGTGATAGAATCTCATTATAGCAAATTTGCAAATATCCTTAGATTTGAAATCTCCAAGGTACTTTATTTACTAAAATTTGTACTTTCATTCCAATCTCTAGAGTTCTTACAAGACTTTTAATAGGATAGATATTGGTACTGTGATACCCTAATCCCACATGGGATTGGGATGAGAAGTGTGAATAGTATATAAGAATTGGCCTAAGTACTCATTGTCAACTTGGAATATCCATTTTGGCCCAGTGAGGACGGCGGCTAAGTACTTGACCGTGGGTGCTGCTAGGCCCATAGTCACGCTTCCGGGTCCACGGACACGGGACGTGACATTTGGTATCAGAGCAGGTAACCAACCCCCGGTATGGGAACTAAGTGCTACACCGTGCACGGTGGGAGCCACCTCTAGAATCTTATGCCGCCTAGTTAGTCCTGGGTTTGGCCCCTAAATTATGGGCCCAGCGAGAACACTTGGGCCTAAAGGAGGGATGAATGTGATACCCCAATCCCACATGGGATTGGGATGAGAAGTGTGAATGGTATATAAGAATGGGCCTAAGTACCCATTGTCAACTTGGGATATCCATTTTGGCCCAACGAGGACGGCGGCTAAGTAGTTGACCATGGGTGCTGCCAAGCCCATAGTCACGCTTCCGAGTCCGCGAGCACAGGGCGTGACAGATACAATGTAAAGTAAACGAAAGTAGTTAAGAGAGTCAATAAATGATTCATCACTCCTAATAGTAGGGGCGTATATCTCATGGTCACTTGTATGGAATCATTACTCGAGAAATCCTTGGCCAAGGAAACTATGTGTTGGAAATAGTTCCAATTGATACACATGTTGAATAATGAATTTTGGGATAAGTACTAATAAATTCAGGCTAGAATTAATTATATTCTAGTAGGAGTTTACACTAATTCTATACTTTAAAACTGAATAAGATATAGTATGATAAAAGGAGTTTATTACACTAATATTTTGCTATTGAAAGGTTCATGTCAAGCGACTTGACTTTCTAGACTTTTGGTGGTCATGATGCATTTCTAGATGCCTCTCATTATCTGCTAAATATGAATTTATTAATTAGAGAATTAATAAATTAATCTTAATTAGAATTAATGAGTTAATTATAATTAGTAAGGATTATTAATTCTATAGTGATTAGAATTAATTCATATTTTGCTACCAATAGACCGAAAAATCTAATAGGTCACACACAATAGAAGAATTGGTACTTAAGATATTATATGATAATATTTGGGATTAATTTTTTAGAAGAAATACTAATTATAGGCTAATTAAAAAATATTATAATTAGTTGGGTAAAATTACAATTATTTAAAAGCCTTGTGCTCGAGTTATAAACTTCTAATAACTCAAGGGCCAAATTTCAATTTCAAAAATTTCAAAGCACATAATGGAAAAGGAATTATTAATGTTTCCTAAAAGCTTAAGAAACATACGAGGAAAAGATTTATGTGTTACTTGTCCAGATTTTCATGGTTTTTCCTAAAAGGGTTTAGGAAATGTGAAAAGGGTTTCACGTGTGATCTGAAGCTTTAAGGAGACGGTGAACTTTTATAAAAGAAGAGGATCATGCCGACTGAAATGAGAGATGCACATAGCAATTCAAAATATCCTTTTTTTTATATTCCTTCTTCAATCCAAATTAAAAAGCCCTAGCCGCCATATAATTTTTCTAGCAAAAAATTTTTGTGATTCTTGAATTCATCATCATGTGGATCAATATTAAAGAAATTTCTATCCTTGAAATTTAGTGGTTCATGCTTAGACAATCTTTCGGAAGGGTTCCACATGCAAAGGAAAAAAAATTTAAAAACTGCATTTTCGAGATAACTAATTTTTCTTTTCTTTTCCTAACTCGTTTAATTACATACAAGTGATCCTTTGAGTGGATTTCGTTTTATTTTTCACTGCACATTATTTGATTTTGCATGATCAAAATCCAACAAAAATATGAAATTACCAAAATTTCCTTAAAAATTGATGGAATTGTCAGTTGACCAGAAGGGCAAGATTTGGATGATTAAAAAGTTCAAGAAATTATTTTACATTTTTTTAAATTGGAGCCATGATGTGTGTTTTTTAGTGCAGAAAATATTACCAACAAATAACACAATTAATCAAGTTTTAATTAAAATACGAACCACTAAAACCACGCATATGGGTAAGTATACCCATCGTATAGTATGGGAAATAGCAATTATCAAATCCACGAGAATATAGGCTCTCACCTTACTTTATCCCATTCTTTTTTATTTAGCCAATAAAATAAGAAGAGAATAAAAAGAAAATAAATATAGATAAATATAGATATAACTCAAGGATGCAGTTTCATGTAACTAGACAATTATCTTGAAAACATAATATTGAATCACTTAGTATTCATCACAATCAATTGTTGTCTTGGCATCATGAAAGATTTAATATAGACCCACTTCATTTGCAATCCATGAAATCACTATCTTCTAATTAAATTAGTGAACATATTCGCTCTCAACAAATTTACCCAAAAGATGCATTAAAATCAATCCTCATATAAACCCCTATATTCTAGGTGATTTAAAACATGAAATTAGTCAATGAATCTATATTTTAACAATCATTAACCAACTTTTGATTACCAATATACTAATCAATTAACCCATTTTTCAAGCAAGTTAAGAGATAACAAATATGAAATTAATTAATTGAAGTTATTACCAACCTTTTTTTCAAGCAAGTCAATAACAAAAATTAATCAACCAACTCCGTAAGAGATACAAGTAATCAAATACCAAGAACACAAATCAATTGATTAAAAGTTCCAATTAACTCAAAATCATAATCTCCAAAATAATATCCAATTATAATTAAAACATTAAGCACATCACTGTTCTAAAAAAGTAAGCAAAGGATAAAAGATAAAACTCATAGACAAACCCTTCTTCTTCTCTTGAAAACCTTCTTTGAACAATACTCATTTGAATGGTGATTGAGTAGCTAGCTTGGATCTTTCAAATCACACCCTTCTCTTGTGTTTTTCTTGTATTTATAAGCCTCCTTGATACCAAAATTTGTTGTTTGAGAAGTTTAGTCCGAGTAGAATTCAAAAAATACCAAAATCTTTTGAAAAATACCAAATTCGCACACAACCTCTGGGCGTAATGGAGTTGGGGCCGGGTCCAATCAGGCCACTTGGCACCGAGTCCAATCTATTTTCGGACTCAATTTTCTCTTTTCCAGAGTAGACCTAGTGCCTGGTGCATTATCTAGACCTACGCGCCAGGTCTAATTTGAAATTCTTCACTTTTTGCTCAAAATCTACACAAATTCGTCAAAAATACTTTTTACAAGTAAAATATCAAATAGGAATAAATATGCCTAGTTATTACATTAAAAGTATCTCAAAACATCCTCAAATAACTAAGAAAATAATAGTGATTTTAGCCCCTATCAAGACAAAAGCTAAAAAAACCAACAGTTAGAGAGTTACCAAAATAGTTTGTCTTTACAACCAATAGCTTGTTGTAATAGTTAGAGAGTTACTAAAATAGTTTGCATAATTTTGAATGATCAATCGAGCATTTTGGACAATTGGAGAGGAAATTCCTTCTTGTTCTTCTTGAAATTCAAAATCTACAAGGGAATTAGTCCAGTCTTTGTATGTATCCTAAAATTTCTTGGATAATTTAATTTGCTTCTTTAATTTTAGGTCCTAGATTCTTTGTTACTCAAAGGTTCTTCTTAGGAATCAAATTGGGTGTCTTCAAACCATAAGTTTCTAATCTCCTTATTGGATGCCTCTAAAGAAGGACAATTTCATTGAATTCATACATTATAGTTCCATGTTCCTCTAGTGTTTTTAGATTGTGGAAGAGGTAGGAAATTGATCTCCAATTTCCAATTTGTTTCCCTGTTTTTGCTATCCATTTTGTGCTCCATTTTGGGTTCAATTTTTTAGGGCATTTGATCATCAATTTTGTGTTGAATTGTGGTCGGATTATTGGGTATTTGAGCTGGGAAATTCGTGGTCAATTGAGCTGTTTGAACCTCCAAAAATGTTGAACATTTCCTTGTTGTTTTACCCTTTGTTTTGGAGCTGTTTTGACCCTTCCAATTTCAGTGATTTTGTTCATCAATTTGAAGCCTTAAACTCAAAAATTTCTGCCTCCCCCCTTCTCCCTCTTGATCGTATTATTTGTAGAGAGGAGTGAACCCTTAAGTGTGGCAAAAGATTGCTAGAAGAGTACTGTAGAATTCAATTAAAGGTTTGAAGATTGAAGAAGGAAATTTCCCTGTTTGTAAAAGGATTTCCTATGAACATAAAATTACTTTCACAAGGGCGAAGGAATGTTTTAAGTGGAGTGGTGATCCCTTGGTATAAAAAACACCATTGGAATGTAGTGGATTAGTTGAAACTCCTAAGTATGTCTATTGAGTGATTTGAACTTATCTGTGTCTGATTATTGGACACATTTGATCCATTTGTAAAGAGAATAGGTACATTTGATATATTTGCGGTCCTGAAAGAGTTGAACCACTATGAATTCTTGCATTTGCGCCATCTATTTCTATTTTATTTACCCTTTATTCAAGTTTTAATTTGTTTGACATAAATATATTTATTGAACATTAGAATTTATTTGTGCTTGGTTATTGGATACATTTGATATTTAGATTATTTCCATACTTGTGCATCATAAGGGTTTGATATATTTCCATTGATACTACTTACTGAAAACCACTGAAAACCGAGTGTATAGACTTCAATATTTTTTATGAACGTGTATTCTATCTTGTAGAAGTATAATACAAATGCTTATATTAATTGCACATTTCTACAATTTATGTTAGCATTTAAAGACTCATATGCTTCGATTTGTTTCCTTAACAATTTATAACTTTTTTTTGTTCCACTCGTATGTGTATCTCTTAATATCTTAGTGTTGCTTTTTTACCTCTACAACATTTGTGATCTATTAAACTTTATATCTAAATCCATCGCCATTCCTTGATCATCATTTCTGTGAATCTTATTCAGTCACTTACGTTATTATAAGTTTAAATTTCTTTAGATAAAACTATACTTAGAGGTGCTATTTTCTTGATCTTGTATATTTGCTATTTGTAATAATCTTATTGGATACTTTTTGTTGAATCACATAGGATATAGAGTAAAATATGTTAATTATCTTTAAATTTTTATAAATTTTTATTTCTATCATCGAATTTTAAAATATGTGATTTTAACTCTCAAACTTTTAAAACACTTAAAAAATAACATTTTTAACAACAAAAATTCAAGTACAATATAAAATCATCAAATTTTAGCTCTCAATCCCCCGTTTTTTATTTTTAAAATATTATTCTTCAATTTTAATCTCCATCTCTTCTCTTCAAATTTCTTTATTTATCAACAACAATTTTAAAATTTAATTTTAAACATTTTATACGATACAGTAATTTTGAAATTACTCTTTCGCATTTTTTCAAATCTAACCATACAACAAAAATAACATATTTTACACTTTAATAAACAAAACTAAAATATAAAGATGAAGAAGGAAAAACACAGCTTCAATTTTTGACGAATAATAATTTTCTTAACATCTTTACAGAAAAAGAAAAAATAAATTTAAAAGTAGAAATGAATTACCAAAAAATAAATTCTAAAAAGAAAAGTGAAAAAGCGCAAGTCGTAATAATATTTTCCTTTCATATATAGAAATTACTTTATAAGAATTAATAAGATGGCACCATATTGTGAGAATTAAATAAACAAAAATACCTATAAAATAGATTATATGATAAACTTCCATGAACACTTAATAATTTTAATTGATGAAAGAATTATTTTTTAGATATTTTAAAAATTCGAAGATTAAAATCACACATTTTAAAATTCGATGATGGGAATCAAAATTTATAAAAGTTCAAAAGTTGTTGGTATATATTGCCTTATGATATATTTGTATCTAACTTCGAGAAGAGAGAGACAGAGCGAAAGAGGGAGGGGGGGTGGGTTAGAAAAAATAAAAATAAAAAACAACGTAGTTCACCCCGACTCCACATGTTCTTGCAGAAATGACTTGGTACATCATCCCTGTGCCACCCAACTAAATGCCCAGAAAAGATTACCAAAAAATTCATACAACTAACAAAAGTTTTGGTTGTTGTAGACCACATGAAGAACTATACACCACCTCAAAATTGCTCGATGCAGTGTAACAAAATCAATCAAGTTAGTTCCTCACATTAGAATATTTTCTGTAAGGAAATCTTAGAAATGGCCAATGCATGCTTCGCACACAACCCCCTCCCCATCCTCATTTCACCCCCAAGATCTTCTACTGTTCCACTTTCATTGTCCATGATTTTGAGCAGTTATCTGCATTACATTTCATTGTCAATGATATCCCTCATCATCTGTATTGGGATAAGCCCTTCAGTTCTGATAGCATCTTTGTTTGGATCTGGACTAATGAAATACAGTGTGGGTAATCCTCGGACCTGGAACAAAAGATTCAGGTTCAGGCAAGGTTTTAGTGGATTTTTTTTTCTTTTAATATATAATTTAAATTGAGACAAAACTACAACCAAAAAGAGAGGACGGACAAGGGCAAAATCTAGGAGCCTTTCAAAGGAAAAAGGAAATATTTCCTCCATCCCGTTTTATGGGATCCAATTGCTAATTTTGGATGCCCCAAAATATGCGAGCCTTTCCTAACATTAAAATCTATCTATTATATATACCTCAAAATGGTACCCACCATATATTACTTTTATATATCAAAATTTGACAGAAAATGTATACTGACACGCATGTTTCCCATTTCTCATATTATATTTTTGTTTAGCCTTTGCATAAAATATTGCACTGGGTCAAATGGAGTAATAAAAAAGGGGTATGGAGGGAGTAATTGCTACATAAAGAACAGGATAAGTTTCAAAAGAACCAGATAAGGATTACAATTGGCACATTAGATAGAATGCAAATTCCTCAATTGCATACTAAATGATGTTCTAGTTGCCTCAGAGGTATTGGCTTACTCCCCATCCAGGAAATTCTTTTTCATAATAAACAGGTAGGGATTCGCCTAACTCGTCACTACTGGGGTGGTCTATTAATTATAAGTAAAAATAAAAATAGAAAATAAAAACCAGATAAGAACAATATTTTCAAAAATGAAGCAACAAATTCCACTTTTGGGAAGACATTTTTGCAGTAAACAGAACAGAAATCGATATTGCAATCTCAACAAGCATTCTACAACTTGCAGTTTTGCTAAAAAGGATGCAATGGAGACAAAGGAATTATTTTAGAACGAGAAAGTGAAATGCACCTGCATGTCACGTGCAAATTCATATTCATCATCCGTGTCGACCTTCACAATCAGAGCATTATTTTCATACTCCACAGCAAGCTGCATGATGAGTTTCAAGTTTAATCCACCAATTAACTCTGATAAATATTCAGTGAACCCATACTTCAGACTAATAACTATATGAAAAATAACTTATCCTCATAGGCATTTTTCCTAGGGCAGAAAGTATAACCCTCAAATATTTCAAAAAATCTAGTTTTTACCCTTCACTATCACCACATACCAACTATTAAAATAATTAAATCTTGCCTTTTTGTCAGTTGACTAACCCCTAATTTTGTTAGTGACATAACAAGCATATTATAATTTTGGGGATATTTTAGTCATTTCACATGTATTATTAAAAACATGCTGTTCCCCCGAATTTTTTTATGTTATGAGTATCATTTTTTTTAAATCAAGTTGATGGACTTAAATGGATGCAAAAAACTTGATGGATTCAAGTGGACATCGTTTCAATCCTTTCAATGGATTTAAATGGATTTAAGTAGCTTTATGAGATGAATGAATTTTAAAAAAAAAACAATCAAATTGTAGTGAGAATTTCATTGTTAAAGTGGGGCTGAGATGTCAATTTGGCCATGCAGGCTAGCTCGATCCATTCATTTTAATGTCAAGCCTGACGTGAAAGTGGCTGAGCTGAGCTTAAATAGTTCTGAAAAATAGCATCACTGATTTTTGTTTTATTCATTTTTTTTTTTTTTTGGTACTAACAATCACTTTTGTCAGGCTTGTAATGTTTATTACACTTCCTAATTAAAACAACACTATGCTTGCTGGAACTCGAACCAGCTCATATTCTATTATTTTGAGCCAAGCCAAATCATGGCCTAATTGACAACCCTAGCAAAGGTGGGGAAAGAGGGTTAGGAGCAAGACCCATGAACGGTGAAGCTGGAGATACGGCACCAGTAGGGCTGGTAAAGGTATGAGCGAAGTGGTTGAGGATAAAAATCCTACTGACCATAAACTTTTTCAGAATCCAACTTTTGTGCTTCAAAATATTTTTGTTCAAGACTTGCCCTTCCACTCAAAATCACTGTTAAACTAGTCATGCAACGCTATGACTTCTTTAAGGGGCATTTTTGCCAATGTAAATTTTTTACTTTATTCCTTCATTGGTCAATGTTAGCATGTGATGTTTTCTCTTTTATTTCATTTTATTTGTTTTCTTTTTTTCTTTCCTTCTTCATTCTTCCTTCTCCCTCAAAACCCTAATGATTTTCTCTATTGAGCCGCCATCTGGACTTTTTTGCCGCAACCCACCATCATCACTTCAACTTTGCCACGAAACTGCAAAACTCCATCTCGTCACAATCCCAACATCCATCCCAATATCAACCTCAACCACCATATCTGAATCAAATTCCAATTAATCTCATTTCTTCAACATCTCTCTCCTTGGGGAAATTCAAATCTCAACCTCCATCTTGCTGTCATCATCTCATATACTGAAATAAGGAAATTCACTGTCCTGGATTGTTGATTTCATGGCAGCTTTGGTGCAAATTCAAGTTGTTTGCTGATAGTGTCTATGGCTACCACATTCTTGTACATCCTGGCTAACTGAAATCAACTCGCACTAACTATATAGTTAAAGTTTCTAAAAGAAGGGGGAAAAAAGGAATAAAGAACGATCACTGCAATTGCTACTTGGCCACTGTTGTGCCAAGCAAGGTCATGAGTCTCTGCCTAACTGCAATGAATTGAAATAGTTCATGGATGGTTTGGCTGGGCTTATTAAGGAAGAGATCTGCCATAACCTTTTTTTTTTCAATTTTATTTTCTTTCCTCTCTTTTTTGGGTGTAAAAGAAGGTTGCCAGTGGTAGTGGGGTTGAAGGAGAATGGGCAGTGGTGGTGAGGTGGTGGAGTAGGTCACTGGAAAAAAAGAGAAGAAAATATATATTTTAAAAAAAAAAAAAAAAGGAGTAATGAAAAAGTCGACAATTAAATTACTTTTAATTATTGACAAAAATTCCCTAAAAATGTCATGTGACTAACTTCCAGTAAGATTTAACAGCAGTTTTGGATGTAATGGCAAGTCTTGGATGCTTTAAAAGTTAGATGGCAAGACCAGAACAAAAATATTTCATATGGCAAAAGCTGAACTTTGAGAAAGTTTAGAGATCAGCAGGATTTTTTACACTAATTTTTCTTCTAAAAAGAATAAATTAAGAAAATGATAATTCATTTGATAAAAAAAAACATAGATAGATCATAGATGGATATGGACAAATGGACATACATGATGCATACAAGTCCAATCCATGAAAGTCTACTTTAATAAATTGGCCTCCATTCACTCTTTTGTCCAAATTCAAATAGATGTCCAATTTGCCACACCTACACATAGCTTAGTTCAATTATGATTAACACGGAATTGAATTCTTATTTACTCTGCCGAAGTATAACACAACAACACCGACAGTCTAATCTTAGTGTCTTCATCTTTTAATTCCAAATCCAAACACCTCACAAAACTTCATGTATTTTAAAAGCAGGGTACATGAATCCGCATCTGAAATGACATGCTAACTTCAAGGGAAACAAAATCCCAAAAACACTCTCAATGCTGCTGAAGGGTGCAAACAGCTCTCTCCTTGCTTTCTCAAACAACTAAATTCTGACCATTGCAAACTTTGGCAAGGCCACAAGGTGCTCCTAGAAACATGGCCAGTAACATCATTGAAGCTGGAAGGTATGGCAAACATTAATCCTATGATGCAGCAGGGGATGTTAACAAGAAGGTGTATCTGCTGTTCCTAATTTTTATGGTAGAGTTGATCCTTAAGCTTCACTGATTGGCTTGCTATTCTAGAAAGATTCTTTGATCGGTATGACATTTTTAACAAAAAGAAAGTTAGATATGCAGTAATGATACTTCGTGGACAAGCTCAAATCTAGTGGACTAGTAAGAAGCATGATGAACAACTTACTGGTAATTCATATGTGAAATGCAAAGAGATGAAGTTGGAAATGAAGTGGAAGTATTTACAATGGCACCGCCAATTAGACCTCTTTGTTTAAATTGCTACCTTAAGCAAGGAAATATCACTGTAGTTGAGTACATGAATAAGTTTGAAGAAAACTTGTTGCAGAGATTCCAACAAACTTTCTCTAGATTTAATCAAGGGTTGAGAGCAGAAATCCTCAACCAAATGATAACTCATCATGTAAGCACAATAGATGATGCATTCCAACTTGCACACAGAATGAGAAGAGTATGAAGCAATCAGTTAATGCAAAATTTCTGAGGCAGTAGCAGGCCAACATGATTATAAACCAAAATATAATAAAAAGAAAAACTTCCTTTGGCTGAAAATTGGAAGGAAGAAGGAAAATATGAATGTTTCAACCAGGTCTTAACGGACACTTTGCATGGGAGTGCCCGATGAAGAAAAATCTGCATGTACGTGCTAAAGCAAATGTGGTGGCAGATGCAAAGTCTAAAGATGAAGAAGGTGCTGATTTTGACAAAAGATTCTAGAGCTTAAAGGAAGCATCCGGATGGAGATGAGGTAGGCTCATTCTTACTTTCCGTTCTAAGGCAAGTTCTTAGTGCAACGACACAGCATGGCAAAGGCTGGATGCAAACTTCTACTTTCAAGACTATCCTCTGCTATGGGAAGTTCTCCTGAAAGCTCATTATTGATGTAGGCAGTTCTATGAATGTCATAGTTGTATGAATGTCATATCTAAGCTACAACTAAGATGCTATCAGTCACTCTAGGTTGCTATCTGTTTCAGAACAATCAAATTTCCTAGATCTGCCCTCAATCCAAATCAAATATAGATGGTCAAAAGTATGCAAGAAGTGGTCTCCATTGACCTTCCAAAAATACATTAAAAATAAAAATTATTTTTAAAAAAAAATTCATTCTATGCTGGCTACAAGCAAAGCAAATTTGTTAAATAGATTTTTTTGTCCGAAGATGACACCTTCATAAACTTTCTCTGTTAAACAATTCCACAATTTAATCAATGAATGTCAATTCAATACAGAACTTAAAAACCAACAATACTTTAAAAAAATGCTAAGAAGAGAATTCATCTACATGCTAATTATGTTTAATCCCTTCACACACATCAACAAATAAAATGGGCCTACAATGAGCAAAATGATCCAACATTCTCATAGCAAATATGGCCACTCAAGTTCCCTTTTTTTTTTTTTCATTTTTTGGTTCGTTGGTTAATGTAATTGTAGATATGGGCAGAAAGTAGTATCCCGGCATCAAATATTGACCCTATTGTTAATATCTCATTTAGACTTCAAGTTTAATACTTCAGATTTTAATTTATTAATCCAGCAAATTTTGCACAATCAACGAAAAATTTGAAAAGGGTAAATTGCTAGAGCCTTGAATAAATTCTACGTTATTAATTTTACTGAGAGATCTAAAAGAATTCAATGACATATAAAAATTCTTCCCAAAAAGAAAAAAAAATTATCATAAGTATTACTTGGGAAACTCGGTGGATAAAGTAACATCTAGAGTGAATTTAAAATTTGTCTCATGCCAAACTGAACCATACCGTTTCAAGTTCTTGTGCCATCAAAATGCAAGGCCCACACCATGTTGCATAGAAGTCAATTATCAGGGGAACATTTCTCTCACCCTTCACCAGCTCTTGAACTTCCTTAGCAGACATCTTTTTCTATCCACAGAATGCAAAAAAAAACCCAGATCAAACCACATATCCATCAACCAACAGAAGGGGAAAGAGAGTAGAAACTCAGAAACCCTATCATTCTTGCCTCCAAATTGAGGGGGAGGGGGGGACGGGAGGGGGGGGGAGAATAGTATAAGCATATGAAATACATACCACAAGATAATCTTCCCTAACATACTTCCCACCAGCAGCTCTGCAAGCGAACTTTATTGATAGAATATCAGCTGCCAGGGAAGAGAACCTGTTGGCTGTAGTAGTGGCTGTGGGGCTAAAGATGAGACTGTTAGAATTAGGGATTTGCCCCGTGAAACTGAAACGGTAAAGAAATGGTGATGCTGGTGCGCGGAATAAGGGTACAGCAGCTTGCATTTTTGTTGCAGTCCCTTGCAGAGAGCGGAAGAAATGCTTTGAAGTGACTGATGCTATTCGACGAAGAACATTATCCAGTTGAGACTCGAGAAGATTTACATGAATGGCCCGGCATAGTCCCGCTAATCTTTTCTAATTTTTTTTCCCCTTAAAATAAATTAGAGTAGATAGGGGTTGGTGTGAGAGTTATAATTCAACTGATTAAAATCATTGAGTGTATAAAGTTCTTGTCTCGATTCATTTTCTTATTTTATTATACATAAATTTAAAATTTTTAAAAAAGTATAAATGGCGCTCTTATATTTTATATTATACTAAGTATTGTTGAAAGAGTTTCAATTTAACATTACAAATAGTAATAAATTCCATATAATTTATAAAGAATAGAAAATTTAGAAATTATCTAAATGTATATATTAAGAGTCAAGAGGGGATAGAAATAGCATTTATATATTTTTTAAAGGATTTCTATTTTTTTTCCTTCTTCAAGTATTTTAAAATTTAATAGTTTAAATTGTAAAATTTTGTAATGAATGAATCAGATTTTATGTTAAACATTTTATAACTCCTTTTATGGTTTAGATCCTTTTGGTGGTTATGGTTAATTTTGTAATTTTATATTGTATTTTCTTTATGGCCTTCCTATTGAATTTAATTTTAATAGTTTTTTGTCCCTTGATTCCGCAAACTCCCTACCCCATCGCTATCCCGGTTCTGCATCTGTCATTCTTTATCTTACAAGGTTTTTCAACTCCCTTCTCTTTTGGCCTGGCTTCATCGAGCATCTGGAATTTCCATCCATGTTCTGAAATCCCTGGCTCTGTCTTCGTGTTCGTCTTCGGTTCACAACCTCTGTGTCTTCTTGTTTAGAACCGCTGTTTATCTTTAGAATAAAACCCAAACAGTTTAGGGTTTACTATTCCGCAGAAGACACAGAAGCACATGAGGCTAATCAATTGCACCTGAGGCACTTGAAGCGGTCAATTGCAGCTAATGGCACCTAAGGCTGTGCCATTTTCCAACAAAAAATGGTGTGTTTGTAGAGTCAGCGAAGAGCGTGGCAGGGAGGAGGCTGATGGTGATGCAGATGGTAGTGACGGGGCAAAGAATCCAAACGCAGAGAAGTCTGTCGAAGAAGAACAGCTTGTGAAAGAAGATATTTGCCGCGGTGGCTTATTTGATTCTGAGTTTTGAAGTAAAGTGTCAAATAAAACCGGGCCTCTTGGACTTCAGTGTCAGGTTGCAGGTAAAAATTCCTTCTTTTTAGTATTCGTAGGATCTTTATCTTATTATTTTTCTTCGAAGGAAACTTTTAGAACTTCTTATAAAGTGCTTTTGTTTCTTTTTCCCTTCCTGGCCTGTTGAGGGACAACGCAATTGCAGCTGAAAATGTGAGGCTGTTGGCCATAGGCAGGTATGGTGGCAAAGAAAATTGGTACCAGTCTGTTTGCATAGGTTCTTTTATTTGCAACTGAAAGTGGTTAGTTTCTATTTGGTTTATCGACATTCAAGCTTTCTTTCGTTTCCGTGTTGGTTATCTATTATATTTGAAACTGTTTTGCGTTGTTATCAAAGGAACCATTGGCAGTGAAGTGAAGACCTAAATAACATAATGCCATAGTTTGATATTGCAGCATCTATCAAACTAGACGAGTATGGTGATGCAGCGTCTATATACTCATGCTTCTTTATTATTGCTGTTTATTTTTTCCCGCGTGCAAGCCACACTGAAAGTTTCATTTTGCTCTTGTATTGCAAAATTTGATGATGGTCGTGACCCCTATGTGTTATGATTAGTCAAATATGCAACGATTGAACCTTCTCATGTAAGAAATGATTTCACAAGTGTTTAATTTCTCTTTCCTTCAGCTATTATGTTATGCTGCTCTTCTCATTGCGACAAACCAGTTTTCTTTCCCTGCAATGCATATGAGGGCTATTATAAATTGTGCCAAAAAAGTTTACACTGTAAGGTAAATTGCATCAACCTTTCTTCTACCTGACCTTATGTTTTGTTGGAGTGAAAAATCAAAGTATTTTAAAGAATCTTTTTTTTAACAAGCAACATCGCAATATCGAGTGTTGTCCTGTCAACTTTCTCTCTTTTCCATATTGTTTACTGATTTCCATAACATATAATAGTTCAATCTTCTTAATATTGTAGAAGCATCTGTAGCTTAACATCTCTTTTGAGAAATGATAGGCTTGCTGAGACTTTGGATTATGCATTTTACTAATTTTCAATATCAGCCTTGGATTCTGAAATGATATGCCTGTGAGCACGCAGGTTCTTGATGAAGATCTTAGGCAGTGTAGTTTTTCTTTTATGAATTCAGTAATCAGTTTGTTGTTCTGGCTGACATGTCTCCAGGTGATTAAGTCATATGCACTCCAAAAATAAATACATAAATAAATAAAATAACTAAGAAAGGATAAGATGGAGGCAGACCTTCGGTTGCATTTTTTAGTTTTTCCCCACTATTTTCATGTGTACACTTCATTTGCTTATGATGCTTTTGTCTAATTTTCCTATTATTTGTCTATATCTTCAGCTGCGTCAGTTGATGCCATCTTTTTTTACATGTCTTGATGCAAAGAAGCTAGGTAATAAATTATCAGACAATCACTGGGAACTGAGAAATTTCTCCGCTAACCTGGTTGCATTGATATGCAAGAGGTAATGATTCCCTTCATTATCTTACATCATTATATCTTTTGAGTAAAACATTCTCAACTTTCCCTTGCAAATATATGGTCCTCAAAGCAAGTTTACTTTATAAATATGCAGCCCCAGAGTATGTGATGACAGGTAATTCTTTTCCTCTTTCATTTAGAGTTCGATACTTGCATTGCCTTTCCATTCTGGGCAAAGCAAAGACAGTAGACTTGTGCTGCTAATTTTCCATAGGTGCTTTTTCATGTTAAAGGATATACAAAAGAGAAAGGCTTTGTTGTTCAATCTTTTCAACATTCTTATATTGTCTAGTTGTGCTATTGAAGTTATCTACAGTCCTTGTATCTGAATCTTTCCAATTTCAAAATATGTGGTCCTGAATTTTAATGGTGTGCAACATATTCTGTGTGTTAGGGCACAAGAATTTAAAAACAAGCGTAATTTGGTAGATGCTTTGTCTTTCAAAATGTTGTATGTGGTGTATGTGTCGTGTATCTAAATGTGCCTGCATAAAGATCTCTTTTAAACTATCAATAGAGATTAAACTTGTTTTGGTATATGTGAGATCGGTCATTTTTTTATGCAGGTAATTGATACAAGTAGTGCCCTATTTTCTTATTCAGTTTGATGTGCTTGGATTTTGTGGTTGCATTTTCCAGCCCTGTGAATTAGTTCGGAAGGTGTCCTCGCCTTCTTGTGATGTCATTGCTTTTCTTCTGCTTGTTTCTTGCAGTACTATTCGGATGTGCCTTAGTTCACTCCATATGTTATCTTAGGATCACTATTAAAGAGCTTTTTAACCAACTGGAGAGGGTGAAAGCTTAGGTCGAGGCAGCTTCCATTACTATTGAACAAACTTGCAATCTTCTTGAGCAGAAATATATTTCCCCCTCGACGGAATTCTCCAGCCTACAGTCTCAACACTCCCAACTCAACACCTCTCTGGACGAACGTGTCTCTGATGTCGCTCAACTCCAAGCCTAAAAGCACTAAATTCAACTCTAGTCGGTAAACACCCTGTGTGCTTTCCTTTATTGTACACTTTCTATGGATATGAATACATTTTTCTCACTTCTGCTGATCTTGCTGATTTAATATTTCTTTGGAAACTTCCCATTCGATCCCAAAAACAATTGGAAAAGATGGGGAGCTTGAACGACTGTCAACAGAGACGGCCAAGTTGCATAAATCTAAAACACAAGTGACAGAATTGTTGGAGCAGAAGGATATAGAGATTAGTGAGAAGAATGCAACAATTAAGAAATATGTCAATAAGATTGTATGATATTATTTTATTCCTTTTTTTTATATCTATTTATGTTCTTGTAGACTACTTTGGTGGGTAGTTGATTGTTGTATTAGTTTACTTGTTCCGCTGCACTTCTTGTGAAGGGAATGCAAAACAAATATAAAAGGGAAATGGGGAGTTACTTTGAACCCATCTGTTAAGTAGTTATTAGAAGCTACGAGAACTTTTGCAGCCAATGTACTATAGAAGACAAGATGCAATGTAGGGGGAAAAAAATTCTTACATCTACACATAGATCTTATAATAATAACCATGATTTCCATGGGTGATTGCCTTATTTTTACCATGATTTCAACGGTTGATTGTCTTTTTTTCACTAGAAGGGGGATATGCACTCAACTATCATGATATCATGATAATGCTGGTTTTTGATTTCCTAACACGAAGGTTAGCTTGACTGAGAATGCTGCATCAAAGGAGATACGGTTGAATGAACTGGAGTCTGCACTTGCTCGATCAAAGGCTTCTTTTGCCCATCTTTCTCAAGTAAGTTGGTATATTGTATATATGATTGCAGGAAATATATGTTGATTGGTGACCGTTGTACTGTAATGATATTGTGAACCAAATTAGTTTATTAGAGTTATTTTATTACCATTTGATGACAGTTTAAGTGTTTGCTTTACTGACCAATAATGAAATTGACCTTAATAGCATATTTTATCTCGCTGCATTAACTAATTGCAGAAGTTTGTTTCCATTTATAAGACATCTGGAAAATTTGAAATTGAATATAATGGTTGCCAAAACCATTGCTTGCTTGTGTTTAACATATAGAAACATTATCTTATTTATCCTTTGTAGTTTCTTGTTTTAGATTCACATTGTGATGCTCTGCAAATATCCTGACAGTCTACTGTTGGAGTGTTAAATGTCTTTTGTGGGCAAAAGACATGATGTAAATCGATTGGTTTAATTTGTTGAAACTTGCATACTTGATTAAAAAAAAAAAAAAAGGCAAGAGATTAGTAGTTAATTACAATATGAATGGGAAATGGTGGTTTATTGGTTGACTTTTCCACCATCACCCCCCCAAAAAACCAAACTCCGCCGTCCCTAATGTTGTTGGTTGGTTAATTGGTTGCATTTTATTCATGAAATGTTGGGCAAGCTCTTCTATTTTGGTTCATGGGTGTTCTGTTGGCTTAAGTGTCCCTTTAATTCATCTACTTCAAACTGGTTTCACTCTCCAATATTTTAAGATTGCTTATTGAGTTTTTATTATGCGCAAGAGAAAGAGCTTCTAGAGAGGCATAACTCATGGCTTAATGATGAGTTAAAATCCAAGTTAGATAGCTTCATTCAACTGCGTAAAACACATAGTGAACTTGAGGCTGAGATGTCTGCCAAGCTTACAAATGTAAGTTTTGTTCGGAATACCTTTGCCTTTCTATTTATTAGTGTTTCTCTGTTGTCTGATGCTATCTTCTCTCCCCTGATATAGATGGAGAAAGGATACAACGAGACTTCCAGTTCTTTAATGTGGCATAAAGATAGACTAAAACGGTTGGAATCATAGTTAGCTTTCTTAGAGCAGGTTCTTTTAGTTGTACATCTCTCTTGGATTGTTTCTGTAATGTCGTGCCAATATGTCTGCTTTCTCATGCACATGTTTGATTGATTTTAAAGGAGTTATTGTCATCTAAGGACCTAACTACTGCTGCTGAAAAGCAGTTTTCTGCTGAAATTTCAACGGTAAGTATGACGTATTTGAAGTTTGATTTCTACCTGTATATGTTAACGCGTGTCCTCTTGTTAGTTTTCTTTTTATTCCTATTCTTATTTAAAATTTTCCCATCTTTGCTTCAATTCATTTTCTTCATGTTATTCTTGCTGAGCTTTTGAAATGGGATTGGAAGATTTTGGCTCTGGCTTTCTTCAGGTTATTCAAGTAACCATTGTTCAATTTGCAATGTTTTCTACTTGCAATATCAAATTGGGTATTGACTTCAAGTATGATTTATCTATATCGTTAGGTGACTGTTCCCTTTGTTATTATTAGTTGTCATTCTATAATACCTTTTGTTCTTCTGTTTTTCGGTGAATAAATTGTTCTATATTGGTAATTGAATTCTTTTCTGCAGTCTTTTGGGAATTGATTTTGTGTGATATTTGCTCTTGCGCAAAATTTCCAACATATGGTGCTGTGCTATTCCTAATGATAGTCTTTTCTGTTATACCAACACTGGCATTCAAGTAAGCCAATGTCATATAACTCTTTCCTCAGTTACCTATGAAGAATTTCTTACAATACTTATGAATCCCTTGAATCCATATCAATTCATTTCCGTAGTAAATATGCGATTCTAGAGATGTCAAGCAGAGTTTTTCGTTTATTATTGTTCTGATGGTTTTTCGTTTATATTATTGTGTTGGATATGCTATAAGCTTAGTAGATATGATTGTGTGCTAAGTATATTGGGCGTCTATATACATATGGTTGGGCAACCATTCACTGTTTTGCGACGATGATTTACCATCGGAAGCCTACGTATAATGCATAATGTGATGTAAATGTTAACGTATTTGGACAAAATCCATATTGGAAAAACATAAGAAAGCTGCTAAATGGATAACAAAGAGTTGGAATGAAAAGTAAATAGTCAATCTGCTTATGTGATTAGTATATTGGGTGTCTATATAAATATGATTGGGCAACCATTCAGTGTTTTGCGACGATGGTTTACCATCACAAGCCCACGTATGATGTACAATGCCATGGAAACTTAAACATATTTCGACAGAATACATAGGCAAAAAGCATAAGCACGGTGGTAAATGGGGAAACAAACCCAAAATCAGAATCATATCCATCTATTTGGTCTCTCTGTTATAGAATAGAACTTTTGACCTTATCATTTTCTAATTTCCATAGTTAGTAAGCTTTGTTTTGCGATATTAACCTGACCTAGATACCTCTACATTCTGCTTGTTTGAAGTTCTTCCTTCTACTTAATTCAACTGAAATTAAACTGTGCAAAAGCTATTTTTTCTTTTTAGGCTTGCACCACATGGAGAACTTTTCTAGCTTTAGTTTATGGTATGGTTGTCATTTGTTTATCTGAAACCATCACTTCATCAAAATCTGAAAACCTAAGATTTCCCAGAGTTGCAGCAAGAAAATATCTCAAAAGGCTGGTGAAGTCCATGGCATATTTGAAATTCACATATCCATACATAAGATTGTTCTATCTATAGAAGGGTTTCTGCAGTCTAACCCATTGATGGAGGCATTTGGAAATGCACGAACTGTTAGAAATGATAATTCAAGGTGTTTCAAGTTCCTTCCCTTTACATGCTTGTCAATGGTCAACAAATATTCTTTTCTCTCGTCACTGACTGTAGTTCATGAACTTAGTTTATATATATATATATATATTTGGGTTCTTTAGCTGAATTGTCAATATATCCTTTTTCGCCTGTCAAGCCAAAATTTTCTTCTTGCTTTCTAACAGTTAGGATTATCAAGCTTGTAGTTGTGCTTCTGAAGGTTTACTTTTATATATCTAGCTGTCAACCACATATTTATGTATTTATTTTTGGTATTTGAATAGATGAAAATTTACTGGATATATCATTTTATTATTGTGCAAAAGAAACACTAAAAGAACCACAAAAGGCTGGTGAAGTCCATGGCATATTTGAAATTCACATATCCATCGGTAAGATTGTTCTATCTATAGAAGGGTTTCTGCATTGTGCCTGCAGCATATATGAACCTTGTTTGTGGTAAATATAGTTGTGAACAATAAGGTCAACCTCGTGTTTTCATGTGAAGTTGAAAATAATTTAAGAAACTGTATAGATTGGAAATGGTGCCATCTGTCCATGACATCTAGCGTATCTTCCTTTTCCTTATATCGTCATGTATGTTTTAGCATTGGTAAGTTTACAATCAACTTTGTCCATTATTATAGTCTAATAGGGCCATGGTTTCATTACAAAAACCTGTGGATTAAATCGAAGAATTTGCACTTTCATTTGTTTCCCATAAAAAAATGTTCAATGCTGTAAATATGTAAGCTTGATCACTTATTGGTAGATTTTGTACTTGACACTAACACATTTTCCTGTTTTCACCACAATGTGAAGTAAATGTTAACGTATTTGGACAAAATCCATATCGAAAAAACATAAGAAAGTTGCTAAATGGATAACAAAGAGTTGGAATGAAAAGCAAATAGTGAATCTGCTTGTGTGCTAAGTATATTGGGCGTCTATATAAATATGATTGGGCAACCATTCAGTGTTTTGCGACGATGGTTTACCATCACAAGCCCACGTATGATGTACAATGCCATGGAAACTTAAACATATTTCGACAGAATACATAGGCAAAAAGCATAAGCACGGTGGTAAATGGGGAAACAAACCCAAAATCAGAATCATATCCATCTATTTGGTCTCTCTGTTATAGAATAGAACCTTTGACTTATCATTTTCTAATTTCCACAGTTAGTAAGCTTTGTTTTGTGATATTAACCTGACCTGGAAACTTCTACATCCTACTTGTTTGAAGTTCTTCCTTCTGCTTAATTCAACTGAAATTAAATCGTGCAAAAGCTATTTCTTCTTTCTAGGCTTGCACCACATGGAGAACTTTTCTATCTTTAGTTTATGGTATGGTTGTCATTTATTTATCTGAAACCATCACTTCATCAAAATCTGAAAACCTAAGATTTCCCAGAGTTGCAGCAAGCAACTATCTGAGAAGGCTAGTGAAGTCCATGAGCTAGAATGCAGACTGCATCTTTGGTGCTATCAGCTTATGTTTTATGTAAAAGTTTATTGTTAATTGAAGTGTGAAATTATTTATGACACTATATCCTCTATGTGCAGCAATTTTTGCCTAGAAATGCCATTAGATTTTCGATACTGTCTATTTTCGCAACAATATACAATATACATTTGTATGTCTCTAGCTATTGTAGCTATGTATTGCTTCATCGTACAAAGAAAAATCTCAAATATGATTCATTGTGGTAGGAGGTTAACTTCTTTAGGATAGTAGTTTGTTGGTGCAATGATAACTGTTCTTTTTTTACTGGATATACTATAACCTTGCTGCATGTGATTATGTGCTAAGTATATTGGGCGTCTATATAAACATGATTGGGCGACCATTCGGTGTTTTGCGACGATGGTTTACCATCAGAAGCCCACGTATGATGCACAATGTCATTAAAATGTTAAACAACACAGATGCCCAACACAAACATCAACATACTAGATGTCATCGGATAGCTGGATAAGATTAATAGATTGGAAATGGTCACATCTGTCAATGACATCTAACGTATCTTCCTTTTCCTTATATCATTATGTATGTTTTAGCATTGCCAGGTTTACAATCAACTCGGTCTATTATTTCAGTCTCATAGGCCCATGGTTTCATTAGAAAAACCTGTGGAATAAACCGAAGATTATGCACTTTCCTTTGTTTCCCGTCAAAAATCATTTAATGCTGCAAATATGTAAGCTTTATAACTTATTGGTAGATTTTGTACCTGACACTAACACATTTTCCTATTTTCACACTCTGATACTGCATTTTGGCTTGATTAGGGTTACTAAAAATCATTACTGGTAGATGTTTTTTCCTTTTAATATATTTGTGCTTGTGTTTCTCCTATAGGTTTTACCATCAGGTGCCATAAGTTATTTCTTTTACAATTTCATGAAGATAAATGTAAACACATCAGTTAATCTTGACTAACTGAGAAGTTCTTGAAACTATCGTTTACAACTGATGTTTTGAGGGGTTTTGCCCTACATATAGTATTATTTTTTCCTTCTCCCTTTTTGCATACTTTTCCTGCAAGTGTATTTTTGTAGCGATTTATACAGGTTTGTTTTCTCGTCGTGATTCATGAATATGTCAGAATTTGATTCTATCTTGCTTTTTACTTTGTTTAGACACACGATGTTTATATGCATATTGTGGCTTTGTGTCCTTACCTGGGTGGGGAATTGAAATGTACTATAAACATATTGATTTATCAATTTCATCATGATACTACTGGACTACTTTACCTCTTTTGTGCTTTATTAAAGATAAATATAGGATTCTAATATTCTTTCGATTTTGGTATCAGCCACTCCTCCACCAATAGAACCTGAGAAAGTGTATTTTGTTTATAGTTACTAAGCTGAAAAATGTATAATGCACTGAAATATTGTGTTAGATATGGTATAAGCTTAGTGGATACGATTGTATGCTAAGTATATTGGGCGTCTATATAAACATGATTGGGAAACCATTCGGTGTTTTGCGACGATGGTTTACCATCACAAGCCCACGTATGATGCACAATGTCATGAAAACTTAAACGCATTTGGACAGAATACATATGCAAAAATCATAAGCACAGTGGAATAGAACCTTTTAGCTTATCAATTTCTAATTTTCGTACTTACTAAGCTGAGAATATGTATAATGCATTGAACTATTGTGATGGATATGCTATAAGCTTATTGGATGTGTTTGTATGCTAAGTATATTGGGCGTCCATACAAACATGATTGGGCAACTATTCAGTGTTTTGCGACGATGGTTAACCATCAGAAGCCCACGTATGATGCACAATGTCATGAAAGTGTTAACGTATTTGGATAGAATCCATAAGGAAAAAATATAAGAAAGGTGGTAAATCGATAAAAAAAAAAAAAAGAGTTGAAATCAAAAGGTTATAGTGGATTTACTTGTGTGCTAAGTATATTGGGCGTCTACATAAACATGATTGAGCAACCATTTCGTGTTTTGCGACGATGGTTTACCATCAAAGGCCTACGTATGATGCACAGTGTCATGAAAATGTTAACATATTTGGACAGAAAAAGAATAAAGAAGATGCTAAATGACTAAAAAAGACTAAAAATAAGAAACATATCTTACATGTGCGTAATATTGTGGATTAAATGGGAAGTTTATTCTTTTCTTGCTTTTTGTATTATATTTTTCAACTCTTTTGGCTATCAGCTTTGGTGATGTTTAATCCAGTCATTGTGTGTTTGTGATGTTTTTCAATTTGTGATGTAATTTGCACTTTGTTGTATATTTCAACTCTCTAATGTTTATCCTTCTTGTTTGTGTTTTCCTAAAAAAAAAAAGATTATATGCAGAATAGTCAAGCTTCTTCAAGATATTATTGATGGTAGCCGGATTCTGATATTCATGGATACCCAGAAGGGTTGTGATTAGAACACCCTTCAATTCTATGCTTGTTTGCTTGTCCGTTACCCTTACACCAACCATCGTTCACCCACCTTTTAATATTCCCGTTAGCATGGTCATTTTATTAATATTGATTTCAAAGTAAAAATTGTCTTCAGCTGGTTGAACATGGCGTAGTTCATACAGAGAGCAACACAGTTTATACATTTTGATCATCAATTCACTACACTAGAACTACTGATGTGAAGTGGCAAGCCATAGCCAGTATTACTCATGCTGCAAACTTTTACGTTCTGGGTCGAGACACGGCTAGCATGAGGTATCCACTAGAGAAAAGAGCTCTGTATAACTCTGACCATGCAAAGAAGGCTCTCAGCATGCCTATAGGAGTAGAACAGTTCAGCATTTTGCCTTTCAAGGTACTTTTGTCATGAATCAACTTTATACCCTTGTTCTTTCTGCTTTAAATGGTTGAAAATTAAAACTTAAACAGTAGTGATAAGATATTTGAAAAACAAAACAATTAGCAAGACTATTTTGGGTTTTCCCGTTTGTCTCATTCCTCTGCTATTTCTCATACTTCCCTGTTACCATTACCCTGTTAGTATTATTGCATCACCTTGTTAATATTATATTTTTCATTTTAAGATTTTTTTTTTGTTAAAAAAACCCACCAATTATTTATATTATTATTATTATTATTATTATTATTATTATTATTATTATTATTATTATTATTATTATTATTATTATTATATACAAAAATTACAATAACTGATTGACAATAATACCAAACAGTCATAATAAACAATCATAAAACCATATTAATCAACAGCCTCTTAAAATTCCAATAACAACTCTGTTATTAATTTCAATAAAAACAGTGATAATGGCATCAGTTTTTTGTTGTCATCATTCATATTAATAATAATAAATATGAATATACATATCATGGGAATGATAAATTACAGTTACAATAATAAAACAGGACAGTTACAAAAATATGAATGTCAATAATTGTTTTCATATGAATACTTATTTGTGGTTAGATTCATATATAAAATAGGCTTTGACAAAATCCACAGACTGCATGGACATTGCATGATAATACCTCCTCCTAGCAAATAGGTATCTTTCTTCATTCATGTTGCTCTTCCACCGAATGATTTCCCTTTGTCTTTGTTGTCCTTGTTGTCTTGCAAAATCTGTTTAGTTTTTCACTGTTTGTCGTTTCTTTTCCTGTTATGCTACAGTAGTAAGTTTAACAATTCATATAAGAACTGCCTAACCTTATCATGCTGCATGAAGTGGACAATCATATGGATTTTAATTTCAGATTCCATAGAAGCATAAAACCACAGAGTCAAACCCCAGATTGCAACCATCGGACAATTACATCCACCATTAATGTTCAGTTAGCAGTCCTATTGGAAAAAAAAAAAAAGAATTGATTTGGTCTTCCTACAACATAATCAACTAATTGTAGATTTTATGTTGTTTGTCTATTTATTCTCTTATGATTATTCATTTTTCCCTTTTTCAAAATGGTAAAAATTGCGTGGTAATCACACTCATACTGGTCCTCTGTTAGCAAATATTTTAAGATAGTGGAAAGTAGAATAGTAATAAGAGTAGAAAATCTGCATTATACCATACAGGATATTTAAGTTGCATTTCCATAACGAAGACATCGCTTGCATTTCCTTGTATCTCAAACCTTCTCAACCTGGCTGCTGTTTTTCTTTATTTTGGGGTTCATGAGATGAGAATAATGTTGTGCTGCAGAATACTGATTTTGCATATTCTTCTCCTTCTGTATTTTTTCACCCAAACTATTTCGGTAGGTACTTGTATCATTTCTGAGATGAGATGAATGATTACTACATATTCAATCATAAAGCAACTTATTTGTCTACATATTCGTCTTCTTACTTTGATCATTTACTAACTCATGCTTGTTAATGTGCATAGGATGGTTAGAATATATCTAACTGCCCATAAGAAAGCAGTGCGGCACCCACCTATCCCAATACATCCACCAACCATACCTTCTTCAGACTTAGAACCTGGACCTGAACTACCTATGGATGAGAATAGTGATGATGAAGTACAAATTATAGAACCACCTATTACCCCACCTGTGGAAATCATAAACTTAGTCTCTGATAGTGAAAATGATGTGGAAATCATACAACATGCTCCAGACCAACTTGTCGAAGACATTAACCTGGGTGCACATAGTGATGACCCAGGGGAATTAGATTATGAATCCCCACCAAGGCATTTTGAAGTTGGACAGGGTTCAAGGACACTTGGGAAGGAACCTATGAATTGGAGATTTGTTGATGGAAAATAGATAGATTTCAGTAACAACAATGGCAAGTGGTTGTTTGAATCCAATTTAGAGGATTTCGATGAAGAGTAGAGGCTTATACCTTCTGCGACACTTGGAGATCTTTGTTATAACTAACTAAATGCCTTGTTAAACATTTACTTGAACACATTGTCTTCTAAAATAAGGAAATCCATGTGATATTCCTCTCTTTTGTAAAAGCATTTCCCATTCCTGCATAAATTATTTTTCTTGCATATAACTATTGCTCTAATGGCTTCCTTTATTCTTTTCGAATTTGATAAATATCATGCATTTAAAAAAAACCTTCAAAAATCGAAGCAAAGAATAAAAATTACAAACCAAAACAGATTTGGATTATGTAAACATTATTATACCTTTCTATTACATACGAATGAGATTTTGTACCAACAAAAAAAATACACATAGGAAAACAATTCCAATTTATAATAAATAATGCCTATATCTGTTTTAAAAGTTCTTGAAGTCAACCAAAATTGGGAGAAACTAGATATTCTAACGGTATATGTATATGTTCAATCTGTACGTTTTGTAGGACTCATTTTGAATTCTACAAGATCAAGTTACAAGCTTGCCATCAAAGACAAGTGGGTTTCTCAACATAACCTATTTCACACAAACGTTTTGCTACCTCAAAAAGGTACTATCTATGGCAATTTCTTCACTACTTATTATACATAAATCGTCTAATCATTTCTAAATTATCTTGATACACATTCTACCATTACATTATTTTTGAATGCTATGAACAACTATTGTTCTACTTTCTCCTGCTCAGTTGTTGCTATATTACTATGCTTACCAATAGTTATAATTTTTAAATCCCAAATCGAGAGTATATTGGATAAGGAAAGCTCTTTTAATAGAGAACATATCATGAATGAGAAACAACACCAATCTAAAGACAAACAAGAAGATGAAATGAGGGAAAAAGTGTTGCAACAAAGATCTGAATCTTATCGTCTGCACCAACAACAGAAAAAAGAACAGTTGTTGCTATGAAGATGTCAAGCATATCATGCACAATCAATTGAACAAAAGGAAAAACTATTACAATCTCGCCATCAAGCTTATGTTCGAAGAAAACAAGAAACAACTTCAAATATTGGAAAAGTTATACCTGAAATTGAACAGCCACACCACTCAGTTCAACAATACACCAACCAATCCCAAGCTCTCCAACATGCCAACCAAGGAACAATAGAAATGGGATACAAATGCTTTATTCCAGTTTCAATATCAGGTATGCATCTGTTACGATATCTTGATTTCAAATGACACTTGTCAAGGAAAACTACATATATAATTACTTTTCATATTTTCCTATGATAATTTGACCTTTATCATTTTACTAACACACTACCCCCTCTGTCATCTTATAGATTCTCAAACCAATCAACCTGCTACAATAAATACCATAGCTGGAGTAATGTCCAACTCAAAAACATCAGGTAGAAATATTACATGTGCTACTGGAAAAAACAGACATCTAAAAGATTATATAACAAAATTCATATATTCATCTATTATCGATAGTGACAAATCAAAAAGTGAATCCTATCACTTTTGCAAAAGAATCTACAAAGCAGCCATTAATCCTTCTAGCAGAACCTAACTGCAAATTTTGCTTATCAAAGCACTTCCATGGAGAACCTCCTAAATTTTGCTATTCATAGGGAGAGATTGCTTTGGTATCCCATCCAATGCCATACGATCTAGCACGTTTATTGATAAATACTGATGAAGAAGCCATGGAATTCAGAAGATTGATACGATCTTACAACAACACCTTTGCATTTACTACATTTGCAGCAAAAAATGATTCAGAGTTGATTAAAAACAGGAAGGGTGTGTATACTTTTAAGATCCAAGGACAAATCTACCACTTCCTCGAAGATTTGGTATGTCAAACTGACAAACCAACTGGGATTCAACTCTACTTCTATGACACTGAAATGGAATTGAATAAAAGGATTGAAGCATCATCACAGTTTAATCCTTAGACAGTCAGACTACTAATGGAAGTTTTGAAGAGAAATCCTTATACTATGTTCTTCAAAAGACTTTGTGAGCATCCCTACCTTGAAGAATGTAGTATAGTATTGAATAAAGATCCCGGTTTAGACTAAAGAACTTACAATGCTCCTTCTGCATCACAAGTTGCTGCAATATTGGTTGAATCTGAAAATGATGTTGCTGAAAAGAGCTGCCATATACAGGTTAATACGCACTCAAACTCAAGCTACAGGATTTATCATACATATAGCTGCTATGATGCTCTACAATATCCCTTGTTGTTTCCTCATGGTGAAAGTGGTTGGCATTATAATATGGAAAGGCTGCCATCAAAAGAATCCCAAAGACAAAAGTTTTGTGATGCATCAAATAACATTAATGCAGCATAAATAAATTCAGCAACTGATTTGTTGGAGATTGAAGATACAGGTTAGTACATTGCTATATGCATTTTAATAATTAGAAAATAAATCCAAACCATCGATATACCTTTTATATTCTATAAAACATCTTCTATACAACGTTTCAAAGATGTCGTTCATAGGACATCTTCTCCAAACAATATAATGAAAAAACCCATATTAAACTTTACATAATTACAATCAGCACAAAAAAAAAAAACCCCGAAATTATTTCAGTACTATAAAGAATGTCTTACTAACAGAGTTTTATACCTTATTTTCTTGCAGAAACTAAAGCAGGTAAGAAGAAAAGAAACAGAGTTTCATGTCGTGAATATTACTGCTACAAATTACAAATAAGGAGCACTGATAAATCCATGATTCTTTAAAATGGGAGGCTACTTCAACAATATGTTGTTGACATATACATAAAAGTGGAAACCGAAAGGCTTGATTTCCAAAGGAATAGACAAAGGAACATTCGGAGTGAATTGTTTCAGGGTGTAATTGATTCAATTTCTATTGGAGAAACAAGGGGATCAAATGTCGGGAAAAAAATTATACTGCTAGCTTCTTTCATTGGAGGACCACGAGATATGCGTAAAAGATACATCGATGCAATGGCTTTAGTACAACGCTATGGAAAGCTAGACATATTCTTAACAGTTACTTGCAACCCATTGTGGAAAGAAATTCAAGAAAATCTTCTCCCATCAGAATTGGCACAAAATAGGCCAGATCTACTATGCAGAGTATTCAAAGTAAAACTTGATCTATTGAAGGATCAGTTACTGAAAAAACATATTCTTGGCGAAGTTGCTGTTTGTGTTTGTGTAACTGAATTCCAAAAACGAAGTTTATCACATGCACACTTCTTGTTGATAATGAAACAAGGTTTAAAGCCATTAAATGCTAAAGGATATGACAGGTTGGTCAGCGCAGAAATCCCTGATGAAAAACAGAATAGTTAATTGCACTCCTTGGTTGTCAAACATATGATGCATGGACCATGTGGTGATTGCAATCAGCAAAGCCCGTGTATGAGAAATGGCAAGTGTAAGAATCACTATCCAAAATAATATTCAGAATACACAACGCAAGGTGAGGATAGTTATCCTTATTATCGAAGGAGAAATGATGGAACGAAGGTAAAAGTAAGGAACCACATGTTGGACAATCGTTGGGTTGTACCTTACAATCCATACTTATTATCCCTATTCGATTGTTACATGAATGTTGAAATCTGCTCAACAATCAAGCTGGTCAAATATGTTTACAAGTATATATACAAGAGGCTTGACAAGATAAGTTACCAAATAGTTGCTGATGAAGAGCAAGATAAGATAAAGCAATTTCAATCTGCTAGATGGATATCTCCACCAGAAGCAATGTGGAGGTTGTTTGGCTTCAATTTGAGTGCAATGACACCTGTAGTGATAATATTACAAATCCATTTGCCCAACAACCACCCCATCACATTTGACAACAACACCAACATAAAAAATCTCCTGCAAAATCCAAACATAACAAGTACAATGCTCATGAAATTCTTCAGAATGAACAGCTCAAACGCTACAGCGCAGAATTTAAAATGTCTGTACAAAGAATTTCTAGAGTACTTTGTTTGGTCTGAAAAGGACAAAATTTGGAATGAGAGAAAAAGATGTCAGGTTATTAGAAGAATGATTGCAGTATCACCAACAGAAGGCGAAAGATATTATTTGAGGTTATTGTTGTCTCATGTTCCCGGACCAACATCTTTTGCAGACCTTCTAACAACAAATGGGAAACTTTGCCCTACATTTAGAGAAGCAGCATATGAGAGAGGCTTGTTGCACCTAGACAGTGACATTGAATTGTACCTCAAAGAATCTGCAGGATTCCAAATGCCATCCGCACTAAGGCGATTATTCTCAACAATTCTTATTTATTGTGCTCCAGCGAATCCAAAAAAGTTGTGGAAAAGTTCAAACAACAGTTAAGCTAAGATTTCTTGTACTCACAACAAATCATGGGTCTTATAAGGGAAGAAATTCAAAAAAAGGTTCTTTAAGACATCGACCATTTTTTGCAATCTATGGGGAAATCTATCAATGATTTCAGATTTGTTTCGTTCCCAATAAGAATGTCTTATGAAGAAAGATTGACAAGAGAGATCAGAAGTGAAAAGAACATACCAATAAGCGAATATGATCTCTTAAATGAATCAAAGTTGAATCCAGAGCAGAGAATGGCTTTTGAAAACATCATCCCAGCAGCAATCCAAGATGAACCAACTGCATTCTTCATTGATGGACCAGGAGGTACAGGAAAGACATTCCTATATAAGACATTGTTAGCTTCCATTCGTTCAAAAGGTTTCATAGCAATAGCTACAACAACATCTGGAGTTGCAGCATCTTTGCTACCTGGTGGCCGCATAGCTCATTCACGCTTCAAGATTCCATTAGATGGCAACGATATTAAGGGATGCCAACTGAGCAAGCAAAGTAGCACTGCAAAGCTGATTCAAGAAGCCAAGTTCATAATTTGGGATGAAGCTCCAATGGCAAAAAAGGAAGCAATTGAAAACTTTGATACTATGTTGCAAGATATCACAGGAAATGAGATATTTTTTAGTAGAAAAGTAGTTGTTTTTGGAGGCAACTTTCGTTAAGTATTACCTGTGATATTAAAAGCATATAAGGAATTGGTGATTGCAAGTAGTCTATTATACTCGTATATATGGTCACTTTTGCAGAAAGTAAAACTCACTCAGAATATGAGGGCAATAGATGATCCTGCATTCAATTCTTATCTTTTAAGATTCGGAGACGGTACAGAAGATGCAGATTCAAACGATTACATCAATCTGCCACCATAGATGATAATTCCATTCGTTAGTAAAGAGACATTTTTACTTGCGCTTGCAGAATTTACATTTCTAGACTTATCACTATTTGATTCTTATCCAAGAAGAGTTATGAAAAGAGCATTATTAACCCCAAAAAAATAGTTATGTGGATGACATTAATAATTTAATGATTGAAAGATTTCCCGGGGACTTGAAGATCTACACAAGTAGTGACAAGACAATAAATCCAATGCATCAGGCTGACTATGAGGATTTCTTGAATAGTCTTCAACAAATTGGTTTGCCTCCTCATAAGCTGATGTTGTTGAGAAATATTGATCCAACATAAGGGCTATGCAATGGAACTCGACTTATTTGCAAGGAATTGAAACCACATGTTATCTATGATGAAATTGTAGTGGGGGAACATTATGGGAAACCTGTAATTTTGCATCCTATACCACTACAGTTGAAAGATGATGACAAACAGGGAATCCCATTCAGAAGAACACAATTCCCTATTCGGTTGTGCTTCACAATGACAATAAACAAGGCTTAAGGACAGACATTAGATTGTGTGGGGATATACTTGCGGGAACCAGTCTTTTCTCATGGGCAGCTTTACGTTGCTCTCTCACGCACAAGACGATCAGCAGATGTTAAAGTGTTAATTGTTCCACCAACTTTTAGAGAGACTGGTAAAATTGAACAAACAAGAAATATTGTTTACCCGGATGTTTTTATTCTTACACAAACCATTCACAAAACCTATAGTACACAAAGTCTATTTATAATTTCAACACATAACTGTCGCATAACATATTTGCAGTAAATTCACAAAATTATGAATTTGTGGTGCATGATTATGATGTTACACACTATATATCTTTACATGTAACAACTACTCTATTCCATCTTCATTTTAATATATGTCAAATAATAACATTTCTGCAGATCATGAGAATCAACATTCCAGTTAAATCAATCATAGTCAGCTCCAAAAATTGGACAGCAAAAGTTCGCGTGCAAGAGAAGATGCAGGTCCAAAACTCTATTAATTCTCCAACGAAAACATACCAAAAAATGATCTTGATTGATGATGAGGTAACAATATTCTTCATATTAATCTACACAAAGGAAAACAAAAAACATCCACTGCTAACACACAACTAATTCTGTATATTTATTCCTACACAGGGAACGAAGGTTGTTGGGACATTATTTGGCCACGCAATCTACTTATTTCGTGACAAATTTGTCCCTTACAAGACCTATTACATATCGAATGCGGTATTTCAGCAAGTTCCTGAAAGATACCAAATCGATAATATTCAAATGCAGTGGATTATCTCGGGCAAGACCATTATAGAAGATGCAGCAGATAATATGCCATAGACATTTGATGAAGCATTTGAATACACAAAATTTCAAGAACTTCCACTTTATGCTGATCAAAAGGAAGGAGTTGGTAATTTCATCTACCATTACTTTCTTTGTTCCAGATAATACTTACTATTCTTCTCAAAATATCAATCTTATAAATATGTGTAGATGTCTTGGGATTGGTCATACATGTCTACCCTTTGAAAGAATCTAAATTTGGAGACGGAGTGCGAAGAGATATTATTATCATCAACAAGAAGTTAGTTATAAAAGAATTATTACTATAGAAAAACATAACAAAGGAACTATGTACAAACAAAATGATCTAACTTCATTCAATGTATCAGGTTGAAACCGATCTGAATGACATTATGGAACAAATATGCTGAAGAAGAAGGCCACACATTGAACGAAATGCATGGATCACTGCCAGTAATATCTTGTCGAAGAATAGGAGTTGGCACATTCAACGGTACCAAATTATTAAAAAACAACTCATATTCACAAAACTCATAACTTAAATTTCAATGGTTTGATCTCAGGGCTCAATTTGAAGACTCGCTACAGTTCAACAATCACTATAAATCCCCCAACTCAACAAGCGAGAAAGCTTTAAATCTGGTACTAAGCATTACACCTCCCAAAAATTAGCTCTTTAATTCTTATTTTTATTGGGAGAAGGAAAAATTAAAGTACTCACACAAAATTACCCCTACTTTTCAGTTCAAACTAAAGTTCTGATTAAATAATCACCCAAGCATGATTCTAAATATTCCATTAAGGATTCAATTGCTACAACAATTAAATTGCTACTTGTGTATTCCAACATTCGAAATCTACAATTAATATGCATCTCTGTCTCTACACTATGGGGTACACAATGTCTGCAACATGTGCGTATACTAAATGTAATGTTTGTTAACAATACAGGGCTACAAAGAATGAAGAAACTATTGCTGAGAAGCTGTTGAATGCAACATATACTGATTTAAACCCAGCACTTTTGTTCCACCCCAAAGACAAGATAACCCAAATAGCAGAAATTCAACCAACACAAAAGGTAAAAAGCCAACATTCACAATGTAATATTATGAATATTACATTTCTTCATTCCCTTCATTTAACATTGCTTAAATATATACATCTAGGTTATTTGGATAAAGGGATCTATAATAATACATAATCTACAACAATAGTTGTGGTATATGGCTTGCAAAAACTACTATTCAAGCACTTCAGCAAGAATTGGGGAATCTTTTCCATACATTAGAACTTTTGGTTCTTCAACATGTAGTTGCAGAACTAAGGTATCATCTTTAGTATTACAAAATAAAATTATTAGCTCAAACATGAATTATACTCATTTACTAATTCATTTTTATTGTATAAATGTGCTTTTGAAATAGAAATGCTAGATGATTCAGGACTATTGCCTATCACTGCATTTGGTAAATCTGCAGAGAATATCTTATTAATAAGCGCTACAGAAGCAATGAAACTTTCTGAGTAGGTAAATCATATTCAAAACACAAACTTCAACAAACTGGAGAAACAAAACAGGATAACCTACACAATTCATGTGCAGGATATTCCTCTTCCTTTGGATGAAGCAACTTCAAAGACAAAAGGGAAAATTTACGTAGCATAGATTCATCCAGCAAGATCTCGACCAGACACTTCAACTACGAAGTATAATATCCACTGCTTGTTTGAGGAAGACGAACTCCATCAGAGTTCACCAATGCTGCTCAATGACAAAAACAAAAGAAGTTTCACTATAGGTAACTATTAAACAACTATTTCCCAACCAAAAAAACATTTCAACAACCAACTAATTACAAACTTTCTGTAACAAAATCCAAAATAGATGGAGAAGCATCAACAACAACAAAAAGATCACATGAACAGAAGTACGGCAAGACACCAGAGGAAGACATTGAAAAAGATAATGCGTCAAGTTATGCAAGTCGGGCAAAAAAGTACAAAATAGAGTGATCAAGAAGAAGTCCACCTCAAGAAATACTCAATCATATTTGTAGCAAAAATTTCATGAAAACTGAACTTTGCTTTATATTTTGTTCGTGGATTTCTCTGCCCAAATGACTATGACTTTACTTCACTATCATTTCATTGCACAATGAAAAATATTGGAACAATGACTTCTTCTTTCTTCTTTACCAATTCTCTGAACTACTACTCTTGGAAAGTACTACTGCCATCTATTCTTCTCTTTGACACTAATTTCTACAGCTTCATTGTCTATTCAAGCTTTTATTACAGACTCTATTTCTGTCAGGCCTCTACGTTTTGCTGGAAGGAGAATTGACAGCTTCTGCTTCAGAGTGGTATTGGAACAGCCTTGTCGAAGAGCTAAAAGCTCAGTCGAAAGGATTAGTAGCCCCCCAAGAGGTCCGCAGTTCCCAGTGGGCCTCGGCTCTTTATATTTCACATTTTCTTTCAAAGACACGCTGAGGACAGAGAATGACAGACGAGACAAGGAAGCAAACAAAGGAGAAAAGAGAGATCACAATAGAGGTAACGGTTGAACAAACGGTAAGCCATTACTATCTTTCTCCACAATAAACCATAACTCAATTTCAGCTCCAAATTTTGTGGCTGCCAGCTACTTTTACTTTTTCCCTCTTCATAAGGAGGACAAATTCTTATAACTGCAAAAAAGGCTAAGGATGCCAACTTAGCAGACATTTTAGTTGACACTGAACAATTTCTTTTCTTACTTCTCAGGTAAGTAGTGCCGCATATCTTAAAAATGATAATGCTGCATCATTTGCTTATGATGCTTTTGTCTAATTTTCCTATTATTTGTCTGTATCTTCAGCTGCATCAGTTGATGCCATCTTTTTTGACACGTCTTATTGCAAAGAAACTGGGCAATAAATTATCAGACATTCACTGGGAACTGAGAAATTTCTCCGCTAACCTGGTTGCATTGATATGCAAGATGTGCTAATTCCCTTTATTAGCTTACATCATTATATCTATTTGAGCAAAACATTCTCAACTTTCCCTTGCAAATATGTGGTCCTCAAAACAAGTTTCTCAAGTGGCCTTTGTGAGCAATTATTGCTTCCTCTTCTATAAAAGGTATACAATGAGCGTACATTGTGATTGATGACTTACTGGAGATATTGTTGTTATAGAATGCATCGCATTTGGCACTATTTTTTTTTTCGCCTGTAGTTCTGCATATAGTTTTACACACTTTTAGGACTATGTTGAATACAGACCATAGTAAATAGGGACATAGTAGATGGCAATAATGGCTAGCCCCACCTCAGTAAATCCTATTGATCTATTATTTCTGCTTAAACTTTTGCAATCTAAACCCTTGCAGATATGGTCATGTTTACCATAATCTGCAGCCACGTGTGACACGGACTTTGCTTCATGCTTTCTTGGTCCCAAACAAATCTTTGTGTCAACATTTTGGTGCAATTCAAGGATTAGCCGCTGTTGGACCTAATGTGGCATGTTCTTGTTGTCTGCTTCTGTGTTGTATTTAGTAAGTTATTTGTTGTATATATATGTTATTGATGTTTTTCTCCTCTTAGGTTCGCCTGCTTGTTCTACCTAACGTTGTCCCTTATTTGAGACTTTTAGAGGAAAAAATGCAGCTTGAAAAGCAAAAGAATGAGATGAAGAGGCTAGAAGCTTGGCAAGTATATGGAGCTTTAATGGTAGTTGCATTTAGCCTTTCATTTCTTATTTATACGTTTGTGCATGGGTGGGCTATCATTATCTGCAAAACATATAATATTTCAATCTTCTTAATATTACAGAAGCATCTGTAGCTTAACATCTCTTTTGAGAAATGATAGGCTTGCTGAGACTTTAGATTATGCATTTTACTGCTTCAAAACCTAGGTATCTTTCTGACACACCAGCATCATCTCCGTAAAATTTGATAAGCAGGTGTTTTATTGGTATATGTGGGAATAGTTTTGACATTTATTCTGATTCTATTGCATCTGATGTCTACTAAGATGTGAGCTTGGCACGAAAATATTCCTACTACTACGGCTGATGGTAGTAGTAATCTTGGATCTTCAATCCCTTGATTCCCTCAGCAACAACCCCCAGGTAATATTGCTATCATATATTTCATAGTATGAATGCCATATTAAAAAAAAAAAAAAAACCAACCACACAACTTCCTTAGCAAAAGCATCTATGACAAACTAGATTCATTTTCTCAATTTTTCTTTACCTCCTATGCCATTTAAATATCTCCTACATCTTTATTGATTGTTTGCCCTTGGTGGGTGAAGTCGGACTTGGTGCAAATCTTGAATGTTCTTAGAAAACACTGTGAAGAGTGGCAATCTCTTCATCGCTCCAGGTTCTGTGTTGTTTCAAAGACTACTGATTCTAATGTTTTGGAGTCATTCTCTATCATCACTACTCCTAAGTAAGTAATTTCTTTTTAGCGATTAATTGGCTTCTTTATTCTATTACTTTCGGATCTGCCTTAGAATTGTTTTTGGTTTACAGCAGACCTATATTCACCCACTTGGCTACAAGGACTTCGACTCAAAAGGCGTTGTCTCCAGAAGTGCTCCAGCAGCAATACCTGGACATGTGAGACATATATTCATGTGATGATAGAGCTTACATTGTGATCATTCACTACGACAAAAAAAGAAACAGGACGCTTGGCCAGTAAGAATTTCCTACTTTTAAATGTTAGCATTAGAAGTTCTAGGTGTTGCTCTGCATACCTATGTAAATCCAGTTAATTAAGTAAAGGATTTATTTAAATATGAGAATAATAGAGGAGGTATGTATCCATTTTCATTAAGACAAGCAATAAAATGGTCCAGTTTCAAAACTGGGATGCGTTGGAAGAATCAGATGTCAAATATCAATACGGCTACCATTTGATATGCCTTCCCAGCGAAGAAGATTACTAAAATTGACGAACATGCCATAGAAAGTAAAAGATATCAGAAAATTCCTCACAAGCCAAAGCATCAGCAATAAAAAACATAATCCAGCAACTTCTATCCTATTACACTTTGACAATACTGGAACCAGCCCAACCAATTGGCAATAGAGAATAAGTCTTGCCCACCTATGCGGTTGACTTATCCAACATGGAATAATGAGGTTTGTTGGGAGTTTTTTGTAAATTGTAAAAGACCATTTTCACATTCGTGAGTCTTGACATTTTTTTAGTCATTTGTGGAATTATTTTAGTCATTTGTGGTTTCATTGTAGGTGCCTACAATAGGGGGTACTTTTTAGTCTTTTACAAGTATGCTGCAAGGATTCACTACATTAAATAGTAGTGTTGCGGTAAGGCTTTTCTCTTACAAAATACTAATGCATAAATTTTTATTTATGCTTAGGACATTGATTTATTTTGTGTTTTCCAATGCTAGGCCGATCTATTTGATGATCAAAGTCTTCAAGATTAAGAAGGTTTTCTTTTTCTCCCTTCATCCTTGTTTGATTTATTTGTAAGAAGACTGGCTTTTGCTTTGTTTCTTGCAACTGTTGTGGTCATCAATAAAACCAGGATTGGTAGATTTTTGGTAGATTTTGCAGCTTTAGTGTATAAGTTGTTTCTATTAATTTGCAGATGTCCAGTCAATTGTGGTAGTCACTTTGATATTGATGTGGTAGTATACACGAGAGAAGAAATGGGTTCTAACATTTTGACTAATAGTGTTTTGGTGAAATATAGTGCTTTTGGAAGATTTTGCAGTTGATTAATAGGTTGTTTATATTATTTTGCAGATGTCTAGGCAAAGGTAACTATACATTTGTTAGCATATTTGATGTTGATGGAACTGCTATTGGATTTTGGAACAGTTGAGCCAACTGAGTTGTTAGTGATGGTGGTTTCATTTTTGGAAGATTTTGCTAGTGAAAATGTAGTGGTTGTTTGAAAATGGAATTTCCTTATTGTGGTTGTTTTGATTTGCAATTGGCCTCTTAACTTGCAGTGATGGATTATTAGTTAGTTATTTAGTTAGTTAATTAGTTATAGCCAAGGAATTTGCAGGTTTTTGTATCAACTGGAGTTGTGTAGAACCACTTTTTATCTAATTGTTGATGATACAGTGATATTGGATGGTATAGGTTTATGTATTCTTGGGGGAAGTTGTCTAAATGATTTGGATGCTAATCTCAACTGTTTTTATGTTACCCCTGATTTTAGCTACTTTTTCATTAACTTGAGCATGAAAAAACTCATCTAAATGCTTTGGCAATCCCTCATTATTTAACACATTGGGGATAAGCCCGATGGCATTATGTGAGAACATACACTACCCAATACTGCTTTAAGAGACAGCTAGAACTGAAATTTGATGATAGTTTTCCTTGTACTTGATATAAAAGTTATAGTCTTGTTCTTTCATTCTTTGTAATGGACTTCTGTGTCTTCAAGGTGTGCATTAATGGTTACTTGTTTGGCTCTTTTAGACGTGTTGCTGTGTGCATGAATGTGTTGTTTCCTATCATCATCATTCAGACACCACAAGTACAACAGAAATTGCTTCCAAAATCAAGAATTAGACATATAAATCCCTAATACTCATTTAACCAAAACATAAATGATGTACTTAACCATCGGTTACTAGCAGAAGAACAAAAATATGCAATTTAAATTCCCCAAACACCACAAGTACAACAGAAATTGCTTCCAAAAGTCCAAACCAAAACTCTAAGCCAAAACTATTCAAGAATAATTTTCTCATTCAACAGAAATTGCTTCCAAAATCAAGAATCAGACATATAAATCCCCTAAACACTATCTTCAATATCTTCAATTGTTGGCCCCGAGTTGATTGCAGACATGAACCGATTAACTGGTGAATCATAGATGCTTTTGCTGAGGAAGTCGTGTGCTAATTTATTCTTCATCATCATCATAAAAGCCATTGAAATTCTTATACATAAACTCTACAGGACAATTGCAAATTATTCATTCATGTTTAATTATTTATATTTAGTCCTGTAAATGGTACATATTTTAACATGTTTATTTTCCTAAGCACAAACCTTCTCAGAATCAATAACAACAAATATATATACAATTTTTCACTAAAAATACAAACACGAAAAATATATACACACATATTTAAACAAATATTCACATTTTTTTTCACACAACGGGCAAAAACCTCCACGCGTAGCGTGGACAAGTCAACTAGTATATTTATATATATATATATATATATATATATATATATATATATATATATATAAGCCAAAGATGAAGCATATCATTACAACATGTGGAAATATCATAAGGTGACACGTGGCTAAATGATTTTTTTTAAAGAAAAAGAAAAATTATGTTTATATATATATAAAAGCCAAAGATGAAGCATATCATTATGACACATGGAAGCATCATAAGGTGACACGTGGCTAAATGATTTTTTTAAAAGAAAAAGAAAAATTATGTTTAAATTCATTTAAAATATTAATTAATTAATAAAATATATATGTATTTAATATTAATACATTAAAATGTGTGATTCTTTGAATACTATCTAAATTAATATATTAAAATGTGTGATTCTTTGAATATTATATATATATATGTGTGTGTGTGTGTGTGTGTGTGTGTGTGCGCGCGCGTGTGTGTATTTAATATTAATACATTGAAAGTGATTCTTTAAATACTACCTAAACTTATTTTAAAATCTTAACTAATTAAATTATTAATTAAGTTAATTAATAATATATATTTAATATTAATATATTAAATCTTAATAACACAACAACACATGCAACGCACAGGACATTGACCTAGTATATATATAAAAGTAGTTGTGAAAGCATCCCGTAGCGATACGTGGTATTATTACCTATTGACATTTGGAGTTATGAGAAAATGAAGAGTTTTTTTTTTTATTTATTTGACAGCATTAAAATGAAATGAAGAGTTTTTTTTTTTTTACTAGAAATGTGAAGGGTTTTTTTTAATACGAATGATCAAAGCTTATCATTTCAAAGATGAGATACACTCTGATAGTTCCCAAGCTCCTACCGCTCCCAGCCGTGCTCGAAACCTCAGAGACCCTCAGCCGTCTTAACCATGCTGTCAGCTTTATCTGATGTGGGGGGCGGAAAGCCCTCTAAGCCATCCTCCACTATCCCTGAGAAGCCTCAAGAAGAAAACCACATATTCGGAAGACTCAAGAAAGTGTGACCTCGCACTTAAGCCATGAGGAGACTACGAAGATAGCCATCAGGATATTATCTGGGGGTGGAGATTTGAAAAGGAAAGGTAAAGTTTTTTTGGTCACTTTATTATCCATGGCTATGGTGACAAACTCCAAAACTTCAAAACCCAGCTCTAAAAACCCAAACCAGAACCCCGGTAACAAAGTGTGGTTCTATTCTTTGTTGCTTACCCTATAGTATAGTGTTCAACCTCTCATCTCCAAACGCTGCACCAGGTTCTAACTTTAAAGCTTTTAGCAATGTTTATTTATTTATTTATTTTTTTGGTGTCATTTTCTTGAATATATCAGAATAAATGCTTAAGAGCATTGTTTATGATATTTATTTTCTCAATATGTGATTACAGTTTCTGGAATGGCTTTGAACTCAATTTTTTTTTTTTTTTTTTGGGAGGGTGGGGGGAGGTGAAGATAAGAAGCCAAAAAGATAATTTCATGAATTTTGGTACAATCCCTTTAGAATCAATGAGTAATTTTAGATTTTCCCTTCTATATTTTTTTGAGAAATGGGAATGCATAAATTGAACCCATATGAACTGAGTAGAAAGAAAACTTTTCCTTTTGCTTACTTAATAGCCACTATAGTGGGTGATTGGATGGCCATGTGTACCAGTCTTCAGAATCATACTACTGATATGCTCAAGAAATCACCTGACTGAAGCAATATTAAAGGACTAGATGGGAGGAAATTACCACTTCTTGAGTAGTTTGTTCACTTTCGGCTTTGCTCTTATGCTGAACTTCTTTTGAAATGCCCATGAATACATAGTATCTGGAAACTACGTTTCTTATGCCAAATTGTTTTGTGAAGCACAAAAGGTGCTAAATTTCATGTTTAACAGTAAATTGTTAATCAAATTGGAGATAAAAGTGCAAAGCATTTTTTTTTCTTTTTTTCATCAATTTGATTAGGCCAGGACAGTGTATCCTAAATAATTTGGACTATTGTTGCAAGAGGTTGACCGCTTTGATTATTTAGATAATTTGCTAAGAAAAGATGGATTCAGAGGAGTGTATAAGGTACACTTAAGTCTGGCATTCCTATATTCCATTGCCTCATTGTCATATAGCATTTGGATTGCAACTAATCTATTTTCTTTTAGGCTCGAACAGGTGAAGTTTGTGATGGTTGTGCAGTATTTTAGAGAAACAAGCAGTAAAAACTTCAATATATTGCATATTTTGGTTGGTTCTTTGTTGCCCTCTGCATATTGTGACAAAACTACTGTAAGCTTAGTGCATTTCTGTTCTCTCTCTGATGTAGTATTTATATTCATTGGGGTTGTTCTAGGCCTTAAAATTGCCTATATACTAGAATTGTTTATACCATTAAATTTGAAGGTTGTTTCTCTTTTGCTATTACCTCTGACAATTCTTATCCGATACCTTTTTATCCAACTTCAATTGTCATGGGAATTGATTGTAGGTGTGTTTTTCTTTTCAGGTTTTGTTTTAAGTTTTGTGCCTTTTACTGTATACTAATTGTCATACTTCTAATTTTCTTGACAAAATATCTTTTTAACATGGATTTAGACTTCTGCATGAAGAAAGCATTGAGTTCTAGCATTTTGGACTTTGTAATAATGTTGCCCAACTTTGTGTTTTCCAGGTATGCTGAATTTGTTTTACAGCATTTCATGTAGATGTTAAAACAAAGACCACATGACTTATGAAATCTGTTATGTTACTATTTTAGTAAATTGTCCGTTCTGTTTGCAACAAGAGCTTGATGTCCTTTGGTGCTCTCAATTATTGTGGAGGTAGATTCCGAAAGAGAAAGTAGCGCTTGTTGTGGTTTAGATATTGTTAAATTCCAATGGTGTAAAGACAACAACTGTACTTAATTTAGAATTTAGTTCTTGCATATAATCAGCTTGAGCTGGAACCAAGAATCACTCCTGATTTTACAGAATCAATATTTAATAAAAACATGAACAATATTTTTTATTCCAAAATCAATATTTCTTCGAGGTGTATCCTCATTTGTTTTGCTTTCGCTGATGAAACTGCAAACCTTTACCTTGATCAAAGAATAAGGAATTCCAATTTGGGGGATAGCTAGGATAAGAGATCTCATTTCTAAAAGAGTTCTCCTACTTAACGCTGTAATGAATGAAAGGTTGTTTCGAAGTATGAAGGACAAAAATAGGGAATTCTAGTAGTCATTCTTTGTGTTCTAGTTATTCGAAGTGAGTTTGATTAATTTTCTTCATATAAAATCAAGATTTCTTGCTAACAAAATACTGGAAGCTGATGTTTTGTTCTTTTATATTGTTACTAATTGACAAACGGAGTCAAGAAATGTTGGGAGTAGTCCTTTTAAAAGGGTTAGTACAGATTTGGAATATGAAAGCTCATGAAATAGGTTGTCTCCTTTTATTGGTAAATCGACTGTGGAAAAGGTCTTTGAATTATATGTTCTTGCCATATGGCATCTGTATGGATTTGAAAATCCATAGGAAGGGTGGTGAAATGCTTGCTAACGAGTTTGTTAGCAGCGTTAAGCAAAAGTACCTGAGTAGAATATTGAGGTCTGACAAGTAGAAAGGTTCCATAAATTGGAAGAGCCAAAAGTTACACCCCGTGGATGCTTACTAGAATAAGATAATTACAAGGCTCAATTTATAGGATTTTAAACCTAACAAGTGCCACATTTTGAGGCTTAACATGAGTTTTTGTTTCAATGTTATTTTTCCAATGGATTGTTTTATTAAACTAAGTTTTAGCTTATTGTGTTCTTCTTTGAAATAGAATGGACCATTTTACATTAATTTCCAATTCTTTTGGCTAGATGTGATCCAGTGAGTATTTAACTTGGCATTCATATTTGATTTTGTAGAACATGGGACTTCACCCCAGCTATAGAGGTATTGAGGTAGTTTCCTGAAGAGTATACCTTTGAAAGTGCCCTTACTGACTTGATTGTGACCATATGATATAGTTACTTGGTGATGGATTCAATTATATGATTGTATCAATTTGGACATGTAACTCCATTTTAATCTATTTAATACAATAATTCATTGCAAGCGGTGTGGTCTAATAGAACTAATGAGATGAAACTGATAAAGTATCATCATGTGCGGATTATCACTTTCTTTTAGTGAAGTGGATGTTCTTATGTTCTTTTTCTACATCCTACTGTGTCATAATTGGTAAATGAAAAATGATTAGTTAAATTTCTTGAGGGAATATAGATAATTTATCTGAAACAGTGGAAATGAATGGATTCTCTTATGGATTTTGTGGACATTGTTGGCCCTGGATGTAATACGAGATTATCCAGTTAAATTGGTGGTAGGGAATTGAAAGCTTAAAAGATTGGGAATTATTACTATTGGCTAAGTTTATGTCTTCCATTATGATTTAGAGACTTCAGATTGGATGATTATTGTTCTTCCTATTGGCAACACAATGCTATTAAGAGTACCTATTGATGATGTTGAAGCCCTCAAAGCAGGTAATTGGTGTCACTCTTCCAAGAGTTTATATCCATAACTGTTGTGCAATTGCAAACTTATTTGTCAATATGCAGGTTTTGGTGATTATATGATTTTCAATGGATTTAAAGATAATGAAGAAGAAAATGAAGAATCATGTTGCAAGAAGAAAAAATTCTGGATTTATGATATATACCAAGTCCAAGTCAAGTGTATCCATATCTTGCATATCAACCTAGCAAGGAATTGAACTATCTATTTAGATTTTCACCCTATTGCCCCTTTCAACTTGTAGTGATTCAGGCAAATTGTTTGAAGGTAAAACCTACATAAGGCCTAGCATGAAGGCTGTCTCATAGGTGTCGAGTATAAATGGAACCTTATTAAAATAACCTTATACACAAACTCTTATATGTACTCATTTCAGCTATAAATATTTTTAAAAAAATCTTTTTCACCTTCTGTGCTATATTATATTTAGAAAACAAATTATCGAAGTAATTTTTTGCATTTATTTACATGAAACTATTGAATTGATTGTGTTACCGTTGTGATTTGGATCTTAAAGCAAATATGAATACAATGCTACGGATATGCTTTCTTATAATTGAACTTCAATTATATAAAGTTCAAGAATCTCGTGATAGGGCCGCTGCCAGGGCAATGGCTATTTTTAATATTTAATAAGTACATTTCAACTAAACTAATAGTAGCACTTTAGTTTAATAATATGCCAGTTTTACAAGAATATTCACAATATTCAAATTCAATTATTAGTTTGAATTTATAAAAGTTGAAAAAAGAAGTTTAGTAAAATTAATCAAAAAGAGACTTCAAATTTTAAATAAAAACAACAAACCAATTAATATTAAATAGTAATATTAAAATACAATATTTCACAATAATTTAAAATTTTCACTTATTATTTTTTTAGAAATTTTAAAAGTATTATTCAATATTTATACCATCCCATGCAACGTACAAATATCAACCTAGTTCTTATGTAAAAGCCATTGAGCATGTACATAGAATGGAAAAGCTTACGAGAAGATTGAGCAAGAATAGGATTTCAAAACAAAAGTTATTAATTTTTGCTATAGAAATCATAAATGTGTTAACATAGTTTTCTTATTAAAATCTAAATTCATGTTTAATTTGGATAATACTTCTCTTTATAATCTAATTTTATTCTATATGAAAATTTATTTAATTTGGTATTAGAATAGAATGCTATTGGATCATTTCTAACTTTCATTAATCATATCAAAATTTATCATTTATGGTGTAAAATTAGAACATTTTTAACAATATTTGATATAAATTTTATATGTTAATAGATTCAGTGTAAAATTGATATAAAAGGTAAATGTTTAAGTACTATAAGTGTGATTTGCCCAAGAAAATAATTGGACAACAATCCTTTCCAATCTATTACAATCTAAAATTTCACTTTAATGTAAAATAATAATAATAATAATAATTTAAATAATTTTTACTTTTGACAATTATCATATATTACAATACATCATATTTGCTCTTTTTTACTTAGACGCACCTTAAGATTATATATTTAATAATATTTTATTCTATTCAAACAAACACATCTCAATAAAATTGGAATCTTTTAAGTGGAAAATGAAGAGGGTCAATTGTGCCTTGTAAGTTGGGCTTTTCTAGCCATATATCGATCTAAAAAGAGAAGCTCAAGCTTGGGTCCAACTCGATCAAAATTCACGTGATTGGATTGGAGCTTAGCCATTATTAAAGTTAGACTTCAGTTTAAGTTTCGAAGTTCCCTAGTTGTAATTTTCCTTTTTTTACCTCAACAATTTTCTTATTATACTAATTAGAACAACAAAATTAATTCTTATAATAAAAATACTGCATCGAAACTATTTTTTTAATTGGTTAGTTAAAAAAAAACACAAGAAGCCTGTGTCAATTAATTTTACGAATATTTAACTTCAATAATTGGTCTCATCTTTAATATTTGCACTCAAATGATTTTGATGGAGTGAAATAGATTAAATGAAATATCCCTTTTCTATAAAAAAATTTAAAAAAAACAAAAAGAATAAGAAGTTAAATAGTGGTCTACATCATTGGTGGGTTTGGAGATAAGAGAGAAAAGGAAGTGTAACAGTACCAAGAGAGAGAGGGGGGAAGATTGAGCAGCGACATCATAAAGGAGGGAGGGAATGGAAATGAAAGATTTGGAGATAAGAGAGAAAGGCAGTGCATTGGCACACGAGAGACATGGGGAAATGCACCTATCATTCAAGTAGTATAGTTAGTAAATATTGAGTATTAATCTCTTAAGGACTACAAGAGCAGTACTAACTCTCTTTCTATTATCTAATCGATAGATTGGAATGATATATATAATTAAAATAACTAAAGTATATAAGGGTCAAACTAACTAAGAATTAACTAATAAGAACAATAAGGAGAAGAAAAATTAATAGAAACTAAGACTTAGATATAGAATCCTCATAAACCATTTATGTTAAGTTAATTCATGATTTATTGATTAACAGAATATCTTGGACTAATAGGAAATCTTAAGTTAAATTATATTCTCTCTTGAGTTAGATAATTTCTATCCTACGGTTGATTGATTATAAATTTTTTCTAGTCAAAGCCTCCAATTCAAGAATTATTAATCAACACAACATCTTGAACCAATAAGAATTCTTAATTTAAATTATATTCTCTCTTCAGTTATATAATTTCTATCCCATGGTTAATTAATTGGAATTTCTTTGTAGTCAAAGGCTCCAATAATGCATTACTCTATGAATTTCCTTGATAGGTTTGACCCTAAAATAGAAGATTTATATCGTCCTATATTTAGGATTGCATGCAACTCTTATTATTCATTTACAATATATTCATATAAAAAGAATTGAATCATGCAACTAACAAGAATTCAACTCCTAATATAAAATCATGAATAGTTCACAAGAATGTGGGTATCTAATTAAATCAAAAAAATCAACTCAACAAATCAATTTTAGGGTTCAAACCTATTTAGATCATAAAAGAACTTAATTAATAATGTCAAATTGGAAATCAATAATCAAAGAAAGAAAATATATAATTAAAGAATTCATTCTCATGAAATTCCTTGAATCTTCAAATCTCTTAACTAAAATTGATGAATTTATCCTTGAAATTACCTTTGTTCTTTATCCAAAAGCTATATTGAAAGGTTTCTCCTTGGTTGAAAACTTGATGAGTGCTCACATATTTATATATTTTCTATGGTATTTGTAATTTAATCGCTGTAAAATCTTATTCAAAGCACTACTCACCACACCATTTTCACCTTATTTTTATTTAGGTATTGAAAAATACCAATTGGAGATGAACAAGGATGAAAACTAACGAAAATTGGAGCAAAAATGGAAATTGTAGACAGAAACAAGGCTGCCCAGGGAGGTTCGCCTAGAGGCTTCACTTGGGAGAATTGGATAGACAATTGGAAGACAATATTTTGGATGCTTGGACTTGTAACTTGGTGGAAACTTCCTTGGGCCACCATGTAACACCCCACATTTTCCAGACGTAGTGGGCTCTGTCTTTGTGAGGCGTCGCCCCATCTAATCTCCTAGACAAAGAGTCTTTATAACGAAATAAAACTTAAAGTGGATAAATAGAAACAAACTATTCTATTAAACTTACATACCAATTAGAGAATAATACATATCTCTTTGTCCAAAATACAAAAGCAGATGTACAGCTACACCTAGTAAAGTTACAAAAACTTCTGCTAGGTTGAGCCACATGAGTGATATCGGTATCACTGTCACATATCTCCAACTTTGAGTCCAAAGAAATAGAAAAAAAAAAGTAATGTGTGAGTTTTATACTCAATGATGAGTCCCGTGTGTGTTAGTATTTTTCCATAAAAAATAGGCGGTAGAAAATAGTTGCATTTTCCCACAAAAAACAACTCTTTATATCAAGTGGTGGAATAGTGCTTTTCTTCAAAAAAATAAATCAAAGGATTTTTATCATATTTTTCTACTAAAAATGAATCTTTAGACATCATAGTTGGAAAACTCGTCATTAATGGTCAAAAAGGGTTCATGCACATTTTGAATTCAAGGTTTATTGAAAGCTGATGCCCTATTTTAAAGAAAAACATGTGCTTCACTCAATAGGAAATCAACCAGTATGTAAAGCTCACAAGGCTTCATCTTCGGCCATTTGGTCTTTTGTGCCAAAGACTGTGCCTTCAGCATTCTACCATATTACGCTAGAAAGGTGATTGACACAAGCACATCACCTTATATTCATATTTAATCATTAAATTTGTAATAGTATGGGCTCTTCCATTTACATAGTCCTCTCATACAAGGTTTGGTGATTGTTTCACTTGCAGTAGTACGGGCTCCCCAATTCCCGTACTCTTCTCAAATGAGGTCTAGGAAGGGTTGATCGTTAAGTGTTCTGCTCAACATCAACCAGTGGCTTACGTATTAGGACAGTGCTAGCTGGCTAATCCCATTGTCTTGCCACCTTGTTTGGAGTAAGATGAACCTAAGAACTGGAATCGAGTTACTTGAGGTCATCGATCTATAATGGAAGCTGGTACAAAGGTTAAAGCCCTTATTGAGTACTCAACATTTACCCTAGTCTCCAAAACCAGTCCATTTCGACGTCCCCAGAAGGGTGATCAAGAAAACTATTTTTAGGGGCTAAAATATTGTTTTTCCAAATATCTATCATATTTCCCATAACCATTTCCCAAGGTTTATTAAGTATAAATGCATACTGAGCTTTTCACATTGTGCATGAATTGCTTTAAAAGCAACTTGGACCAAAATTAGCATGATAATGTTTTTCATAACCAGAACATAGCATTTATGCCATTAAAGAAACTCATAAATGCACATCATTTGACCTAATAGACACATGCTCAATCATGGTAGAACATTGTATTAACAAAACTCATTTATCAAGGAAATGTTCATGTTTAATTGTACTAGAAAAACAACTAGACATATGAAGTTTGATAAATCATAGGACTCACATATTCACTCTTCATAAAATGCTCTCGAATATTTAATTTGGGAAAACCATTGTCCAAAAATGAAGTTCATAAATAATCAGACTCATTTTGCATAAAATGTTCATACACAAGTTTAACAGAAAAATACCTAGCTAAGTAGGGTTTGAAAATTAGGGGAACTCACCTTTCTATAATAGACACACGTCTTCTCTCGATGAACCCTAGCTGCCAAGAGATTTTTGCTAGCACAGAAAATATTGGGTGTCTTGAGTAACCATTCTCGTATGAATTACTGTTAGAGTTAGTCTCATGTTGAGATTGAAGAGGCGAGACAAACTATTAATCATCCGGTTGCTGTTTGATCAAGAGGATTATTGGATCGCGCCTTCAGACACAAAAGAAAATTTTATATGACAGAGACATCTGGAAAAATGGTATATTTTTTTGGTTTTGATCCTATCAACTGTTAGTGTTATGCCCTAGAGGTAATCACTTGTACGTAGTATATGACACATTTTTGTTGGGTATCTCAGGCTCATATCGTATACGGCGTAGCGGAAAATAAAACAAGATATCCTCCCAGGACCCATCTATGTGTGAAAAATAAGCTATAAAGAGACAAAAGGTAACAACTTTTTATCTTTGGGTAATCGTCTGAAGAACAAAATTTCTTTTTCAAGTCAAAGCGCGATCTAGCAATCCTCATGATTAACCTCCGCGTGAGTTGAATGTCTAACCACTATAATCACAGTGTGTGATTATCTCTAACAGTGATCCACACAGAGGATACACTCAAGCACCAAAATTTCTTGTGCTAGCAGAAACAATAATGGCGGCTAGGGTTCTCTTGTTTTCAGCAAAACGAGAGGGAGAGAGAAGAAAAGAGAATGTTAAGTATTGCTGGGATTTTCGTGTGTCTCAACATCAGCTAGGGTTTTTGGTTATATCATACATATACACCTAAAACCCAACTAAAATTGAGATTTCTAATCCTATTAGAATTCCCTAATTGTAATTGGAAACATTAAGTTCTACAATTATAACTTAGATCACAAATTATAACTAATTATAATTTGTCCACAACAACTTCTCTTTCTCTCAATCAACCCCACTATGTTATTAAATAACATCTTGAGTATATAATTCTCTATTGTGTGTGACCTATTAGGTTTCCCAATCAATTGGTAGAGAACATGAATTAATCCAAACATCTTTGAGATTAATAATCCATAATTAATTAGAATTAACCCTATTAATTCTAATCAAGATTGGTTTATTAATTTATCAATTAATAAACCCATATTCCCATATCATGAGCGGTATTTAGGAACACATCATGACCACTCAAGAGTCCAGGAAGTCAAGTGGCTTGACATGAACTCTTCAATAACAAACTTCAGTGTAATTAACTCATTTCACCATATAATATTTCATTCAGTTTGGAGTACGGAATTAGTGCCAGCTCCTTCCAGAAATAATTCTGGCCCGAATACAATAGTACTTGTACCAGGAATCCACTACTCTAGATGTGTATCAATTGAAACTATTTCCAATACACAATTGCCTTGGCCAAGGACTTTCAGAGTAGTAATTCCTACAAGTGACCGTGAGATATTCGCCCCTACTATTACGAGTGCTGAATCCTTTATTGACTCTTTCAACTACTTTCGTTTACCTCACAATGTACCCAATATCCATCCCATAGGCGGCCCTCGATCAAGCTCCGAAGATTGGAATCAAAGTGCAAGGCTCAGCAAACAAAGTACCTTGGAGATCTCAAGTCTAAGAATACTTGCACGTTTGCTATATTGAGATTATATCACTGGCACTAAATAGTTATCCATGTATTTATCTCAAAGCTAGGTCATCCAATGAACTTGTTCCATTAACAAGCATCCATGTGTTAACTTTGAGTATCTCAATACTCATGGATATGAGAAACACCGCCTGATCAAATTAGGAAGTCTAACACATGATAATGTTGACACATTAATGATGTCCTATCTCATTAATACTATGACTAGGGACTATTTAAGTACTAACACTATACAGTATAGTAGGAATTTCACATCATGATCTCTATCATGATTTTCTTAACACAGTGTTGTACTAGGGACTTTATCGAACAATTATATTCCTTAAAGTAAACAAAAGAAACTATAAGATAAATAATGCCTTTTATTAAAAGAAAATGTGTTATACACAATATACAAGTGATTGCCTCTAGGGCACAACACTAACAATTTTATTTTAATAAATGGCATTATTTATCTTACAGTTTCTTTTGTTTACTTTAAATAATATAACTGTTTGATAAAGCCCTTAGTACAACACTGTGTTAAGGAAACCATGATAGAGATCATGATATGAGATTCCTACTATACTGTATAGTGTTAGTACTTAAATAGTCCCTAGTCATAGTATTAATGAGATAGGACATCATTAATGCGTTAAGACTAGCATGTGTTAGACTTTCTGATTTGATCAAGCGGTGGTTCTCATAACTGTGAGTATTGAGATACTCAAAGTTAACACATGGATGCTTGTTAATGGAACAAGTACATTGGATGACCTAGCTATGAGATAATCATATGGATAACTATTTAGTGCCAGTGATATAATCTCAATATAGCAAACGTGCAAGTATCCTTAGACTTGAGATCTCCACGGTACTTTATTTGCTGAGCATTGTGCTTTGATTCCAATTTCTGGAGCCAGATTGAGAGCCACCAATGGGCTGGATATTGGATACATTGTGAGGTAAACGAAAGTAGTTGAGAGGGTCAATAAAGGATTCACCACTCCTAATAGTAGGGGTGAATATCTCATGGCTACTTGAATGAATTACTACTCGAGAAGTCCTTGGTTAAGGCGACTGTGTATTAAAGATAGTTCCAATTGATACACATCTAAAGTAGTGGGTTCCTGGTACATGTACTATTATATTCGGGCCAGAATTAATTTATATTCTGAAGGGAGTTGGCACTAATTCTATACTCCAAACCGAATGAGATATTGTATGGTGAAAAGAGTTAATTGCACTATAGTTTGTTATTGAAGGATTCATGTCAAGCCACTTGACTTCCTAGACTCTTAGGTGGTCATGATTTGTTGTTAGATACCGCCCATGATCTGGGAATATGAGTTTCTTAATTGATGAATTAATAAACCAATCCTGGTTAGAATTAATAGGATTAATTCTAATTAATTATGAATTATTAATTTCAAAGACGTTTGGATTAATTCATGTTCGCTACCAATTGACCGGGAAACCTAATAGATCACACACAATAGAGGATTATATACTCAAGATGTTATTTGATAATATAGTGGGGTTAATTGCGAGAAAGAGAAGTAGTTGTGGCCAAATTATAATTAGTTATAACTTATAGTCCAAGTTGTAATTGTGAGAACTTGATATTTCAAATTACAATTAGAGAATTCTAATTGTTTTAGAATCCTGAGATGGAGAAATTTCAGCAGCTTTTTCATGATATGTGTGAGACACACACGAAACCCTAGCTTGAGAGGAATTGATGCCAAAAACAACAACTCCTAAACCCTAAGGGATACATGATCCTCTCTCTCTCTCTCTCTCTCTCTCTCTCTCTCTCTCTCTCTCTCTCTCTCTCTCATTTTTCTTCAGCAAAGAGGAAATGAAAAACCTTAACCCTAGCTGCCATTTTGGTTTATGCTAGCACATAAACATCTTGGTGCTTGTGTTGGGGATATGCCCTAGAGTCAATTTGTACTTATACAATTGTCATTATGTTTTATATAATAATATGAGGCTTTCCTTTCCATGAATAGTGAGTTTTGTTTTGTTGGTCATCAAGTACGTGACTTGATAGTAAAACCCTACAATGAATACAATGACTATTCTAAAAATGTCCCTGATCGATTATTATTTTTGGAATAATAATAAATTAAGATTAGTATGTTTGTGACTTGATGGCTATGTTTTACTGGCCATGGATATTTGTGATATCAAGTCAAGACATAGATAAATGTTAGAGAACATTGTATTGGACATGACCCACTGTGAGAGTACTTCATGGAATATGTCATAAGTACTTTCTAACCATAATAATATTGAAAGTCCTTCGACCTAAATTCATCATAATTTCCTACTTGATAAATTCTATATTTTGACATTGTCTAAAGTTGTCTTTAACCAGATAATAAATTAGACTACTGTTGGATATAGAATAAATCAGGGAGAGGAATATGATTGATTATGAAGGAATTTGTCCCTCTCAGTTATGGGAGAGATATCCATGGGCCCCTTGATAAGTTAGACTGTTAAAATGCATGGCCGTGCTCAAATATATCAATCTAAGATATTGATATCATTTGTTTGAACAGTCTACTTTGAAATCAAGAAATAATTGATTAAGCTTAATAAGGATAACATGCTCCGTGCCTTATGCTTAATCTGGATATCGTGTGACAAAAGGACTAAATATAAAATTATGGTTTGGTTCAAAGAGATCACTGATCTTCATTTAACCTGGATAGTTATAATGTTTTGCTAGAAACCGCTTATAACTTGTGGGCCATTTAAATATGATTTAGGCACACTGCCAGTATTAAATGAACCTATAGGGTCACACAATAAGCGAACTTGTTAGGTTATTTTTCTGGTGACCAGGTTCGATGAATCTGGATGATATCCAGATTATAAGAATCTGACTCGGTAAAATAATTAGTTAAATTACCGAGATAATGGCAGAATCTTATCATACCAGTTTTAATTTAATTTGGATTTAAATTAGAATATGATAAGATATGATTAGGGTTGGACTCTAAGAGGTTCGAGGGTTTTTAAGAAAACCCTAGCCGTCTTTTCAATAGTCCAATTTTTCGGTTGAGAACATTCGTGCCATTCTCTACCAGAAAGAAAAAAACCTCTCAAACCCTAGGCGCTAGCACTCCCCGGGTATCGAGTGAGTTCGCGGTGTGTATCCGATAGAGGACGTTCGCATACTGCAGCGTCTGGTGATTGTTCGGGTTGAACGTACAACAGCAGCAACCGTAATCGAAGGATTTCGATTACAGACAACCGGAGGTAATTCTTAAAACTTAGATCTTCTTAATCGTTTACTTGGGTCCTCGGGAGGGATTCGTAGATGTTTTCCGCGTTTAGGAGTCCACGAATACCAACAGCTTGAGTGTGATTCTCCGTGTGGGTTTCTGTTAGAGATAATCACACACTGTGATTATAGTGGTTAGATGTTCAACTCTCATGGTGTTTGATCAAAAGGATTGCTAGATCGCGCCTCAGACTTGAAGAAGAAAAACTTTATTTTTCATACGCTCAAAGAAAGGTAAATCTGTTACCTTTGTTCTCTATATGTCTTACTTTCCACTCATATGCAGATTCTGGGATAGTATTTTAATCTTGTTTTTCCGCTGGGCCATATATGATATGCATGAGAGATACCCAATATCAACACATACATATGGTCCTCTTTTCTAGAATCCTTCTATTTCTGCTGCGTAATGCATATCTGATGCATGTAAGGATTTTAACAGTGGTATCAGAGATAGGTTGTGTTTAATTTACAGATATTTTGCCATTGGAGTCTCTATTTTCTTCTATGAAAATTGTTTCACAATGAGTATGATGTCTGAAAGATGTTTCGGGTTGCTTCTTGAAATTGTTTCAAGAATTTTGGGTCTCTGTTATGTTCTAAGATTGTTATGAATGCATCTTGTTTTCTAGAAATTTATTTTTATAGGTTCTGGATGCAATGTATGGTGATTCTATAAAGAAGGTATCAAAATCTATTGTGAAGTTGTTTTGTGACTCGGGTTATTCTGTACAGAAAAACGTTTTTGTATGTACAAGTCTACACAGCTAGTTTTTCTGTACTTGTTACATTGAAGAAAAGTTGTTTGAATTGTGTTTTCAAGGAAAAACAATTTCTGAAATTACAGTTTTGTTTCAGTACAGAAAATATGTTCTATGATTCAAATTAAGCAAAAGAAAATTTTTGTCTACTGTGGTTATGGAAAAAAAGAATGTCTGTTTGATGTTAACTTGATCAAAAATGGAAATTGTTGCATTAAGTTCTTTTTGCAGGTTTATGAACACTGCTTAAATGATGAACAGAATGTCTGTTCATTCCAGAATTTGCTGCAAAAATCGAAGAAAAACAACCAGAAATTGTGTCTAGAAGTGGCGGAAAAAAAATTAAAAAAAAAGGTTTTTAGCCCCAAGCCACGGCTTCACATGGGACAAGCTCCTATGCGTGACGTTCATCATGGGGAGGATGATGTTCACCCTCTCCAGGATGCAATTTTGTTTGTTTATTAAAAAATATTTTTTTTATACACCATTTGTTTTTTTTTTTCTAGTTGCCCACGATGAAGGTTTTTTCCTTTTTTCCACTTGCACCCAAATCTTCCTAGAAATTATGTTTTTGGACTAACCAAGATTAATTTCTAAAATTGGTTTTGGAAATTAATATATATTATCTAAAACATTGATTTTAGCTATGTAAAAAAAATAAATAAGTTTTTTTTATTAATTCTCGTTTTGAGAATTAAATCTAATTATGATTAGTTTTTAAATGGGATCCATGATTTGGGATAAAATTACATTTTGAAAATTAATATATTTTCTAAAATATTGATTTTAGATTATATATTATTATTTAATTCTTAAAATTTGATTTTAGCAACTAATAAATCTTCTAAAATATTGATTTTAGATTTTATCCAAATTAAATTTCTAGAATTTGATTTTAGAAATTAAATCTAAAATTTTGATTTTAGATTTTATCTTAATTTAATTTCTAGAATTTGATTTTTGAAATTAAATCTAAATTTGTTTTATTTTTCCAAAATAGAGATTTTGGAATAATAAAATTATATGTTTAATTTTTGTTTAAGCATAATTAATGGCATGGTGGATGGTTATGGGCTAAAACCAAATTATATCTGTTCATGTATTTTTACAGTTTTGGTTTTTTATTAAATGGGACCTGCGTGTCTTGCCTTCTCTAAAATTCTTATGTAATTCTCTTCTAATCTAACTTCTCTCGAATGTAACTCAAAGTTTCTGTATTTAGGAAATTTGTGTAATTAAATTACATAGGTTAGGTAGGGATAGAATTATTTTAATTTTGTAGATGGCGACCAAAACAAGGCGAGAGGGTAAGACCTTCTACTTAAAACATGCATGAATATATAGGTTTAACCATGTTAATTTCCTTTTTGGCTCGAGAAAATTAATTTAGAAAAAGTTCATAACCATACCACGTAATCATTTTATAACCATGATTATCAATTTATGTGATTTATTGATATATTTATATATGTCATTTTATGAAATCACTAAAAAGAATAAATCCTCAATTAATATTAAACCTATTCTTTCCGTTAATATAGTAAGAACGAGACTCCATTTTCGAGACTAGGTTGTTGGGCTAACCCAAGTCTACTCGACATCGGGTATGTTCAAGCTATGAAATTAAATTCCTGATTAATGGGTCAGGTTTAACTAAGTTTTTTATCCCAGTTGGCCTAACTCAAGCAGAAAGAAATTTAGAGAAAATATTGGGGTGGCCCAAAAGGCTTTAAGAATAAAAGATGTTAACCACCCAATGATCTAGTAATTACATACGATGTAATTGGTATTAGATACCTACCATTGAACTCAATGGTGATTTCTTGGGTAAACCTAAAGTTATTCTTGAGAAATTTGGATACCGGTCCATTAGGAAAGCTTCCAATAGGCTTTCCCAAATCAATAGTGGGGGCTGTTGGTTTGAGAAAAATAGTAGAGTAATAATGCGTTTAATTAAAGACCTAATTATTTGCATTACATGTGCATATAAAGTTAGCTAATATTCTCTATCTTTACATCTAGGTCACGTGCATCATGTCAAATAACCTAAACTTATATAGCATTTTGGAGACCAACAAACTAACTGAGTCAAACTAACTGAGTCAAACTATCTTGACTGGTATAGAAACTTGGTCAAATGCTTTTATTTTGCCATGACCAGCTCAAGATGCTCATGCTGATGAGCGTGCTATCCACAAGAAACACAAGGAGGATAGTGACACAGCATCCTGTATCATGCTGGAGTTAACGACTCCTGAGCTGCAAAAATTGCACGATCATATGGATGCTCAATCGATGATTCTCCATCTTCGAGAGCTGTTTGATGCCCAAGCTAGAATAGAGAGATATGAGATCTTGAAGCAACTGTTCCGTTACAAAATGGCTTAGGGTACTTCTGTAGCCACTCATGGGTTGAAGATGCTGGGCTTGATTGAGAAGCTTAGGTCTCTTGGGTTCGTGATAGACCATGAATTAAGTATTGACTTAATTCTACAATCTTTGCCTAATAGTTTTTCACAATAAACATTTCGTGTATGCAGGTTTGCCAAAACCATAAAATGTGTTTGCAAGCCAATTTTCATCAATAAACAGCTATTGAGTGGAGCAATGTTCATCATATTCAAAACAATTCTCAATAAATCATCCACTCATCAAAATCATTGATTCATACAGTAGGGATTAGCAATGATTTAATAATAATAATAATATCTAAGTCTATATCATGATTACTATCATGATAACTTCCCAATGTAACCGTTCAACACTGGGCAGTGCGTAATCCGCCTACTAGGATGAGATACTCCTCCATCTCTGTACCCAACACATCGGTTGTCTAATTTGGAAGAATAAAGTCCATATGGACCAACATGCTAGCTCGGACCGGCCTGACTAAATAGTACTGTCATCTCTTTAAATAGAGCTCATCTTTTGGAGGTGGCCTCTTGCCAGAAGACTCATTCTAACTTTCCAAGACTAATTCCACTAGCCTACCCCCGCTGAGTATTCAACGCTCACCATTTAGGTGTAGAATCATTTCTCTTATTTTCACAATCATTGATTACCTTGTATACATCAAGCTTTTCAAAACGTTTTAGTGATAAGAAAAAGGAAATCGTTTTTAGTTAAACGTTGAGATTTGACAAAATCATTTACAGAATAAAATATCCACGTTTTCAATCCAAGTATCAAAATACCATAATAACAATTCATCATGTTCAACCATCGTTTCAATCATCATGTCAATCATCATATTGACACCATTTCAATATCATTATACAAAAGACTTGTAAACATGTAATATTTAGCAAAATAGTTATACATGGACTTACTTGAATATACTCAGCAATCAACCACAGCAATGCTTACCCTCTCTTTCACTTTCTTCCTTATCTAGAATCATTGATTCTATAATTAGGATCCAAATGTTATTCCACTATCATCACGCATCATGAATTTCTATGATCATACTAATCTTCTAATTCATCTAAGGCATCTAGATAGACTAATGCATTAAATCATCACTATAGCTTTACATGATCATGTATCTCATCATTATGCATGCTTAAAATCAAATCAACTCATTTATTCTATGACTTCAAATATTCATCTACCAAAAATCTCATATAATGAATATATTTGCTTTTAAAGATCTCATCTTTAATCACCATGCAATAGATCTAGGTCATTATAGCAGTATTTAACCATGCTTTACTCCATATACACTTAGTTCACAATATTGTACCATCAAACCTCATCAATTCATCTATTCATACTTTTCATGCAAGACTTCATGCGTAATAGCACCACTATAAAGTCAAACGTATCTAAATCAGAGGAGTTAAGCCTCAATTACCTCTTAGATGGCACAACAAGAGCAAAGATGGCACCTTTGATGCTTGGTTGAATTTACTTTGAAAGGAAGAGTTGTTTGATGGCTCTTGGACCTTTGTTCAAAAACTCCAATAATAGGGGACAAGAATCGACCTCTTGATGGCCGAGATTTAGAAGAAAAGAAGAAGATTAATTGAATAAAAGTTGGTAGGGGTTGAAGGGTTACTCACCTTAGGTTTAGTTTTCACTTTTGGAGAGGATTGGAGGTTGCAATAGACAAAATCCTTAGAGAGAGTGGTAGCTAGAATTTTTCATATTTAGGGAGTGTTTAGGGTTTTTTTGAGGGCTGGTTGATGAAGGAAATAGGTTAGAGTTGGGTGTTTTAGTGTTCAGAAGAGTCGAACCTTGCTTTGGACTCTTGATCACAACAAGGAAAAAAAAACAGCTTTTAGCCTTTCTTGATGTAGCTGATTTTGAGCAGTTTTTTGGGAGGGTTTTATGGCTGATTTCTGATTGTTATTGTGGCCAAAAATAAGAGAGGAAAAGAGGAAAATAATGGCTGCTTTTTAGTTCTTGTATTGGCTAAAAATTGGAGGGAAAAAGTGAGGGCTTTTTGGTGTTGTTGTTTTAGCCAAAACAAGAGAGAATTGGAGAGCAATATGGCTGGAATTTTCGTGAGTGTGTGTGTGTTTAGAGTGGCCAAAATTATGGAGGAAAGAAGGGAGAAAATCTAGTTGTTCAATTAGCTAAAAGAATTTTGATTGATTAAAACTACTTAAGGTAAGTTTCTCCTATGTTTAGGGAATTTGAATGGAATTAAATACCTATCAAGGGTGGCGGCTAGGGTTTGTGTTTTTCCAGAAAATTCAAGTAATAGAAATAGAATATTAGACCAAGAAATAATTTAGTTAATATCCTAATTTATTTTAGGAAAAAATAATTAATTAAGGAATAATTATATTTGGTGATAAAATCTAGTTTTATGGAATAAAGCTGATTTTTTTTCCTTAAATACTAATTTTTGAAAGGAAACAAGTCTTGGGGAAGAATATTTATTTCCATTAAAGATTTGTCAATATCTCTTTATTTCCAATTAAAACTCTTTAGAGAAAACCAATTTGGCAACTTTCCTTCTATTAAAAATAGGAGCTACAATATAGCTTCCAAAATAAATGCTCCTATGTTTTTCTTTCCATAATAAATCCATTGGATAAAATCTTTAGAAATTTTCCGATATGGCAATATTTTGAATTCCTAAAAGATTAGAATAAAATATTAATTAGAGAATAATAGGGATTTAATTTACTTTAATTCTTTTTATAAAAAACTCAAAACAGCCACATCCTATATTTTAGGGATTGGGAATCTAAGGTGGCGGCTAGCCCTACGGGGTTCGGCCAAATGGAGAAAATTATGGGAAAAAGACCTTAATTAGGAATAAGAAGAAAAAGGTTTGCAAGAGTTGAAATTTGAACTCAAGTCACCAAAGAATACACACCAAGTTTTAACCACTATTCCACAATAATTCTTGTGTGAATAATCACCAAATAAATTCCTATAAATCCAATTCAACTCCCTTCATTATTATTTCATTAAATTCTACTCCATGAGAACAAAATGTCTACCACCTCATATAACACAACTACACCCAAATAAATTACTCCATGAAATATCAAACACATAATTCACATATGCTTCATAAAGATAGTTCAAATTTATCTAATACAATATAAAATGCTATGCTATACATGACTTTCCCCATGAACTAATGGTGGTTTAAAACAGGGTATTATACAAGGACTAAAGGCAGTAAAAGGCTAGAGAAAGGCGACGTGGATCTGCGTACTGCAAATAGAGCAAATGTTGCTGCACTTGCTATGGGGACATATGAGCTGAACCTGCCTTCAGGATTAGTTTTAGAATTGCAAAACTATTATTTTGTACCAGTTTTAATAAAAACATTATCCTAGTTGCGTGCTTAGACTTGTATGGATTTCATTTGATATTTAAGAATAAATATTGTTCTTTTTCATTGAATGATATTCATTATGGTTCTGCAACTTTTGTTAATATTTTATATATTCTAGATATGGATAATCCAATTCTCAATATGAAGAATAAGAAACCAAATATTGATAACCTAAATATCTCTTACTTATGGCATTGCCGTTTAGGCCATGTAAACAAGAATCGTATTTCTAAGTTACATAGGCTTGGTGACTTAAAGTTATTTGATTATGAATCATATGGCACTTGCGAGTCTTGTTTACTAGGTAAAATGGCTAAAACCCTTTTTTTTGGAAAAGGAGAAAGGGCCAAAGGTTATTAGAACTCATACATTCTAATATATATGTCCCAATGTTTATATAAGCAAGAGAAGGTTATAACTATTTTATAACTTTTATCGATGATTTTTCACGATATGGATATTTGTATTTAATGAAATGCAAATCTGAAGCTTTTGAAAAGTTCAAAGACTTCAAGAATAAAGTAGAGAAATAACTTAGCAAAAATATTAAGACTCTAAGATCGGATCAAGGAAGTGAATACTTAAGCTAAGAGTTTCAGGGTTATCTTAGAGATAATGGGATATTATCTCAATGGATTCCACCACATACACCTCAACATAACGGTGTATTTGAGAGAATGAATCGAATCCTTTTGGACATGGTACGAACCATGATAGTTTCTGCAGACTTGCCAAAATTGTTTTTGGGGTACGCACTAGAGACTTCTGTTTATATTCTAAATAGGGTTCTGTCAAAAATAGTTGATACCACCCCTTTGAGATGTTCTTTGACAAAATACCAAAGTTATTTCACTTGAGAGTATGGGGTTGCCCTGCCTTTATCGAAAGGCTATAGTCAGACAAACTTAATAGTAAGTCTGACAAGTGTTTATTTGTGGGTTATTCGAAAGAATCTTTCGGGTATTACTTCTATCTCCTCTCTAAAAACAAAGTGTTTATTTCGAAGTATGCTGCCTTCTTAGAGAAGGAGCACATGCTCAAAGGGGACAGTGAGAGTAAAATTGAACTTAGTGAAGTTTAAGAAGAACCAACAAACAAGGATCAATCGTCTGATCCCACATCTATTGAGAGAATAGATGAACCTTCTACTACACAAGTTCCAAGTAGGTTGAGTGGGATACGTATGATACCTGAGAGATATAGATTTCTTATAAGTGACCACAATGACGTATTGCTCATAGATAAAAATAACCCTACTACCTACAAGAAAGTTCTGAACAGTTTAGAATCTGACAAATGACTTGAGGCCATGAAATCAGAGATGGATTCCATGTATGAGAACCAAGTATGGACTTTGGTTTATCCACCCAAAGGAATCAAAACTATTAGGTGCAAATGGATTTTCAAGAAGAAAACTAAAAAACCATAGAGGGGGGGAGTAAATAAGGTTTTTGGAAAAAAAAAAAATAAGAAATCTGTTTTACACAATATAAATGTTCTTCAAGTTTCTCTAACCAACTACACTACAGTAGAGAAAGCTATTCAAGGAAACTTTGAGAAATATCCAGATTCAGATTGAGATAAGGAGGACGATGCAATTAATGCTATATTGAAAATGGGTTGGTGACCACCTTTAAAGATTTTTTTAAGATACTAAGAGATTCCAAGCAGGGACAGTTTGCAAGATTGCTCGAAAATAATATTGAGAGTAAATGCAGATGAATGAGACACGGAATGTATAATGATTCGATCTACCAAGATCTACATCTACTACCTTAAACTTACACTTAAGGATTTTCAACTAAATTTCATTTACCCAACTTAATGGAATCAATTTGTACCATATACAAGAAAGGATCACCACACTTGGTTTTCCAAAACCTCTCAATCAACCAACAAATCAAGGCTCACCCCAGATGGGGTTTACACCACAACCTTGGTACACAAAAGAGATTGAAGATAAATGGAACAGAAAAGGCTCACTTTTTTTAGCAAATGCACACCAAGAACAAGCACAAACACTTTTACCTTTAAGGCACAATTTGATTTTACTTTGAAGCACTTTGATAAAGGATATTTTTGTTTTCTATAGAGCAAAAGTGTTTCTTAGAAAGATAGGACAAAAATCAGCTTTCAAATCGAGTTTAGAAGTCTTATATAGAGACATAAAGTAAAGTACCAATGGCTAATTTTTGCAGTCAGATTTACCCGCAGATTTTTTCAGGTGCCTTAAAGTACCAAAATGGACTCATATTTCGGACGATGGTGCATCCAAGCGTAAAGTACCAAAATGGCACCTTTTCAGGCGAAAATGATTTGAACTGTTTACAGCTTTTTGGATGAAACTTTTGGGTGCATGGTCACCCAAAACGCTCAATCCAAAATTCTAAGGATTTTTAAAACTTTGAAATCTTTTATTTTAGTGCTTCTCGGTCGAATTAAAATGAGTCAAAACGTAAAGATGACATAGGAATTTACATAGAGAGATACCTTAACAAGGATTCCTAATCTAAGGTTCTTCCACAATGGATTCTTTTGATTTGAAATCTTTCAAGCTTGATCTTTCTTCTTGATTTTCTCTTTTCTTATTCTATAGCTTCAAAAGTTGCTTTAGAAATCATATTTGAATGTCTTGGAAGACCTGAGGTCAAACATGTCATATAACAAGTAAATCACACATGTTAGTGCTCATCATTGTTTGTCCTAACTCAAAACATAGGAGACCACTCTTAAGGCTAACAATCTTCCCCTTTTTGAGTGATAACAAACTTGATGGGATTGTGATATATAAATAATAATGATATGTACATTACGAACATGTTTAGACCGAGAGAAATAAGAATATTTTTTAATGAAGTGTAATCTCTATTTATAGAACTCAAAGAGAGCTCAGGAGTTAAAGATAAGAATTTTAGACATATACTCAAAAGTATGGCTCAATGTATAGTACGGACATGTTTAGACCAAGAGAAATAAGAATATTTTTTAATGAAGTGTTATCTCTATTTATAGAACTCAAAGAGAGCTTAGGAGTTGAAGATAAGAATTTTAGACATATACTCAAAAGTATGGCTTAATGAGCCTATGGCCTAACCTACCTCTATATCCTCCTTCCTTCCATCACACGACCATTCCTTACAGGAATAGTCGTTAAAATAATTTTATATACATGTATAGAAGAGAGCATAGAAAATAAGTCATAAGGTGAGATGCTCCCCCTTAATATGTGCATATATGAATATTTGTAAAGTATGAGAGAAAATTGGAGTCAATTTTATATGTCCAAAATGTACACCCAAAACCTGCTGAAGAGGAGTATGGACCTATTCAGAATTTAAGTTTTGGATGTCCAACATGTGTGTCCAAAATAACATGTAGTTTTAAAAGAACACATTTTTGGACTGGACTTTTGGATCAAGAAAATATGAGTCTAAAACTCCCCCTGTCATAATGTAGAAGATAATGTATTTTTTAGAATTTTATTCTATCTTGGTTTTCTCAAAGAGTTTTGATCATTAAGGAAGCTATCCTACTATATGAGATTTTTATCAATGAATTTGTCATAGAATCATGTTAATAACTTAAAACAATTTTACCAATAACTTTAGTCTCAAAGACACCTTTATTCCGAAAGAGAGTACTTTTGGACGACATTCAGGATACTAAACTGGTGTCCTTTTTAGACATTGACAAAATGAAATCACAGATCATAAATTTTCATATCAAGCAGTTCATCCAAATCTTGTCATGAATTTTATAGAAAGAATTTCAGGACCTTAGCTATATTCAGAGGTAATACGATAGTGAAAAATATTAATTTTAGTGTAGAAAATCAATTCGGAGCACAAAGTTTCCCTCATGTTAGTTTACTACTCAAGGACTGTTAAGTAGTTATTCATTAATACATTATTAACAATTAGCCACGGAGAGCATAGCACACAACCACATAGATGATCAAATAAATTTTTCATTTTCTCTTGATCAGTAGAATAATCATAGTACAGTCACAATCATAAGTAGAACCTTATCCAACATTGCCCAATCATAACAGGCAAGTTATAAACATAATCAATCCAACAACGAATATTAGTCAATTTTCTCCCCTTTTGTCATTAATCAAAAGAGGAATAACAGAAATGAAGCAGGAAAAAGGATATATGTAGATATGAAGCATTCATAAGTTAAGCAGATAGACTAGTTTAAAGACAGAAAATAAATTATTCAGATGCAAAAAAAGAAATTAGGAATTGTTCAAGATAGCAGTGAGAATTGAGGTCAATCAGGGTAAAGGTCAACTAGAATGCATTCTATTAATCTGGTCACTCAGGAGATATGAACTGTTTCAATCTTTGTCCCTGCACCTTTTCGGGAGTGCTGACCAGTAATCCTACTTGATTTTCTCTTAACCACAACATGTTTCTGTCTCTTACCAGATGAGATACGAGGTTCAGAGGAGGCAAGGAGTGCTACAGCATTCTGAGGCGGGGATTTTTCTTTGTCTTGTGCAGTAACTATCACTTCCTTAGCAGGCTGTTCTTGTCCAGTTTCTTCCTCAGTGACTGTTGCCTTTACTGTTTCTTTTGATGTAATAGGTGTTGCAAGAGCAGACACTGATTCATCTATTTTTGCCTTCTTCTCCACTGCTGTTAGTCTATTTCCAAGAGTTTGGATTTCTGAGCTGAGACCATCCAATTTAACAACTAGAGAATTGATGGCATACAATATGCTTTTAGATAATCCTTTGTCCTGAGCATGTTCTTTCCCTTTGGCAGAGGATGCTTCTTGAGGTTCTACCTCACTTTTTCTTTTAGCTCCAATAGAAGGGGCATTCTTTCCCTCAGTTTTTACTTAACAATCTTTCCTTTTCCTCACCATCTGTGTCATAGAGTAACTTCCATTCATTTTTCATCCTCACCTATCCCATGTGCTCAAAAGACTCAATGCTATATATATATTCATTTTTGAAGGCGTACAAGGGACTGAATTTAAATCAGCATCAAAATATCTGAAGACTTTTGTTAACAGATTTCCATGTGGCAGGGCCTTACTAGAGGTGTTTCTTGTTTGCAACATCAATTTGGCAGCCAAGAACCCAAAACTAATTTGTCTTCTCTTAGCCAAGGCTAACATAATTACCATCTACATAATGTTAATAGAGGTTTTATGACCAAAATTTGGCACCACCATGGTAGAGACCATATGGCGTAAGATCCTTCCTTCTCCATTTAGTCATTTAGTGTTTCTGTTACTGGAATTCTCGAAACTCCTTCCACCAGTACACATTTCTTCAAATTTCTTTAACTCAAACATGTCAGTTCCCTCTGGAAATTTATTCAGTTCAAAATACTAAATCCCTCCATCTTTGACTTCACATACTTTATTCAGCAAATGGTGGTCGAACTTAATATTCTTTCCCCCAACTCTAGAAGTATACCATCAAATCATAAACCCTCCCCCTGTTTCCTCAAGACGACATTTCCTCATATTAGTGTAGAATTCCCAAATGAGTGGGGTAAACAATTTTTTATTGACAGACACTAAACAACCCCAACTAATAGACTCAAACATATTCAACACATTGGAGAAATTCAAGAAAGATGATGGATTAACTCGATACCCAATAATCACAGTTCTATTTCTTGATACCCAATTATTATAATCAGACTCACTTTTTGAATCTATAAATTGAAGTACCTGAGTCTCGGAACTTTGTTGTTCCGGTGATGATTTTAAGGAATCATAATGGGAGGCCGAGAAATCTGGTGCAGTTTGCTGAAGTCTTCTTCTTTGTCTGTGGAAAGATTTTTCACACCTTCTTTGGTTTTGGTGTGGCTGATTTCGTTTTTGCCATTTTGTTAAGAAGATAAGGGCTTTGACACTCGATTGTTCAAAGAGGAAGAACTCAGAGAATTTTGGGAAGATGGAATGAGTATTTGTCAGTTACAGAGTTTGGAAGAGAGAAGAAAAGAAAGTCCTTTGCTAATACCTAGAAAGTTGCGATAGAAGTACACTTAAGTACATTGAAAAAGCCACTTTACTCAGAGATTTAAAAAGGCGTCTTGAGAAAAGCGTAAGCAATTTGAAATTTAAACATGAAAATATGGAAGCAGTTATTTTAAAAGGAAAATATGAAGCATTAAGGATGATTCTGTTTTGGATTCAGGCCCGATCCGAAATATACATCCAAACGAAACTTCTTCAGGGATGAGTTTTGGAGGTGGGTTTTAGACTCAAACACTACATCCAAAATCTTTGTCTTTAGTGATTCTGCAAGAAAAGAAAAGAAAAACTTGTGCAAACAGATCAGTCATGTGATTTTTGTAATTCCCAAATCTCTTCTCAGATTGTTGAATCTTTCTTCGACTAGAGGTTTTGTAAAGATGTCGGCAAGTTGTTCATCAGTTGAAATATATTCAATACACACATCGCCTTTAAGCACATGATCACGGATAAAATGATGTTTAACTTCTATATGCTTATTCCTTAAATGTTGAATAGGATTCTTAATTAGATTTGTAGCACTTGTATTATCACATAATATAGGTACGCAATTAAAATTAAGACCAAAATGAAGCAATGTATTTTTCATCCACAAGATTTGTGCGCAGTAGCTGCCGGCTGCAATATATTTAGTCTCGGTTGTGGATAAAGATACACATGCTTGCTTCTTGTTGTGCTATGATACTAGAGAGTGTCCAAAAAATTGATAATAGCCACGTGTGCTTTTTCTTTCCACTTTGTAGCCCGCATACTCCGCATCAGTGTATCCTATAAAATCAAATGTATTAGTATGAGGGTACCATATACCATAATCATGAGTGCCGATTAGATATCGAATGATGCATTTTACTGTACATAGATGCGATTCCTTTGGACATGATTGAAATTGGGCACAAAGATAAATTGAAAACATATTATCAGGTCGGCTAGCAGTGAGATACAGTAAGAGCTTCCAATCATACCTCTATACTTATGTTTATCTACCTTCTTACCTTTTTCATCTTTGTCAAATTTTATAGAAGTACTCATAAGTGTGCAGATTTCTTTGGCTTTGTTCATACCAAACCTTTTAAGCAACTCCTTGGCATACTTAGCTTGATTTATGAACATTCCATCATTGGTTTGCTTAATTTGCAGTCCAAGAAAGAAGTTTAGTTCACCCATCATGCTCATTTCGAATTCTTGCTGCATTGTCCTAGTAAATATTTTGCACAAAGAATCATTAGTAGCACCAAAAATTATGTCACCAGCATAAATTTGAGCAATAAGTAGATCACTAGATTTATCAAATTTGATCAACAAAGTGGTATCGATCAAGTCTCTTGAAAAACCTTTTGAAAGCAAGAATCTACTAAGCCTCTCATACCAAGCTCGTGGAGCTTATTTTAACCCATAAAGAGCTTTAAAAAGTTTGAAAACATGATTTGAAAAGTGTTCATGAATAAAACTAGGAGGTTATTCTACATACACCTCCTCCTCAATAAAACCATTTAGGAATGCACTCTTAACATCCATTTGATAAAGCATGAAATTTTTGAAGGAAGCAAAAGCAAGAAGCATTCTTATAGATTCTAGTCTAGCAACGGGAGCAAATGTCTCAGCATAATCAATGCCCTCTTCTTGATTAAATCCTTGGGCGACCAGTCTAACTTTATTTCTAATGACAGCTCTGTTTTTATCAAGTTTGTTTCTAAATACCCATTTGGTACCAATAACCAGACTATCAAGTGGTCTAGGGATAAGCTTCCAAACTTGATTTTTTTTTTAAATTTGTTTAGTTCTTCTTGCATAGTAATTATCCAAAATTCATCATGCAGTGCTACATCAATGCAGTTAAGTTCTATACTTAAGAGTAGGGAAAAGTTATCTATGAAATATCGTCTAGTTTTAACTTTATAGCTTAGATCACCAATATAGAAATAAAGTCCAAGTAAATCTGGAGAAATCATCAACTAGCACATATGCATACTTTTTACTACCAAGGCCAACAGTCCTCATTTGTCCAAACAAATCCATATCAATTAATTCAAGTGGTTTTAAGGTTGAAATTATTTTCTTGGTTTTAAAGGAAGTTTTGATTTGTTTTTCAAATTGGCATGGATCACAAATTTTTCGTTTATCAAACCTTATTTTGGGCAATCCTCTAACAAGCTCTTTTGAGGACAATTTGTTTAGCAAATCAAAAGATACATGACCTAATATTCTATGCCAAAGGCAACCATCATTGTCATGTACGGAGAGGCATCTAATACCATAAGTTATAAGGTCATTTAGATAGAATATATACACATTTTCAACACGGTTGGCAACAAAGATTATTTCTTTATTTGAACTATCCATGATAGAGCAAGAATCCTTTTCAAAAATGACTCTACAGTCGTTGTCACATAGTTGGCTAATGCTAAGCAAATTATATTTCAGCTCATCAATTAGTAATACTTGTTTTATAATGGCTGAGGAACCTTTACCAATATTACCTATGCTAATAATTTTTCCTTTCTTTTTGTCTCCAAATGTAATGAATCCTTCATTTGTGGTTTGTACATCTTCTAACAAGGTTGTATTTTCAGTCATATGTCTTGAACATCTGCTATCCAAGAACTACTTGGTGAAACTCATTTTCTCCAATTAATGTGCCTATATATGAGAAAGAAGAGTGATTTTTAGTTCTCACATTTTCTTGGGTCCATAAGGGTTAGTAGTTTTTCCTCTAATTTTCCAAAATGTTATTCTACCGGATTCTACTTTCTTCTTAATATGACACCTAGATACTATGTGTCCAGATTTTTCACAATATGTGCATGCTTTGTGTATCATGTAATATGAGGCAGCTTTAACAAATTGAGGTTTGTGAATTTTATCCTTGTTCTCATGTCTATAACCTAGGCCATTTCAGTTTCCAGCTTGGTATTGAGCCCCAAGTAATTTTTCTAGGTTGCTTTTGCCATTTGTAAATTTTTCAATACATGTAGTAAGGTCATTAACTCTATTTTTCATGTCATCAAACGTGCTAACCATACTTCCAAGAGAATGAATTTTATCATACAAATTTCCATTTTCTAGAGATACATAATGTAAAGTATTCATGATCACATCCTTTTCCATAATAGCACATATATGTGACTCAAGAAACATTTTGTTCTCACTCAACAACTTTTCATTTTCATTTAACAAATAATCAATCTTTAATTTTATTTCTTTATTTCTTCTAGATAATTATTTTTAGTTCATGAAACATATCAATTAGCAATTCATTTGGATCATCATGCTTCTAATGTGTAGATAAATGCGAATTAGATATGAAATCAGTGGTGGTAGAGTTTACCTCATTTTCCATGGCCATGAAGCATATGTTGGTAGCTTTGTTTTTAGAATCTTCTTCTTCAGACTTAGACCCATTTTGGTCCCAAGTCCCCATCAATCCTTTGTCTTTCTTTACCTTTAGCTCCTTCTTCTTCTTCTTAAGCATTCTCCCTTCCTTTTCTTTTGCGACTAGACAGTCAGCAATGAAGTGTTCAGTGCTTTTGCATTCATAACATTAAGGCTTAGACGCTAAGGTTTGTCCTTTCTTTTTGCAAACTTCTTTCCTTTTTTGAAGTTCCCTTTGTTGAACATCCTTCTAAATTTCTTTACTATCATTGCCAGTTCTTCATTATCTACTTCAGTTTCATCACTACTGTCTGATTGACTAGTTTCTACATCTTCTTTTTTAGCTTTTAGTGCTATCCCCTTTTTACCTTTATCATGATCATTGGATTCTTGAAACCTCTTGAGTTTCATTTCATGAGTTAGAAGAGAGCCAAGTAGCTCTTCAGTTGGTAAGGATTTTAAGTCCTTGCATTCTTCCACATCAAGAGCTTTCGATTGCCAGCTTTTAAGTAATGCATCTAGAAATTTTCAATTTTGTTCCCCAAGGGAATAAACCTTCCCATAGGTTTTGAGACCATTTGTGATATTTGTAAATCTAGTGAACATATCAGTTATACTTTCATTCGGCTTCATTGTGAATAATTCATAATCATGAATTAAAAGCCCTAATTTGGATTCCTTAACCTGGTTTGTCCCCTCATGGGTGACCTCAAGTAATTTTCACATGTCATGGGCTAAATCACAACCACTAACTTGATTGTATTCAGTGGCATCTAATGCATAATACAAGATGTTCATAGCCTAAAAATTCAATGTCATCTTAGCATTATCTTTAACATCAAATTCCTTATTTTGTTTAGGCACTTTTACGCCATCAACAACTTTTATTGGAATAAAAGGACCTTTTTTTTTTTATCAAATTCCACAACTCAAAGTTGATTGAACACACATAAATTTTCATCCTATTTTTTCAAAATGTATAGTTGTTTCCATTAAACAAAGGAAGTTGATTTGTTGCTAAACCTTCAACATATGGAAGAGAGGATGAGTTTGCCATGAGGATCTTTTCTACAAGGTTGTTAGATCGAGAATAAAGTAAACCAAGCTCTGATACCAAATGAAAAACCTTAGAGAAGGGGGGGAGTGAATAAGGTTTTTGGAAAACAAAAATTTGTTTTTTTAAGAAATCTATTTTACAGAATATAAATGTTCTTCAAGTTTCTTTGACCAACTACACTACAATAGAGAAGGCTATTCAAGGAAACTTTAAGAAATATCCATATTCAGACTGAGATAAGAAGTACGATGCAATTAATGCTATATTGAAAATAGGTTGGTGAACACCTTAAAGATTTCTTTAAGACACTAAGAGATTCCGAGCAGGAACAGTTTGCAAGATTGCTCAAAAATAAATGTTGAGAGTAAATGTAGAAGAATGAGACACGGAATGTATAGTGGTTCAATCTATCAGGATCTACATCCACTACCTTAAGCTCATACATAAGGATTTTCAACCAGATTTTATTTACCCAATTTAATAGAATCAATCTGTACCATATACAAGAGAGGATCACAACACTTGGTTTTTCAAAACCTCTCAATCAACCAACAAATTAAGGCTCACCCCATATGGGGTTTACACCACAACCTTGGTACACAAAAGAGATTGAAGATAAATGGAATAGAAAAGGCTCACTTCTTTTAGTAGATATGCAGCAAGAACAAGCACAAACACTTTTACCTTTAAGGCACAATTTGATTTCACTTTGAAGCACTTTGATAAATGAGATTTTTGTTTTCTATAAAGCAAGAGTGTTTCTTAGAAAGATATGACAAAAATCTGCTTTCAAATCGAGTTTAGAAACCTTATATAGAGGCATAAAGTAAAGTACCAATAGCTATAAAACGGCTAATTTTCGCTGTCAGGTTTACCCACGTTTTGGACTCATGTTTCGGACGATGGTGCATCCAAAAGGTAAGTCCAAAATGACACTTTTTCAAACAGAAACGATTTGAACTGTTCACAGCTTTTTAGACAAAGCTTCTGGGTGAAGGGTCACCCAAAACGCTCAATCCAAAATTTTGAGGATTTTTAAAACTTTGAAATATTTTGTTTTAGTACTTCTCGATGGAATTAAACTGAGTTAAAAAGTAAAGATGACATAGGAATTTACACAGAGAGATACCTTAACAAGGATTCCTAGTCTAAGGTTCTTCCACAACAGATTCTTTTGATTTGTAATCTTTCAAGCTTGATCTTTCTTCTTGATTTTCTCTTTTTGGATTCTATAGCTTCAAGAGTTACTTTAGAAATCATATTTGAACATCTTAGAAGACCTGAGGTCAAACATGTCCTATAATAAGTAAATCACACATGTTAGTCCTCATCATTATTTGTCATAAGTCAAAACACAAGAGACCGACCTTAGGGCTAACAAAAACCAACATGGATGGTAATATATTTACCTTTAAAGTATGATTAGTGGCTAAGGGTTATCGTCAATAACATGATATTGACTATAACGAAACTTTCTTGCTAATAGCCATGCTAAAATTCACCAGGATACTCCTAGCCATTACCGCTCATCATGATTATGAGATCTAGCAAATGGATATGAAAATAGCTTTCTTAAATAGAAATTTGACTGAGGAAGTGTATATGACACAACATGAGAATTTCACATCCAATGATAGCACAAAAGTGTGCAAGTTGCAAAGGTCTATTTATGGACTTAAGCAGGCGTCTAGGAGTTAGAACATCAATTTTGATGAAACAATCAAAGAGTTTGGGTTCATTCAAAACATGGATAAGCCTTGTGTGTACAAGAAGGTTAGTGCGAGCGCAACCATTTTCTTATTACTTTATGTAGATGACATATTGCTAATAGGAAACGATGTACCTGTTCTTCAATTAGTTAAAATTTGGTTGTCCAAGAAATTCTCCATAAAAGACCTTAGAGAAGAAACCTACATTCTTGGCATAAGGATCTATAGAGATATGTCAAAAAGGTTGCTAGGTCTTTCATAGTCTACATATATAGACAAAATGCTAAAGAGGTTTAACATGGATCAATCCAAAAAGGAATTCTTACCTATGACACATTGAGTAAGCCTTTCAAAATTGATGTCTCCTAAGTTGAAAGAGATCCCATGAGTAAGATTCCGTATGCTTCGGCAATAGGATCTATCATGTACGCTATGATATGTACAAGGTCCGATTTATCCTATGCTCTCAGTTTAACGAGTAGATACCAATCTGACCTAGGTATGGGTCATTGGGTGACTGTAAAGAACATCCTTAAGTACTTGTGAATGACTAAGGATGTGTTCTTGGTATATGGAGAGGGTGATTTGAAAGTAAAAGGATATACTGATGCTAATTTTCAAACTGATAAAGATGATTTTAAATCACAATCTATCTACATGTTTATGTTGTGCGGAACGGCAATAAGTTGGAAGAGTTCCAAACAAGAGACTATTGCTGACTCTACGATAGAAGTTGAGTATATAGCTGCTTCTGAAGTAGCTAAAGAAGCCGTTTGGATCAAGAAGTTCGTGACAGAACTGGGTATGGTCCTTAACGTTGTTGGTCTAATATCATTATATTGTGACAACAACGGAGCCATTGCACAAGCAAAGGAGCTACGGTCTCATCAACGATCCAAACACATACTACGATGCTATCACCTGAACTGGGAGATCATAGATAGGAAAGATGTAAAGATAGAGAGAGTTTCTACAAATGAGAACATAACTGACCTTCTTAGAAAACACTATCCCAAAAGAAACATGATAGGCATATTCAGTCATTCAATATTAGATACATGAATGATTGGCTCTAGTGCAAGTGGGAGTTTGTTAGTGTTGTGCCCTAGAGGCAATCACTTGTACATTGTATATGACACATTTGTTTTGTAATACAAGACATTTTTTATCTTTCAGTTTGTTTTCTTTACTTTCATGTAAAATAACTGTTAGGTAAAGTCCCTAGTACAATATTATGTTTAGGAAATCATGATAGAGATCATGATGTGAGATTCCTACTGCATTGTATAGTGTTAGTACTTCAATAATCCCTAGTCGTAGTATTAATGAGATAGGGCAACATTAATGCGCAAAGACTAACACGTGCTAGACTTCCTGATTTGATCAGGCGGTGGTTCTCACATCCGTGAGTATTGTGATACTCAAAGTTAACATGTGAATGCTTGTTAATAGAACAAGTACATTGGATAACCTAGCTATGAGATAATCACATAGATAACTATTTTGTACCAGTGAGAGAATCTCGCTATAGCAAACACGCACGTATCATTAGACTTGAGATCTCCAAAGTACTTTATTTGCTGAGCATTGTATTTTAATTCCAATCGCTGGAGCCAGATCGAGGGCCGCCTATGGAAAAGATACTGGGTACAATGTGAGGTAAACGAAAGTAGTTGAGAGGGTCAATAAAAGATTCACCACTCCTAACTGTAGGGGTAAATATCTAACCACTTTTGGAATTACTACTCGTGAAATTCTTGGCCAAGGTGATTATATATTGGAAACAATTCTAATTGATAAACATGTAGAGTAGTGGATTTCTGGTACAAATACTAATATATTCGGGCCAGAATTGATATATATTCTGGAGGGAGTTGGCGCTAATTCCGTACTCCAAACCAAAAGAGATATTATTTGGTGAAAGGAGTTTATTGTACTGTAATTTGTTATTGAAGGGTTCATGTCAAGCTACTTGACTTCCTGGACTCTTATGTGGTTATGATGTGTTGCTAAATACCACTCATGATCTACTAAATATGTGTTTATTAATTGATAAATTAATAAACCAATCCTGATAAAAATTAATAAGTTAATTCTAAATAATTAAAGATTATTAATCTCAAAGACGTTTGGATTAATTCATATTCGCTACCAATAGACTAGAAAACCTAATAGGTCATACACAATAGATGATTAAGTACTCAAGATGTTATTTGATAACATTGTGGGGTTAATTGTAAGAAATACAAGTAGTTGTGGCCAAGTTATAATTAGTTATAATTTTGAAAAAAAAAATTGTAATTGCTAAAACTTATTATTTCCAATTGCAATTTGTGAATTCTAATTTGATTAGAATTCACAAAATCGTGTACTCTGCGGTTATCACTTTGAAAAGAATGCCGTTTTCATTCTTTTTCAAATACACAAGGGGAATGGTTTTCCCTGTGGTGATATAACATACACACATCTTCTCTTATTCTTCTTCTCTCGGTGAACCCTAGCCACCAAAAGTTTTCTGCAAGCATGGAAAATATTGGGTGTCTTAAGTAACCATTCTCATGTGGATTACTGTTAAAACCAGTGTCACGTTGAGATTGAAGAGGCGAGATAAGCTATTAATCATCCAGTTGCTATTTGATCGAGAGGATTGTTGGATTGTGCCTTCAGACATGAAAGAAATTTTTGAACGACAGAGACATTTGGAAAAAAAAAAGCATATTTTTTTGGTTATGATCCGTATCAACACATACATGTAGTCCTTTTGTCTAGAATTCTTCTATTTCCGCTACATAATGTATATCTGATGCATGTAAGGAATTTAACACCTTTGCTTGTACAATGGCTCTATTGTTGTCACAACATAAATATATTGGACCAACAACGTTAGTGACCACTCCTAGTTTCGTCACGAATTTCGTGATCCAAACTGCTTCCTTAGCTACTTTAGAAGTGGCTATGTACTCAGCTTTTATCGTAGAATCAGTAATAGTATCTTGTTTAGAATTTTTTCAACTTATTACCCCTCTACCTAATGTAAATACATAGCTAAATTGTGATTCAAAATCATCTTTATTAGATAAAAAATCGGTATTAGTATACTCGTTCACCTTCTACATATACCAAGAATACATCCTTAGTCACTTGTAAATAGTTAAGGATGATCTTTACAGCCGCCTAGAGACCCTTACCAAGATTAGATCAGTATCTTCTCGTCAAACTGAGAGTATAAGATACACAGGCTTAGTACATATCATAGTATACATGATGGATCCAACTACCGAAGCATGTGGAATCCTATTCATGTGATCCCTTTCAACCTGTGTCTTTGGAGACGTTGACTTTAAAAGGCTTACCCCATAAGACATAAGTAAGAATCCCTTTTTAGATTGATCCATACTAAACTTCTTTAACATTTTTTCTATGTATGTAGATTGTGAAAAACCAAGCAACCTTTTTGATATATCTCTATAGATTCTTATTCCAAGAATATAGGTTGCTTCTCCAAGGTCTTTTTTGGAGAATTTCTTGGACAACCAAACTTTCACTGATTGAAGGATAGGTACATTGTTTCCTATTAGTAATGTCATCTACATAAAGTAATAAGAAAATGACTGCACTCCCACTAACCGTTTTACATACATAAGTCTCATCCATATTTTGAATGAAACCAAACTCTTTGATTATTTCATTAAAATGGATGTTCCAACTCTGAGAAGCTTGCTTAAGTCCATAAATGGACCTTAGCAACTTGCACACTTTTATGCTGTCGTTAGATGTGAAACCCTCAGGTTGTGTCAGTTTGGTTACTTAGGTCCATACTTAGTCTGGTTTGCATTTAGGAAAGCTATTTTTACATCTATTTTCCAGACCTCATAATCATAATAAGCAGCAATTGCTTGGAGTATTTTGATGGATTTCAACACAGCAGCTGGTGAGAAAGTTCTATCATAGTTAATACCATACTATTGACAATAACCCTAAGCCACTAGTTGTGCTTTGTAGGTAACTACATTACCATCCTTATCGATTTTCTTCTTAAAAACCCATTTGCACCCAATAGGTTTGATTCATTTGGGTGAATTAACCAAAGTGCATATTTCGTTATCATACATAGAATCCATCTGTGACTTCATGGCTTCAAGCTATTTGTCAAATTCTGAACTATTCAGAATATCTTTGTAAGTAGTAGGTTCATCTTCCTCTATGAGCAATACGTTATTGTAACTTATGAGAAATCCATGTCTCTTAGGTGCCACACGTATCCTATAAGGTTCTTCTGTAGTTGAAGGTTTATCTATTCTCTCGGTTGATCCTTATTTATTTATTCTTCTTGAACTTCATTAAGTTTCATTTTACTCCAACTGCCCCTTTTGAGTATGTACTCCTTCTCTAAGAAGACGGCATGCTTTGAAACAAATACTTTATTTTTAGAAGGGAAGTAGAAGTAATACTTGAAAAATTCTTTCGGATGTCCCACAAATAAATACTTGTTAGACTTACTGTCAAGTTTGTCTGACTGTGGCCTTTTAACAAAGGCAAAGTAACCCTATACTCTCAAGTAAGATAACTTTGGTTTCTTACCAAATAACAGCTCAAATAGGATAGTGTCAACCATTTTTTATGGAACTCTGTTTAAAATATAATCAGAAGTCTCTAGTGCATACCCCCAAAATAATTTTAGTAAAAAGCCATCATGATCCGTGCCATGTCTAGAAAGGTTCGATTCTTTATCTTAGATACACCATTATATTAAGATATATGTGGTGGAGTCCATTAAAATAAAATCTCATTATCTCTAAGATAACTCAGAAACTGTTGGTGATGCGTTTAGATTTGGGCATAAAAATTATACAAAAACTAAGCACATTCCCAATCAAGTTTAAATTAAAATGTTAGACCCAAATCACACATATGAGTAAGTGTACTCATCATTACTGAGCATAAGGTTCAAATGAGTGTCGATCCTTAAGGAACAAGTAAACATTAATTACCCCTCTTTCATTGTTTAACCGACTCAACAAAGTGAAAATCAAATAAAAAAGAAAACTAAAAAGAAAATAAAATAAAAATATGTACATGTCAAGGATGGAGAAGTATGCAACTTAAACCATTGATTAGACAACTATGATCTTCAAGAACTTAACCATTATCATAATCAATCATTCACTCGGCACCATGAAGGATTAAGGTAAGCACCATGAAGGATTAAGGTAAATTAGCATTACTTGGTCTGTCTCAACTAATTACTACCTTCTAGATAAATTAGCATCACTTGGTCTGTCTCAACTAATTCATCCAAAAGATGCATTAAACACAATCCTTAATTAAATTTTCGTGGTCTAGCAAATCTAAAATATGAAATTAATCAATGAATCATTTGTCTGGCAAACATCAATTAATCTTTAATTGTTCAATCCTCAGCAATTAACCTCTTTGGTCTAGCAAGTTAACAATAGAAATTACCAACTAATCTCGGAATATGCCCAAGTAATTAAATACCAAGAAGAACAGTCAATTAATCAAAAGATCAAATAACTCCAAGAATCATGATTATCTAAAATAATGTCAAATTACAATAGAACAACTAAAACATCATTGTCAAGAAAAAGAAAACAAAGAAAAAGAAAGAACTCATAGACAAGCCTCCTTCTTCTTCCTTTGAAAACCTTCTTGTACAACCCTCCTTGAACTTGAAGAATTCTCCTTAGACTGAGTGATTTTCTATGATGATCAATGAATTCTCCCCTTTTTCCTTGTGTTTTTCATCTATTTATAGCCTTAAGAAGTGCCTAAACTCGTAGGTACAAAGTTCTTGGCCGAGTAGAAGTTGGAAGATGCTAAAACTCCCTAGATTTTCAAAAACACGTCAAAAGATCGCAGCATCGCCTCAGGAACATACCACAGCCGGCGCCACCTGTGTTCTGTTTCTCCACTCATTTGCTAATTTTTCTCCAAATTTTGCGCATACGTTCCAGACTGCAGCCGGCGCCGGTTAGGCTCTGTTCTACTCTGCTTCTCCAATTTTTCTATCGCTTTGAAGTCCGTGCATCTAGTGTACAGCCGGCGCCGATTCCAGGCTTCCAGCTGGCGCCGCCTCTGCTCTGTTTCACGACGGTTTTGCTTCGTTTTACCCAAAAACTTGAAATAATGACCGAAATAATGATCAAAATACCTTTCCAAGGGTAAAATCTCAACTATGAAAGAATATGACTAGTTATTGCACAAAATGTATTACAAAAAGTCTCAAATAACTACGTAAAATATAACCAAATTAGCCCCTATCATATTCCCCCACACTTAGCTCTTTGCTTGTCCTCAAGCAAAGCATCAAGAACAAGTAGAAAAAACGCAAGATTTTACTCACATCACTTAATCAATTCCCAAAACATATCTTTAATGCTTTCTTTACTTATGAACATAAAACATATGATACTAAATCTTTCATAGCTAATGCAAGACTTGTGTAGTGATAAATGACTTAGTAGAACCATCACAATACTTCACAATATTCTCAAACCATTAGAAATAAGTTCGTTTAAAAAGAATATGCACTCCATATGCTTACTTTTCATACACTCTCTCCACTAATCTGAGACATATCATGATTCTATTTAGATCAAGTAGGACTTTTAAGCTTGTAATGTAAGGCTAAAGGTTTGTAATGTGGCTTATCAAACGAAGGATATAGGAACATCAAAAGTTAAAGAAAAACTGAGAGTAAGCAAGAAAAGGGTAACCAAAATAAACTTATAATTCCCAACTCTTCTTGCTCTCTTATTCTAAGAACCGATCAAACCATAACCTTATATAACAACCCTTACGCATTTCAAGTAAATCCTGCATTGTTCTTTCTTTCTTCAATTCTTTTCCTCACAAGATCAATCAATTTTCCAGTAATGGTAGTAAGTATCTTATATGAACTTACTTTTACAGTTCACTCACCATCCCTTTTGTGATTTTTTCGCTCTTTTTGTCTTCAATTCTGTTTCAATTCTTTCTTCTTTTACTCCTCTTTTTTCTTTTTCATTTACTTTCCTTTCTAGCAGCTTGTTGTTTTCTCTCTTCACTCGTTTCATTTCTTCTTTCTCATCTTTTTTTCAGCTCGCATTCTTTTCTTTCTCAATCTTTCAACTTCTTCCTTTCATTCCACTTCCTCTCTTTTGCCAGCTCCAATTGTAATTAATCCATGACTGAAAGTAACAAGTTATGATCTCTCTCCCTGCATTGTTCTCAACATACATACACTTTCATCCTTGAAGAGTATAAAGATTTGGAAACTATACAAACTCTCAGCACAAGTAATGGACAAAATATCGTGACGGGTTGTAAAGAAAGAAATAACCAATTTAAGCTCAAAATAGGCACTAGGGATAATATAGAACTAGGTAGGCTTGAAAAGCTCAAACTATCCAAAGAAGACCTATTATCGTCATCCCTAAGTTACATCATGAATGTCTCTCTTATTTTACCTCGAGAGGTATTCAAGTAAGTTCTAAAATGCTTCACGCATTTTAGAGAAAAAAAAACAGGTTTAAGAATAATGCAAAGCATTTGATCAAGAACTACTTTGTCCAAGTGAGTGCAAAAAGTCATGCATAAGCCATAAATGATCTAGAACATATGTTCTATAATTCATCATAAAGACGTGCACTAAAAATATGGCTTGAAATCTCCAGAAAATCAGAAAATTTCTCAGAAAATTTTGAAAAATTTTGTTCCCAAGAAAGCTAAAGAGTATGTAGAAGACTTGTCAATCAAACCACTTCCCCACACTTAAACTGGACATTGTCCTCAATAGCCAAATAAATAGAACCAAAACAATCAATACCAAGGGACCAAAAAGATAAAAGAGAATAGATAAGAAAAACAAACTTCCATTAATCATGTTGTACAAGAGCTGAATGCTTGAAGAGGGAGGCATCATCAAAGTACCTATAAACAATACAAAAAAAAAAAACCAAAGCATAAATCTAGAAAAGAAAAGAACGCAAAAACAGAAAAAATGGAAAATACAATGAAAAGAAAGTCAAACTAACTAGAACAAAAACATGAAAAGAGAAAGAAAAGAAACAATAACAGTGAGCAAGAATGCATCATCAGTCCGTCGCAGCATCATCACCCTCATCCTCCTCCTCATCGACAAGTGTGGAGGTGCCCGCACTATCGTGTGGCCTAGAAGAATGCTGCCTCAACTCAGTTAAATGTTGCTCCATGGTAACTTGCCATCGTGCCATATCCTCCATAGTACTCTGCAAGCATAGGAGCATCTCCATTTGCTGGTCGAGGCGCCCCAGTACTGTGGTCTCAAAGTTAGTCTGGGAGCGGGAGTGAGAACTACCAGCTCTAGCACGTATCGGTGGTAGTGGTTGCTCCTCCTCCACTGTAGGTGGTCTTACCTGACCAGGATGTTGGACCTCGAAGGGTGTGAGCCATTTCTTCAATTCTGGGCTGTACTTATATCCGCAACTCATGAGAGTTTGCTCGGTGACCATATCGTGCTCAGTGGTAGCCTCCATGAGTTCTCCCTCAAGACTCACCCCAAAGTCCTTTAGAATCTTCATGATAACCAAGGGAAAAACAAAGGCTTTCGTGGAAAGATGATGATGAACTACTTCTCTAATAGATTGAATGATCAAAGGAGCAAGAGGAATAGGTAATATGTTCATCATCCGGTGCAAAATATAAGTGTCGATAAGCCTAATTTCATTAAAACCACTGGCCCGGGGGACAACATTAAACCCAAACATATACACCAATGCGCGAAAGTTGGCTGCCAAATCATTGTTAGAATAAAAACTGTTAGCTTGGAAGGCATTATGCTTGTATAAGCCTAGGGTTGCTCGCGTCCTTCCAACATCCCAATCTAGATCCAACAGAATCTTTTGATTGTTTACATCAATCCCTTGCCAAATATCATTATCAAGGACCTGGAGGAGGTTAGCTAATTGGTTTTGGGTGATGACAATAGGAACTCCCTTCACTCGTGTTTCAATATGTGGAAGATGCTTATTCCCCTTGTCCATCATATTAGCATAAAATTCATTGACAAGTACGAGACAATACCTTCCTTTCAATTGGACTATGGATCCCCAACCTAGCCATCTAAACATCATTCCTAATTTGAGTGCTCAGTCTAAGGTGGGGGAAAAGGTATGCTCAACAATAATTTTGTTTGAAGCTCGCCTACTATACCATTCCTCACATGAGGCATCAACAAACTCCGTAGGTCTATGAGATAAGGGGTCAACAGATGATGGAATTGAGGATGAGGAAGTTCTTGCCCTTTTAGATGGCTGACTCCTTGCTCTACACATGGCCAAAGAAGGAATGGAACAATAGGAAGAGGGAACTAAGATGCTCAATCACTAGAGAGAGTATAGCAACCTTTGCACAAAACAAATCCTAAAATGGCACACAACCCTCAACCAAGCTCACAACGCACAAACCCCAAACTCCTTCAATGTATATCAACTCCAACACCCACTTAATCAATCACTGTCAACCACTTCAACACAACCTGCACAATGTATGTAAGAATCTACTATAAAGCATAACTTACGCTAATATCCTCAAGACATGCTAGTAAACATGATCATGTGAATGAAGGCAATATCATGGTATGATGTGATCAACAATGCAATTTCAATATATTCACCAATAACCATGAGTCTAGCCCGAGCTATATGAATTCTTGATTGTTTACAAGCATGAACAAGCAGTAAAAGCTCAATAACTCCTAAGGTAATCCAATTAATGAAACTCAACAAAAAAAATGCACAATCATAGCATATATATATATATATATATATATATATATCAATTTTCAACCAACACTGTTCATACAATTAGATAGAATCAATTCCATCAATGCAATCGTAGGACTTAAGTAAAAATCATACATTTAGGCTATTCTATGCATAGGCAAGCAAAAGATGTAAACTTTCTGCGAAAAGCTACCCCTTTTTCTTGTGGATTGAATGTGCTATTGGTGTGAAAAATCGAAGCTTGTGATGTGTGTGATCCGTAGAATCAACAAAGAAGAAGGTAAAAGATGTTATGGAGCTGTTTAGAAGCTGAAAAAATCAAATGTTGGGCACTTATGGGTATGAAGCCAGCGCGAGTTGAGAGGATTTGCGAGGGAGAGGAAGGTTTGAAGAAAAAAATGGCCAAAATGGCCCTTTAATTGGGGTCCTCCCGACAGGAACTAGCGCCGGCTCTGGTTTGTCCGGGTCTCTTTTTTTTTTTTTTTTTATGATGATCCAGAAAACACACGAATGCTGAAAAAATATTATAAATAAAAAATTATCCTTAACAAAAAAAAAACGATAAGTAAAGAAAAGAGAGAAAAAAAACTGCTTCAAGCTTTTCCACGGTTGTGATCCTGTGGATTCTCCTCCGTATTCCCTGGTAGTGTCCCTGCTTGACGATCCCCCAGGAGTTTGGCTAGTTGACCAATCTGGTTCTCCAAATTGTGCATGGAAGCCTCTAAGTTTCTTGTTGTCGCATCGACTCCTTGGAACTTAGTCTCTGTGGTACTTACCAATTGTCCAATCAATTTTTCCAAATGTGGCTTTTGAGGTGCTGCTGTGTTGTTCATGGAATTTGGATTCCTTTGGTTACCTTCAAGATTGAAAGAACTTAGCCTAGGTGGATTCCCATTGCTCCAAGAGAAATTAGGGTGATTTCTCCAGCCCGGATTATAGGTAAAGCTATATGAATTGTTACTTGGCCAGACATTACCTGCAAAAGCCGCTTGTTCAGAAGTTTCTTGGAGTGACCCCATCTTTTGGCATTCATGATTGGGGTGCCCCTCTCCATAGAAATCGCAATTGACGTTTAACACTTGGGGCATCACCAACTGTTCCATCTTTTGAGTTAAGGAGTCTACCTCAGCTTCTAATGCTGCCACGGCATCCACTTTGTGCACTCCTTGCACACAAGCCTTTAACCTTGCACTTCCCCAGGAATAGTTATTAGAAGCCAAATTTTCAATAAGCTCAAATACCTGTTCTGGGGTCTTATGGTTGATGGAACCCCCTGCAGAAGAGTCCACCACTTGTCGTGTTGCAAACGTGAGGCCATTCAAGAAGATAAGCATTTGCATTCCCAGCTCGAATCCGTGGTGTGGGTATTTTCTTAACATTTCCTTAAATCTCTCCCAACTCTCATATAAGGGCTCAGAATCTAATTGTTGGAAGGTGAAGATTTCATTCCTAAGCTTGGCTATCCTAGCTGAAGGGAAATATTTGGCCAAAAATTTTTCAGCTAAGGCATTCCAAGTTGTGATGGAACCTGTAGGTAAAGACTTTAACTACGATTTAGCTCTATCTCTCAAGGAAAAAGGAAAAATTCTTAATTTAATGTCAACTTTAGGAACGCCATTCATCTTGAAGGTATCACAAATCTCATGAAAATTGGCTAAGTGAGCATTGGGATCCTCTTCCGATAGCCCGTCAAATTGAACCATATTCTGTACCATTTGAATAATGTTGGGCTTTATTTCAAAGTTGTTGGCATCTACCCTAGGTATAATGATACTCGAGCCTATGCCCGAGATTACGGATTTTACAAAGTCGTCCATAACTCTCCTATTATTCCCAGCATTGTTCTGTTGAGCACCATACATTTCGACAATCAAATTCCTTTGAATTGTTCGACGAATTTTTGTTAACGTCCTCTCGATTTCAGGGTCAAAATCGACTATCTTGTTGTTGGATTTTTGGGTCATGTACCAAGGGTAATACCTAAGAAAACAAGAAGCAAGTTAAAGGTATAATTACTGGTTCACATACACAATTATAAGGTTACAACGTTAGTAATTTAAACTCAGCCTAAGTTAATTAGTTAGGTTAGGTTAGGTTACGAGGTTATACAAGAATACACGAAATACAAAAGATAGCACCATTTTGCAGCAAGAACAAACATAAATATTTACATATTTATATATTTATATGGTTAAATCAACGAAGTCTAGGCTTTCATGCTATTGTTCTCCGGCAACGGCGCCAAAAACATGATGTGTTTAGGTTTGGGCATAAAAATTATACAAAAACTAAGCACATTCTCAATCAAGTTTAAATTAAAACGTTGGACCGAAATCACACATATGAGCAAGCGTACTCATCATTACTGAGTATAGGGTTTAAACGAGTGTCGATCCTCAATGAACAAGTAAACATTAATTACCCATCTTTCATTGTTTAACCGATTCAACAAAGTGAAAATCAAATAAAAAGGAAAACTAAAAAGAAAATAAAATAAAAATATGTACATGTCAAGGATGGAGAAGTATGCAACTCAAACCATTTATTAGACAACCATGATCTTCAAGAACTTAACAATTATCATAATTAATTATTCTCTCGGCACCATAAAGGATTAAGGTAAATTAGCATCACTTGGTCTGTCTCAACTAATTCATCCAAAAGATACATCAAAGACAATCCTCAATTAAATTTCCATGGTCTGGCAAATCTAAAACATGAAATTAATCAATGAATCCTTAGTCTGGAAAACATCAATTAACCTTTAATTACTCAATCCTAAGCAATTAACCTCTTTGGTCTAGCAAGTTAACAATAGAAATAACCAACTAATATCGGAATATGCCCAAGAAATTAAATACCAAGAAGAACAGTCAATTAATCAAAAGATCAAATAACTCCAAGAATCATGATTATCTAAAACAATGTCAAATTATAATAGAACAATTAAAACATCATTATCAAGAAAAAGAAAACAAAGAAAAAGAAAGAACTCATAGACAAGCCTCCTTCTTCTTCCTTTGAAAACCTTCTTGTACAACCATCCTTGAACTTGAAGAATTCTCCTTAGACTGAGTGATTTTCTATGATGATCAATGAATTCTCCCCTTTTTTCTTGTGTTTTTCATCTATTTATAGGCTTAAGAAGTGCCTAAACTTGTAGGTATAAAATTCTTGGCCGAGTAGAAGTTGGAAGATGCTAAAACTCCCCAGATTTCTAAAAACACGTCAAAAGATCGCAGCACCGCCTCAGGAACAGACCACAGCCGGCGCCGCCTGTGTTCTGTTTCTCCACTCGTTTGCCAATTTTTCTCCGAATTTTGCGCATACGTTCCAGACTGCAGTTAGTGCCGCCTCCAGCCTTACAGCCGGCGCCAGTTAGGCTCTATTCTACTCTGCTTCTCCAATTTTTCCATCGCTTTGAAGTCCGTGTATCCAGTGTACAGCCGGCGCCGGTTCCAGGCTTCCAGTCGGCACCGCCTCTGCTCTGTTTCGCGACGATTTTGCTTCGTTTTACCCAAAAACCTAAAATAATTACCAAAATACCTTTCCAAGGGTAAAATCTCAAATATGAAAGTATATGACTAGTTATTGCACAAAATGTATTACAAAAGAGCCTCAAATAACTACGCAAAATATAACCAAATTAGCCCCTATCAGTTGGCTTAAGTATTCAACTCATCTATCGGATCTTAGAGTCTTGATACTTTTGCCAAGTTATTTCTCTACTTCATTCTTAAAGTCTTTAAACTTTTCAAAGGCCTCAGATTTGTATTTTATTAAATACAAATACCATATCATGAATAATCATTGATAAAGTTTATGAAATAGTGATAACCTTCTCTCACTTGTATAGACATTGGGCCATATACATCAGTATGTATGAGTTCTAATAACTCTTTAGCCCTTTCCCCTTTTCCAAAAAAATGAGTTTTAGCCATTTTTCTAAGTAAACAAGATTCAAATGTCTCATATGAATCATAATCAAATGACCCTAAGTCACCAAGCTTGTATAACTTACAAACGGGATTCTCATTTACATGGCCCAAACGATAATGCCATAAGTAAGATGAGGTTGGGTTATCTATCCTTGGTTTCTTGTTATTTATATTAACAATTGGATTACTCATGCCTAGAATATATAAACCATTAACCAAAGTTGCAGAACCATAATGAATATCATTCAATAAAAAAGAACATTTATTCTTAAAAATTAAATGAAATCCATATAAGTCTAAACACGCAACTAAGATAATGTTTCTTCACTAAAATTGGAACATAATAATAGTTTTGAAATTCTAAAACTAATCCAGAAGATAGGTGTACCTCGTAAGTCCCCACAGCAAGTACAACAACCTTTGCAGTACGTAGGTCTACGTCGCCATTCTCAAGCCTTCTATTGTCTTTTAGTCCCTGCAAGTTATTGCATAAATGAGATCCACATCCAGTATTCAATACCCATATCTTATTTCTAAAGGCAGTATTAATTTCAATCATAAACATACTAAGAATAGAAGTAGAAGTGCCCGCAAGCTTCACATTCTCCTTCGTTTTTTTGGCAGTCTCCAAATAGGCTTTGCAATTGTGCCTTCAATGGCTCATCTTTCCACAGTAATGACATGGGCCTTTAGTGGCAGCTTCCTTCTCCCTCACTCCACCTTTGGGCTTAGTAGGATCATACTTCTTCTTTTTAGGAATTTTCTTCGTAGAAGATGAAGAATTGATAGGGGCAAAATTTATCTATATTTTTTTAGTTATTATTTTGTGATATAGTTGTTGTAATACCTAGGCATATTCCTTTATATTTGATATTTTATCCTTGGAAAGTCATTTTGAAATTTTATTGCAGAAAACATAAAAAAAAAAAGACAAAACCGTCGCCGTCAGTGCACGACCAACGCCGGTCGTAACCACAAAGCCAGCACTAGCCCGGATCTGGAATAGGGAAAAATTTTGCAGAAAAAATAGAGCATGACTAGGCTGATAGAGCATGGTCAGCGCCAGCTGTGACCCTCTAAGCTGGCGCTGGCTCCGTTCTAGTCCATGTTAGCGATCTTTTCAATTTTTGTGCAGATTTGGTAATTTCCAAGAGTTTTGGTATTTTTCAATCTCTACTCGGCCTAGATCTCTGAAGGGATGAATTTTAGCATCTTGGAAGCTTATTTAAGCAAGAAAAACATAAGACAAGAGTATGAATTTAAGGATCAATTTAGGAAATTACTCATAAAAGGAGGAATTCATCGCATCAAGGAGCATTGTTCAAGAGAGTCTTTAAGGAAGAAGAAGGAGGCTTGTCTATAAGTTCTTTCTTTGGCCTTTGTTTTCTTAATGATGTATTCAATGTTTCTATTGTAATTTAACAATATTTTGGAATTTATGATTCTTGTATTAATTTGGCAATTTGATCAATTTTCTATGATTTTTGGTGTTTGATTACTTGTGATCATAGAAGAATTAATAAAGTTAGATTTGCTTCTAATTGACTTGGAAAACGATGTTAGGAGTTGATTTATTTTTATTGATTTCATATTTGTTATTTCTTAACAGATTTGGGAAACAAAGTTAAGACTAAAGAACCTAAATAATCAAATACTAGTTAATTTCGCCTAGAGTATAGGGTTGTTAACTAATTTCATATTTATGAGGAATTGTGTTTAATGCATCTTTTGGTTATGTTGGTTTGAATGAAAATTTTGCTAATTTAATTAAGGGATAGTAATTCCATGGATTGGGAAAGAAGTAGAGTCTATATGAGTGAATTCATGACTTGGGAAATGACCGAACTTTACTTTATATTCCTTTATGATGCCGAGATGATGATAAATTGAAATAGTTGCTAAATGGTTTATTGTCATGTTTTCTAGGATTGTTGTCTAAATTGCATATTCATACATCTTGAAGTTGTATATATTTCTTTATTTTTTAATTATTTTATCACTTTATTTGATCGATTAAATAATGAATAAAAAGTGACTAGTATGTACTTGTTCTTTTGAGGATCGATACTCGTTAATTCCCTATGCTATGCTTCCAATGAGTCTACTTGGTCATATGTGTATTTTAGAATTAATATTTTAATTAAAACTTGACTAATGAATGGATTTAAATTTGATTATTTTTATACACCTAAAATTTACGCATAAAATTTTTTGCACTGTTGGCTGGCAATAATATCATGAAAGTTTAGATTTTTTTTTTATTTAAGCATATTTATATGTTTACATGTATATAGCTGAATATGTGAATAGGTATATATGTTCCTTGTATAAATAGGTGACATATTTTGTTTTCTTGTATATTTGTAATTTAATATCCCTACATATTGTAATTGCTTCTAACTTAATTTGTGAACGTGTACCTTAACTAACTAACTTAGTTTAAAATTATAGTATGTATTTATAACACTAACAAGTTACTTTATATAGGTAAGATGGCTAATTGGAATATGGGACAATACCCTAACATGTCTCGAGGATTCACATCTCCACCATTTGATTCCACCACCTTAGAAAGGGTGTGATGCATTTTTTTAGTGTTGAAAATATTACCAACAAATTATACAATCAATTAAGCTTTAATTAAAATGTCAATCACTAAAACCACATATACGGGTAAGTATATCCATCGTATAGTATAGGGAATAGCAAGTATCGAATCCACAAAAATTTAGGCTCCCACATTACTTTACCCAAATCTTTATTATTTAGCCAATAAAATAGGAAAAGAATGAAAAAGAAAATAAATAAAGATAAAAATAGATATAACTCAATGATGCAATTTCATGTAACTAGACAATTATCTTGAAAATATAGTGCTGAATTACTGAGTATTCATCATAATCAATTGTCGTCTTGGTATCATGAAGGAATATAAAGATAAAATCCACTTCGTTTGTCAATACATGGAATCACTATATTTTTATTTATATTAACAGATTTATCAATCAAGTTAACATAACCAAAACATGCATTAAACTCATCACAATATTTTGATTCAATTAACAGATTTGTCAATTAAGCCATCCTAACCAAAATATGCATGAATCTCAATTCCTTAAAATCATGAAATTAGCTAATGACCTTTTGTTAAAAAGAAATCAACTAATCTTTGATTACTTAGTCTTAAAATCCTAAATTCGTTGTTCAAGTCCATTAAGATTTGACAATTATGAAATCAATACAATAAAATCCTAATATCGTTTTGTCAAAGTCAATTTGAAGAACTCAAATTAATAACCAATGATAACAAGTAATCAAATACCAAAGATGACAATAGATTGATAAAAAATTCCAATTAACTCAAAATCATAATTTTTAAAATAATATCCAATTACAATCAAAACATTAAACACATCATTGTTCTAGAAAAGTAAACAAAGGATAAAAGATAAAATTCCTAGACAAGCCTTTCTTCTTCTCTTGAAAACCTCGTTTGAACAATTCTCATTTGAGTGGTGATTGAGTAGCTAGTTTTTATCCTTCAAATCACACATTTCTCTTGTATTTTTCTTGTATTTATAAGCCTTATTAATACCAAAATTCATTGCTTGAGAAGTCTAGGTTGAGTAGAATTTAGAAAATACCAAAATCCTTTGAAAAATACCAAATTCGCGCACAACCACCTCTGTGCAGAGTGGACCTGGCGCTGGGTATAGTTGGGCCACCTGGCATTAGGTCCAATCTATTTTTGTCCTTAATTTTGCTCTGTTTTTTCTATTTGACTAGAATGGACCCGGCACCTAGTCCCTTGGCTAGGCCTGGTTCCAAGTCTGTCCTGGAATTGTTCATTTTTCGTTTGAAATCAACTTAAATCTGCACAAATTTGTCAAAAATCTTTTTATGAGCAAAATGTCAAATAGGAAGGAATATACCTAGTTATTATAACAAATGTATCACAAAATAATCTCAAATAACTAATAAAATAATGATGATTTTAGCCCCTATCACATACCTCACACTTGAACATTTACTTGTCCTCAAGTAAATAAAAATTAGACACTAAGCTTACAGCTTAAGACAAAACAAATTTTCAACTTATCCTTAGCAAATTCATCAATAATAAAGGAATAATCTTCTTCCATCCTCAAACACAAACCTGTCATTCATTCAACCCTTTCAGAACTTTGTAAACTTATGTATTAAATCAAACAATCACAAGGCCATCAAAGTTAAGTTAAACAAGCTTATATCTAGTACAAGAAAACCATCTTACTTCTCAAGCAAAAACACAGATAACATAAATCATACAAGTCAAGCCATTTAACCAATTCCAATATTATAAACTCAAATTTACACAACTCAAGTTAGTGAAACAAGGAAAACACTCCACTATTCTTTTTTTCTATGACTTTGGGAATCGATAGCCTCAAGCGCATAGATTTCTCTTCACACACCGTATTGGCCCCCTTATAGTCATCATCATTTTTTTCAGCAATTTTCTTTTTCTTTCTTCTTTCTTTCCTTACCTTCTTGCCTTTGGGATAGTCTCAAAAGAGTGAGATTCTTCTTTGTTTCTTCTCTTCCACTCACGTATTGGCCCCTTTTTCAGCAAAAGGTCTCTCTCTTTTCTTTTCAATGATAAAAGCATATATTTTTTTTTCAACTCAACATTTTTTTCATCTCATATTTTTTTTTTCTTTTCACTCAAATTTTTTTTTCTTACATTCCTTATTCACAACTCAAAGTCAAGCAAACTTTAAATATATAATACAAGAATTAGTCAACAACTCTTCTCATATTTCATCACATCATCGATATTCAAACTTAAAGAATAAAACAAACCTCAAATACCAAATATAACCAATGTTAACTTAAATTCACAAGACTTAGCAAAATCCAACTTAATACACAAGTTTAATTTTTAAATAAAAATCCAACCATAATGAATGACAAATCCATATCTCAAGTTAAAAAGAAAATCACAACTCCATTATAGACAAATAAGTTCAATTTAGCTCCAAGTCTCCAAATTTTCAAATTTTCAAAATTTTCAGGTTTTCAATTTTTTTACAAAATTGTTTGCTACCAAGAAAACACTAAGATCATTGATAAAAACATGGACAAAGAATATTACTAAACCACTCCTCCACACTTAAACTGGACAATATCCTCATTAGCTAAGAATTAACACAAGAAAGCATCTCCAAAGGGACCAAAAATTATAGTGGGATAGAAGGTTAAGCAATACTCCCCAAGTGCAATAATGTTCCAATAAATTATAAACCTTGGAGAAGAATAGAAGAGTTTGTTCAAGAGGACTTTATTCTGACATACAAAATAAAACCCAAATAAAAGCATTAGGAAAATAATAACAAAATAAAGACACACCTTAATAAAAGAACACAAACTAACAATCCTAACAAAATAAATAAAAACACAGCTTACTCCCCCACACTTAAGATGGAAAATATTTTCTTTATTTGGGGAGGGAAAAGACACTTAACTGACTAAGGAAAATCCAATCCAAAAGAACGATACAAACTCTTTCCACTCATCATGCTTCCTCTTCAAACATTCGTAAAAGAAATTAAAGCTCATTGAAAAAGGTAGGCATGATGAAAGTAGAAATAAGAGAGGTTTTTGAAAAATGGAGGGTTCATGGAAAATATTAGTTGCAATGAATGTACATGCATGACCCCCCTTCCATAACACTCTTTTAGACGTGCAAATCAAGTTTCTAACATAAAGATATAAATTATGTCTAAAAAGTATGTAAATATAAGAATCACCACTTAACCCTTCAAGAAATTCTTGTTTTTCAATACTTCTACAAATACCAAGTTACCTCCCTGAAATTTAGGTGAATGGTAGATTTTGTCAACATCCCCCAAGGGTTTCATATAATGTATCAGTGGAAGATCCAATACCTTTAGACATGTTAAATTCCATACATCATCATTTGTACCATTATCCTCCAAGAATAGAAAGAAGCCTAAGAAATCATGTGACAAAGAGATTAGAAATATTAGCATATAGAGTAGAATCAAATACCTCCATATCCACATTGGGCAATTATTCCTTATATCCTCTCTCATCTCCTTGGGGATTCTCTTGTTCTAATGTTTGGGTATTTATGGCATCTTCAATCAACTTGGCTAGTTGTGTCCTTTGATGACTCATTTGTTGGAAAGATTCTTCATACCCCCTAATAGACATGTTTGTATTGGCAACAAAGGATTTGATTGAAGCTTCAAATGACATCTCACAAAAAGCGTTAATCCAAGTTTGTAACCTTGCCAATCTAGTATCATTGTAGCTCTATTGACATTGTGCCCAGGAATAATTGTCCATGATAATGGTTTGAACCTCACACTCAAAGAAAAGCAAAAATCAAATCAAAAATAAAAATAAAAATAATAGAAAATTAAAGAAAAGAAAATTACACAAATAAAAAATATTCACAAACTACCTAAACACAAAAGTTATTTACAAATACAACAAAGGCTAAATCAACAAGACTCGAGTATTGCCGATAGCACACATCCCTGGCAACGGCGCCAAAAACTTGATGCGTGTTTTTTAGTGTAGAAAATATTGCTAACAAATTACACAATCAATCAAGCTTTAATTAAAATGCCAACAACTAAAACCACACACACGAGCAAGTATACCCATCGTATAGTATAAGGAATTACAAGTATCGAATCCACGAGAACTTAGGCTCCCACATTATTTTACCCAAATCTTTATTATTTAGCTAATAAAATAGGAAAATAATAAAAATAAAAATAAATAAAAATAAAAATAGATATAACTTAATAATGCAATTTCATGTAACTAGACAATTATCTTGAAAACACAATACTAATTTATTTAGCATTCATCACAATCAATTGTTGTCTTGGCATCATGAAGGAATATAAAGATAAAATCCACTTCGTTTGTCAATACATGGAATCACTATATTTTGATTCATATTAACATATTTGTCAATTAAGCTAACATAACCAAAACATGCATTAAGCTCATCACAATATTTTGATTCAATTAGCAGATTTTCCAATCAAGCCATCCTAACCAAAATATGCATGAATATCAATTCCTTAAAAATATAAAATTAGCTAATGCCCCTTTGTCAAGACAAAATCAACTAATCTTTGATTACTTAGTCCTAAAATCCTAACTTCTTTGTTTAAGTCCATTAAGATTTGACAATTATGAAATCAATGCAATAAACTCCTAACGTTGTTTTGTCGAAGTCAATTAAAAGAACGCACATCAATAACCAACGATAACAAATAATCAAATACCAAACATAATAATAGATTAATAAAAAATTCCAATTAACTCAAAATCATAATTTTTAAAATAATATCCAATTACAATCAAAACATTAAGCACATCATTGTTCTAGAAAAGTAAACAAAAGATAAAAGATAAAATTCCTAGACAAGCCTTTTTTCTTCTCTTGAAAACCTTCTTTGAACAATGCTCTTTTGAGTGGTGATTTAGTAGCTAGCTTGAATCCTTCAAATCACACTTTTCTCTTATATTTTTCTTATATTTATAAGACTCCTTAATGCTAAAATTTATTGCTTGAGAAGTTTTGTCTGAGTAGAATTAAAAAAATACCATTATCCTTTGGAAAAATACCAAATTCACGCACAACCGCCTTTGTGCAGAGTGTACCAAGTGTCGGGTACACTCGGGCCAGCTGGTGCTGGGTCCAATCTATTTTTGTCCTCAATTTTGCTCTGTTTCTGCTGTTTGACTAGAATGGACCCAACACCTGGTCCCTTAGTTGGGCCTAGCACCAGGTCTGTTCTGGAATTGTTCATTTTTTGCTTGAAATCTGCATAAATTTGTCAAAAATATTTTTTATGAGCAAAATGTCAAATAGGAAGGAATATGCCTAGTTATTATAATAAATGTATTACAAAAAAAAATCTCAAATAATTAGTAAAATGGTGATGATTTTAGCCCCTATCAGGGTGTTAGGAAAATTTGCCACCTATGTAACTAAACGTTTTCATGAGATAGATGACACACTAGCAAAATTTGAGGACATGATTAGAAATAGGGAAATGAAAATTTAGTTTTTAATATATTTAGTGATAAAGTGCCGTTAGGGTTAGAAACACAACAAGATTCAACTGCCATTATAGTACGAAATGATAAGGAGCTACCCGATCCTAGCACGGAGCCGGTACCATCTAAAGAAGATGGGCCAAAACCAACCCTTCTTAATGAGCCTCTAGAAAAACAAACTTAAAAGCCAGATATTCAACCACAGGTACCTTACCCCACTCACACACACAAAGTAAGAAAAGATGCACAATTCAATAAGTTTCTGGAATCATTTAAACAACTGCATGCAAATATCCCACTTAGTGAGGCTTTGGTACACATGCCCAAATATGCAAATTTCCTCAAAAGCATGCTTGTTAACAAAAAGAGGTTGGAAGAATTATCTACTGTGGTTTTAAATGAAGAATGCTTGGCTATCTTGTAGGACCAATGGCCTTTGCCACGAAAAGAAAGTGATCCAGTGAGTTTTTCTATTCCTTGTCTTGTTGGTACTTTTATATTTTGTAATGTATTAGCAGACTTTGGTGCTAGCATTAACCTTTTGCCTTATAAAACTTTCAAAAAGCTAGGCCTAGGTGAGCCCAAACCCACTAGGATGAGTATTCAACTTGTAGATAGATCTATTAAATATCTTAGGGGAATAGTGGAAGATGTATTGGTTAAATTGGATAGATTTATATTTCTTATGGATTTTGTTATTCTTGATATGGATGAAGATTCTAAAGTCTCTTTAATTTTAGGTCGACCTTTTCTAGCAAATGCCAAAACATTAATTGATGTTCAAGGGGAAAGTTGACACTTAGGGTTGGGGATAAAGAAGTCATAATCAAAATCCATAAAAGCATGCAACATCCTATTTCTTGTGATGATTATTGTTTAAGGATTGATATTCTTGATGAACCTATCTTTGATTTTGTGTAGGAATTATTTGTTAAAGGCAATATGGACTTAATGGAATAATCTATTGCATATTTGGAGGATTCAAATGAGGGTCATGAGTTGCGAGAATTTGAGAAAATTTAAAAAAATAGTTTAGGAAGGATGAAATCATCCATTGAGGAATCACCGAAATTGGATCTCAAAGACCTCCCTGAGCACATGGTATATGCATTTTTTGGCAAAAGAGAAAAAATTAACAGTGATCATAGCAAAAGACTTTACTTATGATCAAAAGACCAAATTAGTAAGTCTATTGGGAAAATATAAGGGAGTTAATACATGAAAAATCACGGACATTAAGGGAATTAGCCCCTCATTTTGCACTCACAAAATCTTATTAAAAGAAGAAGCCAAACTCGTAGTGCAAAGCCAACGTAGGTTGAACCCGAATACGAGTGATGTGGTAAAATGTGAGGTGATTAAACTCTTAGATTTCTGCATTATTTACCCTATTTCCAATAGTATTTAGGTGAGTCCAATACAAGTGGTGCCAAAAAAGTAAGGAATGACTGGGAGCCTAAATGAAGAAAAATGAGTTAATCCTAATAAGATTGGTAACCAGTTGGATGGTTTGCATTGATTACAGGAAATTGAATGTGTTGAATGTATGTCCTCTTGGATTAGGTTTCTTGTGTAATTTTGGCTTGTATTAATAAAAGTATTTTTTTTCATAATTTGTTTGTAAAATTTTCTTTATATTTGTGTACATTTTTTTTAGAAAAGACCCATTGTGTTTAAGTAAGTAGTTCATGTGAATAGAAGTCTTTTACAGTAAGGTATGGACAATGGGATACTTAACGCATAAACTGTTGTTCTTAACCGAATGATGATCTCATCATGGCAAGGTTTTTGTGTCATGAATTCTAAAAAAGGAATGGCTTACCTTTAGCCAATGAGTAGTCTACTCATTTCATAACACAAGTGTATTTCAAATACGTAGAATAGGACTTGTAATAAAAACGTAGACTACTACTACTATAGCGTAGACTGGTACTCTATAGCTTGAGTATAAGTTAGTGGTTTGACGAAGCTAGAAATGTATACTTTAATATACTATAGTTGAGGTTCTTTAGAAGGACCAATATACTTGTATTTTGGGTGTATATGATTAGTTAGTCAAGACAGACTTGTACAAGATAGTGTATATACTATATCACCCATTGTGGTTGTCCAAATGATCTATTTAGCCAGGGCCTTGAGGAACATGACTTGGATATTGGCTTTAGGGTAGCTCCCTTGGAAAGCGAAAATATTCCAAGAAGTCGCGAACCATTGGACTAGAAGCCTAAATATGGTAAATGTCGTTTAGAGAGGTGTTAGTACACTATTTCCTCTCTAAATGAATGGCGATGTATAGAGAGGTATTTTAGTCATTTCACATGTGGGTCGAAGACATAGCTAATGTAACATTGCCCTTGGAGTCAATGTTTCCTTATGGTGATATTAGGAAATACTTAAAATGCAAAATATAGCTATTTATATAGCAATGATATTTTTGTCATTTTAGTAGCCGAGACGATGTATCTTTTTTGTCCTCGGAATAGTCAGTAAGTCCTAATTATTTTAGGTCAAGGAAATGATCAAAATGGAAAAAGGATTTTATTTTATTCAGGAAGTTTAATTTTTTTGGGGACTGGAATAAAATAAAAAGAATGAGAGAAATTAAATTTATTATTTAGTTTGATTGGTCAATTAATTATTCAAGGCCTAAGCCTAAATTGAATAATTAAAAAATTAACCTGAGCTTAAATTAGTTAATAAAATGCTTAATAATTATTTTAGTTCATTTGGACTCATTAATTATTTATTGAGTTATTTTAATAGGCCCAGAAAATAATAATTAATGGTTATTATTTTTGGGCTCATTGGGTCCAAAGAAAAATAATAAATTATTTTGGCCCAATAGTCTGGACTAAATGATTTTTTATTATTCACGGTACAGAAGAGTTGGGGATTACCTAAACCTCCTTTGTTGATAACCTCCGGATGTTTGAAATATCAAAACACTAAGGTTGGGTTATCTAGGATGTGAATAGGAGTCATGCAGGAGGGAAAAAAAATCAGAACTCACGACAAACAAGAGAAAAAAAAGAAGAACTGTCTTGTTCTCTCTGCTCTCTCCTTCTCATTCATCCTTTTCTTTTGGTGTTCTTCTTGATATTGCTAATCAATAGCAAGGAATCAAGAAGTGTATTTCCTCGCCTAGGTTGTTTCACCAACATAGATTAGGCAGAGGAATATTCTAAGAAACGAAAAGTTTCGCATACATGCCAAGAAGAAGCTGATGGATCGCTGGTTTCTTGTCGGAATCGTCGTCAAGATAAGTAGCCGCTCCCGTGGTTTGCGCATTTTCTTCTCAGCCAGACAAACAAAGGACACGTAAAGATATTATTTTAACCTTCCGTTGCACCCTGCCCTTGTTTTTTCTAGTTTTATTGTCTTCGCATGCATGGCATCGTCTATTTTCATTGTCTACAAGTGGTATCAAAGCGTGTGCATTGAATGGCTTAGGATTGATGCATGATAGTTAATAAAATTGGCAAGACTAATGTGACGATTATGATGAGATCATTCACTGTTTTGGTATGGGTAGATGCGTTGAGAACCTCAACGTCGAGGTATAGGAGCCTCTGTAATTTTTCCATTACTGCTTTAATTAATTTTCGTGTAAACTCGATTTGAAAGGGTATAAGCGGATGTAGTGCTTGTTTTTGTGTTGAAAATGTAACAAGAATCTACCCAGATGGATCGCGAATGAAGTTTGCAGAGTTCTAAAAAAAAATTTAGAAGAAATCGAGAAAAGAAAAGGAATCGTGAAGAAGAAGACGAGCTGAGCCGAGCCGACAGTAGTGACTCGGTGAGAGAGAAGCCGAGGAGCAGCTCAGCCAAGCCACAGCAAGTGCCGAGCCAATCCTCGGCTAGGGATGCAGCTTGCATCCTGGGCATGATGCAATTGAATTGCATCATTGATGCATTCAGACTTGGGTATAAAAATCATACAAAACTAAGCACATTCCCAATCAAGTTTAAATTAAAACGTTAAACTCAAATCACACATATGAGCAAGCGTACTCATCATTAACTGAGCATAGGGTTAAAACAAGTGTCGATCCTCAAGGAACAAGTATACATTAATTACCCTTCTTTCATTATTTAACCGACTCGATAAAGTGAAAAAAAATAAAAAGGAAAATTAAAATAAAAATATGTATATGTCTGTATCAAGGATGTAGATTTATGTAACTCAAGCTATTGTTTAGATAAACGTGATCTTAAAGAACTTAACTATTATCATAACCAATCATTCTCTTGGCACCATAAAGGATGAAGGTAGACTCACTTTGATAGTCAATCTATGAAATCACTATCTTCTAGATAAATTAGAATCACTTTGTCCGTCTCAACTAATTCATCCAAAAGACGCATTAAACACAATCCTTAATTAAATTCCCTTGGTCTCGGCGAATTTAGAACATGAAATTAATCAATAAACCCTTGGTCTCGGAAGACATCAATTAATCTTCAATTACCAGTTCTTAAACAATCAACTCCCTTTGGTCTAGCAAGTCAATGGATAGAATCATCTAACTAATCTCGTAATAAGCCTAAGTAATTGAATAACAAGAATAATAACCAATTAATCAAAAGATCAAATAACTCTAGAAATCATGAATATCTAAAACAATGTTGAATTACAATAAAACAATTAACATATTATTGTCAAGAAAAAAAAAACAAAGTAAAAGAAAGAACTCATAGACAAGCCTCCTTCTACTTCCTTCGAAGACCTTCTTGTACAACCCTCCTTGAACTTTGAAGAATTCCTCTTTGGACTGAGTGATTTTCTATGATGATCAAGGAATTCCCCTCTTTTCCCTTATGTTTTCCATCTATTTATAGGCTTAAGAGGTGTCTAAACTCGTGGGTACAAAGTTTTTGGCTGAGCAAAAGTTAGAAGTTGCTAAAACTCTTTAGATTTCCAAAAAACGCGTAGAAAGATTGCAGCACCGCCTCAGGAACAGATCACAGCCGGCGCCGCCTTGGTTCTATTTCTCCACTCGTCCGTCGATTTTTCTCCGAATTGTGCGCATATGTTCCAGAATGCAGCCGGCACCGGTTCCAGCCTTACAGCCGGCGTCGCCTCTACACTGCTTCGCGACGGTTTTGCTTTGTTTTACCAAAAATCCTGAGATAATGACCAAAATACCTTTTTAAGGGTAAAATCTCAAATATGAAAGAATATGGCTAGTTATTTCACAAAATGTATTACAAAAGAGCCTTGAATAACTAAGCAAAATATAACCAATTTAGCTCCTATCAATCATGACTAGGATGGTGACCGGTTCAAGGTCATGAGCGTGCAGGGTCGCGGGCATCCACTCCCATAGGCCATGATCCAATGTGAAGGGTGAACTGGACCAATTTTTTTTTTTCTTTTTTGGTTTTTGGTCTCATTCCAGACGAAGTTATTTTTTATTGCAATAGTTAATATTCTTTAAATATTTTGCATGAAAAATAATAGTAAAATATATTATGATTAAACAAGATCATTAATTAATTTAATTAATGTGTTTAATTCATTTATTTGAGCACTTAGAATTAAAAATAGAAAAGTATGAAAATGTTTATAGTTTTCTAGCATGCTAATTATTTTAAGTCTTATGTACATGTTTTCTCAAAGTCTTTGAGAAGTTTTATTTGACAAGAAAAAATATTTTTCTTTAATTAAATAGTTATTTTAACTTAAACAATAATTAATCATTGGTTATTTTCTTAAAGGTTTTTTATCCTTGACATAGAAAATATTATGGATTTAGAAATTTTTGAAAGTTAAAATAGAAAAGCCATTTTAATTCATTTTAGCAAAGGAAAAATTATTTTTGTCAAATAAAGCCTTGAGATCAAAATCTCTAGGAATTCTTAAATGGAAAAGTTTTGATATTATTAAGTTTTTTACTTAAATAAAATTAATCCATGAGAAAAGATTTCTCAAAGGGTACAAACCTTGACATAGAAATTTTTTATGGATTTAGACATTTTATTTTAAGTTAAAGGAGAACTTAATTAGAATTTTTCAAATAATATTTTTTTAAGAAAACTCTTATTTAAAAAACTACATAGGAGATGGGTTCCAATGGCCTCACGACTTCCATCACGATCCTCATTAGAGATCATGGGTCTCCTCGTGTTACTCTGTGAGTGAATCCGTATACGATGGAGATACCATAAGGATCTAGAACTAATGGAATGATGTAATTAATAAACCGGGATACATACTATGATCAACTAACCCACGTTGGAGGTTATAGTATGAGGTATGTCCATAGGAAAGGAGAAGAAACAACCATCCCCTCAGATGGAGTTACCTTCTAAATCATTACTTAGAAGGAAAATTAATTCGTGGTAGTTAACACACTTATTTTAAGAAACTGTTAATCTTCTCAAGAAGTTATGTTAGTTTTCCTAAGAGCCAAATTAATCATGTTAAAGATAATAGTAATAGGGTTAGCTATTATCAAGTTTAATATGAGGATAAAATGTACAAAAATATTTTTGTTTTACAAATACTAATAATTTCTTTTATTTATTTTTTAAATTTTCAGAAATGATTGGTGGAGGTTCTTTCAGTCTCTTGGTCATTATTCTTTGTGAGAATAAGCTAACGGGTTCAAACTATGTGGACTAAAAAAGGAACTTAAATATAATACTTACAGCCGAAGAGTATAAGTATGTCCTATACAAGACCTGCCCAGTAATCGGGGAAGGTTCCACCGCTGAGGAGTGTGAGACTGAAAAGGTATGAAAGAAGGCTAACGAAATGGTTCGATGCTATATGTTAGCCTCTATGTCAAATGTGCTATAGTCCAAGCATGAGCACATGGCTACTGCATATGATATTAGTACATCTCTAGCCATAATGTTCACATATAAGAGCTGGCCTGCAAGATAGGAGGCTCTTAGAACGATCATAAACACCAAGATGGCTAAGAGAGCATATGTTCAAGATGATTGCTACTTTCGAGGAAGCAGAAGTCTTGGGGCTGTTATTGACCCCAAGAGCCAAGTGGACATGATTCTTGAATCTTTGTCGGGCTCATTCACTCAGTTTAAGTTGAATTACAACATGAACAAGTTAAACATGGGTTTAACTAAGTTGATGAAGGAGCTCCAGGTAGCAGAGAAGGCCATGAAGCCACAAGCTAGAGCTATGATGGCTTCTTCTTCAAGAACTGGGCTCAAGCCCAAAAAGTTCAAGAAGAAGAAGGGTAATGCAGTGCATTAGCCCAAATCCTAGCATAAAGATAAACCCAAAGATAAATACTTCAAGTGTGGGAAGAAGGGACACTAGAACAAGGAGTGTCCAAATCTTCAGGCCAAGAAAAACCCCACCGGTAATGTTCTCTATCTAGAGTTTATAACAATGGTTGGTTCAACTTTCACTTGGATTGTTGATTCAGGAGCCATTGATCATATTTGTAACTTCTTGCAGGGGGTTTAGGAAGGTTAGAAGACTCCAGAAGGGCGAACATGGACTACGTGTAGGAACTGGAACTTAGTTTTAATTGTAATAGAATAGTTGTTTTGAAGGATATTGTATTTATTCCTGGATTTAGATAGAATTTGGTTTCAGTTGAAAACTAATAAATCAAGGATATTCTATTTTTTTCCATTTTGGTATTACTATTAGTAGAAAAGGAGAAGTTATATGTACTGAGTACATGTATAGAAATCTATTCTTCATTAATCATATTAACAATCAATTAAATAAGCTCAATCAGAACCTCTAAATAGGAAAAGAAAAATCAATGTCAATGACTCATATCTTTGGTATCTAAGGTCGGGTCACATTAACTCAACCAGAATTCAGAGGTTAATCTATGATAGGTCTTTAAGCTAATTGAGATTGAAAAGTTGGCCTTAGTGTGAATCGTACCTTATGGGAAAAATAACCAAAAGGTCCTTTACCCAAAAGGTAGATAGAGCTAAAGAAGCATTGAGTCTTGTTTACGTTGATGTGTGTGGTCCTTTGTCTACGCCAGCAAGAAGGGGTTTGAATACTTCATCACTTTCACAGATGATAGTACAATGTATGGTTACGTTTGTCTGATAAGACACAAGTTTGACTCTTTTGACAAGTTCAAAGAGTTTAAGGCTGAAGTGGAGCGTCGAACAAGTAAGTTAATCAAGACCTTATGATCGGATCATGGTGGAGAATATCTCCTTGGTGAATTCAAGGACTACATGGTACATCATGAGATAGTATCTCAACTCTCTGCACTGGGGACACCCCAGTAGAATGGAGTAACTAAGAGAAGGAACAGGACATTGATGGAAATGGTCCGAAGCATGATATCTCATGCTACTCTTCCAATATCTTTTTGGGGATATGTCTTAGAAATAGCGACATATATTTTGAACTTAGTGCCTTCCAAGTCAATAGCTAGGACTCCCTATCAGATGCGGACTGGGTGTAAGCCAAGTCTAAATCATCTCAAGATATGGGATTATCCAACTTATGTACTGATTAAGGGAGACAAGTTAGATCCAAGATCAGAAGTATACTATTTTGTAGGATATTCAAAAAGGACAAATGGTGGTTACTTTTATCATCCCAAAGAGCAGAAAGTCTCATGAGTACTAATGCTAGATATTTAGAGGATGAAAAAAGTACATCCACTAAAGATTCAACAAGGTTGGAACTCAAAGAGAAGTTATTTTCTGAATCAACTTCTTCTAACTCGATTATAAAATAAGAAGAAACACAACCTCAGGAACCTATACAAATGGAGCCTCGTCGTAGTGGGAGAATATTTAGAGTTCCAGAAAGATGGACTGGAGAGGCTTTTGACCTAGTCTCCGACCATCAGGAACAATATTCTACTAGATACGAGGAGGTTATTGCTGATGCCCATGCAGACCTATGGCGTGAAGTAATGAAAACCGAGATTGAGTCTATATATTTCAATTAGGTTTGGAATCTTGTAACTTCACCTGAAGGGATAAAACCTATTGGATGTAAGTGGGTTTACAAGAGGAAGAGGGGAGTGGACGGGAAAGTGAAAACCTTCAAAGCTAGGCTTGTGGTGAAAGGGTATACTCAGAAAAAAGGGATCGACTATGAGGAAACCTTTTCCCCGATAGCCATGCTTAAGTCCATCCGTATTCTCCTTACCTTCGAATATCATTATGGCTACAAGATATGGCAAATGAATATCAAGATGACATTTTTAAATGGTTATCTTAGTGAAAACATTTATATGTTCCAACCAGAAAGCTTTATTGCTAAAGGCCAAGAACATATGATTTGTAAGCTTAACAAATTCATTTATGGACTTAAGCAAGCATCCAAGGTATGGAACATTTATTTCGATTGAGGGAGACGAAAACAGAGAGCATGCACTGGTAGCGTAAAAAATTAAACAGAGAAAAATAAAACCAAGCCTTAAAGGCTATACGGAAGTGTGAAGATCATACCTTTGCGCTCCTTAACCCTTCTAGGTTGAGTAAGAGCGGATTGAACGATTGGAATCGCCTCGCTTTGTCCACTTGAAGAAGCTTCCGATTGAACACCCGCTAGCCTTCTACTCCGCCTTGTTTGCATGAACGCCTAGCTTTCCAACTCTCGGGATATTCCTCAGCCTAACCTCTAGTCGGTGAACACAACAGAGAAGAAGAATGGTCTCAAATCTCCTTGGTTCACTTGCTATTGGTTAGCAAAGCTCCAAGGAGAAACCAAGAAGAGGGAGGCGTGAGAGAGGGAGCTTACGTAAGGCTCTCCAGAGAGACGTGAGTCTTCTGTTGGGTAGGGAAAACTAGGGTTTTTCTTTTTCCAAAAAGTTGTTTATTAGTTAGCCAAAATTAGGTCTCTCATTATCTGATAAACATATCCCCGAGATTTCAAAACACCCGGATGTTATCCTGATAATCAGTTTGGCCTAACCTTAAACTCCTCTTAACCGTATCTGGAAAAACCCTAAGGTCCAAGCTATTGGGCCAGAAACATATTTATTATTTTCCTTGGACCCAAAAAGCCCAAAATAATAAACATTAATTATTTATTTCCTGAGCTTACATAAATAACCCAATAAATAATTAATGAGCCCAAATGAACCAAAATAATTAATCTTTAATTATTTATTTCTTTGGCCTATATAAATAACCCAATAAATAATTAAATATTAATTAGTTCCCCTAGTTTAAGCCCAGGTTAATTTCCTAATTATTCATACTGGACCTAGGCCCTAAATAATTAATTAACCAAATAAACTAGATAATTAATTTTCTCTCAACTCCTATTTTATTTATTTATTTATTTTATTCCAATCCAATAATAAATTAGACTTCCTGAATAAAATAAAATAAAATTTTCTTCAACTGAGACCAATTTCTCAACCCAAAAGTAGTTAGGACTTACGGGCTATTCCGAGGACCAAAAAGACACATCGTCTTGGCTGCTAAAATGACCAAAATACCCCTGCTATATAAATAGCTGTATTTTACATTTTAAATATTTCCTAATATCACCATAAGGAAATATTGACCCCAAGGACAATGCTGCATTAGCAAAGTCTCTAACCTATAGGTGAAATGATTAAAATACCCCTCTACACATCGCCGTACATTTAGAGAGGAAGAAGTGTATTAACACCCCTCTAAATGACATCTACCATTCTTAGGCTTCTAGTCCAATGATCCACGACTTCCTGGAGTGTTTCCGCTTTCCAAGGGAGCTACCCTAAAGCAAACATCCAAGTCATGTTTCCTAGGGCCCTGGACATTTTAGACCATTCGGACAACCACAAGGGGCGATATAGTGCAGAAACTATCTTGTACAAGTCTGTCTTAACTAGCTAGTCACACATACCCAACATGCAAGTATATTGGCGCTACGATAGAACCTCAACTATAGCAAATCAAAGTATATGCTTCCAGCTTCGCCAGACCACCAACTCATACTCAAGTCGTAGAGTACTAGTTCACGCTGTAGCGGTAGTAGTTTAGGTTTCTATCATATAGTACTTTTAGAAACCACTACTACAGATCCTGTCCTACGTATTCGAAATACGCTTATGTTATGAAGTGAGTGGACTACTCACTGGCTAAAGGTAAGCCATTCCCCATTTAGAATTCATAACATAATAACTTAAATATGATGAGATTCCCAGTCTCATCAATAGGTTAAGAACAAATGTTTATGTGTTAAATAACCAGTAATCCATACCTTACTGTGAAAGACCACCATTCACATGGATCACTTATTTAAACACAGTGGGTCTGTTCCAAACAAAAATCGTGCACAAACAAAAAGTAAATTCACAAACAATTTCTGAAAATAAATTCTTTTATTAAAATATTCGATTTTACATCAAAAACCTAGTCTAAGAGGGCATAAATCGAACATCGATAAAACTGTAAAGTTTTACGGTTTTATTCAAAATGAGAATAACCCATGTGTGTATAGAAAATTGGAAGGCATAATATGATTTTTCTTATCCTGTATATGGATGACATTCTACTCATTAGAAATAATATAGGGACACTGTCATCTATTAAGGTTTGGCTATCTAATCAATTTAGAATGAAGGACTTAGGTGAAGCTAGTAATATTTTTGGAATAAAACTTCTTAGAAATAGGAAGCAGAGAATGTTAGATTTATCCCAAACTACATACATTGACAAAATGCTGGCCAAGTTCAATATGGACTCATGCAAAGGGGCATTGATCCCTTGCAGATATGAGTTGTCTTTTTCTTCAAAGGACTATCCAAAGTCTCAAGAAGAAAATGATAGAATGAGTAGGATTCTCTATGCTTCAGCTGTGAGAAGTCTTATGTATGTTATGCTGTATACTAGGCCAGATATCTGCTTTGCCGTAGACTTAGTTAGCAGATATCAGTCAACCCCGAGGAGGTTCAATAGTAGGCTGTAAAGCATATTCTCAAGTATCTTAAAGGTACAAGAGATTATATACTGGTTTACAAGGCTAATGACTTGGTTCCTACAAGATACATGGACTCAGACTTCCAGACGGATAAGGATGAGAGAAAATCTACTAGTGGATATGTCTTTACCTTGTCTAGAGGAGCCATTTTATGGCATTACAAAAAAATGGGACAAATGTGACGAAGACAAAAACGACAGTAAAAAAAACCATCGCAATAGGTTACTTTATACGACGGTTTTGAAACCGTTGCAATAGATGTGCCTAATACAACGGTCTAATGCCAATCATCGTATTTTGTGATTAAATACGACGGTTTATACGAACTGTCGCAATACAATTGTTCAAATACGACAGTTAATTGTAACAGTATAATATATCCTTATTAATTAGTGAGTATTAGATTAATATATGATGTAACATATAATATCCTATCTCTTGATTATTACATTTAATTATATATATAAACATTCTATCTATATATTTCGTTACCATTTATGTTAAATTAAAATAATTGTTACATAATATACCTAGGTAGAGTATCATATATCTTGATTATTACATTTTCTTTTTCTTTTATTGCTTTTGTTTGTTATGTATGTATGTATGTATGTATGTATGTATGTATGTATGTATGTATGTATGTATGTATGTATGTATGTATGTATGTATGTATGTATGTATGTATGTATGTATGTATGTATGTATGTATGTATGTATGTATTAAAAAATTATGGTTTATTATGAATTGAAAAATTATGATAAAATTATGGTTTTCTTATATATTCTTTTCTTCTTAAAATATTTGTAGTTTTTAATTATTTTTATTTTAATTTTTTTATTAACCTAAGAAATCAAATATATGTTCATTATTTTTTAAATTGATTTTTATCATTTATTATTTTATTAAATTATAACATTTTTAATTTTTAAAGTAATTTTATAATTTCTAATTAAAGTAATTTAATCTTTTTCTTTAAAAATTTCATGCAATAGCTTGTTTGTTTAAAAATATTCCTTCAATTTACGTCACTTACATTACCAATTTTCATATGTTTATAATTTTCTAATGGTGATTGAAAAAAAGTTATAAAAAAATAGTAGAAAATAGTAAAACTTTATTGCTTTTTCTTTGACTATATCTTTTTTTTTTTTTTGCTAGATATATCGTATCTTAAAATTTTAATATAAATATTTTCAATGTAAATATTTTTATTTTTATAAAATTATAATTTATTTATAAAATATTATATTTTCTCTTTTTAATCAAATTTAATTTTACATATTTTTAATTTTCTTTTCAAATTTAATTCATATTATTATAATATTTTTATATTTTTTATATTATTTTCTTTTCAAATTTCATATTTTTGACTATTAATAAATAATATAATTTTTATCTTTTCTAAAATTCGAATTCATCAAAGAATTATAAATGGTATCCGGGACACATAAGACAATTTGTCCGAATCTCACCTTCAATCATACTCTTTATTTCCGCCCAATAGCATCCACTTTGTCCGAGAACACTTCCTTTGGGCCTTCTTCTACCTTCCCTCGCCCTTTTCTTCTCCACCGATGCCTTTATCTGTATTGTGCTTCTTCCTCTGTGTTCTTCTTCCTTCTTCAACCACCCATAGCAGCCCCCCAGCCCCCACCCCCACCCCCTCTCCTTCCCTCTCTTGCCCCCCAGATCTCCCCCTCTCCCCGCGGGACCACCCCCCTGCAACCCCCCCCGGCGCTCGCCCCCTCCCGCCGGTCCCCCAACCCAGATCTCCCCCTTCTCTGCTCAAGAGGACGGGATCCGGTGTGCCCAAGTTCAAGTCACTTCCACCTCCTTCTCTGCCCATTTCTCCACCGGCTGTTTCTCCTTCTTCTTACTTTGCTATTCCTCCTGGGCTGAGCCCTACTGAGCTGCTCGACTCCCCTGTTCTTCTATCTGGTTCTAGTGTGAGTATCTTCTTTTGTTCTTGAAACAACCCTTTTTTGTTGGTTTTTTTTTTCCCACCTCAGTTTCTGCTTGGTCTCCCTGAAAGGAAATGAAATGAATACTGTGGTTCAATTAAAGCTAATTTCTAAGTTTTTGATGATCTGTTTATGCAGATACTTCCGTCTCCAACTACCGGGAGTTTTCCGATTCAGACTAACGATTGGAAGAGCAATACCAACAACCACCTGAAGAGAGAAGAGAAAAACTATTCGGACTTTTCTTTCCACCCTCAGCCTGCACCTGCCTTATCATTTTATAGCAATGTCTAGGTCTCATACTACGGCAGTTACTTTGGTACGTTCACAATTTCAGTTGGTTTCTTTCTATGCCTTCCCATTTCTGCAATTGAATTTATCAATTGAACACACTTGAAATGGTTCAAAATTTCGGCAACAAGTACAACAATCGTGGAATTACCAAGTACGACAATCTTGAAATGGTCTTGTGCCAGACATTTCTTGGTTTTCAAAAAACTGTTGTGCTTGATTTTGGGTTATTGATTTTTTTTTGTTTAGAAGTATTTTTTTCGTGGATTTTGTTTGTGATGAAACCTGAATTTTGCTCGTGGATAAATTTAGTGTCTGCAAACGCATATAAAGTTTTTTTCTTTCTGGGTCGTCCTTGCACATGGGTATTTTGCCGAATGTTCTCTAGTGTTTGTCTTCTCCCTTGTTTTGGTGAATTTATGGTGTTTTTAGTTGGAGAGAAAATGTCGAAAGCTAGAGGAAACTGTGGGATTTCAGTAGAGGGGAAACAAAGCTATTCACAGATGGAGTTGCATTATAACAATTTCCATTTGTGGTGGATGATCCGAAAACAAGCAAGTTTAGGGCCCATTTCACTTGTTTGTTATTCGTTGACGTTGTATTTTGCTTAGCTTTTTGGCTCAGTTATGTTCTTTACGTGAAACTATTCTGTACTACGTTTTTTCTTTAGGATGAAGGCTAATCTCATGCGACAATCCTTTTTGTGACCCTCTTTTGTCCTAATAACAGTCACATCATATTTGTGCTCTGCTCTTGGAAGGACTAGAAAAGGGCAGGTGGTTGCCTCCATTACTATAAAATTAAATTTTATATAAATATCACATTCTTTTCTTATAAAATTTTTAAAAATTTATAATATTATCATTTATTTTTTATTACATATCTTTAATTGACATCTTTATTATTTTTTAGATTTAAATCTTGCTTATATTACTGATTATAAAAGAAAAAAAACGACGATGTATTAAAGGGTTACTGGGAATTCCTTACGTCATGTTGGAAGACAAGATGGGTTTATCAATGGGTTTTTAAAATGTATTTGAATTAAGAATCAATTAATTATCAAATTATATTGAATTTGAATCAGTTACTTTTGTACCCATTAACACTGAAATGGAGCTAAAAATTTGCTCGGTCCAGGTCGTGCAGTGCATAGTGTAGCTCTGACCAGTCAATGACCAAAATTCCTTTTTTTCATATTCATTTTCTTGGTTTTATATATTCTATTTGAAGTTATTGCTTGGGCTTTAACTTGAAGATTTCTGACCAGTCAATAATCAAAATTCATTTTTTTCATATTTTTGCTGGAAGAGGAATGGGTAAATGAACTACATTTTTAATTAGATTGAACTGACATTTTTTTGTTGTTCTGTTGCAGAAAGGGACAAGGAGGAAGGGGAAAAGACGATAGCAGGAAATGAAGAGGAAGGGAAAAATGAACTGATATTTTTCTAAACTGATATTTTTCTATTGTTTTGTTACAGAAAAAGTCAAGAGGAAGAGGAAGAGGAAGAGGTAAATAAATTGACATTTTTAATTAGATTGAACTGACATTTTTCTGTTGTTCTGTAACATAAAGGGATAAGGAGGAAGGAGAAAAGACGATATCAGAAAATGAAGAGGAAGGGGGAAATGAACTGACATTTTTCTGAACTGACATTTTTCTGTTGTTCTGTTGCAGAAAGAGACAAGAGGAAGAGGAAGGGATAAATGAAATGACATTTTTAATTTTTCTGAACTGACATTTTTCTATTGTTCTGATGCAAAAAGAGATAAGAAGGATGGGGAAAAGACGATACGAGGAGAGGAAGAGACAAACAGGAAGGAGAGGAAGAGACAAGGAGACGAGGAAGGAGGAAGGAGAAATTAATATTTTATTGAGACTGAGAAGTGGAAGAGATAAGAAGGAAGGAGAAAAGATGATACCGAGAAAAGACAAGAAGGAAGTGGAAAAGATAATACCGGGGAGGACATGACGGCCTTAATTTTTTTTTTCTTATTTTATATGTATTATTGTTTCTAATAGATTCTTTGACATTTCTTACTTGTTATATATGTAGTATTACTTCTCTTGTGGAGTTTAAAGATTATTTATGATTTCAATGTTCAAGAGAATGATTTTGATTTGTTTGGCATTAAGCAAATTGTATTTTATTGTGATTGGTGTTGAATGAGTTAAAAGGATTGTATTTAGTTTGAAATTGTAGGTGGATAGGTCTAAATTTCAATCAATTATTTTTTTTAAAAGAATACCAAATGCGACATTCACATTTTTTTTTAAAAAAATTTAATCAAATACGATAGTTACAAAACAGTCGTATTTGTTTATCTAAGACCGTCGTATTTGGTAATGGTTTAACAGGATAAATATGTCAGTTGGATACCGTCGCAAATTCTTAGCAATTGTGACAGTTAGTGTCGTTGCAAATAACTGTCGCAATTAATAAGTATTTGTGACGGTTTAAAACCATCGTATTTACGAAACAATTGCGACGATTTTTTTACCAAATGCGACGGTTTACAGAATCTCAATCCAGGTGAGTAATTGTGACGTTTTTTCCTGACCATCGTATTTACACAGTCGCATTAAATAAATACGACGGTTTTTTCGTCATTTTTAATAAAAACGATGTCATTATATACTACGGTTAAAAAATTGTCGTTTATAGTAAAAAAGACAGTATTTTCTTAAATACATCGGTTTTCTGGCCGTCATATTTGCTTACATTTTTAGTAGTGTGGAGGAGTATCAAGCAATCTTACATTGCTGACTCAACCATAGAAGTTGAGTATGTAGTAGTTTCGAAAGCATCTAATGAAGTAGTTTGGTTTCGGAAATTCCTTTTGGAACTTAGAGTTGTACCACAAATACACAAACTGGTTGTAATATATTGTGATAACACTGGTGCAGTCTTATAATCCAAAGAACTTAGGAATCACAAAAAGGGAAAGTACATAGAGAGGAAGTACCATCTGATCTGGGATTTCATTTAGAGACGGGAAGTCATGGCGGAACAGATTACCTCGGAGAACAATTTAGCAGATCCTTTTACCAAGCTCTTGGCGGAGAGAGTCTTTAGAAGATGCCATAGGGGTGGGTACCTATTGACTTACTTAGTCTTAGAGTGCAAGTGAGAGATTGTTGGAATGTATGCCCTTTTAGACTAGGTTTCTAATTGTATTTTGACTTGTATTAATAAGAGTATTTTTCTCAGAATTTGTTTGTAAAATCTTCTTTATATTTATGCACGTTTTTATTAGAAAAGACCCATTGTGTTTAAGTAAATAGTTCATGTGAATGAAGGTCTTTCACAGTAAGGTATGAACCATGGGATACTTAACACATAAACTATTGTTCTTAACCAGATGATGAGATTGGAAATCACATCATTGCAAGGTTATTGTGTTATGAATTCTAAAATAGGAATGGCTTACCTTTAGCCAATGAGTAGTCTACTCATTTTCATAACACAAGCTTATTTTGAATACATAGAACATGACTTGTGGTAGTGGTTTCTAAATATACTATGTGATAGAAACCTAATATGTGATAGAAACCTAAACTACTACTACTACAACATGGACTTGTACTCTACAGCTTGAGTATAAGTTAGTAATCTAACGAACCTAGAAATGTATACTTTGATATACTATAACTAAGATTCTTTAGAAAGACCAATATATTTGTATGTTAAGTATATGTAACTAGTTAGTCAAGGCAGACTTATACAAGATAGTGTCTTTACTATATCGCCCCTTGTGGTTGTTCAAATGATCTAATTATTTAGGGTCCTGAGGAATATGACTTAGATATTGGCTTTATGGTAGCTCCCTTGGAAAGTAAAAATATTCCAAGAAGTCGTGGATCATTGGACTTGAAGCCTAAAGATGGTAGATGTCGTTTAGAGAGGTGTTAGTGTATTCTTTCCTCTCTAAATGAACGGCGATGTGTCGAGGGGTATTTTAGTCATTTCACATGTGGATCGAAGACATAACTAACACAACATTGTCTTTGGGATTAATTTTTTCTTATGGTGATATTAGGAAATATTTAAAATGAAAAATACAACTATTTATATAGTAAGGGTATTTTGGTCATTTTAGTATTCAAGGCAATGTATTTTTTTGGTCCTTGAAATAGTTCGTAAATCCTAATTATTTTAGTCAAGGAAATGGTCAAAATGGAAAAATGATTTTATTTTATTCAGGAAGTCTAATTTATTTTTTGACTGGAATAAAATAAAAGGAATGAGAGAAATTAAATTTATTATCTAGTTTGATTGGTTAATTAATTATTCAGGGCTTAAGCTTAGATTGAATAGTTAAGAAAATTAACCTGGGCTTAAACTAGTTAATAAAATGCTTAATAATTATTTTAGTTCATTTGGACTCATTAATTATTTATTGGGTTATTTTAATAGGCCCAAAAAATAAATAATTAGTAGTTATTATTTTTGGGCTCATTGGGTTCAAGAAAAAATAATAAATTATTTTGGCCGAATAGCCTGGATTAAAAGATTTTTTTATTATTCACGGTATAGAAGAGTTGGGGATTACCCAAACCTCCTCTGTTGATAACCTTCGGATGTTTGAAATATCAAAACATCGGGGTTGGATTATCTGAGATGTGAATAGGAGTCGTGCAGGAGAAAAAAAAAAAAAAATTAGAACTCACGACACACAAGAGAAAAAAAAAAAGAGGAACAATTTTGTTCTCTCATTCTCGTTCATCCTTTTCTTCTGGTGTTCTTCTAGATATTGCTAATCAATAGCAAGGAATCAAGAAGTGTATTTCCTCGCCTAGGTTGTTTCATCAATATAGATTAAGTGGAGGAATATTCTAAGAAGCGAAAAGCTTCACGTACATGCCAAGGAGAAGCAAACGGATTGCTGATTTCTCACCGGAATCGTCGTCGAGATAAGTAGCCACTCTCGTGGTTTGCACCTTTTCTTCTCAGCTAAACAGACAAATGACACATAAATGTATTATTTTAACCTTCCGTTGAGCCATGTCCTTGTTTTTCTTGGTTTTATTTTCTTTGCGTGCATGGCATTCTCTGTTTTCATTGCCTACAGAATGAGGTAATTAGGAAGGACCATTTTCCTTTCCCTTTCATTAACCAAATGTTTGAAAGGTTTGCCGGACATAACTTTTATTATTTTTTAGATGATTTTTCTGGATACTTTAAAATTCCCATAGCACGGGGGGATCAAGAGAAGACCACATTTATATGCCCTTTTGGTACTTTTGCATATCGACGTATGCCTTTTGTTTTTTGCAATGGTCCCAGAATTTTCCAAAGATGTATGATGACTATTTTCAAAGGGTTTGTGGGAGATATAATCGAGGTATTTATAGATGATTTTTTTATTTTTGGTGATTCTTTTGACTTGTGTTTGGCCAATTTGGAAAATGTACTTTAAAGGTGTGAAGAGACCAACTTCACGCTTAATTGAGAAAAATGCCACTTCATAGTACAAGAAGGTATAGTATTAGGACACAAAATTTCAAGAAAAAGTATTGAGGTTGATCGAGCCAAGATTAAGGTAATTGAGAAACTCCCTTCTCCTACTTCTGGGAAAGCTATTCAAACCTTTCTTGGTCACGCCAGTTTCTATAGGAGGTTCATCTTGGATTTCTCAAAAATTTCTAAACCTCTTACCTCTTTACTTGAGAAAGAGGTTGTTTTTTATTTTGATGAAAAATGTTTCAATACTTTCAATGTGCTTAAAACGAAATTGATTAATTTTCTTATTTTAATTACACCGGATTGGTCTCTTCCTTTTGAATTAATGTGTGATGCAAGTGATTATACGGTAGGTGCAGTGCTTGAACAAAGGAGGAATAAGTATTTTCAACCAATTTACTATGCAAGCAAAACTCTTACGGTGACACAAGAGAATTACACCACAATAGAAAAAGAATTGCTTGCAATAGTGTTTGCTTTTGATAAATTTTGGTCTTATCTTGTTTTGTCCAAAGTCATTGTGTATACGGATCATTCTGCCCTTAAGTACCTACTAACCAAACATGATTCTAAATCAAGATTAATAAGATAGGTTTTATTGTTGCAGGAATATGACTTGGAGATCAGGGACAAAAAGGGAATGAAAAATTTAGCTGCAGATCATTTATCTAGGTTGGAAAAACCTAACCTATAACCTTTGGCCGAAGAAGACATCAATGACACTTTTCAGATGAACAACTTCTACTTATTGATGGTGAGATTTCTCAAACACCTTGGTATGTGGATTTTGCTAATTACTTGGTTGCCGGAATTATTTTGGAAAATTTCACTTCGCAACAAAAGAAGAAATTTCTCTCTGAGGTAAAGCATTATTTTTGGGAAGATCCCTACTTGTTTCAGTGTTGGGAGGATTAAATCATTCAACGATGTGTGGATTCTACGGAAAGTGAGAACATCTTAAAACATTGTCGTGAAGGATTTGCAGGAGACCACTACTAAGCTAATAAAACCGTACAAAAGATGCTTGAGGCCGGTTTTTATTGGCCTACACTTTTCAAGGACTCTTATAAGTTTGTTAAAAATTGCGATAGGTATCAACGTATAGGTAACATTTCTAAATCCAATGAGATGCCATTACAAAATTTTCAAACTTGTGAAATTTTTTATTGTTGGGGGATTGGTTTTATGGGCCCTTTTCCTAATTCTTTAGGAAATAAATACATCTCGGTCATGGTTGAGTATGTATCTAAGTAGGTCGAGGTGCAAGCCTTACCCACTAATGATGCTCGAGTTGTGGTCAAATTCCTTCAAAAACTTTTCACCCACTTTGGCATACCTAAACTCCTCATTAGTGATAGGGGCACATATTTTTGTAATACCCAATTGGACAGAGTTCTCAAACATTTATGGGTTACTCATAAGTTTGCTATTCCTTATCACCCCCAAACAAGTGGCCAAGTTAAGGTGGTAAATAGAGAATTGAAAAGAATGTTGGAAAAGGTAGTTAATCATACAAGGAATGATTGGAGTTTGAAATTAGATGACACTCTTTGGGCTTATAGAACTATTTTCAAAACACGTGTTAGGACAACCCCCTATAGATTATTGTATGGGACATCATGCCATCTACTGGTAGAAATGGAACATAGGGCATATTGGGCGATTAAGCTTGTCAATTTTGATTTTCAACTTGCAGGTAAGCGGAGATTGCTTCAAGTCAATGAATTGGATGGATGGCATAACGATGCTTACCATAACTGTCGCATTACAAATATAAGATGAAATGGTGGCATGAGAGACATATTCATTCTCCTCAGGAGTTCAAAGAATATGACAAGGTGTTATTATTCAACTATAGGTTTAGATTCTTTTCGAGTAAGTTGAAGTCTAGATGGTCAGGGCCATATGAGATACATCACCTGTGTCCGTTTAGGGTTATTGAGGTGTCTCACCCAACCAAGAGGATCTTTAAGGTTAATGGAAATCGAGTGAAACCATATTTGGGTAAAGAACTTGGAATTTTAGAATATCTTGATGTCACTCTCTATGATTCATGATTTTCTTTTGGTTCTCTTTCCTTATTTTCCTTTATTTTGCTATTCTTGTTCTTTTTCTAGATTTATGCTTTTGTTTTTGTTTCTTGTGTTTTCTTTTAGGTACAATTTCTCTTCTACCTCCTTGTGATGAATTCCAATATGTTGAAGTTTAAGTGCCATGTGAGTATTTTCTTTTCTCTATTCTTCCTCTTTCATTATTTTTGGTTTTTTTGGCTTTGCTTTCTTTGTCATATTTTTTGCCATTGAGGACAATGTCAAATCTAAGTGTGAGAGAGAGTTTAGTTTTGAAAGTATTTTCCATATCTTCTCTGAAAATCCATATCTTTTCTGACAATTTGAAAAATTCAAATTTGAAATTTTTTTTTTGGTTTCAATGCCTTAGCAAGGTTGTGATTATATTTCTTCTTTGGATATGAGATGTGTCATTCATTTGGTGGATTCATATTAAAATGGTTTATTGGATAGGATGTGTTAAGACTTGAGAATTTGGATTAATCTTATTTATGGATTGGTATTTGAGTACTATTTGACTTATCTAGTTTAAATATAGATAATGTGAGGAATATGGGAAAGGTTGTTGGCTAATTTTTGTATTATCAGATTGAATTTTGCTTGACTTTGAGTTATGTTGAGGAAGGAGAAAATATTGTGGAAAATTTGTGGACAATTGGTCGGATTGTTGTTATTGAGGAAAAAAATGAGATGATTATTATTGATGAGAAAAGAAATTATTTTTGCTTGACTACAGGGGCCAATACAGATAGTGAAGAGAAATCCACTTTCTTGAGGTTATGAATTCTCAAAAGCAAAAGAAAAAAGATATTGTTGAAAAAATGATGAGAGAGGACTAAAAGGGGGGCCAATATGGTGTGTGAAGAGAAATTCATGCACTTAAGGCTATCAATTCCCTAAGTCATTGAAAAAATTTAGAGGAAGAATTGTGAGTGTTTTCCTCAAAACATGACTTAAGTTATGCAATGTTTGGACTTATAATGCTTAAATTAGTAGATAGCTTGACTTGTATGATTTATGTTATCCATGCTTTTACTTGAAGGGTGAAATAATGTTCCGATACTAGGGTGTAGACTTGTTTAATTCAACTTTAAGGGCCTTGAGATATCTTGTTTGGTATTATATTTTGTGAATGATTTCAAAGGGTTGAAAGAATGATTCATGTTATCTATGCTTTTACTTGAAGGGTGAAATAATGTTCTGATACTAGGGTTTAAACTTGTTTAATTCAACTTTAAGGGCCTTGAGATGTCTTGTTTGGTATTATGTTTTGTGAATGATTTCAAAGGGTTGAAAGAATGACAAAGACATATCTAAAGTTTGAAAGGTAATTATGATTTTGTCTAAGTGAGCTTTTTAAAAGAATGTCTTGTTTTTCTTTGTTTAAGGGCTTTGCTTGTTCAATTGTGGGGGAATGTGATAGGGGCAAAATTCATCTATATTTTTCTAGTTATTTGAGTGTATTTTGTGATACATTTGTTGTAATAACTAGGTATATTCCTTCATATTTGATATTTTATTTTTGGAAAGGCATTTTAGAATTTAATTGCAGAAAACATAAAAAAAATGACAAAACTGTCGCCACAGTGCACAGTCAGCACCGGCCGTGACCCATGGAACTGGCGCCAGCCTCGATCTGGAACAGGAAAAAATTTTGCAGAAAAAACAAAGCACGACCGGGCTGACAGAGCATGGCCAGCGACGGCCATGACCCTCCAATCCAGTGCTGGCTCCGTTCTGGTCCATGTCAGCAAGCTTTCTAATTTTTGTGCAGGTTGGTAATTTCTAAGAGTTTTGGTATTTTCCAATATCTACTCGGCCTAGAATTCTTAGGGGACAAATTTTAGCATCTTGGAAACTTGTTTAAGCAAGAAAAACATAAAACAAAAGTATGAATTCAAGAATCAAATCTAGAAATCACTCCTAAAAGGAGGAATTCATCACATCAAATAGCATTGTTCAAGAGAGTCTTCAAGGAAGAAGAAGGAGGCTTGTCTATAAGTTTTTTCTTTGACCTTTGTTTTCTTTTTCTAGAATAATGATGTATTCAATATTTCTATTATAATTTGACAATATTTTGGAATTCATGATTTTTGTATTAATTTAGCTATTTGATCAATTTTTTTTATCATTCTTGGTGTTTGATTACTTGTGATCATAGAAGAATTAATGAAGTTAGATTTGCTTCTAATTGACTTGGTAATCGACGTTAGGAGTTGTTTTATTTTTATTGATTTCATATTTTTTATTTCTTAACGGACTTGGAAAATGAAGTTAAAACTAAAGAACCTAAGCAATCAAAGACTAGTTAATTTCACCTAGAGTATAGAGTTGTTGACTAATTTCATATTTATGAAGAATTGTGTTTAATGCATCTTTTGATTATATTGGTTTGAATGGAAAATCTGCTAATTTAATCAAGAGATAGTGATTTCATAGATTGGGAAAGAAGTGGAGTCTATATGAGTGAATTCATGACTTGGGAAACGATTGAACTTTACTTTATATTCCTTCATGATGTTGAGATGATGATTAATTGAGATAGTTGCTATATGGTTTATTGTCATATTTTCTAAGATTGTTGTCTAAATTGCATATTCCTAGATCATTGAGTTGTATATATTTCTTTATTTTTCTTTTTATTATCTTATCACTTTATTTGGTCGGCTAAATAATGAATGAAAAGTGACTGGTGTGCACTTGTTTCTTTGAGGATAGATACTTATTAATTCCCTATGCTATACTTGCGATGAGTATACTTGCTCGTATGTGTATTTTGAGATTAATGTTTTAATTAAAACTTGACTAAGGGATGGATTTAAATTTGATAATTTTTATACATTCAAAATTTACGCATCAAGAATTTATTAACATGACTGCATTAGATTCCTTCTTCATGGAGGATTTCGTAGTTTTGAGAAGATTGATTAGCTCGGGTATAGTGGACTTAATCTTGTTCATCTAGTAGTTAATTAGAAATTGTGAAAAATAACTTGGCAAAGATTGTAGAATTAAGCTAATACTTAATTCATTGTCCATCACAAACCTAAGAGACCTAAGCTTCTCAATTAAGCCCAACATCTTCAGCCTATGAGTGGTTACAGAAGTACCCTCAGCCGTCTTAGAACGGAACAGTTGTTTTGAGATTTCATATCTCTTCGTTCTGATTTGGGCATCAAACAGCTCTCAAGGATGTAATATGGTCTAGTAAGTTTCCATATGCTCATGTTGTTTTTGTAGTTCATGGGTCATTGATGCCAACATCACATAGGATGCTATGTCACTGTCCTCTTTATGGGTTTTGTGGACAACATGCTTATCAGTATGAGCATCTTGAACTGGTGGTAGAGGAATAGGAGCCTCTAGCACGTAAAACAACTTTTCTGACTTGAGAATGATTCTCAAGTTTCTATATCAGACGAGAAAGTTCGATTCGGTAAGTTTATTAGTTTCCAAGATGCTATGTAGGTTTACGTTGGTCGACATGTTGCAGATGACCTAGATGTAAAGATAGAGTAAATTAGCTAATTGTATATGCACATATAATGCAAATAATTAGGTCTTTAATTAAACGAATTATTGTTCCATTATTTTACTCAAATCAATAGCCCCCACTATTGATTTAGGAAAGCCTATTGGAAGCTTTCCTAGTGGACCGGTATCCAAATTCCTCAAGAATAACCTTAGGTTTACCTAACAAGCAACTCTTAAGTTCAAAGGTAGGTATCCAATACCAATTATATAAATTATAATTATTGGATATTTGTGTGATTAACATCTTTTAATCTTAAAGCTTTTAAGCTAACCTAACCTTACCTCTAGTTTTCTTTATACTTGAGTTAGTCCAACCAAGATAAAGAAATTAGTTAACCCAACCCATTAATCAGGAATTTGAATTCTATAGCTTGAATATACCCGATGTCAAGTAAGCTTGGGTTAACCCAACAACCTAGTCTCAAAAAAGGACTCTCATTCTTACTATATTTATGGAAGGCATTAGATTTAATATTAATTGAGGGATTTATTCATTTTAGTGATTTCATCAAATGATATGCATAAATTTTTCAATAAATCACATAAATTGATAATCATGGTAATAAACAATTACATGGTATGGTTATGGACTTTTCTAAATTAATTTTCTCGAGCCATGAAGGAAATTAATATAGTCAACCATATGTGTTCATGCGTGATATAACCAAAGCTCTAATACCACTTAAAGGACCACGAAAAAAATAAATTCGCAGCGGAAGATAGCAAATTAAAATTTTTTGAACTAAAGTCTAGAAATACTTACTTATAAGGTGATTAACTTTAATAACCAGAGTTAGATTCGGGTTCAACGGCGCTTGTTGAATAGGAACGTCTACTCATTTTGTAGGGACACCAGCTAACCGTCGGTTTTTTCGCATCAAACAATTACCGCGTTTTTAAGCTCTTGACTTTCTAAAGTATTCTCTAACCACTATGGACCTTTACCGGTGAAAGTAGAATTGGGTGAATAAAATTGAAACAAAAACGGAAGAGCTAAACGTTAAGAAAAAATGAAGGAAAATAAAACTAGAAAAACCAATAGCCTCAATTCTTTTTTTCTCAAAGAAAAAAAAAACGAAAGCTCTGTGATAGGGGCTAAAATTATCATTATTTTTCTAATTATTTGATGTTATTTTGAGATGCTTTTGTTGTAATAACTAGGTATATTCTTTTCTATTTGACATTTTGCTTCTAAAAAGTATTTTTGACAAATTTGTACAGATTTAAGTTGATTTCGAGCAAAAAGTGAATAATTTTAGAACATACCTGGTGCTAGGCCTAGCCAATGGATCAGGCGTCAGGTACATTCTGATTAAATAGACAAAAATTGAGAAGAGCATAACAAACCTAGCACCTAGTGGCCTGACTATACCGGCGCCAGGTACATTCTACATAAAGGCGGTTGTGCGCGAATTTGGTATTTTCTAAAAGATTTTGGTATTTTCTGAATTCTACTTGGACTAGATTTCTCAAGCAACGAATTTTGATAAAAAAAAGACTTATATATACAAGAAAAACACAAGAGAAATGTGTGATTTGAAGGATCTAAGCTAGCTACTCAATCACCACTTAAAGGAGCATTGTTCAAAAAAGGTTTTCAAGAGAAGAAGAACGACTTGTCTATAAGTTTTATCTTTTATTCTTTGTTTATTTTTCTTTAGCAATGATGTGCTTAATGTTTTGATTGTAATTGGATATTATTTTGGAGATTATAATTTTGAGTTAATTGAATTTTTTTATCAATCTATTGTTATATTCGGTATTTGATTACTTGTTATCATTGGTTATTAATGCGGGTTCTTTTAATTGACTTGGAAAACGATGTTAGGAGTTCGTTGCATTGATTTCATATTTTTCAAATCTTAATGGACTTGGGAAATGAAGTTAAGATTAAAGGACTAAAGTGATCAAATATTAGTTCATTTCACCTCGAGTAAAGAGTCATTAGCTAATTTCATGTTTATGAGGTATGAGTTTAATGCATCTTTTGGTTGCTTTGGTTTGATTGGGAAATCTACTAAATTAATCAAAGGATAGTGATTCCATGGATTGGGAAAAAAAAGTGGAATCTACATAAGTAAGTTTATGACTCGAGAAACGATTGAATTTTACTCAAGTTCCTTCATGATGTCAAGACGACAATTGATTGTGATGAATGCTAATTGATTTAATATTGTGTGTTCAAGATAATTGTCTAGTTACATGAAATTGCATAATTGAGTTATATATATTTTTATTTATATTTATTTTCCTTTTTAATCTCTTCTTATTTTATGGGCTAAACAATAAAGATTTGGATAAAGTGGGAGCATAAGTTCTCGTGGATTCGATACTTACTATACCCTATACTATACGATGGGTATACTTGCCCGTATATATGGTTTTAGTAGTTGTTTAATTAAAGCTTGATTGATTGTGTAATTTGTTGGTAATATTTTCTACACTAAAAAACATGCATCACTCTATTTCCAATTTCCAAATTTTTGGTCAAATCCTCAAGCCATACGAAAATCCCCTTTAATTATTATTATCTTTCATTTTCCTATTAGAAACAAAATCAGCCATCTCAATTTCTTTGTTTCCTTTTACTTCTTTTTCCTTTTTCTTTTACGTGGCTACTTCCATCAAAACCTTGATGGGCCATGCTCTCTTAATTAGTCCAATGACTAATTAAATAACTCTCTTATTAATTAATTAATCCATTTGAGCCCAATATTTAAATTATCCAAGACAATTAATTAATAAACCAGTGAATTAAATTAGTTTTTTATTAATTAATTAAATTAGGGCCCAATATAAAATTATCCAAGATAATTAATTAATTAATTAAATTGTCCCAATTAATTATTGTAGTCCAAATAAATAAATAATTGGATTCCTAGAATAATTCTTTTAATAATAAATTCACCCAATAAACTCATATAGTAAATAAATTTACTAAGATTATTTGAGCTACTCTGGGGACCAAAAGATATATTATTCTTAACTACTAAAATGATCGAAATACCCCTGCTAATAAATAGTTGTATTTTAATCATTTTAAATATTTCATTTATCACCATATGGAAAATTAACCCTAAGAATAATATTGCAAGTGCATTGTCTCCGAACTACAGGTGCAATGATGAAAATACCCCTCTACGTAATACCCATTATTGAGATAGAAAAATAGTACTAACACCTTTCTCAATAACATTTATCATCCTTTGATAACTAATCCGATAATCCACGACTTCCAGTACGTATCCACTTATCACAAGAAGCTACCCAAAAGTATATAGAAACTCTATTGCACTTATCACAGGATCCTGGATTATTAGATTATCCCGAACAATAATAATGGATGATTTCTTCACATAATGAAGTGTAGAAACTCTATTATATAAGCCCGTCTTAATTAACTAGAGTCATACATCCAACATACAAGGTTATTGGCCTTGCGATAAGATCTCACCCAACATACATTAAAGTGTACAAGTCCAACTTTACTATACCACCAACTTATACTTAAGTCTTTGGGTACTCGTCCACGCAGTAACTGCAATAAATCAATCTTTATTTATTTTAGTACTTTACTAAAGATTATTATCATGTCACTACAAAAAAAAGTGATTTTTGGCAACGCTTTTATTTGTAACATAGCAAAATCTGTGATGAAACCTTGGTTTTTACTACAGTTTTGAATTCCGGTGGCATATAAACATTTTTTATAACACTTTATTCTATCACAGTTGCGTTTTTGTAGGTAAAAGTTCCTTTTTTCCATAAATTTAAAATTTGTGTAAGTAAAAATAATTTTTTGCCACAGAGATTGAAAATTGTGGGTAAAGAAGTTTTATTACCCACAGTTTCACTAAACTATGGAAAAAGCATATTTTTTCTTATTTATAAAATATTAAAAAATGTCAATATAAAATGGAAGCTTTCATTAGATACCATGATTGCGGCAATTGTTTATATTATAGTAGTTATGTGTCCAAATTTTGATATTACTATTTTATTAATTTTATATAGTTTTTTTGGACAAACTACCTAGTTTTTTTTTGAATATTTTTCTAAATATTATATTAGATTATGTGCCAAAATATATTCGATTACCTTCAAATTTTGTCATAACACTTTTTTTAGTAATTTTAACAAATATAACGGATGGATCATTAATTTGATATGTCTATCTTTGTAAATGCGTTAGATTTTGGATATTTTTCTACATATTATGCTAGATAAAATGCCAAAATATATTCGATTACCTTCAAATTTTGTCATAACAATTTTAACAAATCTAATAATTGGATCATTAATTTGATAGGCCTATCTTTGTAAATGCGTTAGGTTTTAGATATTTTTCTATATGTTATGCTCGATAATTTGTCAAAATATATCCAATTACTTTCAAATCTTGTCATAACACTTTTCTTAACAATTTTAACAAATCTAATGGTTCGATTGTTAATTTGATATGCCTATATTTGTAAATACGTTAGGTTTTGGATATATTTTTAAATATTATGCTAGATTATGTATCAAAATATATTCGATTAACTTAAAATTTTGTCATAACACTTTTCTTAGCAATTTTAACAAATATAACGGTTAGATTGTTAATTTGATACGCTTACCATTGTAAATGCATTAGATTTTGCATATTTTTTAGGATATTACGCTAGATTATGTACCAAAATATATTCGATTATCTTCTAATTTTGTCATACTTTTATTAATAATGTTAACAAATCTATCGGTTGGATAATTAATTTGATACACCTATCTTTATAAATGTGTTAGGTTTTGGATATGTTTCTAGATATTATGCTAGATTATGTGTCAAAATACATCAAATTAACTTCAAATTTTGTCATAGCACTTCTCTTAGCAATTTTAACAAATCTAACGGTTGGATCATTAATTTGATATACCTATCTTTGTAAATAAGTTAGGTTTTAGATATTTTTCTAGATATTATACTAGAATATTGAAGGTTAATATGGCAAAAACAAAGAACCGAAGCATGCTACAGTGATAAAATAAAAAATAGAGCATTGCATGAAAATTGTTTACCTTGGCATTTCCTTGTTAGTTTAGGGGTTGCCGGCGCCTCCGCTTGAACCGATTCTAGTTCCGAGATTGATTCTTCAAGTTGTTGTCCTGCAAGCCGACGGCTTCTTCTGGGCATCAACACGATTCCTCTTGGCTTTTGGAATATAACCCCGCCTAAAATGTGTGGTGAAAGTTTATGGATCAAGAGAGTGGTCTTGCTACTTCGACTAAATGCTAGTGGGCATTAATTAGGAGAGTTTTGTGTCTCTGTTCTTGCTATTTTTCAAAGCACAGAGAACGCACAAGGGAGAGGAGAGAATTTGAGGCTTCGGAGGAAAAACAAGAATGTGCTTCTGTGAACCTCTGTTGTTGCCTTCTTGATCCCAACAACCTTAATAATAGGTTATTATCCGGGCATTCAAAAATCAAACAAAAGCCCTAAGGTCCACTTCATGTTAAGCCATTAAATAGGCCTTTGGACCTATGGCCCAGTTCATTGGGTTAAGCCTTTTAATTTTAATTTAATTATTTCTGGACTAATAGAAGCTCAATAATTAAATTAATTAAATAACCTAATGGACCGATATAAACCTCAAGCCTTGGCCTAGTTCATTGTGTTAAGCCTTTAATTTAATTTAATTATTCTTGTACTAATATAAGCCCAATAATTAAATTAGTTAAATAACCTAAATGGGCCAATATATAATTCTCTCTCTTTGGTCCTTTTATTTTATTCTAGCCCAATAAATAAATCAGACTACTTGAATAAAATAAAATCCATTTCATATAAGATCGATCCCTCACCCAAACCCGTCAGGACTTATGGGCTATTTCCGAGGACCAAAAGACACATCGCCTTGGTTACTAAAATGATCAAAATACTCCTGTTATAAAAATAGTTGTATTTTGCATTTTAAATATTTTCTAATATTACCATAAGAAAATATTGATCCCAAGGATAATGCTGTCTTAGCAAAGTCTCCAACCTATAAGTGTAATGCCTAAAATACCCCTTTACGTATCACCGTACATTTAGAGAGGAAGAATGTACTAACACCTCTCTAAAAAACATATACCATTCTTAGACCTCTAGTCCAATGATCCATGACTCCTAGAATGTTTCCACTTTCCAAGGGAGTTACCCGAAAGCTAACATCTAAGTCATGTGTCCCCAGGGCCCTTTATATTTAGATCATTCGAACAATCACAAGGGGCAATATAGTACAGAAACTATCTTGTTCAAGTCTGTCTGAACTAATTAGTCATATATACCAAACATACAAGTATATTAGCTCTACAATAGAACCTCAACTACAGCATGTCAAAGTACATGCTCCCAGCTTCGTCAGACCACCAACTTATACTCAAGCGGTAGAGTATTAGTCTACGCTGGAGCAGTAATAGTCTGGTGATGCGTGTAGATTTGGGTATAAAAATGACATAAAAGCTAAGCACAATTCCAATCAAGTTTACATTAAAACGTTAACCCCAAATTACACATATAAGTAAGCGTACTCATCATTAACATAGCATATGGTTCAAACGAGTGTCGATCCTCTAGGAACAAGTATGCATTAATCAATTTTCTTTCATTGTTTAACCACTCAATAAAGTGAAAGAACGAAATAAAATAAAATAAAATAAAAATAAAAATATATACATGTCAAGGATGGAGAAGTATGTAACTCAAGCCATTGTTTAGACAAACATGATCTCAAAGTACCTAATCATTATCATAACTAATTATTCTCTTGGTATCATAAAGGATTAAAGTAGATTCACTTCGATGGTCAATCCATGAAATCACTATCCTCTAGGTAAATCAGCATCACTTGGTCCGTCTAAACCAATTTACTAAAAAGACGCATTAAACACAATCCTTAATTAAATTCCCTTGGTCTTAGCAAATTTAAAACATGAAATTAATCAATGAACCCTTGGTCTCGGAAGACATCAATTAACCTTCAATTACCAGTTCTAAGCAATCAACCCCCTTGGTCCAATAAGTTAATAGCCAACAGAATATGAAATTAATAAATTAAAACTACCATCAACCCCCTTGGTCCAGTAAGTTAATGGAGAGAACGAGCAAACTAATTTCGTAATGAGTACAAGTAATTGAATACCAAGAATAATAACCAATTAATCAAAAGATCAAACAACTCTAAAAATCATGAATATCTAAAACAACGTTGAATTACAATAAAACAATTAACATATCATTGTTCAAGAAAAAGAAAACAAAGTAAAAAAAAGCACTCATAGACAAGTCTCATTCTTCTTCCTTTGAAGACCTTCTTGCATAACCCTCTTTGAATTGAAGAATTCCTCCTTTGATTTGAGTGATTTTTTGCGATAATCAATGAATTCTCCCATTTTTCCTTGTGTTTTCCATCTATTTATAGACCTGGGGAGTGCCTAAACTCGTTGGTGTAATGTTATTGGCCGAGTAGAAGTAGGAAAGTACTAAAACTCCACAGATTACCAAAAATTGCGTAGAAAAATCAAAGCTCCGCCTTTCCCTCAGAATATAGCCAGCGCTGTCTTGGCTATTGAACCGACGCCGGTTATGTCTAGTTCTCCACTCGTCTGCCGATTTTTTTCGAATTCCGCACAATGTATTCCAGAATGCAGACGGTGCTAGTTCTACTCTGTTCTGCTCTATTTTGATCTTTTTTCGTCACCTCAAAGTTCGTGTTAATAGTGCATGGCCGGCGTTGGTTTCTCTGTCCTGGCTGGTGCCGCCTGTATTCTGTTTTGTGACGTTTTTACTTTATTTTACCCCAAAAATCTGTAATAATGAACAAAATATCTTTCCAAGGGTAAAATCTCAAATATGAAGGAATATGACTAGTTATTGAACAAAATGTATCACAAAAGAGCCTCAAATAACTAGGAAATATATGATTAATTTAATCCCTATCAATTCTCCCACACTTAACTCTTTACTTGTCCTCAAGAAAAGTATCAAAGACAAGTAGGAAAACACGAGGTATAATTAATCACTCAATCAATTTCAAAATAATATCTTCAATGCTTTCTTCATTCAAGAATATAAAACACATGATACTACATCTTTTACAACAAATGCAAGACTTGTGTAGTGAATAATGACTTAGTAGAACTATCTCAATACTTCACACTATTCTTAAACCGTTGGAAAGAATTTAGCTAAAAAAGACTATGCATTCCATAAGCTTACTTTTCATACACTCTTTCTACTAATTCGAGACATATCGTGATTCTATTTAGGTCAAGTAGGACTTTCAAGCTTGTAATAAAGCTTATCAAACGAAGGATATAGGAGAATCAAATATTAAAGAACTTATAGTTCACAAGAAAAGGATAAACAAAATGAATCAATAATTTCCAAACTTTTCTTGCTATCCTATTCCAAAAATCAATCAAACCATAACCTTATTCAGCAATTACAACTCAACTCAAGCAAATCCTATATTATTTTTTTTTTTGCTCATCTTTTTGCTCATCTTTTTACTTTCTTCATCAACTCTTCTCTATTTTTCACAAGGTCACTCATAATTTTCAGCAATGGTGTCAAAGATTTAATATGAACTCAACTTTTACAGCTCAACCACCATTCCTCTTGTGATCCTTCTTTTCTTTCTCTCTCACTTTTCTTTTCTTTCACTCCTCTTTTGTTTTCACTACCGCTGTTCTTTTCTTTTTCACTTTTCTTCTTCCCATTCTTTCTAGCAGCTTTTGTTTTTCTTTTCTTATTTTCACTCTCTCTTTTCTCTTTCTTTTCTTTCTCCAGCTCAACACACTATTGATACATGACTGAAAGTAACGAGTCATGATCTTTCTCCAAGTATTCTTCCTCACATGCTCCTACATATACACTTTTATCTAGTAAGAGCATAAAGATTTAGAAAATTATTCAAACTCTCAGAAACAAGCAATGGACACAGTATGATAATGGGTTTTAAAGAAAGAAATCAACAATTTAGGCTTAAAATAGATACTATGGATAATATAACAATAGGTAGGCTTGAAAAGCTCAAACTATCCAAAGAAGGCCTATTACTGTCATCCCTAAGTTAAATCATGACTGTCTTTCTTATTTCGCGTCGAGAGGTATTCAAGTAAGTTCTAGAATGCTCCATGAATTTTAGTAGAAAAACAGGTTTAAGAACAATGCAAAGCATTTGATCAAGAACTACTTCGTCCAAGTGTGTGCAAAAAGTCATGCATAAGCTATAAATGATCTAGAACATATGCTCTATACTCCATCATAAAGACATGCATTAAAAATACAGTTTGAAATTCTTCTAAAATATCAAAGAAAATCAGAAAAAATTTGAAAATTTTTGCTCAAGAAGGCTGGCTAAAGTATATGCATAGAAAAATTGTCAATCAAGTCACTCTCCCACACTTAAACTGGACATTGTCCTCAATGGCCAACTAAATAGAACGAAGACTAAACCATACCATTGGAGAAGAAATAAGAAAAACAAACTTCCATTCATTGTGCATTGTGTTGTACAAGAGTTGAATTCTTGAAGAACGAGGTATTGGCAAAGTACTTAAAAAGAAAAATACAAAAGACACACCAAAGCATAAAAACTAGAAAAGAAAAATAAATCAAAAACAAAAGAAAGAAAATGGAATAGTACAGAAAATAGCCACCTCATGATAAGCCAAAAAGTTTTATGTGGTTGCATCGAAGAGCATCTCCACCTGCTCGGGGTTGTGAAGACCTTCACCCACATAGCATTCCACATTATTGCTATTGACTTTGAAAGTGCCCTGAGTAGGGTGAGTAGGTTTGAGGGTGCCAAAAGGGCCGATCTTACGTATCGTGAACATTCCCAACCACCTGGATTTCAACTTTTCAGGAAAAATTTTTAAACGAGAATTGAATAGCAGCACCTGCTCACCTTTTTCAAATTCAGGTTGGTAAGTGATATGCTTATCATGCCACCATTTGACCTTTTCCTTGTACCGCATGGATTGATCATAAGCACCCTCATGCAATTCCTCCAACGCTATGAGTTGGAGTAACCTTGACTTTCCAGCATTCTCAAGATCCAGATTAACAAGTTTAATTGCCCAATAAGCTTTATGCTCAATTTCAACAGGTAAATGACAAGCTTTTCCATAAACTAACCAAAAAGGAGTCGTGCCAATGGGGGTCTTAAAAGCTGTCCTGCACGCCCAAAAAGTGTCATCTAATTTTAGACTCCAATCCTTCCGAGTATGGCTAATCGTCTTTTCCAAGATTCTTTTGATCTCCCTATTAACCACTTCCACCTGATCACTCGTTTGAGGATGGTATGAGGTGGCAAACTTATGGTGTACTCCTAAATGTTTGAGAACTTTGTCCAATTGAGTATTACAAAAATGGGTACCTCTATCTGTTGGGTACCTCAGGCTCGTATCCTATACGCCGCAGCGGAAAATAAAACGAGATACCATCCCAGGACCCATCTATGTGTGGAAAATAAGACATAATGAGGGTAAAGGTAACAGCTTTTACCTTTGCGTGATCGTCCGAAGAACAAAAATTTCTTCTTCAAGTTGAGGCGCGATCCAACAATCCTCGTGATCAATCTCCGTTTGAGTTGAATGTCTATCCACTATAATCACAGTGTGTGATTATCTCTAATAGTAATCCACACAGAGGAATACTCAAGCATCAAAATTTCTGTGCTAGCAAAAATTAATGGCGGCTAGGGTTCAAGATTAAAATCGAGAGAGAGAAGAAGAAGCTGTTATTTCGTTGCCCTAGGATTTTGGAGTCAATTTCGTCTATCTTTTTTGCCTTGGAATTTCGTGTATATCACTACCATATATCACACAAAAATCTGCTAAAAAATCCTCCAAATTGAGAATTCTAAAACAGTTAGAATTCCCTAATTGTAATTAGAAACATCAAGTTTTCTTAATTACAATATAGATCACAAATTATAACTAATTATAATTTGTTCACAACAATTTTTCTTTCTCTCAATCAACCCCACAATGCTATCAAATAACATCTTGAGTATATAATCCTCTATTGTGTGTGACCTATTAGGTTTCCCAGTCAATTGGTAGCGAACATGAATTAATCCAAACGTCTTTGAGATTAATAATCCATAATTAATTAGAATTAATCATATTAATTCTAATCAGGATTGGTTTATTAATTTATCAATTAATAAACCCATATTCCTAGATCATGAGCGGTATCTAGCAACACATCATGACCACCCAAGAGTCCAGGAAGTCAAGTGGCTTGGCATGAACCCTTCAATAACAAACTTCAGTGCAATTAACTCCTTTCACTATACAATATCTCATTCGGTTTGGAGTACGGAATTAGTGCCAACTCCCTCCAGAATTAATTCTGGCCCGAATACAGTAGTACTTGTACAAGGAACCCACTACTCTAGATGTGTATCAATTGGAACTATTTCCAATACACAATTGCCTTGGCCAAGAACTTTCGAGTAGTAATTCCTACAAGTGGCCATGAGATATTCTCTCCTACTATTAGGAGTGGTGAATCCTTTATTGACCCTCTCAACTACTTTCGTTTACCTTACCATGTACCCAATATCCATCCCATAGGCGGCCCTCGATCGAGCTCCGGAGATTGGAATCAAAGTACAAGGCCCAGCAAACAAAGTACCTTGGAGATCTTAAATCTAAGGATAATTGCATGTTTGCTATATTGAGATTATATCACTGGCACTAAATAGTTATCCGTGTGATTATCTCAAAGCTAGGTCATCCAATGAACTTATTCCATTAACAAGCATCCATGTGTTAACTTTGAGTATCTCAATACTCACGGTTATGAGAACCACCGCTTGATCAAATCAGGAAGTCTAATACATGTTAGTCTTAACGCATTAATGATGTCCTATCTCATTAATACTATGACTAGGGACAATTTAAGTACTAACACCATCCAGTGTAGTAGGAATCTCATATCATGATCTCTATCATGATTTCCTTAACACAGTGTTGCACTAGGGACTTATTGAACAGTTATATTACTTAAAGTAAACAAAAGAAACTGTAAGATAAATAATGCCTTTTATTAAAATAAAATGTGTTATATACAATGTACAAGTGATTGCCTCTAGGGTACAACACTAACAAACTCCCACTTGCACTAGAGCCAATCATTCATGTATCTAATACCAAATGACTCAACATGCCAATCATGTTTCTTCTGAGATAGTGCTTTCGTAAGCGGGTCTGCTATGTTCTCATCCGTGGGAACTCTCTCCATCTTTATTTCCTTAGTTGCTTCAAAAGTGGCTATGTACTCAGCTTCTGTTGTAGAGTTGGCAATAATCTCTTGTTTGGAACTTTTCCAACTTATTGCCCCTTCGCACAACGTAAACACGTAGCCGGATTGTGATTTGAAATCATCTTTGTCAGATTGAAAACTGGCATCAGTATACTCGTTTATTTTCAAATCACATTCTCTATATACTAAGAACATATCCTTAGTCCTTCGTAAGTACTTAAGGATGTTTTTTACAGCCGCCCAATGACCCTCACCAGGGTTGGATTGGTATCTGCTCGTTAAACTGAGAGCACAAGATACATAAAGCCTAGTACATATCATAGCATACATGATAGATCCAATTGCCGAGGCATATGGAATCTTACTCATGTGATCTCTTTCAACTTTTGTCTTGGGAGACATTGACTTTGAAAGGCTTACACCATGTGACATGGGCAAGAATCCCTTATTAGATTGATCCATGCTAAACCTCTTTAGCACTTTATCTATGTATGTAGACTGTGAAAGACCAAGAAACCTTTTGGATCTATCTTTATAGATCCTTATTCCAAGAATATAGGTTGCTTTACCAAGGTCTTTCATGGAGAATTGTTTGGACAACCAAATTTTAACCGTTTGCAAGACAGGTATATCGTTTCCTATTAGCAATATGTCATCTACATAAAGTAATAAGAAAACGATTGCACTCCCACTAACCTTCTTGTATACACAAGGCTCATCCATATTTTGAATGAAACCAAACTCTTTGATTGTTTCATCAAAACGGATGTTTCAACTCCTAGAAGCTTGCTTAAGTTCATAAATAGACCTTTGCAACTTACACACCTTTGTGCCATCACTGGACGTGAAACCCTCAGGCTGTATCATATACACTTCCTCAGTCAGTTTCCATTTAGGAAAGCTGTTGTCACATCTATTTGCCAAATCTCATAATCATAATGAGCAGCAATGGCTAGGAGTATCCTGATGGATTTCAACATGGCTACTGGCGAGAAGGTTTCATCATAGTCAATACTATGTTGTTGACGGTAACCCTTCGCCACTAGTCGTGCTTTATAGGTAACTAAGTTACCATCTATGTCCGTTTTCTTCTTGAAAAACCACTTGTACCCAATAGGTTTAATTCCTTTGGGTGGATCAACCAAAGTCCATACTTGGTTGTCGTACATAGAATCCATCTCTGATTTCATGGCCTCAAGCTATTTGTCAGATTCTGAACTATTCAGAACATCCTTGTAGGTAGTAGGCTCATCTTCATCTATGAGCAATACGTCATTATGGTTACTAATGAGAAATCCATATCTTTCAGGTGCCATACGTATCCTACTAGATCTATGAGGTTCTTGTGTATTAGAAGGTTCATCTAGTCTCTCAATAGATGTGGGGTTAGACGGTTGATCCTCGTTTATTTGATCTTCATGAACTTCACTAAGTTCAATCTTACTCCCACTGTCCCCCTTGAGCATGTGCTCATTCTCTAAGAAGACGGCATGCTTCGAAATAAACAATTTGTTTTCGGAGGGTTGATAGAAGTAATATCCAAAAGATTCTTTTAGATATCCCACAAATAAACACTTGTCAGACTTACTATCAAGTTTGTCTGACCGTGGCCTTTTAACAAAGGCAGGACAATCCCATACTCGCAAGTGAGATAACTTTAGTCTTTTACCAAAGAACATCTCAAATAGAGTAAAATCAATCGATTTTGTCGGAACTCTGTTTATATAAACAGAAGTCTCTAGTGCATTCCCCCAAACGATTTTGGTAGGTTTGTAGAAGCCATCATGGTCCGTACCATGTCTAAAAGGGTTCGATTCCTTCTCTCAGATATACCATTATGTTGAGGTGTATGTGGTGGAATCCATTGAGATAATATCCCATTATCTCTAAGATAACTCAAAAACTCTTGACTCAAATATTCTCTCCTCGATCAGATCTTAGAGTTTAATACTTTTGCCAAGTTATTTCTTTATTTCATTCTTGAAGTCTTTGAACCTTTCAAAGGCCTCAGATTTGTATTTTATTAAATACAAATACCCGTATCATGAGAAATCATCGATAAATGTTATGAAATAGTTATAACCTCCTCTTGCTTGTATTGACATTGGGTCACATACATCGGAATGTATGAGTTCTAATAACTCTTTGGCCCATTCTCCCTTTCTTGGAAAAGGAGTTTTAGTCATTTTACCTAGTAAACAAAACTCGCATGTGCCATATGATTCATAATCAAATGACCCTAAGTCACCAAGTTTGTGTAACTTAGAAACACGATTTTCATTTACATGGCCCAAACGACAATGCCATAAGTAAGAGGTGTTAGAGTTATCTATTTTAGGTTTCTTATTGTTTCTATTAAGAATTGGATTGTCCAAGTCGAGAACATATAAACCATTAACCAAAGTTTCTGAACCATAATGAATATCATTCAATGAAAAAGAACAAAATTTATTTTTAAATATTAAATGAAATCCATATAAGTCTAAACACGCAACTGAGATAATGTTTTTCATTAAAACTGGTACATAATAACAGTTTTCCATTTCTAGAATCAACCCCGAAGGCAGGTTCAGCTCGTATGTCCCCACAGCAAGTGCAGCAACCTTTGCCCCATTTGCAGTACGTAGGTCCACGTCGCCTTTCTCTAGCCTTCTACTACTTTTTAGTCCCTGCAAGTTATTGCACAAATGAGATCCACATTCGGTATCTAATGCCCATATCTCATTTCTAAAGGCAGTATTTATCTCAATCATAAACATACCTGGAGAAGAAGTAGAAGTGCTTGTAAGCTTCTCATTCTACTTCTTGTCCTTGATGATCTCCAAGTAGGCTTTGTATTTGCGTCTCCAGTCGCCCATCTTCCCACAATGATGGCATGGGTCCTTGGTAGCTGCGTCCTTCTTGTTCACACCACCTTTGGGCTTCATGGGAGCCTTCTTCTTCTTCTTTTGAACTTTCTTCTTAGAAGAGGAAGATTTTACCATTAAAACCGCATTGGAATCCCTCTTCATAGAGGACTTCGCAGTTTTGATAAGATTGATCAACTCAGGGATAGTGGATTCAATCTTATTCATCTGATAGTTAATTACAAATTGTAAGAAACTATTAGGCAAAGGCTGAAGAATTAAGTCAACACATAAGTCATGGTCCATTGTAAACCCGAGAGATCCAAGCTTCTCTATCAAGCCCAGCATCTTCAGCCCATGAGTGGACACAGAAGAACCCTCTACCATTTTACAACGAAATAGTTGCTTCGAGATCTCATATATCTCAATTCTGGCTTGGGCATCAAACAGCTCTCAAAGATGTAAAATGATCGATTGAGCATCCATATACTCGTGCTGTTTTTGCAACTCAGGAGTCATTGATGCCAACATAATACATGATGCTGTATCACTATTCTCCTTGTGCCTCTTGTAGACAGCATACTCATCAGCATGAGCATCTTGGGCTGGTGGTGGTGGAATAGGAGCATCTAGCACGTAAAGCAACTTTTTCGATTTGAGAACGATTCTCAAATTTCTATACCAGTCGAGATAGTTTGATTCGGTTAACTTGTTGGTTTCCAAAATGCTACGTAAGTTCAAGTTCGTTCATGATGCAAGTGACCTAGATGTAAAGATAGAGAGCATTAGCTACTTGTATATGCACATGATATGCAAATAATTAGGACTTTAATTAAATATATTTTTACTCCACTATTTTACTCAAACTAATAGCCCCTACTACTGATTCGGGAAAGCCCGTTGGAAGCTTTTCTAGTGGACCGGTATCCAAATTCCTCAAGAATAACCTTGGGTTTGCCCAACATGCCACCCTTGAGTTCATTGGTAGGTATCTAATACCAATTACATCGTATATAACTACCGGATCATTGGGTGATTAACAGCTTTTAATCTTAAAGCCTTTTAGGCTACCCGAACTTTTCCTTTAAATTTTTTTATGCTTGAGTTTGCCCAACCGGGATAAAAAATTTAGTTAAACCCGACCCATTAATCAGGAATTTAATTCCAAAGGAATTTAATTCCATAGCTTGAACATGCCCAATGTCAAGTAGGCTTGGGTTTGCCCAACAACCTGGTCTTGAAAAAGGACTCTCGTTCTTACTATATTAACGGAAGGAATTAGGTTTAATATTAATTGAGGGATTTGTTCCTTTTAGTGATTTCGTTGAATGACATGCATAAAAATCAATAAATCACATAATTGATAATTATGGTAATAAAGCGATTACGTGGTATGGTTATGGACTTTACCCTAAATTAATTTCTTTGAGCCATAAAAGAAATTAATATAGTTAACCCTATGTGTTCATGCATGATTTAAGTAGAAGGTTTTACCTCATTGCCTTGTTTTGGTTGCCATCTCCAGAATAAAATAATTCTACTCCTATCTAACCTATGTAAACTAATTACATAATTTCCTAAAGAGAGAAAATCTCGAATTACATTCGAGGGGAGTTAGATGAGAAGAGAATTACACAAGAATTCTAGAAAATGCAGGCCCTATTTCATAAAACCCAAAACTGTAAAATACATGAACAGATATAATTGGTTTTAGTCCATAACCATCCACCATGCCATTGACTATGCTTAAACAAAATAAACATATACTTTTATTATTCCACAATCACTATTTTGGAAAAATAAAACAAATTCTAAAATCACCATTTTAGAGAATACATCAATTTTAGATTTTCAAAGTCATTATTTTGAAGAACAAAATTGATTGTCTCAAAACTAATTTTGAGAAAATGCTTTTGGGTCCCATCTCTCATCAAATGAGGATTTTTTTTTTCCTTTCAAAATTTTGTTTTGGAATTTTTTTTTTCCTTTCAAAATTCTGTTCTGGATTTTTTTTTTTTTAAATACTAGAGGTTGCAAACAGAGCAGAACCGGCGCCGGCTCTGTTTTGGTTTCCAAAAATTTTTATCTTCCAAAAAACGATTTTCGGACATCGCGAATAGAATGGAACCAGCGTCGGCTTGGAGGCCAGCGCTGGCGCCGCCTGTGTTTTGCAACAATGGCGGCGATTTTCAAAAAATTCTAGAAACAATTTCTGGTGCTTTCTTCTTCTGCAATTTTTCAGTGAGAACAATTTTCAGCTGTATTTTCTATTTTGAAGCTATAAACAACAACCAATTTGTTAGTTTAAACAAAATCAAAACGAAAAATTAAGATAAAACGGAGGGCAACATCCATGTTACAAGAAAACGTTTTTCTGTAGAAATTTTTCAGCTCTAAAGAAAGCATCTTTTCGAAATACTCTGTGACTATAACACAATCATATTGTGCTATGGACCCAACTCATAAAGATCGAAACGATTTTGACTCGAGTGAAAACGATTTTTCACAGCAAACAAAGACAAACACGAAAACAGTTTTTCATACCAAAACAATGTCCGTAGACCACACATAGCATGTCTCTGATACCACTGTTGGGTACCTCAGGTTCATATCCTATACGACGTAGTGGAATATAAAATGAGATATTATCCCAAGACCCATCTATGTGTGGAAAACAAGACATAATGAGGGTAAAGGTAATAGCTTTTACCTTTGCTTGATCGTCCGAAGAACAAAAATTTCTTCTTCAAGTTGAGGTGCGATCCAGCAATCCTCGTGATCAACCTCCACGTGAGTTGAACATCTACCCACTATAATCATAGTGTGTGATTATCTCTAATAGTAATCCATACAGAGGAATACTCAAGCACCAAAATTTTTGTGCTAGCAAAAATTAATGGTGGCTAGGGTTCAAGATCAAAATCGAGAGAGAGAAGAAGAAGCTGTTGTTTTGTTGCCCTAGGATTTTGGAGTCAATTTCGTCTATCTTTTTGCCTTGGAATTTTGTGTATATCACTACCATATATCACACGAAAATTTGCTAAAAAATCCTCCAGATTGAGAATTCTAAAACAGTTAGAATTCTCTAATTGTAATTGGAAACATCAAGTTTTCTTAATTACAATATGGACCACAAATTATAACTAATTATAATTTGTCCATAATAACATTTCTTTCTCTCAATCAATCCCACAATGTTATCAAATAACATCTTGAGTATATAATCCTCTATTATGTGTGACCTATTAGGTTTCCTAGTCAATTGGTAGCGAACATGAATTAATCCAAACGTCTTTGAGATTAATAATCCATAATTAATTAGAATTAATCATATTAATTCTAATCAGGATTGATTTATTAATTCATCAATTAATAAACCCATATTCCCATATCATGAGAGGTATCTAGCAACACATCATGACCACCCAAGAGTCCAGGAAGTCAGGTGGCTTGACATGAACCATTCAATAACAAACTTCAGTGCAATTAACTCATTCCACCATACAATATCTCATTCGGTTTGGAGTACGGAATTAGTGCCAACTCCCTCTAGAATTAATTCTGGCCCGAATACAATAGTACTTGTACCAGGAACCCACTACTCTAAATGTGTATCAATTGGAATTGTTTCCAATACACAATTGCCTTGGCCAAGGACTAAAAATCCTCCAAATTGAGAATTCTAAAATAGTTAGCATTCCCTAATTGTAATTGGAAACATCAAGTTTTCTTAATTACAATATGGACCATAAATTATAACTAATTATAATTAGTCCACAACAACTTTTCTTTCTCTCAATCAACCCCACAATGTTATCAAATAACATCTTGAGTATATAATCCTCTATTGTGTGTGACCTATTAGGTTTCCCAGTCAATTGGTAGCGAACATGAATTAATCCAAACGTATTTGAGATTAATAATCCATAATTAATAAGAATTAATCCTATTAATTCTAATCAGGATTGGTTTATTAATTCATCAATTAATAAACCTATATTCCTAGATCATGAGCGGCATCTAGCAGCACATCATGACCACCCAAGAGTCCAGGAAGTTAAGTGGCTTGACATAAACCCTTCAATAACAAACTTCAGTGCAATTAACTCCTTTCACTATACAATATCTCATTCGGTTTGGAGTACGGAATTAGTGCCAACTCCATCCAGAATTAATTCTGGCCTGAATACAATAGTACTTGTACCAGGAACCCACTACTCTAGATGTGTATCAATTGGAACTATTTCCAATACACCATTGCCTTGGCCAAGAACTTTCGAGTAGTAATTCCTACAAGTGGCCGTGAGATATTCTCTCCTACTATTAGGAGTGATGAATCCTTTATTGACCATCTCAACTACTTTCGTTTACCTTACCATGTACCCAATATCCATCCCATAGGCGGCCCTTAATCGAGCTCCGGAGATTGGAATCAAAGTACAAGGCCCAGCAAACAAAGTACCTTGAAGATCTTAAATCTAAGGATAATTGCATGTTTGCTATATTGAGATTATATCACTGGCACTTAATAGTTATCCATGTGATTATCTCAAAGTTAGGTCATCCAATGAACTTGTTCCATTAACAAGCATCCATGTGTTAACTTTGAGTATATCAATACTTTCGGTTATGAGAACCACCGCTTGATCAAATCAGGAAGTCTAACACATGTTAGTCTTAACGCATTAATGATGTCATATCTCATTAATACTATGACTAGGGATTATTTAAATACTAACACCATTCAATGTAGTAGGAATCTCATATAATGATCTCTATCATGATTTCCTTAACACAGTGTTGCACTAGAGACTTTGTCGAACAGTTATATTACTTAAAATAAACAAAAGAAACTATAAGATAAATAATGCATTTTATTAAAATAAAATATGTCTTATACAATGTACAAGTGATTGCCTCTAGGGCGCAACACTAACACTATCACTAATGAGAACCTTAGGGACACCAAAATGGATGAATAGTTTTTTCAGGAATTTTACCACTACCCTTACATCATTAGTTGGTAAAGCTTGTGCTATGACACATTTAGAAACATAGTCCACTGCTATCAGAATGTATTTATTACCCAAAGAGCTAGGAAAAGGTCCTATGAAGTCTATTCCCCAACAATCAAATACTTCACAAGCTTGAAAAATGCGTAAGGGCCGCTCATTTGATTTAGAAATATTATCTGTGCGTTGACAGCTATCACAACTTTGAACAAACCTGTGGGCATCTTTGAATATGGTGGGCCAATAGAACCCAGACTCAAGCACTTTTCGTGCAGTGTTGTGTGCTTGGTAGTGGCCTCTAGCAAGTCCTTCATGACAATGTCTGAGAATATCTTTGCCTTTCTTAGAGTCCACACATCTACAAATGATTTGGTCCGCACAACACTTAAATAAATATGGATCTTTCCAAAAATAATGCCTTATGTCAGAGAGGAATTTCTACTTTTGTTGTATTGTAAAAGCTTGTGGAACAATTCTTGCAACCAAGTAATTAGCAAAATCAGCGAACCGAGGGGTGTTTGGCATCTTACCTTTTATGAGCAAGAGTTGCTCATCCGGAAAGGCGTCATCGATGTCCTCTTCTATCAAATATTTCAAATTTGGATTATCCAATCTTGATAAGTGATCTGCAGCCAAGTTTTCTGCACCATTTTTGTCCCTAATCTCCAAATCAAATTCCTGCAATAATAGAATCCATCTTATCAATCTTGATTTGGAATCATGTTTGGTTAGTAGGTACTTTAGAGCCGAATGGTCCATATAAACAATGACTTTGGACAAAATAAGATAAGAACGGAATTTATGAAAGGCAAACACTATGGCAAGAAATTCTTTCTCTATTGTCGTGTAGCTTTCTTGTGCTTTCGTTAAAGTCTTGCTCACATAGTATATAGTGCTTATTCTATCTTTGTCCCAATACTGCCCCAACTGTAAAATCACTTGCATCACACATTAGTTCAAAGGGAAGAGACCAATCATGTGCAATTAGAATAGGTAAATTAATCAACTTTTCTTTAAGTATGGTAAAAGCGTTGATATATTTTTCGTCAAAATTAAACACAGCATCCTTTTCAAGTAAAGAGGTAAGAGATTTTGAAATTTTTGAGAAGTCTAAGATGAACCTCCTGTAGAAACTTGCATGACCAAGAAAGCTCTTTATAGCTTTTACCGAAGTAGGAGGAGGCAGCTTCTCAATTGCTTCAATTTTGGCCCTATCGACTTCTATACATTTTCTTGAGATTTTATGCCCCAACACAGTACCTTTTTGCACCATAAAGTGTCATTTTTCCCAATTGAGTATGAGGTTAGTTTCTTCACATCTTGCGAGTACCTTTTCAAGATTAGATAAACACAAATCAAATGAATCACTAAAAATTAAAAAATCATCCATAAATACCTCCATGATGTCCCTCACGAGTCCTTCAAATATAGCTGTCATGCACCGTTGGAATGTTTCGGGACCATTGCAAAGGCCAAACGGCATTCGATGATATGCAAAAGTACCATATGGACACGTAAAAGTGATTTTTTCTTGGTCCTACGGAGCTATGGGAATTTGTAGGTAGCCAGAAAATCCATCCAAGAAATAATAATACTCATGCCCAGCTAATTTTTCCAACATTTGGTCAATGAAAGGGAGAGGAAAGTGATCCTTCCTAGTGGCTTTGTTTAGCATCCTATAATCTATGCAAAACCTCCAACCCGTGATAAATCGCATAGGGACTAGCTCATTTTTATCATTGGGACTCACTGTCATTCCTCCTTTCTTTGGTACCACTTGAGTAGGACTCACCCAAATACTATTAGAAATAGGGTAAATGATGCCTGAATCTAAGAGCTTAACCACCTCACCTTTTACCAGTTCACTCATATACAGGTTCAACTTACGTTGGGGTTGCACTACGGGTTTTGCACCTTCTTCCATCAAAATTTTTTGAGTGCAAAAGGATGGACTAATTCCCTTTATATCAGTGATTTTCCAAGCTATAACTCCCTTATATTTTCCCAGCATACTTACCAATTTGGTATTTTGTTTTGTATTGAGATCTTTAGCAATTATCACAGGCAATTTACGTCCTTTAGACAAGAACACATATTCCAAGTGCTTGGGCAGGTATTTTAAGTCCAATTCGGGAGGATCTTCTATGGATAATTTCATTTTCCCTAGACTATTTTTCTCAATTACCAACTGCTTCACCCCATCCTCATTATTAAAGTCCTCTGAATACGCCATTAATGTTTCCATCAACTTTTTCTCAATGGATTCCTACATTAACTTAAAAATAGGTTCATCAAGAATATCAATTCTCAAACAAGAATCATCAAAAGATACATGGTGTTGCATGCTCTTGTGGATTTGAATGATTACTTTCTCATCCCTAACCCTAAGTGTCAACCTACTCCCATGAACATCAATTAACGTTTTTACGTTTTTACTCCTAGGATTAGTGGGACTTTGGAATCTTCATCCATGTTAAGAATAACAAAATCCATTGGAAATATGAATTTATCAACCTTTACTAACACATCTTCAATTATACCCCTAGGATATTTGATAGATCTATCCTCGAGTTGAATACTCATCCTAGTGGGCTGCAGTTCTCCTAGGCCTAGCTTTTTAAATGTTTTATACGACAATAAATTAATGCTAGCACCTAGGTCAGCTAATGCATTATAGACATTAAGAGTGCTAATTAAATATGGAATAGATAAACTCCCTGGATTATTTTCTTTATGTAGCAAATTCGGTTTGTCCTGCAAGATGGCTGGGCATTCTTCGTTTAGGACTACTGTGGACAACTCTTCCAATTGCTTTTTGTTGAGTAGCATGTTTTTCAAAAACTTGGCATATTTGGGCATGTGAATTAAAGCTTCACTGAGTAGGATGTTTATGTGCAGTTGTTTAAATACAAGGAATTTGTCGAATTGAGCATCTTTTTAGGCTTTGTGTAGCTGGGTAGGATATAGTATTTTAGGCTGAAAAGTGGGATTTTTGGAAGATCGACAGGGGGTAGCTGGCGCTGGTTCCAATGCTTTAGCTGGCGCCGGTTCAGTTCTGTGTTGTTCGGCCTCGGTTTTACTGTATAGCCGGTGCCAATTTTCTTTTTCAAGTCGGCACCGGTTGTCATCTGGAATGTTTGGTAATTCTTTTCCACTTCGCAATGTGACAGCAGTTGTTTCCTAACTGGCTATTGGGGTTAGTTCATGAGATTTTATCACCATGTCCGTCAAAAACCAAATTTGTCGTTCCATGTTGCGGATCATTGCTTCGAATTTATCAAATGTGGAATTGATTTCCTGGAAATGCCTCGTGATATAAACAGTAAATTTTCCAATTACAGTTTCGAGTTCTGCTGATTCTGATACTGTGAGTGTCATCTTAGGAGTGCAATGGAGGTACTGCCCCTTATTAGACTTCCTCAGGTCCCAATTCGCCATTTCTCCTGAACATAGAAGTGGGTTAGATATGGAATTCATGATTACAACAAAAGGAAAAGCTTACAAAGTTAGTCAAGAGGACATAGTCAAAGTTAGTAGGTTAGGTTACAAGGGTATACACACATACACAAAATACAAAAGATATCACCTTTTTGTTGAAAGAACAAGTATATATATTTACATATTTACATGGTTAAATCAACAAAATCCAAGCTTTCATGATATTGTTCCCCGGCAACGGCGCCAAAAACTTGATGTCAAATCAAGTTTTTCAAAAGCACGTCTAAAATATCTTAATTCCCAGAACGGCGCAAAAAACTTAAAGCTTTAGATTTGAGTATAAAAACCACATAAAAACTAAGTACATTCCCAATCAAGTTTATATTAAAATGTTAACCCCAAATTACACATATGAGCAATCGTACTCATCATTAACATAACAGAGGGTTCAAACGAGTGTCGATCCTCTAGGAACAAGTATACATTAATTACTTTTATTTCATTGTTTAAACGACTCAATAAAGTGAAAGAATGAAATAAAATAAAATAAAAGAATATATATATATATATATATATGTCAAGGATAGAGAAGTATGTAACTCAAGCCATTGTTTAGACAAATATGATCTCAAAGTACCTAATCATTATCATAACTAATTATTCTCTTGGTATCATAAAGGATTAAAGTAGATTCATTTCGATGGTCAATCCATGAAATCACTATCCTCGAGGTAAATCAGCATCACTTGGTCCATCTCAACCAATTTACCCAAAAGCCGCATTAAACACAATCCTTAATTAAATTCCCTTGGTCTCGACAAATTTAAAACATGAAATTAATCAATGAACCCTTGGTCTTGGAAGACATCAATTAACCTTCAATTACTAAGCAATCAACCCCCTTGGTCCAGTAAGTTAATAGCCAACAGAATATGAAATTAATAAATTGAAACTACCATCAACCCCCTTGGTCCAGTAAGTTAATGGAGAGAACGAACCAACTAATCTCGTAATGAGCACAAGTAATTGAATACCAAGAATAATAACCAATTAATCAAAAGATCAAACAACTCTAAAAATCATAAATATCTGAAACAACGTTGAATTACAATAAAACAATTAACATATCATTGTTCAAGAAAAAGAAAATAAAGTAAAAGAAAGCACTCATAGATAAGCCTCATTCTTCTTCCTTTGAAGACCTTCTTGCACAACCCTCCTTGAATTGAAGAATTCCTCTTTTGATTTGAGTGATTTTCTAAGATAATCAATGAATTTTCCCATTTTTCCTTGTGTTTTCCATCTATTTATAGACTTGGGAAGTACCTAAACTCGTTGGTGTAATGTTCTTGGCCGAGTAGAAGTAGGAAAGTACTAAAACTCCACATATTACCAAAAATCGCGTAGAAAAATCAAAGTTCCGCCTTTTCCTCAGAGCACACAGGGCGCCAGTTGTGTCTGGTTCTCCACTCGTCCGTCGATTTTTTTCGAATTCCGCACAATGTATTCCAGAATGCAGCCGGCGCCACCTTGGCTACTGGAGCCGGCGCCAATTCCACTATGTTCCGCTCTATTTTGATCTTTTTTTCACCGTCTCGAATTCGTGTCAACAGTGCATGGCCGACGCCGGTTCCTCTGTCCTAGCCGGCACTGCCTCTATTCTATTTTGCGACGTTTTTGCTTCGTTTTATCCCAAAAATCTGTAATAATGAACAAAATATTTTTCCAAGGGTAAAATCTCAAATATGAAGGAATATGGCTAGTTATTGAACAAAACGTATCATAAAAGAGCCTCAAATAACTAGGAAAAATATGACTAATTTAGCCCCTATCATCTTGGTTTCTTCTAAATAGTACTTTAAGAAACTACTGGTATAGGTCCTGTTCTACGTATTTGAAATACGCTCATGGTATGAAGTGAGTGGACTACTCACTGGCTAAAGGTAAGCCATTCCCCATTTGAAATCCATAACACAATAACCTAAACATGATGAGATTTCCACTCTCATCAATCGGTTAAGAATAAACGTTTATGTGTTAAGTAACCCGTGATCTATACCTCATTGTGAAAGACCACCATTCACATAGATTATTTACTTAAATACAATGGGTCATTTCCAAACGTAAATCGTGCACAAATAAAATGTAAATTCACAAATAAATTTTGAGAATAATTTTTTTTATTAATACATTCTATAATTACATCCGAAACCTAGTTTAGATAGCATACATTCCAACAATCTCCCACTTGCACTCTAAGACTAAGAAATTTCGTAGGTGCCCACCCCTATGGCGTCTAAGTGTCTCTTGAAAACTCTCTCAGCCAAAGTCTTGGTGAAGGGATCTACTAGGTTGTTCTCCGAGGCTATCTGTTCCACCACGATTTTCCGTCTCTGGATGAAATCCCGGATCAGGTGGTACTTCCTCTCGATGTACTTCCCTTTCTTGTGGTTCCTGGGTTCTTTGGATTGTGAGACTATTGCAATGTTATCGCAATACACCACAATTGGTCTGTCTATATGTGGCACGATTCCAAGTTCTAAAAGGAACTTCTGGAGCTAGACTGCTTCCTTAGATGCCTCCGAAGCTGCCATATACTTAGCTTCCATGGTTGAGTCAGCAATGTAAGATTGCTTGATATTCCTCGATAAAACATCTCCTCCAGACAAGGTGAAAATATATCCACTAGTAGATTTTCTTTCATTCTTATATACTTGAAAGTTTGAGTCTATGTATCCAGTAGGAACTAAGTCATCAGTCCTGTAAACCAGCATATAATCTCTCGTACCTTTGAGGTACTTGAGAATATGCTTTACAACTTGTCGATGAACCTCCTTTAGGTTTGACTAATATCTGCTAACTAAGCCTACGACAAAGTGGATATTTGGCCTAGTGTATAGCATGGCGTACGTGAGACTTCCCACAGCCGAAGCGTAGAGAATCCTACTCATTCTGTCTTTTTCTTCTTGGGACTTACGACAGTCATTTGAACAAAAAGACAATCCATGTTTGCAAGGGATTAGAGCTCCCTTGTATGAGTCCATGTTGTATTTGGCCAGCATATTGTCAATGTATATTGCTTAGGGCAATCCTAACATTCTCTACTTCTTATTTCTAAGAAGTTTAATCCCGAGAATGTAACTGGCTTCTCCTAAGTCCTTTATATTGAATTGGCTTGACAACTAAACCTTAGTAGATGACAATGCTCCTACATCATTCCCAATGAGTAGAATGTCATCCACATATAGGATAAGAAAAATCACATTTATGCCTTCCAATTTCTTATATACGCATGGTTCATCCTCGTTTTGAATGAAACCGTAAGACTTTACAGTCTCATTAAAATGAATGTTCCATGCTCTAGATGCCTGCATAAGTCCATAAATAGACTTCTTAACCTTGCAAACTATATGCTTCTGGCCTTTAGCAATAAAACCTTCTAGTTGGGGCAAATAGATGTCTTTACTAAGATGGCCATTAAGAAATGCCGTATTAACATCCATTTGCCATATCTCGTAGTTATAATGACATGAATGGTAAGGACGATACAGATGGACTTAAGCATGGCTACCAGGGAAAAAGTTTCCTTATAATCGATTCCCTCTTTCTGAGTATACCCTTTCGCCACAAGCCTAGCTGTGAAGGTTTTCACCTTCCCATCCGCTCCCCACTTCCTCTTGTATATCCACTTACATCCAATGGGTTTTATCTCTTTAGGTGAAGTTACAAGATCCCAAACCTGATTGAAGTACATAGACTCAATCTCGGCTTTCATTACTTCATGTCATAGATTTGCATCGACATCAACAATAGCCTCTTCGTATCTAGTGAGATCTTGTTCCTGATGGTCAGAGACCAACTCAAAAGCCTCTCTAGTCTATCTTTCTAGAACTCTGGATACCCTCCCAGTATGACAAGACTCCATTTGCACAGGTTCTTGAGGCTGTACCTCTTCTTGTTCCATAATTGGATCTGAAGAAGTTACTTTCGAAGATAACTTCTCCTCGAGTTCCAACCTTATTGAACATTTAGTGGAAGTACTTTGATCATCCTCCAAGTATTTAGCATTAGTACTTACCAATACTTTCTGCTCATTCGGATGATAAAAATAACCTCCTTTTGTCCCTTTTGGATACCCAATAAAATAGCATAATTTTGATCTTGGTTCTAGCTTGTCTCCCTTTATCAGTACATAAGCTGGATAGCCCCATATCTTAAGATGATTCAGACTTGGCTTATACCCAGTACTGACTTTAGATCATTCGAATAGCCACAAGGGGTGATATAGCGTAGAAACTATCTTGTACAAGTCTGTATTAACTAAGTAGTCACATATACCCAACATACAAGTATATCGGCTTTACGATAGAACCTCAACTACAACATGTCAAAGTACATGTTCTCAGCTTCGTCAGACCACCAACTCATACTCAAGCGGTAGAGTATTAGTCTACGCTATAGCAGTAATAGTCTGAGTTTCTTCTAAATAGTATTTTTAGAAACTACTATTACAGGTTCTGTTCTACGTATTCGAAATATGCATATGCTATGTAGTGAGTGGACTACTCACTGGCTAATGGTAAGCCATTCATCATTTGGAATTCATAACACAAAAACCTAAACATGGTGAGATTCCCATTCTCATCAATCGGTTAAGAACAAACGTTTATGTGTTAAGTAACCTGTGATCTATACTTTACTGTAAAAAATCACCATTAACATGGATCACTTACTTAAACACAATGAGTCTTTTCTAAACGTAAATCATGTACAAATAAAATATAAATTCACAAAATTTTTTTGAGAATAATTTTTTTTAATAAATTTAATAATTACATCAGAAACTTAGTTTAAAGGGCATACATTCCAACAAGTATGTGCCAAAATATATCCGATTACCTTTAAATTTTGTTATAACACTTTTTTTTAGGAATTTTTAGAAATCTAATGGTTGGATCATTAATTTAATACGCCTATTTTTGTAAATGCGTTAGGTTTTGGATATTTTTCTAGATATTATGCTAGATTATGTGACAAAATATATCTGATTACCTTTACATCTTTTCATAACACTTTTCTTAGCAATTTTAACAAATCAATTGATTAGATCATTAATTTGATATGTCTATCTTTGTAAATGCGCTAGGTTTTGTTTATTTTTCTAGATATTATGCTAGATTATGTACCAAAATATATACGACCACCTTTAAATTTTGTCATAACATTTTTCTTAGCAATTTTAATAAATCTAACGTTTGGATTGTTAATTTGATATGCCTATCTTTGTAAATGCGTTAGCTTTTATATATTTTTTAGGATATTATGCTACATTATGTGACAAAATATATCTGATTATCTTCACATTTTGTCATAACACTTTTTTTTAGTAATTTTCAGAAATATAACGATTGGATCCTTAATTTGATAAGCCTATCTTTGTAAATGCGTTAGGTATTTGATATTTTTCTAAATATTATAATAGATTATGTACCAAAATATATCCAATTACCTTCAAAATTTGTCATAACATTTTACTTAGCAATTTTAACAAATCTAATGGTTGGATCATTAATTTGATACGCCTACCAAAATATATCTGATTACCTTCAAATATTTTCATAACACTTTTCTTAGTAATTTTAACAAATCTAATGATTGGATTGTTAGTTTGATATGCATATCTTTGTAAATGCGTTAGGTTTTTGGATTTTTTTTAGATATTATGCTAGATTATGTACCAAAATATGTCTGATTACCTTCAAATTTTGTCATAACACTCTTCATAGTGATTTTAATAAATCTAATGATTGGATCGTTAATTTGATACACCTATCTTTGTAAATGCATTAGGTTTTGGATATTTTTCTAGATATTATGGTAGATTATGTGCCAAAATATATCTTATTACCTTCAAATTTTGTCATAACACTTTTTTTCCCCACAAATTTAACAAATCTAAAATTGCTATAGGTGGGGCCTTAGGGGGCCAAGACTCCTCGGGTGAAGCTCAAATACCTAGATTCTTAAAAATAATAATAATATTAGAAGATTTAGTTTATATAAAATTTAAATAAAAACTTTAAATAACGATTACACAACAAAAATTATTGTGTAGATATGTATGTGTTTTTGGATTGTCAATTATTATCACCTTATAATATTATGTTTAAGGTTAACGTTATTTATAGAAGTAAAATTTATTTAAACAATGAATTTGTACATTTTTTCTAAAAAAAAAAAAAATGGAATAGTTTTGTCCATTGGCTTTCTTATAAAATCTGCCATATTAGAAAAACCATGCCGCCATTTAACTGAACTATGTCTATACGATAATGTGAAAGGTAATGTACATTTAAATTATATATATATATATATATATAATTTAAAATAAAAAATAACACTCAGATTTTATATTTGTTTTAGTCTTAAATAATTATTTTCAATAATTGATATATATTAAAAATTATAATATTTATGGAGTTTTAATAGAAAAATGCAAATTAGAAATTGTAAAGTTTGTTTAAAAATTAAAAGTAAGTTAATATTTTAGTGCAACAATAAAATTAATAGAGTGATAAATACATTAGTAAGTTCACTGAATGATAGATAATTAATGATAAATACATTATTAAGTTCACTAAATAATAGATAATTATAAATAAAATTTTAAATGTAACAATTATTTAAATATAGATAAAATATACATAAATAAATAATTACATATCAAAAGTGATTAAGTTTTTTTTAAATATATCAAGACTGTGTATCATTGTATTGCATAGTAAATAGTTAAATACATTGTTAATTTTTTTTTTTTAAAAAAGTTTGCATAAGAAGCGTGCAGTGTGTGTATATAGATGGAGAGTGAGAGAGAGCGGGGTTGAGAGAGGAAAAAGGCAAACAATAAAACACCCTTGGCTTTTTATTTCCTCTCTCTAAAATCACCAAACCTCCCCATCGATCAAACCGCTCCATAACTTCCCACAAACACACAATCTCACACGCTGCTCTCTGTCTCTCTTTATCTGTGTCTATATAGGAATATATAGTACTACTATATAAATAAATAAATAAATAAACACAAACACACACACACACACACACATATAGAAATAGGTATTCAAACTAAGGGTTATGAAGATCTTAGTGGTGAAAATTTAATCATAAGTTTAGGATTTATAGGAAGATTAACCAATGGTTCTGGAACAAAATATAAAATAGAAATAAAACCTATTATAAAAGCTATGGCTAGTAAAGGAATCCAATTAATAGAACCAGTAAAAGCTAATCTAAAAATTCTAGTAGGAGAAGAAGGGAATCTTAGCAAATTCTTAGAATCAGATACTCTTTTAGTACCCAGAGATAGTGTAATATATCAAAATAATAGAAAAGAAACTAGTGTTAGATTTTTAAATTATTCCAATACAAACATAAGAATAGAAGAAGATGAAGATATAAAATCTTTAAGACAAGGAATAGAAAATGTATATATAGAAATTATGGAAACTAAAAATAGAATAATGTATCTTAAAGAATTAGGTTTAGAGTTATAAGAAAAAAGATTTAATGAGGTTAGAAATAGAATTAGAACAAAATGGACAAATAGATGATACTGAATATTTGTATTATGATATAGATAGAAATATAAGAGTAAAAACTGAACAAATAGGTGCCCTTTTGGAACTTGAGCTAATTGTGCTATGATTTGGTAGTTCTAGAATAGGTGAAAAAGAAAGAGACTTGGTGGAAAAACTAGTGCAAGAGTTAGTGGAACAAATAGTACAAATAGAAAGGAAGCAAAATATACTAACAAGAAAAATATGCTACGGGAAAAGAAGATGTGAAAGTGAAAATAGTGCTTTGGTGTTAGAATAGTATTTCTATAGTGGAATTTGTAGTGGGAAAAGTAGGAAAGTACTAAGCAAACCTATAGATGCACACACACACACACACACACACACACACACACATATATATATCACACTTTATATATAAAGTATAAGACTTCTATACATCTATATATAAACCATACATTATTTATATATAAAGCAAGCACGGAAGAAATATTAAAATGTCCAAACGGGTTATAAGTCAAAATATTAGCTTTTATATTAACTAGTTTCTTCTGTTAAGGATTCTAAATTTTTTACTCTTCGTATTATAATATTATTTTATTCCTTAATATGTTCTAAATTTTCTGCTAATTGTTCTAATATCTTGTTTTTATCCTTAATATATTTTACTATAATATCCCAAATATTAGAAATTTTCTTTTCTTGAGCCTCTAGTTTTTCTCCAAAACTAATTACTAAAGCAATAAGACTATTAAATTGCTGATTCTCACCATGTAAATTATGCGAATATTGAGAAGGAAAATAACAAGTATGCTTATGTTTATTACTATAAATTATGTTCTTAGCTTTTTCTACAAGTTCAAGATTTAAATATTCTATTCATCTAATATCTGTCATATACTAGGTTGAATTTAATATTTCTAATCTTTTTATTAACAAGCTATTTTCTATAGTGAGATTAGAGATTCTATTACTGAGCTAAAAAAATTTAAAAGAATATGGGTTAATAAAAACAAGCAAACGAGAATACCGTTTAATAAGAGTTTTGTTAATTTTTATTCTATTTTTTAAATGGTAAATACACAACATAAACTTAAGCTGAACTTAATAATGCTAAAAGAGGAACTGTTCAATATGCACATCAAATTTCATAAGAATTTCACATGAATTTTTGTGTGTAATATGTGAAGTGTTATGAAATTTTGGCAGTGTCAGAATAAAATTTACACATAATAAATCTCTAACTATTATTTGCACAATAATTTCTTCAAACTTCTCTCTTTCTTTTCTCTCACAACTTTCTCCAACAATTCTCTCACAATTGGTATATCTTTCAAGCTTAGACAAGAGTTCTATTTATAGAGTTTTATTAGTGGAGTTAATCATCTATTTTCACTAATGTATTAGTGGTGTTACCACTAACTCCACTAATATGTATTAGTGGTGTTAATGGTGGACATCTATATCCACTAATGGAATTAGTGGAGCTTCCACTAATTCACTAATATATTCACAACACACTCCTTTGGATGTTTATTATATAAAGAATATACCTCATTAAAACCTTACTAGATCAAAACCCAATGGGAAAAAAATCTAGTGAAGAAAAAATAGTATACTATTCTATACGTTTACTTATTATTCCCCCTGATGAAATGATCCATTTAAATCTTTGAACCGACGCATACCGATTTTGTATCTCAACTTCTCAAATGTTGCAGTCGGTAAAGTCTTTGTGAAAATATCTGTCAGGTTGTCACATGACCGAATTTGTAGCATATCAATTTCACCTTTCTTCTAGAGTTCATAAGTAAAGAAGAATTTTGGTGAAATATGTTTTGTCCGATCTCCTTTAATATATCCTTCTCGTAATTGAGCTATGCAAGCTGCATTGTCTTCATAAAGAGGAGTTAGAATATCTCTTATAGATGATAATCCACAACTTTCTCAGATATAATGAATCACTGATCTTAACCATACATATTCTCGACTTGTATCATGAATGGCTACAATTTCAGCATAATTTGAAGAAGTAGCTGCTATAGATTGTTTTGTAGAACGCTATGATATAGCAGTATTTCCACATGTAAATAGATAACCCATTTGAAAACGTGCTTTATGTGGATCAGATAAATAATCAATATCTACATAACCTATTAATGTTGGGCTGGTTTTATTTGAATAAAATAATCCGAGATCAATTGTACTTTGGAGATATTGAAAGACTTGTTTAATTCTATTCCAATGTCGTCTTGTTGGTGAAGAACTAAATCTTGCTAATAAATTGATAGCAAATGCTATATCAGGTTGTGTATTATTAGTAAGATACATCAATGCACCAATTGCACTGAGATATGGTACTTTAGGACCAAGGAGTTCTTTATCATTTTTTCGAGGTCGGAAAGGATCTTTATTCACATCTAATGACTGGACGATCATTGAAATACTCAATGGATGTGCTTTGTCAATGTAAAATCTTTTTAGAACTTTTGCTGTATATGTTGATTGATAAATAAATGTTCTACTTTCTAGATGTTCAATTTTTAAACCAAGACAAAATTTAGTTTTATCAGAATCATTGATTTTGAATTCTCTTTTTAAATAATCAATTATTTCTTGGAGCTCTTCTCGAGTTCCAATAAGATTAATATTATCAACATGTATTGCTAATGTCATAAATTTAGAACCAGATTTCTTAATAAAAACACATGGACATATCTGGTCATTTTTAAATCCCGCTTTCAATAAATATTCACTAAGACGATTGAACCACATGCACCCAGATTGCTTCAGACCATATAATGATTTCTGCAACTTGATATAGTAATTTTCACGAGGATAATGTTTATATGCTTCGAGCATGCGAAATATTTTAGGGATTTTCATGTAAACATTATTTTCTAATTTTTCATACAAGTAAGTAGTGACAACATCTAATAGACGCATATCTATCTTTTCATGTATTGCCAAACTGATAAGATATCAGAGTGTAATAGCATTAACAATAGGAGAATAAGTTTCATTATAATCAATACATGGTCTTTGTAAAAAATCTTGGGCTACTAACCATGCTTTTGTATCGTACGATTTCATTATTTTCATTTTGCTTTCACACAAATATCCATTTGTAGCCAACGGATTTTACACCTTTCGGTGTTCGGACTGCAGGTCCGAAGACTTCACATTTTGTAAGTACATTTAACTCCGATTAAATCGCATCTTTCCATTGTAGCCAATCTTTTTTATACTGACATTCATAAACTGATATTGGTTCAGAATCATCATTATCCTGTGTAACATCAAGAGATATACTGTATGCAAACATATTATCAATAATTGTTTCTATCTGATTTCAACTTTTATTGGAAGTGGTATAATTGATAGAAATTTCAACGTTATTTTCATCAACTTCTGGTTCTTTTATTTTGTCATTAATTCTCTCTTGGTCTTTATCTTTCTTATGATCACCTGGATCATTTAATCCCCTTTTCTTTCGAGAATTTTTATCTTTAGAACCAAGAGGTTGGTTATACTTCTGGTGCGCTTTTGCCTCAGCAGCTATAGGTATAATCTTTTGTTCTGCTGGGACTTCAATTCGAATAGGAGCATTTATAGCTGGAATATGCGATTTTGTTACTCTTTTAGAGTCAACAAAAGCGTCTAGCATTTGATTTGCAATGCTTTGCAAATAAATTATCTTTTGAACTTCAAGTTCACACGCGCTTGTGCGCGGATCAAGATAATTTAATGATGTTGTCCAAGCAAGATTTTTCTTATGCTGTTTATGTTTTCTCCCTAATTTAGGGAATAATGATTCATCAAAATGATAATCAGCAAATCTTGCTGTGAATACATCTTCTGTCAGGGGTTTAACATACCTGATAATAGAGGGAGAATCATATCCAAAGCATATCCCCTTTTTTCTTTGAAAACCTATCTTTGTACGTTGGTTTGGTACAATTGGAACATACACAACACATCTAAAATTTCTTAAATGAGCAATATTTGGTTCTGAACTAAATGCTAATTGCAAAGGAGAGAACTTATGATAACTAGTTGGCCTTATACGTACAAGTGCTACAGCATGCAAAATAGCATGTTCCCAAGCAGATGTTGAGAGATTTGTTTTCATTAATAATGGTCTAGTAATTAATTGTAATCTTTTAATAAAAGATTCAGCAAGACCATTTTGTGTATGAACATGAGCTACAGGATATTCTACATTAATCCCAATTGACATGTAATATGCATCAAAAGCATGTGATGAAAATTCACTAGCATTATCCAAACGGATACTTTTAATTTGATGATAAAAAAATTGTGCTCGTAATTCAATTATTTGAGCAAGTAATCTCGCAAACGTCACGTTGCAAGTAAATAATAAACACACATGTGACCATCGGGATGATGCATCAATTAAGATCATAAAATATTTGAATGGTCCACATGGTGGATGAATAGGTCCACAAATGTCTCCGTGAATCCATTTAAGAAATTTAGGACTTTCAGTTCCTACTTTTACTGATGATGGTCTAATAATTAGTTTTTATAGGGAACATGCAGCACATGAGAATTTTTTTGATGTCAATATCTTTTTATTTTTTAATGGATGACCATGTGTATTCTCAATTATTCTTCTCATCATGGTAGATCCCAAATGACCTAATCGGTCATGCTAAATGTAAAAAGCAGTATGATCAGTAAACTTCTGGTTTACTAGATGATGAATTTCAATTGCACATATTTTTGCAAAATATAGGCCAGTAGAAAAAGACGGTAGTTTTTCTAATATAGATTTCTTACCCAAATTAATTTGAGTAATATAAAGATGCTCAATACAATTTTCTTCATTTGTTTCAACATGATACCCATTTCTGCGGATATCTTTAAAACTCAAAAAATTTCTTTTGGATTTTGAGGAAAATAGTGCCTTATCAATATTAATTGTTGTTCCTTCAAGCAACAATATACTAGCTCTTTCGGAGCTTTCAATCAAATTTGTACTACCGTTGATAATATAAATATTTATTTCTCTCATTTTGACTTAAGAAAAATATTTCTCATTTTTGGTATGGTGTGTGTAGTTCCATTATCAATAATACATACATCATCATTAAAAATAGCCATCTGAACAAAAATATGCATATGCAAACGTAATTAGAATATAATGAAAATTTAATTATCAGGGTGAGGCATTAGTTCTTCTGGATACTGTCATCACCAATTAAATGGTCTATCATACTGTCTAGATGTTCGAAAAAATTAGATACATCCATATGGGTAATATTGATATTAAAATCTTTTGGATCAATATCATCGTCGTCTGCATCATTAACTGGATGTTAAGAAAAATTTGCTTCAACATTTTTAATTTTCTTTTCCAGTGAAGCTAGATATAATTTCACTAAATATTTAGCCATACGATAGTTACGTGACCAATGACCTTTCATGCCACATCTATAGCACTTATCCTCATAATTTTCTTGCATTTCTTTTTCTTTTCCCTTATCATCTTTTCTTTCACACTTCAAATAGCTAGTATTTCTAACAGTTTGATTATTACTGTGATAAGGGAAATATCGAGTGTGTCCACGACTATAACCACGACCACGGCCACGGCCACGACCACGACTACGACTATGGCTTCTGCTGGAGCCAACAACATTCACTTCTAGGAGTGCTGTTGAGCTAGTTGGTGGCTTTATGATTTCTCAATGATAATTCATTATTTTTCTCTACAATAAGGAGGGCAGTAATTAAATTAATAGATTTTTTATATCCTTTTTCTTGATATTATCACTGCAGGATAATATTCGAGGTATTAAAGGTGGAGAATGTTTTCTCCAGCATATCTTCATCAATAACTTTTTTCGTATAATTTTAACTGAAATGTAATTTTGTAAATGGCAGAGCTATATTCATTTACGATTTTAAAATCTTGCAACCTCAGATGCAACCATTCATACAGTGCAGTTGGTAGTATGACCATCTTCAGGTAGGCAAATATTTCTTTTAAATTTACCCACAGGACATATAGATCTTTTTCGGTCAGATATTCCATTTTCAAATTTTTGTTGAGATGACGACGGATAAAAATCAAATCTTTGGCCTTTTGTTGTGCAGATGCACTATTTTTTTCTTTAATAGTTTCACTAAGGTCTTCAGCATTTAGATGCATTTCTACATCGAGAATGCATGACATATAGTTTTTTTTTCCAGAAATATTAAGGGTTATAAATTTGAGTTTAGTAAAGTTAGCTATAGGGATCAATAAATGCGCACCTTTAGTCTTTTGGCTTTTGTAACGGCAAAAACTCGTACTTTAGTCTTACAGATTTGGAAACAGCGAGACTCATGCTGATAATGTGTTATGAAATTTTGGCAGCGTAAGAATAAAATCTACACACAATAAATCTTTGACTATTATTTGCACAATAATTTCTTCAAACTTCTCTCTTTCTTTTCTCTCACAACATTCTCCAACAATTCTCTCACAATTGATATATCTCTTAAGCTTGGAGAAAAGCTCTATTTATAGAGCTTTATTAGTGGAGTTAATCATCTATTTCAACCAATATATTAGTGGTGTCTCCGCTAACTTCACTAATATGTATTAGTAGTGTTAATGGTGGACATCCATATCCACTAATGAAATTAGTGGAGCTTCCACTAATTCACTAATATATTCACAATGTGAAGTGTATTTGGGTTGTGAATGTTTTTGGAATTTTGTGGAAAACACAGAGCCTGTGTGGCAATTGGGACTTGGGGGTAGGTCGAAACCTACTCGAAACAGTCAAGGTGGCTGATTGTATACATTACTTGAGGATTGGCTTTTGTGGGTATAGTTCTCACTGTCAGTGCAATCATCCCTGGTATCGTGTTGCGGTAAATTCTATCTAATTGAGCTTCTCTTTTTGATAAGTTTTCAGTTTTTGGGGGTTAATTCAGACATTTTTTTTTTGTGGAATTTGCGTGATCACATTTTGGGGGGGGGTGGAGGGTTAATTTCTTTCTCCTCTTCTTCACTGCATCTCTAGTACTGGTTGCGTGTTCTACATAATGGGTGTTTCACTTCCTCCCCAAAAGGCCACCCTCTTTAAATTGATTGGGGTAAGTTATCCAATTACGTGCATTTTTGCTTCAATTTAAGTAAGCATTCTTGGACTTGGTATGAGCTTCTCACATTTTGTTCTTCAATTCATCGTTGTTTTGTTTTCACTTCTAAAACCCTACCCTAGATTGTGTGCTAATTATTTATTTTACTATTTTGTAATTTCTTGTTGCATACGTGAATTAGAGTAAGTCGTCTTCCATTTTTTATGGGTTTTTTAGCACAAGGAGCCGAAAAAATGAACATTCAGATCTTTATTGGGAGTGGCTTTCTAAAGAATGAAACTTGATTAACTAGTAACGGAGTTTACTTCTGAAGGAAGCATCTGCATATTGTATTATATGACTCTAACTAAAAAGTGATTTTTATTTTCCTTTGTTGGGTGCAAAATGGGTAATTGAAATGGAAAAATAGGAAGTAAAGTGCACTTTCCTTATCAACTTGTATATCTATCAAATTTTTAATGTTGATGTTGGTGGTCATTATTTTTGGCTTCCTATTTGGATGAAAAATATTGATATTAATTCTAACCAATTATGGGAAGGTCGTGCAGCATAGTTAGCTTTACTTTTTCAAATGTATGACTTTTCAAGTAATAGCATAGAACTTCTTTTTAAGTATGTCTCCATAAGGTCACTTCTCCCATTTGGGCGGTTTGGTGTTTACCAAGATTAAGAAAGTTTTTGAAGCCTTGGCTTTTTGGTATGCAAGGTTGTCATCAAAGCTAGTGGATACTATATGGGCTAGAAGCCACAACTTTTACACTAACTTCTGACCATATATTCCAAATAGATTTAAGTCATTAATTGTTTCCTTTACGATAGTTAGCATGGAAGCCATAAGGTTCAACTTGATTTCACTTGTCCTGTTCATTTTTATTAGCATAGTCACCCTTATTTTACTTTGCTACACATTAGGGCCAAGTTGAAAATTGAATGAATCTAAATGAGTTCCATGGGCTTGAGAAATATTGATGGAATTTGATGTCAGGGATTCTAGAAATTGAACACTCAAATAATTCTACGATGGGTTAATTTATAGTGGTTGAATAATCTTTCTTTGAAAAACAATGTCAAGTAGTAAATCTTTCAAGTTTTATTTCTTTGCACTTTTTTAGCTTTGACGAAAACTATTTGAGCAACAAAAACTTGAGGGGAAGGATACTTCACATTTTTGCTAATTGGTGCTAAAGAGTCAGGAGAGGATACTTGGAGCTATGGCTTTTCTTGCTACAATATGGTGTATAACATTCCTTTTTTCTTTAAAAAAAAAAAAATTGGACCAGGTGACAGGTAAGATCAGGCGAGGATTTTGAGGAGTTGGGAAGCTTTTGGAGAACAGTGGCCAGATCAATGGCCTAGAAAATAGCTTCTCTAGTTGTATTATGTTTGAAAATTTTTGTCTTTTGTTTATGCACATCAAATAGTGTACAAGCCCTTGTTCCTATTTGCCATCATAGGTAGAGAAGTTAGAAAAACATGGAATGATCTATTAACATAAGTTTATGACCAATTTATGTTTAGCCTTCCATGTTTGAAGTTATACTTTGTAGCCTTTAAACCTACAAAATGGTCAAATTTGTTTTTCTATATTTTTTAATTCAGTTCATCTAGAGTTAGCTTTGGTTTTTCAGAATAGTACTCTATAATGGTTTGCTCTTTTGTTGAAAAGGTAAAGAGAGGCACTCACTTCAATCTCATATGGTTACAAAAGGAGTTCTAAAGAGAGTCACCTACTTTAGTCTGTTATGGTTAGTAACGGTGTACGCAATGCAGAATTTTTATGTCTTTTCCTGAATAAGAGCAAGATTTTTTAGTTAAACTAATGTATTGAATACGCTTAACTGTGCAAATGCTAAGTAGTGATGCTAAAAATGCTTAGTAAGATTTCCATCTCTGGAACTTTGAGATGCTGAAAATGCAGAATACCAAATGCTGAGCAGTGATGTGCTGTGGTGCTTTTTTTTTTTTTTCACATTCTTAATGGAATAGTCTCTAAAATATTGAGTAGTGATGTGCTGGGGTTCTTTTATTAGAATTAGTCAGTCTCCAAATTTTTATGGTGCTGTGAAAAGGATGCAGATGGTGTTTGGCACTGAATGTTGTATCCATTAGATGTTTCGGTGCAAACTTGGCTATATTAGATAAAATTGACTGTGGTTTAGATGTTGATGCAATTGTGTAATTTTATGCTAAGATATGGAATGATTCTACAGTTTTGTATTAGAATTTTGTCTTCTACCATTGTTTTGTCTTCTATAGTTTAGATGTTAACATGGACTTAGCTATATTACAATTGTTGTTGTTCCCAGTTCATTTTGATTAATTTATGGAATTTTTTTCGATGAACTTAAAATCTCTCTTCCTTTTACAAAAGTGATAATAATTTCATTATTATAGAGCTCAAAACTTGATAAACTTCTACTGTACTTTAACTTAATAGAGCTTATTGCTTATAGCTACATTGTCCTTTTTGACTTCTTTTGGGTGTTTAAAAGAAAATGACCTTCTGAGTGGTTTAGGTATATTCTTGCCTCACTTGAAAGTTGAATTTTATGTACATAATATGGCTTCATGAGAAATAATTTCTCGTGGATTATGCAGCTAGCAACACTTGCTTGAATATGTCTGTTGAAATATGATGGCATGTGTCTGTGCATCTTTTGTCTTCCATTGACAATTAACAAGATTTATAAACTTTCCATGAGTAAAATGAGATTAGTAGAGAAGGCATAATTTTTTTTTTTGTTGCATTTGATTACTGTTTGGTCTTCAATTGCAATTGAAGTTGGAATTTTGGGTTCTCATTCTTCCATGTTCTAATCTCACTTCAGGCTATCTTGCTTCTCTTTGTATGTACTTGCTTAAAATTACTGATCATATTCTACAGTTTCTTTTGAATGGTTTAGTAGTGAGTTTAATTTATATGGGATGAAAAATAGATTCTTATGAGCTTTATTAAGAAGTAATCTTCTCTTTTTTTTTTCTTAATGATAAGAGGAATAAAGATCAATGCGGTTAAAGGTTTATTTAATTATGATATTGTTTTTTGTCCTCAATGAATTTTACGACTTCTGATGGATGTCATGGTTAGAATTGTGGTTTTGTTTTGGACTATTTTGAATTAATACCAGGGATTAGATTCATGTTACTTATCATACTTCATTTAGTTTTTTTTTTTTGTGTATGTTAAGTTATTATTAATGGAAGATGGCATTTTGAATGTTCAATCAATGGATGATAGTTAATTGTTAATATTAAAGGTTTTCATGGTTCTATATGTATAGTAGATGATGATATTGTTAAAGTAAAGGGAAAAATAGTTTAATATTTTCACTATAGTTTTTCATTTTATGATGGATAATTTCAAATAAGGTTATTAGGATAAATACAATATCGCTATGTATTTGCATTTGTAGTGAAAAGGATTAATATATAACAATGTAAAAAATGTCAAAAAACTGTGACAATTGATTTTTTTTATATTAAGAATTCTGTGGCAAAAAGTTTTAATTACAATAGCAAGGAAATCGTAGCAAACAGTTATGCCAATTTGGAAAAGAGTCGTGACAAAAAGTATTATTTCCAACGGAAACTTAATTGTAACAAATAATATTCGCTACAGTTGTGAAAATGTTGGAAAAACTGTGACAAAAAATTGAAAATTTTGCCCATAGTTAATAACCATTAGGAAAAATTGTGACAAAAAGTTCATGAACAAATACCACATTTTATTTACAACGGTTCCAAAACTGTGGTAAATTTGTGGCAGAAAGTATTCCCCACAGTTATACAACGATGGCAAACTTTTTGTAACAGCCGTAATACCCATGCCTTGAAAACTGTGGCGTTTCTATGGCAAAAACGTATTTGCCACAATTTTGGCCGATTTCACACACTTTCTCTGGTGTTGTGAAAAGTCACTTTTTTTGTAGTGCGTGGTCCAGTTCTATGTATTCTGAATACGGTTATACTATTGGTGCAAGTGGACTACTCATTAGTTAAAGGTAAACCATTCCTATTTAAAAGTTATAGTGTAATGATCTAAATAATGATAAAGTGTCCAACTTCATCAATCGATCAAGAACAATTTTTTTTTTTTTTACTTTTATGTTAGTAGCCCATAATATACACCTTACCGTGAAAGTACGACCCAATCACATAGATTACTTACTAACACATTTAGACTTTTAATGTGTGAATATATGTAAACAAAAAACCATTAGCGAATGAAACTTTTATTAATTTCCAAAATATAGAAATACATAGCACATTTTGGGCATATATTCCAATAGTAGGAACCTCACATCATGATTTCTATCATGATTTTCTTAATATAATGTTGTACTTGGGACTTTATCTAATAATTATTTTACATGAAAGCATAAATAAAACAAATTGAAAGATAAAGGATGCCTTGTATTATGAAATAAATGTACAAAATACAATATATATGTGATTGCCACTATGACATAACACTAACACGTTATTCTTTTTCTTAGTCTCAAAAGCTTAATAGGAAATTGAAGTAATAAACATTTCCAGCTTTATCATTCTTTAATATGTTGTTTATAACTTTTGCTATACAACTCCGATTAAGGTCAAACTAGTTCCAAAATACTCCCAAAATATCTCTCTACAATTCTAGTTTATAGAATACCTCTACCCTTCCTTATTTCATTTAGTTCTAACTGTAAACTTTCTGCACAGTTTGGTATGCAAAAATGCCCATTTCTATGTACAACTTTCCTTTAGTTTTTCCTATATTTTCTCCAACATAACCTACCACTTCTAATCCTTCTAAAACCTTGTTTAACTTTCCAATAATGGTTTTTTAGATTGATTCCATGCCCAGAACTTTCGAACTGTCCAAACATAACTAATATGTCAAAGTTGCCAAACCAGAACTTTTTACTCTTTCCAAATGGCAGCTTTAGTTCTTTTGATATAATATGGTCTTTAGCCACCAAAATCCCACAAAACCTACTCCAAGCCTTCCCAATTATTCTAAGGCATGTTTAGGTTCATCCATCTCTATACATAATCATCTCAACTCAAGGAACAGTCACAAGTTATTAACTAGTATTCAATTCATTTACCTCCACCAATTAGCTTCACAATACTTTCTTCCATAAATTTCCTTCTTCTTTTATTTAGCTATTGCTCAACATTTAACCACATACAAGCCATCAAACACCGCTATTATTTCTCTTCAACCAACTAGTCACTTCTCAAAAATAATAGCACAAATTCTATTTCGTCTTCTTCAAATTTTAAATGCTTGAACATGATATTCATACCATGAATAGTCTCCATGATGATACACATATATACATATGTATATAAAAGTCACTCTAGCTCCAAGTGAAGAAACCTTACCTCCTTGAATGGACAAGATCAAGCTTCCAAGTGATCCATTTCTTCTTTCTTTTCTTTTCTCCTTCCTTCTCAGTTTTTCTTTTCTCTTTCTTCTCTCTTTTTCTTTTCTTTTCTTTCTTGATTCTTCCTCTCCTTCTCCCTTGGTTTTCCTCTTCTTTTCTTTCCTTTTTCTTTTCGTTCTTCTCCTCTTTTCTTTCTATCTTTTCTTCCTTCTTTTTCGTTTCTCCGGTTTCTCTCTTTCTTTCTTCTTCCTTTCCTTTATTTTCTTCTCGATTTTCTTCCTTTCTCTCTCTTCCCAATTTTCTCTTGTTGTTCTTCCCTTCTCTTCTAATATATAATTATTTCTCATATTTAGTGACTCTAGAATGCCTTAGAGCTTCTTAGAAGATGACTCATCACCTCTAGAATGCTTTAGAAGCTAATAGAAACCTATAGAATTTTATAGAAGTTAATGGAAATTAGTAGAACATGGAGGAAACTAGTAGAACTTGCAAAGAATTTCCTTTATTCTTGCTTGATCTTGCATGGTAAAAAATAGTCAAGGTTTGGTTAAAGCATAGTTAAAAGTATCACATGGTATGGGCCATCTTTATTAATATTTGTGGGTCCCATGGGCCGTCCTATATCATTTATTCAATTATCCTAATTTTCTTATAACAACAACAACAACAACAACAACAACAACAACAACAACAACAATATCCCCTACATGTTATTTTATATTATAATTACTAATACTATTCTATTTAGATTTCTTATATAAGGTGGGATGTTACAATCTCCCCTCCTAAAAAGAATTTCATCCTCAAAATTTGTTCTTATCTTGAAAAAATTTTTGGGCATGTTTTTGCATATTTCTGACTCCGTTTCCCATATGGCATCCTGTATGGGATGATGTTTCCATAACACCTTAACAAGTGAAATTCGCTTCTAACGTAATTCCTTTTCAGTATACTCCAGAAATTTAATAGGTCTTTCTTCATAATTTAAGTCCAAAGTCAAATCTATAATAGCGTCGACATCATAACACATGAAATACATCACAGATGCCTTGAAGTTTTGAAGGCAATTCTAATTGGTAGGTTAATTTCCCAATCCTCAATCTTCTTTATAATTGGAAATGGTCTTATATATCAAGGACCAATTTCCTGCATTGAGTTTTCATTCTTAAACCTTATTGTGGTGTCAATTTTAAGAATACTTGTTCTCTTTTAACAAACTCCAGATCTTTTCTGCGACAATCAACATAACTCCTCTATCAACTTTGAGTAACCTCTACATTGTCTTCAATTAGTTTTACCTTTTGTCGAGTCTTTTCTGCATCCAAAGCATCACATGGTTCTTGATTCCATCTTATATTCTCCTAATGGAGTGGTGATCAACACTTTCGTCCATACAGGACTTCAAATGGTGCCATCCATTGGTAGGTGATGAGGACTCATCATATACATATTTTCTAGTGTTTTTGTGCTTTAATTGTTATAAATTCTTATTTAAGTCACCACTCACTATACCCATTTCATCTTTTTTTTTTTTTTTAGGAAATGAAGAAAATACCAATTCAAGATGATAAAGATGAAAAGGAGGAAAATAGAGCAAAAATGAAGAACCATTTAAGAATTTCACTTCCCTAGGCCGTCTAGAGCAAGAACAAGGCAGCCTAAGGAGGAAAACGTATATGTTTTGTTGTATATAATTCTAGAATGTTGGTTGCCTAGGAAGCTTTCATTTCCTTAGGCTGCTTGGTTGTTTTGTATATATGTATAGCTTTTTAGGTTGGTGACCTAGGGCCCTAGGCCATTTGGTAGCATAGCTTTTTAGGTTGGTGACCTAGGGCCCTAGGCCATCTGGTAGCATTTCTTAGTACCATTTTTCTAGAACCTTGGCAACCCAGGGAAGTAACGTTGCTAGGCTACCATGTTTCTGGAAAAACATGGCGGCCCAGAGAAGTTCAACTTCCCTTAGCGGCCCACTAGTGTAGAATTGTGCATTTCTGTAATTTTTCTGATTTGGCTTCATTGTACACTATATAAATAACATTAAAAAAACCCAGAAATACATCATTAGCAACCAAAAGATCCCTTAGGGATCTTAAAAGAATCACATGAATGGGAGGATCTTGGGGAAGCAGGGAGATGAAGAAGGGATTGTGGAAGGAAATCCAAAGAAGAAAGATTTCAAACTCTTGTCTATGAGTGAAGTTCTTTATTTTTCTTTGTATTATACTTTAGAAATGTTGATGTTTATATAATTTTAATTGTATTTGAGGGATGAACCCTAATCTATGTTCTTGTATTGAGTTGTTATTATGATTTATTGAATTTCTATTCTTGTATTTGACTACTTGGGTATTATTGTGTTGGATTGATTGTTTGGGTTTGATTAATTTATTCAATTAATTGGTTTACTCTTAATAAATTCGAGAGATGGGGTTAGGAGTTGAACACTAAATTAATTAGTCCAATGTTTTTTTCTTTTTGATTAACTTAAGAGAGAGGTTGAAGAATTAGAATTTGGTAGTCAATGGGTTTTCAATATTTCCTATAGATAAGGATATTGGGGCTTTTGGGTACCTTTTGGGTGATAGGTTAGTGTATTGCTTCCTTAGGTTAGATTGATTAGGTAGAGATATCAATTAAGTGAGCCTTAGGAAAACAAATCTCATAACTCGAAAGAGAGTGAGGTCTATTCTTGAAAATTTATACCAATGCTCGAGTTGGAATTTGATGAACTTAGTGACAACCTTTTTACTTGACAAGTTTTGGGGGGATTTCTTCTTATACATGGGTTTCCCTATTCTTACACCTTGACGATCCTTGTGACTTTTCTAGCGTGGGTTCGATGTACTGTCTATTGTAGTAGTTTAGGTTAGTTTATTTAGTTTTATTTACGCTATCTCTATATTCATTTTGGCTAGACAATGAGATTAGAGCAAAGTAGTGGTAATTGCTAAGTTCCCAAAGATTCAATACTTGCTATTCTCTATACTATGCAATGGGTATACTTATCTATATGTGTGGTTTTAGTGTTTAGAATTTTAATTTAAAACTTAATTTTTGTGGATTGTTTATACTATTTCCAATGCCCACAAAACTGCTTCATTAAGTTTTTGGCATCATTGCCGGGTATTTGGCAATATCATGAAAACTTTGAGTCATGTTGATTTAGCTATGTATATAATTACAAATATTAATCATTCTTTTATGTATATATTTGTTTCTATATTTGTGCATATACTAACCATAATTTGTATTTTGTTGTATTATTGTTTTGAATATTGTTGTATGTTGTGTTGGGTAATTGTATATGTATTAAATTCTATTGATTTAATTTTTTCTATTGTAATTAGCCTTGTTGTATATTATTATTTTTGTTGTTGTTGGGAAATTTTGTATTTTTTGTTGTGTTAGTATTTACAGGATGGAAGTATTGTTGTAGTTAGCTATTATTGTTGTTGTTGAGGAGATGTTGTTGTATGATAATTATTGAGGTTGATTGTTGTATAATAGGATTGGTTTCATTGTTTTTGTAATGGTGTTGGAGTTTTGAGAATGAAAATATTGTTGTTTGTAGTTTTAGTTGTTGTTGTACTATATATTGTGGACGTTGAAAATTGATTGCAGCTGTTGTGAATAAATTGAGGAGATGGTTGATTTGTATAGTTGATATTGTCATTTGGTGGATTATTGATTTTTGGTTTGGAGATTGGATTTACTTTTTGACACCTATTGTATAATAGCTTTTGAAGTGGGAATTATTTGTTAGTTGTTTGGAAGATGCTTTGGTGTTTTTAGAAGGTGTGGTATTCATAAATTGGTGGTTGTAGTTGTGAAAATTTTTTGAGATTCTTTTCAATAAAATCACTAAATCCTTGACCTTTTCACTTTTCTTTGGATTGCATTGAATTTATTGTGTGTGTGTGTGTGTGTGTGTGTGCTGTATACTGGTTCTACTGTATGATATATTAGTGTTTTGTTGTATACATAAGATTGTTATTGATTTTGAGGTATTAGCATTTATATATTGATTTATTATCTTTAGTGAAAATATTAGGTTATTCATTTGTTTTGTAGCTTGGTTGTAATGGTAGTAGTATAATTCTTGGTACAAATGTCTATTTTGGTTTTAGTTATATTAGTTGATTTTATAACTTGTTAATAATATTTGTGTATATTATTATTGTTGTTGTTGTTGTTATTATTATTATTATTATTATTTCTATTATTATACGATAATTTATTTGTTATTAATATTGATACTAATGAATTTTTGCACAACTAATTGTATCCTTTTTATTTATATTTGCTTTTGAATGATTTTCTTCGTCTTTTTTTTTTTTTGGTATTCTTGATGTTACGATTTCTTTAACCACGCTATACTATTGTATTTTTCTTTACTTTTATAGGATTGAAGCTTTTATTCTTTGGAACAACCCTCCCTTTTCCTTTCCCACCTATGACACAATTGATCTTTAAGATGTTAGAGGAGTATTTATTTACCTTCTCATTTTTATTGTTTTTTAGTCCCATTGAAAATGCTTATATTGTTTAATTTGTGGCCAATGAGGATATTATTCAATTTAAGTGTGGGGAAGAGATTGAATAATATTTTCTTTACAGTTTTGTATTATTTATATTTGAATTTTCTTATTTTTGGGCTAAATTTCTTGTTTTTACATTTTGGCTAATTTTTTTTGGAATTTTTTTCACATTGTTGGGTTAGTTTTCAAAGCTTGTTGGTATGTATGTCAATATGTATTAATTTAGTAGAGTTATTATTTATCTTTTTGTTTAGGAATTCTACTTAAGACTTTTCTAGGAAAGTTATTTTTATGTACACTTGGATATTGGGCATGGCATAGACTAAGTTTAGATAAGTGAGTTGATCTTGTTTATGCATTTGAAAATGTTGTAAAGCTTAATTCTTGGAAAATGGATGAAAGCTTAGTGATGAAATATGGAGTGTGGGTTGTTGGCTTATCTCTAGTTTTGTGTCTAATCCTATTCATTCATTCATTTAATTGATTTGTATGTTGTATTATAGAAATTTTAATTATTTATTGTTTTTTTCAATTAAAATGTAATTAGGAGCAAGAGGTAGATTGCAAAATGTACCTAACAAAGTGAGGAGAAAAAAGGCTCTAGGAATGCAAAAAGGCATGTCCTATGATGAAAAACGTGTGATGAAAAAGAAAATAAAGAAACACAAAATGCAAAAATGCAAAGGGATGTAAAAAGGGCATTCAAGTAAAAGCACTATAAATACATTCTCTTGTAAAAAGAAAGAAAGATGGTGAAAAAAATGAGAGGCTCCTATTTTGCCAATTCAAGTTGAAATGCATTTTTGTATTGTTGTATGAAAGTGTAAAGTCTTGTTGTATGATAGCATAACATATGTAATACATGTACTTGGGATAAGCCATGAGACTTGAGTGAGTCGTTTAATCCTATCATATATGAATCGCTTTATTTAAATTCTTGTTTGGAGATGTTGAGTGAATCGCATTGATTTGGCATAAACTTATTTAATTTCACTTTGAGATTCTTGGTTGTGTCTAGCTTAATATGAAGGTATACATGAGATTAACTTGAATAGATCGGTGTTGAGATGAATTCTAAGGTGGAGGATGAAATAATCTCTATACCATTTTGGCCTTATTGTATATATGCTAAGTTATTCTTGATGACTCATCTAGAATGCTATGTAAAATATTTCATTGTACTTGTGAATTAGTTATTCATTGTCCTTATGAATTAATGTATTTTTCTTAGTTTGTAAAATAGTTAAGTTGTGAATAAATGTAGGATGCTAGATTTGTATATTAGTTAATTCTTTGCTCGTGAATAAGTGTAGTTTTCTTGAGGACAAGCAAAGGTTTAAGTGTGGGGGTGTGTGATGGGGCTCATCATATACATATTTTCTAGTATTTTTGTTCTTTAATTGTAATATATTCTTGTTAAATTACCACTCACCACACCATTTTCATGTTTTTTTTTTTTTTTGTAGGAAATGAAGAAAATGCCTATTCAAGGTGATAAAGATGAAAAGGAGGAAAATGGAGCAAAAATGAAGAACCATTGAAGAATTTCATTTCTCTAGGCCACCTAGAGCAAGAAGAAGGTGGCCAAAGGAGTAAAAATAGTGGCCAAGGGAACCTTAAGTTCCCTTAGACTGCCTAGCATATGTTTTTGTTGCATATAATTCTAGAATGTTGGTGTCCTAGGAAGCTTCCACATCCTTAGACTGTCTGGTTGTTTTGTATATATGTATAGCTTTTTAGGTTGGTGGCCCAGGGAAGTCTAGCTTTCCTAGGCTGCCTGGTTATATATATATATAACCAAAATCAAATTTAAAAATTGCTTTAAAAACAACTTGGACCAAAATCATCAAATTTAAATCCATCCATTAGTCAAGTTTTAATTAAAACATTAATCCCAAAATACATATACGAGCTAGTTAGCACAGGAAATTAACGAGTATCGATTCTTAAAGAAACAAGTACACACTAATCACTTTTCAATAATTGTTTAACCGGCCCAAATAATGTGAGAAAATAATAAAAGAAAATAAAGAAATATATACAACTCAAGGATGTAGAAAATGCAATTTAGACAATTATTCTAGAAAACATGATAATGAACAAACTAGCAATTCTCTCAATTAATTATCATCTTGGCATCATGAAGGAATATAAAGTAAAATTTAATCGTTTCCTAACTTATAAATCTACTTAGATAAATTTCACTTCTTTTCTCAATCCATGAAATCACTATCTTTTGATTAATATTAACAGATTTTCCAATCAAGCTAATATAACCAAAACATGCATTAAGCTCAATTCCTTATAAACATGAAATTAGCTAATGACCTTTTTCTCAAGGTAAAATCAACTAATATTTGATTACTTTAGTCCTATAATCTTAATTTTTTTGCCCAAGTCCATTAAGATTTAACAAATATGAAATCAATGCAATAAACTTCTAACATCATTGTCCTAAGTCAATTAGAAGAATTCGCATAAATAATCAATGATAACAAGTAATCAAATACCAAAAATGATAAATAATTGATCAAATAACTAAATTAACACAAAACTATGAATCCAAAATAATGTTAAATTACAATAAAAACATTGAATACATCATTATTTAAGAACAAGAAAACAAAGATAAAAGAAAGCACTCATAGACAAGTTTCTTTCTTCTCTCTTGAAGACTCTCTTGAACAACCCTCCTTGAATTGGTGAATTCCTCTTTCAATAAGTATTTAGAATTTATGTTCTTGGATCCACCTTAAATTCCTTGTGTTTTCTCTTGCTTTTATAGGCCTCTTAGATGCTAAATTCGTAGTTTGGGAAGTTTTGGCCGAGTAGGATTTGGAAAAATACCAAAATCATTGGAAAGTTCTTAAATTTGTGCATAGGATTTTGGTATCCTAGAATGGGCCTGGCGCCGAGTCCAATTGATCCACCTAGCACCAGGTTCAATCTGCTCCTCCTCTGAATTTTGCTTAGTTTTACTCTGGCCGTCCAAAATGGACCTGGCGCCTGGTCCACTTACCATACCTGGAGCCAGGTGTACTCTGGAAAATTTCCTGTTTTGCTCGAAATCAACTCAAATTTGCATAAATTTGTCAAAAACACTTTCTACAAGCAAAATGTCAAATAGGAAGGAATATGCCTAGGAAAAGAATGGTAATTTTAGCCCATATTAATCAGCATGATAACAATTTTCATAACCAAAACATAGCATTTATGCTAGTAAAGGAACTTATAAATACATATCATTTAACATAATAGACACATGCTTAATCATGGCATAACATTATTTTAACAAAACTCATTCATCAAGGAAATGTTCATGTTCAATGATATTGGAAAAACAACTAGCCATATGAAGTTTCATATATCATGGGCCTCACATATTCATGCTTCATAAACTGCTCTTGAATATTTAGTTTTGGAAAACCATTGCCTAAAAATGAAGTTTATAAATGATCAAACTCATTTTGTGTAAAATGTTCATACACGAGTTTAACAGTAAAACACTTAGCTAAGTAGGGTTTGACAATGAAGGGAACTCACATTTTTATAAATCATAAATGATTTACATTCACATGATTTAGGAGATTTCTAGCCAAAATGAAGTTTATAAATAAAAGGAGGTTCATTTTATGCAAAAATACTTATACACAATTTTAACAGGAAAACACCTTGTAAGGTAGGGTTTTGGAATTTTAGAGTCTCACAGATATTCATGATGTTAAATAAAATGGTCCTATTGAAATGTGATGGAAAATATTTAGCTAATATATAGTTTGGATAAACTTACAAAGTGAAAGTTTTAAAGCATTAGAGTTTATGCCATGATATATCAAAAAACATTTAGCCAAATGGAGTTTAAAAATTCAAGGACTCACCTTAATCAATAGGATTGGTTTACTTAACAGTTTCACAAATTCAGGGCTTCTCTTGAGCTGGACCACCTGCAATGATGAGGTGTTTCCATAAAACATTATCCATTGTTTCCAAATTAAAGCTTGCATAACCCTAAGAGCAAACGGTATGTTATTCCTTTTCTTAGTCTTAAAAGCTTAAAGGAAATTGAAGTAATCAACATTTTCATCTTTATCATCATTTGGTGTTTTGTTCTTAACTTTTACTACACAACTCCAATTGGGGTCAATCTAGTTCCAAAATACTCCAAAGACATCCCTCTACAAATTCCAGTTCATGGAATACCTATACCCTTCCTCATTTCATTCAGTCCTAATTGTAAACTTTCTACACATTTGGTATGCAAAAATGACCATTTCTATGTACAACTTAGGCTTTTTCTATGTTTTCTACAACATAACCTACCATATCTAAGCTTCTAAAACCGTATTTAACACTTCAATAATGGTGTTTTAGCTTGCTTCCATCCCCATGACTTTCTAACCATCCAAACATAGCTGATAAGTTAAAGTTGTCAAATCAGAATTTTTACTCTTTCCAAATGGCAGCTTTAGGTCGTTTGATATAATTTGGTCTTTAGCCTCAACTTAAGGAACACTCACAAGTTATAAACTAGCATTCAATTCATTTCTCTCCACCAATTAACTTCACAATATTTTCTTCCATAAATTTCCTTATTCTCTTCTTTAGCTATTGTTCCATATTTAACCACATACAAGCTATAAAGCACTGCTATTATTTCTTTTCAACCAACTGGTCACTTCTTAATAGTAACAATGCAATTACTATTTCATCTTCTTCAAAATTTAAATGCTTGATTATGATATTCATGCCATCTCCCTGATAATATATATATATATATATATATATATATATATATATAAATCACTCTTGCTCCAAGTAAAGAAACCTTACCTCATTGAGTGAACAAGATCATGCTTCCTAGTGGTCTATTTCTTCTTTCTTTTCTTTTCTCTTCCTTCTTTCTCTCTCTCTCTCTCTCTCTTTTCTTTTTCTTCTAGTTTCTTCCTTTTCTTCTTTCTTAGGGTTCTTCTTCTTTTCTTTCCTCTTTCTTTTCTTTCTTGTCCTTTTTTTTTCTCTCTCTTTCCTTCCTTCTTTTTTTATCTATCTAGTTTATCTCTTTCTTTCTTTCTTCTTCCTTTCTTTTATTTTCTTCTCAGTTTTCTTCGTTTTTCTCTCTTCCCAATTTTGTCTTCTTCTTGTTTTTCCTTGCTCTTATTATATATAATTGTTGCTCATAATTTATTGACTCTAGAATGCCTTAGAGCTTCTTAGAAGATGGCTCATCACCTCTAGAATGCTTTAGAAGCTAATATAAACTTATTAAATCTTATAAAAGTTAGTGGGAATTAGTAGAACATGGAGGATACCAGTAGCACTTGCAAGAATTTCTTTTATTCTTGCATGGTCAAAGATGGTCAAGGTTTGGTCAAAGAATGTCAAAAGTATCACATTGTGTGGGCCGTCTTTATTAGTCTTTGTGGGTCCCATGGGCCGTCCTATATCATTTATGCAATTATCCTAATTTCATTTTATATATATACAACAACAACAACAACAACAATAACAACAACAATAATAACACCTACATATTATTTTATATTATAATTATTAATTCTATTCTATTTAGATTTCTTATATTGGGTGGGATGTTACATGCAACCTAGTCAAGCGACAGGGCAGCCTAGGGAGGTCTGTCATTGGACTAAGTGGCGGCTCAAGGAGCTGGAACTTCTCGAGGCTGCCCACTTGCACAGTGTAGTTGTTGTTCTGGCTTTCTTTGAAGATCCTCAAGATTTTAGCTATTTAAACCCTTTTATAGCCTTGAAAATTAATTCTTGGATTTGGGATTCTTCTTTAAGAACCATCGGAGACTTAGTTTCCACACAAGAAGAGGTGGAGGACCAAGGGAATGAAGGAGAAGAAGAGAGGATTGCAAGGAGATCTCAAGGCAGAGGAAAAAATGGCTTGTCTATGAGTGTTTTCTTACCTTTTTTTTTTTTTCCTGTAATCTTACTTTTCAAAATTTTATCCTAAGCATTGATTTTTAATTGTAACGAAGGTTTGTACCATATTTTATACTTCGGGTTGATGTATTTTACTTGGATCTATGATTTTTATGCTATGGTATTTGGTTATTTGTGTTGTTGTGTTATTTTGGTTGAATTGGGTTTTAGTTAGATTTCTCCAATTATTTGTTCCACCTTAATGATTTCAAGAGATGAGATTAAAGTTTGAACACCTACTATAACACCCCACTACCCATGCCCTATTAGGGCTGGGGATGTCGCCCCGTCCACATGATAAGGGATCTTTATAACTAGGACACACAAGATAAAATAAAGGAAATACTACAAAATTTAACTTATTACAACCCAGCAATACATGAACAAATTCAAAAATAAATGTTTGCTACTGTCTCTCAAAAGCAATACATAGGAAAAATAATAATGAGTCTTCAAGACATAAGCAACATTCTAGCTAATGACCTTCACAGTAGGATCAATCTGAAAACATGGTATAAAAGGTGGTGAGATTAAAATCTCCATAAGCTCGTGTGTGCCTTGAGTGTTTCAGATAAAACCGTTCATGTATGCAAGTTGTAAAAGTTTCATAAAAGAAAGTACTGGCAAGCATTAAATAAATGTCATAAATGAAGAGTGGTATTTTTCTTTCCAAAACATACATGTGCATAATAAATACAACCACTTAAAAGAGGTAGCCATGGCACTGCACTTTGTGCACCATGATAATATAATGATCAAAATGCCACACGTTGAGTATACTGACACAAGGTAGGTGTATGGCCTACCGGGTGAAATACTCCTCCATCTCTACACCTAAACTTACCGGTTGTCCACTCCAAAAACACATAGTCCACTTGACTGATCTTACTAACTTGGACCGGTATGACCTATAGGACTGGCATCCTATCCGGGAAGGACTCAATCCCCAGAGGTGGCCACCTATTGAGAGACTTACCTTATCCCTTCAAAGACTAGTCCTAATAGTCTACTCTTATTGAGTACTCAACGTTGTTTGTCCCACTTGGGAGAAAAATGATCATACAATGATTCACTTGAAAATAGCAATTAAGGTTTCTAAAATTCTTGCCAAAGTTGGGTTTTAGAAAGAGTTTAGCGTTTTTGTGTAAAATTGTTTGTTTAATTTCAAATGATTTGCTTAACTGAAATAAAAAGAAAAATTGTCCTTAATTGCCTTTACAAATCAAATACTTGTATATATTAAGTTTGGCTTGCCATATTAACTTTGGTCTTCAAATGATTCCATGCAAGAACTTACCTGATCATTTACTCTCCTTGGATTCAAAAGTCTTCCAATGTCAACCTAACTCCGCCTGGGGTAAACACAAGGTATAAGATAACATTCGGACCATATTTGCCTTATATAAATAATTCCTAGTTCAATTAGTCATAACCACAACTAACCAGACCATAATATCTTAGGCTTTAATACTATTTGATAAAGTATTTTGTAAAATAAATCTAACTTGATAAAATAAATAGAGGTTATAAAATAATAATACGTCATAGTTCCAAATAATAAATTATGAGTATTATTGCTAATAAATAAACTAGTGTTAAATATTGGATAATCCTAATTCCTAAATAATATTGGTAAGTGGTAATATTTAAATAGTATTATTATTATTATAATAAATAACACTTTAATTTTTAATTATTAATTAATAGATAATAAATTACCAATAAATTTAATAATAAATGAATTATACTTAATTTTTTAAATAATAAATAATAAATAAATTTTAATATAAATAATATTTAAGGATATAGGTAAAAGTTTTAGTAAAGCTAATTAATATGGTCTACAAGGCCATTTGATATTAATTAATTCTAATATTTTATTATTATTTATTATTATTTTAACAAAAGATTTTATTTATTTAACTATTAAAATAATGATATTTTAAAATAATATTATTTTCCACCTACATGATGTTTTTCAGATTTTATAGCCTAAACCAAATAATAATTCTAATTAAATTAATAACAATAATATTAGCAAAATAATTCTAGAATTAATAGAAACTAGTTTTCCCCATAATTTTCTATTGTTACAAAAGATCTATGAACATATTCCCAAATAATAAATAATATACTAGTCCATCCATAGACATATATTTGAATCAACACATACATTACCAGTCTCCTACTAAGCATAATCATCATCTATGACCTTATTGAAAAACAAGAACATAAAAGTTTAATAACCAATGGTGTCATAATATCTATCATGTATCAAAACATCCATAAATTCCTTTAATCACGATGAGCATATTGTTAGGATTCGTGGACTCCTAAATGCGAAAAACATCCACGAATCCCTTCCGAGGATCCAAGTAAACAATTAAGAAGATCATACGTTTGCAGAATTACCTCTGGTTGGTGAAATCGATATCCTTCGATTCCGATGGTGCTGCTGCACGTGTAACCCGAATGATCAACAGACGCTGCAGTGCGCGAACGTCCTTTATCGAATACACACCGCGAACTCACTCGTAGGGTTTGAAAGGGTTTTTTTCCTGGTAGAGAATGGCATGAATGTTCTCAACAGAATTAGACTCTTGAAAAATCGGCTAGGGTTTTCTTTAAAACCCCCGAACCTCTTAGAGTCCAACCATAATAATATCTTATCATATTTTAATTTAAATTTAAATTAAATTAAAACTGATATGGTAAGATTTTGCCATTATCTCGGTTATTTAAACAATTAATTTACCGAGTCAAATTCTTATAATCTAGACATTATCCAGATACATCGAATGTGGACATATTTCCAAATTCATTGTATCTGGTAAATTTTCTAAGTTCGATTAACTTAGACATATTTCCAAATTCATCAAATCTGGTTACCAGAAAAATAACCTAACAAGTTTGCTTATTGCGTGACCCTATAGGTTCATTTAACATTAGCAGTGTGCCCAAATCATATTTAAATAGTGCACAAGTTATAAGTGGTTTCTAGCAAAACATTATAACTATCCAGGTTAAATGCAGATCGATGATCTCTTTGAACCAAACCATAATTTTATATTTAGTCCTTTTGTCACATGATATCCAGATTTAGCATAAGGCACGGAACATGTCATCCTTATTAAGCTTAATCAATTATTTCTTGATTTCATAGTAGATTGTTCAAGCAAATGATATCAATATCTTAGATTGATATATTTGAGCACGGCCATGCATTTTAACAGTCTAACTTATCAAGGGGCCCATTGATATCTCTCCCATAATTGAGAGGGACAAATTCTTTCACTATCATGCATATTTCTCTCATTGATTTATTCTATATCCAACAGTAGTCTAATTTATTATCTGATTAAAGACAACTTTAGACAACGTCAAAATATAGAATTTATCAAGTAGAAAACTATGATGAATTTAGATCGAAGGACTTTTAATATCATTATGGCTAGAAAGTACTTATGACATGTTCCATGAAGTACTCTCACAGTGGGTCATGTCTAATATAATGTTCTCTAACATTTATTTATGTTTTGACTCGATATCACAAATATCCATGACCAGTAAAACATAACCATCAAGTCACAAACATACTAATCTTAATTTACTATTGTTTCAATAATAATAATAATCGATCAGGGACAGTTTTAGAATAGTCATTGTATTCATTGTAGGGTTTTACTATCAAGTCATGTACTTGATAACCACAAAATAAAATGCACTATTCATGGAAAGAAAAACCTCATATTATTATATAAAATATAACGACAATAGTATAAGTACAAATTGACTCTAGGGCATACCCCTATCACATATATCGATTCAAAGGAAAATCCACAAAGCTTAATTATACATTCCAACTCTCATGTCCTAACTCCATCCCTTTCATCCACATACATATACTCAACCCCTACTCTATTTAATCATCCTATCAACATCTAAGAGTCATGAATCCAGAAATTAAAAAGGAAGATTCAAGGAAAAATACTTGATGGATGATTGCTTTGATGAAAGCTTCCTTGGTTAGCCTTTAGTGATCTGGAAAATAGCCATGGTTGATCATCACCATTTTGGCCGAGAGAGGGAGAGAGAGATGAATGGCATTAGAGAGAAATATTAGAAGTTGTGCAGAAGAGAAAGAATAAAGAGGTTATTCTTGTTTTACCTTTTGGTGTTCTTGGAACCTTCAACAAAAAAGTTAGTTTTGATCCATTTGAAAATTCGGCTTTTCATGATTTAATGTTATAAAGGCTACAAATGAAGACTATAGGTTAAATATGGATGATCTAGAGTGTTTGGAAATGATTGGAGGTGTTTATGATAGGTTTAGGCTTGAAGATGAGAAGTGTGTGTTCATGGTGTTCTTGAGAAAGTTTGAGAGAAAATGGTTTTGAGGATTGCTGGAATTGTGTTGCCGAATGGCCTAGTGTAGATGGGAGTTTCAGTTATCAAGAATGAGGGGGGAGATTTTTAGATTTTTTTGAAATTCAAATGGAGGAAAATGAGGAGTTGTTTGAGGTAAAAGATTGGTTAATAGAGTTTGTTCACGGAAGGTCTTTTGTTCTTTAATGGTGTAAGACTGAACTAGCTAGGCTTAATGCAAAGAATGAAGGGTTGTTTAGTTTATAAAGCTGGCCGAAAATGGTCTATAATGGTAGATAATTTCTGGTTTAATCACTTACTATAGGAGTGTTTTAATGGAGCAAAAATCTGCAATTTAGTTTGAAGTTTGAATATGTTTTAGATAGAGTAATCTTAGGAGCTTTTTGAGGTGTGATCAGAGTCCAAACATTCAAGGTTGGTGTGGAGGCCAAGATGTTCAGTCCATGGGTAAACAAGGTCCGAATTGTAGAGGTTTGAGTGAAGAATTTCGGCCCTTGCCTTGAGAAAACAAGCTGGAAATTTTATGGGTTTTAATGCTTCAAGAACATTTGGAATGGAGATGATTTTAGTGCAGAATTTTCTGCCTTCTTTGGCCCGATTTGTAGCTGGTTCTTGAGAGTGTTTGAAGGTCTTTTAAGGGTGGTTTTCCAGCCTTCCTCTTGAAGAAAAACAGAGGGAGTTCCAGCTATTCTTATGTCCTAAAGGTGGCTTCAAATTCTAGCTTCAATGCAACGAAATTGCTGAAGAAAAATTCTGGTTTTAGAAGGGTTGTGCAGTCCAAAAATTCACTGAATTTTCAGCCTTCAACCTTACATGAAATGACCATTTTTTTGGCAATAATTGGGTAAGAAAGTTGGTTGAAACTTTCAAAATTAACCTTGGAAATATTCTGGAAAAATTTTCAGATTTTTCCTTTGCCAAAACATGTACAAGATGAAGATAGAATTGAAGGTATAGCTATGATGATTTCTTTTCCTTGGAATCCCTTCCTAACTCTCATCCATATTTTCAGCCTTACCTATCCCACAAGAGCTGACTTTTAAATTCTAATGCTAAGGATTTATCACAGAATTTTTGGAATTAAAAATTGATTAATGTATTAAGGATAGTTTAAATTATAAAGATGTTAGGACAAGACTAGCTAAATTAAAGGGAACAAGAATTCCTTTAGAATTCTTTTTAGGTCATGATCACACGATCAATGGGATTTGAACTCAAGACCTTAGGGATTAATTCACAAAGCTCTAACCACTTAACCACACTAACTCTTGTTCTTATTTTCTCACCCAAATATTCTTCTTATCTAAAACCTCAAGCCATCTTCCTATTTTGACTTCAAGTAAAATTACCTTTTTACCCTTTCTACCCAACAAGCATAAATAAGCCATTTAACCTATAAACCACAATTCTAAGGCACATGAAATCATTCAAAAAGTATATTTTTATGCATGGTGACATGATATGCATCCTATCCCCCTTAGTCTAAGGTTGGCTTTAGGTAGGGTTTCATACCTACTGATAGGGTTAAAATGTACCTATAATTTCATAGTCATTCAAGATGGATTTGAATGGTTTTGATGCTATACTTCTTTATTTTGAGATGTTTTGATGGAAGTTTGATGTAGAAAGATTTTCTTGGTTATAGGAAAGTTTTTCCTAAATTTTGGATGGAAATTGTAGAGAAAGAAGTTGAAATAGACTTGTTTCAGTAGTGAACCGGTGCTGGCCTAAAGCACATGAACCGGCCCTAGCTCAGTTATAGAAAACAGAGCAATTTTGGCAGGGAAGCAAAGCTATGCCAACGTTGGTTCAATGATGTGGAACTGACACCATCTTGGTATTAGTGTTATACCCTAGAGGTAATCACATGTAATCTGTTTATTGTGCATTTATTGAATAAAACAAGCCATTCTTTATCTGTTAGTTTGTTTTATTTATGCTTTCGTATAAAATAATTATTAGATAAAGTCCGAAGTACAATATTGTGTTAATGAAATAATGATAGAAATCATGATGTGAGGTTCTTACTACACTAAATAGTGTTTGTAATTAAATTATCCTTAATTATAATATTAATGAGATAAGATATCATTAATATGTTAAGACTAGTACGTGTTATACTTTTTAATTTGATTAGGTGGTGGTTCTCACATCCGTGAGTATTGTGATACTTAAAGTTAACACATGGATGCTTTTTACTAGAACAGGTACATTGGATGATCTAACTATGAGATAATCACATAGATAACTATTTAGTACTAGTGATAGAATCTCATCATAGAAAATGTATAAGTATCATTAGATTTTAGATCTCCAAGGTATTTATTTGCTAAGCATTGGACTTTGATTCCAATCTCTAGAGTCCTAACAAGACCACCTATGGAATGGATTTTGGATACAACGTGAAGCAAACGAATGTAGTTGAAAGGATAAATAAAGGATTCACCACTCCTAATTGCAGGGGTGAATATTTCACGGTCACTTGTAGGAATCACTACTTGAGATGTCCTTAGCCAAGGAGATTATGTATTGAAAATAGTTTCAATTGATACACATGATGAATAGTAAATTTTGGGAACAAATACTAAAATATTTGGGCCAGAATTAATTAGTATTTTGGAGAAAGTTGACACTAATTGCATACTATAAACCAAATGAGATATTATATTATGAAAGGAGTTTATTACACTGATGTTTTCTGTTGAAAGGTTCAAGTCAAGTCGTTTTACTTTCTAGACTTTTGGGCAGTCATGATGTATTACTAGATACCGCTCATAATCTACTGAATATGGATTTATTAATTAGAGAATTAATAAATCAATCCTAATTAGAATTAATAAGTTAATTCTAAATTATTAATGATTATTATTTTTAAAGATATTTGGATTAATTCATATTTTGCTACCAATAAGTCAAAAAACCTAATATGTCATACACAATAGAGGATTAAGCGCTCAAGATGTTATTTGATAATATTATAGGGTTAATTGTGAAAAGAAGAAGTTATTGTGGTCGAATTCTAATTATTTATAATTCATGGGCCATATTGTTATTAATAATAATTACAATAGTAATTGGTAATTAAAGAATCCATATTCGCTATGGATTTTGGTTACCAAAACGCGGACGCTATATCTGATATGCATGCTGTAGATTTGAGTATTATATCAGCATAGAGTTTTTTTTTTTTTTTTGAAACAAATAGCTCTCCACTTCTTCATCTTTTCTAGTTATCATAGAAAACCCTAGCCGCCAGAAATTATTTTGCTAGCATAGAATTTTGGTGACTTGAGTGTAGTCCTCGTGTGGACTGTATTAGAGGCAACTCACACTGACATTATGGGGGGTTTGACAAAAGAATTTTCCTTCTCTGGTTAGCAATCGACGAAGTGTAATCAATCTGCTGGATCGAGCCTTCAACAAAGGAAGAATTTGGTTTACAGAGACAACTAATTATCTTCCCTTTTTCTTTGGTCCATTCACTGCATATGAGGTGATCTAAGGTGTTGTTTCGCATTTTAATTTCGCATGCAATATGATTGCATGAACACAAAGCATAATAGTGGTATTAGAGTCCCCCTTTTATGCGTTAATTGATCATTTATTTAGCCATGAAATTGGTTCATTGTAGTCTCTATTTCTTCTGTGAAAATTGTTTCACGCGAGTATGTGAACTGAAAAGTGTTTTAGCTTATTTCTTGAAATTGTTTCAAGAATATTTGGGTCTTTCTTATTTCTGAAATCATTTCATGTATAAGGTTCAATTATAGAAATTGTTTCTGTGAGTGTATCCTATGAAAATTGTTTTAAGTTTGGGTCTCTTTTATGTTCTGAAGTTGTTCTGAATGTACCCTGTTTCTAGAAAAAATGATTATGTAGGTTTTGGATACAATGAGCATAGCTTCTATAAGAGTTACAGGAGATGTTTTTTAAAACAAGAATTAGTGTTATTAATTCTTCCTATAAAAAAAAAAAATCATGTTTTCAGAAAAGAGTTTCTTTTTTCGTATGTTCTATTTTGTTTTACTAAACAGAATTTCAGTTTGAATGAGTTCTTAGAACGGAACAAAAAGAATGGAAATTTCTCAGAGAACTATTCTCTGAAATCGCTGAAGAATATTTCCAAAAATTATTTCTGGAGAAGATGAAGAGAAAATGAAAAAAAAAAAAAATTTATTTTGGTCACAACCTCCTAGGCATCATGCATGTTGTGGCCGGCTTAGGCAATTTATTTTGCCCAAGCCCTGCCCGACAATCACCAAGCCCTCGCGGGCTTGGTGTTTTAATTATAATTTTTTTCTTTTCTTGTTTTTGGTTTTTCGCTAATGGCCCACAAATTTTCTCCTTTTCAATTAGTACCTAGATTTTCCGCAAAAAAATCTGTTTTGGGACTAACAGATTAATTTTTCAAATGTTTTGATTTTGGAAAATAATATACTTTCTAAAATATTAATTTTAGATTATATATTATTTAATTCTTAAAATATTATTTTAGCAATTAATATATTTTTTAAAATATTGATTTTAGATTAGATATTATTTTTATTCCTAAAATATGATTTTAGTAATTAATATATTTTTCTAAACTATTGATTTTATAATTTATTCTATTTTTAAAAAATAGTGATTTTGGAATTCTTTGCTCTGTTTAATTTTATTTTGAGCATAAAATTAGCATAGTGGTTTGGTTATGGACTATGGATCCAATTAAATTGTTCGTACATTTTATCGTTTTGGTTTTGAATTAAATAGGGCCTACGTGTCCTGCTTTCTCTATTTTTCTTGTGTAATTTCTCATATCATCTAATTCCCCTAGAATGTAACTCGAGATTTTTTCATTAGAATTTTATGTAATTAGATTACTTAGGTTAGATAGAATAGAATTTAATACAAGTCAAGGAGAAGGTGATCAAGACCAAAAGGAGGATGGTAAGATTTTCTTCCTATGTCATGCATGAATACTTAGGATTAGCCAAATTAATTTCTTTTGTTGCTTAAGGAAATTAATATAATAAAGTCCATAACCAAACTACGGTATTATTATTATTATTATTATTATTATTATTATTATTATTATTATTATTATTATTATTATTATTATTATTATTTTGCGATGTATGAATATGATGCTATTATGCATGCAATGTATTAGATACAAATATTACAAATCCCTCAATTAATATTAAACATAATGCTTTCCATTAATATAGTAAGAATGAGAGTCCTATTTCGAGACCAGGTTGTTGGGCTAACCCAAGCCTACTTGACATTAGATATGTTCAAGCTATGAAATTTTAAATTCCTGATTAATGGATTGCGTTTAACTAGTTTCTTTATCCCGATTGGCCTAACTAAAGCATAAAGAAAATTAGAGGCAATGTTGGGTTAGCTTAAATAGCTTTAAGATTAAAAGACGTTAATCACTCAATGATCCAGTAATTATAGTTGATGTAATTGGTATTGGATACCTACCTTTGAACTTAAGAGTGGCTTGTTAGGCAAACCCAAGGTCATTCTTAAAGAATTTGGATACTGGTCCACTAGGAAAGCTTCTAACGGACTTTTTCGAATCAATAGTGGGGGCTATTGGTTTGAATAAAATAGTGGAATAATTATGCATTTTATTAAAGACCTTATTATTCACATACCATGTGTATATAAATTTAGCTAATTACTCTATCTTTACATCTGGGTTTTCTGCATCATGTCGACCAACCTAAACCTATGTAGCATCTTGGAAATCAACAAACTTAATGAATCAAACTTTCTTGATTGGTATAGAAACTTGAGAATTATTCTCAAGTCAGAAAAGTTGCTTTACGTGCTAAAGGCTCCTATTCTACCACCACCAGCTCAAGATGCTCATGCTGATGAGCATGCTATCCACAAAAATCATAAAGAGGATAGTGACGCAGCATCCTGTGTGATGTTGGCATCAAGAACTCCTGAACTGCAAAAATAGCACGAGCATATAGATGTTTACTCGATCATATTACATCTTCGAGAGCTATTTGATGCCCAAGCCAGAATAGAGAGATATGAGATCTTAAAATAACCGTTCCTTTCGAAGATGATTGAGGGTACTTCTATGGGCACTCATAGGCTGAAGATAGTGGGATTAATTGAGAAGCTCGGGTCTTTTAGGTTTGTGATGGACAATAAATTAAGTATTAATTTAATTCTACAATCTTTGCCTAGTATTTTTTCACAATTTATGATTAACTACCAAATGAACAAGATTAAGTTCACAATACCCGGGTTGATCAATCTTCTCAATACTACAGAATCCTCCATGAAGAAGGAATCAGATGTAGTCATGTTGGTAGAATCTTCCTTTTCTAGGAAGAAAGTTTCTAGGAAGAAGAAGAATGATCCCACTAAGCTTAAAGGTGGTGTGAAGAAGAAGGAAATAGCCACCAAAGGCTCATGTCATTACTGTGGAAAGATGGGCCATTAGAGGCGTAATTGCAAAGCATACTAGAGATTGTTAAGGAAAAGAAGGAGAAGGAGAAGCTTGCAAGTACTTCTATTTCTACTCCTGGTATGTTTATGATTGAGATTAATAATACTTTTAGAAATGAGATATGGGTATTGGATACTGGATGTAGATCTTACTTATGCAATAACTTGCAGGGACTAAAAGACAGTAGAAAGCTTGAGAAAGGTGATGTGGACCTACGTACTGCAAAAGGAGCAAATGTTGATGTACTTGTTATGGGGACTTATAAGTTAAACCTGCTTTCTGGATTAGTTTTAGAACTCTAAAACTGCTATTATGTGCCAGTTTTATTGAAAAATATTATCTCAGTTACATGTTTAGACTTATATAGACTCATTTAATTTCTAAGAATAAATTTTATTCTTTTTCATGGAATGATATTCATTATGGTTCTGCAACTTTGGTTAATGGTTTATATGTTCTAGATATGGATAATCCAATTTTCAATATAAATAATAGGAAACCAAGGAAAGATAACTCAATCTCATCTTATTTATGGTATTGTCGTTTAGGCCATATAAATGAGAATCGCGTTTCTAAGTTACACAAGCTTGGTGATTTAGGGTTATTTGATTATAAATTTTATGGCGTACATGAATCTTGTTTACTTGGTAAAATGGCTAAAACCCCTTTTTTTTCTATAAAAGGAGAAATAGCAAAAGAGTTATTAGAATTTATACATTCTAGTGTATGTGGTGCAATATCTATATACTCAAGAGGAGGTTATCACTATTTCATAACCTTTATCAATGATTATTCACGACATGGGTATTTCAATTTAGTGAAATACAAATTTGAGGCATTTGAAAAGTTCAAAGACTTCAAGAATGAAGTAGAGAAATAACTTGGTAAAAGTATCAAGGCTCTAATATCCGATTAAGGAGGTGAATACTTAAGCCAAGAGTTTCTGAGCTATTTTAGAGATAATAGGATATTATTTCAATAAACTACCACATTTACCTCAACATAACGTTGTATCTGAGAGAAGGAATCGAACCCTTCTAAACATTGTATGGACCATAATGGCTTCTACAGACTTAGAAAAATCATTTTGGGGATATAAACTAGAGATTTCTATTTGTATTCTAAATTGAGGTCCATAAAAAATGGTTGAGAAGTTTTTTGGTAAGAAACTAAAATTATCTCACTTGCGAGTATAGGGTCGGCTGTCCTTTGTCAAAAGGCCACAGTTAGACAAACCTGACAGTAAGTCTAACAAGTATTTATTTGTGGATTATATGAAAGAATATTTCAAATATTACTTCTACCCGTCTTCCGAAAACAAAGTGTTTGTTTTGAAGGATGCATCTTCTTAGAGAAGGAGTACATGCTCAAAGGGGACAATGGGAGTAAAATTGTACTTACTGAAGTTCAAGAAGAACAAACAAACAAGGATCAACTGTCTGATCCCATATCTATTGAGATAATAGATGAATCTTCGACTACACAAGAACCTCGTAGGTTGAGTAGGATACGTGTGGCACCTGTGAGATATGGATTTCTCATTGATGACCATAATGCTTAATACATACAAGGAAGTTCTAAATAGTTCAGAATCTGACAAATGGCTTGTAGCATAAAATCAGAGATGGATTCTATGTACGACAACCAAGTATGGACTTTGGTTGATTCACCCAAAGGAATCAAACCTATTGGGTGCAAATGGGTTTTCAAGAAGAAAACTGACATAGATGATAACATAGCTACCTATAAAGTACGACTTTTAGCTAAGGGTTATCGTCAATAGTATGATATTAACTATGATGAAACCTTCTCACCAGTTGCTATGCTGAAATCCAGTAGAATACTCCTAGCAATTTTCCCTCATTATGATTATGAGGTCTGACAAATAGACGTGAAAATAGCTTTTCTAAATGGAAATGTGACTGAGGAAGTGTATATGACACAACCTGAGGGTTTCACATCTAACGATTGCACAAAAGTGTGCAAGTTGCAAAAATCCATTTATGGACTTAAGTAAGCTTCTAGGAGTTGGAACATCCGTTTTGATAATACAATCAAAGAGTTTGGTTTCATTCAAATTATAGATGATTCTTGTGTATACAAGAAGGTTAGTGGGAGTGCAGTCATTTTCTTGTTGTTTTATATAGATGACATATTGCTCATAGGAAACGCTATGCCTGTTCTTTAATCGATAAAAGTTTGGTTGTCCAAGAAATCTTACGTGAAAGACCTTAGAGAAGTAACCTATATTCTTAGAATTAGGATCTATAAAGATAGATGAAAAAGGTCGTTAGGTCTTTCACAGTTTACATACATAGACAAAATGCAAAAGAGGTTTAGTATGGATTAATCCGAAAAAGGATTCTTACCCATATCTCATGGGATAGACCTTTTAAAATTGATGTCCCCAAAAACACAAGTTGAAAGGAATCATATGAGTAGGATTCCATATGCCTCGGTAATTGGATCTATCATGTATGCTACGATATGTACTAGGCCTTGATGTATCCCATGCTCTCAGTTTGATAAGAAGATACCAATCTGACCTTGGTGAGGGTCATTGGACGGCTGTGAAGAATATCCCTAAGTACTTGCAAATGACTAAAGATGTATTCTTAGTAAGTAAAGAAGGTTATTTGAAAATAAATGGGTATATTGATGCCAGTTTTTAATCTGATAAAGATAATTTTAAATCATAATCAGGCTATATGTTTACATTATGTGGAGGGGCAATAAGTTGGTAGAGTTCCAAATAAGATATTATTGCAAACTTAATGACTGAAACTGAGTACATACCCGCTTCTGAAGCAGCTAAGAAAGCTATTTAGATCAAGAAGTTCGTGACGAAGCATGGAGTGGTTCCCAGTGCTGCTGAACCAATACCTCTTTATTATGACAACAATTGAGCTATTGCCCAAGCAAAGGAGCCAAGGTCTCACCAGTGATCCAAGCATATGCTCAGATGTTTTTATTTGATTAGGGAAATCATAGATTGGTAAGATGTAAAGATAGAGAGAGTTCTGATGAATGAGAACATCACTGACCTATTTACAAAGCACTATTTCAAAAGAAACATGATAAACATGTTGAGTCATTCAGTATTAGATACATGAATGATTGGCTCTAGTGTAAGTGAAAATTTGTTAGTGTTATGCGCAAGAGGCAATTACATGTATTTTGTATACTGTGCATTTATTGAAAAAAACAAGGCATTCTTTATATTTTAATTTGTTTTATTTATACTTTCGTGTAAAATAACTATTAGATAAAGTCCCAAGTGTAACATTGTGTCAAGGAAATCATGATAGAGATCATGATATAAGGTTCCTATTACACTGAATAGTGTTTGTAATTAAATTATCCCTAGTCATAATATTAATGAGATATGACATCATTAATGTGTTAAGACTAGCATGTGTTATATTGCGTGATTTGATCAGGCAGTGGTTCTCACATCTATGAGTATTGTGATACTGAAAGTTAACACATGGACGCTTGTTACTAGAACAAGTACATTGGATGACTTTTCCATGATATAATCACATAGATAATTATTTAGTGCTAGTGATAGAATCTCATCATGGCAAATGTGCAAGTATCCTTAGACTTGAGATCTCAAAAGTATTTTGTTTGCTAAGCATTAGAGTTTGATTCCAATCTCTGAAGTCCTGACAAGACCGCATATGGAATGGATATTAGGTAAAACATGAAACAAACAAAAGTAGTTGAGATGATCAATAAAGGATTCACCACTCCTAATAGTAGGGGTGAATATTTTACGGCCACTTGTAGGAATCACTACTTGAGATGTTTTTGGCCAAGGCGATTGTGTATTAGACATAGTTTCAATTGATACACATGATGAGTAGTGGATTCCAGGAATATGTACTAAAATATTCAAGCCAGAATTAATTAATATTCTAGAGGGAGTTGGCACTAATTGCGTACTCCAAACCGAATATGATATTATATGGTGAAAGGAGTTTACTGTACTGATATTTGCTGTTGAAAGGTTCAAATCAAGCCATTTGAATTTCTAAACTTTTAGGTGGTCATGATGTGTTGCTAGATTCCACTTATGATCTGCTTAATATGAATTTATTAATTAGAGAATTAATAAATCAATCTTAATTAGATTAATAAATTAATTCTAAATAATTAAGGATTATTAAACTTAAATATGTTAAGATTAATTCATATTTTGTTACCAATAGATCGAAAAACCTAATAGGTGACACACAATAGAGAATTTAGAGCTCAAATTGTTATTTGATAACATTATAGGGTTAATTATGAAAAGAAGAAGTTGTTGTGATCAAATTATAATTAGTTATAATTTGTAGGCCATATTGTAATTAACACTAATTATAATAGTAACTAGTAATTAAAGAATCTATATTTGCTATGGATTCTCATTACCAAAACATGGACGCTATATCTGATATACATGCCGTGGTTTTGAGAATTGTACCAACAGAGAGTTTTTTATTTTTTTTATTTTGGAAAAAAACAGCTCTCCACTTCTTTATCTTTTATGGTTATCACAAAAAAACCCTAGCCGCCAGAAATTATTCTGCTAACGCAGAATTCCGGTGACTTGAGTGTAGTCCTTGTGTGTACTATATTAGAGGCAACCTCACACTAAGATTGTAGGGGTTTGACAGAATAATTTTTCTTCTCTAGTTCGCGATTGACAAAGTGTAATAAGTCTGCTTGATTGCACCTTCAGCAAAGGAAGAATTTTGTTTACAGAGATAACATCATAGGTAATTATCTTACCTTTTTCTTTGGTCCATTCACTGCGTATAAGGTGATCTAGGGTGTCTTTTTGCATTTTAATTCCACCTGTATTATGATTGCATGATTGCGAAACATAACACTTGGTACTGTACAGTGGCGGCGGAGAATCCCTTTTTTATTAGAATATGGAAGTTGTTGTGTAGATCTTTTGGAAGCTGACTTTTGGATGTACCAAGACTTCTAGGGATGACTTTTTGCAGCTTCAAACATCTATTTAAGCATGGAAGAACATGAGAAATATATGAATTCAAAGAGTAAAATTACAAATTAATCTTTTAAGGAAGAATTCATCAATTAAGAAGCATTGCTTTCAGATGAGTCTTTATAGAAGAAGAAGAGGGCTTGTCTATGTGTTCTATGTTCAGATTCCTTCTCCAGTCCATATAGTTAGGTCTCGTTAACTTATTCTCCTTGAGAACAATGGATAAAGGACTGAAACCAAAGATTTATGTTGATTTGAAAAAATAACTTCGTTTAGAAAAATGTTTTTTTTTTTGAAAAAACATAAAAAAAATGCACATTTAAAACATCATATTATTTCCATGATATGATTAACCTATTAAAACCATTATAAAAAATATGAAAATTTTAGCTCTTAGAAAAATTGATAGAGCTTTATAGGAAGGTTAACAATTTTCTAAGTTAAGTGTATAACCATCACAAATTAAACTTCTTTAATAGGTAATGATCCAAAAATAGTTCCATTAATCACTATTCTCACTACCTATGGATAATCCAGCATTAATACCTCAAACGATAGGCTGGTCGACACTAACACATATCGTAGACTTTAATCATAATTCCTCTATTATTTCTACATTTTCATAAAAATCCATCCTATAGTGGGTCATGCTTAGAATGACACAAGAAAATCTACCTCTAACAAGAATCCATGATAGAAGCCGTGTCTGTGATCCAATGCTGGATCAATAGTTCTTTTCTACTACGATCTTCCTTCCCTCTCTTTTTTCAAACCATTCTTTACACCCATCATTGATAAATCTGTCATTGAGGGAGGGTAGAAGCTGGGATGAGGAAGAACCATCTACCCTCCTCCTCTTAGAAGGTAAATTGGTAGAAATGTGCTTTGGAGCTATGAGAAATAATGTAGGTGAAAGGAAAGAAGACAAGAAAGATAAAATGGAATGAAAGAACAAGGAAAGAAAGGAAAGAAAAGAAATAGAGTAAAAGTGATAGAAAGAGAAATGAAAGGTGAATAGGTAGAATGAGGAAGAAAAGAAAGGTAAGAAATTCCTCCTACACATTTTCCAACACCAAATATACCAACCACAGTAATCAATTCCCAAACAATCCATAATTAACCAAAAGCACCCCAAATCAACTAACATCTGGTCATAATATCCTATCACCACTCATTTCACCAATCTAATAGATCAAAATATCACAATAGAACCTCAACAAATTAAACCAAATGCAGCCTAATCGCAACTCAAAATGCAACTCAAACAAATAGTAGTTTAACTTAAATAGGCACACTCAGTTCAAATACAGATCAACATTTAGCAATCCATTCTACCCAAACAAACCAAATAGCTCAGCAAGTCAAATTAAGTTAAAATTTTCCTGAATAACAACTCAGCTTAATTATGCAGCTCAACCACATTCAACTTAAATTAATAGCAACCAATCTTAATGAAGCCCATGTAATTTCAAAGCATTCACTTTCAAATAAAAAAAGATTAGCTTAACAAAATTCCAAATATCAAATAACAATATTAACTCAAAAGCTGTCTTACTCAAACTACTATTTATCAACCCTTAAATATCAGCAATATAATGAATCTAAATCAACTGTATCAACCATAATCACAGAAATAGCTCAATGTAAGAAACAGTTCAAATTAAGTTCAAAGCAAACACTAACAATTCCAACTTAAAAATTAGAGTAGTGTTAAGGTTTGAAATCACTCAAAGTGCATTCAATTTTCAAGCCCTAATGCTCGATCAGCTACAATCTGAAATAATAGTTTGAGGTATAGTTGGAAGCTGCGTTAAGCACTGAGATCTTCAATGGTGATTTTGCAAGCTTGCATGGGTTATTTTGCCCAAAACTTTTAATCTCTAAAGGTCTTGGTGAGTTTAATTGCTGTAGATTAGAGAAACAGAAGAAGAAATCAATGGTTTTGAATTAATCTGGAGGGTGAAATTTCGCGAGCAATGGGTAAGAGAGATTAGTGCAAGACAATGAAAGATTAAGGGGAATAAAGCATTACCTCAAGGTGTGTAAAGAAATTGGGGGGAAATGATAGAAGAGAAGGGTTTTATATTTATGCAATACAACGTTGCACAATGCCATAGCTCATGACTTGCACGTTGCTATTAACTTTCAGAACTTTGAAACCTAAAATCATAACATTGTTGTCAAACTTATGGACAGATGCAAGGTGCCATAGAGGATGAAGTCTACAGTGTCGTGCACATTTTTGTGTAATGAAGTTTATAATTGAAATGATAACGTTTTTGTTCACCCAAATGCACAATGACATCATGGATGACTTGCACTACCTTGTGGCTTCTCAGAACTTTCAATTTTTCCACTGTTTTAAATGGCATAGTGAATAGACTATGTAGTCCATCACGCCGTGCACTTCCAGGAAATGAATAGTTCAACATTTACTTTCATCTTCTTTTTTTATGTGAAATTAAAGAAAATAAAGCACTAAAAGTAATATTTGTATTTGAAAAACCTTAGAGGGGGGGGGGGGTGAATAAAGTTTTTGGCAAATTTGAAAACTACAAAAATTCTGTTTTGAGGAAAGAGCTCATTCGAATTTTAGACCAAAGGAACTTGCAATAATGAGAGCTTCTCGAAATGACTTAGGAATTTCATATGCCCTGAATAAAGCAAGATGCTCGATGCAATTAATGCTGGAGTAAAAATGAATTAGTGAGAGAAATAAAGATTTCTTTTGAGGAACAAAAAAATTGTTCAAAGATAATTGCAGCTGATTAAAAATAAATGTAGAGAGAGATAACACAAGATTTATAATGGTTCGATCTACCAAAATCTACATCCACTACTTTAAGCTCACATTTAAGGATTTTTAATCATATTTCATTCACCCAACTCAATGGTATCAATATGTACCACATAGAAGAAAGGACCACCATACTTGGTTTTTACCAAAACCTCTCAATCAACTAACAAATCAAGGTTCACCCCAAATGGATTTTACACCACGACCTTGATGCACAAAGATGATTGAAGAAATGAAATGAAAGTGGCTCACTTTTTTTAGAAGATATACAAGACGAATAAGCTCAAACAATCTTTACCTTTTTGACACACTTTGATTTCACTTTGAAGTACTATGAAAAAGGAGATTTTTGTTTTCTATAGAGCAAGAGTGTTTCTTAGAAGGATAGGACAACAATCTGCTTTCAAATCGAGTTTTGAAGCCTTTTATAGAGGCATAAAGTAGAGTTCCAACGGCTAGAAAATGACTAGTTTTCACTGTCAGATTTGCTAAAGTTTTGGACTCAAGTTTTGGACGATGATGTATCGGAAAGGTAAGTCCAAAATGGTACTTTTTCAGGCAGAATTGATTTGATACTATTCACAGGATTTTGGATGAAGCTTTGGGATATAGGGTCATCCAAATTACTCAATCCAAAATTTTGAGGATTTAAAACTTTAAAATCTTTTTCTTTAGTGCTTCAAGGTAGAAATAAAACTAAATCCAGAGGTAAGGAAGACATAGGATGTTACACAGAAAATACCTTAACGAAGATTCCTAGTCTAAGGTTCTTCCATAACAGATTCTTGGTATGCAATCTCTTAAGCTTGATCTTTTTCTTGATCTCACATTCTCGAGTTCTATTACTTCAAGAGTTGCTTAGCAATCCTATTTGCACTCCTTGGAAGAACTAAGGTCAAACATGTCCTATAACAGGTAGATCACACAAGTTAGTTCTCATTAATGTTTGTCATAAGTTAAAACATAGGAGAACGGCCTGAAGGCTAACAATCTTCCCCTTTTGAGTCATGACAAACCTGATGGGATTGTGATATAAAACATAATGATATGTACAGTATGGACATATTAGACCAAGAGAAATAAGAATATTTTTCATAGAATGTAATCTCTTATTATAGGACTCAAAGAGTGCTTATAAGTTTAAGAAAAAAAAAATTAGAGCATATACTCACAAACATGGCTTGATGAGCCTATGCCCCAACCTATGTCCATATCCTCCCTCCTTTCATCACACGACTATTCCTTAAAAGAATAGCCGCAATAAAAATTATATAAATATGTACACAAGAAGGTATAGTAAATAAATCATAAGATGAGATGCTCCTCCTTAATATGTGCATATATGAACATATGTAAAATATGAGATCTAGAAGTGCAATTTGAGAGAGAATTGGATTCAAATCTTGGACGTCCAAATAGTGCATCCAAAACTAGATGGAGTGAAACTACTGAATTTTTGGACGTTAGGTTTAGGGTGTCCGAAACATGGGTCCAAAAGAAGGTAAAGTTAGAAATTCATTTTTGGACTAGACTTTTGGATCAAGAAAATGTGTATCCAAAACTCCCCCTGTAAAAGTGCAGGAGACAACGGGTTTTCAAAAATTTTGATCCATCCTAGTTTTCTCAAGAAATTTCAATCTTCAAGGATAGTTTTATGTAATGAAAGATTTATGAATAACTATCTTTATCATCTGAAATTTTTAACAAAGAGCATATCATAATAGCTTTCAAAATGGATGGATTAACAACCATATCAAGATAGCTTTCAAAACCAAATTGACCAACAACTCCAATCTCAATGATACCTTTATACATAAAAATACCTTTGACTGGAAGCAGGATATCAAACTGGTTTTCAATGAGTCACTTTAAATCTTTTTGGATAGTAGCAAACTATGATCATAATCATTCAGAAATCACAGATCATAAACCAATAAAATTTTTCATAGCATGCTGGTTTGATCAAATCCAAATCCCAACATGAATTCCATAGAGAGTTTCACAGGATCTTAAAAAATATTTAGAATCAGCATATAAATCTGTTACAGTGAAGAACATAATAACTGATCCCAATTCATAGCACAACATTGCTCAATCATTAGTTCATCCAACATTGGTTTAAATAGTGCACAAAGAATCAAAATAACACGCAATAATAGCAGCAATTAATCAGTAGTGTAATACAGAATTAACAGCATAGCACTACATGTCACAACCACAGAGATCACAATCACAGCATAGTGCACAGATTGCCATTTTTCCTAAGTACACACACTCACACACTTAGTGCATAATCACAGCAATCTAAAGCAATCCCAGCACAACAATCACAATCCCAACTATCATTGTTTCCCCTTTTTGTCATCAATCAAAATGTAGAGTAAGGAGAGTAATAAGTAGATATATAAAGTAGAGAAAATTGCATATATGAAGCACTCATAAACTAAGCAGAGATAGGAGTTAAAGGATAGAAAGTAAATTGTTCAAATATTGGGGTAGAAAATAAAAATTTTTTTAGTAAAAAGTAGTAAGGAGTTTCCGGTAGATGGAGGCTGGAAATCATTCCACTGATCTAATTACTTAGGAAATGTGAACAGTCTTAGTCTTTGACCCATCATTCTTTTTGGAATGCTGTCCTATAAGCCTATTGGATTTCTACTTGACTACCACATATTTTTTGTTTCTTTCCAGACGAGACACGGAGTTCAATAGGGGCAGTGGGTGCTACATCTTCCTGATATGGGGATTTTTCACTGCCTTGCTCAGGGACAGTCATTTTCTCAACCTGTTACTCTTTTGCAACTGCTTTTTGGCCTCAAAGACAAGTTGTTCTGTAGTTGCCTTTGCTGGGGGATAGTGTTGATGGAGTAGACACTAGTTCATCCTTTTTAGCCTTTTCTTCCACTGCGGTCAGCCTATTTCTAAGAGTTTGAATCTCTGAACTAAGGCTATCCAATTTAACAGCCAGGGAATTTATGGCGTCTAGAATGCTTTCATTTATGCCTTTATCTAGAGTCCCCTATTTACCTCTGCTAGAGGACTCAACTTGAGCTTCTGTTTCCACTTTTCTTTTGGTTTCTGCAGATTAAGTTGTCCCTTTACCTTCTTCCTTAATTTTTATCACCTTTTCTTTCTCTTCATTGGAGAGATCTCTTGGCAAAACCCATTTCTTATCCACCAAAATAAAACTCATTCTTTCAAATGATTCTGTGTTATACACAGTTATCTTCATTTGTCCAGGTCCAAACTTGTCCAAATCTATATTAAATAATTTGAATATTTTGGCTAACAGATTGCCATATGGAAGTACCTTAAATGAAGTTTTCCTTGACTGTATCATCAATTTGATTGATAAAAACCCAAAACTAATATGCCGTTCCTTAGACAGAACCAACATTAGTATTATTTGCATGATACTCACTAAAGTTTTATGTCTAGAGTTCGGGGCAACCATGGTTGATACCATATGGTGCAACACTCTTCCAGGGCCATTTAACCATTTTGTGTTTCTATCAGTCGAGTTTTTGAAACTCCTTCCACCGAAAATCTTTCCTTAAATCTGCCTAAGTAAAAATATTTGTTCCTTTAGGGAACTTGTTCGTCTCAAAGAACCAAATACCCCCATCTCTTACAAAAAAAAATTAGTTTAGTAGTCTGTGATCAAATTCAATATTCACATACCCAACTCTGGTGCTATACCATTGCACCATGAATCCTCCACCGGTCTTCTCAAGTTACCCCTTTTTCAGATTTGCATAGAACTCCCAAACCAACGGGATGTACAACTTTTCACCAACTGTTAGTAATGCTCCCCAACCTAGATTCTCAAACATGTTTAGCATATCAGAGAAATTTTAAAAAAAATCTCCAGCCTCAACCCAATATCCTGAAATCACAATTCTATTTCTAGATAGCTAATCATTGAAATCAGTTTCACATTTTTTATCAAGGAAGCGGGGTACTTGTGTTTTAGAGCGGTATGCTCCGTAGATGAGTTTGATCGCGAGGCCTTCTTAGAGATTTCCTTTTCTTTATGCTTGGTTACCCCCAATGTAGCAGCTTTTGTTTTAGTCGCTGCTTTTCCTATCTTTGTTCTTTTTGCCGTTCATTTGTCAAATTTAGCTGTTTTCACCATTCAGGAAGCGAGAGGAAGATGAAGAATTTTTTTATTTTGTCTCAGAGAAGATGAAACCGAGCGTGATAGAGAGCAAGTCGGTTTCTAATTTGAGAGAGAAGAGTTAAAGCCTTTTTAAAAATTCCTAGATTCTAGATACGATAGGTATAATTAGAAGCTTTACATTAGAGGCTTTTCAGAGGTGTTGAAGAAAGCGTGGACTTTTTGAAAAAATTAAAAAGGCATTTTTGGGCTCACGTTTTCTTTTGCAGATAATATAAACTGTTTGACTTTTAAAAAATTAAGAGCTACTGATATTTTGGACTTATACTAAGTCCAAAATTGTTTTTCCAAAAGATGGAATGAAAACAATTCAACTGAGGTGTTTTTGGAGTCGAGTTTTTCAAATAGTGTGTACAAAACTGCGTCCAAAAGCTGTGTCTTCAGTGGTTCTGCAAAAATAAGAATAATAGTTCCTTGGCAAATACGTCAGTCGTATGATCTTTATAATTCCTAAACCTCTTCTTAGATTATTGAATCTTTCTTTGGCTAGAGGTTTTGTAAAGATATCCTCAAGTTGTTCGTTAGTTGAAATATATTCAACACATTCATCTCCTTTGAGCACATGATCCCTAATAAAATGATGTTTAACTTTGCTTGGTCCTAGAATGTTGAACAGATTCTTGGTTAGATTAATAGCACTTGTATTGTCACAAAATATAAGTATGTAATTAAAATTGAGACCAAAATCAAGCAGTGTATTTTTCATCCATAAAATTTGTATGCAACAACTCCCAGTTGCAATATATTCAGCATCGGTTGTGGATAAGAGAGTGTCCAAGAAATTGGCAGTGGCCGCTGGTGCTTTTTTGTTCAACTTTACAGCTTGCATAATCTGTATTAGTATATCTTATAAGATCAAGAATGTTAGTGCGAGGATATAATTAGCCATAATCATATGTTCCAACCAAATATCTACGGACGCGTTTCATGACACATAAATGTGATTCCTTTAGACATGATTGAAATTGAGCACAAAGACAGACTGAAAACATGATATCTAGACGGCTAGAAGTAAGATAGAGTAAACTTCCAATTATATTTCTATATTTAGATTCATCTATCTTCTTACCATTTTCATCCTTGTCAAGTTTTAGGGAAGTACTCATAGGTGTGCAGATTCCTTTAGCTTTATTCATACCAAACCTTTTGAGCAGCTCCTTAGCATATTTAGTTTGATTTAGGAAGATTTCATCCTTTATTTGTTTGATTTGCAACCCGAGAAAGAAATTGAGTTCTCCCATCATGCTTATTTCGAAATCTTGCTGCATTGTCTTAGCAAACATCTTACATAAGGAATCATTAGTAGCACAAAAAATAATATCATCAACATAAATTTGAACAATAAGAAGATCACCAAATTTTTTTGATTAAATAAACAGTGTCGTATCGATCAAGCCTCTTGAAAGACCTTTTGAGAGCAAGAATCCACTAGGCCTTTCATACCAAGCTCGTGAGGCTTGTTTTAAACCATAAAGGGCATTTGAAAGTTTTAAAACGTGATTTGAAAAATGATCATGAATAACACCCAGAGGTTGTTCTATACATACTTCCTCCTCAATAAAATCATTTAGAAATACACTTTTAACATCCATTTGATAAAGCATAAAATTTTTAAAAGATGCAAAGGCAAGAAGCATTCTTATGGATTCTAGTCTAGTAATGGGAGCAAACGTTTCATCATAATCAATGCTCTCTTCTTGATTGAATCCTTGGCAACGAGTCTAGCTTTATTTCTAATGACCACTCTTTTTTCATTAAGTTTGTTTCTAAAGACCCACATGGTACCAATAACCAGATGATCAAGTGGTCTAGGGATGAGTTTTCGAACTTGATTTCTCTCAAATTGGTTAAGCTCTTCTTGCATAGAAATTATCCAAAATTCATCATGCAAGACTACATCAATGCAATTAGGTTCTATGTTAGAGAGTAGAGCAAAATTATCTATGAAATACTATCTAGTTTTAACTCCACAGCTAGGATAACTAATAATTTGCTCTTTTGGATGACCAGTTTTGTACTTCCAATCTCTTGGTAATCCTTGATCTGTGAGTTCTTCAGTTTCTTGCTTGCTTTATTCAGCTTGTTACTTTTCAAATTCCTCTTCTTTGACATGAGTGTCCAGCGGAGGTGCTTTGTGCAGTTCTTTTCCTTTTTCTTTTGAACTTCCTACATCATCATCATCTATTCTTGAAGTATAAATGCTAGATTCATCAAAGACAACATGTACGGATTCTTCCACATATACAGTTCTCTTATTGTACACTTTATATGTCTTTTTATTGGAAGTGTATCTAAGGAATATAACCTCATCGGACTTGCTATCAAATTTTTCAAGGTTGTCTCGGGTATTAAGGACAAAATATTTATAGTCAAATACTTTGAAATAAGAGATTGATGGAGTTTTATCAAACATAAGCTCAAAAGGCGTTTAGAAAAAGTCCCAACACCACTTAGTTTACAATATAGCATGCTATATTCACAGCTTCAGCCTAAAAGTATTTTGTAAGAGAGTTTTCACAAATCATGAATCTAGACATATCTTGCAAAGTTCGATTTTTTCTCTCAACAACACCATTTTGTTGATGAGTTATAGCAACTGAAAAGTTGTGAAAGACTCAATTTTTATCACAAAGGTGTGTAAACTCACTGTTACAAAATTCTCTTCCATTATTACTTCTAGAAATCAGTTTGCATCTAATATAGTCTTGGATGCACTTGAACAATTTTGAAAATTCAAAAAACGCTTCATCCTTTTGTCCAAGAAACAAGGTACAAGTAAATCTTGAGAAGTCATCTACTAACACATAAGTATACCTCTTACTACCAAGGCTAGTGGTTCTCATTGATCCAAACATATCCATATGAATTAATTCAAGAGATTTTATTGTGGAAATCATTTTCTTCGGTTTAAAAGAAGTGTTGATTTGTTTTCCAAATTGGCATGCATCATAAAATTTTCCTTTATCAAACATCATTTTGAGCAATCCCATAACAAGCTCTTTTGAGGATAATTTGTTTAGTAAATCAAAAGATACATGGCTTAATCTTCTATACTAAAGATAACCATCATTGTCATGCACGAAAAGACATCTAATACCATGAGCTATAAGATTATTTAGATAGAATACATAAACATTTTCAACACGGTTAGCAACAAAGATTATTTCATTATTTGAGCAATCCATAACAGAGTAAGAATCTTTCTCAAAAATGACTTTGCAACCATTGCATATAATTGGCTAATGCTACGCAAGTTATATTTTAGCTCATCAATTAAGAACACTTGTTTTATAATGGTTGATGATCCTTTACCAATGTTACCTATGCCAAGATTTTTTCCTTTCTTTTTGTCTCCAAAAGTAATGAATCCATCATTTATGGTTTGTACATCTTCTAATCGAGCTGCATTTTCAGTCATATGTCTTGAACATCTGCTGTCCAAAAACAATTTTGTAAAGCTCATTTTTCTCTAATGAATGTACCTATACATGGGAAGGAAGAGTCATTTTTGGTGTCCACATTTTCTTGGGTCCATGGGGGTTAGTAGTGGTTCCTCTAATTTGCCAAAATGTTCTTGCACCGGATTCCACTTTCTTCTTAACATGACACCTAGATGCTTTGTGCTCAAATTTTTCACAATATGTGCACAACTTGTGTGTCATATATGATGAGGCGGCTTTTACAAAGTGAGGTTTGTGATTTCTATCTTTGATCTCATGCCTATAACCTAGGCCATTTTGGTTTCTATCTATGTGTTGAGCACCCAGCAATTTTTCGAAGTTGTTTTTGCCATTTGTAAACTTTTCAATGCATGTAGTGAGATCATTAACTCTATTTTTCATATCATCAAAATTGCTAACCATACTTTCAAGAGAACAAATTTTATCATATAAGTATTCATTTTCTAGAAACACATGATGTAGGGCAGTGATTATAACATATTTTTCCATAATAGCACACATATGTGACTCAAGAGAGACTTTGTTCTTGTTCAACAACTTTACATTCTCATCTAACCAACAATTAAATTTTATTTTCATTCCTTTATTTCTTCTAGACAGCTTTTTTAGTTCATGGAACATGTTAATTAGAAATTCATTTGGATCATCATGCTTTTCAAGGTCAGAATTATGTAAATCAGATATGGAATTAGTGGTAGTGGAGTTTACCTCATTTTCCATTGCCATGAAGCATATGTTGGTAGTTTCATTTTTAGAATCTTCATCTATTTCAGACTCAGACTCATTTTGGTCCTAAGTTCCTATTAGTTCTTTGCCCTTCTTTTTTTTTTTTTAGTAATTGGGCAATCAGCAATGAAATGTTCCGTGCTCTTGCACTCATAGTATTGAAGCTTAAATGATGAGGTCTATCATTTTCTTTTCATGAACTTCTATCCCTTTTTGAAGTTTCCTTTGTTCAACATTCTTTTGAATTTCTTTGCAATCATGGCTAGTTCTTCAGTGTTTACTTCAGTCTCATTATCACTATCCGATTAACTAGTTTTAGCTTCCTCATTTGCAGCTTTCAGTGCTATTCTCCCTTTTTCCTTTATCATGGTCATTAGATTCTTGAAACCTCTTGAGTTTCATTTCATGTGTTAGAAGAGAGTCAATCAGCTCTTTAGTTGGTAAGGATTTCAAATCCTTAGATTCTTTCACAGCTAGAGCTTTCGGTTGCTAGCTCTTAGGCAATGCATTCATAATTTTTCAATTTTGTTCATTAAGGGAATAGACTTTCCCATAAGCTTTAAGTCCATTAGCAATATTTGTAAATCTGGTAAACATATCAGTTATGCTTTCATTTGGCTTCATTGTGAACAATTCATAGTCATGAATTAAAATCCCAAATTAGATTCCTTTACTTGGTTTGTCCCCTCATAGGTGACTTCAAGCAGTCTCCACATATCATGGGCTGAATCACATCCACTAACTCGGTTATATTCAGTGGCATCAAGGGCACAACATAAAATGTTCATGGCTTGAAAGTTTAATGTCATTTTGGCATTATCTTCAGCATGAAATTCATCACTCTATTTAGGTACTTTTCTGCCATCAACAATTTTTAACGGGACAAATGGCACATTCTCAATCAGATTCCACAACTCTAAGTTGATTAAACAAACATAAATCTTCATTATGTTTTTTCGGAATGTATAATTATTTCCATTGAATAGAGGGGGTTGATTTGTTGAGGATCCTTCAACATACGAAAGAGCAGATGAGTTTGCCATGAGGATCTTTTCTACACGATTGTTAGATTGAAAATAGAGTAGACCAAGCTTTGATACCAAATGAAAAACTTTAGAGGGGGGTGAATAAGGTTTTCGAAAAATTTGAAATGCTAAAAAAATTATATTTTGATAAAAGAGCTCCTTCAAATTTCAGACCAAATAAACTTGCAACAATGAGAGCTTCTCGATATGACTTAAGAATTTCCTACGCCCTGAACAAAGTAAGATGCTTGATGCGATTAATGTTGGAGTAAAAATGAGTTGGTAAGAGCAATAAAGATTTCTTTTGAGGAATAAAAAAATTGTTCAAAGACGATTGCAGCTGATTGAAAAATTAAATGTAGAGAGAGATAATACAAGATTTATAGTAATTCGATCTACCCAGATTTACATCTACTACCTTAAGCTCACAATTAAGGATTTTTAACCAAATTTCATTCACCCAACTCAATAGCATCAATCTATACCAAGTACAAGAGAGGATCACCACACTTAGTTTTTACCAAAACCTCTCAATCAACCAACAAGTCAAGATTCACCCCAGATGGGTTTTACACCACAACCTTGATACACAAAGATGATTAAAGAAATGAAATGAAAGTGGCTCACTCTTTTGAGCAGATATACAAGATGAATGAACTCAAATAATCTTTACCCTTTTGACACAATTTGATTTCACTTTGAAACACTATGAACAATGAGATTTTTGTTTTCTATAGAGCAAGAGTGTTTTTTAGAAGGATAGGACAAAAATCTGCTTTCAAATCGAGTTTTGAAGCCTTTTATGAAGGCACAAAGTAGAGCTCCAACGGCTATAAAATTTCTAGCTTTCGCTGTTAGATTTGTAAAAATTTTGGACTCAAGTTTTGGACAATTGTGCATCCAAAAGGTAAGTCCAAAATAGCACTTTTTTAGGCATAATCGATTTAATACTGTTTAAAGGATTTTGGACGAAGCTTTTGGATGCAGGGTCACCTAAATTACTTAATCCAAAATTCTGAGGATTCCTAGTCTAAGGTTCTTTCATAACGGATTCTTGGTATGCAATCGTTTAAGCTTGATCTTTTTCTTAATCTCCCATTCTTGGATTCTATTGCTTCAAGAGTTGCTTAGCAATCCTATTTGCATGCCTTGGAAGAACTAAGGTCAAACATATCATATAACATACAGATCACCCAAGTTAGTCCTCGTCAATGTTTGTCATAAGTCAAAACATAGGAGAACGCCCTTAGGGCTAACAGTCTTCACTAAGCTTAAATGAAAATAACATAACGTATGCGTAACATAAAATATTGACATAAGCATAGACTAAAGATGAAACAAAGCTATAGACAAATAAGAAATGAACGACTATATTTATCTAATATAAATATTATTCATGTGCATAGAGAAGAGTGAAAGGATCAAGGTTTTCCACGACCTTCACGCAGATTTCCTTTTGTGATGGTTGGCATGGTTCCTAAAGGTCTTTCAAAGAACATCTTAGCCAATTATCCAATTTACCTTTCAAGATTATAGATGGATGCCTCTTGATTTCTCACTGAAGCTTCAACATTTTAGAAATAGTTATCTGTGGAATTGACCAATTTTACAACAAGTTTTTCCAAAGATGGCTTTGATTGTGCTTGAGGAAGTGGAGGAGGTACGCGATAAAGTAATAGTACTTGTGTCTTTGAGAAAAGTTAGCTTGTCCAGCTTGGGGTCTCATTGGCCTTGTCCGTGACCTCCCCAAGAGAAGTTTTGATGATTCCTCCAATTACGGGTGTAAGTATTGCTAATTGGTAGATTATCTTGTCTTTGATTGCCCATATAGTCTACTTGCTCACACTGCTCACTCCTATCTCCCATTCCTTGACATTTATGGTTTGGGTGCCCCCACCACGAAAGTCACAACTCATCACTTATTTTTTGGATTCTATATTCATCTTGTCCACCTTCTTAGTGAGAGTTCTAGATTAGCTTCCAAAGATGTCATTGTATCCACATTATGAATTCCTTGAATTATAGTCCTTAATCTTTGCATCCCTCTAGAATTGTTGTTCAATGAGATATGTTCCATTAAATAAAAAGTTTTTCTGGGGTTTTAAATGAAGTAGTTCCTCCGGAGAAGTATCCACCATTTATTTTGAAGAGAAATTCAATCAATTGTAAAAAGTTAACATTTGTAGCCCAAGGTCAAAACTATGTTGAGGACATTTTCTAATCAATTCCTTAAATCTTTCCCAAGTATCATGAATTGTTTCACCATCTAATTAAGAGAATGAAAATATATCACAATTGCTCCTAAGTGGTAATAGAACTAGTAGGTAATGATTTCAATCATAATTTTGCAAGATGCTTCAAGGAGAATAGAAATGACCTCAACTTATTTGCATCCTTTGATACTCCATTTAGTTTAAATGTATCAGAAATTTCCAAGAAAGAGGATAAATATGCATTAGGGTTCTCATACAACAAACTATCAAATTGAATCATCTGGATAAAATTAGGGTTGATATCAAAATTGTTTGCATCCACTCTAAGTCTCACAATACTTGAATTTGCACTAGACAGAGTGGGTCTATTATAATCACCTATTATCCTTCTCCTATTTCCATTATCACCTTAATTAACTTCCATTTTAAAACCAAATTCACTTGAAGTATTTGACTGTTTAAAGGCTTTTAAAACTTTCTTTTTTTGCTCTCTATTCACATTCCTAAGGATTCTTTCTATTTCATTGTCAAAATTAACCAATACCTTACCTAAATCTCTTCTATGCATATACACAAAATATTTCCTACAAAGTAAAACTAAGAAAACTCAATTACTACTCAAATCAAAATAACACATGTATAGAAAAATATTATCAATAATAAATTATAACAAAACAAAAGTCAATGCCTAAATTCTCCACAGGAAATCAATAAAATGAAATGAAAATCTATAAAATCAAAGTATCTTCACAAAGCACGCACTATCAAATTATTAACAAAAATAAACATAAAGACTATACATAAATTAAAATAACAATTGAATCAATCAAACTTAAGTAGTTTTATGATATTGACACATGATCCCCGACAACGGTGCCAAAAACTTGTTGGTGTGCATGAGTGATTTATGCTATGTATATAGGATAGATCAAATACTCAACCAAGTTTTAAAATAAAATACCAATTTAACTTACATACAAACATTTTGGGTAAGTATACCCATTATGTAGTATAGGATGTAGTTGGTAAGTATCGAAGATACTAAGGAAAGGACGCCAACTACCACTACTTTCTTCAAAGTTTCATTGTCCAATCAATCAAAATAAAGAAGTATAAACAACTAACTATCACAAGTTAAGTGGTCAAGAGTATCACAAAGAAAAATTTACCTAATTTTCAAGACAAAGCTAAGAAATTACTAACATAAAATTAAAATAAGGAAAAGGTGATTGGCCATGTAATTAAAGATAAATCCCTATTTACATCCAAGCATCAACAATCATTTTACCAATCAATATTTGATTCAATCATTGGCAAGATTTCCCAAATAAATTGATATTCACTCTTTCTCAAGTAATGAATATCCTACCCAATGTATAGATATCTCTATTCATATAATCAAACCCAATGATGCATAAAATTAAGGAAATCAAAACCCAAGCTAAAAAGCTCTAGGATCCCTATCTCTAAGTGACCCTATAACCTCATCTGTCACCATGTTCTTCATCCCCCAAATTCCTTCTCAAGTTCATCAAGGGAAAACCAAATCTATTGGATCAAGATAAAAGGGAACCCATCTCATACATTCTTTTTCAAGTTCAATATAAGAGCATTATCTAACTATTTATTGTAATCAATCAAAACCCAAATGATAGATTACTCAAAATAGATAATAATAGATCAAATAAAAATCAAATACAGGAGTAATGTAAGGTATAACCCTTTAATACAATTCAAATCAAATAGATCTAGTAACCACAAAGTCAAGTTACAAAAAATGAAAAGGGAGAACTCATAAACAATGGCCCTTCTTCTTCCTTGCAATTTTTCTTTAGGTGCCCTTTTTTCCTCTTCAAATCACCTTCCATCTTCTTTTCTTGGCCTTTTCTTGTGCTTCCAAGAGTTTTTTTTTTCTCTTGCCTTTCTCTTTACCTTAAAAAAAGTGTATTTATAGTTTAGGTGGCTGAAACCCTCAAAATTTGTGAAATAGTGTATCATCTGTGATGTTGTACAACACCATGAATGGTGGCTTGCATGTCACCGTGCATGCTCTGATACTTTAGGTCTCCTTCGAAATGACATCATGGCTCTTTATTTCTTCATATGCTGGAAACGTGCATGGCGCCATGACTAGTGAGATACATGGCACCGTTGGGCTTTAAGATCCCTACTATTTCTTATTTTTGGACTTGCACGGTGTCATGCCGTATGGGATGTATGGCGCTATGGACCCCCAGATTCATGATTCATGACTTTTTAGTCCTGCATGCCTCCATGTAGGACGAGGGTGACAGCGCTGCAGGTTTTCAGAATTGTTCTTTTTTTTTTTTTTATCTTTTTCTTCTTAAAATCTCTTCTTATTTCAACTCTCTTCATCTACATTAAGAAAAAAGAAAATGGGAAAAATAAATAGCCATCTGTAATGAATTTTATGAATTTAAACCTGCAATGCTTTGTAAAATATGCATGCGATGATCAAACATTACAAGCATTAGGAAAAATGTCACACTATAGGAAAACAACTGTTTTGAGACAGACAAAATTCATCTCTAAATGCTGAATTTCGTCTCTTAATTGGATTTAGAGATGCAACGGAGATGAATTGGCTTTTGTCACTAAACATGGCATCTCCAATTAGAAACGAACAGAAATATTGGTCACTAAGATTTAGAGACGAAAATAATTCGTCTCTAAAATATTGGTGTCTGTTTCTAAATTATCATGTCAAATAAAAAAGTCAACACTTTATTAGAGTCGAAATTTTCATCTCTAAGCTATCTCTAATGTAGAGACAGACGTAAAATATTTCGTCTCTAAAATAGAGACAGACTTTCTGTCGCTATTTTAACTCTATTTGGAAACAAATTTTTGAGACCAACCAAAATAATTTTTTGTCTCCATTTAGAAACAAAGAAATGGAGAATAATTTTTCCGTTATGATTATAGATGGATTTGAAATATTTTATCTCTAACATAGAGACCAGTTTGTGTCACTATTTTGACTCGATTTAGAGATAAATTTTTCAGACCAATCAAAATTATCTTTTGTCTCCTTTTAGAAACAAAAATCGGAGAAAATTAGTAGGTTATTGATTAGAGACGAACATAAAACATTTTGTCTCTAACAAAGAGATGAAATTTTGTCACTATTTTTTTGACTCGATTTGGAGACAAATTTTTGAGCAATCAAAATAATCTTTTGTCTCCATTTTGAAACAAAAATCGGAAACCATTTTGTCCGTCACTATCTTGGAGACCATTTTTTTGTCTCTACTCTAACTCTACTTTGGTAAAACATAGAGACAAAAATTAGAGGTAAAAATATGTGATTCTATTTTAGAGCAAAAAATAATAGTATATTCAATAATCCTAATAAAATGTGTAACATTACAAAACATTAGAAACAAAATATAGTACCAAAAAGGTCTAAAAAAATTACAGAGATATTACTACTATCTCTATTTACTCATCATCTTCAGGTGTGCCATGGACATCATCTCTTTGATGTCACCTCTTAGGACTCTTGGGAATCCTTTCTTTGTTCACGTACATCATCAAGAAATCATTCCTTGCAATATAAAAATAAGAAGTACACATTAAAGACCCAAAGATTGCTTAATATATTTTAGAACGCCATAAGTAACTTGCATATGAAGGGCAGTAAGACAATCAATGAGCATTAGCCAATAATTCAAAATCAACAAGATGAAATTTATATTTACTGTTAATAGGAGTGACCATAAATTGCATCCAAGATAAACTGAAATAGTTAGCAATTCAAGAGAATATTGTGTCGGCAAAGACCAATGTCATTAATATGATTGTTGTACATTTCCGATTCATTTTTGTAGGTGTAAAAGTAAGTATTCATTTCGTACTAAACCTCTATAGATAACATATAATAGGGTTTAGTTTAATTATTACCAATTCTAAAAAAGTGCTTGAGGGAATATTTTGTAAATATCATGCCTTCATGTCTTAAATTATAATGAAATCATTTTTCTCTACGTCCAAGTATAGTTCAAACATTTCAAATAACCTCAACCCAAAATAACACGTCATATTGTAGCCCCTCTCCTCTTATACAAAACAATCCAACATAGCAAAAAGAATTCATTCAAAGCAACTACATATAAGTAAATCAAATCTCCAACTTTGATTAACTTTGAACATTTCAAATAACCTCAACCCAAAACAACATGTCATATTATAGCCCCTCTCTTCTTACACAAAACTATCCAACATAGCAAAAAAATTCATTCAAAGCAACTACACATAAGGAAACCAAAATTTCAGCTTTGATAAGCTAAGAGTTCAAGAATTTTTAGCACTTAATTCACATATCCAAGGTCATACAATATAATCCAACTTAAATAGTCACTTCAACAACACATTAGTATATATATCCAATCAAGAATTTACCAAAAACTTCCCCCAAGCATCAACATTTGACCAATAATTTATGCTAAATTCGTAAATAATTTTTACAGCAACAGGGCAAGAAATGTTTGCTAGCTTTTAAGGTGTTTTGTTGCATTTTAAAAATTCACAATGCACCACAATATATTATAACTCTTTAAGGAGTTTTAAAAAAAACTAATTTTCATCCAAATTTTAATTTGGAATTAACACTAAAATGAGCTTAAAATATCAGCTGTAACAAGCTTTATTGATGGCACTGTAGAGGAGTTTTCTTAAATGTTTTCTGAAAATTAATCAATAACAGATTTTCATGATTGACCATATCCTTAAAGCTTCTCAAAGAAAATAAAATTCTTGTATGTGCTAAGTCTAGTCTAAAACTACTCAAAACATCATGTTCATTGAAGCATTTTCCAAAAAATGCGGAGAGCGAGGTTGATCAATTTCTAGGGAAAGATTTCTTGGTTTTTAAGACAACAAAAAGTCATATAAGGTTACACAACCCTTTTGTAAGTTCATATAATTTTGTTTTCACTAAACTTTCCATTAACAACACAAAAAAGGTAGAAAATCATAGCAATATGCATAACAAAGTAGGTAGTCTAAAAAGTCTTCAAGGAAGTCGAGAAAATAAAACTCCAGGGAACAAAGAACCATATATGCTAAGTGTTGGTGTTATGCTCATTTAAGCTTCAAGTTATATTCAATCCTGAAGAAGTCGTGTCCATCCAGATGTCATGAGGACTTGTAGTTAAGTGCAACCCAAATAGCTAAGTTATACTCCTTCTAATTCAAATTTAGTATCTACGTTTCTACTTTGGAGTGTCTCGAAATGAATATCTACTTTTCTAAACAAAATGTACCCTTAGCCAAAAGGATGGATATAAAACCATTATCACACATGGCTACCATATTAATCCAGTAAGGTTGAGGTTGTAAGGGTCAAACACTCCTCTAAATCCTTGCAGGCCATCCAAACAGTGTTAGCATCCATAAAACTAGACTTTAAGGAAAATAATCAATTGAAGTGGTTGGCAAGATAGTCACAATACCTTGACTAAATCCATAGGACCAAGCTTAGAACACTCATCTTGAACATCTTTCTCTAATTCAGCATGCAAGTTCTCATTGGCCTATTAACAACTGAAGGATGACAACAAAACAGAGCAATCAATGATCTAAAAGATATCCAATTGTATTTGCTTGTATGCAGGTCTCTCTTACATAGCATGAAATTCCAGGAAAGAAAATGGAAATAGAAACTAGAAAGACTTGGTTAAACTAGTTTCTCTTTATCAAACATCTTCTGGTATTTACAAACACATACAAAAGAGAAAGGAATTTTAATTGAAACCTTAAAATTGTCAACATATTTTGGCTATATATAATTGGCAAATCAGAATTTTTAACTTACCTGAAAATCATATGTTCGGTCTCCATCTTCAGTGAAATTAGAACTCCATTCTGAATCGTAATCAGAATCTTCTTCTTCTTCTTCTTCACTTTCCTTTGAATCAAAATCAGCCTCTTCTTGCCATAGAGCCTCAAGGTCAAAATCAACTTCTTCTTCTCCCACATCCACCACATCTACTAAAACATCACTACGATTAGCCAGAATTATCTCATCTAGTATCTCAATTGGATTCTCCAATAGAACAACCTTATCCTCTTGGAAAGCATGATCACTACTTAACAACTCAATTGTGGCCCTTACCTTGACAGTGTAAGCCACCAACCAGTTTACTCTCTCTCTTTTTTTTTTTTTTTTTGTGCTTAGATAAGGAATATAATGCACTTGGATAGCTTGTTTTGCCAAAACAAAAGGATCATATTTTGGCCATCTCATTCTCTTGTTCAACTCAACAATCCTATAATTAAGGTTAGCTCCCTGAAAAGTAGATCTTAAAGCGATTTGGCTTCCTTTTTAATTATTTTCCTATGCCGTATAAAATTATAAATTATAAGAATACTAGCTTAAAGGTGACCGAAGATCCATACATCAAATGGAACACATACACTGAAAGAGCATTATAGAAAAACACATACAAGATGCATGATGCGCTTGGTAGTAGATCTTGAGCAACCACAGTGAGTAGATGGTCTAAGGCTTTCTCGATCATTTAATCGATTTGACTTATTGACTTTGGACTGACGTTTGAAAGCTTCAGATGCCTAATACTTTTTTGCCTTTGCATAGACATTGTCATCCATGTAAGCCAGCTTCTTCCCATTAGTCTTTGCCTTAGACAAGTTGTTTTTTAAGGTGCTACACCCAATTGCTTCAAAAGAATTCCTAACTAATGCATCCATGCTTGGATCCTATGTAAACCTTCCCCGAAAATTGTTCATAAAAATAACTTCTTTAACTTTGTAGTATAGTAGAATATTGAATTTGAAGTTATCTAAAGTATACAAGGAAATGCATGTTATTTTATAGTTAAGCATATTGTAAGCAGGTTTGTAAATTTCTTTATGAGCAGGTTTGTAGTATAGTTGATAATCTTTATAAAGCTAGCATACCTCTAAATCACAAAAAAAAAAGGGCTAAAAGGAATTTGTACTAAAAAAAAATAGAATATTTTGGTGATATGTAAGAGGTGCCAATCCTATTGACTTACCCAAAAAAATAGAGAACCAAATTTTCCTTGTTGACAAGGGGACTTTGCTCCATTGAGGATAAAAGTCATCATACTTTGACTACCATACCTTAGTAACTTCTCTGGTTATATTGATGTCTTTACCTTTTTCATCATATGCAGGGGGTCTACATTGATTTAATTCATTAATACATGAAAGCTACAAGTTCAATAAAAGAATTCACCAGTGAAATGAGTTAAAATTCTGAATACAAAAAAGAGAATGAAGTTTTAACTTACATTCCATCTACATCAAAGAATGGTTTGTTAGGTTTATGTGTTTGTGAAGACCCCAACATAATGTTTTGGCTGTTACACTAAATTGTGTTAGTGGTTGTAAGGTTATCAGTAACTTCGTTCTCTCGATTCAGCAAATTGCTGGCTACCCCTTCAGCATTAGACACATTTTGTGCACCTAAGGTTCTGCCTTCTTCATGGCCATTGTTTCTTTGAATTTGTGTGGACTAAATGCCATCCCCATTCATTACCTTTACCATTTGTTTGCTCTCTCTTTCCTCTAGCCATTCTATCTATTGATTGCACAATTAAACAACATTAGTATTTTTTTTACATGAGCACTAAATTCTTCTTTCTCATAAAACATAAATAACTAACATAAATTTACATGTACATTCACTTAAAAAAATTAGGTCACTCCAAAAAAAAAATAAAATAAAATATCAAACCATGATTTTTAACTCATTTTTCTTCAACTTTCTCCATGCTAAGACTCATAAATTTAGTCTCTATCTTCACTGAAAAAGGAACTCCACTCCATAATTTGTAAATAGATTCTACTTCTAAATTAACTGTTTTATTTTTAAAGAAATTAGAATTCCTCGAATCCAAATCTATCCCTACTAGTTCCTCCCATTTTGCTTTCTCTAATTTCATCTTCTCCAATTACCATATTGGCTATCTTAAATGGTTTAGAATGGTGATTGTTGGCCTTATCTCCCTCCGTATTTCCACACTCAACCATGTCTCTGGACCTACTCTATTATCGTGGTTGACATTGTCAACGTGTTTATTCTCACCACTACTTAGTGTGCTCCACCATTCGTTAAACATGTTGAAGGTAAACCAATCAGGTCTCATATGTGAATCAATAAAAGAAAGACAAAATTTAATTTAATCAACTTGGAAGATGTATAACAATTATAAACAAATACTAATAGTCATCATAAATTACTTACGAAGTAGGGCCAACTGACCTAAGTAAACCTTTCGGGAAAATTTTGGATAAATAAGGTGGCAAAATAGAGAATATATATCCCGCACTCTACTGCACCCATTTGTTGTGGAACTTGAAAATAAATTAACAATCAATTAGTTTAAATGTGGATCAACACAACAATTCAAGTAATAAATATGCAGCATGTAAGTTACACTTGCCTTTAGTACCAATATGGATATTTCGTTGGCTTTCACATCATTATTTGACCTACCCACTGCTTCATGTATGTCAACAATAAACCTATAACTCATAGTATTCACATTAGCAACATATATATTTGCAAGTTAGACATAGGACTCAAAGCAGTCTTATTTACAAAACTCACTTTGTTATCAAGGTTATGAGAATGTTGTTATTTCCTGATTGAAGTGAGTCTAACAAGATAGCACACTTGTTCTCTGACTCATCCACCTCATTGAATCCACATAATATCAAAAGACACCAATGATTCCTACGCATTTTAATTCGAGCACCCCATTACCATATAATCGAAAATTAAGTAGACAGAAGCAAGAGTATATGTACAACATAAATTGGATAACTTCTTACCATAAAACGATAGGTACAATGACATAATTTTTGTTGAAAATATTAGCCTTACTTATCTGCTATAATGCGTTTCTTTACTCTGACATGCATAGGCATTAAACTATAAAGAACTGGGCAAAGGAATAACATGGACTTTTCCTTGGAAGGATTTGCAAAATAATCCTGCATGCATATTAGAAATATTGGTGAAAACAAATTCCTAGATTAGGTAGGGTAGGAGTTTTAATCTTAATATATAGCAAGAATTCAATAAGCACTTACTCCAAATAGTGATCAAACATGTCCAAGGATAACGTCTCAGAAGGGCATGAGTTTTGTGTCAGCATTTGGTTTCCCAACTTCATCCCTAGATTTTTTGCATCTTCCTTCTTCTGTCCAATTTTTCTGTTGGTGTTTCTTTTCACCATCTTTCCACTATCTGGCAATGCCACTCCCTCACAATCAACCCTCACCTCAGTCTAAGATACAATTTCGAACCCGAATGCAATGGTTGGCAAGTGGATTCAATCGGTCTGGTTTTTGTGTTCAAAGTGAGGGCATAATTTGATTGTCTATATGCTATGTTTCATTCCCAACGAATCTATGTTTGTCATATATAAGATTTAAAATCAAACAAAATTAACAACATTTCTCTATCAAAATGAGTACACAATATTAACTTAAAACTACCTTAAACTGAAAAAAATGCAATAGCTATTCATTTCATGTCCACACAGCCCGAGAAGAATGATATTATAAAACAAAAATCAACAAAATGCTACACTTGAACCATAATTGAAACTTTGACACAAAATTTAGGACAGTACCACAACTGGACCATAACTGAAATCATAACAGAGACTTAAATGCTAAATTTAGGATAGCACCATATTCTTAAAACTTAAAAAAATATTATCCAATTATGTAATATCAATTTTATGCTTCTAAAACTTAACTAATATTTCCAAAATAAGAGAATATAAGAAAATATTAAAGTTGGGCCATCAAGACTTAATAATTCCAGAAGGAACACTGACATACATGAATTAAGGTCCTTATCTAAAATTTGAAACAATATGTTAAAAATCCAATGATGATGAAAATTGCATTTTAATATAGAAAATAACTCTTTTGTACACAAGTTGCAAACATAATTCTCAAGGTAAATATCAAAACAACACATAGTAGGAATGATTACTCTTTTGTACACAAAAGATAAACTACTAAAACCAGAAACAATACAAATGAAATTAAAGCAATTGAGTGATTGCTTATTATCCTTATATCACTAAATTACCTCCTCAGTAATATCTACCAAATTTATATACAAAAAAAGGAAGAAGTTTAGTCATATTAAGTCTTGATTTCACAATGGAAAATGAATCATCTGCTCTAGTAGTTTCAACCATAATATGTTAGTATTATGCCCTAGAGGCAATTACTTGTACGTTATATATGACACATTTTATTCCAAAAGTTATTATGTGCCAATTTGTAATTCTGAAAACTTGATAGGTTCCAATTGCAATTGTTTGTTTGGAATTCTCAGATGGTTTTATTGTTGAGATTTTCGGGTGACCCAAGAGGCACACATGAAACAAAACATGAAAACCAAAGGTCACTTAAAACAACTCCAAAATAACATAAAACCAAAGGGCACATAAGAGGATAAAGATATGATCTTTTGTTCTCTTCACCCTCTCTCTTTCATGAGCTTCTTCAAGGAGAACACAACCCTTTTTCTTCTTCTTTCTCTGGTTTTTGTTTAACAAGAAAAACCCCAGCCACCATTGTTGTTTTCTCTGGGATGGTATCTCGTTCTTATTCTTCTGTTACGTTGTATATGATATGCGAGAGATACCCAACACAATATCCATTCTGGAATGGGAAAAATCAAAAGGCAAAAATAGTGATTTTTATTCAAGAATCGTAAATATATTTCAAAAAAACAAACAAACAAACCAATAACATTTTAGGTCTGCATTATACACAAAGAGGCATAACATTCCATGAAAATAAAATCCCCAAAAAAAGAAAGAATATATTAACTTCTAAAACTTAACAACCATTCAAAGTTTCTATGCATAAAGCTTTTTAAATGCATAAGCCAACCACTCAACCAAAATTTTGCCGATAGTTATACTTACTATATGCACTCGAAAGGTCCTCTACTTGTTAATGTTATGCCCTATAGGCAATCACTTATATTTTGTATATGTCATATTTAATTAATAATACAAGGCATCATTTATCTTTCAGTTTATTTTGTGTGAATGTAATTGTTAGATAAAGTTCCAAGCATAATACTCTGTTAAAGAAATTATGATAGAGATTATGATGTGAGGTTCCTACTACACTAGATAGTGTTTGTACTATATCCCTAGTTATAGTATTAATGAAATAGGACATCATTAATGCGTTATGACTAGCACGTGTTATACTTCCTGATTTGATCAGGCGGTGGTTCTCACATTCGTGAGTATTTTGATACTCAAAGTTAACATGCAGATACTTGTTACTTGAACAAGTACATTAGATAACCTAACTATAAGATAATTACATGGATAACTATTTAGTACTAGTGATAAAATCTCATTATAGCAAATGTACAAGTAACCTTAGACTTGAGATCTCCGAGGTACTTTATTTGTTGAGCATTGTACTTTGATTCTAATTTTTGGAGTCCAATCGAGGTCCACCTATAAGATTAATATTAGACACAATGTGAAGTAAATGAAACTAGTTGAAATGATTAATAAAAGATTCACAACTCCTAATAGTAAGGCAAATATTTCACGACCACTTGTAGAAATCATTACTCGAGAAGTCATTGGCCAAGGCGATTGTGTATTGAAAATGGTTCTAATTAATACATATGATGAGTAGTAGATTCCGAGAATAAGTACTAAAATATTCAGACCAAAATTAATTTATTATTCTAATTGGAGTTGGCACAAATTTCGTACTCCAAACTGAATGAGATATTATATGATGAAAGGAGTTTATTACGTTGTTATTTGCTATTGAAAGGTTTATGTCAAGCCACTTGACTTTCTGGACTTTTAGGTGGTCATGATGTGTTGCTAGATACCGCTCATGATGTGCTGAATATTGATTTATTAATTAGAGAATTAAAGAATCAATCTTAATTAGAATTAATAAGTTAATTCTAAATTATTAAGGATCATTAATCTTAAAGATATTTAGATTAATTCATATTTTGCTACCAATAGACTAGAAAATCAAATAGGTCATATATAATAGAGAATTGAGAGCTTAAGATGTTATTTGATAACATTACATGGTTGATTGTGAAAAAAAAAAGTTGTTATGGTCGAATTATAATCAGTTATAATTTGTAGGCCATATTGTAATTAATAGTAATTGGTAATTAAATAATCTATATTCATTATGGATTTCTGATTACCAAAATTACACGGATGATATATATTATGATATGGGCTCCATGGTTTGATGATTATTGAAATAATTACAGAGAGTTTTTTTCTAAAAAAAAAAAAACATAGCTCCCACTTCGTCTTCTTCTTCTAAAAACAACAAAAACCCTAGCCTCTAGAACTAATTCTACTAGCATAGAATTCTAGTGACTCTTGAGTGCAATTCTCACGTGGACTATATTGGAGGCGATCCTATACTTGGGTTGCAGTGCTTTGATGGAACAAATAGAGAAGATAATCTCTTTGGTTGGTGATTGGCTGCAATCCAACATTACATTTTGCTGGATCGTGTCTTCAACAGAGAGGAAAAAATTTGTTTCACAGAGGTAGCACTGGAAGGTCTATTCTTTCCTATATTGATCCGTTTTATGCAAAAAAAGTGATGCTTGTTGTTTGCAATTCCTGTTTTTCTTTCCACTGTGTAAATCTATTTTGCATGAGGAATTCTTACACTATTGAACAACCACGACATGAACTCAGTTGCACAAGCAATTCAAATGCAACGATTCCAAGTGGGTTCTGCGTGGGTGCAAATAATTTAAACTCTAATGCAAATATGTGTGAAGGATTTAAAGTAGGATTTAAGAAAAACAAATAGTTGAACTGGAGCAAAACGGACACGTGCGTTGAAGGACTTCAAAGGAAACGTGTACCTTTTTATATTTTTTGGTTTTATGGTTCTATCAGAGACTAAATTTGGGGAAATATTGGTCTTATCTTGCCCTGCTTCAATTCTCTGCAATTAACAGTTCCAAGAAGCTAATCGCCAATATGAATAGGTGTTGTTGGTTTTAAAATGGTATTAAAGAAAAATGAAAAGTTGAAGACAATAAGAGGAACCGTTGGGTTGAAGAATTTCAGACAAAAAATTGTACCTTTCGGCCGAAGAAGAAAGCTTAGTAAAACAACAATGTTTTATCGCTTGCTTTTACCCTCTGAAGGGTTAATAGAATTCTGACTTATACAAATAGATAGAAGGTAAGCTAGACTGTTCAGGAATTGCATAAAATGGTGCTAAATACTTTATTAACCCTTCTTCTCCCACCAGTATTATGTTGAGAAGACTTAGAAACTAAATTGAGACCATAATTTTATAAATGTCTCTATTTTATATCAAAGTTGTCTCTATTTTTAAAAAATCAAAATTTGATAATATTTTAATTTTTCTTTTATTGAAAAGATAAATAATTAAGATTGTTTTGCAAAATTTCTTCTTTTTTCCTTAAAAAAAATATTTATCATGTAATTTAATTGAATTATAAATTTATATTGTATGAATTAATTTAATCAGCAAGCATTACATAATTTTCACTATTTCATATGCTACATAATTATTCTACTGGGTTAGTATCATAATAGTATGGATACAATAATGCGATTAAAATAAGTTTGAAAATGTAACGGTTGATGATGAATGCAATCTGGACGGGTTTACCTTCCATTTTCATAGGTTTTAAACTTTTCTTGATTTGCTAGCTTTATGGGTGCAACAATTTTTCTTTGCCATGTTATTCCTCCTAATTAAGTACTCTAAAAAATCTTCAGAAAAGCAAACTAAGAGACTGGATTCTTAGGGGAATACATAAAATTTTGGAAATGAGATAGAAAGGAGGGATTACAAGAATGAAATCGAAGAGATGAAGGGGAAAGATGAGGGAGAATTTGAAAATTTTGGACATTTGGGTTCGGAAATTAGGAAGAAGCATCTGAAATTGGGAAGAATAGAGAAAGGGGGAAAGGTCTAAAGTTTAAACCTAGCATAACTTTACATAATATAGCTTCAATTTCTACACAAAAAATCCCAAAACCTAATACATTTAAAAAGATTAGAATATTAAATTAACGATTCAACCGTTAGATTTGTTAAGATTGCTAAAAAAAAGTATCATGGACAACTTTGAAGGTAATCAGATATGTTTTGCCATATGATTTGCATAATTTCTACATAAAAGCTCAAAAACTTCTTACACTAAAAATTATTTAGAATGATAAACATATTTTTTTATTTAATTGCATCTAAAACCTCAAACAAATTATATTATAAGTTCGTGTTCAATTTGCAATCTCGTATAATTATTATCATTTTAACATAATATTTTTTTAAAATTTGTCAAATATACTTAGAGATATAAAAACGACTCAAATTGGTCTCTATTTTGTCTCTAAAATAAAAAATTAAAAACCAAATAGAGAACATGACCATTGACTCGAAATTAGAGTTAATTTAGAGACCAAACGTAAATCATGCTTTCCGTCTCTACATTTTAGAGGCAAAAATGTAGATTCTAATTAGTCTCAAATATTTGAGATGGATTTGAAAATCTCTAAATCGTCTTTATTATTTAGAGACCAATTAGAGACGATATTTACCATCTCCAATTACCTAAATAAATAAAGTAATGAAACTTTAGAGACGAACATATTGGTCTCTAATTAATTTCTAATTTTAAACAAACAAGAGACTAAAATTTTTTTCATCTCTAATTAGTTTCAGATATTAGAGACGTGTTGACCGTTTTCTCAATTTTGACTTTATTGGGAGACAAAATTGAGACGATTACTTTATTTCTATTTTGCATCTACTTAAAGACTAAATAGAAACAGTTTATTTAGATACGAAAAATATACATCACTAATTAGCCTCTAATATTAGAGACTCATGGAAAGTTGTCTCTGTTATAACTTTATTTGGAGACAAAATTCAAATAAGGTTAGTATCATCTCTATTCTGCATCTATTTAGAGACCAAATAGAAACATTTTGTTTAGAGACAAAATGTATTCGTCTCTTGTTTGTCTCAAATATCTCCTTTTAATTTTTTTAAAATTGGTTCATCTCCATTTAGTCTCAAATGAGTCTTTATTTAGAGACAAAATGAATCCGTCTCAAAATTTTTGTCTCTCTAATTTGCTACCTTCTCGTAGTGTCATTTCATGGTAAAAGAGAGATTAAGATTTCACAACAAGGGATTAAGATTGATGGAGCCAAGACTGAGTTAATTGAGAAGCTCCCTCCACCAACTCTTGTGAAGGCTATTAGAGTTTTCTTGGGCATACAGGCTTTTATAGGAGATTCATTTAGGATTTCTCTAAAATCTCAAAACACTCTTGCCTCTCTACTTGAAAAAGATGCCCTTTTTAATTTTGATGAAAAGTTCTTATTTTCTTTTAATTTATTGAATAAAAAATTGATTAATTCTTCCATTTTAGTTGTTCTAGGTTGGTCACTCACTTTTGAGCTAATGTGTGGTACCAGCTATTATGCAGTTAGAGCAGTGCTTGGACAAAGGCAGGGCAAGTACTTTCAATCAATCCACTATGCTAACAAGACTCTTACAGTAACTCAAGAGAATTGTACCATTACAGAGAAAGAGTTGCTTTCAATAGTATTTACTTTTGATAAATTTTGCCCTTACCTTGTCTTGTCTAAAGTTGTGGTTTATATTATCATTTAACATTGAAATATCTTCTTGCTAAGCATGATTCTAAGCCTAGAATAATAAGATGGGTGTAGTTATTACATAAGTTTGATTTGGAAATCAAGGATAAGAAGGGAGCAAAGAATTTAGCTGCAGACAACCTATTAAGGCTAAAAGAAAAAGAGATCAATGATATTTTTCTAGATGAACAACTCCTATGGATTAGATGTCAAGATTCTATTTCTCCTTGGTTTGTAGACTATGGTAACTTTCTTGTAGTAGGTATCCTCCCAAAGGGATTTACATCACAACAAAGAAAGAAATTCCTTTTTGGGAGGATTTTTTCTTTTTTTGCTATTGGGCAGTGTTGGAATGTATGTCTAAAATGACCTATGTATTTTTATATTTTTAAAATTAATAAAAGTTTTATTCATTAATGGTTGTTTGTTTACATATATTGTACATTAATGTCCAAGTGTATTAGTAAGCAATTTACGTGATTGGGTCATTCTTTCACAGTAAGATGTAGATTATGGGCTACAACAAATAAGTGAAAATTTGTTTTTGATCGATTGATGAAGCTAGAACTTGATCAAGGTTTAGATTAATACACTATTGTTTCTAAATGAGTAACTGGACTACGCGATAATAATCTTTATAAAAGTACTAAAATAAATAAAAATTAGTTTATCGCAGTTACAACGCGGCCGAGTACCCTAAGACTTGAGTATAATTTGGTAGTCTTGTGAAGCTGGACTTGTACACTTTGATGTATGTTGGGTGAAATCTTATCACAAGGCCAATAATCTTGTATGTTGGGTGTGTGACTCTAGTTAATTAAGATAAGCTTATATCATAGAGTTTCTATGCTTTATTACGTAAAGAAATCACTCTCTTACAATTGTCTGGGATAATCTAAATAATCCAGGGACCTGAAAAACATGACTAAGTATGTACACTTTTAGGTAGCTCTCTATGATAAGTGGATACATGCTAGAAGACATTGATTATCGGACTAGTTATCAAATGATGGTAGATGTTATTGAGAAATGTGTTAGTGCATTTTTCCTATTTCAATGACAGATGTTTCGTAGAGGAGTATTTTCATCATTTCACTTGTAGGTCAAAGATATTGCACTTGCAATATTATTCTCGGGGTTAATAATTTCATATGGTGATAAATAGAATATTTAAAATGACAAAATACAACTATTTGTTAGCAGGGGTATTTTGGTCATTTTAGCAGCTAGCAATTAATCCTAGAGTAGCTCAAATAACATTGGTAAATTTATTTACTATATGGGCTTATTAAGAGAATTTATTGTTGAAAGAATTATTCCAGGAGTCCAATTTTATTTAAGTTAGAATAATTAATTAGGCCAATTCAATTAATTAATTTATTAATTAATTATCTTGGGTAATTTTATATTGGGCACAATTGGATTAATTAATTAATAAAAGAGCTAATTTAATTAGTCATAGGCTAATGAAGAAAAACTCTAGCCCATCAGGGTTTATGTGGGACGGCTACAGCTTTAGAAACCTAGAGTAGTGCCACACTAGAAAAGGAAAAGGAATTAAAAAAAAAAAAAAAGGAAGCAGCCAGTTGGTTTTAGAAAGGAAAAAGGAAAGTTGGTTTTTTTCAGCTATAAAAGGCTTCATAGGTGAACTTAAAAAAAAAGGTTGATCAACTTTGAAAGTAATGCACACGAACAACAGTTTTTGTATTTTTCCAAAAACAAAACCAAGGCCGTCATTTTCTTTTTATTTTTCCTTTAACGTTTGGCTCTTCCGTTTTTTTTCCAATCTTTTTCACCCTAGTTCTGCTTTCACCAGTAGACGTCCATAGGAGATTCGTGAATAGTCTGGAAGGTCAAGAGCTAGCAAACGTGGTAAGTGTTTGATGCGAAGGATCTGATGGTTAGCTGGTATATCCATGGAACATGCAGGTGTTTTAGTTGAGGAAGTGTTATCAAACTTGAATCCAACTCTGATTATTCAAGTAAAACACCCTAAAAGTTAGTATTCCTAGACTTTAGCTCGGAAAAAATTTTAATTTGCGTACTTTCACTGCGTATTTAATTTTCCCACGGTCCTTCAAGTGGTATCAGATACATGGTTTAACCCAAGAGCATGCTTAGGGTTAATAACTAAAAAATCTGGTTCATTTACTATAAAAATATAATCTTTGAGATAGTATGGATCCCTCATAGCTTTGATATGGGTAGATTTTGTGTACACCTCGTGCGTGGAGGCATAAGCACCTGTAATTTATTGTTAATAATTTTTAGTAGAATTCATGTACATCTCATTTTGAAAGACATAGGTGATTGATATTGTATTTTAATTTTAATTTACAAATTCTTGTACAAAAATCGGTGCCTAGATCAACAGAAAAAACCCTAAAAAGAATAAGCAGAGATTACACGTGAATAAGGAAGAATAATGGAGAAAACAGAGGACAGAAAGAGGCCAGTTGTGGCCAACTGGGAGAAGAAATTCTCCCCATAGTCACAGGGAGAATTTCTCCCTAAAGCCGCGGCCAACACTGGATCAATCGTGCGGTTCGGTTCTTCTAGTTCGGGTTTTTTTTAAGGTCTTCTATTTTATTTTTCTTGTAATTTATTTTTCTTTTGGGACCCAAATAATAGAAATCCATCCAAATAATATGATAAAGCTAACGAAGGGGGATGGAGATTCAAACCGAATTCTCTGGTACCAAGAAAAAGGCCAAATTATGAAGGTTTTTAATGGAGGATTCAAGCAACACAAATCACCAAGCCCGTGGTTATGAAGATTGTCAAGAAGTGGGTGCCAAAAAGAAAATTGGAAGACCTTCAAAAAGATAAATTAAGAATTAAGAAAGTTATCAAGCAATGGAGGATCAAAGAAGGGCAAAAAATATCAAGGCTTGAACAATAATTTGTGTGGAAAATCAAAATAGCACAAGAGAAAGGCTGAAGGCAAGAGAAAATGAGTCGGATGTGAAGAACTAGTGTGGACCCGATGCAAGGCCCAACAATCTGGCGCCAGGTCCTTTCAGCCCATTGGCCAATTTTTTACATAACCAACCCAGCACCAAGCCTAATATGGTGACCCGGCGTTAGGCTCGTTCGGGCCCAGCCATGTTTTGACGATTTTTCCAGTTTTGTTTTATGTTTGTTTCCAATTTAATTCCCATGAATTTTATTATGTAATAGGGATATTTTGGACCTTTTAAATACTTGAATGACTGAGATTTCATCTCACCTTAGTTAGGTTTACATGCCTATATATATGACATTATAACATTTCAATGTAACAATTTTGAATATTGATAAAAATCAAACAGTCTCATTTGAGAGCTTTGAGAGATGATTCCTTTTGGGTAAATCCCATGAACATCAAGACCATTCTTAGAGCCTAGTCCTTCTCTATGTATTGAGTCTATAAACTTTTTTAGGATAGATCAATTAGCTTGCTAATATGGGTCTTAGGTTATAGATAATCTAAGATTCTTGTTGGGGGTAAAGTTGATTGCCTAAATCATCTTTTTCAAAGTGTTCTTGGTTCTTTGTTGATTCAAGGGTCTTTGATTGTGATTTGGATGATTTGATTCTTATTTCCAGTGTTCTAAGTTCTCTATTTTGGATTAGGGTCCTAGTATTTGAATTGGGTATCTCATTTCTTTACTAAACTCACTGTTTTGAGTTCATAGTTGGGTCTTGCATTTTGCCCCAAAATTAGCCTCGAAATTCAATAGAAAATTAACCCCAAGATCATATCAAATAGTTTGGTATCAACGAGAGGAAAGCTTTGATTCTTATTAAGGCTTTTTTTTATTCAAGACAAAAGCTTCAAAGTTTTAAGAAAAATAGAGCAAACTCGTCACTAAGGAATGTGCTTCAAAAAGGTCTTCAAAACTTTGATTTTTCTTGATTTTCTTGTTGAGAAATTGATCTTGTATGTTAGGTTGATGTTTGAGTTGCTATTTGAAGTTTTAAATTTCATAAATCTTGTTGTTTTGGGGGTTTATTTACTACAATTTGTTGAGCTGAAAAAAGAATCCCATAACTTATTTTTATACTAATTTGTGAACTACAAAACTCATTTTTTTTATTTCTACTTGTTGAGAAATTATTCCTTGATGTTAGTATAATCATTGGGGATTAATTTTTCTTGTGATTCTTGAGTTTTTGTGTTTTTATAAGTGTGAAAATTTTGAAAACCCTTGAGTTACGATGTTGCACCTCAAGTGTTTGATATTTTGTTTGAGTGGACTTAGAGCCTTGAAATTGTGATCAATTCTTTTGTCACTTTCTCTTATTGTTAAACTCTTGAGAACTCATGTTTTTAGTGTTGGGAAATATGCCCTCTTAGACTAGGTTTCTGATATAAATATCGAATGTTTTAATAAAAGAGTTTATTTTCAGAAATTATTTGTAAATTTACATTTTATCTGTGCACAATTACGTTTGGAAAAGACCCATTGTGTTTAAGTAAGTGGTCTATGTGAATGGAGGTCTTTCACAGTAAGGTATGGATCACGGGTTACTTAACACATAAACATTTGTTCTTAACCGATTGATGAGAATGGGAATCTCATCATGTTTAGGCTATTATGTTGTGAATTCCAAATGGGAAATAACTTACCTTTAGCCAGTGAGTAGTCCACTCACTTCATAACATAAGCGTATTTTGAATACGTAGAACAGGACCTGTAGTGGTAGTTTCTTAAAAGTACTATATGGTAGAAACCTACCTACTACTGCTACAGTGTGGACTAATACTGTACGATTTGAGTATGAGTTGGTGGTATGACGAAACTGAAAGCATATACTTTGATATGCTATAGTTGAGGTTCTATCGTATGGCCAATATACTTGCATGTTGAGTATGTGTGACTAGTTAGTTAAGACAGACTTATACAAGATAGTTTCTATACTATATTATCCATTGTGATTGTCTAAATGATCTAAATATCCAAGGCCCTGGGAAACATGACTTGGATGTTTGTTTTAGGGTAGCTCTCTTGGAAAGCGGAAACAATCCAGGAAGTTGTGGATCATTGGACTAGAAGCCTAAGGATGGTAGATGTCATTTAGAGAGATATTAGTATACTTCTTCCTCTTTAAATGTACGACGATGTATAGAGGGGTATTTTAGTCATTACACCTGTAGGTCGGAGACTTTGCTAACGTAGCATTGTCATTGGGGTCAATATTTTCTTATGGTGATATTAAAAAATATTTAAAATGTAAAATACAGCTATTTACGTGGCAAAGGTATTCTAGTCATTTTAGTAGCTAAGGCAGTATGTCTTTTAGTCCCCAGTGTAGACCGTGAGTCCTAATTAAATATGGGCTAAGGAATTGATCTTAAATTAAATGAAATTTATTTTATTTAAGTAGTCTGATTTAATTATTGAGCTAGAATAAAATAAAGGTTCATGGAGAGAGAGAGAGAGAGAGAGAGAGAGAGAGAGAGGGAGAATTAATTAAATTAGTTTGGTAGGTTAATTAATTATTCAGAACTTTGGCCCAATTTGAATAATTAAAGATTAACCTGAGACTAAACTAATATAGGCTTGTTAATTGGACTAGTTTATTTGGGCTAGGAAATTAATTATTTGTTGGGCCAATTAGTTGGTTCTAATTAGAATAATTAATTTAGTCCAAAAGATTAAACTAAGTGTTAAATGACCCAATCCAATTTAACCTAGGGTTTTATTTAGGTTAAACAGAAAGATTGGAAACAACGTGATTTTTGACGGCTTCTTCTCTGTGAAAAGAACCAGACGTCTCTCTCATTCTCTCTCTCTCTCTCCAGAAAATATTCCTTAGTCTGTGAGTTGTTCACCAAACAGAATTAAGCAGGCCATATACTAGAAGATTAAGAGTTTGGCATTCTCCTACATGCAAAGACGGAGTAGGAAGCTTGCAAGAATCGCACCAGAGGTTTCCACCAACACACATATCCCAGTTCCACACATTCCGGTCTAGCTAATTCTTAGAACGAGAAAAAGAGGTAAAATTTTTAAACCTCGGAACCTGCACAGAGCTTAACCGGCGTCGGCTAGGGCTTCCGGAGCCGGCGCTAGCTCTATTCGGATGTTTCCCTGTTCTTCAGTTTTTCTAGTTTTTTTGTTTTCGCTTCCGCTACGTGCCCTGTGTTTTCCCTTTTTTCCGGCTCTATTCGGATGTTTCCCTATTCTTCAGTTTTTCTAGTTTTTTTTGTTTTCGCTTCCACTGCGTGCCCTGTGTTTTCCCTTTTTTTCGGCTCTGTTCGGATGTTTCCCTATTCTTCAGTTTTTCTAATTTTTTTTGTTTTCGCTTCCACTATGTGCCCTGTGTTTTCCCTTTATATGCCTTCATTTAAGGGAGTTACTTGAACAATTGAGATCATTATAGTTGTTTAATTCTTACTCTTGTTCTTGACTGGTATGTTCATTGCACTTCTAAAGTTTCATTGAAATTCTTATTAGGACTTGTCCATTCACCTATTTCTTAGTCATTGAAGTTCTTGGGCTCTCTTGAATTCATTAACTCTTGATATAAACTCCTTGAGGTTCATTTTTTTTTATGAACAAACTTCCATTTAAGTCTAGTTGGTTATCTTTAGAGGGGTAGTAAACTTGTCAAGTTTGGACTAGCTCCTAAGCAATTGGGGAAATTTTGTGGAAAAATTCATTAAGGAAATTGAGTGCTTGAAAAAGGCAAAAGTGTGAGTTTATTCTTGTTAAAAGCTAAAATAGAGTTAAACATGAGTGTTGAGCGTTAATTCTTGAGTGGATACACGCGAGAGAGTGATTGTGAGGAATTACTTTCTACTTTTATTCAAATTTTCTAAGTGAGAACCCTTGAAAATTCTCAATACCATGTCCTAAGGAACTTCATTTGATATTCAAGCCGCCTTTAGAATTTTCCAAGAAAAAATGGAAGGCATGAGGAGGGATATTGAGGGGATTAAATCTAACCAAAGCCAAACCTCAATGAATGCAAAAATGAGAGATAGCCTTAGAGTGAGAAATGAGTGCAAAACTTCTCCCCAATTATTTGAGCAACCAATGAAGGGATATGGAGAACATTTTATGGGAGGTTATCAAAAAATTCCAACAAAGGGAAGAGGTAGAAAAAGTTTGGGATTAGGAAAGAAATTGAGGGGTGCAAAGAAAGGGACCTATCCCAAGAAGTCCACATATACCAATCCCATTTTTCAACATTCACCAAACCAGAAAAATAAGCCACCAAAACAATCATTGCGAACAAACCAAAAGCCTAGAGAAGAAGATGGTAGTAAAGAAAGGCTTGAGGTTATGAAGGTTATTCCATTGATTTGTGTTGCTAGAAAGTTGAGGGAGCAAATATTGTTAGGAAAGAGGAGAATTCCCAAAGGTGCAATATCTTTTACACAAGGTGTCTAGTTGAATAAAAGCCTTGTAGTATGTTCATTGATGAATGAAGTTGCACCAATGTGATAAGTGCTACCTTAGTGGAGGACATGAGATTAGAAACCATGAGACATCTTAAACCGTACAAATTCCATTGGTTGAGTGATTGTGAAGAAGTTAAAGTAAACAAATAAGTTGAGGTTGAGTTTGCTATGAGGGCCTATAAAGATGTGATGCTATGTGATGCAAAACATACAAATGATAGGAATCCACCCAAGCAATATGCTAAAGCTAAAGAAGGGGGATGGAGATTCAAACCAAATTCTATGGTACTAAGGGAAAAGCCAAATTATGAAGGTTTTCAATGGAGGATCCAAGCAACACAAGCCACCAAGCCCATGGTTATAAAGATTGTCAAGAAGTGGGTGCCAAAAAGAAAATTGGAAGACCTTCAAGAAGATAAATCAAGAATTAACAAAGTTGTCAAGCAATGGAGGATAAAAAAAAGGGCAAAAAATATCAAGGCTTGAACAACAATTTGTGTGGATGATCAAACTAGCACAAAAGAAAGGCTGAAGGAAAGAGAAAATGAGTCAGATGTGAAGAACCAATGTGGACCTGGTGCCAGGCCCAACAAGCCCACCTGGTGCTAGGCCCTCTCGGCCCATTGACCAATTTTTTGCAAAACCAACCCGGCACCAGGTCCAAGATAGTGACCCAACGCCGGGTCCATTCGGGCCTAGCCCTGTTTTGACAATTTTTCCTGTTTTATTTTATATTTATTTCTAATTTAATTCCCACAACTTTTATTATGTAATAGGGATATTTTAGACCTTTTAAATAATTGAATGACTAAGATTTTATCTCACCTTAGTTAGGTTTACATGCCTACATATATGGCATTATAACATTTCAATGTAAGAACTTTGAATATTGATAGAAATCAAAGAGTCTCCTTTGAGAGCTTTGAGAGGTGATTCCTTTTGGATAAATCCCATAAACATCAAGACCATTCTTAGGGCCTAGTTTTTCCCTATGTATTAAGTCTATTAACTCTTTTAGGATAGATCAATTAGCTTGCTAATTTGGGTATTAGGTTATAGATAATCTAAGGTTCTTGTTGGAGGTAAAGTTGGTTGCCTAAATCATCTTTTTCAAAGTGTTCTTGGTTCTTTGTTGAATCAAGGGTCTTTGGTTGTGATTTAGATGACTTGATTCTTATTTCTAGTGTTCTAAGTTCTCTAGTTTAGCTTAGGGTCTAAGTATTTGAATTGTGTATCTCATTTCTTTACTAAACTCACAGTTTTGAGTTCATAGTTGGGTCTTGTATTTTGCCCCAAAATTAGCCATGAAATTCAATAGAAATCAACCCCAAGATCATATCACCAAATCACACAAGGTTATTTTCTTGCAATGGTTTATTTATGGGTTAAAATAATTTTGCATGAAAATAGTTAGTAAAGGAGGAACCACCTTAGGATTAAATAAGATCATTTTAATTTTTCTATTGTTATGATGTTTAATCCATTATTTCGTCACATAAGAATTATAGATTAGAAATAGCGTGTAAAAAGCATATTTTTGGAGCATGTCTATTTATTTAATTTTGTGATCAAATGCACAAAGTTTTTTGAGAAATTAATTTTTCTCTAGATAAAATAATTAAGGAAAACATTTTAAAAATAAAACTGAGTAATTTAAAAAATAAATTCATGGTTTATTCTTCCCAAGGTTTTTTATCCTTAATGTGGAGAATAATTTTGAATTTAAGTATTTTAAATTTAGTTCATAGAAAAATGTTTTTAACTTAAGGAGTGGAAAAAAAAATTCATAGTTTATTCCCTTAAAGAGTTTCATCCTTGACATAGAGAATAATAGTTGAATTTTTAGATTTTCACTAAAGTTAATAAAAAGCAATTTAATTTTAAAAAAAAACGTTTTTCCCAAAAACCTATTTTCCTCAAAAGATTAAGTGAGGGAGTGTTTCCAATGGCCTTATGGATTCCTATTAGAGATTGTGGATTTTCTTGCGTCATTCTGAACATGACCCCCTATAGGATGGATTTCTACTAGAATCTAGAACTAATGCAGGAATTATAATTAAAACCCAAGATATGTGTTAGTGTTGGCCAGCCTATCATTGGAAGCATTAACGTTGGATTGTCCATAGGTAGTGAGAGTAGTGACCATCCTATCGATGGAACTATTTCTAGATCATTACATATTAAGGAAGTTTAATTTGTGATGGTTATATGCTTAACTTAGAAAATAGTTAGCCTTCCTACGAAGCTTTGTTAATTTTTCTAAGAGCCAATTTTTTCATATTTTTGAAATGGTTTTAATAGGTTATTGATATCATGGATATAATATGATGTTTTTAAATGTGCATTTTTATATGTTTTTCCGAAACAAACATTTTTCCGTAATGAAGTTATTTTTCAATGAACAAAAATGTTTGGTTTTAGTCCTTTGTCCATTATTCTCAAGAAGAATAAGTTAACTAGACCTAACTACATGGATTGGAAAAGGAATCTGAACATAATACTCACTGCGAATGCGTACAAGTATTTTCAAACTGACCCCTATCCTTCTTGGAATATATGCAAAAAATGTACTATGTATTTAAGTATTTTGGAAATTAATAAAAGTTTCATTCATTAATAGTTGTTTGCTTACATATATCTGCACATTAAAGGTCTAAGTGTGTCAGTAAGTAATTTACGTGATTGAATCGTGCTTTTACAATATGGCGTAGATTATGGGCTAATAACATATAAGTGAAAAAAAATTATTCTTGCTCAATTGATGAAGCTGGACACTTTATAAAGGTTTAGATCATTACACTATGGTTTCTAAATGGGGAATGGTTTACATTTAACCAGTAAGTAGTCTATTTACATCAATAGTATAAGTGTATTTAGAATATGTAGAACCAAACTACATGATAATAATTATTAGCAAAGTACTAAAATAAATAAAGATTGGTTTATCACAGCTACTATGTGGACAAGTACCCTAGGACTTGAGTATAAGTTGGTAGTCTGGTGAAGCTGGACTTGTACACTTTGATGTCTATTGGGTGAGGTCTTATTGCAAGGCAAATAACCTTGTACGTTGGTGTATGACTCTAATTAATTAAGATGGACTTATACAATAGAGTTTCTATGCTTCATTATGTGAAGAAATCACCCCCTTGTGATTGTCCAGGATAATCTAATAATTTAGGGCTCTGGGAAACATAACTAAGTATGGACACTTTTGGGTAACTCCTTGTGATAAGTGGATACGTACTAGAAGTTCTGGATTATCAGACTAATTATCAAAAGATGGTAGAAATCATTAAGAAATGCATTAGTACTATTTTTCGATCTCAATGACGGGTGTTACATAGAGGGGTATTTTCGTCAATGTCTATAGGTCAGAGACACTGCATTTGCAATATTATTTTTGGAGTCAATATTTCTATATTGTAGTAAATAGAATATTTAAAATAATTAAAATACAGCTATTTGTTAGTGGGGGTATTTTGATCATTTTAGTAGGCAAGAATAATATGTCTTTTGGTCTCCAAAGTAGCTCAAATAACTTTAGTAAATTTATTTACTATATAGGCTTATTGGGTGAATTTATTATTAGAAGAACTATTCTAGGAGTTTGATTATTTATTTATTTGGGCTAGAATAATTAATTTGTCCAACTTAATTAATTAGTTTATTAATTAATTATCTTGGGTAATTTTATATTGGGCCCAAGTAGTTTAATTAATTAGTAAAAGAGCCAATTTAATTAATTAGTTTATTAATTAATTATCTTAGGTACTTTTAATATTGAGTCCAAGTGGATTAATTAATTAATAAATGAGCTATTTAATTAGTCATTGGACTAATTAAGAGAGCATGACCCATCAGGGTTTTGATGGGCGTAGCCATGTAAAAGAAAAAAGGAAAAAGAGGAAAAAAGAAACAATGAAATTGAGGTGCTTGATTTTGTTTCTAATAATAATATTAATAAATAGTATCTCGTGTGCCATAAGGGTTGACCAAAAAATTGGAAATTGAAAATAGAGCTTTTGTTTTCTTGAAAAAAAAAAGAACTGAAGCCACCATTTTTCTTGTTTGGTTCTTTCCTTCGTTTTTTCTTTACGTTTAGCTCTTCCAGTTTTGTTCCAATTTTTTTCACCATAATTCTACTTTCATCGGTAGAGGTCCATAGCGGTTAGAAAATAATTTGGAAGGTCAAGAGCTTGGCAACGTGGTAAGTGATTGATGTGAAGGAGTCGACGGTTAGTTGGTGTCCTTGCGGAACAAGTAGACGTTTCTATTCAACAATCACCGTCAAACCCGAATCTGACTCTAGTTATTAAAGTTAATCACCCTAGAAGCAAGTATTCCTAGACTTTGGCTCGGAAAAAATTTTAATTTGCTATTTTCCTCTATATATTTATTTTTTCTGCGATCCTTCAAGTGGTATTAGAATAATGGTTAAATCTAGGAGCATGCTTAGGGTTAATAACCAGAAAAGGTGGTTCCTTTACTAATAAAAATATAATCTTTGCAATTTTAAGGATCCCTCATGATTTTTGATATGGGTAGATTTTGTATAAGTCTCGTGCATAGAGGTATAAGTACCTGTAATTTATTTTTTAATTGCTTTTGTAGAAATCATGTACGCCTCGTTTTGAAATGCATAGGCGTTTGAAATTGTATTTCAATTTATTTATGATTTTTTTGTAACATAATTAATTAATTAATTAATTGGTGCCTGAACAAAAAACTATTGAAGAAGATTGTATAGGAAATCGAAATAAATAAATAAAAGCTGCCCAAAGATCAACGCCCACACGCAGCTCAGGAGATTAGTCCCCCTAGAGCCGCGCGCTAGTGCACGTGGCTAAGCCCCAAGGAGCCGTGATCAAGGCCTAGAAATGCCTTGATTCTTGGGAGGATGATGCTAAGCCTCCCGAGGATGAAAAGGACAAAAATGCAAGACTTGGTTGCGGTTTAACAGTTCGGTTCGCCAGTTATTTGGTCTTCTTGTTTTTTTTTTATTTTTCTTGTATTTTCTTTTCTTTTAGGTCCCATATCACTCAAGGTTATTTTTCTTGTTATAGTTTATTTATTGCAATAAATAATTTTGAATGAAAATGGTTAGTGATGGGAACTACCTTAGGATTAAATAACATCAGTTTAATTTTATTATTATTATGATGTTTAATCCATTATTTGGTCACATAAGAATTAAATGATAGACATAGCATTTTAAAATTTTATTTTTTGGAGCATGTCTGTTATATTTAATTTTGTGATCAAATGCACAAAGGTTTTTGAGAAATTACTTTTTTCTCTAGATAAAACAATTTAGGAAAATGTTTTAAATTGAAACTATGTAATTTAAAAATAAATTCATGGTTTATTCTTCCAAAAGTTTTTTATCCTTGACATGGAGAATAATTTTGAATTTAAGTATTTTAAATTTAGTTCCTAGAAAATGGTTTTAACTTAAGTAGTGAAATTAAAAACTAAAAATTTATTTTCTTAAGAGGGTTTTATCCTTGACGTAGAAAATAATAGTTGATTTTTTTGGATTTTCACTAAAGTTAATAAAAACTAATTAATTTTAAAGAAAAGTTTTTCCTAAAAGCTTTTTTTTTTTTTCTTAAAAAATTAAGTGGGAGAGGGGTTTCAATGACCCACAGCTTCCATCACGAATTCCTGTTAGAGACTGTGGTTATTCTCGTATCATTCTGAGCATGACCCCATATAGGATGCATTTGCACAATAATATAAAACTAACGGAGGAATTATAATTAAATTCTAGGATATGTGTTAGTGTCGGCCAGCCTATCGTTGGAGGCATTAATGTTGCATTATCCGTAAGTGGTGAGAGTAGTCACTATCCTATCGATAGAACTATTTCTGGATCATTATCTGTTAAGGAAGTTTAATTTGTGATAGTTATACATTAACTTAGAAAATTGTTGACCTTCCTACAAAGCTCTGTCAATTTTTCTTAGAGCGAAATTATTTATATTTTTGAAATGGTTTTTGATGTGTTCGAACTTGGGTATAAAAATCATACAAAAACTAAGCACATTCCCAATCAAGCTTAAATTAAAACGTTCAATCCAAATCACACATATGAGCAAACGTACTCATCATTAACCGAGCATAGGGTTTAAACGAGTGTCAATCCTCCAGGAACAAGTAAACATTAATTACCTTTCTTTCATTATTTAACCGACTCGATAAAGTGAAAAATAAATAAAAAGGAAAAGAAAATAAAAGAAAATAAAAATAAAAATAAAAATATATACATGTCAAGGATGGAGAAGTATGTGATTCAAACCATTGTTGAGACAAACATGATCTCAAAGAACTCAATCATTATTATCACTAATTATTCTCTTGGCATCATGAATAATTAAGATAGACTCACTTCTTTTTCAATCCATGAAATCACTATCTTCTAGATAAATTAGAATCACTTGGTCTCGTCTCAACTAATTCACCTAAAAGATGCATTAAACACAATCTTTGATTAAATTCCCTTGGTCTCGGTGAATTTATAACATAAAATTAACCAATGAATCCTTAGTCTCGGCAAACATCAATTAACCTTTAATTACCCAGTCCTCATCAACTAACCCCCTTGGTCTCGGCGAGTTACTTGACAACAAATATGAAATCAATCAATTGAAACTACCATCAACCCCCTTGGTCTCGGCGAGTTAATAAGAAGAACCAACCAACTAACCTCATAATAATCACACGTAATTAAATTCCAAGAAAAATAATCAATCAAGCAAAAGATCAAATACTCTAAATATCATGAATATCTATAACAATATTGAATTACAATAAAATAATTAATATATCATTGTTCAAGAAAAAGAAAACAAAGTAAAAGAAACCACTCAGAGACAAGTCCCATTCTTCTTCCTTTGAAGACCTTCTTGCACAACCCTCCTTGAACTTGAAGAATTCCTCCTTTGATTGAGTAATTTTCTATGATGATCAATGAATTCTCTCCCCTTTCCCTTGTGTTTTTCACCTATTTATAGGCTTAGGAAGTGCCTAATCTCGTAAGTACAAAGTTCTTGGCCGAGTAGAAGTTGGAAGATATTAAAACTCCAAAGATTACTAAAAACCGCGTAGAAAAATCACAGCACCGCCTTAGCTTCAGGGCACAGTCGGTGCCACCTTAGCTCTCGGAGCCGGCGCCGGTTGTGTTCTGTTTCTCCACTCGTTCGCCGATTTTTCTTCGAATTTTGCACAAAGTGTTCCAAAATGTAGTCGGTGCCGTCTTGGTTCTGTTCTGCTCTATTTCAGTAATTTTTCATAGCTTCGAAGTTCGTTTCAACAATGCATGGCCGGCACCAGTTCTAGGGTCCTAGCCGGCGCTGCCTCTCCTCTGTTTTGCAACGTTTTTGTTCCGTTTTACCCTAAAAATCTAAAATAAAGAACAAAATACCTTTCCAAGGGTAAAATCTCAAATATGAAGGAATATGACTAGTTATTGAACAAAATATATCATAAAAGAATCTCAAATAACTAGGAAAAACATGAATAATTTAGCCCCTATCAGTTTTAATAGGTTAACAATATCATGGAAATAATATGATGTTTCAAATATGCATTTTTATATGTGTTTTTCAAATCAAACATTTTTGTGAATAATGTTTTTTTTCTAATCAATAGAAATATCTAGTTTGAGTCATCTATCCGTTTTTCTGAAGGCGAATAAGTTAACTAGACCAAACTACGTGGATTAGAAATGGAATCTAAACATAGTACTCACTGAGGAGGAGTATAAGTATGTTCTAACCGACCCCTGTCCTGAAATTGGGGAAGATTCCACGGACCAAAATCATGAGGAGGAGAAGGCATGAAAGAAAGCTGATAAAATAGCTCGATGCTATATGTTGGCTTTTATGTTCAATGTTCTCTAGTCTAAGCACGAGAACATGCCTACTACGTACGACATTGATATTTCATTGCATACCATATTTGCTAACAAGAGCCGGCCCACAAGGTAGGAAGCTCTTAGAGCAATCATGAACACTAGGATGGTTGAGGGGGCATCGGTTCATGAGCATCTACTCAAGATGATTGCCCACTTTGAAGAGATCGAATTCCTAGGGCAACAATCAATCCCGAGAGCCAAACTGATATGGTTCATGAGACTTTGCCAAATCGTACTCTCAGTTCAAGTTAAATTATAACATGAATAAGTTGAGTATTTTTTGCTAGAGTTGATAAAAAAACTTCAGACTGCAATAAAAATTATGAAGCCAAACTCAAAGATTTTTGTTATTCACTCTGGTTCACCTTCTAGAATTGGGCCTAAGCCCAAGAAGTTTAAAAAGAAGAAGACCCAGAACAATGCAGGAACCTAGCCCAAGGCATCCAATCCCAGTCCATCTAAGCCTAGCGACAAGCCCAAGGGCAAGTGTTTCAAATGTGGTAAGAAGGGACACTTCAAAAAGGATTGTTCGGACTTCTTGGCCAAGTCCTCCTCAGGTATTGCTTTTTACTTAGAGTCCTTTTTTATGATTAGATCATCATCCACTTAGATTATTGATTTCGGAGCCACTGACCATATCTGTAATTCCTTATAGGGGTCTAGCAAGATAAGGTGACTCAGTAGAGGAAAGCATGGACTTAGAATAAGCAATAGAGCACAAGTGTGGGCCTAAGAAGTGGAAGACTTAGAGCTATTATTTGATTGTAATAGGGTTTTAATTTTGAAAGATATTTTATATGTTTCTAGTTTTAAACAGAATTTGGTTTTAGTTTCTAAAATGATAAATCAAGAATATTCTGTTTCTTTCCATTCTAGTATTTCAATAATAGAAATGGAAATATTATTAGCTCTGGAAACATGTATAGGAATCTTTTCTATATTAATCCTATTAATTATCAAATAAATAATACTCAAATCGAACCTAATAATAAGAAGAGAGGCCACATCAAACAACCCTTATTTATGGCATTTGAGATTAGGACATATAAATCCTAATCGGATTTAGAGGTTAATCAAAATGGGTCTTTGGATGCATTGGAGTTGGAGAATAAACTCAGTGTGAATCTTGTCTTAAGGGTAAAATGACCAAAAGGTCCTTTATTCAAAAGGAAGAAAGGGCCAAAGAAATATTAGAATTAGTTCATACTGATATTTGTGGTCCTATGTCTTCACCAGCTAGAGGAGGTTATAATTACTTTATCACGTTCATAGATGGCCACTCACCTTTTGGTTATGTTTACTTGATAAGGTACAAGTTTGACTCATTTGATATATTCAAGAAGCTTAAGGCTGAGATGGAGATTGGATCATTGTGAAGAGTATCTCATTTGGTGAATTCAAGGACTACTTGGCATATCAGGGCATAGTATCTCAACTAACTGCACCTAGGTCTCCCTAGCAGAGTGGAGTAACTGAGAGAAGAAATAGAGCTTTGATGGAAATGGTCAAAAGCATAATAGGCCATGCAACTCTTCTTATTTCTTTTTGGGGATATGTTTTGGAAATAGTAGCATGTATTCTAAAATTGGTGCCTTCCAAGTTAGTGCCTGGTACATCTTACGAGATGTAGACTGGATGAAAACCCAGTATGAATCATCTTAAAGTATGAGGTTGTCCAGCTTATGTACTAACTGAAGAAAGTAAGTTAGAAACAAGATCAGAATTGTGCTATTTTGTAAGGTATCTAAAAGGAACAAGGGGCGGATACTTTTGTCATATCTAAGAGCAAAATGTACTTATTAGTACTCATGCTAAGTACTTGAAAGATTAACAAAGTGTATTCACTAAGGTTTCGAGTAATATGAAATTGGAGGAGAAGTTAATTGATGTTTCAACTTCTAGCACCCCGATTGAGGAACCAAAAGAGACACAACTAGATGTTCCTATACAGATTAAGTCACGTTATAGTAGGAGGATATCTAGCATTCCCAAGAGATGGAGTGGATAGGCTTTTGAAGTCATCTCCGACTATTAGGAACAAGATCCCACTAGATATGATGATGCCATTGTTGATGTTGATGTGGATAAATGGCAAACTGCAATAGATATTGAGATTGAGTCTATGTACCTCAATCAAGTCTGGGATCTTGTCACTGCACCTGAAGGGATTAATCTTATAGGGTATAAGTGGGTATAAAAGAGAAAGAGAGGTATGGATGGAAAGGTAAAAACTTTTAAAGTAAGGTTGGTCACAAAAAGTTATACTCAGAAAGAATGGATTGATTATGAGGATACCTTTTCACCTGTTACCATGGTTAAGTCCATACGTATTCTCTTGGCTATTGCATGTCATTATGATTACGAGATATGACAAATAGATGTCAAGACAACCTTTCTTAATGGCTATCTTAGCGAAAACATCTATATGTCCCAGCCTGGAGTCTTTATTATGAAAAGCCAAGAACATATAGTCTGCAAGCTTAAGAAGTCCTTTTATAAACTTAAGAAAGCATCATGAGTATAGAACATGTGTTTTGATAAGACTGTGAAATCTTATGGGTTCATACAAAACGTGGATGAACTTGTGCATATTGAAAGTCAGATGGGAACAATGTGTCCTTTATGGTATTTTATATAGATGGTATTTTACTCATTGAACATGATGTAGGAACATTGATATCTATAATGGTTTGGCTATCAAGTCAATTTAGCATAAAGGATATGGGATAAGTTAGCTACATTCTATTAAGCTTCATAGAGATAGGAAGTGAAGAATGTCAGACTTATCCCAATCTTCTTATATTCATAAGATATTGACTAGGTTTAGCATGGATTGATACAAATGGGCAATCATACTTTTTAGGCATGGATTGCCCTTATCTTCTAAGCAGTGTCTTAAGACACAAGAAAAAAAAGGAGAGAATGAGTAGGATTTTCTATACTTTGGCAGTGAGAAGTGTCATGTATGCCATGCTTTGTACTAGACCGAATATCTGCTTTGCAGTAGGCATGGTTAGTAAGTATCAGTCAAACCCTGGGGAAAAACATTAGCAAGTTGTAAATCATATACTCAAATACCTAAAGGGAACGAAGGATTATATGGTAGTTTATAAAACAGATGATTTAGTTCCTACCGGTTACATGGACTCAGGTTTCTTGGCAGATAAAGATGAAAAAAATTGATTAGTAGATATGTCTTCACTTTGTCTGGAAGGACTATTTCATGTAGGAGTGTCAAGCAATCTTGCATTACTGATTCTACCATAGAAGCTGAATATGTGGCAGCTTCTAAAGAAGTGGTTTGGCTCCAGAAGTTCCTCACAGAACTTAGAGTTGTGCCATACATGAATAGGCCCATAATAATATATTGTGACAATTCTGCAGCTATGTCATAATGTAAAGAGCCTAGAAACCATAGGAATGGCAAGCACATTAAAAGAAAGTATCACTTCATCTGGGAGTTCATCCAAAAATAGAAGATGGTGAATGATCAAATTTTCTCAATAAATAATCTGGCTGACCAATTTACCAAGCCTTTGATAGAAAAGGTGTTCAAAATACACTAGGACGTCATAGAGGTAGGCATATATGGACAATTATAGTCCATTTAGTGCAAGTGAGAGATTGTTGGAATATATGTCCAAAATATACTATGAATTTCTGTATTTTAGAAATTAATAAAAGTTTTATTCATTAATGGTTGTTTGTTTACATATATTCGCACATTAAAGGTCTAAGTATGTTAGTAACTAATCTACATAATTAGGTCATGCTTTCACAGTAAGGTGTTATGAGCTACTAACATATAAGTGAAAAAAATTATTCTTGATCGACTGATGAAACTGAACACTTTATCAAGGTTTAAATCATTACACTATGGTTTCTAAATGGAGAATGGTTTACCTTTAACCAGTGAGTAGTCCACTCGCACCAATAGTATAAGTGTATTCGAAATACGTAGAACTAGACCACATGATAATAATCTTTAACAAAGTACTAAAATAAATAAAGATTGATTTATGCAACTACTGCATGGACGAGTACCCTAGGACTTGAGTATAAGTTGGCGGTCTGGTGAAGCTGGACTTGTACACTTTTATGTATGTTGGGTGAGGTCTTATTGCAAGGCCAATAACCTTGTACGTTGGGTGTATGACTTTAGTTAATTAAGATGAACTTATACAAGAGAGTTTCTATACTTCATTACGTGAAGAAATTACCTCTTGTGATTATCCGAGATAATCTAATAATCCCGGGGCTTGGGAAACATGACTAAGTGTGTACACTTTTAGGTAGCTCCCTGTGATAAGTGGGTACATACTGGAAGTCGTGGATTATTGGACTAGTTATCAAAGGATGGTAGATGTCATTGAGAAAGGTGTTTGTACTATTTTCCGATCTCAATGACGGGTGTTACGTAGAGGGGTATTTTCATCATTACACTTGTAAGTTAGAGACACTGCACTTGCAAAATTATTTTTATGATCAATATTTTCATATGGTGATAAATGAAATATTTAAAATAATTAAAATATAGCTATTTGTTAGTAGAGGTATTTTGGTTATTTTAGTAGCCAAGAATAATATGTCTTTTGGTCACCAGAGTAGCTCAAATAGCCTTAGTAAATTTATTTACTATATGGGCTTATTGGGTAAATTTATTATTGGAAGAATTATTCTAGGAGTCCAATTATTTATTTATTTTAGCTAGAACAATTAAGTGGGATAATTTAATTAATTAGTTTATTAATTAATTATCTTGGATAATTTTTATTGGGCCTACGTTGTTTAATTAATTAATAAAAGTGCCAATTTAATTAATTGATTTATTAATTAATTATCTTGGATAATTTTAATATTGGGCATAAGTGGATTAATAAATTAATAAGGGAGCTATTTAATTAGTCATTGGACTAATTAAGATAGCATGGCCCACAAAGGTTTTGATAGAAGTAGCCATGTAAATGAAAAAAGGAAAGATAGGTAAAAAGAAACCAATAAATTGAGGTGGCTGATTTTGTTTCTAAAAAGAAAAGAAAAACTAATAAGATTATTAATAAAGAGTATCTCGTGTACCATAAGGGTTTACCAAAAAAATTGGAAATTTAAAACCGAGATTTCGTTTTCTTGGAAAAAAAGAATTCAAGCCGCCATTTTTCTTGTTTTGTTCTTTTCTTCGTTTTTTCTTAACATTTAGCTCTTTCGATTTTGTTCCAATTTTCTTCACCCTAATTTGACTTTTATCGGTAGAGGTCCATAATGATTGAAAAATACTCTGGAAGGTCAAGAGTTTGCAAACATGGTAAGTGATTAATGTAAAGAAGTCGATAGTTTGTTGTTATCCCTACAGAATAAGTAGACGTTCCTATTCAACAAGCACCGTCAAACTCTAATCTAACTCCGGTTATTAAAGTCAATTTCCCTAGAAGTAAATATTCTTAGATTTTAGCTTGGAAAAAAATTTAATTTGCTGTCTTTTGCTACATATTTATTTTTTCTGCGATCATTCAATCCTAAAATTGGGGAGATTCCACAAACCAAGATCGTGAGGTTGAGAAGGCATAGAGGAAAGTTGATAAGATGGCATGCTGCTATATATTAGCTTCCAAGTCTAATGTTCTTTAGTCTAAGCTTGAGAACATGCCTACTGCATATGATATCATTATATCGTTGCGCATTATGTTTGCTAACAAGAGCTGGCCAGTAAGGCAAAAAGTTGTTAGAGCAATCATGAACACTAGGATGGCTAAGAGGGCATCGATTCGTGAGCATATGCTCAAGATGATTGCTCATTTCGAGAAGGCTGAGGTCCTTAGGGCAACAATCGATATTGATAGGCAAATTGACATAGTTCTTGAGACTTTTCTAAATTTATACTCTCAGTTCAAGTTAAACTATAATATGAACAAATTGAGTATGTCATTGAAAGAGTCAGTGAAAGAAGTATAGGCTACTGAGAAAATCATGAAGCCTGTGTCAAATATTTTAGTTATTTTTTCTAGATCGTCTTTAAGAACTGGGAACCAACCCAAAAAGTTCAAGAAGAAGAAGGCCCAGAAAAATGCAAGGGCCCAGCATAATGGATTCAACCCTGTCCGTCTAAGCCCAGTCATAAGTCTAAGGGCAAGTGCTTCAAGTAGGGCAAGAAGGGACACTTTAAGAAGGATTATCTAGACTTCTTAGTCAAGTCCTCTTCAAGCATTTCTATATACTTAGAGTCTATATCGATGGTTGAGTAATCATCCAATTGGATTGTTGATTTTAGAGCCACTGACCATATCTGTAACTCCTTGCAGGGCTTCAGCAACATAAAGCAAATCAATATAGGAGAGCATAAATTCATAGTGGGAAATAGATCATAAGTGTGGGCTGAAGCAGTAGGTGGCTTAGAGCTTTTATTTGATTGTAATAGGATTTTAGTTTTAAAAGATGTTTTATATGTTTCTAGTTTTATATAGAATTTAATTTCATTTTCAAGATTAATTAATCAAGGATGTTTTATTTCTTTCCATTCTGGTATAGCGATCAGTAGAAAAGGAAATACTATATGTTCTGAAAATATGTATGAGAATAATTTCTATATAAATTCTATTAATTGTTAAATAAATAATACTTAGACGAAACCTAATAATAAGAAGAGAAATGCCACATTAAATAACTTATATGTATGGCACTTGAGATTAGGATATATAAATCCTAATCAGATTCAGAAGTTAATCCAAAATGGGTCTTTGGATTCATTTAAATTAGAGGTATGGCCTCAATGTGAATCTTGTCTTATGGGTAAAATGATCAAAAGGTCATTTACTCAAAAGGTGGAAAGGGCTAAGGAAATATTAAAGTCAGTGGTCATGTTTGTGGTCCTATATCTACACATATTAAAGGAGGTTATGAATACTTTATCACGTTCATAGATGATCCCACGCATTTTGGTCATGTTTACTTGATGAGGTACAAGTCTGACTCCTTAGATAAATTCAAACAGTTTATGGTTGAGGTGGAGTGACAAACAAGTAAACTAATCAAAAAGCCAAGATTAGATCATGGTAGAGAGTATCTCCTTGGCAAATTCAATGACTACTTATCACATCAGGATATAGTATCTCAACTAACTACACTTGGGACTCCCAGCAGAATGGAGTAACTGAGAGAAGAAATCGAACGTTGATGGAAATGGTCAAAAGCATGATGAGTCATGCAATTCTTCCTATTTCTTTTTGGGGATGTGCTCTGGAAATAGCAATATATATTCTAAACTTGGTACCTTCCAAGTTAGTGCCTAAGACACCTTATGAGATGTGGATTGGACGAAAGCTTAGTATGAAATATTTTAAGGTATGGGGTTGTCCAACTTATGTATTGACTAAAGGATGTAAGTTAGACCTAATATCAGAATGTGCTACTTCGTAGGGTATCCAAAAGGAACAAGAGGTAGATACTTTCATCATTCTCAAAAGCAAAAGGTACTTATTAGTACTCATACTAGGTACTTTGAGGATGAACAAAGTATATCCACTAATGTTTCGAGTAAGATGGAATTAGAAAAGAAGTTTATTGACTCTTCAACTTCAAGTACCCTAATATAGGAACCTAAAAAGGAATAGATAGCTGTTCCTATACAAAGTGAACCGCGTCATAGTAGGAGGGTATCTAGGGTTCCGGAAAGATGGTCTAGAGAAGCCTTTGAGGTAGTCTCTGACCATCAAGAACAAGATCCCGCTAGCTATGATGAGGCCATTACTGATATTAATGCAGATAAATAGCAAGTAGCACTAGATGTTGAGATTAAGTCTATGTATCTTAATTAAGTCTGGGATCTTGCTAATGTGCCTGAAGGAATTAAACTCATAGGGTGCAATTGGGAATAAAGAAGAAGGAGAGGTGTGGATGGAAAGGTAGAAACCTTTAAAGCTAAGTTGGTCGCAAAAAGTTATACTTAGAAAGAAGGGATTGGTTATGAGGATACCTTTTCATCTGTTGCCATGCTTAAGTCCATACCATTCTCTTAGCCATCACATGTTATTATGATTATGAGATATGGTAAATGGATATCAAGACAATTTTTCTTAATGGCTCTCTTAGCAAAAACATCTATATGTTTCAGCCCGAAGGCTTTATTACGAAAGGCCCAGAGTATATGGTCTGCAAGCTTAAGAAGTCTATTTATAGACTTAAGCAAGCATCACTGGCATAGAACATATGTCTTGATGAGACCATAAAATCTTATGGTTTCATACAAAACATGGATGAACCATGCGTGTATAGGAAGATAGATGGCAACAACGTATCTTTTATAGTACTTTATGTGGATGACATTCCACTCATAAAAAATGGTGTAGGGGTATTGTCATCCATAAAGGTTTAGCTATCAAGTTAATTTAGCACGAAAGACATTGGAGTGGCTAGCTACATTTTTGGAATAAAGCTTCTTAGAGATAGGAAGCAAAGAATGTTAGGCTTATCCCAATCTACTTATATTGACTAGATATCGGCTAAATTTAGCATGGATCAGTGTAAAAGGGCAATTATACCCTTCAGGTAGAAATTGATCTTATCTTCCAAGCAGTGTCCTAAGACACAAGAAGAAAAGAAAAGGATGAGTAGGATTTCCTATGCCTCGACAGTGGCAAGTCTCATGTATACCATGCTTTGTAAAAGGTCAGATATCTATTTTGCAGTATGTAGGATTAGCAGATATCAATCAAACCCAGGGGAAGAACATTAGTAAGGTGTAAAGTATATTCTCAAGTACCTAAAGGGAACAAGGGATTATATGCTTGTTTATAGGGCTGATGATTTTGTTCCTACCAGTTACACGGACTTAGACTTCTAGGCTGATAAAGATAAAAGAAAATCCACTAGTAGATATTATTCACTTTGTCTTGAGGGTCTATTTTATGGTGAAGTGTTAAGCAATATTACATTGTTGATTCTACCATAGAAGCTAAGTATGTGGCAGCTTCATAAGCTTCTAAAGAAGAGGTTTAGCTCCGAAAGTTCTGCACAGAACTTAGAATTTTGTTACAGATGGAGAGGCCCATAACTATATATTGTGACAATTCTAGAGCTGTGTCACAATGTAAGGAGCCAAGAAACCACGGAAGGGCAAGCATATATAGAAGAAGTATTACTTGATCTGGGAGTTCATCCAGAAATGGGAGATAGTGGTTGACCAAATTTCCTTTGCAAAAAATCTAGCATACCTATTTACCATGACTTTGGCAGAAAAGGTGTTTCGAAGACACTTAGGTGTCATAAAAGTAAGCACATATGGACTATCATAGTCCATTTAGTAGATGGGGAAGATTGTTGGAATGTTTGCCCAAAATAGCCTGTGTATTTTTGTGTTTTGGAAATTAATAAAAGTTTCATTCATTCATGGTTGTTTGATTACATATATTGCAGATTCAGGTCTAAATGTCTTAGTAAGTAATCTACGTAGTTAAGTCATACTTTTACAGTAAGGTGTAGATTATAGGCTACTAACACATAAGCGAAAAATTATCGATTGATGAAGCAGGGCACTTCACCAAGGTTTAGATTATTATACTATGATTTCTAAGTGGGGAATGGTTTACCTTTAATCAGTAAGTAATCTATGTACACCAATAGTGTAAGCGTATTTAGAATATGTAAAACTAGACCACGGGATAATAATTTTTATAAAAGTACTATAATAAATAAAGATTGGTTTATTGCAGCTACTACATGGACGAGTACCCAAGACTTGAGTAAGGGTTGGTAGTCTGGTGAAGTTAGACTTGTACACTTTGATATATGTTGGGTGAAGTCTTATCATAATGCCAATAACCTAATACGTTGGGTGTATAATTCTAGTTAATTAAGACAGGCTTAAACACTAAAGTTTTTATTCTTCATTATATGAAAAAATTACCCCCTTGTATTGTCCAGGATAATCTAAATAATTCAGGGCCTTGGAAAACATGACTAAGTATGTCCACTTTTGGGTGGCTCCTTGTTATAAGTGGATACATATTAGAAGCTGTGAATTATCAGACTAGCTATCAAAGGATGGTAGATGTCATTGAGAAAACTGTTAGTGCATTTTTCTATTTCAATGGCGGGTGTTACGTAGAGGGGTATTTTTGTCATTTCACATGTAGGTCGAAGACATAACACTTGCAATATTATTCTTGGGGTCAATATTTTCATATGATGATAAATAAAATATTTTAAATGATAAAATACAACTATTTTTTAGCAAGGGTTTTTTGTTTTTTTTTGTTTTTTTTATCATTTTAGTAGCTAATAATAATACGTCTTTTGATCCCTAGAGTTGCTCAAATAACCTTAGTAATTTTTTTGCTATATGGGCTTAGTGGATGAATTTGTTATTGAAAGAATTATTCTAGGAGTCCAATTAATTAGTTATTTGCGCTAGAATAATTAATGGGACCAATTTAATTCATTAATTAATTAGCTTAATTATCCTGGGTAATTTTATATTGTGCCCAAGTAGATTAATTAATTAATCAAAGAGCTAATTTAATTAGTCATGGGATAATTCAGAAAATCCCTGGTCCATCAGGGTTTTTTGATGAGTGTGTCTTTCAGTAAACTTGTATATTAGATGTGGAAAGATTAAGTCTTAAGAATTTGAATTAACCTTGTTTAGGTTTTAGTAAAAGTGGTACCATTTTGTTTCTTGGGAATTGAGGTGGTGTTTGTGATGAAATATAAGTATGAAATTTTAAGTTAACATTTGTTCAATGATTATACAACTAGTCCTTATTCAAGGTTTAAGTAAATGTGGAATGGGGTAAAGAGAGAGAGAGAGAGAGAGAGAGAGAGAGAGAGAGAATAAAGCAAGGTAATACAAAAGCTGAAAAAACATTACTACATATCTTTACTAGGTATTTGTATTACCTTGCCAAAAGAAACCAAAAAAAGAAAAAAGAAAAGAAAGAAAGAAAAAAAATGGAGTAATGCAAATGTTGAAAAATCCTTATTACGTATTTTTACTAGGCATTTGCATTATCTTACTAAAAGAAAATGAGAATGAAAATGAATTGAAGACAAAAATGAGAGAATAAATAGAGTAATGTAATAGCTGAAAATCTTTAGTTATCTATCTTTATTAGGCGATTACATTGCCTTGTAAAAATGAGCATATGGACCTATCTTCTATTTACTACTTAGATTGTAGTAGTTAGAAAGTCATAGAACTTAGAATTAACTTATTAAACCTAGCTTATATGAATCACATCATTTATATTCGAAACTTAAAAATTTGAGATAGAACATGTTGAATGAGCATAAACTTATTTGATTCAACTTCGATGGGTCTATTCATATCTCTCTTAATATATTAGTTTACACAAAAATTGGCTTGGACAATAAGGTGTTAGGCTTAATTCTATTAATCAAAGGAGAAATAATACCTTTACCATCATAGCCAAACATTTTCCCAAAATGTTCTCTTATGTTATGCAAATTTATTTCGTGGGGAAAAGCAATTTACTTGTAGTACTTAGTGTTGTTTGCTCATGCAAAGGCTTAAATATGGGGATATGTGATCAGTGCTTATCATGTACATATTTTCTATAGTATTTATGCTTTTATCGTTGTAAAATCTTCTTCAAATCACTACTCCCCACATCACTTCCATCTTGTTTTTATTTAGGAATTGAAAAACACCAATTGGAGATGAACAAGGATAAAAAAGAATGAAAATGGAGCAAAAATAGAAGTTGTGGATAAAAAGAAGTCCACCCAGAGAGGTTTGACTAGAAGCTTCACTTAAGAGAATTGGACAGAGAAATGGTGGCCCAGGGAAGTGGCACTTCCCTAGGCCGTCTAAAAGACAACATTTTGGATGCATGGACCAATAACTTGGCGGCCCACCCTAGAGGAGTTGTTGTTCTGGCTTCCTTTGAAGATCCACAAGATTTTAGCTATATAAAGCCCTTTATAGCCTTGAAAACTAGTTCTTGGACTCGGGGTTTCTTTCTAAGAACACTAAGAGACTTAGTTTGCATACAAGAAGAGGAGGAGGACCAAAGGATTCAAGATAAAAGAAGAGGAGATTACAAGGAGACGTCAAGGAAGAAGAAGAAATAGCTTGTCTATGAGAGATTTCTTGCCTTTTCTTTGTAATCTAACTTTATAATTTTTTGTACTAAACTTTGATTTTTTTTATCGTAATGAAAGGTTATACCCTATTTTGTGCTTTGGGTTGATGTTTTTTACTTGGATATATAATTTTTATTCTACGACATTTAGTTATTTGTGTTTATTGTGTTATTTTAGTTGAGTTAGGTTATAATTGGATTTCTCAAATTATAAGTTATACCTTAATAATTTCAAGAGATGGGGTTAAGGTTTGAACACCCACCTAACTAATTTAATATTTTCTATCCTTGATTAACCTGAGAATGAGGGTAGGGAGTAGGGCTAATAACCAAAGGATTCAGGAAATTGCATAGAGATAGGGATTTTGTGGCTACTGGATAATTTGGAATTGTCCGTGGTGATTAATACATCATTGGATTGGGTTGATTAGGTAGAGATATTGATTAATCGAATTTAGAGATTAGAGATATCATAACTTGAGAAAGAGTGTGATTGATTTTTAACTCACATTGGTGCCTAAAATTAGAATTCATAGATCCAAAGGCTACTAAACTTTTAGGTGTTTAATGGGAGAATTCCGTTTGTTACATGGCCTCTCTGTCTTTCTAATTCCTTGATGAACTTGTGATTCTTTGTTGTGCAAAAACTTGATAGGTTTCCTAACATGGTTAATTATTGTACTTCACATTTTTTTTTTTTTACTAAATAATGGGAAAAGAAGGAAGTAAGAGTAATTACCACGTTCCTAAGGTTCTTCGATACTTGCCAATGATATTTATGCTATACGATAAGTGCACTTGCCTATATGTGTGTGTTTTATTTAACTTGGAATTTTAATTTATAAAACTAGTGCGATGGTGGGGCATTGTTGAATTTTTTTTTTTCTATATACACGAATGTGCATATCAAAACTTGTATCTCTTGATGGTTGTTCAAAATCTTCTTTTTATAAGAGAAAACTAAGGCTTCAAAGTTGATTTTAGATTGGACACAAGCGTGTACATGACCATGTGCTCCTAGAAAATTTGATTTTGGAAATAATTAAGGTACTGGTGGTACACGACGAAGTACATGCTCATTAGGACATTGATTTTTCTTACCTTGTTTAGCCTATGTTTAACTATGCACACCTACACGCTCTAGCAATGGCCTTGTTGAATTCAAAATGCATAAACTTGAGATTTCAAATCTTAAAACCAGCTTAAACTCATCAAAAAATGTTCTTAAGCTTCTTAATTATCAAATTAAACTCTAAAATTAAAAATATCATAATTAAGTATCAAATTATATATGAAGTTTAGAAAAATAAGTAAAAAGCACTTAAAACTTTGCTAAAAATATAGACTATTAAGCACACATCAAATTCCCTCACACTTAAGCCTTTGCTTGTGATATAACTTCTTAGGCGTCTTTTACAAGTGAATTTCATGGCTTATAATATTAAAAAACTCAAGAACAAATTGGAGCAACAAAACAGTGCATAATTGATGAAACTTCACGCTTAAACAATCACCCAACCTAAAAGCTTAGAATCCTAGGACAATAAGGCCTCTATATCGCTAAGAACTATTATATTACGCCTCCTAATTCAATACCTTACAACCTCTAATTAGGTAAGAAATTAGAAACCAAAGGGACAGAGAGATTTAGGAAATCAATTTAGCCAAACAAGAACCTTAGAATAACAAGAAACCAAGATCCTAGCATAAGCTTAATTGATCTATCCAAGAAGAGTTTAAAGACTTATCTAAGTGTTGGACTATTTCCCTAAGATAGGTCTTGATTTTTCCAAGGAAAAACCCTAGAGGAATCCTCATAAGAGAAAGTTGATCTCATAAAATATACCAAAGTTAGTTACATATATAATGTTGTAAGATGTGTGTGTGTGTGTGTGTGTGTGTGTGTGTGTGTGTGTATAAAGAGAGAGAGAGAGAGAACTTGGCCTAAGCTAATAAGGCAATCTTGCCTGCAAACTACACCGCCATGCAAGAACTTGCCTACAATTTGCATGGCCACTCAAGGCCAAAAATTAGCCAAACATGACTCCAGCAGGATTGGATGCATGAGCGTGCATCAAGATATGCAATCCTTGTTTTTGCACTCCAAAACTTGATCAAACTCATCTCCTTAGGTTTCTCTAGTATCCCCTTGATCTTGCTTGAATAATCATCAAAATGTGATATTTGAAGTCTTCAATTGATGTCCAAGGATCTCCTAAATTTAAATAATTATTTATATAGCCTTGGAGTCCTTCCTAAAACCTTTTGAGCATTACTCTTGTCATTAGACCTTGAATGGTTGGAATGGTAGATGTGATATTGATCCCTCTTCTTGTGAGTGATCTTCTTGGTGACTTGGATTTCTATTAGCGTGTCCTCAAGTAAGCCAAATTAATGTAAAGAAATTTCACAAGTATTTAACCTTAAGATCATTCAATAACTTATCAAAGCACTTCAAACACATCACATAACAACCATAATACTCAGTAACCATACTCAAATTTCAAGTATAATCCCCTCACATAGGTTCCTCACAAATTGATCCGATAACTCTATTTAAAACTAGCGCCAAGGTTAAGAACCCATGCAAGACATAAAAACTTGATATAAACTAGACTAAACGTTATAAAATAATAAACAATCCTATCATTCAATGAATCACATATTTCCCTTATTTTTTCACTTAGGAATTTTCTCTTTTTCTTTTTCACTTTTTTCTTGTAGCTTTTGACCTTGTTTGAGGTGTTATAATAGTCTTTTTGACAAGCACGTAGATAGTGAAGCTAACAAAACCATATAGAAGCCATGCATGCTACAGAAACAGAAGCCAAAAACAAGAAAAATGTAGAAGCCACACAGCGGAAGAATTATTATTTTTTGTTTACCTCTATGTGTCTTAGGTTTATTTGACAGTCAAGAAGATGATTGGACCACGGGTACAGCTCCTACTACAATGATATTTCCGAGATTGTAGACCTTTCTAGTTGAAATCCCGCGATTCGCCTATTTCTTCTTGCTTGCAGGAACGTGAATTCTCTTTGAGAACACAAAATATTCCACCGCCTATTACTCACTGGTGAAACAACTTAGGCAAGGAAAATCTTAGTCTAAAAAATATTTCTTGATCCTTTGCTATTAATTAGCAAAATCAAGATAACCAAAAGGAAAAGAAAACAAATGAGAGATTAAGAGAATACCAAAGCTTTTGGTGCTTTTTTTTTTTTTTTTTTTTGCAACCGTACTATTCACTCACTAAGATTCACACGATTATCTCTTTGATAACTTAAACACCAAAGTTGTTATTTTTCAAACCCTCTGGTTGTTATCTAGAAAACTATCACAGAAGATGTTGTTCTTTTTCAACTCTTCAGTTCTATGAATTAATTAAAATCCTTTTGGTCCAAGCTATTGGACTATTAATTTTATTTTTTATTTTCCTTGGACCTAATGAGCTCAAAATAATAAATATTAATTTTTTATTTTCTAGGCCAATAGAATTAACTCAATAAATAATTAATGAGCCCAAATAAACTAAAATAATTATTTAAGCTTTTTTTATCTAGTTTAGGCCCAGTTTAATTTTTCTAATTATTCAATTTGGGCTTAGGCTCTGAATAATTAATTAACTAATTAAATTAGATAATAATTTTAATTTTTCTCATTCTTTTATTTTATTCCAGTCTAAAAATAAAATTAGAATTTTTGAATAAAATAAAATCCTTTTAATTGAGACCATTCTCTCGACCTAAAATTAATTAGGGCTTACGGGCTATTTCGATGACCAAAAAGGCATATCACCTTGGCTGCAAAAACGACAAAAATACTCATATTATATAAATAGTTGTATTTTGTATTTTAAATATTTTTTATTATCACCATAAATAAATATTAACTCCAAGGACAGTGCTACGTTAGTTATACCTTCAACCTATAGGTAAAATAACTAAAATACATCTCTACACATCGTCATGCATTTAGAGAGGAAAAAGTGTACTAACACATCTCTAAAGGACATCTACCATCCTTAGGCTTTTAGTTCAATGATCCATGACTTTTTGGAATATTTTTGCTTTCCAAGGAAGCTAACTTAAAGTAAATATCCAAGTCATATTCCCCAGGGCCCTGGATAATGAAATCATTTGGACAACCACAAGGAATGATAAAAGGTAGAAACTATCTTGTACAAGTCTGTTTTAACTAACTAACTAGTTACTGAAGAACCTTAACTATAGTATATCAAAGCATATGCTTCCAGTTTCATCAGACTACCAACTTATACTCAAGCTGTAGAGAACAAATTCACGTTGTAGCAGTAGCAGTCTAGATTTCTACCGCACAGTACTTTTAGAAACTACTACTACAAGTCCAGTTCTACGTATTTAAAATACGCTTATGTTATGATACGAGAAGACTATTCAATAGCTAAAGGTAAGTCATTCCCTATTTAGAATTCATAACACAATAACTTTACCATGATGAGATTCTCATTCTCATTATTCGGTGAAGAACAAGAGCTTATTTGTTAAGTAACCCATAGTCCATACCTTACCGTGAAAGACCTCTATTCACATGAACCATTTACTTAAATACAATGGGTCTTTTCCAATGAAAATTGTGCATAAATATAAAGAATATTTCACAAATAATTTCTAAAAGAAACTTTTATTAATACAAGTCAAAATTATATCAGAAACCATAGTCTAAGAGGGCATACACCCCAACAATCTCCCACTTGCACTCTAAGACTAAGTGAGTCCATAGGTGCCCATCCCTATGGTGTCTAAGTGTCTTCTAAAGACTCTTTCAGCCAAAAGCTTGGTGAAGGGATCCACTAAATTATTCTATGAGGAAATCTGTTCCACCACGACTTCCCGTCTCTGGATGAAATCCTAGATCAGGCAGTACTTTCTCTTAATGTGCTTCCCCTTTTTGTGATTTCTGGGTTGTTTAGATTGTGAGACTGCGCTAGTGTTGTCGCAATACATCACAACTGGCTTGTCCATTTGTGGCACGACTCCAAGTTTAAAAAGAACTTCTGGAGCCAAACTGCTTTCTTGGATGCCTCCAAAGCTACCACATACTCAGCTTCCATGGTTGAGTCGATAATGTAAGATTGCTTGATCCTTCTCCATGAAATGGCTCCTTTAGACAAGGTGAAGATATATCCACTAGTGGATTTTATCTCATCCTTATCTTCTTGCAAGTCTGAGTCCATGTATCTTGTAGGAACCAAGTCATCAACCCTGTAGACCAGCATATAATCTCTCATACTCTTAAGATACTTGTGAATATGCTTTACAACCTACCAATGTACCTCTCTGGGGTTTGAATGATATTTGCTAATTAAGCCTACGACAAAGTAGATATCTGGCTTAATACACAACATGACGTATATGAGACTTCCCATAGCTGAAGCATAGGGAATCCTACTCATTCTATCTTTTTCTTCTTGAGACTTGGGATAGTCCTTCGGGGAAAAAGACAACCCAAGTCTACAAGAGATCAATGCTCCCTTACATGAGTCTATGCTAAACTTGGCCATCATCTTGTTAATGTATATAGCTTGGGATAATCCTAACATTCTCTACTTCCTATTTCTAAGAAGCTTTATCTCGAGAATGTAACTGACTTCACCCAAGTCCTTTATACTAAATTAACTAGATAGATAAACCTTGGTAGATGGCAGTGTCCCTATATCATTCCTAATAAGTAGAATGTCATCTACATATAGCACAAGAAAATTTATGTTTATGCTTTTCAGTTTCTTGTATACACATGGTTCATCCTCATTTTGAATGAAACTGTAAGATTTTACAGTCTCATCAAAATGAATGTTCCATGCTCTAGATGCCTACTTAAGTCCATAAATAGATTTCTTAAACTTACAAACCCTGTGCTATTAGCCTTTAATAATAAAGCATTCCGGTTGCGACATATAGATGTCTTTACTAAGATGGTCATTTAAGAATGCCGTCTTGATATCCATTTGCCATATCTATTCATTATGGCATACGATAGCAAGGCGGATACAGATAGACTTAAGCATGGCTACTGAAGAAAAGATTTCCTTATAATCGATACCTTCTTTTTGAGTATATCCTTTCACTATAAGCCTAGTTTTGAAGGTTTCCACCTTTCCATCCCCTCCCATCTTTCTCTTGTACACCCACTTACACAAATGGGTTTTATCCCTTCAGATAAAGTTATAAGATCCCAAACCTGATTAAAGTACGTAGATGTAATATTGGCTTTTATTGCTTCATGCCATAGATTTGCATCGACATCAGTAATAGCCTCCTTATATCTAGTAGGATCTTGTTCCTTATGGTAAAAAACTAGGTCAAAATCCTTTCTAGTCCATCTTTTTGGAATCCTAGATATCCTCCCATAATGATGAGGCTCCATTTGTACAGGTTCCTAAGATTGTGCTTCTTCTTGTTCTATAATAGGGTTAGAAGAAGTCGATTCAGAAAATAACTTCTCCTCGAGTTCCAACCTAGTTAAACCTTTAGTGGATGTACATTGATAATCCTCTAAGTATCTAGCATTAATACTCACAAGTATCTTTTGTTCCTTGGGATGATAAAAGTAACCACCTTTTGTTCCATTTAGATATCCGACAAAATAGCATAATTCCAATCTTGGTCTAACTTGTCTCTCTTGATGAGTACATAAGCTGGACATCTCATATTTTAAGATGATTTAGACTCGGCTTAAACTCAGTTCATATCTCATAGAGAGTCCTAAGTACTGATTTGGAAGGCAACAGGTTCAGAATATATACCGCTATTTCTAGAGCATATCCTCAAAAAAACACTAGAAGAGTAGAATGAGACATTATGCTTCTACTATATCCATCAATGTCTTGTTTCTTCTCTTAGCTACTCCATTCTGTTGGGGTGTTCCCAGCTCAGAGAGCTGGGATACTATCCCATAATATACCATACCAATGAGGTACTCTCTACCACGATCCAATCGTAATGTCTTGATTAGTTCACTTGTCTGATGCTCTACTTTAGCCTTAAACTCTTTGAACTTGTTAAAAGAGTCAGACTTGCATTTTATCAGGTAAATATAACCATACCTAGTACAATCATCTATGAAAGTGATGAAGTACCCAAACCCTCTTTTACTGGTGTAGATAAAGGACCACACACAATAATGTGAACAAGACTCAGTGCCTTTTTAGCTCTATCCGCCTTTTGGATGAAGGACCTTTTAGTCATTTTTCCCATAAGACAGGATTCACACTGAGGCTAACTTTCCAATCTCAATGAGCCCAAAGGCTAATAATAGATTAACCTCTAAATCCTGGTTGAGTTAATGTGACCTAACCTTAGATGCTAAAGATATGAGTTATTGACATTGGTCTTTCTCTCCCCGTTTAAAGGTTTAGATTGAGCATTATTTAATTGATTGTTAATAGGATTAATGAAGAATAGATTTTTATACATGTGCCTAGTACATATAACTTCTCAATTTCTATTGATAGTTATACCAGAATGGAAAGAAACAGAATATCCTTGATTTATTAGTTTTGCAACTAAAATAAAATTTTGTCTAAAACCAAGAACAAATAAAACATCTTTCAATACAAGTATTCTATTACAATCAAAAGTAAGTTCCAGTTCTCCCACTGCAAGGACCCAAGCTTGTGCTTTATTTTCCACGTGCAGTTCATGTTTAACCTTCTAGAGTTTTTAATCTTTCTAAATCCCTGCAAGGAGTTACAGATATGATCAGTGGATCCTGAATTAACAATCTAAGTGGAAGTCAATCCAACCATTAATATAGACTCTAGATAGAAAACTTTACCTGTGGGGTTTATCTTGGCTTAAAGATCTGGACACTCTTTTTTCCAGTGTCCCTCATTCCTATATTTGAAGGATTTATCCTTAGATTTGTCTTTGGGCTGGGACTTAGGCTGATGCTCTGCATTATCTTTCTCCTTTTTGAACTTTCCGGGCTTGGGCCCAGTTCTTGAAAAAAAAACCATAATAGCCTTGACTTATGGCTTCATCACCTTCTCTACCACCTGGAGCTCTTTCATCAGCTTAGTTAAACTCATATCTAACTCGTTCATGTTGTAATTCAACTTGAACTGAGTAAAAGAGCCCAGCAAAGATTCAAAAAATATGTCCATTTGGTCTCGGGGTCAATGATAGCTCCCAAGTCCGCTTTCTCAAAAACAGCAATCATTTTTAGTATGTGTTCTCTGACCGGTGCTCTTTCAGCCATCTTGGTGTTAATGAATGTTCAAATAGCCTCTTGCCTTGTGAACCGACTTTTGTCCGGGAACATCGTGGCTAGTGATGTATTGATATCGTATGCAATTGTCATTTGCTCATGTTTGGATTGAAGCACATTTGACATGAAGGCTATCATATAGCATCGTGCTATCTCGTCAACCTTTTTTCATGCCTTCTTAGCCTCATGCTCCTTATTGATGGAACCTTCCTCGATCATAGGACAGGTCTTATAAATGATATACTTAGACTCTTCGGTTGTGAGTATTATGTCCATGTTCCTTTTCCAGTCCGCATAGTTAGCACCTGTTAACTTATTCTCACGGAGAATAATGGCTAAGGGACTGAAAGAACCCCCGCCAACCATTTTCTAAATTTGAAAAATAAAAGAAATTCTCATATTTATAAAAACGAAATAATTTTTATACACTTTATCCTCATATTAAACTGATAATAGCTAGCCCAATCACTATTATATTTAATATGATTAATTTAGCTCTTAGAAAAACTGACATAACTTCTTGGGAAGATTAAAAGTTTCCTAAGCTAAGTGTATTAACCACCACAAATTAATTTCTCTTCTAGGTAATGATCTAGAAGATAACTGCATCGAGGGGATGGTTGTTTCTTATCATTTCTTATGGACATGCCTCGCACTATAACCGCCAATGTGGGCTAGTCAATCATAGTACATATCCTGAGTTATTAATTATATCCTTCCATTAATTCTAGATCCTTGTGGTATCTCAATCCTATACCGGTTCACTCCCAGGGTGACGCGAGGATACACACGATCTCTAATGAGGATCGTGATGGAAGCCGTGGGGTCACTGGAACCCCTTTCCCACTTAGTTTTTAAATATGGCATTTCTTGAAAAAATATTATTTGAAAATTTTCAATTAAGTTCCCTTTTAAAAATAAAATATCTAAATCCATAAAAATTTCTATATCAAGGTTTATACCATTTGAGAAATTTTCCTCATGGATTAATTTTATTTAAGCTAAGAACTTAATAATTTCAAAAAGTCTTCCATTTAAAACTTTCTGGAGATTTTGATATCAAGTGTTTATTTGACAAAAATAATTTTCCTTTGCTAAACTGAATTAAAATAGTTTTCCATTTTAACATACAAAAATTTCTAAATCCAAAATATTTTCTATGCCAAGAATAAAAACATTTAAGAAAAAAACCAAGGATTAATTTTTGTTCAAGTTAAAATTAACCATTTTATTAAAGAAAAATATTTTTTCGTATCAAATAAAATTTTTCAAAGACTTTGGTCTTTGAGAAAATGTACACATAGGAATTAAAATAAATAGCATGCTAGAAAACTGTAAACGTTTTCATACTTTTCTATTTTTAAACCTAAGTGCTCAAATAATAGAATTAAACACATTAATTAACTTAATTAATAGTCTTATTTAATCCTAAAAATCCTTTACTATTATTTTTCATATAAAATATTTAAAGACTATTAATTATTACAAAATAATAACTTTGCCTACTATGGGACCAAAATAAAAAAAGAAATAGCCCAAAAATAACAAGGAAAAAAAAATTTCCTCTTGGTATTGTGCACCCGCCACACTAAATCATGGCCCATGGGAAGACCTATGGACCATGAATTGCAAGCGCGTGCCCGCGATCCATGGGCACATGGGCTGCGCCAAGATTCAGTCACTACAGTGACCGCATCCTAGGGCAACCCATGTGCCCATGGATCGCGGGCACCCGCCTGCAATTCACTACAGTGACCGCATCCAGGGGAGGATGCCTTGCATCTTGCCTAGGATGCACTATAAATTGCCGAGCCGAGGACCACACTCGAGCCCAGCTGCGGTTAGCCTGGGCACCTGCCTCGGCTCTAGGTAGTCCGAGCAGTGGCTCGACTCAACTCCTCTGTAGCTCGTTTTCTTCTTCAGCCTTTTTTTTTTCTCTGCAAATTTTTCCAAAAACTCGCAACTTCGCTCCACGGTCATTACAGGCGGCCTCTTGTTACATTTTTTAATCAAAAACAAACACCACATCCATCTACACTCTTTCAAATCAGGTTTACACAATTGCTAAGCAAAACTTTAAAAATTATACTGCTTCCTAAACCTCAACCGCAAGGTGTACAGAGACTTCTACCCATACCAAAACGGTGAAGGATCTCAGGCTTTCATCAAACAATTCACTTGCCAATTTTATTAGCTAGCATGCATCTTTCCTAAGGCATTCAAAGCTTCATGCTCTGCTATCAATTGAAGTTAATGAAACCATACAAAAGTCATGCATGCTACGAAAACAGAAGCTAAAAAAAAGAAAAATACAGAAGCCACACATCATAAGAATTATTATTATTTTTTTGTTTACATCTATGTGTCTTTGGTTTATTTGGCCATGAAAAAGATGATTGGACCACGAGTACAGCTCCTACCCACTATGATGTTTCTGGGATTGTAGACACTTTCGGTTGAAATCCCTTGATTCGTCTACTTTTTCTTGCTTGCACGAATGCGAATCCTTCTTGAGAACTCAGACTATTCAATCACCTATTACTTGTTGGTGAAACAATTTAGGTGAGGAAAATCTTAGTCTCGGAAATATTTCTTGATCTTTTGCTATTGATTAGCAAAATCAAGAGAACCAAAAGGAAAAGAAAACAAATGAGAGAATGAGAGAATACCAAAGGTTTTATTTTTATTTTTTTTAACAAATGCACTATGCTCTCACAGAGATACACACGGTTATCTCCTTGATAATTTAAACCCCAGAGTTTTTATTTTTCAAAAACCCTCTAGTTGTGAAACCCCAGTCAAAACCAACCTTAGAGTAAGGGGGTTGGGATGCATATAATATTTTGTTGCATGTTTAAATATATTTTTATATGATTTTATGTGCTTTGGATTTATGTTTTATTGTTTCGAAGGCTTGATTGTGAGTATTGAATGAGAAGGGCAAAATGGTAATTTTTCTTGAGGTGAAAATGGGGAGATAGCTTGAGGATTAAATAGAAAAAATATTTTAGGGAGAAAATAAAAACAAGAATTGTTGTGGTTTAGTGGTTAGAGCTTTGGAATTAATTCTTGAAGTCTTGAATTCAAATTCCATCATTAGAGCTATAGCATGATTGAATTTTATTTTTGCTTGGGAAGTGATATTTTCGGCCTTAGGTGCTTTAGAATAGGGTAGAGGTGTTATCCTAAGGGAGGCATGATAGGAGTATCCTAATCCTACTCTTTTACCCTACACAAAATTCCTAAGGGGAATTCAGTTCCTCTTGATCCTTAATTTTTCCTATTTCTCAATTCATTAGTTTGTTCAATTTGTTCAAGTCAATTTTATTCTAAAAAAATTCCAGCAATATGCTGTGGCTTTGGAGGTTCAAAATGTCTTAGTGAAAGACATCTTGTGGACCGAAACCATGGAAGAAGGGGAAGGATTCCAAGTGAATTAATTTCCCTAGTGAACTTTCTAAAACTTCACTCTAGTTATGTTCATTTTCTTTCATGTATTGAACTGAAAATTTTCCAACTTCTTGTGCCTTCACGGTGTCGAAATTCTTAGCCATTATTCCCTCTCAAATGCTTCTAGAAAATGGCCCTTTTGATCAGCTTGAAATCTGAATTTTTCTGGCCATTTTCGGACTGCACAAAGGCTGTGCAAAACCAGAAAAATCATTGGGCAAATTCGCAGCTTTGGAGGTCCGAAACCAAGCTGTTTTCTTTCAGTTTTTGTTCAGCATCTTAGCCACATTTTTCCTCCATAAAGAAGGCTGGAAACCAGACTTGAAAGACCTCTGAAATGGCCTCCAAATCCTCTGCAAATCGGCTGGAAAATGGCAGCTAAAACTGCCCAGAAGAATTCCAGCCCTTGCGAAAATCCTGTGCAGAATTTTTTCCAGCTTGTTTCCTAATTCAGCCCTAGCCGAAACTCCACCCTTCTTCTGCACAAACCACCCTTAAACAGCCATGAACTGAACTCCATTGTCCTCCCCAAGCTTCTGTACGAAAATCCAATCATGGCTGCCCTAAAAGATTTCCAAAAAAATTACTGCAATCCTACCTTGATTGGATACCAAAAATTCCAACCACCGTAATTTAACAACCTTCCATAAAATATCCCTCAAACAACCAGACCTTTCCTTCACAATTATACTCCTTATTTTCAGCCACCCTTAGCCTCCTTCAACCAGCTTTCATCTAGCCGAAAAACTGCACAAGCAGTTAGCCATGGCAGCTTCCCAAAAGCTCTCCAATAATCAAAGATATTCTTGTTATATTTAGTTTCCAAATTTGCTTTCCAAAAATATTCTTTAAGGATTTCAACAACTAGCCTTTCCTTTTCCCTTCCAAACAAGAAAATAATCTACCAAAACCCTACAAGTAATCAGCCAACCCTAATCCCTTCAGAAATTCGGCCAGCCTTGAACAAAACCTCTCTACTCTCTTCAACCTTCACGAACACATAGCACACCAAGAACACTTACTCCTTCCTTTCGCCTCTCTAAATCACTTCAAACTTCTTCTAAAAATTCCAGATTTCATCTATACACTACCGGGAGTCCATTCATACCATTTTTAACATCACACTCCAAAATCCAACTTGCTCTTTTGGATAAAAAAATCAGAAATTTTGTAAAGGCTCAAGAACACCTTCAAGGTAGATTTGTTCAAACAACTTCATCTTCTTTAATCTTTAATTTCTAATGAATATACATATGAATAAGCACGCTAATGGACTCTCTCCTTCTTTTCTCTCTCTCTCTCTCTCTCTCTCTCTCTCTCTCTGGCCGAACCACTCTCCCTCTTGGCTGAATGATTTCATCAACCATGGCCATGCTTTCTTCATCTTCCTTGGACAGATTTAGACATCTAGGAGTTGAGATCCATTCGAAAATCCTTCAAGGTATTCACCAATCAAGTAAGCCTTTTTAACCCTCCTTTTAAATTTTAGATTCATGTCTCTAGGACGATATTAGTAGAAGATGGATTATGAATAGGGCTTGAGTATGTATTGTTGTGATGAGTTGAGATTGAAGCATTAATAAATGTGTGTTTATGATGGAGATGTGATCTATGCATAAGTTGATTATCTTGGTTGATTGTAGGGTGTTTTTAGGGTTAATGCATGCCTCCATGTCATAGGTAGTATTTGTGATCAAGTATGCTAGAGATTATGTCACCTTTGGTGAATATGATTTATATTCATGTTGGATTATTGAAGCCATGATTATATTTATGCTAGTAAAGGTTAGATCATGTCTTGATAAATTTAGATCTATGCTATTATACATGATTTGGATTATTTGATAAATTGAAGGGATGCATATGTTCATGATTGTAGTTAGCAATAGAAATATGATCATGATCTAGTTGTCCCAAAGCTAATTTTATTTCATCAATAAAATATTTAATATTATAATTTTTCTAGTAAATTCGAAAAAATCCCTAGGAAGGTAGATTTGGACTATTATATATATAATAAGGATATTTTAGTCAATTAAATAGTGATTTTGAAAGAAATAAAATATATAGGTATTATATGATCAAATAAAGCCTTTTATGAAAATAATCATAATAAGTAAAATATTTCTTATTTTTCAAGCAAGACTCATTAAAATTTGTTTTCAACTAATTTTAGTTATCAGTTATTTTCTAACAACTAAATTATTAATAAATCATTATTTTACCTAATACCACCTAAGACTCTTCATCAAATAAACTCTAAATTTTTCTTAGCAAGATTTAAACTTTCAACTTATTAGTACTTATTTCCCAGAACACTAATTATTTAAATATCAAACTAGACTTAGCCTATAAACCCATTTTATTTATTATTTGGCCTTAAAACTCAGGACACTAGGATCACGGTAGTAGTGAATTGAACTAGTCTTATTTGTGAAAGTGGATTTTAGCTTGAGATTGATTGTGGTTTATATTTACCCTGGGCGGGGTTAGGACAACTGTTGAAGACCTTTATTTTATTCAAGCTAAGAATCAGGTAAGCTCCTACACAAAACCCGATTGATGTAAAATGTTTATTATCGCAAGCCAAATGTAGAGTGCATGGACACTCAATTCTGCAAAGGCAATTGAGGATTAACTTCTTACTTATGTCAGATAAACAGACTATTTGAAAATCAATAAGCATATTTACTCAAGCTCAAAACTCTTTCCAAAACTGATTTTGACAAAAACTTTGGAACCCTTAATTGCCATTTTCATGTGGAACAGTGTTTTGTCCATTTTCTCCCAAGTGGGAAACGTCGTTGAGTACTCAATAAGGGTGGACTGCTAGGGCTAGTCTTTGAAGGGTTAGGGTAAGTCTCTCAGTAGGTGGCCACCTCTGAGGGGTAAGTCCTTCCCGGATAAGATGTCAGTCCAGTAGGTCGTGCCGGTCCGAGCTAGCAGTTTATTTTTCAGTCAAGTGACTGTGTTTTGCCAGAATGGACACCCGGTTGTTGTTTAGGTATAGAAAATGAGGAGTATCTTACCCGGTAGGCCGATCACCTATCTTTTGTCAGTCTGCACAAAGTGTCGACATTCTGACCGGTTATGGGGCCCAACGTGTGGTAACCCATGACCACCTTTTTGAGTAGTTGATTTTATTGATTATGTATGGTTGGAAAAGCTAAAACACCACTTTTGATTTTGACTAATGTTTATTGCTTGCCAGTGTTCTCTTATAAAGGTTTTATACTTTGCATTCACGAACTATTTCCACTGGACACTCAAAGCACACACGGGCTTATTGAGATTTCTGTCTCACCACCATGATTTCAGGTCGATCCTGCTATGGGGATGAGTAGCTAGATATTGCTTGCCTTGGAAGACTTTCTGATAAATTTATTTTGTGTAATGCTTTGGGGAGATGAGAGTGGATAAATTTTATTATGGATTTGTTTATGGTATTCTTAGATTTATTCTTAGGTTGTAATAAATTTTAAATTAAAGTATTATTTTTATTCCGCTATTTTATTTGTGTGACCTAGTTATAAAGACCCCTTGTCCTTCGGACGGGGCGACATCCCCGGCCCTAACGGGCCTAGGTAGCGGGGTGTTACACTAGTTGTTATCTAGATAAGCATCACAGAAGACGTTGTTTCATTTCAACTCTTCAGTTATGTGAATTAATTAAAACCATTTTGGTCCAAGCTATTTTGCCATAATTTTATTTATTATTTTTCTTGTACCTAATAAGCCCAAAATAAAAAATTATTATTATTTATTTTCTAGGCCTATAGAATTAACCCAATAAATAATTAATGAGTCCAAATAAATCAAAATAATTATTTAAGCCTTTTTATCTAATTTAGGCCCAAGTGAATTTTTTTAATTATTCAATCTGGGCTTAGATCCTAAATAATTAATTAACCAATTAAACTAGATAATAAATTTAATTTCTCTCATTCTTTTAGTTTATTCCAGTCCAAAAATAAATTAGACTTACTGAATAAAATAAAATCCTTTTAATTGAGACCATTTTCTTGACCTAAAATTAATTAGAACTTACGGACTATTTCGAGGACCAAAAAGGCACATCGCCTTAACTGCTAAAATGATCAAAATATCCCTGCTATTTAAATAGATGTATTTCGCCTTTTAAATATTTTCTAATATCACCATAAAAAACTACTAACCTGAAGGACAATGTTGCGTTAGCTATGTCTTCGACCTACAGGTAAAATAACTAAAATACTACCCTACACATCGCCATGCATTTAGAGAGGAAAAAAAAAGTGCACTAACACCTCTCTAAAAAATATCTACCATCCTTAGGCTTTTAGCCCAATGATCCACGACTTCTTAAAATATTTTTGCTTTATAAGAGAGCCACCCTAAAGCAAATATCGAAGTCATGTTTCCCAGGGCCCTGAATAATTGATCATTTGGATAACCCCAAGGGACGATATAGTGTAGAACCTATCTTGTACAAGTCTACCTTAACTAACTAATTATATATGCCCAACATACAGGTGTATTAGTCCTACTGAAAATCTCAACTATAGTATATCAAAATATACACTTCTAGCTTCATCGGACCACCAACTTATACTCAAGCAGTAGAGTACAAGTCCACATTGTAGCAGTAGTAGTCTAAGTTTCTACCGTATAGTACTTTTAGATACCACTACTACAAGTCCAGTTTTACGTATTTAAAATATGCTTGTGTTATGAAATGCGAAGACTACTCAATGGCTAAAGGTAAGTCATTCCCTATTTAGAATTCATAACACTATAATTTTACCATGATGAGATTCTCATTCTCATCATTCGATTAAGAACAACAGTTTATATATTAGATAACCCATGGTCCATACCTTATTGTGAAAGACCTCCATTCACATGAACCATTTACTTAAACACAATGGGTCTCTTCCAATGAAAATTGTGCACAAATATAAAGAAGATTTCACAAATAATTTCTAACAGAAACTTTTATTTATACAAGTCAAAATTACATCCGAAATCTAGTCTAAGAGGGCATCCATCCCAACAGATAGGAGTGTCTATCTATCTTTGATTACTCAACTAAGATCACAAATTCAAATAGCTACTAGCATTATTCATATTTTCAACCTAATATTTGAGGCTTTATGGGCCAAAAATAGCTAAATATAAATTATTTCAAGCTTTTTTTTAATCTTTTTTTAAAATAACTTCGGGAAAAAAATATTGGAAAATAATGTAAATTCTAACTCAATAGATATTTTACATGAACAACAGACATTTAACTAAGCTGCTAGCAATATTTAGGGCCACCAAACTAACTCACTCAAAATCTATAATACAATTTTCATACTCAATCTTTTTATATGATCACCTCATAGTATAGTTAATGAATAAGTAGTAAATTTAATAGATCGACAAGTTATATTATATCTTAACACATCAACTAATAGGATAAGTTACCTTGATTTAATAGCTCAACAAATTGTATCATATCCTAAAACATCAACTGACAAGATAGCTTACCTTCATTCAATCATACTTGAAAACAAGCTTATACAATTCAGCTTACATAGAATAAAACATCAAGAGATAATAAGACAATAAGATCATAAAAATAGAAAACTACCTTTCTACACTTAGTTTGTATATTACCCTCAATGTACCAAATATAAATATGAAAGAAAATAAATAAGAAATGTAAGAAGAAGATTCCTCTGAATACATAAAATGTTCTACCAAAAGCCAATATATCTATGCATCCATTACATGGTTGTCATCTTTAATATTTACATTGTCATCAACACCAGCATCACCATCAGGGACTAAGCAATGTCCAAGCAAGGTGGGGGAGGGGGTTAAAACCTACACTTCGAAAATATACTGTTAAGTTATCCCCTATCCAGATCATTAGGTCCTCAAGATAGCCCAAGGTTGATAAGAATCCAACAACACATGAAAGACCATTCCAAGAAGGAGGAAAGATTACATTGAAACAACTCAGGGTGTGTTGGACAAAATTAAAGATCAAAAGGTTACAAGAAGACATACAATTTTACAAGAAAAGGACATTGAAGTTTGGATATCATTAGGTGGTCAAGGGAGGGCAAAAAGGAGCTAAGTTTGATCAACAATACAAGTGGAAGATCAATGATTCCTAAGAAAAGGCTAATGAGAAGTTGAAAGGCAAGTTTGGGAAGCATAGTGTAAGGGATGCATCACTTGGTATGCAACCATCCATCAAGCTATGCAAAAGCATTAAAATATGCAAGTCTTAATAATTTGGCATAGAATCATGCACGGTCATGCATGATGCTATGCATGCATCAAAGATTTTAGCAAAACAAGATTTGCATGACCGTGTAAGAGCTATGCACAACCATTTACATGCTCAAACAACATACTATATTTTTATTTTGATTCTTATTCAACTTTATTTCATCTATTCTATTGTATCATTAGTTGCAAGCCTTTAAGACTTATAATTTGGTGGATTTTAAGCTTATAAACCCTAAGGACTTCCTTGCAATTTTCCTAGGGTTGAGTTTGTATCAAGTCTCCCATTGATAACATATCATTAAATGTGCATTGTAAATTTGGGTAATTGAGAAGTTGGAGAGAATTGATAACTCCCTGTTCTTCCAAATTCAACTTGGGTGCCTTCAAATTATATCCCTAGGGTTCAAGTCTCCTTGTGTGGGATTGGGGTGTTAGGGTGCTTTTGAAGAGGGGCAATTCTATTAATTTTGAGGTTCTAGTTACTTATTCTTCTAGGGTTCTAGATTATAGAAAAGGTAGGCAATCAGGCAACCAATTTCAAGAGTTGAATTTCCTATTTTGGTGTCTAATTATGTTCTATTTCCAGGTATTTTGAATTTCAAATTTTGGGTTTAATTGTGAGCCAAATTAAGATCACATTAGTTAGTATCAGATCTAGCTTGGTTTTGATTTTCATCGAAGTTGAAAATTTAAGTGAAAAACATAGGATCATCTCAAGAAATTGAAGTGAAAAACAAAGAAATTTGGAACAACAAAATCAGCCAACATTGCAAGTTAAATTGATAAGAATCAGCTTAGACAAGGACAATTTTGGGAAGGAAGATCGATAATCAAAATTCCTATTAAAGTGACTTGGTTTAGATCTAAATCAAGAGGTTTCTTGAAACCTTTTAAATCTATATGAAAGATTTATTAGAGTTCAAGGGTGTTTAGAGGACCAATAAGAACATCAAATGATCATTATACAAGTGGAAGTTTAAGGGAATGCAAATGGAGGTTAAGGATATGTCAAGAATATTAATGTGGAAGAGTGTAGGGATGATGCGCGTTTTTCGTGTATCCTATATTTCTATACACAGTGGACCTTGATTTTGTGCGATGTTGCACTATCTGATCTTCTTGACAATGGATCTTTATAACAGATTAATACGCTTGACACAGCAAAATCATTCTAAACCCTTAAATGAACATTTTATTCATTGATTATAACTTTGAAAGTACAACTCAAATTTGTACAATATCTTCAAAAGATAAACTAATAATAGTTTCTTCAACATCACGCTTCCATTGCACACTCTAATCACCATTCTATACATTAGAGCCTAAAAACATGTAGAAAAATTCATGAGTACAAAAATACTTAACGAGTCCCGTGTGTGCTCATGATTTTCATAAAATAGGATTTCATTACATTTCCCACCAAAACAACTTGTAAACAACACATGAAATCTCATGCTTGACACATAACAAGTATTTTCTTCACAAGGATATTAATAGTCTCACTATCTTTCAAATTCACATCGCTATCACCTTCAGAAGGAACATTAGCCCAACCATCATTAATACCATAGGAACATTAGTCCTACGAACATAAACATATATAACATATTTCACAATGAGAATGAATTCAATGGGACATAATATCCATGTTCATAAAGTGCTCGTTTTCATATATTTTGGAAAATCGCTTGCAAAATGGTATTTTATAAATAAATGGAGACTCACCTTACTTTTTAGTTCTAATTCCTCAAGTCAAACTTCATCAATTTGATAAAATCAATATCACTACTTCTTTTTTCTTTCCTTTCTTTGTTTCTTTCTCTCCTTTCTCCTTTTTCTCATTTCTCTCCTTCCTACTTTCTATTTTCGGATCTCTCTTTTCTTCTTTCTTTTTTTCTTTCTTTCCTTCCTTTCTCATATTTGCCACTTCCTTTATCTTGCTTCTTTCTTCTTTTGCTATGCTTCCTTCTTCCCCTATTTATAGATGTCCAAGAAGCTTAGGTAGCGTACTTAGGTAACGGCTTATGTCACAAGCTTATGTCATGGCTTATGTAAAATGATTACTCATCCCACAACTCACCATTTCTAGAACCTTTAGGGGACACTGGGCATGACGACTCAATATATCTAGAAGTTTATGGAAGATTATGGAGCAATTTAGAATAATGTGGAAACTTTTAGAGCCTTTTAGAAAAATATAAAATAATATGATAAATGTAATAAATATCTAAACTTTAATAAAGGTTGTGGGTCCCACATGACACCTATGCTTAATTTATTAAAAGTGTGGGCCCACATTATTAATGAAAAGCTAAGGTATTCAAATTAGAGTTTGCTTATAATAATAACAACAACAACAACAACAATAATAGACATGTTTTTAAAAGTAAAGAAAGAATGATAAGACTAATAGTATTTAATATAGTATAAATAATACTAAAATAATTTTGATCATAATAATATTACTAATAATGACAATATAATAGTTAGTAAAGGTAACGAAACATAAAGGGTCACGAAATAGGATTTTGAATAGTAATATAACAATAATGATAAAAATAAGAACATAATAATAGTAATAATAATCTAATATATGTATATTTTTATCACAAATAATATAATATGTATAAAATAGATTATTTCTTATCAAATCAATTATTAATACATAAAATATATTTTGCATAAAATGTTTATTTCACAAATAATGATTTTCTAAAAATAGCTTTATAAAATTCATGAAAATTCTTCCAAAGATATTCAAGAATTCATAAGGATAGTAAAAATCTCCCATTTTTAGGATGGCTTAGGCGGGATGTTACAGAAATAGTAACAACAATCCTCATAAATCAAGCTTTAAATTAAAATGCCAATTACTAAAATCACACAATAGGGCAAGCATACCCATCCCATAGTATAGGGAATAGTATGTATGGAATCTATGGAAACTTAGCAATTACCATTACTCTACTCTACACTCATTGTCTAGCGAAATTAAATAAAGAGATAAAGTAAGTAAAACTAACTAAACTAAACTATTACAATAAAGAGTACATTGGACCCGCATAAGAAAAGTTATGAGAATCATCAAGGAGTAAGAATATGGAAAAGGCCATGTACAAGAAGAAATCTCCCAAAAACATGAAAAGTAAAGAGTATCAAATCTTAATTCGAGCACCGGTATGAGTTTTCAAGAATAAACTTCACTCTCTCTCGAGTTATGAAATTTCTTTCCTAAGGATCAATTAATTGGTATTTCTACCTAATCAATCTAACCCAAGGAAGCATCACACTCACCCATCACACAAAAGGTACCCTAAAAGTCCCAATATCCCTATCTTTAGTTAATATTAAAACCCCATTAACTACCAAGATCTAATCCTTCAACCCCTCTCTCAAGTTAATCAAAGAAAAACAAATATTGAACTAATTAATTTGGTGTTCAACTTCTAACCCCATCTCTCAAATTCATAAATAGTGAAGCAATCAATTGATTAAATCAATCAAGACCAAACAATCAATCGAACACAATAATGCACAAGTAATCAAATACAAGATATTAGAATTCAACAAACCATAATAATAACTCAATATAAAAACATGGATTAGGTTTCATCCTTCAAATACAACTAAATCATATAAATCTCAACATTGTTAAAGTATAATACAAAGAAAAAGAGAGAGCTTCACTTATAGATAAGACCTTGAACTTCTTATTCTTTAAATTTCCTTGAACAGCCCCTTCTTCGTCTCCATAATTCCCCAAGATTCTCCCTTTCTGGGTGTTTCTTTGAGCCTCCAAAGGGATCTCTTGGTTGCTAGACAACCAAAGATGTATTTTTAGGGTTTATAATGGGGTATATATGGTGAAAGTATACATAGTGAAAAGTGAAGGAAAATAAGAAAATACACTGTGATGCACGCCTCTATGCAGGTGGCTAGACTGGCGAGCCTTTGATGTATTCTAGGTGGCCTAAGAAAGTTCTACTACTTTGGGCCGCCATCTACTTTTCTTGAAATGTGAATATTTGTTCCTAGGCGGCATACGGATGTTCTGGTTCCCTAGGCCAGCATTCTCCTGGGCAATTGCTTCCTCCTGCTGCACATTAGCGGCCTAGGGAAGTGTATCTTCCTTTAGCCACCATTTTTCATCTCGTTGACCTTGTCTTCGTGCTTTAGGTGGCCTAGGGAATTAGAATTTCCCTAGGCTGCCTACTTTATTTTCACTTCTTCAATTTTTCTCAATTTTTGCCCTATTTTTCTTCATTTTCATCTTTATAATCTCCAATTGTTATTTTCTTTATTTCCTACAAAAAGAAGATGAAAAATGTGTGGTGAGTAGTGATTAAACCAATAATTTATCACAATTGAAGCACAAAAACGCTAAAAAATATGCATACGATGAGCTCTCATCATATATCCCCACACTTAAATCTTTGCTTATCCTCAAGCAAACCACACTTATTCACAAATAAAGAATTAACTAATGTACAAATCAAGTACCCTACATTTATTCACAAATTAACCAGTGTACAAATCGCGTAAAATACATTCATTCACAAGGACAAAGAATAATTAATTTTACAAGTATGATGAAGAATATTCTACATAGCCTTCTAGGTGAATTTACAATAACAACTTAGCATATATGCAATAAGGTCAAAATGGTAAAGAGATTATTTCTTCCTCCAACTAAGAATTCATCTCAATGCCAATCTATCCAAGTTAATTCCATGCATACCCTTATATTAAGGTAGACACAACCAAGAACTTCAAAGGTAAATTAAACAAGTTTATGCCAAATAAATGTGATTCACTATACTTCTCCAATTAAGAATTCAAATAAACTGATTCATATGAGATAGGATCAAATGATTCACACTGAAGTCTCGTGGCTTACCCCAAGTACAAGCATTATATATGTTACATTACAATACAACAAGACCTTACACTTTGGTACAACAATACAACAATACATTTCAATTTGAATTGGTAAAGTAGGAGCCTCTCATTTTCCTATAATTTTTCTTCATATAATGGAATGTGTTTATAATGGTTTCAATTGGAATGCTCTTTTTGCATCCCTTGCATTTTTTGCATTTTTTTTTTTACTTTTATTTCTTTTTCTTTCTTTTTCTTTTCTTTTTCATCACACATTGTTTTTCATCATAGGACATGCATTTTGCATTTCTAGAGCATTTTTTCTCCTCACTTCAGTAGGCATATTAAGCAACCTACCTCATGCTCCTACTTGCCTTTTTATTGAAAATTACAATAAATAATGGAAATTTTGCATAATACAACATACAAAATAAATAAATGAATGGATGAATAGAAATTGACACGAAACTAGAGAAAACCCAATTATCCATACTCTATATTTCATCACTAAGTTTTCATCCATTATCAAAGAATTAAGCTTCACAACATTTTTAAAAGCATAAACAAGATTAACTCACTTTTCCAAACTTAGTCTATGTCATGCTCAATATATAAGTGTACATAAAATTAACTTTCCTAGAAAATTCTTAAGTAGAATTCCCAAGCAAAAAGATAAATAATAACTCCACCAAACTAATATATATAAACACACATACAAAATCTTAAAAACTAACCCAACAATGCCCCCAAAAAAAATCGAAAAAATTTTAGCCTAAATGAAAAGGCAAAAATTTTAGCCCAAAAATAAGAAAATACCAAAATAAATAATGTAAAATTGTAAAGAAAATATTATTCAATCTCTCTCCCCACACTTAAATTAGACAATGTCCTCATTGTCTACAAATTAAACAATACACGCATTTTCAATGGGACTAAAAGAAATAGAAGAGATGAGAAGTTAAAGCAATACTCCGCCAAGGATCTTAAAGCTCAATTATAGCATAGGAGGGAGAGGAAGAGGATGATTGTCCAAAAGAAGAAAATCTTCAATTCTGTAAAAACAAAGAAAAATACAAAAGTATACCAATGCTAAAGAAATAGTAACAAAAAGAATACAAATAAAATAACAAACAAAGCAAATATAGATAAAAAGAATACAAGGAGTTGTTGCCAAAATTCATTAGTATCAATATTAATACCAACACAAACCATCATATGCTAATATATGTACATAAATATTACTAATATGCCATAAAATCAACTAATATAAATAATACAAGAACATATGTTAGTATCAAGAACTATACTATGACCAATACAACAAAGCCAAAACACAAATGAATGACCCAATCTTTTCTCTAAGGATATACTAAATCAATGTATAGATGGTAATATACTCTAATCAATACCTAACATATATACACATAAAAAATACTAGTATACAAAGCACTAGAAGTATTATATATACTAAGGGTTTTTACACAAAATAAAAGATTACTACCATAGCATCCACCAATAAATTATTATTATAACATCCAAATAATTCAACAAAGTCTTCCAAATAATCAACCATTAATCTCAACAATAAAATCACCACTATATAAAAAATTACAAAAACTTAACAAAATTTCCACAAAAAAAAAAAAATCAATAGTCCGCAAAAATATAATATCAACTATACATACCAACCAACTCTCAACTTATTCGCTACTACCACAATCAAATTTTCAACCTCCAATACATATATATAATACAACAACAATCAAAACTACCAACAATACTTTCATTCTCAAAGCAACACTTAAATTCTCAAAACTCCAATACCATTACAAAAATAATGAAACAAATCCTATTATACAACAATCAACCACAATAACTATCTTCCACAATAATAATAATAATAGCCAATTACAACAACATTTTCATCATAAAAAATGCTAACACAACAACAACAATTACAAAATGCCCTAACAACAGCAATAGTAGTATACGACAACAAAATTTAAATCCAATGAATCCACTATATATAATTGATGAGTTAATTTTGGATGTATAAAAAACATCAATTTTAAATCCATCCCTTAGTCAAATTTTAAATAAAACATTAATCTCAAAATATACATACAAGTAAGTATACTCATCGTAAGTATAGTATAGGGAATTAAGGAGTATCGATTCTCAAAGAAATTATTGGGTATCTCATGCACATCATATACGGCGCAGCAGAAAAATAAGAACGAGATACCAACCCAGGATCCGCATATGTGTGGAAAACAAGACATAAAGAGAGCAAAGGTAACAGCTTTACCCTTCTTTGAGCGTCTGAATAATAAAATTTTTCTTTCTTCAAGTTGAGGCGCGATCCAGCAATCCTCTTGATCAAACACCACGAGAGTTGAATATCCAACCACTATAATCACAATGTGTGATTATCTCTAACAAAAAATACATGCGGAGGATCACACTCAAGCACCAAGATGTTTATGTGCTAGCATAAACCAAAATGGCAGCTAGGGTTAAGGTTTTTCGTTTCCTCTTTGTTGAAGAAAAACGAGAGAGAAGAGAAGGTTTGGAGATGTTTTTTTTTTTTTTTTTTTTGCGTCAATTCCTCTCAAGCTAGGGTTTCGTGTGTGTCTTACACATATCACGAAAAACCTGCTAAAATTACTCCATCTAAAGATTCTAAAACAATTAGAATTCCCTAATAGTAATTGGAAACATCAAGTTCTTACAATTACAACTTAGACCATTAACTAGTTATAATTTGGCCACAACACTTCTCTTTCTCACAATTAACCCCACTATGTTATCAAATAACATCTTGAGTATATAATCCTCTATTGTGTGTGACCTATTAGGTTTTCTAGTCAATTGGTAGCGAATATGAATTAATCCAAACGTCTTTGAGATTAATAATCCATAATTAATTAGAATCTAATCAGGATTGGTTTATTAATTCATCAATTAATAAACCAATATTCCTAGATCATGAGCGGTATCTAGCAACACATCATGACCACCCAAGAGTCCAGGAAGTCAAGTGGCTTAACATGAACCATTCAATAACAAACTACAGTGCAATTAACTCCTTTCACCATATAATATCTCATTCAGTCTGGAGTACAGAATTAGTGCCAACTCCCTCCAAAATATATATTAATTCTGGCTCGAATATAATAGTACTTGTACCAGGAACCCACTACTCTAGATATGTATCAATTGGAACTGTTTCCAATACATATTCACATTGGTCAAGGACTTCTCGAATAGTAATTCCTACAAGTGGCCATGAGATATTCGCCCCTACTATTAGGAGTGGTGAATCCTTTATTAACCCTTTCAACTACTTTCGTTTATCTCACAATGTACCCAATATCCATCCCATAGGCGGCCCTCGATCTAGCTCCAGAGATTAGAATCAAAGCACAATGCTCAACAAACAAAGTACCTTAGAGATCTCAAGTCTAAGAATACTTGCACGTTTGCTCTATTGAGATTATATCACTAGCACTAAATAGTTATCCATGTGATTATCTCATAGCTAGGTCATCCAACATACTTGTTCAATTAACAAGCATCCATGTGTAAACTTTGAGCATCTCAATACTCACGGATATGAGAACTACGACCTGATCAAATCAGGAAGTCTAACATATGCTAGTCTTAACGCATTAATGATGCCATGTCTCATTAATACTATGACTAAGGACTATTTAAGTAATAACACTATACAGTGTAGTAGGAATCTCATATCATGATCTCTATCATGATTTCTTTAACACGGTGTTGTACTATGGACTTTATCTAACAGTTATATTACATAAAAGTAAACAAAAGAAACTATAAGATAAATAATGCCTTTCATTAAAATGAAATATAACGTACAAGTGATTGCCTCTAGGGCATAACACTAACAAACTCCTACTTGCACTAGAGCCAATCATTTATATATCTAATACCGAATGACTCAACATGCCTATCATATATATATATATATATATATATATATATATATATATATATTGTATAGTGCTTTTGGAAGTGGGTCAGCTATGTTCTCATCCGTTGGAACTCTCTTTATCATTATTTCCTTAGCTACTTCAGAAACGACCATGTACTTAACTTCTGTCGTAGAGTCGGCAATAGTCTCTTATATGGAACTCTTCCAACTAATTGCCCATCCACACAACGTAAACACGTTGCCAAATTGTGATTTGAAATCATCTTTATCAGATTGAAAATTAGCATTAGTATATTCGTTTATTTTCAAATCAACTTCTCTATATATTAAGAACACATCATTAATCCTTCGTAAGTACTTAAGGATTTTCTTTACAGCCGCCCAATGACCCTCACCAAGGTCAGATTAGTATCTGCTCATCAAACTGAGAGCACAAAATACATCAGGCCTTGTACATATCATAGTGTACATGATAGATCCAATTGCCGAAACATATGGAATCTTACTCATGTGATCCCTTTCAACTTGTGTCTTGAGAGACATTGACTTTGAAAGGCTTACACCATGTGACATGGGTAAGAATCCCCTTTTAGATTGATCCATGCTAAGCCTCTTTAGCATTTTGTCTATGTCTGTAGACTGTGAAAAACCAAGCAACATTTTAGATCTATCTTTATAGATCCTTATTCCAATAATATAGGTTACTTCACCAAGGTCTTTCATGGAGAATTGTTTGGACAACCAAACTTTAACCATTTGCAAAACAGGTATATTGTCTCCTATTAGCAATACGTCATCTACATAAAGTAATAAGAAAATGATTGTGCTCCCACTAACCATCTTGTTGTTGGGAATATGCCCTCTTAGACTAGTTTTTCTGATGAAAATATCGAATATGTTAATAAAAGAATTTATTTTCAAAAATTGTTTGTGAAATAATTTTTTTTTATTTGTGTACATTTTTATTTGGAACAGACTCATTGTGTTTGAATAAGTGATCCACGTGAATGGAGGTCTTTCACAGTAAGATATGGATCATGGGTTATTTAAACACATAAACAGTTGTTCTTAACCGATTGATGAGAATGGGAATCTCTTCATGTTTACGTTATTATGTTATGAATTCCAAGTGAGAAATGGCTTACCTTTAGCCAGTGAGTAGTCCACTCACTTCATAACATAAGCGTACTTTGAATACGTAGAATATGACCTGTAATAGTGGTTTCTTAAAAGTACTATATGGTAGAAACCTAGTCTACTACCGCTATAGCGTGGACTAGTACTCTATGACTTGAGTATGAGTTGGTGGTTTGGCGAAGCTAGAAGCACATGCTTTGATATACTATAGTTGATGTTCTATTGGAGGGCCAATATACTTGTATGTTGGGTATGTGTGACTAGTTAGTTAAGACAGACTTGTACAAGATACTTTCTACATCATATTGCCCCTTGTGGTTGTCCGGATGATCTAAATATCCAAGGCCTTGAGAAACATGACTTGGATGTTTGCTTTAGGGTCGCTCCCTTGGAAAGCGGAAACATTTCAGGAAGTCGTGGATCATTGGACTAGAGGTCTAAGGATGATAGATGTCTTTTAAAGAGGTGTTAGTACACTTCTTCCTCTCTAAATGTACGGCGATGTGTAGAGGGATATTTTAGTCATTTCACCTGTAGGTCGAAGACTTTGCTAATGCAGCATTGTCCTTGAGGTCAATATTTCCTTATGGTGATATTAGGAAATATTTAAAATGCAAAATACATCTATTTATATAGTAGGGGTATTTTGGTTATTTTAGTAGCCAAGGCGATGTGTCTTTTTGGTCCTCGGAATAGCCCGTGAGTCCTAATTAATTTTTGGGTTGAGAAAATGATCTCAGTTGAGAGAGTTTTATTTTATTCGGGAAGTCTAATTTATTATTGGACTGAAATAAAATAAATGGAGAGAAATTTATATCTGATTTAATGGGTTAATTAATTATTCAGGACCTGGGTCTAGTTTGAATAATTAGAAAATTAACCGGGACATAAACTAGAGGAAAATAATTATTACTTAATTATTTATTGGGTTATTTATTTAATTAAATCCCAAGAAATAAATAATTAATAATTAATTATTTATTGGGTTATTTATTTAATCCCAAGGAAAATAATTAATGTTTATTATTTTGGATTTTTCGGGTCCAAGAAAAATAATAAATATTATTTTGGCCCAATAGCCTGGATCATAGGATTTTTCCGGACACAATTTAGAAGAGTTTAGAGTGAAACCAAAATTTATTTTGTAAATAATATTCGGGTTTTAAATCTCGAGAATATTATTTTTATCAAGATAATTATTTTTGGTTTCATGACTCTTGGCTTTCTGTGTGGAAAAATAAAATTAAAAAAGAAAAAATAAAAATAAATATCTCCTGCATGGCTCTTGGATATCTGGCTTTTGGTTTTGCATTTAAATCAAAGAAAGCCAACCGAAAGGTCTCTTGTCTCTCGGCCTCTCATGTGATGTTTGGCTTTTGGTTATCTGGCATGTGGCTTTTGTTTTCTATAAAACATAAGAAGCCATGTGAAGAAATAGAGATAGAAAGTGGGTGAGGATGGCCAGTGAATATAAACCGTGAGTTTGTGGAAAAATTGAGAAGCTTTTCTCTCCCAAATTTTGTGCTCACCAACTGGAAAATTAGGCAGGGAATATTCTGTGAACTGGAAAGCTAGCATTCCACCAGAGGAGAAGAAAGAACCGGAGAAGGAAGAAAAGAAGCTTCAGTGCACTGGTGATCATGGACGATGGAAGGAAGAAGCTGTTCTTGAGCTTCAAGCCATTCAACCATGTTCTTCAAGTTTTTAAGGCATCAAGAGGTATGTTTCATGCCCACCATGATGCTCTCATACTCTGTTAATGTTCTTGTTCTTCCATTTTTATACAACCGTATGCATGCTCTGTAAATATGCCAATCCTTCACTTGTATACACAAGGCTCATCCATGTTTTGAATGAAACCAAACTCTTTGATTATTTCATCAAAATTGATATTCCAACTCCTAGAAGCTTTCTTAAGTCCATAAATAGACCTTTGCAGCTTATACACCTTTATGCTATCATTGGATGTGAAACCCTCAGGTTGTGTCATACACACTTCCTCAGTTAGATTTCCATTTAGGAAAGCTGTTTTCACATCCATTTGCCAAATCTCATAATCATAATGAGCAGCAATGGCTAGGAGTATCCTGATGGATTTTAACATGGCTACTGGTGAAAAGGTTTCGTCATAGTCAATACCATGTTGTTGACGATAACCCTTCACCACTAGTCGTGCTTTATAGGTAACTACGTTACCATCCATATCCATTTTCTTATTAAAAATCCATTTGCACCCAATAGGTTTAATTCCTTTGGGTGGATCAACCAAAGTCCATACTTGGTTGTCGTACATGGAATCCATCTCTGACTTCATGGCCTCAAGCCATTTGCCAAATTCTAAAATGTTCAGAACATCCTTGTAGGTAGTAGGCTCATCTTCATCTATGAGCAATACATCATTGTGGTCACTAATGAGAAATCCATATTTCTCAGGTGCTACACATATCCTACCAGACCTATGAGGTTCTTGTGTAGTAGAAGGTTCATCTATTCTTTCAATAGATGTGGGATCAGACGGCTGATCCTTGTTTGTTTGATCTTCTTGAACTTCACTAAGTTCAATTTTACTCCCACTATCCCCTTTGAGCACGTGCTCCTTCTCGAAACAAACACTTTATTTTCAGAGGGTAGGTAGAAGTAATATCCGAAAGATTTTTTCGGATATCCCACAAACAAACACTTGTCAGACTTACTATTAAGTTTGTCTAATTGTGGCATTTTAACAAAGGCAGGACAACTCCATACTCGCAAGTGAGATAACTTTGGTTTCTTACCAAAGAACATCTCAAATGGAGTAGAATCAACCAATTTTGTCGGAACTCTATTTAGTATATAAACAGAAGTCTCTAGTACATACCCCAAAACAATTTTGGTAGGTCTGCAAATGCCATCATGGTCCGTACCATGTCTAGAAGGGTTCGATTCCTTCTCTCAGATACATCGTTATATTGAGGTGTATGTGGTGGAGTCCATTGAGATAATATCCGATTATCTCTAAAATAACTTAGAAACTTTTGGCTCAAGTATTCTCCATCTCGATCAGATCTTAGAGTCTTAATACTTTTACTAAGTTGTTTCTCTATTTCATTCTTGAAGTCTTTGAACTTATCAAAGGCCTCAGATTTGTATTTCATTAAATACAAATACCCGTATCGTGAGAAATCATCGATAAAGGTTATGAAATAATTATAACTTCCTCTTGCTTGTATTGACATTGGGCCACATACATCAGAATGTATGAGTTCTAATAACTCCTTGGTCCATTCTCTTTTTTCTAAAAAAGGAGTTTTAGCCATTTTACCTAGTAAACAAGACTCGCATGTGCTATATGATTCATAATCAAATGACCCTAAGCCACCAAGCTTGTGTAACTTAGAAACATGATTTTCGTTTATATGGACTAAATGACAATGCCATAAGTAAAAGGTATTAGAGTTATCTATTTTAGGTTTCTTATTGTTTATATTGAGAATTGGATTATCCAAATCTAGAACATATAAACCATTAACCAGAGTTGCTGAACCATAATAAATATCATTCAATAAAAAAGAACAACATTTATTCTTAAATATCAAATGAAATCCATTTAAGTCTAAACACGCAACTAAAATAATGTTTTTCATTAAAACTAGTACATAATCTCGAAGGCAGATTCAGCTCATATGTCCCCACAGTAAGCGCAGCAACCTTTGCCCTATTTGCAGTACATAGGTCCACGTTGCCTTTCTCTAACCTTCTACTGCTCTTTAGTCCCTGCAAGTTATTGTACAAGTGAGATCCACATCCAGTATCTAATACCTATATTTCATTTCTAAAAGTAGTATTTATCTCAATCATAAACATTACCCAGAGTAGAAGTAGAAATGCTTGCAAGCTTCTCCTTCTACTTCTTATCCTTCACGGTCTCCAAGTAGGCCTTGCAGTTGCACCTCCAGAGGCCCATCTTACCACAATGATAACATGGGCCCTTGGTAGCAACGTCCTTATTCTTCACACCACCTTTGGGCTTCATGGGGGCCTTCTTCTTTTTTTGAACTTTCTTCTTAAAAGAAGAAGATTCTACCATTAAAACTGCATTGAAATCCTTCTTCATGAAGGACTCCACAGTTTTGAAAAGATTGATCAACGTAGGAATGGTGGACCCAATCTTGTTCATCTGATAGTTAATTACAAATTGTGAGAAACTATTAGGCAAAGATTGTAGAATTAAGTCAATACTGAAGTCATGGTCCATTACGAACCTAAGAGATCTAAGCTTCTCTATTAAGCCCAACATCTTCAGCCCATAAGTGGCTACAGAAGAACCCTCTGCCATTTTACAACGAAATAGTTACTTCGAGATCTCGTATCTCTCAATTCTGGCTTGGGCGTCAAATAGCTCTCGAAGATGTAGTATAATCGATTGAGTATCCGTATGCTCGTGTTATTTTTGCAGCTCGGGAGTCATGGATGCCAGCATAATACATGATACTGTATCACTATCCTCCTTGTGCTTTTTATGGACAGCATACTCATCAACATGAGCATCTTGAGTTGGTGGTGGCGGAATAGGAGTATCTAGCACGTAGAGCAACTTTTCCGATTTGAGAACGATTCTCAAATTTCTATACCAGTCGAGGTAGTTTGACTCATTTAACTTGTTGGTTTCTAAGATACTATGTAGGTTTAGGTTTATTGACATGATGCAAGTATCCTAGATGTAAAGATAAAGAGGATTAGCTACTGTATATGCACATGAAATGTAAATAATTAGGACTTTAATTAAACACATTTTTACTCCACTATTTTACTCAAATTAATAACCCCCACTACTAATTCGGGAAAGCCCGTTGGAAGCTTTCCTAGTAGATAGATATCCAAATTTCTCAAGAATAACATTAGGTTTGCCCAAAAAGCCACCTTTAAGTTCATTAGTAGGTATCCAATACCAATTACATCGTATGTAACTACCAGATCATTAGGTGATTAACAGTTTTTAATCTTAAAGCCTTTTGGGCTACCCCAACTTTTCCTCTAAATTTCTTTATGCTTGAGTTTGCCCAACCGAGATAAAGAATTAGTTAAGCCCGACCCATTAATTAGGAATTTAATTCCAAATGAATTTAATTCCATAGCTTGAACATGTCTGATATCAAGTAGGCTTAGGTTTGCCATAAAAGAAATTAATATAGTTAACCCTATGTGTTCATGACTGATTTAAGTAGAAGGTCTTACCTTCTCGCCTTATTTTGATTGTCATCTCCAAAATAAAATAATTCTACTCCTACCTAACCTACGTAAACTAATTACATAATTTCCTAAAGAGAGAAAATCTAGAGTTACATTCGAGAGGAGTTAGATGAGATGATAATTACACAAGAATTCTAGAGAAAACAGGACACACATGCCCTATTTTATAAAAACCAAAATTGTAAAATGCATGAACAGATATAATTAGTTTTAGTCCATAACCATCCACCATGCCATTAATTATGCTTAAACAAAATAAACATATAATTTTTATTATTCCAAAATCACTATTTTGGAAAAATTAAAACAAATTCCAAAATCAACATTTTAGAAAACTATATTTATTTTAAATTTTCAAAATTATTATTTTGAAAAATAAAACTGTTTGTCTCAAAACTAATTTTGAGAAAATGCTTTTGGGTCCCGTCTCTAGTAGCGAAAATGATGGTCCTCTTGGCTAGTTAGCGTAAGAGGGTCAACGGGGCAACGCCCCTTTAAAGAAAATTTTATTTTACCGGCTCCCATTATATGAGATTTTTTCTTTTCAAGATCCTTTTTTTTTTTTTTTTGGAATGTCAAAACAGAGTAGAACCGGCACCGGTTTGGAAGCCAGAGCTGGCGCCGACTGCGGTCTGGTTTTAAGGAAAATTTTCTCCATAAACGATTTCTGGACGTCGCGTAATAGTAGGGAGCCAGTGCCAGTTTGGAAACCAAAGCTGGAGCCGACTGCAGTCAGGAAGAGGCAGCGATTTTAAAAATTTTTCCAGAAACAGTTTCTGGAGCCTTCTTCTTCTGCAAATTTTTAGTGAGAACAATTCTCAGCAGTATTTTCTATTTTGAAGCTCAAAACAACAACCAATTTATTAGTTTAAACAAAAACAAAACAGAAAATTAGGATGAAACGGAAGGCAACAACCATGTTCAAGGAAACGTTTTTCTGAAAAAGGAAAAACTGCAGCACATAAAGAAAACATTTTTCGAAATATGTTGTAACTATTACACAAGCATATTGTGCTATGGACCCAACCCATAATGCTTGAAACGATTTCGACTCGAGTGAAAACAATTTTCACAGTGAACAAAGACATACACGATTACATGAAACAGCTTTCACGCAAGAAACAATGTTTGTAAACCACACATAGCCAGGCTCTGATACCACTGTTATGTATCTCACGCATATCATATACGGCGCAGTGGAAAAATAAGAACGAGATACCAACCCAGGATCCGCATATGTGTGGAAAACAAGAATAAAAAGAACAAAGGTAACAACTTTACCTTTCTTTGAGCGTCTGAAAAATAATTTTTCCTTTTTTAAGTTAAGGCGCGATCCAACAATCCTCTTGATCAAACACCACGAGAGTTGAATATCCAACCACTATAATCACAATGTGTGATTATCTCTAACAAAAATATATGCGGAGGATCACACTCAAGCACCAAGATGTTTATGTGCTAGCATAAACCAAAATGGCGGCTAGGGTTAGGGTTTTTCGTTTCCTCTTTGCTGAAGAAAAACGAGAGAGAAGAGAAGGTTTGGAGATGTTTTTTTTTTTTTTTTTGTGTCAATTCCTCTCAAGCTAGGGTTTCGTGTGTGTCTCACACATATCACGGAAAACCTGCTAAAATTACTCCATCTAAAGATTCTAAAACAATTAGAATTCCCTAATAGTAATTGGAAACATCAAGTTTTTACAATTACAACTTAGACCATTAACTAGTTATAATTTGGCCACAACACTTCTCTTTCTCACAATTAACCCCACTATGTTATCAAATAACATCTTGAGTATATAATCCTCTATTGTGTGTGACCTATTAGGTTTTCCAGTCAATTGGTAGCGAATATGAATTAATCCAAACGTCTTTGAGATTAATAATCCATAATTAATTAGAATCTAGTTAGGATTGGTTTATTAATTCATCAATTAATAAACCAATATTCCTAGATCATGAGCGGTATCTAGCAACACAACATGACCACCCAAGAGTCCAGGAAGTCAAGTGGCTTAACACGAACCCTTCAATAATAAACTACAGTGCAATTAACTCCTTTTACCATACAATATCTCATTCGGTCTGGAGTACAGAATTAGTGCCAACTCCCTCCAGAATATATATTAATTCTGGCCCGAATATAACAGTACTTGTACCAGGAATCCACTACTCTAGATGTGTATCAATTGAAACTGTTTCCAATACATAGTCGCCTTGACCAAGGACTTCTCGAGTAGTAATTCCTACAAATGGCCGTGATATATTTACCCCTACTATTATGAGTGGTGAATCTTTTATTGACCCTTTCAACTACTCTTGTTTACCTCACAATGTACCCAATATCTATCCCATAGGCGAACCTCGATCTGGCTCCAAAGATTGGAATTAAAGCACAATACTCAGCAAACAAAGTACCTTGGAAATCTCAAATCTAAGGATACTTGCACATTTGCTCTATTGAAATCATATCACTGGCACTAAATAGTTATCCATATGATTATCTCATAGCTAGGTCATCCAATATACTTGTTCCATTAATAAGCATCCATGTGTTAACTTTGAGCATCTCAATACTCACGAATATGATAACCTCCGCCTAATCAAATCATGAAATCTAACACATGCTAGTCTTAACGCATTAATAATGTCTTGTCTCATTAATACTACGACTAGGGACTATTTAAGTACTAACACTATACAGTATAGTAGGAATCTCATATCATGATCTCTATCATGATTTTCTTAACATAGTGTTGTACTAGGGACTTTATCTAACAGTTATATTACATAAAAGTAAATAAAAGAAACTGTAAGATAAATAACGCCTTTTATTAAAATAAAATGTGTCATATACAATATACAAGTGATTGCCTCTAGGGCATAACACTAATAGGAACAAGTACATACTAATCATTTTTCATTCATTATTTAACCGACTCAATAAAGTGATAAAGAAATAAATATAAATATAAAAATTATATATATATATATATATATATATATAACTCATAGAGAGAAAAACATGTAATTAAATAATTATTCTCAAAAGTATGTCATGAATCATTCAACACTCATCACAACTAATTATTTTCTCAGCATCATGAAGGAATATAAAGTAGAATTTAATTGTCTCCCAAGTCATGAACTTACTTATGTAGATTCCACTTATTTCCTAATCTATGGAATCAATATCTTGATTAAATTAGTAGAATTTTCAATTGCACTAAAACAACCAACAGATGCATTAAACTCAATTTCTTATAAATTATCCCTATACTCTAGGCGATAATAATCATGAAATTGGCTAATAACCCTATGCTCTGGGCAAAATTAACTAATCTTTGATTACTTAGGTTCTTTAATCTTAACTTCGTTTCCCAAGTCTATTAAGATTTAACAAATATGTAGAATTGATTAAATTAAACTCAATCTAACTTCGTTTCCCAAGTCTATTAGATAAAAATTTAATTCCATCAACCTATCAAATAAAATCAAGTAATCAAACACCAAGGAAAATAATTAATTAATCAAAGAACTAAATTAACTTAAAATCATAAATCCAAGAATAATATCCAAATACAATTAAAGAATTAAAATTATCGTTGTTCAAGAAAAAGAAGACAAAGGAAAGAAATAAATACTCATAGACAAGCTTTTCAATTTCCAATGAAAACCCCTCCAAGAATCAATGCCTCTTGAATTATTTCTCTAGAAAAAAATATTGGTGATGCACTTTAAAAAATATATATATATCTAAGTCTCTACATTGTGCCCCCCTTTTTCTATGTAAATAGCTTGTATTTATAGACACAGAAATTGCCTAAAAGAATCCTAAGTAAAGAATGAGTATTTTCCCAAAAAGCTTTGGAAATTAACTCTAAGTCACCGCATTTAATTGAGAAACTAAGAATTCCTTTTTGTTGTATGTACTAAAGCACTTTAATATTTTTTGAAATTGGCTTCAATTGAGCCACATGGAAGCCACTGAAACTCCTTTGAATTTGCATCGGCTCCTCTAAGCCACAAATCGAGCCACTAAACTGTTGAGCCAATTTCCATTTGATGTCGACTCATTGCTAAGCCAACAAAGCTTTGTCTTTTCTTTGATGAACTTTTGTCCTCTTCCTCTTTTGCTTTATGTCTTTTTCATTTGCTACCTTGGCCCACCGAATTTGTTGCTTCCTTTTTCTTTGTTGCTTTTGTCCCTTGGTTGAGCTATTATCTCATTTTCAATTCTTTTACCCAATTTCCACTTGTTCCTCTTTTTCATTTAATTTTTTCCCTGTTGTCCTCTATTTTTCCAATATAGGACCAACGCTAGGTCCATCTTCTTGGCCTGGTGCTAGGTCTTTACCGGAAAATTACACAATTAGCTCCAAATTTCACCTATTTTTGCATAAAATTACAAAAAAAATCATTTTTTAAGTGAAATATCAAATAATAAGGAATATGACTAGTTATTGTATTAAAAATATCTCAAAAAAACCTCAAATAATTAGAAAAATAATGATGATTTTAGCCCCTATCAATAATTTCCCAAGATAGCAACATACAACAATATCAAAAAAATAATAATACAATAAATATAATAATACAACACATTGGAACTTTATATAATTTATTTATCTCAAATACTAAAAAGAAAATAATTGAAACAACATGCAAACAAGATATAAAAGGAAACAAGTCTATATACAAATAGTTGTTAGTATTATGCACAAATATAGAAACAAATATTTACATAAAAGAATTTATATATATATATATATATATATATATATATATATATATATATATAGCTAAATCAACAAAACTCAAGGGTTTCATGTTATTGACAATCCCTGGCAATGGTGCAAAAAACTTGATGCATATTTTTCGTGTATTGGAAATAGTAACAACAATCCATATAAATCAAGCTTTAAATTAAAATGTCAATCACTAAAACCATACAATAGAGCAAATATACACATCGCATAGTATAAGGAATAGCAAGTATCGAATCCACAGAAACATAGCAATTACCACTACTTTGCTCTAATCTCATTGTCTAGCGAAATTAAATAAAGATGTAAAGTAAAACTAACTAAACTTTACAATAAAGAGTACATCGGACCCACACAAGAAAAGTCACGAGGATCATCAAGAAATAAGAATACGGGAAAGACGATGTACAAGAAGAAATCCCCCCCCCCCCAAACATGTAAAATAAAAAGTATACCATTACGTTTATCAAATCCCAATTTGGGCATCTGTATGAGTTTTTCAAGAATAAATATCACACTCTCTCGAATTATGAGATTTCTTTTTTTAAAGCTTAATTAATTGGTATTTCTACCTAATCAATCTAACATAAGGAAGCATTACATTCACCCATCACCCAAAAAGTATCCAAAAGTCCTAATATCCCTATTTCTAGGCAATATTGAAAACCTATTTACTACCAAGTTCTAAATTGTTAACCTCTCTCTCTCGAGGCAATCAAAGGAAAACAAACATTGGACTAATTAATTTGGTATTCAACTCCTAACCCTATCTCTTGAATTCATTGATACGCATTTTTTAGTATAGAAAATATTACCAACAAATTACACAAGCAATCAAGATTTAATTAAAATGTCAACCACTAAAACCACATATACGGGCAAGTATACCCATCGTATAGTATGGGGAATAGCAAGTATTGAATCAACGAGAATTTAGGCTCCCACCTCACTTTAGTCAAATTTTTTTTTAGCCAATAAAATAAGAAGAGACTAAAAAGAAAATAAATAAAGATAAAAATATATATAACTTAAGGATGTAATTTCATGTAACTAGACAATTTTCTTGAAAACACAAGATTGAATCAATTACCATTCATCACAATCAATTGTAATCTTGGAATCATGAAGGATTTAATATAGACTCACTTCATTTGCAATCCATAGAATCACTATCTTCTAGTTAAATTAGTGAACGTATTATGTCTTGACTAACTTATCCAAAAGATGCATTAAAATTAATCTTCATATAAACCCCTATATTCTAGGTGATTTAAAACATGAAATTAGTCAATGAATCCATATTCTAGCAATCATTAACCAACCTTTGATTACCAATGTTCTAAACAATTAACCCCCTTTTCAAGCAAGTTAAGAGATAAACAAATATAAAATTAATTAATTGAAGTCATTACCAACCTCTTTTTCAAGCAAGTTAATAACAAAAATCAATCAACCAACTCCGTAAGAAAAATAAGTAATCAAATACCAAGAACAACAATCAATTGATCAAAAGTGTCAATTAACTCAAAATCATAATCTCCAAAATAATATCCAATTACAATCAAAATATTACACACATCATTGTTAAAGAAAAGTAAACAAAGGATAAATAAAACTCACAGACAAGCCCTTCTTCTTCTCTTGAAAACCTCCTTTGAACAATGCTCATTTGAGTGGTGATTAAGTCGCTTGGTTGGATCCTTCAAATCACACCTCTCTCTTTTGTTTCTCTTGTATTTATAAGCCTTCTTGATACCAAAACTCGTTGCTTGAGAAGTCTAGTCTGAATAGAATTCAAAAAATACCAAAATCCTTTGAAAAATACCAAATCAAGCACAACTGCCTTTGTGCAAAGTGGACCTTGCACCGAGTCTAGTTGACCCACATGGCGCCGGGTCCAATCTATTTTTCCATAGTAGACCTGGTGCCTAGTGCATTATCTGGACCTGGCGACGTCTCCAATCTGGAAACTCTCACTTTTTTGCTCGAAATGTACTCAATTTAGCACAAATTTGTCAAAAACACTTTTTACAAGCAAAATGTAAAATAGGAAAGAATATTCCTAGTTATTACAACAAATGTATCTCAAAATAACCTCAAATAACTAGAAAAACAATGGGGATTTTAGCTACATACCCTCACACTTGAACTTTTGCTTGTCCTTGAGCAAACAAGAACTAGACACTAAGCATTTAGAACAAGATAAAATAATTTAGCAAATTTTTCCTTAGAAAACTCATCCATAATGAAGACATAACCTTCTTCTAACCTTAAACATAAATTCGCCATTCATTTAACCCTTTCAAAACTTTATAAACTCTTGTATTAAATCAAACAATCCCAAGGCCATCAAAGTTAAGTTAATCAAGCTTATATCTAGTACAAGAAAATCATCTTACTCGTCAAGCAAAAACATAGATAACATAAATTATATAAGTCAAGTCATTTAACCAATTCAAGTATTATAAACTCAAATTTACACAACTCAAGTTAGTGAAACAAGGAAACACTCCACTTTTTTTTTTTTTAACTCTCAAATTGTTTTTCAAAGACTTAGGGAATTTCTAGCTTCAAGTGAATGGATTTCTCTTCACGCACAGTATTGGCCCCCCTTATAGTCATCATTTATCATTTTTTCTGCAATTTTCTTTTTCTTTCTTCTTTCTTTCCTTACCTTCTTGCCTTCAGGGTAGCCTTAAGAGAGTCCGATGCTTCTTTGTTTCTTCTCTTCCATTCATCGTATTGGCACCCTTTTCAGCAAAAGGTCTCTCTCTTTTTTGTTTAAAGATAAAAGCATTTTTTTTCAACTCATTTTTTTTTTCATCTCAAATTTTTCTTTTTCACTCAAAAAAAAAAAAAAATTCCTCACATTCCTTATTCACAACCCAAAGTCAAGCAAACTTTTAATCCATAATACAAGAATTAATCAACGACTCTTCTCATATTTCATCATATCATCCATATTCAAACTCAAAGAATAAAACAACCTCAAATACCAAATATAACCAAGGTTAACTTAAATTCTCAAGACTTAGCAAAATCCAACTTAATACATGAGTCTACCTTTTAAATCAAAATCCAACCATAATGAATGACAAATCTACATCCAAAGTTAAAAAAAAAAAAAAATCACAACTCTATTATAGAAAAATAAGCTCAATTTTAGCTCCCAAAAATCTCCTAACTTTCAATTTTTTCAACAAAATTGTTTGATACCAAGTGAAAAAACCCTATGGGGGAAAGGGGTGAATAAGGTTTTTAGAAAATTTAAAATGCTTTAAAAATATGTTTTTAGAAACTCCTTTGTATTTTAGATTGAAGAGATTTCAAGTAATACAACGAGAAGCTTTCGAAATGACTTAAAGATCAACTACAATTTAAATGAGAAAAGACACATGATGCAATTAATACAAGAGTGAAAATGGGTTGGTGAGATCATAAAGATTTCTTTTGAGAGATTAAAAAATTTTGCGCAAGGAAGAATGTTGCGGGCCAAAATTAAATACAGAGAGAGAGAACACAAGATTTATAATAGTTCGATCTACCAAGATCTACATCCACTACCTTCAGCTCACACTTAAGGATTTTCAAGCAGATTTCATTCACCTAACTCAATGGTGTCAATCTACACCAATTACATAAGAGGATCACCACACTTGGTTTTGCCAAAACCTCTTAATCAATCAACAAATCGAGGTTCACTCCAACTAGGTTTTACACCACAACCTTGATACACAAAGAGGATTATAGTAATGAAATAGAAATAGCTCACTCTTTTGAGCATATATACAAAACAAATAAGCTCAAACAACCTTTACCTTTTTTTGAAACAATTTGATTTCACTTTGAAGCACTATGAAAAAGAGATTTTGTATTCTACAAAGCAAGAGTGTTTCTTAGAAAGATAGGACAAAAATCTACTTTAAAATCGAGTTTTAAAACCTTTTATAAGAGTAAAAAGTAGAGTTCCAATAGCAAGTTTTGCGCTGTCAGATTTGCCAGATTTTTAGACTCAAGGATTAGATGATGGTGCATCAAAAAAATAAGTCCAAAATAGCACTTTTTCAAGCAGAATTGATTTGACACTACACACAGGATTTTGGATGAAGTTTTTGGATGCAGAGTCATACAAACTACTCAATTCAAAATTCTGAAGACTTAAAGCTTTGAAATCTTTTTGTTTGAGTACTTTAAGGTAGAAATAAGCTGAATTTTAAGGTAAAGAAGACGTGGGAATTTACACAGATAATACCTTAATAAGGATTCCTAGTCTAAGGTTTTCCACAAGGATTTCTTGGCATGCAATCTCTTAAGCTTAGTCTTCTATTTTATCACCCATTCTTAGATTCTATTACTCAAGAGTTGCTTAGCCATCTTATTTGCACGCCTTGGAAAAACTGAGCTCAAACATATCCTATAACATGTAAATCACACAAGTTAGTCCTCATAAATATTTGTCATAACTCAAAACATAAGAGAATGTCCTTAGGGCTAACAATCTTTCCCCTTTTGAGTGATGACAAACTTGATGGGATTGTGATACAAAAATAATAATATGTACAATACGGACATGTTAGATCGAGAGAAATAAGAATTTTTTTTAAACTAAAATGCATTTTCTCATTATAGGACTCAAAGAGTGCTTATGAGATTAAGATAAGAAATTAAGGCATATGCTCACAAATATGACTCAATGAGCCTATGGCCCAACCAACCTCCATATCCTCCTTCCTTCCATCACACGACTATTCCTTATGAGAATAGCCGCTATTAAAAAATGTATGAATATGTATACAAGAAGATATAGAATATAATTCATAAGATGAAATGCTCCCCCTTAGTATGTGCATATATGAATGTATGCTATAAGATCACAAAGTACGATTTGAGAGAAAACTAGATTCAAACTTTGGACTTCCAAAATGTGCATCCAAAACTAGATGGAGTGAGACTATGGAACTTTTGATCTTTAGGTTTTGGATGTCCAAAACATATGTCCAAAATAGGGTAAAGTTAGATAGAAGCCAACCTTTTAGAACCCATTTTTGGACAAGACTTTTGGATCAAGAAAATGTGTGTCCAAAACTCCCCCTATATATATGCAAATAAAAACGAGTTTTTGGAGATTTTGATCCTGCCTTGTTTTCTCAAGAAATTTCAGACTTCAAGGAAAGTTTTGAGCAATGAAAGATATATGACTAACTATCCTTATCATCTAAGATTTTTTAACATAGAGCATATTATAATAGCTTTCAAAACTGATTGTTTAACAACCCCAATCTCAAAGATACCTTTATGTACACAGTTCAAACTTCTTTGACCAAAACAGGATATCAAACTAGTTTTCATTGAATCACTTAAATCTTCTTAGACCGCAGCAAACTATGATCATAATCAATTAGAGATCACAAATCATACTTATCATAAACCAATATACAATCAGTATATGATCATAAATCATTATTTATACAAAGAAAAATTAGCACAGGATGCTGGTTTGATCAAACCCAAATCCCAACATGAATGTTTCACAAGATCTTAAGGAATATTCAGAGTCTACATACAAGTACGTTGCAGTCTAAAACATAATAACTATTTCCAATCCATAGCACAACAACACACAACATCCAATCACAATTCATTCAACATCAGTCCATAACACAACAGTACATAGGCCAATAATATCCAAATCAACAGTAATCAATAGTAGAGCATAATTCCAACAACATATTCCAACAGCATATCACAACATAGCATATTATAGCATAATCAGTGCACAGTCACAATTCCAACTACTATTTTTCTCTCCTTTTGTCATTAATTAAAATGTAGAATAAGGAGAATAAATAGTAAATATCGGGGCTAGAATATATATATATATATATATATATATATATGAAGTAGAGAAAGTAGCTAAAAAGCAGAAGGTAAAATGTTCAAATACTTGAGCAGAAATAAAAAATTGTCAATAAAAAAGCAGTAAAGAGTTTCTGGTAGAGGGAATCTAGGAATCAATCCACAGAGACAATCACTTAGGAAATATGAGAAGTTTCTATCTTGGACTCCGCACTCTTTTTGGAATACTGCCTAGCAAGCCTACTGGACTTCTTCTTAACGACCACATGCTTTTGTCTTTTTCCAGATGAGATAGGGATTTCTGTAGGGGCAGGGGGTGCAGATTCTTCCTGATGTGGGGATGTCTGCCTTCCTTGTAAAGAAGTTGTCATTTCCTCATCCTACCGCTTTTTCCCAACTTCTTCTTCGATCTCAGTGGCAAGTTATTCTTTAGTTACCTTTTCTAGAGGTGGGGCTTATAGAGCAGGCATTGTTTCATCCTTTTTATCCTTCTCTTCCACTGTAGTCAACCTATTTCCAAGAATCTAAATTTCTAAACTGAGGCTGTCCACCTTAATAGCTAGCAAATTAATTGCTTCCGGAATGCTTTCACTGATGCCTTTGTCCTGAGTTCTCTGTTTGCCCTTGGTAGAGGATTCTTCCTGAGGTTCTAACTCAACCTTTCTCTTTATTCTGGCAGATGGGGCACTCTTACCTTCATCTTTTACCTTTAACAGCTTTTCTTTTTCATCATTTACAGCATCTCAAAGCAACTTCCACTCATTGTCCAATCTCACATATCCCAATGGTTCAAATGACTCAAAGTTGTACACATTAATTTTTTAAGGAGCAGGAGTGATAGAATTCAAATCAACACTAAAATGCCTAAACACCTTAGTCAATAAGTTTCCATAAGGCAAGGCTTTATTGGAGGTGTTCCTCGTTTGCATCATCAACTTCACATACAATAGCCTAAACTTATTGGCCTATTTTCAAAGAGCGCCAACATGATCACCATTTGTATAATGTTGATAGAAGTTTTATGTCCAAAGTTTGGAACCACCATGGTTGAAACCATGTGGTATAGGATCCTATCCATTCCATTCAACCACTTCATGTTCCTGTCACTCAAGTTCTTAAAACTCTTCCCGGCAGTAAATATACTTTTAAATTTCTCCAACTCAAACAGATCAATTCCTTTTGGGAACTTGTTCAGTTCAAAATATTGAATCCAAGCATCTCTGACCTCACACATTCTGTTCAACAGGCGATGATCAAACTCAAGATTCTTACCCTCAACTCTAGAAGTGTACCACCGGACTATGAACCCTCCTCCAGTTTCCTCTAATTAGCTTTTTCTCAGGTTAGCATAGAATTCTCATACGAGAGAAGTAAACAATTTCTCATCAACAAATAATAGGGCTCCCCACCTGAGAGACTCAAACATATTTAACACATTTGAAAATTTCAAAAAAAAATGCTGGATTTGCATAATAGACAACAATCACCGTTCGATTTCTCGAAACCCATTGATTAAAATCAAATTCACTTTTAGAATCTAAAAAGTGAGGTACCTGGGTCTCGAAACTTTCCTATTCTGGAGATGTTTAGAAGATTCGGTCTGAGAAGCCGAGAGTTCAGGAGCAACTTCTTTTCCCTTTTCCATTGTAGTAGATTTCTTCTTCATCGTCGAAGTGATTTTTCGGACTTTCTTTGACTTGGGTTTGGTTGATTTTGGTGATCTTGCCATTGTAATCAGAGGGTGAAGGCTTGGGCTTTTAGTTGTTCAAAGAGAAGCTTAGAAAAATTTGAGGGAAGAAAGATGAAGTTTGGTTGGTTTCAGAATTCAGGAGAGAAGAGAGAGAGAAAACCTTTTTTGAATTCCTAGGAGATTGTGATAATAAGTACACTCAAGTACATTGGAAAAGGGCTTTTTATCAGAGATTTCAAAAGCTATCTTGAGAAAAGTGCTATTATTTTGAATTTCAAAAAGAAAAATCTGGAGACAGTTATTCTTGGAGGATATATGAATCATCAGTGTTAATTTTATTTTGGATTCAGGCTTCATTCAAAATGCTCGTCCAAAAAAAAAAAAAAACTCCTTAAAAAGAGAGTTTTGGAAAGTGAGTTTTGGATTTACTCTCTGAAATGCTGAATCTAAAATCATTGTCCAAAAGTTGTTTCTCCAGTGGTTTTGTAAATAAAAATAACAAATCTTTGGCATATATGTCAGTCACATGATCTTTGTAATTCCTAAGCCTCTTCTCAGATTATTGAACCTCTCTTCGGCCAGTGATTTTGTGAAAATGTCCACAAGTTGTTCATCAGTTGGGATATATTCAACACATACATCTCCTTTGAGCACGTGATCCCTAATAAAAAAATATTTAACCACAATATGTTTAGTCCTAGAATGTTGAATAGGATTTTTAGTTAAATTGATTGCACTTGTTTTATCACATAGTATAGGTATGTAATCAAAATTGAGACCAAAATCAAGTAGTATGTTTTTCATCCATAGAATTTGTGCACAACAGCTCCCTATTGCAATGTATTCAGCCTTGGTTGTGGATACATAGGCCTGTTTTTTGCTATGCCATGACACTAGAAAGTGTTCAAAAAATTAGCAGTGCCTGCTAGTGCTTTTTTGTTTCACTTTACAACCTGCATAGTCTGTATTAGTATAGCCTATAAGATTAGTTGCGTTAGTACGAGTATACCATAAACCATAATCGTATGTTCCAACCAAATATCTAAGGATGTGTTTCACAACACATAAGTGAGATTCCTTTGGGCACGATTAAAATCTGGCATAGAGACAAACTAAAAACATAATATCTGGCCGGCTAGCAGTAAGATATTACAAACTTCCAATCATACCTCTATATTTGATTCATCTACCTTCTTACCATTTTTATCCTTGTCAAGCTTTAGAGAAATACACATAGGTGTGCTGATTTCTTTAGATTCATTCATACCAAACCTTTTGAGTAATTTCTTAGCATACTTAGTTTGATTTAGGAAAATTCCATCCTTGGTTTGTTTGATTTGTAGCCTGAGGAAGAAGTTGAGTTCTCTCATCATGCTTATCTCGAATTTTTGCTGCATAGTCTTAGCAAATATCTTGCACAATGAGTCATTAGTAGCACCAAAAGTGATATCATCAACATAAATTTGAACAATAAGAAGATCATCAGAATTTTCTGACTTAATAAATAGTGTAGTATCAATCAAGCCTCTTGAAAAACCTTTTGAGAGCATGATTCCACTAAACCTTTCATACCAAGCTCGTAGGGCTTGTTTTAAGCCATAGAGAGCCTTTGAGAGTTTGAAAATGTGATTTGAAAAGTGCTCATAAATAAACCCCGGAGGTTGTTCAACATATACCTCCTCTTTAATAAAACTATTCAAAATAGCACTTGTATCATCTATTTGATAAAGCACGAAATTTTTGAAAGATGCAAAGGCAAGGAGCATTCTTATGAACTTTAATCTAGCAACGGGACCAAATGTCTCATCATAATCATTGCTCTCTTCTTAATTGAATCCTTGGACAATAAGTCTAACTTTATTTCTAATCATGACTCCATTTTCATTAAGTTTGTTTCTGAAAACCCACTTTGGTACCAATAACTGGATAATCAAGTGGTCTAGGGACGAGTTTCCAAACATAATTATGCTTAAATTAGTTAAGCTTTTCTTGCATAGCTATTATCCAAAAATCATCATGCAAGGCCACATCAATACAGTTAGGTTCTATACTAGAGAGTAGAGAAAAATTGTCTATAAAATACCATCTAGTTTTGACTCTACAACTAGGATCACCAATGATTTTCTCTTTTGGATGACCGATTTTGTACTTCCACTCTCTTGGTAATCCTTGATCCTGAGCTCTTCAGTTTCTTACTTGCTTTGATCAGCTTGTTGTTCTTCCAATTCCTCTTCTTTGGCATAAATGTCCAGCAGTGGTACTTTGTGTTATTTTTTCCCTCTCTCTTTTGAACTTCCTACATCATAATAATCTTTTCTTGATGTATAAATGTTAGATTCATCAAAGATAACATGTACGGATTCTTCCACACATAGAGTTCTCTTATTATGCACTCTATATGCCTTTTTATTGGAAGAGTATCCAAGGAATATAGCCTCATCGGATTTGCTATCAAATTTTTCAAGATTGTCTCGAGTGTTAAGAGCAAAACATTTGTAGCCAAATACTTTAAAATAGAAAATTGATGGAGTTTTGTTAAATATAAGCTCAAAAGGTGTTTTTCTTAAAAATGGCCTCAACATCACTCGATTTATAATATAACACGATGTATTTACAACTTCAGCCCAAAAGTATTTTGGAAGAGAGTTTTCACAAATCATGGATCTAGTTATTTCTTGCAAGGTTTTATTTTTCCTCTCAACAACACCATTCTATTAAGGAGTTTTAGTAGTTGAAAAGTTGTGAAAAACTCCATATTCATCACAAAAGTGTGTAAACTCACTGTTGCAAAATTCTCTGCCATTGTCAGTCCTAATAGAAATCAGTTTACATCCAATAAAGTTTTGGACGCACTTGAATAATTTTGAGAATTTAGAAAACACTTCATCTTGTTGTCTAAGAAATAAAGTCCAAGTAAATCTTGAGAAATCATCTACAAAAACATAAGCATACCTCTTACCACCAAGGCTTGTGGTTCTTATTGGTTCAAACAAATCTATATATATCAATTCAAGAGGTTTTGTGGTGGAAATCATTTTCTTAGGTTTGAAAGAGGTTTTGATTTTTTTTCCAAATTGGTATGCATCACATATTTTGTTTTTGTCAAACTTCACTTTGGGCAGTCTCCTAACAAGCTCTTTTGAGGATAATTTGTTTAGTAAATCAAATGATACATGGCCTAGTCTTCTATGCCAAAGATATCCATCATTGTCATGCACGGAAAGACATAATATCATAAGCTATAAGATCATCAAGATAGAATACATAAACATTCCTAACATGGTTAGCAACAAAAATTATTTCATTACTTGACTTATCCATAATAGAGCAAGAATCTTTCTCAAAAATGACTTTGCAACCATTGTCACATAATTGACTAATGCTAAGCAAGTTGTATTTCAGCTCATCAATGAATAATACATGTTTGATAGGGGATAAATATCCTTTACCAATATTACCTATACCAAGAATTTTTCCTTTCTTTTTATCTCCAAAGGTAATGAATCCATCATTTGTTGTTTGTACATCTTCTAATAGAGCTGCATTTTCGGTCATATGTCTTAAACATCCACTATACAAGAACCACTTTGTGAAGCTCATTCTCTTCAATGAATGTACCTATACATGAGAAGGGAGAGTGATTTTTGCTACCCATATTTTCTCAAGTCCACGGGAGTTAGTAATGGTTCCTTTAATTTTCCAAACTGTTCTTGCACCGGATTTCACTTTCTTCTTAACATGACACCTAAATGCTTTGTGTCCAGCTTTTTCACAATATGTACAACACTTATGTGTCATATATGATGAGGCAGCTTTTACAAAATGAGATTTGTAATTTCTATCATTGATCTCATACCTATAACCTAGGCCATTTTGGTTTCCAGCTATGTGCTGAGCACCAAGCAATTTTTCTAAGTTGTTTTTGCCATTTGTAACCTTTTCAATGCATGTAGTGAGATCATCGACTCTATTTTTCATATCATCAAAATTGCTAACCAAAATATCAAAAGAACGAATTTTATCACATAAGCATTTATTTTCTGAGACATATGATGCAAGAAAGTAATGATAACACCCTTTTCAATATTTTCACACATATGTGACTCAAGAAAGACTTTGTTCTAATTCAACAGCTTTGCATTTTCATCTAACAAGTAGTTAATTTTCATCTTCATTTCTTTATTTTTTCTAGATAGCTTTTTCAGTTCATGAAACATGTTAAATAATAATTCCTTAGGATCATCATGCTTTTCATAATTAGAATTATATAAATCAGATATGGAATTAGTGGTAGTGGAATTTACCTCATTTTCTATTGCCATGAAGCATATGTTGACAGTTTCATTTTCAGAATCTCTATCTTCCTCAAATTCGGACACATTTTGGTCCCATGTTCCTGTTAGTCCTTTGCCTTTCTTTACTTTCATATCTTTCTTCTTCTTTTTTAGCATTCTGTCTTCTTTTTCTTTGGCTAATGGGCAGTCAGCAATGAAATGCTCCATGCTCTTACATTCATAGCATTGAGGCTTAAAGTCTGTCCCTTTCTTTTTACAAACTTCTTTCCTTTTTTTTGAAGTTTTCTTTGTTGAATATTCTTCTAAATTTCTTTGCAATCATGGCCAATTCTTCAGTGTCTACTTCAGTCTCATCACCACTATCAGATTGGCTACTTTCAACGTCCACATTAGCAGCTTTCGGTGCTATTCCCCTTTTTCCTTTGTTATGATAATTAGATTATTTAAACCTTTTAAATTTCATTTCATCTATTAAAAGAGAGCCAATTAGCTCTTGAGTCAGTAAGGTTTTTAGAACTTTGGATTCTTCCACAACTAGAGCTTTTGGTTGCTAGCTTTTAGGCAAAGCATATAGAATTTTTCTGTTTTGTTCACCAAGGAAATAGATTTTCACATAGGCTTTAAGTCCATTTGCAATGTTTATGAATCTGATAAACATATTAGTTACACTCTTATTTGGCTTCATCGTGAACAATTCATAATCATGAATCAAAAGTCCCAACTAAGACTCTTTCACTTGATTTGTTCCCTCATGAGTGACTTCAAGTAATCTCCACATATCATGGGCTAAATCATAGCCACTAACTCGATTATATTCAGTGGCATCAAGAGCACAGCACAAAATATTCGTAGCTTGAAAGTTTAATGTCATTTTGGCATTGTTTTCAGTATCATATCCGTCACTCTATTTAGGCACTTTTCTGCCATCAACAAATTTTAATGTGACAAATAGTCCATTCTCAGTTAGATTCCATAGTTCAAAGTTGATTGAACAAACATAAATTTTCATTCTATTTTTTTCAGAATGTATAATTGTTTTTATTAAACAAAGGAGGTCGATTTGTGGAAGATCTTTCAACATAAGGAAGAGTAGATGAGTTTACCATAAAGATCTTTTCTAAATAGTTGTTAGACCGAGAATAGAGTAGACTAAAGCTCTAATACCAAATGAAAAATCTTAGGAGGTGAATAAGGTTTTTGGTAAATTTAAAATGCTTTAAAAATATGTTTTGAGAAACTCCTTTGTATTTCAGATTGAAGAGATTACAACTGATACAACAAGAAGCTTTCGAAATGATTGAAACATCAACTACAATTTGAATGAGAAAGACACACGATGCAATTAATACAAGAGTGAAAATGGGTTGATGAGAACCATAAAGATTTCTTTTGAGAGATTAAAAAATTTTGTGCAAGGAAGAATGCAGTTGGCCAAAATTAAATGCAGAGAGAGAGAGAACACGGGATTTGTAGTGGTTTGATCTACCAAGATCTACATCCACTACCTTAAGATCACACTTAAGGATTTTCAAGCAAATCTTATTCACCCAAACTCAATGGTGTCAATCTACACCAATTATATAAGAGGATCACAACACTTAGTTTTACCAAAACCTCTCAATCAATCAACAAATCAAGGTTCACCCCCAAATGATTTTTACACAACAACCTTGATACACAAAGAGGATTATAGTAATGAAACAGAAATAGCTCACTCTTTTGAGCTAGTACACAAAACAAATGAGCTCAAACAACTTTTACGTTTTTTTTTAAATAATTTGATTTCACTTTGAAGCACTATGAAAATGAGATTCTTGTATTCTAGAGAGCAAGAGTGTTTCTTAGAAAGATAGGATAAAAATATACTTTAAAATGGAGTTTTGAAACATTTTATAAGAGCAAAAAGTAGAGTTCCAACGACCAGAAACGGCTAGTTTCATACTGTCAGATTTGCCAGAGTTTTGAATTCAAGAATTGTATGATGGTGCGTCCTAAAGGTAAGTCCAGAATTGCACTTTTTCAGGTAGAATTGATTTGACACTGTTCACAGGATTTTGGACGAAGCTTTTGGATGCAAAGTCATCCAAATTACTCAATCCAAAAATTTGAAGACATAAAACTTTGAAATCATTTTGTTTGAGTACTTCAATATAGAAATAAATTGAATCATAAGGTAAAGAAGACACAAGAATTTACACAGATAATACCTGAACAAAGATTCCTAGTCTAAGATTCTTCCACAAGGATTTCTTGGTATGTAATCTCTTAAACTTGGTCTTCTACTTAATCATCCATTCTTGGATTCTATTACTCAAGAGTTATTTAGCATCTTATTTGCATACCTTGGAAGAACTGAGGTCAAACATGTCTTATGTAGATCACACAAGTTAGTCCTCATCAATGGTTGTCATAAGTCAAACACGGGAGAATGCCCTTAGGGCTAACACCAAGAAAACACCAAAATCATTGATAAAAACTTGGACAAAGAATATTACTAAGCTAGTCCCCCACACTTAAACTAGACAATGTCCTCATTGGAAAAAAAATTAACATAAGAAAGCGTTTCCAAATGGACCAAAAATAATAAAAGGGTAGAAATTTTAAACAATACTTTCCAAATGCAATAAAGTGCCAATAGATATCAAAACTGGAAATAGAGAGAATGGCTTGTTCAAGAGAACTTTATTCCTACCTATAAAATAAAAGCACAAGAAAAATAATAACAAAATAAAAACACACCTAAATAAAAGAAAACAAACTAAAAAAATACTAAAAAAACCTAAGAAAACAAATAAAGACACGACTCACTCCCCCATACTTAAGATGGAAAATATGTTTCCTTATTACAAGGGGAAATAACACCTAACAACTCCAAACATAAAACAAAGATGCAAACTCTTTTCACTTATCATGCTTCCTCATCAAACATTTTAAAAAGAAATTATTACCCATCAAAAAAGATAAGGATGATGAAAGTAGAAATAAGAGAAGTTTTTGAAAAATAGAAGGTTCATGGAGACAATTTTTTTCAATAAACCGAAATACATAAACCTCATTCTCTATCATTCCTTTAAACACACAAATATTTTTGTCAACATATAAGTTTACATAGTCTCTAAAGAATGCATCAAACTTGAAACCACCATTTTTCCCTTCAAAAGATTTTTCACAGTTAAAATTCCACTTTAAACCTAGTATTTGAGTTTTCAAATATGGGATAAAAAAATCCTTACTTTTCAATGCATGATTTATAAAAACTAAGTTATCTCCCTGAAATTGGGGTGAAGGGTGGAGATTACCACCATCTTCCAAGGACTTCTTATGATGTAGCATTGAACGATCTAACTCCTTGAGGCATGGTAAATTCAACACATCATCAATGGCATCATTAGGCTCCGTGAGTTTCGGGATACCTAAAAATTCATGTGACAAAGAAAAATTAGAAATATTAGAGCATAGATTAGAATCAAAATTTATTCCCATCACATTTGGCAATTGTTCCTCATATCCTCTCTCCTCTCTTTAGGGGTCCTCTTGTGTAAATATATAGGCCTTTATGGCATCTTCAACTAAATTGTCTAGTTGTGTTCTTTGATGGCTCATTCATTGGGAAGCTTCTTTATGTCACCTAATGGACGTGTTTGTGTTGGCAACAAAGGATTTGATTGAAGCTTCAAGTGATGTCTCACTAAAAGAGTTAATCTGAGCTTGCAAACTTGCCAACGTAGCATCATTATAGCTCCTTTGACATTGTGCCCATGAATAATTGTCCATGATAATATTTTGAATCCCGTATTCAAAGAAAAACAAAAATCAATTCTAAAACAAAAATAATGAAAAAATATACAATAGAAATATTCATAAATTACCTAAACACAAACGTTATTGATATATACAAATATAACAAAGGCTAAATCAACAAGACTCGAGTGTTTCCGATAGTGCCCATCCCCGACAATGACGCTAAAAATTTGATGCGTATTTTTTAGTGTAGAAAATATTATCAACAAAAAACACAATCAATCAAGCTTTAATTAAAATGTTAACCAGTAAAACCACACATACGGGCAAGTATACTCATCGTATAGTATAGGAAATAGCAAGTATCAAATCCATAAGAACTTAGGCTCCCACCTTACTTTACTCAAATATTTATTGGTTAGCCAATAAAATAAGAAGAAACTAAAAAAGAAAATAAATAAAGATAAAAATAGATATAACTCAATGGTGTGAATTCATGTAACTAGACAATTTTCTTGAAAACACAGGATTGAATCAATTAGCATTTATCACAATCAATTGTAATCTTGTCATCACGAAAGATTTAATATAGACCTACTTCGTTTGTAATCCATGGAATCACTATCTTCTAATTAAATTAGTGAACATATTCTGTCTTGACTAACTTATCCAAAAGATGCATTAAAATCAATCCTTATATAAATTCCTATATTCTATGTGATTTAAAATATGAAATTAGTCAATGAATCCATATTCCAGCAATCATCAACCAACCTTTGATTACTAATGTTCTAAACAATTAATCCTTTTTTCAAGCAATTTAAGAAATAATAATTATAAAATTAATTAATTGAAGCCATTACCAACCTTTTTTTCAAGCAAATTAATAACAAAAATCAATCAACCAACTCCGTAAGAAAAATAAGTAATCAAATACCAAGAACAACAATCAATTGATCGAAAGTTTCAATTAACTCAAAATCATAATCTCCAAAATAATATCCAATTACAATCAAAACATTAAGCACATCATTATTAAAGAAAAGTAAACAAAGGATAAAAGATAAAACACATAGACAAGTCTTTCTACTTCTCTTGCAAACTTTATTTGAACAATGCTCATTTTAGTGGTGATTGAGTAACTAGCTTGGTTCCTTTAAATCACACATTTCTCTTGTGTTTTTCTTGTATGTATAAGACTTCTTAATACTAAAATTTGTTGCTTGAGAAGTCTAGTTCGAGTAGAATTTAGAAAATTCCACAATCCTTTGAAAAATACCAAATTCGCGTACAACTGCCTCTATACAGAATGGACTTGGGGCCTGGTCCAGTCGACCCACCTGGCGTCATGTCTAATCTATTTTTTGGACTTAATTTCCTCTTTTCTAGAGCAAACTTGGAGCATAGTGTATTATCTGGACCTGGCACCAGGTCCAATCTGGAAACTCTCACTTTTTTTGCTCTAAATCTACTCAATTCTGCACAAAATTCGTCAAAAATACTTTTTACAAGCAAAATGTTAAATAGGAAGGAATATTCCTAGTTATTACAACAAATGTATCTCAAAACAACCTTAAATAATTAGAAAAATAATGATAATTTTTGCCCCTTTCATTCATTAAGAGTGAACCCATCAATTGAATAAATCAATCAAAGACAACAAAGCCAAGTAATCAATTACAAGATATTGGAATTCAACAAACCATATTAATAACTTAATACAAGAACATATATTTAGGTTCTTCTCTTAAATACAACTAAATCATATAAATGTCAACATTTTTAAAGTACAATACAAAAAAAAAAAAAAAAAACTTCACTCATAGATAAGATCTTGAACTTCTTCTTCCATAGATTTCCTTGAACAACCCTTTCTTCTTCTCCATCATTCCTAAAGATCCTCCCTTTCTTGGTGCTTCTTTGAGCTCCTTAAGGATGTGTTTTTAGGGTTCATAATGGGATATATAGCGAAAAGTAGAAAACGCACTGTTGATGCGGGTGTTTACATGTGTAAGAAATCTCAATCATTGTGCTTCACATACACATAATTTTTAATAGTTAAAATGCTAAATAGAATCATACAACACACATATAGAGAGGCAAGTGCACCTATCGTGTAGTCTAGTATCGTTAGCATGTATCAAAGAACCTTAGGGAACGAGGGTTATCACTCTTACTTCCTTCTTTCCTCATTGTTTAGCCAAAAGTGAATGTAAGGTGCAAACTAATTACGTGAGAAGAGAGGCTATGTTCTTGTACACAAGAGAGAATTACAATATCCCTAAGGAATAAGAAAAAGAAAAACCCATGCAACAAAGAGGAAGTCCCCCACTTAAAACTTAAAAAATGAGTACTTCTTGAATCCACAATTCCTAATTCTAGGCACCAGAGTTAGTTATAAGTCAATCTCACCCTCATTGAGTTATGAAATTTCTACCCTTATGTGTGATTGATCGATATCTCTACCTAACCAATCAAACCTAAAGGTTCATTAGTCATTACTCACCATCCGAAAGTCACAAAATCTCTATCTCTAGGTAATTTCATAAACCCTTTGTTTATTAGCCCTAGTTTCCAACATCTTTCTCGGGTTAATTGAAAATGGCATATGCTAACCTACATCAATCAAAACCCATTCAACCAAAGATAGCCAAATAAAATTAAACAACTAAATACCCAAGAACAAGAATCATAGATCTAAGAAAAATACGTCATTCTCAAGCACAAAAATAGGGTACAACTCTTCATTACAATTTAAAATCCATTCTGAGTACAAGAATACAAGAAATATTACAAAAGAGGTAGAAAGGCAAACTCATAGACAAGCTTTTCTTCTACCTACTCTTGAAATCTTCAAGTAGACTCCCTTCCTCATCTTGGATCTCTTGGTCCTTTCCTCTTCTTGGCACTCAAACTTTCAAGATCTAAGGTTCTTAAGCTAAGGTTCTTGAGAGAAACCCTAGACTTTTCCCAACTCTCCTCCCTTTATTTGGTGAGTAAATAATGTTTATATAGGGGTTTGGCCATCCAAAATCCGCAAAAATGCACTAAAGGAGTGTTTCCTCCATAAGTTCGTTGAGCTTCCATATTTTTCCAGAACCAAGGCAAGCTAGGGAAGTTTACCTAGCCCACCTAGTTTCTAGAACACTAGGTTGTGCAAACAACAAAAAACGGGTGGCCCAGGGAAGTTTAACTTCCCTGGGTCTCCATGCAAAACTCAATATATACATATATACATATACATACATATATATATATATACACACACATATAATACCAGGCGGCCTAAGGAACTTTTCCCTAGGCTGTGATGTTTCTAGAAAATTTGAACAAAGAGAGCAAAAACAAGGCGGCCTAGGGATGTGGAACTTCTGTAAGCCATGATCATTCTGGACAAACTTGTACAAATTAAACTAAAACTAGTGACCTAGGGAACTTGGCCACCTTCTTCTTGAACAAAACTTCACACGTTCTTCTTTTGTTCCATTTTCCCACCATTTCTCCATTTTTCTTCTTCCTTTCATCTTCGTTTGATCTTTTCTATTTCCTAGCAAAATAAGATGAAAGTGGAGTGGTGAGCTATGATTTGAATAGGAATATATCTCTATTAAAGCACAAATATAGTAGAGAATGTATACATGATGAAGCCACATCACGCACCCCCATACATGAATCTTTAATTGTCCTCAAGTAAACCAAAAAGTACCATAAGCAAAAAGACTTTTCACATGATAAAATAGGACTTTTTAACATAAGTAGCCCAAGATGATAAAGATTTTATTCCCCTTTTGAGTTAAGAATTGAGTCCAACACCCAATTAGCCAGGCCAATTTTTGTAGTAAACTAATAAATTAGGAACGAAATAATCAAAGCCATCGAAGTTAAGTTCAACAAGTATATGCTCATTCAAGATTTTCCATTTTGATTCTATGGGTTTTGAAAGCTAGAAGAGTGCTTTATATAAGTTAGGCCCAATAAGTTAATTCTAAGTTCTATGATCTCCTAACCACCAAAGTCCAAAAAAGCAAATGAAGGATTGGTCTATTAGCTCACTTTATTCTCTCAATTCTTTTTCCATTTTACTATTTTTCTTTTTCTTATAGTAAGATAATACAAAAGCCTAGTAAGGGAGCATAATAATGATTTTTTAACATTCGCGTTACCTTGCTCTAGAAAATTTTCTATATTTTTGTTAATTAGACAAGATAGTACAAAGGCCTAGTAAAAATGTAGATAAAGATTTTTCAGCTTTTGTACCACCTTGTTTAATTCTCTCATTATTTTACGTCAATCCTCTTTTACACACCCGGAATAAGGACAAATTAAGCAATCATAGAACAAAGATTAACCTAAAATTTCATGCTTATACTTCATTATACCACCACCTCAATTCCTAAGAAAAAACATGGTGTCACTTTTACTAAAACCTAAACAAGATTAATTAAAATTCTTAAAATCTAACTATTTCATTCCTCATGTACAAGTTTACCCAAAAATAAAGTCATCCAATAGGTGTTAAATTCAATTCTTAAGCCAAAATGGAGATAACAACAATACCATCAAGGCCTAGAAAAGTCCAAAAATTGAAAAAAAAAATTAGCTAAAATCATAACTCTTCAAAACTAACAAAAAAAAAAAAAAAAGGCCCAAATCATGCACAATAACTCATGGCCCAAATCATACACAACTTTTTGCATAATATAAACTTGAAGAGAGTATAAACCTAACTCCTCCCTCATGCTTAAATCAGACAATGTCCTTATTGGTATAAATATAACAATAACCACATCCAAAATGGACTAAAATAATTAAAAATGGAAAGAAGGTTAGTAATACTCCCTAAGTGATCAGTGTTGGGATATATGCCCTCCTAGACTAGGTTTCTGATGTAATTTTGATTTGTATTAATAAAAGTTTTATTCTCAAAAATTGTTTGTGAATTCTTCTTTACTTTTGTGTACAAATTTGTTAGAAAAGACCCATTGTATTTAAGTAAATGGTTCATGTGAATGGTGGTCTTCAGAGTAAAGTATGGACCATGGGTTACTTAACACATAAACTATTGTTCTTAACCAAATGATGAGAATTGGAATCTCATCATGGAAAGGTTATTATGTTATGAATTCTAAATAAGGAATGACATACCTTTAGCCAATGAGTAGTTTTCTCATTTTATAACACAAGCGTATTTCGAATACGTAGAAATAGACCTGTAGTAGTGATTTCCAAAAGTACTATATGGTAGAAATCTAGACTACTACAGGTACAACGTGGACTTATACTCTACAGCTCGAGTATGAGTTGGTGATCTGACGAAACTGGAGCGTATGCTTTGATGTACTATAGTTGAGGTTCTATTGTAGGATTAAAATACTTGTATGTTTGGTATATGTAACTAGTTAGTTAAAACAGACTTATACAAGATAGCTTATATGATATATCGCCCCTTGTGGTTGTCCGAATGATCTAAATACCCAGGGTCCTGGGGAACATGACTTGGATATTTTCTTTAGGGTAGCTCCTTTAGAAAGCGAAAATATTCTAAGAAGTCGTGGATCATTGGACTAGAAGCCTAAGGATGGTAGATGTCATTTAGAGAGGTGTTAATGCACTTTTTTCACTCTAAATGCACGACGATGTGTTAGTGTTATACCCTAGAGGCAAACATTTGTACATTGTATATGACACATTTTATTTTATTAAAAAGCATTATTTATCTTACAGTATCTTTTGTTTACTTTTGTATTAAATAACTGTTAGATAAAGTCCCTAATACAACATTGTATAAAGAAAATCATGATAGAGATCATGATATGAGATTCTTACTATACTATATAGTGTTAGTACTTAAATAATCCCTAATCATAATATTAATGAGATAGGACATCATTAATGCGTTAAGACTAGCATGTGTTAGACTTCCTGATTCGATTAGGTGGTGTTTCTCATATCCGTGAGTATTGAGATACTCAAAGTTAACACGTGGATGCTTATTAATGGAACAAGTACATTGGACAACCTAGCTGTGAGATAATCACATGGATAACTATTTAGTGCCAGTGATATCATCTCAATATAGCAAACATGCAAGTATCCTTAGACTTGAGATCTCCAAGGTACTTTGTTTGCTAAGCATTGTGCTTTGATTCCAATCTTTGGTGCCAGATCGAGAGTCACCTATGGGATAGATATTAGGTACATTGTGAGGTAAATGAAAGTAGTTGAGAGGGTCAATAAAGGATTCATCACTCCTAATAGTAGGAGCGAATATCTCACGGCCACTTGTAGGAATTACTACTTGAGAAGTCCTTGGCCAAGGCGACTATGTATTGGAAACAGTTTCAATTGATACACATCTAGAATAGTGGGTTCCTGATACAAGTATTATTATATTTGGGCTAGAATCAATATATAAATATATATTCTAGAGGGAATCGGTACTAATTATGTACTCCAGACCAAATGAGATATTGTATGGTGAAAAGAATTAATTGCACTATAGTTTGTTATTGAATGGTTCATGTCAAGCCACTTGACTTCCTGGACTCTTGGATGGTCATGATGTGTTGCTAGATACCGCTTATGATCTGCGGAATATGGGTTTATTAATTGATAAATTAATAAACCAATTCTGATTAGAATTAATATGATTAATTCTAATTAATTATGGATTATTAATCTCAAAGATGTTTGACTTAATTCATATTCACTACCAATTGACTGGGAAACCTAATAAGTCACACACAACAGAGGATTATATACTCAAGATATTATTTGATAACATAGTAGCGTTAATTGCGAGAAAGAGAAGTTGTTGTGGTTAAATTATAATTAGTTATAATTTATGGGCTAAATTATAATTGTGAGAACTTGATAGTTCCAATTACAATTAGAGAATTCTAATTATTTTAGAATTCTTAGATAGAGTATTTTCAGCAAGATTTTTTTGTGATATATAGGATATATGCACGATTCCTAATAAGAAGAAGATTTACGAAAACAACTCCAAAACTCTAGGGCACACACGACTCCCTTCTCTTCTTTCTATCTTGTTGTTCTTCATCAAAACCCTAGCCGCCATTCTTGGTTTCTACTAACACAGAAACATCTTGGTACTTGAGAGTGATCCTCCGTGTGGATTTCTATTAGAGATAGTCACACACTATGATTGTAGTGGCTGGACATTCGACTCTCATGGTGTTTGATTAAGAGGATTGTTGGATTGCACATCAGACGAGAAAGGGAAAAAAAAAATTAATGACAGGGACTCACTAGAAAGGTGACCTTCTTCTTCTCTTTATGTCTTTGTTTTCCACACGTATGCAGATCCTGGGATGGTATCTTGTTCTTATTTTTCCTCTGCGCCATATATGATATGCACGAGATACCTTACACGATGTGTAAAGGGTTATTTTAATCATTTCACCTATAGGTCAAAGATATAACTAACGCAAAATTATCCTTGTGATCAATATTTTCTTATGGTGATATTAGAAAATATTTAAAATGTAAAATATAACTATTTTTATAGCAGATGTATTTTGGTTATTTCAGTAGCTAAAGCGATATGTCTTTTTGGTTCTCGGAATAGCCTGTAAGTCCTAATTAATTTTCGGTTGAGATACTGGTCTCAATTAAAAAGAATTTTATTTTATTCAAAAAATCTAATTTATTATTGGACTGAAATAAAATAAAAGGACGAGATAAATTAAATTAAATTTATTATCTGATTTAATTGGTTAATTGATTATTCAAGGCCTAAGCTCAAATTGAATAATTAGAAAAATTAACTTGGGCCTAAACTAGATAAAAGGCTTGAATAATTATTTTTGTCTATTTAGGCTCATTAATTATTTATTGGGTTATTTTTATAAGTCCAGAAAATAAATAATTAATTTTTATTATTTTTTGGCTCATTGGATCCAAAGTAAATAATAAAAATATTAATGGCACAATAGCCTGAACCAAAGGTTTTTTAATTCATGGAACAGAAGAGTTTAGGCAAAGCTAACCATCTTCTGTTGATAACTTCCAGGGTTTTTGAAATACATGAACCTCGGTGTTTTGTTTTCTAGTGAAAACCCCGTGTGTGTCAATTGGGGTGATAACACAGTGAACGAAAAAAAACCACAGACAAGCCTTCATTTTTTTTCTCTCTCGTTTTTCCTTCTTGTTCTTTCTTGGTTCTATTAATTGATAGCAGTGATTCAAGAAAAAAAAAAGACTTATTTTCCATGCCTATTTGTTTCACCAACAAAGCTTAGGAAGTGGAATATTCTAAGAAGCAAGAGGTTGTGCGTTTATGCCATGGAGGAGTAGAAGAATAGCGAGATTTGAACCAGAAATATCATCAAGTCATGAAGAGATCCTTATGGTTCAATCATCCACTCCAGCACCAAAAACTATATCTAAGCATAGAGGTATAAATTTTTCCCTTTCGCTATGTTCTTTGTGCTTTCGTTTTTTACTTTTGTTGCCTGTGCGTGCATGCATTCTATTTTTCTTTCTTTTTAAGCTTCAAGTGGTATCAGAGCATGAAGCTTTAAATGGACTAGGAAGCATGTATACTAGTTTAATAAAATTGGCCGAATAATTGTTTGGTTATTCCTGTGATCCTTCGCGTCTTTTTTGGTATGGGATAGAATCTTGTAAGCCTCACAGTTGAGGTTTAGGAACCACTATAATTTAATGTTTTCTATACCAAATCATGCAAAACCCGAATTTAAAGGGTATAGGTGGATGTTGGTTTTGTTTTGATTAAAATTTGTATAAAAAAAGCCGCTTGTTGAAGTCACGAATATGAGTTGCAGAGAACTCTAGAGAAAAATCGCAAAAGAAAAAAAAATGAAGAAGAAGAAGAAGGGCTGAGCCGAGCCGAGCCGAGCTGAGCCGCGTGATAAAAAGTGCGGCTCGTGTGCCTAGAGCCATGGGACAGCTTGACCGAGACGCATCTCAAGAGGCGCAACAAGGCACCAAGCCGACCCATGGCTCGGTGTTTTGCAAAGCATCCTGGGAAGCACCCTCCCTAGGATTTGGTCACTATTGTGACCAGATTTCGTGGGCAGGTGCAGGCATCCTCCTGGTGCGGGCGCCCGCAAGTCGGGTGGTCTATGGGCCATGATCCGGTGTGGCGTGTGCACAAGAACAAAAAATATATATATTTTTTTTTTCTTGTAATTTTTGTGTATTTTCTTTTTTGTTTTTGATCCCATACCAAGCGAAATTATTATTTTTACAATAGTTAATATTCATTGAATATTTTGCATGAAAAATAAAGGTAAAGAATTTTATGATTAAACATGACCATTAATTAATTTAATTCATGTGTTTAATTCTATACTTTGGGCACTTAGGTTTAAAAATAGAAAAACTTAAAAACGTTTACAGTTTTCTAGCATGCTATTTATTTTAATCCCTATGTGCACACGTTTTCTTAAAGACCAAAGTCATTGGGATTTTTTTTTTTTGAAAGGAAAATATTTTTCTTTATTTAAATTGTTAATTTTAACTTTAAAAAATTAATCCTTGGTTATTTACTTAAAAAAAAAAATTTATCCTTGATATAGAAAATATTTTGGATTTAGAAATTTTTTTAAGTTAAAATGAAAAGCCATTTTAATTTATTTTCACAAAGAAAAATTATTTTTGTCAAATAAAAATTTGAAATCAAAATCTCTAGACAGTTTTAATAGAAATTTTTGAAATTATTAAGTTTTTAACTTAAATAAAATTAATCCATGGATAAATTTCTCAATTGGTATAAACCTTGACATTGACATAGAAATTTTTGTGGGTTTATATATTTTATTTTTTAGTTAAAAGAGAACTTAATGGAAATTTTTCAAATGATATTTTTTCAAAAAAAACCCTTGTTTTAAAAACTAAGTGAGTGAGGGGTTCTAACGGCCCCACAACTTCTATTATGATCCTCATTAGAGATCGTGGGTCTTCTCGCATTACCCTGTGAGTGAACCTGTATATGATGGAGATGCTACAAGGATCTAAAACTAATGGAAGGATGTAATTAATAACCCAAGACACGTACTATGATCGGGCAACCCACGTTGGAGGATATAGTGCGAGGTATGTCTATAGGAAATGTGAAGAAACGGCCATCCCCTTGATGGAGCTATCTTCTACATCATTATCTAGAAGGAAAATTAATTTGTGGTGGTAAACATACTGAGCTTAGGAAACTGTTAATCTTTCTAAAAAGTCATTTCAGTTTTTCTAAGAGCTAAATTAATCATGTTAAAGATAATAGTGATAGGATTAACTATTATCAGCTTGATATGAGGATAAAGTGCATAACATTATTTTTATTTTCACAAAATTGAGAATTTCTTTTATTTTTATTTTTTAGAAATGGTTAGTGGAGGTTCTTTCAGTCCCTTAGCCATTATTTTCCATGAGAATAAGCTAATGGGTCCTAACTATGTGGACTGGAAAAAGAACTTGGACATAACTCTCACAGATGAGGAGTATAAGTATGTCCTTTACGAAACCTGTTATGTTATCAGCGAGGGTTCCACCGATGAGCGAGAGGCTGAGAAGACGTGAAAGAAGGCTGGCGAAATAGCACGATGCTATATGTTAGCCTCCATGTCTAATGTGCTTTAATAAAAAAATGAGCACATGGCCACTACATATGACATAAGTACGTCTTTAGCCAAGTTGTTCGCAAATAAGAGCTGGCTTGTAAGGCAGGAGGCTCTTCGAACGATCATCAACACCAAGATGGCTAATGGAGCATTAGTCAGGGAGTATATGCTCAAAATGGTTGCTATTTTTGAGCAAGTAGAAGTCTTAGGGCTGTCATTGACCCTGAGAACCAAGTGGATATGGTTCTTGGATCTCTACCGGGCTCTTTTACTCTGTTCAAGTTAAATTGTAATATAAATAAGTTAAACATGAGTTTAACTAAGTTAATGAAAGAGTTTCAGGTAACGGAGAAGGTCATGAAGTCACAGGCTAAGGCTATAATAGCTTCTTCTTCAAGAACTAGGCCTAAGCCCAGAAAGTTCAAGAAGAAGAAGGATAACGCAGTGCCCCAGCCCAAGTCCCTGCCCAAAGGCAAACCTAAGGGCAAATACTTCAAATATGAAAAGAATGGACACTAAAAAAAGGAGTGTTCAGATCTTCAAACTAAGAAAAACCTCGCAGATAATGTTTTCTATCTAAAGTCTATATTAATTGTTAGATCAACTTCCACTTGAATTGTTGATTTAGAAGCCACTGATTACATTTGTAACTCCTTGCAGGGGTTTAGAAATATTAGAATATTCCAGAAAGGTGAACATGGACTACGTATGGGAAATGTAGCGCAAGTTTGGGCCCTTACTATGCGAGAACTGGAACTAGTGTTTGATTGTAAAAGAATAGTTATATTGAAGGATTTTTTATTTGTTTCTGGTTTTAGATAAAATTTAGTCTCAGTTGCAAAACTAATAAATCAAGGATATTCTATTTCTTTCCATTTTGATATACCTATCAGTAGAAATAGAGAAGTTTTATGTACTTGGCACATGTATGGAAACCTATTCTTCATTAATCATATTAATAATCAATTAAACAACGCTCAATCTGAGCTTTTAAACAGGAAGAAAAAAACCAATGTCAATATTCATATATTTGGCATTTAAGGTTGGATCACATTGACTCAACCAAGATTCAGAGGTTAATCTATGATGGGGCCTTTGGGCTCATTGAGATTGGAAAGTTGGCCTTAGTGTGAATCCTGTCGTATGGGAAAAATGACCAAAAGGTCATTTACCAAAAAGACAGATAGGGCCAAAGAAATATTGAATTTTATTCACAATGATATATATGGTCATTTGTTCTCACCAGCAAGAGAAGGGTTTGAATACTTCATCACCTTCACAGATGATTATACTATGTATGGTTATATTTACTTGATGAGACGCAAGTCTAACTTTTTTGACAAGTTCAAAGAGTTTAAAGCCAAAGTAGAGTGTTGGACAGGTAAACTAATCAAGACTTTACAATCGGATCGGTGGAGAGTACCTCCTTGGTGAATTTAAGGATTACATGGTATATTATGGGATAGTATTTAAGCTCTTTGCGCTGGGAACACCCCAGTAGAATGGAGTAGCTAAGGGAAGGAACAGAACATTGATGGAAATGGTTCGAAGTATGATGTCCATGCTATTCTTTTGGTGTATTTTTTGGGATATGCCCTAGAAACAGTGGCACATATTCTGAACTTGGTGCCTTCAAAATCAGTACCTAGGATATCTAATGAGATGTGGACTATGCGTAAGCCAAGTCTAAATCATCTCAAGATATGGGGTTGTCTAACTTATGTACTGATCAAGGGAGATAAATTAGAACCAAGATCAGAATTATGCTATTTTGTTTTGTATCCAAAAAGAACAAATGGTGCTTACTTTTATTATCCCAGGGAGCAAAAAGTACTTATGAGTACTAATGTTAGATACTTGGAGGATGATCAAAGCATATCCACTAAAGGTTCAACAAGGTTGGAACTTGAGGAGAAGTTACCTTATGAATTAACTTCTTCTAACCCGATTATAGAATAAGAAGAGGTACAGTCTCAGGAACCTATACAATTGGAGCCTTGTCGTAGTGGGAGGGTATCTAGGGTTCCAGAAAGATGGACTAGAGATGCTTTTAACCTAGTCTCTAACCATCAGGAATAAGATCCCACTAGATACGAGAAAGCAATTACTGATACCGATGCAAACCTATAGTATGAAGTAATGAAAGTTAAGATTGGGTCTATGTACTTCAATTAGGTTTGAAATCTAGTAGCTTCACCTGAAGGGATAAAACCCGTTGAGTGTAATAGGTATACAAGAGGAAGAAGGGAGCGGATGGGAAAGTAGAAACCTTCAAAGCTAGGCTTGTGATGAAACGGTACACTCAAAAAGAAGGTATCGACTATGAGGAAACCTTTTCCTAAGTAACCATGCTTAAGTCCATCCGTATCCTCCTTACCATTACATGTCATTATGACTATAAGATATGGCAAATGGATGATAAGACGACATTTCTAAATGGCCATCTTAGTGAAGATATCTATATGTCCCAACTGGAATGCTTTATTGATGAGGGCCAAGAATATATGGTTTGCAAGTTTAAGAAATCAATTTATAGACTTAAGCAGGCATCGAGAGAATGGAACATTTATTTTGATGAGACTATAAAATCCTAAGATTTCATTCAAAATGAGGATGAACTATGCATGTACAGGAAATTGGAAGGCATAAACGTGGTTTTTCTTGTACTATATATGTATAACATTTTACTCATTAGGAATAATGTAGGGACACTGTCATCTACTAAGGTTTGGCAATCTAGTTAATTCAGTGTGAAGGACTTGGGAGAAGCCAGTTACATTCTCAAGATTAAGTTTCTTAGAAATAGGAAACAGAGAATGTTAGGATTTTCCCAAGCTACATACATTGATAAGATGTTGGCCAAGTTTAGCATGGATTCATGCAAGGGAGCATTAATCCCTTGCATGCATGGGTTATCTTTTTCTTCAAAGGACTGTCCAAAGTCTCAAGAAAAAAAGATAGAATGAGTAGGATTTCATATGCTTTAGCTGTGGGAAGTCTCATGTATGACATGATGTGCACTAGGCCAGATATCTACTTTGCTGTAAGCGTAGTTAGTAGATATCAATCAAACCCTGAGGAGATTCATTGGCAAACTGTAAAATATATCCGCAAGTACCTTAAGGGTACGAGAGATTATATGCTAGTTTACAGGGTTGATGACTTGGTTCCTATAGGATACATAAACTCAGACTTCCAGGCGGATAAGGATGAGAGAAAATTCACTAGTGGATATGTTTTCACATTGTCTGGAGGAGCTATTTCATGGAGGAGTATCAAGTAATCTTGTATTGCTGACTCAACCATGAAAGCTGAGTATGTGGCAGCTTCGAAGGCATCCAAGGAAGCAGTCTGGCTCCGGAAGTTCCTTTTAGAACTTGGAGTTGTGTCACAAATGGACAGACCGATTGTGATGTATTGCAACAACATTGGCGCAGTCTCACAATCCAAAGAACCCAGAAACCACAAAAAGGGGAAGCACATTGAGTGAAAGTACTACCTGATCTGGGATTTCATCCAGAGACGAGAAGTCATGGTGGAACAGATAGCCATGGAGAATAATCTAACAGATCCCTTCACCTAGCCTTTGGCTGAGAGAGTCTTTAAAAGATACTTAGACGCCATAGAGAAAGGCACCTATAGATTTACTTAGTCTTAGAATGCAAGTGGAAGATTGTTGAGATCACTATAAGAAAACTATGAATCTGCCATGGATTTTTGCCACGAAAAATTTTCTGTGGCAATCAGCGATGGATTTTGCCATGAAACTACACAAGACATGCAATTTATGAGGGAAAGAATACCATAGCAAACCCGTAGATATTTACCATGGATTCTCAATGGAAATAGTAGCAACTAGCGATGAAAATATATTTCATTGCAAATCGGTAGCAAAAAAAAGCGTTAAAAATTATGCCAAAAATTAGCCACCGATTTGTGATGAAAAATTTTTTGTGGCAAATTATAACGTTTTTTAATAAATGAAAAATGAGAAAATATAGAAGATTTCATCGCAAATCCCTAGCAAGTTGCATTAGTTATATTTTATTACCACGGATTTTTCACGGAATAATTTTTTAATAAAATTAGATATTTCCGTAGCAAATCCCTAGCAAACTACTAGGGCTTTGCTACGAATTCATTTTTTCTTCTTCTTTGTTCTAATTCTATTATTATATTAATTTGTATTAATTGTAATTCGACACCCTTTAAAGAGCAAAGATAAAATGTTTTATAAACTTTTTGATTTGTTTATCTATAACTTATTTAGTCTTAAAATGGAATTTGGGAATTAATAATAGAATGTGTTTTAAATTTTTATTTACTGGTTCCGTGGCAATTTGCCACGAAAATGCCATGGAATTAGTAAATTAAACTGTTTTCGTGGCAAATTCGTAGCAATCTGCTATGGATTTGCCACAGAAGAATAAATTTCTCAATTCTTCTGCGGCAATCTGCGAGGGATCTACCACGGATTTGATTTTTTACACTTTTTGCCAATTCTTTTATTATGTTAATTCATATTAATTCTAATTCAATACCTAATTAGAACAAATATGAATTTTTGTATTTCTTTATATCCTTTTTGAAACACTACCTTACTGTTTATAGATTTTGATAATATTCATATGTTAATTGTATTAATGAAATAAATTATATGTGTAATAACAAGTAAAAAATAGGTATATTACTTATTTTGAAATATTTCTATGAGCCTTGTGAGTTTAATTTAATGTATAATGATTGAGAATATATCAAAAAATGTGTTAGGCAAAATAGAGATACAAAAAATGTTGAATATTTTTTTATATACTAGTTCTGTCACAAATCCATGGCAAATTGCCACAGAATTAGTCCTTCGAGTTGATTCCATGGCAAAATCTTTAGCAATTTGCCACAGCATTGCCATTGAAGAATAAATTTCTCAATTCTTTCGTGACTAATCCGTGGCAATCGGTGAGGGATCTGCCATAGATTTGATTTTTTTTTACATTTTTTGACTATTCTTTTATTATATTAATTCATATTAATTCTAATTTAATACCTATTGAGGAAAAATATGAATTTTTGTATTCCTTTATCTCCTTTTTGAAACACTGCCTTATTTTGTATTAGATTTCGATAATATTCATACATTACTTGTATTCATGAATTAATTTATACATGTAACAACATGTAGCAAAATAGGTATAATACTTATTTTGAAATATTTCTATGAGCCTTTTGACTTTAATTTAATGTATAATTATTGAGAATATGTCAAAAAAATGTGTTAGGCAAAATAGAGATAAAAAGAACGTTGAATATATTTTTATATACTGGTTTAAACGCAAATTTTCCACTGAATCAGTCCATTGTGTTGATTCCATGGCAAACCCGTAGCAATCAGCCATGAAATTGCCACAAAAGAATAAATTTCACAATTCTTTAGTGGCTAATCCGTGGCAGTCTACGAGGGATTTGCCACGGATATGATTTTAAATTTTTTTTTGCCAACTCTTTTATTCTATTAATTCATATTAACTCTAATTTAATACCTATTGAGGAAAAATATGATTTTTTGTATTCCTTTATCTCTTTTTAATTTATTATGTTATCGGTTTTAGATTTCAATAATTATTATCCTCGGTGATTGTATTAATTAATTTAATTATATGTGCAACAATAAGTTGTAAAATAAGTATCTTACATATTTTGAAATGTTTTTATGAATATTTTGAGTTTAATTTAATGCATTATGATTGAGATTCATATAAAAAATGTGTTAGGCATAATAGAGATAAAAATAATGTTGAATGTACTTTTATTTATTGTTCTCTCGTAAATCCGTGACAATTTGCCACGGAATTAGTAAAATGAAAGAGTGTTGTGACAAATCTGTAGCAATCTGCCACAGATTAGTCATGAAAAAATAAATTTCTCAATTCGTCCATAACTAATGCATGGCAATCTACGAGGGATCTATTACGGATTTAATTTTTTATATTTTTTGCCAATTATTTTAGTCTATTAATTCATATTAATTCTAATTCAATACCTATTGAGAACAAAGATGAATTTTTGTATTCCTTTATCTCCTTTTAATATATTACCTTATTATTTTTAGATTTCGATAATATTCATATATTAATTGTATTAATGAAATAAGTTATGTGTGCAACAATTGGTAGTAAAATAGGTATGTTACTTATTTTAAAATATTTTTATGAGTTTTTTTAGTTTAATTTAATATATTATGACTGATAATATATCAAAACGTATGTTAGGCAAAATGGAGATAAAAAAAATGTGTTAACTTTTTATTTACTAGTTCCTTCGCAAATCCGTGACTAGTTGTCACGGAATTGGTAAATTACACCGATTTCCATGACAAATCCGTAACAATTTGTCACGAATTTGCTACGAAAAAATAAATTCCTCAATTCTTCCGTGGCTAATACGTGACCGTCTGTGGCAGTGGTTTTGATATTCTTAGGCAAAAATCCCAGAATTTCCGTTAAATGGGGTCGTTTTGGGGGGATTTTACGACAGTGGGGCGGCTAGATGGAGAATTCCATATGTAGTGAGGTCGCATTTCCATAATGCCGTATGTAGTGAGGTCGCATTTCCATAATGCGACCTTATTAAATAAGGTCGCATTATGGAAATGCGACCACATTCGCCCTTGCTTCCAAACACTTAAGCAATGATGGAGCGCTTGAAGACTTGTGGTCGCATTACAATAATGCGACCAAAAGGTCGCATTATTGTAATGCGACCTAGTGCCCCTGTTTATCAAATATAACATTGTTGTCATCCTACTTAAAAACTTTCGCAACCAAAGCCTCTATTGACTGAACATATTCGATTCCCATATAAAAAAAATATATGTAAAGTGCATAAACATTTCAAAATATAAATTACAACATCACAAGTACTATTTAGAAATGATTCTTAAAATACATTACAAATAAAGCAGTTCGATAAAATATATTACAAAGGAACATTTGAAGAAGTGGCCTAATATCTCGAAACAGTAAAAGTATTATTATTACAATTTCTCCTAATATGTCCACTCCTATGACAGTTCTGTATCTTGGAGGAGAGTTGGGCGTTCGATAATCCATATCAGAAGGTATCCTTGATGTTCGCGGACGGCCAGGAACTTCATTCCTCATCATTTCGTCCACAGGTACAAGCGTAAAAGTAGAAGGCCTCCAATATTGTTCATCTGCCACAGGGAAAAACTGACCCTCATATGTCAACTCGTAATTCTGGCTGGTATAGAACTCCAAAACAAATTCAATAGGGTTCCAACCTCTATGACGACATGCTGCAAACCCATGCGAATAAGGTATACCATATATGCTCCACTTTTGGCAACTGCATGATCTCTCCATCAAATTGACACTGTAAACATTTGGACTTCTACCCCCTTGTTGGACAGACGATTTGATCCCATATATGCCGGCTTGTGCATTAAATTCAGTCAGAACATGCCCTCTAGATTTGTCCTCAAAATAAGAATACAACTTCCACATTTCAGATGGAAATGGGTGTCTCAAATTAGATGCCTCATCTCTGTGTTCATTGAAATACTTAACTAACTTATGAAAAGTTGTTTCGACCAAAACTTTCAGTGGGAGAGATCTCGCTTTCTTCAGCACACTGTTCATGCATTCAGACAAACTAGTAGTCATTGAACCATATCTATGTCCTTCATCATACGACAAAGTCCATTTCTCTAAACCTATGTCCATCAAATATTTAAATGCATATTCTTTTTGAATCCTAATTTCATCCAAGTATGCTTGACATTTTGTCCTTTTAATCTCCAAACCCACAGCATACATCAAATTTGTCAAATTTGTGTCCTTAAATTTAGCATGAAAATTTTCCTTAATGTGCCCGAGGCAATATCAATGGACAACTAAAGGTTCTTGCCATTAAATTTACCAAAAGGTCACATTATTGTAATGCGACCACAAGTCTACAAGCGCTCCGTCATTGCTTAAGTGTTTGGGAGCAAGGGAATGTGGTCACATTTCCATAATGCGACCTTATTTAATAAAGTCGCATTTCCATAATACGACCTCACTACGTACGGAATTCTCCATTTAGCCGCCTCACTGTCGTAAAATCCCCCCAAAACGATCCCATTTAACGGAAATTCCGCAAAAATCCCCTCTGACTTGCCCATTCCATACATAGGCAAAAATCCTCTTTCCACAGATTATTTTCATGTTCCCTTCCATTTCCCTCTGTCAACTTCTACTTTCACACTCCACTGCTCACTCTCTTCAGCTCTCATTTCCACCTATAGTCTTCTTGCTCCTTGAAATTGGCTGGCTAATGTTGCAACCATTGTTTTGACCGAGTGAAGTACAAACGAACCACGCTGTGCCTTCTTCTTTGGTAGCATCAATTTCTTTCCTTTTCCTTTGAATTCCCCACTTCGCCAGTGCCATTGCCTTCATCTCCAGTTAATCTCCCAAATCAAGCCTAAAACATAAGCTAACCTCGAAACAGTAGGACCTCGAAGTTCCAATCGGTAATGGCAGTGAAGTGGCGAATTATTTAGCTCACAAACTAAGTTATTCAAGTACTATTTCTGCACCTCTGTAATTAAAATTGAAGGAAAGATAAATTAGAATATGTATTGCCCATCTTATTGGGATCACACAATGTAATTTCAGTATGTTTGTGGGTCCTTTGTTACTGAACAGAGAAAATAGGGCTTCTTGAGCCTAAGATTGATTTTTTGTGTACTGGTTTAGGAATGTTTTGATACATGCACTTTGTTGGAGTTTGTTAGGACTGATGCTTAGCCATTTTAATGCTTCCCATTAATGATAGGAATTGGCCAATTTTTGTTTTAGTTAGTTGAATTCTTTATTATTGAGTAGCAGATATTCCTTTGCTTATGTAAATTATATATAAGGTGTACTAGTTTTATTTAGTGGACATCCATTCGGATACTATGGCCATATTCTGTGTGTGCATGTTACTTGGATTTCAGTATGTGTGGTGTCTATGATTAAAAATTTAAGAGTTTTCTTCTTGAAAGATTGGTTAAATTCCAAGTTTGTCTTGTTAGTTATCTGCATTGGGATTAATTTAGGTAAGGACGAAAATGTGGTGAAGGATACTCATTGCATTTCAAAATGAATGTCCCTATCACTAGACAAGAAGAAAGGGAGATGATACTTCAAATAGAAAGTGCGAAACCTCTGCGGCCACTTTCTTTGTGACTTGTATTAGTTCTGAAAATAGAATAAGTAGTTTAAGTTTATAGACCTTTCCATTCAAGGAAAGTGGACTTCGATTGAATCGACTCCACCTTAGCTCCATCTTTAGGCTCCAATTATCCAGCTCCAGCTTCATTACAAGAAACCAGAAGCAGTTGGACTTTATTTTGCATGGACAATAAAAGAAAGGTGGTTCTGAAATGGAATAGTTGAGTAAAATGAAGTTAAAGAATTATAGTACTTGGTGAATGAGAGCCAATGTTTTCCCTTTTTTGAGTAGGTTATTATTGATGGCTTCTTCTGTTTCACTTTAATCTATGATCTCTCTTTTTTTGCTACTTTCTCTTCCTCACACTAGCTAATTAGCCTTTGCAGGCTTCTTGTTAGCTAACCTGTCACCTAGAGTAAGTTTTGCCATGTTCACCAACATGCTATCTTTCTTCCTTTATCAGATCCTTCCCATATTGTATTTTCTGGCTAAACTAAACATCGAGAGCTTTCTAACTGCCCAATTTTTTAACAAATGCAGAAGCACAGAAAGTACAAACAGAAGATTATATCAAACTATCAAGTATAAATCATCCTTCTGAACTCACAGTGGCTCATTGCTAAAGAATAATACTTTTTGGTTTCATTGTCCTGGGAAAACCTTAAAAGTTTTACCAAAAAATGTAAATTTTTTTAGTTGGTGGACTAGGATGATGGCTAGATTATGCCCCTTAAAATGTTCTAAGGACTTCTAATGAAAATATGAGTTTGCTTTTTGTGTATTAGTTGCAGTTTACTTTCTTCAGTAAAATGCATGGTTGAAGCAGCAAGGGCATCATTCTTTTAACTAGGCAGTTGGTTAGAATAGGAATCCAAATATTATTGGGGGTTTCTCAGTGACTTAGAAAAGGTGGGATATAGTATGTCTTTGATGTTTTTGTTATAGTCATTAATGGAAGATTCAAAATTTATACTTGAAATTAGATTAGAAAACTACAATATATTTGAAATCATGAAGAAAGGGGCAAGGAAAAAATTTTGTTGGTTTAGTTGGATTATTTGTGGGGTAGGGAGGGAAGGTAAGCAGGACCAGTTTTCCTCATGAGGTTCACAACTTTAGACTGTGAAACAGTGAAAATGAAAATTTTATGTTTAAGGACACTGGATGAAAATACTAAATATGCTGGGAGGGTGGATCATGGCACATAGTTTGGTTGGTTTGTAAAATCAAAGAAAATATGAGAAGAATATATGGAGGTAAATGACCCTTTTACATCATTTGGTTGGAATATGGATATGGAGGAAAATCAGGAGCATAAGTACTCCAACAAGACAAACTTGGAGTTTTCTTCGTGATGTTGCTGCATTAATACTCCTTGTTTTTACTCTCTTCCATGATAGTGTGTGGATGATTTTGCTTGAAATATCCAATCAAATATGAGTTTCCATTTCATAATATTACTAGTCGTTAATCAAGTACAACATGCTATAAAATTTCTCCTTTCAACTAAATTTGGCCTTCCTTATGAATCATTTTGTTTCTAAAAATTAGTGAATACAGAGTTTTCTTTTCAGCCTTTAGTTTTTTTTTCCTGCAGTTTATGCAATCAACATCATTGCTAAATTAAGCATTGCGAAGAAAATGGAATTCCTAAGTTGATTCTTGGAATGTTGTCTACTATCTTTAACATGAAATTTGAGATGTTGGGCCATTTTCTAGTTAAACAGCTTTACAAGAGTAGCAGCAACTTTTCTTCTTTAAAAACTCTATCGTTCAGCTAATCACCTTTTAATTTCATACTTTATAGAGACGTGTTAGTTTCTAGATAGAATGGCTAATGTAGGATAGAAGTGATAATTGTTCATTCATAATCTTGAAGTGTTAGTATGCACAATATAGATTCATTTGATATCTGGCTCCTGCTGTTCTTCAAAGTTAACTAGGTAATGAAATAGTACTTCTTTTTTACCAAAGTTTAGAACAATTGCTCAATAAACTGCTTGGGTGAGATTTCCAATCACTTCAAGAGATGATTTCGTTGTTTTTCTTTGGAATCATTCTCAGTAAAGATCACATAAACATAAGTTGATGGGCTTTTCTTCTTTGAAACTATGGTTAAATTGTGTAACATTTTATATCACATAAGAATGCTGTGTAACATGTTATATTCATTCAGATTTAGATTGTTCCAAAAATGGTTGAATATTTTATTTCTTACTAATATGTGGTGCAGTAAATTCTTCAGAGTTTGGGCTTGACATTGAAGACTATCTTATTGGTGAATGGCCTGAAGTTGTCGGCAATCTTTCCATGTCTTTCAGTCATGGGAACAAGACAAACTTGGAAAGACTGGCCTTTGCTTTCTAAATTTTTTGTTCAGGCCTTTTCTTAAATTTTTTTTCCTTCCAGCAGAAAAGGCTAATTAATAGATGAGTAAAATGTAGGAATTTGTTTTTAGTTTAATGAATTGGTAGGTGCATCATTTAAGAATCAAAAGGTTCAGCTGGAGTTTCTTGTTTTGATTGAAAATCTTTACTTGATGTTGGTACTATTGAAAAATAAAAGTATTGAAGTTTCTAAATGGAATGTATGAATCTGGAGGACACACAGGCTAGTTATGTGTTTTAAGTTGCTTTGAATTGTATGAGGATGTTCCCAGACATCTTTGGCATAATTAATGAGCATTTGCAATTTTTAAGCAACCTTAAGTGTTGGAGTGAAATATTTTTCAAAGTTTTCCCATTCATGTTTTAACTAATTATAGCCGCAAAGACATTAGAGATGTGCAGTCTATTTCATCATTTTTTAAGGCTCCAACCAAATCTACCAACAGCACTAAAAGAATAGTGTTTCATTTTCTTCAGGGTTTCAACCGATGATGCACTTTTGAAAGTAACTGGATGGGTAATGTGCTTGTACAAGACACAGGAAATATGTCCCATTGCATAAAACTAGGTAAGTTGGTTACAAGTAGGCCTAAAACACATTTATAGTTTAGATCATACCTTGCTATCAATTTTACTTGCTTTAGAAGTTAAGAGTAATATCTATGGAGAAAGAACATATTCATATTTTTCGTTAGATGATGTCTGTGGATAAGAAAGGCTGTCTAGGATGAAAGCTTGAACATGATAATGAGAAGTTTTCAAGCAGAAATATCTTTAGATATTTTTCTCTTCTACCTACATAGCTGCAATCATCTATGCATCATTTTAACTTAACAGCTAACAAATGTCCCATCTCAAGCCAGAAAAGAGTAACAATTGGCCGGTCAATGAAGCATCCAAGAAATTCACCAAGCACAAACTATATTCAAATAGTGGCATTGTCCATGGAAGGATATAATACTATCAAACTAAGTTTAAAATACGTGGCAATAGTTAGTTACTAAATGTCTGAAATTTTTTTTTATAGGAATTTTATAAAAATATCTTAATCCAAAAAAAAAATGGACAAAACCTTCTTTAATCAGTTAATATACAAGATATGTAGCAGTGCTGCATTTTCAATCATTAGAGCTCAAATGCAGTAAGTTTTTGGCAGTTTCACCATATTGTGATGCAACATATTCATTTTACACTGAATGGCAAAACTTTTGCTTCATCATGCTAATGTTAGAAGTGCCTACTGTCTTTTAAAATTTCTATTTTTCTTGAGGAAATGTTGATCAACTAGGTATTGTTTTGCTATCCAAAAGCAAATGGCTGGACATTAGTTGTTTTTTTGGGACTGCCATAGGATATTACTGGAACCATGTTTTAAAGCTTCACAAGAGCGAAAAAAAGTGAGATAATGATATTATTTGTAGATTAAATGACAAAACATATCAAATTACCTTTAAATCTGGTCCTAGTACTTTTCTTAGTAATATTATCAAATCTAACGGTTAGATCATTAATTTAATATGCTTATCTTTCTAGATATGTTAAGTTTTTTGTATTTTTATAGAGATTATACAAGATTCTGTACCAAAACATATTTTATTACCTTAAAATTTGGTGCTAAAATATTTTTTAGCGATTTTATCAAATCTAACCGTTAAATTGTTAATTTGATATGCCTATCTTTGTAAATGTATTAGGTTTTGGACATTTTAATAGAAATTGTGCAAGATTAGGTAGTAAAATATATCTGATTAATTTCAAATTTGGTCATAATATATTTTTTAGTAATGTTAACAAATCTAATGGTTGGATCATTAATTTGGTATGTCTATCTTTGTCAATGGGTTAGCTTTCAAGCATTTTTATATAGATTATGCTAGATTAAATGACAAAACATATCAGATTACATTTAAATCTGGTCCTAATACTTTTTTAGCGATTTATCAAATTTAATGGTTGGAGAGTTAATTTAATATGTCTATCTTTGTAAATATATTAGGTTTGGGGCATTTTAATAGAATTTGTGCAAGATTAGGTGGTAAACTATATCCGATTACCTTTAAATTTGGTCACAATATATTTTTTAGTAATTTTAACAAATCTAATAGTTAGATCGTTAATTTGATATATTTATCTTTGTAAATGGGTGAACTTTCGAGTATTTTTATAGAGATTACAATAGATTAAATGTGTATATATACATATATATATTTATTAATATATATGTATGTAAATATATATAGACATACATATATATTAATAAATATATATATGTAATATCTATATATTATTAAAAGATATTAATTATTAATATATATGAATGTATATATATGGATGTATATTTATTAATATATTAAAAATATATTAATATATTTATGTGTGTATATATCTATATATATTAAAAAATATTTAATATATACATATATTTAAAACTATCCATATATATATATATATATATATATATATATATATATGATTTGATTGACCGGCGATGGGAGAGGTGACGGTGGCCAAGTACGGTGTCAATCGATTCAACTCTCTCTCATCTGGAAGAATGAGGAAAAGAAGAAGAAGTAAAAAATCCCAGTCCTCGATCACCATGTGGTGGCTACCAAGCAACCAACAGGTAGTGCCACCAATTCTCATAACGTTATTGTTTCCGGGCTTCGGAGGAAATCTAAAGCCAGCGGAGACTCTGGTGCTCTAGGCAGCAAGCCCCTCGTACTCTTTATATGAGGTGCCTTCGTCTACTACCACTACGCCTTATGCAATTCCAACCTCGTCTCTCTCATCTCCGATGTCTTCATCGTCCTCCTCCACTCCTTCGCCATCCTCGGCCTTCTCTTTCGCCAGATGAACATCTTGTGTATATATTGGTGGGTGTATATATATATTAATATATTAAAATAGTGTATATTTTAGTATGTTGTACTAATATATATATATATATATACACAATTATATATATGGTATATTATCATATATATATGTATATATGTGTATGTATATCTATACATATGCATTTGGTATTTATATATGTATTTGGTGTGTTTGTGTGTGTTGTTTATATACATATATGCATTGGAAATATATATATGTTTAAGTTTTTTTTTCCTAATTGAACTATTTGTATATAATTATTTAATAATATAATGATATAAGTAACAACAGATAAGCTTTTAAAGTTATATATGTATATAAAATAATTTACTAAATTGAACAATGTAGTTTTATAATAAATTTAATATAATTGTTATATTTTTGTTATAATATTAATGTTTAAAAAATTCAAAAAAATATTAGATATAGTTTAAATAACAAAAAAAAAAAAGATATGGTCAATATGGAAGCTTGGCCCAACAGCTAAGTCACAAAGCAAGGAAGTCGGAACGGTCGCGGATTCAAAACTCGCTTCGGGCAAATAGTATCCAATTTGGAGGCTGCGATCGGGTGTGGCTAGTTCACATGGATTAGGAATTTCTCAAAATTTTAATTTTAAAAAAATAAATACTTTTGGTGAGGAAATTTTGTGTCACCATTGACCTTTTTTAGGGACGAATTTTTTTGTATTGGTGAGGAAACTTTTTATCATAGAAGGTAGTAATTTTTTTTTTCAAGTGTCTTAAAGGTACAAGAGATTATATACTAATTTAAAGGGTTGATAACTTGGTTTCTTAGCGGGTAAGGATGAGAGAAAATTCACTAGTGGATATACCTTCACCTTGTCTGTAGGAGCTATTTCATGAAAGAATATCAAGCAATCTTGCATTGCTAACTCAACTATAGAAATTGAGTATGTGGCAATTTCAGAGGTATTTAAGGAAGCAGTTTGGCTCCAAAAGTTCCTTTTGAAATTTGGAGTCGTGCCACAAATGGACAAACCGGTTGTGATGTATTGCGACAACACTGGTACAATCTCACAATCCAAAAAACCTAGGAACAACAAAAAGAGAAAGCACATAGAGAGGAAATACTACTTAATCCGAGATTTCATTCAGAAACGAGAAGTCGTAATGGAACAAATTGCCTCGAAGAACAATCTAGCAGATCCTTTCATCAAGTCTTTAGCAGAGAGAGTCTTCAGAAGATACTTAAACGCCATAGGGGAGGGCACCTATGGACTTACTTAATCTTAGAGTGTAAGTGAGAGATTGTTGGAATGTATGCCCTCTTAGACTACGTTTCTGATGTAATTTTGACTTGTATTAATAGAAGTATTTTTCTCAAAAATTATTTGTGAAATATTTTTCATATTTGTGCACAATTTTATTAAAAAAGACTCGTTATATTTAAGTAAATGGTTCATATAAATAGAGATCTTTCACAGTAAGGTATGGACTATGGGATACTTAACACATAAACTACTGTTCATAACTGAATGATGAGAATGAGGATCTCATCATGGCAAGGTTATTGTGTTATGAATTCTAAATAGGGAATGGCTTACCTTTAGCTAATGGGTAGTCTTCTCATTTCATAACACAATAGTATTTCGAATACGTAGAACATGACATGTAGTAGTAGTTTCAAAAAGTACTATATGATAGAAACCTAAACTACTACTGTTATAGCGTGGATTTCTACTCTACAGCTTGAGTATAAGTTGGTGGTCTGACAAAGTTAGAAGCGTATGTTTTAATATACTATAGTTGAAGTTCTTTAGAAAAATTAATATACTTGTATATTAGGTATATGTAACTAGTTAGTCAAGACAGACTTGTACAAGATCGTGTCTATACTATATCGCCACTTATGATTGTCCAAATAATCTAATTATTTAGGGCCCTGGGGAATATGACTTGGATATTAGCTTTCGGGTAGCTCCCTTGGAAAGCGAAAATATTCCACGAAGTCGTGAATCATTAGACTAGAAGCCTAAAGATGGTAGATATCTTTTAGAGAGGTGTTAGTACACTCTTTCCTCTCTAAATGTACGGTGATATGTAGTTGGGTATTTTAGTCATTTCACCTGTAGGTCAAAGACATAGCAAACTCAACATTATCTTTGGGGTCAGTATTTTCTTATGATGATATTATGAAATATTTAAAATGTAAAATACTGCTATTTATATAGTAATGATATCTTGGTTATTTTAATAGCCAAGACGATGTATCTTTTTGGTCCTCGGTATAGCCCATAAGTCCAAATTATCTTAGGTCGAGAAAATTGTCACAATAAAAAGATTTTATTTTATTCAGAAAGTCTATTCTATTTTTAGACTAGAATAAAATAAAGGAATGAGAGAAATTAAATTTATTATCTAGTTTAATTGGTTAATTAATTATTTAGGATTGAAGCCAAATTAAATAGTTAGAAAATTAACCGGACTTAAACTAGTTAATTAAAAGGATTAAATAATTGTTTTAGTTCATTTGGACTCATTAATTATTTATTGAGTTATTTTAATAGGTCCAAAAATAAATAATTAATGGTTATTATTTTTAGACTCATTAGGTCCAAGGAAAATAAGAAATTATTTTTGGCCCGATAGCCTGAACTAAATGATTTTTTTTAATTACGGAACAAAAGAGTTAAAGTTAAGCCAAACATCTTCTATTGATAGCCTCCAAATGTTTTGAAATATTAAAAACACCAAGGTTTGATTATCAGGATGGTGAATAGTCGTAATTTGGGGGTTGGAGTTTTTTTTTTCCACAGAACACACGACAGTGAGGAAAAAAACCAGAGCTTTTCTCTTCTAAGTTTCTCTCTCGTTCATGTCCTTTTTCCTTCTTGATTTTGCTAGTCAATAGCAACGGATCAAGAAGTGTCATTCCTCGCCTAAGTTATTTTACCAACACTGATTGGGTGGTGGAATATTTTGAGAAGTAAAGAGCTTCACGTTCATGCCACAGAGGAATCGAAAGATTGCTGGGTTTCAACCGAAGGCTTCGACAATCCCTGAGACATCATCTGCTAAGGGAGTTTTTCTAGTGATATCATTTACTTCTTCACGAGTAAAGAGTCAAGCACAGAGGTATTGTTTTCATTCTTCCGCTACTCTCTGTGCTTGATTTTTGCCAGTGTTGGCTCACTCATACATGGCTATTGTATGCTTTCAGAGCATCAACTTAATGGGATATTTTCAAACTGATATTTTCTTAAAAATCCTTGTTTTAAAATACTAAGTGGGAGAGGGGTTCCAATAGATCTACAGCTTCCATCATGGTCTTCATTAGAGATCGTGGTTCCCCTCACATCACCTTGGGAGTGAACCCGTATAGCATGGGGATTTCACAAACATCTAGACCTAATGGATGAATATAATTGATGCTTGGGACATGTATTGTGATCAACCAGCCCACTTGGAGGTCATAGTGCGAAGATTGTTTCTAAGAAATGAGAAGAAACAATCATCCCCTTGATGGAGTTATCTTCTGGACCATTATCTAGAAGGGTAGTCGATTTGTGGTGATCAATACACTTAGTTTAGAAAATTGTTAATCTTTCTAAGAAATTATGTCAGTTCTCCTCAGAGCCAAACTGATCATATTAAAGATAATAGTGATATGATTAACTATTATTAGTTTTAATATGAGGATAAAGTGCACAAATTATTTTTTTTCACAAACTAAGATTTTTTTTTTTTTATGTTCGATTTTTAGAAATGATTGGTAGAGGTTCTCTTAGTCCTTTAGTCATTATTCTCCGAGAGAATAAGCTAGCAGGTCCAAATTATATAGACTAGAAAAGGAATTTGAACATAATACTCATTGTTGAAGCGTATAAGTATGTCTTATACGAAACCTGTCCTATTATTGGGGATGATTCCACCGAGGAGGAGCGTGAGGCTGAGAAAGTATGGAAAAAGGCTGAAGAGATGGTTCATTGCTACATGCTAGCCTCCATATCTAAAGTGTTCCAATCCAAACACGAGCACATGGCCATTGCTTACAATATTAGCATGTCACTGGCTACTATATTTGTTGATAAGAGCCGACCCTATAACACCCCTCTACTTACGTACCCAAAAAGGGTGGGGATGTAGCCCAGTCCAAAGGATAAGGGGTCTTTATAACAAAGTAATAAGAACTTAACCAAAGAAATACCTCGATTAAAACTTAAACGGTTTACAATCTAAATATAACTTAAATAGGGTCTTAAAGCAAAGGATAATAAAGCATTGTCTCGAAGTAAAACGACCAAAATGTCAAGTACAAGGTTTTGAAATCTAGCCCAACCTTGTCAATAGTGCTCTCAAGAACATGAAAAATAAATTTTCCAGTAAGTCCTGTATGTGTGAGAGTGTACATTAGAAACAGTTTCGTGACATGCAACTTTAAAATACCAAAAAAAAGCAATTGCAATCATAAACAACAGTTTCAAACATAAGAGTGGATTTTTTATTTTTCAATCTCAATAATAATTTTACTTCAAGGAAATCAACCACCCAAAACTAACGTGGACTATGAAGCCATGCCTCATAGCTCCAAGTCTTGAAACCCTACATCATGACCCTTGTTAACTGTACTGTAATACTTCTGCACCACAATACGATGGGTGATTTGCCCATCGGGTATGCATGCTCCTCCGTCTCCAATACCCTTGCTAACTTTGGTTGTGCATGCTGGAATATAAATGTAGTCCTGCTTGGAACTAGTTTGCTAGCTCGGATTGGTCAACACTATCCCCTAATCAGAAACGAGTTCATCTCCCGGAAATGGCCGCCCACTAAGAAACTAGCTCACCCTCTTTTAGGCTAGTATTAGTGGCCTACCCTTGTTAAGTACTCAATGATTTGCCACAAGGTAACACATTAGTATCAAGTAATAACCAACAAAAAAGTATCAATCATGAATTGGTAAACCTTTAGTAAATCCTTTGGTGCAAAAGTCAAGTGAGGTGTTTTGAAATCCTTTTTGTTTAAGAAATAGTGCGTGAGTTGAAATATAATAAGAAAACTAGTCATGCTGAACTTTTATCACATTAAACCATGTCTCCATTGATACCATAAAATATTTGAAAACTTGAAATTGTGATATTTTGCAAACGGTTTTAATGCAAGAAATTACTTGATTCATTTGTCTCACAAATATTAGATTCTTCCAATGACCTGATTAATGGATCCTAGTCCCATCTAGAGAAAATAAAAAATCATGTCACAAACTTCCCTATAAACCTTATATTGCCATAATATCAAAAAATAGTTCAACTTCTAACATCAAGTCATCACACAATACAGACCAACTATCAACTCCATTTCAAACATAACAGGCTAGACATGAAATATTGTGTACTAGCAATTTAATGTATACTAAGACAATTACTAAATAAATGATAAGCTCACATATAGGTTAGCAGACAAACGACTATGTAATTTTATAGTTATATAAATAAAGAATTAGTTAATTAAAAAAAAAAGTTGCTCATGAAAGTAAATAAACAATCAAATAAATAAGCTAGTTAATGTGTAAAAATATTAAGTAACTAAAGTACTAAACAAATAAAAATTATTTAATTACTTTCTTAGATAATTAAAATATTGTTTGTATGTAACTATACAAAAAATAAATAAGGAAATATATCAATTAATGGATAGGTAATTTATTATTAATAATAATAATAATAATAATAATAATAATAATAATAATAATAATAATGGTAATATTAGTATTGATGACATTAAATCTGTTATTACATCCTAATGTCGACACATGCAATTTTTACACATAAGGAACATATATAAATTGATAATAGAAAGTTTCCCTAAAATTTCCTAAGTTGGACACACTTTCCAGCTTGAGTAATACTTTTTCCTAATAGCATAATACATATGAAAACACTTCGAATTGACCTAAATTTTACAAAGACATACTCAAACACATATAGAACAGAATATAAATGGCCTTGCATGAAAATCAGGCCTTATTTGCACTCAGAAAAGTATTTTTTGCTACTGCAATATTCTACCCAAAACAGACCAGTTTGAAAGAGAAATTCAAAACTTTTAATCCCTAAGTCATAAAATTCGTAAATTTCACAAGTAATGTCTACACACCTAAAAAGACATTTTCTCTATTTTGACCTTCTTCAAATTCAGACTTTATCACACCAGAATTTTAGCTGCAAACAGTCTGATTGGCAAAAATAAGGTATTCTGCCCCTTCATTTTTTTTTTTAAAATTACATGGTTTTATCCCTAGGTTTTGTTGCATGATTTCTAGTAAAAATAACATTCAAAACATGTATAAAAAAATATCAAAAGGCCCTACAATAATAAATTACTTTGCTATTTTATTTTGAATTAAAACAAATAACTATCACAAATTTACAAAAATTCCAGCAAGTATGTAATTTGTTCTGGGCTTCAAGAAATCAACTTCTTGGTTTTATTACTTCAAGAAAAACACATCTCTAGGGTACTCCAGATAAGGCAACATAACCCTTAGCATACACACATCAAGATCTTTCAAGAACACATCAAGAAGTCATCTTTTCTTAAGAATAATTTCAACTTTTTATGTAAACAATAATTTAAAAGAAAAAAGTGTTTTTTTTTTTTGTATAAATAATTTGAAAGAAAGTTTATTTTTCAAGATTTAAACAAGTATGGCTATCAAACATAATTCGTTAATCATTTTTTGTCTAGAAAAATTACTTTAACAATTTATAACGCAAGAATTCTAATTTTCGAAAATCATCGGCACTAGGGTTTAAAGGAAAAGAAAGGCTTTTGTTATTACCTCTTGCTTCAACGTCTTTGATCACACTTACAGAAGAAATGATGTTTTTTTCTATCATTTGATTTCACTTAAATCTTCAAGCTTTGAATCCAAGAATGATGCTTCAATGGTGTAGCATTGTGCAGAATTTTCCATAAGTGAAACAATTAACTCTTGAGTGCAATGGGAGGGGAATTTTGTGTGAGCGGTGAGAGAGGGAGAGGAAGATGGCTGCTAGGGTAGAAATTGGCTAAAAAAAGAAAAATGATTTTTTAAATTTTATATAGATGAATTATTATAGGTTTAGGAAATAAAAAAAGAATTAAAGAAAATCCTATTTTTCTCTAGGTTTTACCTAATTAAAAGGCTTCCTATAATTAATTTATCATAATCCTAGTGGGTTTGGAGAGCTAGGTGGCAGCACAAGAGGAGGAAATTAGAAAAAGAATATTCTCTAATTTTTCCTAAGCATTAAAGTATTGGAAAAATATGAAATCCCTTGTTAAGATAATTTCCTAATTGCACAAGAATTAGGGTTTCCCTCTTTCCTTTCTCTTAGGTGACAGCTACTAGGCTTCTAGAAGACTAGTATGCCCCTCTAAATATTCTCTTAGCTAGGTTAAATATTTAAATTATGGAAATTCAATTTCTCTTCAAGTAAAATAAAATATAAGGAAAAATCTTGCTAGTCTAATATTAAAATACTTCCTAAAATTAATACATAACCAAATAAATGAAATAATCATATAATGAGTATTTAATAAATATAAATAGAAAATGCTCAAATATAATAAGGAAATAACTAAGTAATTATTTATCGACTAATAAATAGTTACCTAAACTATTTTAATTAACCGCTACTCAATAATTAAATACACAATTTAGAATTAGCAATATTTTCTTGTGTGTGTGTGTGTGTGTGTGTGTGTGTGTGTGCGTGCGCGTGCGCGTGCGTGTGTGTATATTTTGTAATACCTTGTATTTTACTTTTGATAAAATAAGTATTTGTATCAGTGGCCAAAACAAAAGATGATCGTTGTAATGAGAAGAATATTTTGGTGCAATAAAAATATGTAGGGACCTGGATTTAATTTTAAATTTGTTCTACCCGTACTCTAAATTTTCAGATGGCTACTACTTTTAATAAAGTAATAGATTGGAGGTATATTTAGAACGAAAATTGATCAACGCGATGAGACAAATGTTTCGGTATAAATTAGGCTCTTCTATGTTCTAGGAGCATTTTTATAATTTTGACCGCGACTGGGATTTTGATAGCAAATTTTGCAAATTTGGGAAAGAATTGAAGATTTCAAATGTTACAATTGAATTCAATGGAATTTACAGAATTTATTGGTGAAATAAAATATTTTTCCGTTATAGACCTGAAGTTGGTCATTTTTGAGAAAACTTGAAAACGCAATCGAAAATTTGGACGTGGCAAAATATGAGAGGATGCATGAAATATTCATGCATGCAAAGCTTCTTAAATAATTTTTGTAAAATAATTAAGAAATACGCAAAAAATTGAGAACGTGACACGTGTAAAGTAGCCACTATTCATTTAACTGAGCAAAACCTTATTGGTCATTATTTTGACCAAGAATGGCAGTGGAATTGGAGGGGGGGGGGGGGGAACATGCAGCTATAAAGGAAAAGAAGAAAGGAAGAAATAAGGGAGAAAAGAAAGGAAAAAGAGAAAAAAGAGAAAGAAAGAAAAAGTGTGTGTTCTTGGAGCAAGATCAAGCCAAAACATCCTACATACAAGGTAAAAGCATCTGCTTCAAGAATTAAAATTGTAGATTTCATTACGGTGATCATGTTGCTATAAATTTTAACATGAAAACATAAGATTTATGGTTGTGATTTGGATTAAATGTGAACTATGTGAACCTTTGTGTGTGCAAGTGTGTGTGTTAGTTTGAAGAAGGTTTTATATGTTGTGTTTTAAGTGGTGGATAAAGGTATTTGATTGGTGATTTAAGGGGTTATACATGGTTGATGAAAAAGTGGTGAGAATTGGAAAAAGAAAGCTTTAATGGAAATAAAACTATAGCTATTTTTAATTCATGTTGGTGATCACATATTGTTCAAAGCATGAATTTGGTGATTTATTGGGTCTGAAAACATGAAAAATTAAAGGTGTTGTGATGGGAAATAATGTGGATTGAGGATTGTATAGATGCTATCAATAAAGGAGAACAAGATGGTAATATTATTTTGTGAAAATGAATTAGGGAAAAAAAATGTTGGGATCTTTTTGGCCCAGTAGTTCCTAGATGGTTTTGAGGATGTGGAAAAAGAAGCCATACAAGCTTAGTTGAAGGTCTAGTGAGCAGTTTGATATAAAATGGAGCTTGATCGGATTGTAGATCAAAAGTTATTCACAAAACAAAATATTGTGTTTAACGGGAAAAATGCAGAATTTTAGTTTTGATGTAAGTGAATTTTAAGGAATTGTTTGCATGACTTTGGGAATGAAAATGGTGGGGAACATGATGAAGACTTCATGTTCATGAAGAAAAGGCAATGTAGAAATGGGAAATGGAAGAATTGAGTGTGTAATATATGTATGTGTACGTGTTTTACTCAAAAAAGGAAAAATGAAGAAATAAGGAAATAAGGGATTTCCTTATGTATGTATTGAGTAAGTATTGGTTTAAACCTTAGCAAACCAAACCAAATATAAAATGACGTTTAATGTAGGTTATTCACATTAAGCGATCGGCAACGGGTTAGGTACAATATTCAAACGACGTAAGCTATTTAGGACACAAGGTGAATCCCACTGGATTTCTAAACTTTTAAATGCCAGTATGCTTTACGTTTCATGAAATAACACATTATGTACTATTTCATAATCCTGACTTAGTTTAAGGTTTTTCTGAGCAAGAAAATAGTGTTTTGCCATGTTGAGCTGGCATGAATATCATAATTGACTTAGAAACCTTAAAGGATGACAAAAGCTTGTATTTTATAAATTTAATCCTTTTAGGATTAAATAAATGGAATTTTCGAAATATGGTAAATTTTGGTATCGGTATTCGAACAAAAACCGAAATGCCCTTATTAGTATATTTTATGGAAGCAATTGAAAACTTTGAATCTAATCCTCTTCTAGGGTTAGAATTCTAGAAATCTTGAACAATATTCCTTTTGAAATCAGGTATGGGTAAAATGACCTAGATACCCTTGTTAGAACATTTTATGATGTGAAAAGGAATTTTTATCCTCGTTCACTATAGATTTTGAAAACGATCTCTTGATATGAGATTAACTTTTGAAAAATGATATTTTAGCCTCGAAAAATATTTTATTTATATTCTTTCGGGAATAAATTATTTATTTGGTCTTGTGAGCTAATGGAATTGGTACTGGTCTTGTGAACAAGTGGAAACGTTGAATAGTTAATAAAGAATTTAATCTTTGTTCTAATTTATGTTAGAGATAGATGACCCCATGTAACCTGGCTAGTTCCGAAAATTGCCTTACTCCAAACAGGGTGACAGAATATTGAGATGAGTCATCCTGGCTAGCTGTTTAGTGCCTGGCAATTGTCGCGCCTTGTGTACACTTTGATTTGGGTTGTTCACGGGTTGGGCCGGACACCTGGGTTGTTCAACCCCTTACTGCCTTGATGGTGATTGACATCAGGATTGGGACTCTTGGGCTTACGGTAACAAGTAAAACATTCTGAATTACTCGGTATTGTACTTGTATGCACTTATCCTTTTGACAATACACAATTGAGCACTATAGGCTTGTGTCCTCAGTACAATAAGACTGTGATATCGAAGGCGAAGCCTTATGAGCTTTGCACGCAAGCCAACCTTCTGTTGAGAGAAGTGCTTGCATTTTGGAAATTAGGGCAATGATTGCGCAATCAAATACAATTTTTCTAAATATGTTTGAAATTGAAACAAACTCCCTCCTAGTGAGCAGTAGAGTTGTTTTCAGTGAAAAATTATAATATTTTTTCCGTGATCAATTTTTGAATAAAATTTGAAAATATTCGTGTCAATTTAATTTATAAAGCACTAGCACAAACACATGGGACTCATTAGGTGATTTTTCCTCATACGTGTCTTTTATCTTATTTTAGGACTAGAGATGAGTTGTTGCATGGATAGAAACGATACCACAGTATTGGTCCAGTTACTTCCTCTTTTGCTTATGTATTTTACATTACTGATGTAGTACTGATTACCAGATGTATGGGACCTTACTCTTGATATATTATATTATACTCATATGGTTGCATTATATCAGTCTGGGCTTTATTTATTTATCAGTTGTCATTGTTATAAAGACCCCTTGTCCGGGCAACTGGACAGGGCAACACTCGATTTATGGTATGTTTCCGTTGCTATTTATTGTAGGGGTGTTACATATTTCATATGCTAGAATATTCTACCATCATTATTTTAAATAGCGATATCCTATATATCGCCAAAGCATAACAATTCTTCCACAATTATACTCAAACAAATTCTTTCATTCCATGCCAAATATATTTATATGCAGAAAGGCTCAAGCTATATGGTCCTTATATTTTCCCCATTTCTAGGGGCATTTAGGGTGGGTGTCACATTCTCTCCCTTTTAAGAGAATTTCACTCCCGAAATTCCTACTATATCATACCTCAAAGTATTTTCGGATGTTTCTGCCTCACCCATCCTTCTGTTTTCCAAGTAGCATCTTGTGTACCATGATGATTCTACAAAATTTTCACCCTAAGAATCTACTTATTCAGAAAAGACTTGATGCTTTAATCCAAAATCTTGACGGGATTCTTGATGTAACTTAGGCTAGGTTGCAAAACCAATGGTTCTTCGTTCAGCACATGACCTCGATCGGGTTTATACTTCTTCAACTGAGGTATATGGAATACGTCATGTATCTGAGTTAAACTATTCGGGAGAACAAAGCACAAACCTAACAAATGGATGCTATAATCTAGAACACAAGCCCTGACGGGGATGAGATACTATACCGATTCTAGAGTACGAAGAGAATGAACCAACAAATAATTATCTCTATTTCTTGTAATCAGTACCTTGTGATAGTTGTTTTGCATTGCTTTCCTCGGTGGTTTGAGTAACTGGCAACTTTGCAATAATATGGACGGTTTACTATTGTCTAAAATTTATTCCTTTGATTCTTGCTCATCACTAAACAAGTAATACCATCATTCACTACATTTTCCTACTTCTAGAGGGTTATAGATAAGGGCTGGAGTATTCCAATAAGTTTCTTATGCTTAGCTCTCACTTTCCTTAGAGTCAAGTTGACACATAGCTTGTAATTTTTCATTCTTCATTCTCGGCTAACAAATCATCTTCTTCACGTAGTCATATATCTTTGTCTCTTCCGAAACTATAGTGCAAGGGCTTCTTGTGGGCTCATTTCAAAATGGTTTTTTTCTTCAAATCTTCTTTATCTTGCATGTACAATTGATCATGAGAATGCGCCACCTCATTGTCATCTACTATAAAGTCTTGATCTCTTTCTTTCACTTCTTTTACGTTGAAGGTTTGAATTTTTTTATTATTCAGTCGAGCGTTAATAATTCCTTATTTTAGCTCTACGTAACACTCACATTCTTCTAACAAATCTTTGCTGCTTCAAATACAAATCTCGTTAAGTAAAGTCAAGTTTTGGGGTTTTATGATCTGCAATATCTTGTATGTCTTCTTTTCTTCAAGGCAAATACGATTGTTACCAACTTCAAATGATAAGCAGAATAGTCGATATCATGTGACTAAAGTTTTTTTTTTTTTTTCGTAAGACATAAGCTATGGTCTCAATCTCTTGCACATGCCATTTTTAAAGGTGAATTTGTGAGTTCGAATAGAATAATGTGAGTTCGAAGAGAATATAGGAATGAAGAGTATGCCAAATTTCACGCAATGAGAAGTTTAATAATTTAAGGAAACACAAATGGGTAAAATAATAAGATTGAAACAGATGACTGTTAAAGAATTTTACTGTCGTTGATAAAAATTGCATACATCTGATGATTGAATAAGAGAAGTTCTTCGATATTCAATTCTTAATATAAGAGGCAAATTTAAAGAAGATATTGAGCACAAAAATGAACAGCAATATTACTTGAAGAAGAAAAAAAGGAAAATTTTGTGCAATAATGAGAAATAAAGAGTGGAATGATTGTAACATTTAATTGTGGATAGAAGTATTATGAATTAGAAGAATCAAACCCTTCGGTTGAGTGATAAGGAAGAGTTCCTTGTTTGCTCAGCCATTAATAGAAAATTTACAGGAAATAATAGGAGACATTAGGTAGAAAAATAAGCATGTGAAATTAGTATTATTAGAAAAAGAAGAGAAAGTTTTGAGTATCAAAAGGAGCAATAAAATAAAAAGAGCGAGAAAAAAATTTGTGGAAAAAAACATTAGGATTTCCAAGATAAAAGGAGTTAACTAGATAAGACACAAACAACATGTGTTAACTAAAAGGAACAAAATAAATCATGAAATGAATAGAGTAAATCCAATGAAACAAAAATAGAAAGTCATTATAAAGGCAACTTAGAAAGCATTTAAAAGATGATTGAAATGTTCGGTGCATAACAATTGCAATCATTGACTAGAGTAACAAAGGTTACTTTAATCAACTAAGTTTTTAGAAGAAAATTCGCAACAAAGGGAGAAGAAAATAGTTGGTAAGAAATATCTCAAAAGAGTAAGCACAGGAGAAAGTGTGTAAATTAAAAGAGCGAAGAGGAATAAGAAATAGATAGAATAAGTCCAATAAGATAAGGAATAGGCAGTTAACATGTAAATGATATAAAGAAATTGGGTACAATATAGGTGGATTTCATAAGGAGCAATTTCTAATAATGAGTGAGATAGCTAAGGTGGCTTTCTATAATCAAATCTTGGAAGAGAGCTCTTAACATCAACAATAGGTGAGAGGATATATTTTGTATGAGGAAACTTAGAACAAAGAGTAAGGAAGTTAGATTGTATCACCACCATAGGAATTCACCGACATGACTTTCCTTTCTTAATTTGTTGCATCCACGTATAACGACTGAAGTTCGACAAGTGTAAACTTTGATCTTCTCTTAGGCTCTTGAAAATTCTTCCCATTCTTCCTCTTTTACAATTGTAATGTACATCTTTGTTGCAGCCGAATCAGAGGTGACATAAGAATCGCAATCCCTCTAACAAAAGACAATAGTAATGCTCTAATCCTATGAATCTTCTCATCTTCATGACATTTTTAGTGGCATCGGCTTCCAAGTTTTCTTTGTTCCAAAGCAAGCTCTTGAGTATTCTTTTGCGGTATTAGGTTGTTGTCTCCATCAACTCTAGTTATGTTTCTTCAATTAGTTGAACGTGATAGTGGAGTGAAGTTTCCTTATTTAAACCAAAGTAGTCTCAAGCAACTCTCCCTTGGATGTATAGATTCTCCATGTTTGAAGTATCCTGATTTCTACTCCTTAAACTAATTATCTATTTCCATGTGTTTCTTCCTGCTATAGTGATGGCGAATTGCTAAATTTGGAGCAGTTTTCGTCAAAATAATCTTTCGTATTTCCCCCCATTCTTCCATTGTTGCTTTACCGGTCTTTTAGCATTGAAGGTTTGTATCTTCAAAATCGTTCCTAAGTCACCCTATCTAGGTCTTCCTCTTTCATTGGTGTGGTTGCATCCACTATAGTTGTATAATTTTGAGCAGTATCTACTTTCCATAATCATCGCTTCTCTAAATTCTACTTGCATGCAATATCCAAATACTCCTCGTCAACCTAATTATTCTAGCCCAAAATTAAAGTACAAGTATGCCATGTACTAAAAACAAGTAAATTCATGTAGCATGCTCAGTCAAATAAAATATATATAAAGATATTTCATAGATATTTTATATAATATACGCCACATGTAATCATCGGGCATTCAGGATAGTGTCTCACTATTCATATATAATTAGCAGGCATAACAGAAAATAAAAAGTCTCCAAAGAACAGATGTCAAAATCCTAAATCCTAGTAATAATCACCATTTCTAAGCTCCCGGCATCATAATACGGTTTTATCCATCAAATCGGAACTAAGATTGTCAAAATTAGAAGACTATAGCATAAGTATCAAGATCATATATCTCTTCTTCACGTGTAGTCCTCTTATACCCAAACAATCTCACATAAGTATACTTATTACATTCCCTAAAATATCTAACTGTTCCTATCAACATAGACTTTCTCTTACAACGTTATCAAGGTTACCATCATTGCAATACAAAGGGATGACATTTCCTTCCATATCAACTTATCAACAGGTAGCAAGATTTTCAAGTTAAAATCACCATCAAAATAGCTTAAACATAGATAATCATAATCATTCTTAAATTCTAAATCCTTGATTTTAAAGGTAATACTCAATCCTAGGCTCAACTCAACCTAGACATAACAAACAATTCTAGATTCCATAAGCTAGAATCTATTCCATTAATAAAAAAATACCTCTAACCATGCTCTTAGATTTAGTCTTACACTCCTTGAAATTTAGCTCTCTAGGATCATTATCCTGGGCTATACGTTTAACTTCTGAGTCCTAATTTCTAAGTTATTACTACCATACAATTCATATATATCAACAAGTGCCCGAGTTATGACAAGCACAGGGCTTCAGAACGGCCATGGCAACATGGGCAGTCTTATACGTTCTAACAATCTTACTTACAGAAAATACACATAGCTTAACAAAAATTGTAAAATTTAAAATTCTAAAACCATTAAACTAAGGTAACCGCCTAAACCTAGTCTAATACCACTTGAAACACCCCGCTACTTACGTACCCAAAAAGGGCCGAGATGTCACCCCTTCCAATGTGAGTATTGGAAAAAACAGAGAGCATGCACGGGAGACAAAAATGGAGGAAATAACAACATGAACAAATAACAGCAGCAGCATGGAAGCCTTAAAACCATACTTCTCAGTGTCTTAAACCTTGAAGACTGTGGGAGAAAGGATTGAATCACAAGAACAGCTTCCTCCTTCCCGTTTGATGAAGCCTCCGGTGCAAAAACTGTCAACCTTCCATTTCACCTCCGGTGCAATGAATGCAAGGCTCTTCAGTTCTCAGAATATTCCACAGCTTAACCTTGTTGGTGAACACAGAATTTGGGTGAGGAAAAGCCACAGACTCTCTAATCTCGGTTGGCTTCCTTGGCTTCTTATGTACTAGCCAAAAACCAACAAAAGAGAGTGAAGAGTCATGAGAGAGAGAGAGAGACAAAATCGAGAGAAAAACCCTTTGGAAAATTAAGGGTTAAATTTTCCATTAGAAGAGTCGTGAGTATGTAGCCAAAAATATATTTTAATTACTCTGATAATAATATCCCCCGGGATTTAATATTTCAAACACCCGGATATTATTAACAGAGTAAGTTTGGCTTCACCATAAACTCTACTGAACCGTATCTGGAAAAACCCCATGGTCCAGGCTATTGGGCCAAAATAATATTTATTATTTTTCTTGGACTCGAAAAGCCCAAAATAATAAACATTAATTATTTATTCCTGTGCTTAAATAAATAATCCAATAAATAATTAATGTGCCCAAATGAATCAAAATAATTAAAACTTAATTATTTATTTCTTGGGATTAAATCAATAACCCAATAAATAATTAAATATTAATTATTTTTCTCTAATTTAAGCCCAAGTTAATTTTTCTAATTATTCAAACTGGACCTAGGCCTGAATAATTAATTAACCAATTAAACCAGATAATAAATTTCTCTCAATTTATTTTATTCCAGTCTAATAATAAATTAGACTTTCTGAATAAAATAAAAGCCTCTTTAACTGAGACCAATTCCTCAACCCAAAAATAATTAGGACTTACGGGTTATTCCGAGGTCCAAAAAGACATATCACTTTGGCTACTAAAATGATCAAAATACCCCTACTATATAAATAGCTGTATTTTACATTTTAAATATTTTCTAATATCACCATAAGGAAATATTGACCCCAAGGACAATGCTGCATTAGCAAAGTCTCCGACCTACAGGTGACATAACTAAAATACCCCTACACATCGCCGTACATTTAGAGAGGAAGAAGTATATTAACACCCCTCTAAATGACATCTACCATCCTTAGGCTTCTAGTCCAATGATCCACGACTTCTTGGAATGTTTCCGCTTTCCTAGGGAGCTACCCTAAAGCAAACATCTAAGTCATGTTTCTCAGGGCCCTGGATATTTAGATCATTCAGACAACCACAAGGGGCGATATAGTGTAGAAACTATCTTGTACAAGTCTGTCTTAACTAACTAGTCACACATACCCAACATGCAAGTATATTGGCCCTACGATAGAACATCAACTATAGCATATCAAAGTATATGCTTCCAGCTTCGTCAGACCACCAACTCATACTCAAGTCGTAGAGTACTAGTCCACACTGTAGTGGTAGTAGTCTAGGTTTCTACAATATAGTACTTTTAGAAACTACTACTACAGGTCCTATTCTACGTATTCGAAATATACTTATGTTATGAAGTGAGTGGACTACTCACTAGCTAAAGGTAAGCCATTCCCCATTTGGAATTCATAACATAATAACCTAAAAATGATGAGATTCCCATTCTCATCAATCGGTTAAGAACAAATGTTTATGTGTTCAAATAACCCATGATCCATACCTTACTGTGAAAGACCACCATTCACATGGATCACTTATTTAGACACAATGGGTCTTTTCCAAATGAAATTGTGCACAAATAAAAAGTAAATTCACAAACAATTTCTGAAATAAATTCTTTTATTAAAACATTTGATTTTTGTATATCAGAAACCTAGTCTAAGAGGGCATATTCCCAACATCCAAAAGATAAGAGGTCTTTATTACAAGATAATAAAGGACTTGACCAAAGAAATACCTCAATTAAAACTTAAACAGTTTACAATCCAAATAAAACTTATACAGGGACTTAAAACAAAGGATGATAAAATATTATCTCGAAGCAAAACAACTAAAATATCAAGTACAAGATCTTGAACTCTAGCCTAACCTTGTCAATAGTGCTCTTGACCTGAAAGCATGCATAAAGAAAGTGAGAATGAATTTCCCATTAAGTCTTGTATGTGTGAGAGTGTACATTAGAAACAATATCGTGACATGCACTTTTAAAATACCAAAAAATGCAATTGCAATCATAAATAACAGTTTCAAACATAAGAATGGCGTTTTTATTTTTCAATCTCAATCATAATTTTACTTCAAGGAAATCAACCATCCAAAGTTAATGTGACTATGAAGCCATGCCTCATAGCTCCAAGTCATGAAACCCTGCATCATGACCCTTGCTAACTGTACTGTAATACTTTTACACCACAGTATAACGGGTGATCGGCCAACTGGGTAAGGATACTCGTCTGTCTCCCATACCCCTGCTAACTTCGGTTGTCCATGCTAGAATATAAATACAGTCCCATTTAGAACTAGTTAGCTAGCTTGGACTGGCTTGACTTACTATCACTCACCTAATTAGAAATGAGTTCATCTCCTGGAGATGGCTGCCTAATGGAAACTAGCTCACCCACTCTTAGGCTAGTATTAGTAGCCTACTCTTATTGAGTATTCAATGATTTGTCACAAGGAAACACATTATCAATTAGTAACCAACAAGAAAGTACCAGTCATGACTTGGTAAACCTTTAGTAAATCCTTTGGTGCAAAAGTCAAGTGGGGCATCTTGAAATCTTTTTTGTATAAGCAACAGTAAGGGAGTTGAAATAGAATAAGAAAACTAGCTGTTAGTGTTGTGCCCTAGCAGCAATCACTTGTACCATGTATATTGTATAATAATTAATAAAAGAGGCCTTCTTTATCTTTTAGTTTGATTGTTATATCTGAATATGCGTATAAACTGTTTGATAAAGTCCCTAGTACAATACAGTGTTAAAGAAATTACAATAGAGATCATGATGTGAGATTCCTACTACACTACGTAGTGTTTGTACTTGAATAATCCCTAATTATAGTATTAATAAGATGTGACATTATTAATATGCCAAGAGTAGCACATGTTATATCCCTTGATTGGATCAAGCAGTGGTTCTCATAACCGTGAGTATTGTGATACTCATGATTAATATGTGGATGCTTATTTTATGAACAAGTTTATTGAATGACTTAGTTATGAGATAATTACTTGGATAAGTTATTGAGTGTTAGTGATAGAATCTCATTATAGTAAGTGTGCAAGTATCCTTAGATTTGAGATCTTCAAGGTATTTTATTTATCAAGCGTTGTATTTTGATTCTAATATTTGGAGTCTTACAAGGACTGCTTATGGGATGGATATTAGGTACAATGTAAAATAAACGAAAATAGTTGAGAGGATCAATAAATGATTCACACTCCTAATAGTAGGAAAGTATATCTCATGGCTACTTGTAGAAATCATTACTCATGATGTCCTTGGCCAAGGCGACTATGTGCTGGAAATAGTTCCAAATTTGATACACATATCAAGTAATGGATTTTTTGAATAAGTACTAAAATATTCGAGCCAGAATTAATAATATTCTGGATGGAGTTGACACTAATTCTATACTCTAGATTGAATGAGATATAGTATGGTGAAAGGAATTTATTACCTTGGTTATTTGTTATTGAAAGGTTCACTTCAAATCACTTGACATTCTGGACTTTTGGGTGATCAAGAGTCATTGCTAGATGTCGCTCTTGATCTGCTAAATATGAATTTATTAATTAGAGAATTAATAAATTAATCCTATATTTTATTTAAGACTATTAATTCTAAAGATGTTAGAATTAATTTATATTATACTACCAATAAGACTAGAAAACCTAATGGGTAACACACAATAATGGTTTTAATGCTCAATATATATTGTTTGATAATATTGTGGGGTTAATTAAGAGAAGAAAATATATTTATATGTGAATTATAAGCTCGTTATAATTCATGCAACTTAGTTGCAATTATATAAATTTTAAGGGCCTAATTGTAGATATTGGATCTTAAAGGACTTAATTGCAATTAACACAAATGCTAAAAACTATAAATATGGGAATTGTTACCTTGTGCAGACATTGAAAAATAGAGGGAGAGTGACGAACATTCCTTTTCTTCCCCATTCTTCTCCAATTAAATCTAGCTGCTCCTCTTCTACTAGCATAGTTTTGATTAGACTTTGTGAACAATTTAACCTTGTGTGGATTACTGCTAGAGACAATCCAACTCTTGGATTGTAGTGGCACTTGGTGGATAATCAAAGTAGAGAAATTGGTTCCTTGGTTAGAGCAAGAAAATTTTTGTTTTCTACTACACAAGGTAATCTTCGTTTCCTTCATCTATTCCCGTTTTAATTGCAAACACGTGATCCTTGGGCATGAATTTCATGGTTATTTCCATTACGTTCTTATTTGATAAGTATGATAAAACCCCAACAGTGGTATCAGAGCCTTCTTGTTTGTGTTTTAATAGGTCTTTAACCTCTTTGAAATCGTTTCTAAGCATGTGACTGTATGATCATGGTGATTGTATGTCTACTATTTTGTATGGCGTGTCTGGGTTTTCTGGTTTGAAGAGTCTCTGGGTCATTGAAAAACGGTTGAGAAGTTGTTTCCATATGGTTCTGTTTTGGCATTAGATATTTCTACAATCAAGATTTTGATTCAATAATTTGGATTGTCATTTAATTTGTCATGTAGATTACAGTTACTTGTTAATATTGATTAACAATGCTTGATATCAAAATTATTTTGAACGGTCTGAAAATCTTGTTGTTCATGAAAACTTTGTAGAAAAATTCGAGAAAGAAGATGAACAGTGGTATTTTTCTACCTTTAGAGCATACCTGGCGACGGGTACGTTTAACCCACCTGGCACCAGGTACACTCTGTTCTTCCCCTGTGTGTGCCTCCAGAGCAAACCTGGCATTGGGTACCTTCTACCCACCTGGCGCCAAGTACACTCTATTCTTGCATTGCTTTATTAAAAAAAATAATAATATGTTTTTTTTATTTTTTCTAATTTTGAGAATAGGTTCTAATAATGACTAGAATTTATTTAAAACCCATGATTTTGGATAAAAATGTTTTCAAAATTACATGTAGGACCTATAATTTTTTAAAATTTTGATTTCGGCCCAGAACTTTCCAAAGTTCAGTTTTAGACCCAGATTTCTCCAAAATACTGATTTTGGATGTTTGTACATTAGATGTTTTATGCTGTATTTTAAACACGTTTTATTAGAATGATGGATGGTTATGGATTAAGATCAAACTTATCTGTTCATGCATCTTTATCACTTTGTTTTAATTAAATAGGGCCTGCGCGTCCTGCCTTATCTCTAATTCTTGTGTAATTATCTTTTCATCTAACTCCTCTCGAATGGAACTCGGGGTTTCTTCTTTTAGAAAATTATGTAATTAGTTTATATAGGTTAGATTGATGTAGAATTTTATTTACAAGATTTTGAAGACGACAATCAAAACGAAGCAAGATGGTAAGACATTCTACTTAAAGCATGCATGAACACATAGGGTTGACCATATTAATTTCCTTGATGGCTCGAGAAAATTAATTTAGAGAGTCCATAACCATGCCACTTAATTGTTTATGACCATGCTTATTAATTTATTTTGCTTATTGATAAATTGTATGCATGCCAAATGATGAGACAACTAACAAGAATAAATCTCTCAAATAATATTAAATCTAATGCCTTCTATTAATATAGTAAGAATAAGAGCTCTTTTTTCAAGACCAGGTTGTTGGGCATATCCAAGCCTACTTGACTTTGACTATGTTCAAGCTATGGAATTTAATTCCTAATTAATGGGTTGGGTTTAACTAATTTCTTTATCCTGGTTGGGCTAAACCAAGCATAAAGAATATTAGAGGCAATGTTGGAATAGTACTAAATACTTTAATGATTAAAAGATGTTAATCACCCAATGATACAGTAGTTACATTTGATGTAATTGATATTGGATACCTACCACTGAACTTAAGAGTGACTTGTTGGGTTAGGAATTTGGATACTGGTCCACTAGAAAAGCTTCCAATGGGCTTTCCCAAGTCAATAGTAGGGGCTATTGATTTAAGTAAAATAATGGAATAAAAATGCGTTTAATTAAAGATCTAATTACTTGCATATCATAAGTATATACTTGTTCTAATTACTTTATCTTTACATCTAGGTCACTTGCATAATATCGAAAAACCTAAACCTACGTAGCATCTTGGAAACAAATAAACTCATTGAATCAAACTATTTGGATTGGTATAGAAATTTGAGAATCGTTCTCAAGTCGAAAAAGTTGCTCTACGTGTGCTAGATACTCCTATTTTGCCACCTGCAGCCCAAGATGCTCCTACTGATGAGCATGCTGTCCACAAGAAGCACAAGAAGGACAGTGACACTACATCATGTATTATGCTGATGTTAATGACTCCTAAGTTACAAAAATAGCATGAGCATATGGATAATCAAATCATTATCTTCTATCTTAAAGAGTTATTTGATAAACAAGCTAGAACTGAGAGTTATGAGATCTCTAAGCAACTGTTCCATTCTAAGATGGTTGAGGGTGCTTCAATGGCCATTTATGGGCTATAGATGTTGGGCTATATTGAAAATCTTAGGTCTCTTGATTTCGTAATGGATCACAATTTTAGTGTTGAATTAATTCTACAATCATTACTAAATAGTTTTTCACAATTTGTGATTAACTACCACATGAACAATATTGAGACCACCATACTTGAGCCTATCAATATGCTTAAGACTGCTGAATCATCCATGAAAAAGGATGATAAGGCAACTTTGCTAGTAAGTTCTTCGTCTTCTAAGAAGAAAGTTCTCAAGAAGAAGAAGAAGCAGAAAAATCCTACCAAGCCCAAAGGAAGCGTGAAGAAGAAGAAAGAAGCCACTAAAAGCCCATGTCATCATTGTGGCAAGATGGGCAATTAGAGGCACAATTGCAAAACCTACTTGAAGGCCGTGAAGAAAAAGAAGGAGAAGAAGAAGTTTGCAAGCACTTCTACTTCTACTCCTAGTATGTTTATGATTGAGATTAATACGGCCTTTAATAATGAGATATAGGTATTGGATACCGGTTGTGGATCTTATGTAAGCAACAATTTGTAGGGACTAAAGGGTAATAGAAGGCTGAAAATGGTGATATAGACCTGCGAGTTGTAAATGGTGCAAAGGTTGTTGCACTAGCTGTGAAGATTTATCTTCTTAATCTGCCTTCTGGATTAATTTTAGAACTTCAAAATTGCTATTTTGTAAAATATTATCTCCATTGCTTGTTTAGACTTATTTAGATTTCATCTAAATTTTAAGAATAAACATTGTTCTTTTCATTAAATAATATCAATTATGGTTTTACAACTTTGATTAATAGTTTATATATTCTAGACATGGATAATTTAATTCTCAATATAAATGTAAAGAAACAAAGAAAAGATAACTCAATCTTATCTTACTTATGGCATTGTCATTTAGGCCATGTAAATGAAAAATGCGTGTCTAAGTTATACAAATTGGATTACTTGGGGTCATTTAATTATGAATTATATGACACATGCAAATCTTATTTACTTGGTAAAATAAATAAAATTCCATTTTTTGGAAAAGGAGAAAAGGCTAGAGAGTTATTATAACTAATACATACAGATATATATGGCCGAATGTCTATACAAGTAAGAAGAGGTTATAATTACTTTATAACTTTCATCGATGACTATTCACGATATGGGTATTTGTATTTAATAAAATACAAGTCTAAAGCATTTGACAAGTTTAAAGACTTCAAGATTGAAGTAGAGAAACAACTTGGCAAAAGTATTAAAACTCTTAGATCTGATCGAGGGGTAAATACTTAAGCCAAGTGTTTCTAAGTTATTTTAGAGATAATGGGATATCATCTCAATGGACTTCACCACATACACCTTAACATAATAGTGTATCTGAGAGAAGGATTCGAACCCTTCTAGACATGGTATGGACCATGATGGCTTTTGCAGAGTTACCAAAATCGTTTTAGGGATATACTTTGGAGACTGTTGTTTTTATATTAAACTGAGTTCCGTAAAACAAGGTTGATACCACTCCTTATGAGCTGTTCTTTGGTAAGAGATCAAAGTTATCTCATTTAAGGATTTGGGGTTGTCCTGTTTTTGTGAAAAGGGCAATGTTAGATAAACTTGAAAGTAAGTCTGACAAATGTTTGTTTGTTAGATATCCGAAAGAATCCTTCGGATATTACTTCTCTCTTCCTTCTAAAAATAAAATTTTTATTTCGAAACATGCTATCTTCTTAGAGAAGGAGCACATATTTAAAGGAGATAGTGGGGGTAAGCTTGAACTTAGTGAAGTTCAAGAAGAACAAATAAATATTGATCAATCGTCTGAACCCACACCTATTGATGAATCTTCTAATACACAAGAGCCACATAGGTCGAGTAAAATACGAATAGCGCTTGAGAGATATGAATTTTTCATAAGCGACCACAATGATGTATTTCTCATAGAAGAAAATGAGCCTACTACTTACAATGATGTTCTGAATAGTTTAAAATCTGACAAATGGCTTAAAGCCATGAAGTCAGAATTGGATTCCATATATGACAACCAAATATAGACTTTGGTTGATCTACCCAAAGGAATCAAGCCTATAAGGTGCAAATGAGTTTTCAAGAAGAAAACTGACATGGATGGTAATGTGGTTACCTATATGGTACATTTGGTTGCAAAAGGTTATCGACAACAGTAAGGTATTGACCATGACGAAACTTTTTTACCAGTTGCTATACTAAAATCCATAAGAATACTCCTAACAATTACTACTCATTATGACTATGAGATTTGGAAAATGGATGTAAAAATAGCTTTTCTTAATGGAAATCTGATTGAGAAAATGTATATGACATAACCTGAAGGTTTCACATCCAAAGATGGCATAAAAGTTTGCAAGTTGCAAAGGTCCATCCATGGACTTAAGCAAGCATCTAGGAGTTGGAACATCCATTTTGATGAGATAATTAAAGAATTTGGTTTCATTCAAAACATGGATGAATCTTGTGTGTATGAGAAGGTTAGTGGGAGTGTAGTTGTTTCCTTATTGCTTTATGTAGATGATATATTTCTAATAGAAAATGATGTTTTCATTCTTCAATCTGTAAAGATTAGGTTATCTAAGATGTTCTCCATGAAAGACCTTGGAGAAGCAACCTATATTCTGAAAATAAGGATCTATAGAGATAGATCAAGAAAGTTGCTAGGTCTTTTGCAATTTACATACATAGATAAAGTGCTGAAGAGGTTCAGCATAGATCAATCCAAAAGAGGATTCTTCCCTATGACACATGGAGTAAGCCTTTCAAAGTTGATGTCTCCAAAGACATAAGTTGAAAGGGATCATATGAGTAGAATTTTGCATGCTTCGGCAATTGGGTCTATCATGTATGTTATGATATGTAAAAGGCCCGATGTATCATGTGCTCTTAGCTTGACGAGCAGATACCAATTTGACCCTGGAGAGAGTCATTAGGTGGCTGTAAAGAATATTCTTAAGTACTTACGAAAGACTAAAGATGTATTCTTGTTATATGGAGATGGTGATTTACAAGTAAGAGGGTATATTGATGCCAGCTTTCAGTCCGATAAAGACAACTACAAATCACAGTCTGGCTACGTGTTCACGTTAAATGGTGGGGCAGTAAGTTGGAAAAGTTTCAAACAAAAGACTACTGTCAATTCGATAGCTGAAGCAGAGTACATAGCGACTTCCGAAGCAGCTAAAGAAGCAGTGTGGATCAAGAAGTTCATCACTGAACTTGGAGTGGTGCCTAGCATTGTAGATCGATACTTTTATATTGTGACAACAATGGAGCCATTGCACAAGCAAAGGAACCACGGTCTCATCAATGATCCAAGCATGTACTTAGATGCTATCATCTGATTAGAGAGATTATAGATAGGCGAGATGTAAAGATAGAGAGAATTTTGATGGATCCAAACATAGCTGATCCATTCACTAAAGCGCTTTCCCAGAAGAAACATGATAAACATGTTGAGCCATTTAGTATTCGATATATGAATGATTGGCTCTAGTGTAAGTGGGAGATTGTTAGTATTGTGTCCTAGAGGCAATCACTTATACCATGTATATTGCATAGTAATTAATAAAAGAACTATTCTTTATCTTTCAGTTTGATTGTTATATCCGAATATGCGTATAAACTGTTTGATAAAGTTTTTAGTATAACACAGTGTTAAAAAAATCATGATAGAGATCATTATGTGAGATTCCTATTACACTATGTTGTTGGGAGATATGCCATCTTAGACTAGGTTTCTGATGCAAATTTCGAATGTTTTAATAAAAGAATTTATTTTCAAAAATTATTTGTGAATTTATATTTTATTTGTGCACAATTACGTTTGGAAAAGACCCATTGTGTTTAAATAAGTGGTATATATGAATGGAGGTCTTTCACAGTAAGGTATGGATCACGGGTTACTTAACACATAAATATCATTCTTAACCGATTGATGAGAATGGGAATCTCATCATGTCTAGGTTATTATGTTGTGAATTCTAAATGGGAATGGCTTACCTTTAGCCAGTGAGTAGTCCACTCATTTTCATGACATAAGTATATTTCGAATACGTAAAACAGGACCTGTAGTAGTGGTTTCTTAAAGTACTATATGGTAGAAACCTAGACTACAACCTCTATAGCGTAGACTAGTACTCTACGATTTGAGTATAAGTTGGTGGTCTGACGAAGCTGGAAGCATATACTTTGATATGCTATAGTTGAGGTTCTATCGTAGGGCCAATATACTTGCATGTTGGGTATATGTGACTAGTTAGTTAAGACAGACTTGTACAAAATAGTTTCTATACTATATCGCCCATTGTGGTTGTCTGAATGATCTAAATATCCAAGGCCATGGGAAACATGACTTGGATGTTTGCTTTAGGGTAGCTTCCTTGGAAAGTGGAAACAAACCAGGAAGTCATGGATCATTGGATTAGAAGCCTAAGGATGGTAAATGTCATTTAGAGAGGTGTTAGTACACGTCTTCCTCTCAAAATGTATGGCAATGTATTGAGGGATATTTTATTCATTACACCTGTAGGTTGGAGACTTTGTTAATGCAGCATTGTCCTTAGGGTCAATATTTCCTTATGGGGATATTAGGAAATATTTAAAAAGCAAAATACAGCTATTTATATGGCAAGGGTATTTTAGTCATTTTAGTAGTCAAGGCGGTGTGTCTTTTGGTCCCCAATATAGATCGTGAGTCCTAATTAAATACAGGCTAAGGAATTGATCTTAAATTAAATGGAATTTATTTTATTTAATTAGCCTATTTAATTATTGGGCTAGAATAAAATAAAGGTCCATAGAGAGAGAGAATTAATTAAATTAATTTGGCGGGTTAATTAATTATTCAGGGCTTTGGCTCAATTTGAATAATTAAAGATTAATTTGGGACTAAACTAATATATGCTTGTTAATTGGACTAGTTTATTTGGACTGAAAAATTAATTATTAATTGGGTCATTTATTTGGTTCTAATTAGAATAATTAATTAAGCTTAAAAGGTTAAACTAAGAGTCTAATGGCCCTGTCCAGTTCAACCTAGGATTTTTATTTAGGTTAAACAGGAGGATTAGAGATAATATTATTTTTTACGGCCTCTTTTCTGTGTGGAAAAATTGCTAGACATCTCTCTCTCTCTCTCTCCAAGAAAGTTCCCTAGCCTTGTAAGTTGTTCACCAAACGGAATTAGGCATGCCATATATTGGAAGACTGAGAGTTTAACGTTCACCTACATGTAAAGACGGAGTAGGAAACTTGCAGAAATCGCACCAAAAGTTTCCACTAGCACACCTACCCCAGTTACGCACATTCCGGTCTAACCAATTCTTAGAATGAGGAAAAGAGGTATTTTTTTTTAAACATCGATATTCGTGTAGAGCACGACTGGCATCGGCTAGGGCTACTAGAGTCGGCACCGGCTCTGTTCAGAGTTCCCTGTTCTTCGGTTTTTCCAGTTTTTATGTATTCGTTCCACTGCGTGCCTGTATTTTTCCCTTTCTAAGCCTTCATATGTAGTTTTTATGCTTGAATAATCCCTAATCATAGTATTAATGAGATAGGACATTATTAATACGCCAAGGCTAGCACAGGTTATATCCCTTGATTGGATCAAGCGGTGGTTCTCAAAACCGTGAGCATTGTGATACTTAGGATTAATATGTAGATGCTTGTTATATAAACAAGTTCATTAGATGACCTAGCTATGAGATAATCACTTGGATAAGCTATTGAGTGTTAGTGATAGAATCTCATTATAGCAAGTGTGAAAGTATCCTTAGACTTGAGATCTTCAAGGTATTTTGTTTGTTAAACGTTGTACTTTGATTCTAATCTTTAAAGTCTTACAAGAACTGCTTGTGGGATAGATATTGGGTATAATGTAAAGTAAACGAAAATAGTTAATAGGGTCAATAAAAGATTCACCCCTCCTAATAGTAGGAGAGTATATCTCAGGGCCACTGTAGAAATTATTACTCATGAAATCCTGGGCCAAGGCAATTATGTGTTGGAAATAGTTCTAAATTTGATACACATATCGAGTAACAAATTTTTTAAACAAGTACTAAAATATTCGGGCTAGAATTAATAATATTCTGGATGAAGTTGGCACTAATTCCATACTCTAGACCGAATGAGATATAGTATGGTGAAAGGAGTTTATTGTACTGATTATTTGCTATTGAAAGGTTCACGTCAAGCCGCTTGACATTCTGGACTTTTGGGTAATCAAGAGTCATTGCTAGATGTCACTCTTGATCTGCTAAATATGAATTTATTAATTATAGTATTAAAAAATTAATCCTATATTTTATTTAGGGTTATTAATTTTAAAGATGTTAGAATTAATTCATATTATGCTACCAATAAGACCAAGAAATCTAATGGGTCACACACAATAATGGTTTAAATGCTCAATATTTATTATTTGATAATATTGTGGGGTTAATTAAAAGAAGAAAATATATTTATATGTGAATTATAAGTTTGTTATAATTCATGGGACTTGATTATAATTATATAAACTTCAAGGGCCCAATTGTAGATTTTGGATTTTGAAGAACTTAATTGCAATTAACACAAATTTTAAAAACTATAAATATGGGAATTGTTCTCTTGTGCAGATGTTGAAAAACAGAGGGAGAGTGACGAACGTTCCTTTTCTTCCCTATTCTTCTCCAATTAAACCTAGTTGCTCCTCTTCTACTAGCATAGTTTTGAGTGGGCTTTGTGAGCAATTCAACCTTGTGTGGATTACTGCTAGAGACAATCCTACTATTGGATTGTAGTGGCACTTGGTGGACGATCAAAGCAGAGGAATTAGTTCCTTGGTTGGTGCAAGAAAATTTTTGTTTCTGCTATAGAAGGTAATCTTCGTTTCCTTCCTGTATTCCCGTTTTAATTGGAAACACGTGATCCTTGGGCATAGATTTCATGATTATTTCCACTACACTCTTATTTGATAAGCATGATGAAATCCCCACTCTAGCCATGCTAAACTTTTATCATGTTAAACCACGTTTCTATTGATACCCTAAAATATTTGACAACTTGCAATTGAGATATTTTGCAAACAGTTTTAATGCAAGACATTACTTGATTCATTTGTCTCAAAAATATTAGATTCTTCCGATGACCTGATCAATGGATCTTAGTCCTGTCTTGAGAAAATACAAAGATCATGTCACAAACTTCCCTATGACCCTTATATTGCCATAATATCAAAAAATAACTCAACTTCTAACATCAAGTAATCATACAATAGAGACCAACTATCAACTCCATTTCAAACATAGCAAGCTTGAAATGAAATATTTCGTACTAGCAATTTAATGTATATTAAGACAATTATTAAATAAATGATAAGCTCACATATAGGTTAGTGGACAAATGGCTATGTAATTATATAGTTATATAAATAAATAATTAGTCAATTAAAATAAAGGTTGTTCATGAAAGTAAATAAACAATCAATTAAATAAGCTAGTTAATGTGTAAAAATATTAAATAACTAAAGAACTCAGTAAATAGAAAATTATTTAATTATTTTCTTAGCTAATTAAAACACTGTTTGTTTGTAACTATACAAAAATAAATAACTAAGCAAATATATCAATTAATGGATAGGTAATTTGATGAATAATAATAATGATGATGATGATGATAAGGACAATAATAATAGTAATATTGGTAATGATATTGTTGGTAATATTTTAATAATAATAATAATAATAATAATAATAATAATAATAATAATAGTAAGAGTGATAATAAAATAATGGTAATATTAGTATTGACGACATTAAATCCGTTATTACATCCTAATGTCGACGCACGCAATTTTTACACATAAAGAATGCATATAAATTGATAATAGAAAGTTTCCTTAAAATTTTCTAAGTTGGACACAATTTTCAACTTGAGTAAATCTTTTTCCTAATAGCATAATACATATGAAAACACTTCAGATTAACCTAAATTTTACATAGACATACCCAAACACATATAGAACAGAATATAAGTGGCCTTGCATGAAAATCAAACCTTATTTGCACTCAGAAAATCATTTTTCGTTACTGGAGTATTCTGCCCAAAACAGACTAGTCTAAAAGAAAAATTCGTAACTTTTAATTCCCAGAGTCATAAATTTCTTATATTTTACAGTTGACTTCTACACACCTAAGTCTACATTTTCTCTTTTTTGACCTTCATGTTTGGACTTTATCACACCGGAAGTTTAGTTACAAATAGGCTGATCGGCAAAAACAGGGTACTCAACCCCTTTAGTTTTTTTTTTCCCAAAAATTACTGGGTTTTATCCCTAGATTTTCTTGCATGAATTCTAGAATAAGTAACATTCTAAACATTTATAGTAAACAGTATCAAAAGGCCCTACAATAATAAATTACTTTGCTATTTTATTTTAAATTAAAACAAACAACTATAATAGATTTACAAAAATTCCAGAAAGTATGTAATTTGTTCTAGGCTTCAAGAAATCAACATCTTGGTTTTATTAATTCAATAAAACACATCTCTAGGGTACTCTAGATGAGGCAACACAACCATTAGCATACACACATCAAGAAGTCATCGTTTCTTATGAAAAATTTCAACTTTTTATGAAAACAACAATTTAAAAGAAAAAAGTGTTTTCTTTTGTATAAATCCTTTGAAAGATTGTTTCTTTTTCAAGATTTAAACAAGTATGACTCTAAAATATAATTCTTTAATCATCTTTTGCCTAGAAAAATTAGTTTAACAATTTATAACGCAAGAACTCTAATTTTTCCAAAATCATCGGCACTAAGGTTTAACGGAAAAGAAAGGCTTTTGTTATTACCTCTTTCTTCAACATCCTTGATCACTCTTAGGGAAGAAATAATGTGTTTTCTAGCCTTTTATTTCATCTAAATCTTCAAGCTTTCAATCCTAGAATGATGCTTCAATGGTGTAGCAATATGTAGAATTTTTCGTAAGCAAAACAATTAACTCTTGTGTGCAATGGGAAGGGAATTTTGTATGAACGGTGAGAGGGGGAGAGAGAGATGGCTGCTAGGGTAGAAATTAGCTCAAAAATCTGATTATGTAGGTTTTATATAGATGAATTATGATAGGTTTAGGAAATAGAAAAGAATTAACGAAAATCCTATTTTTCTCTAGGTGTTGTCTAATTAAAAAGCTTCCTATAATTCATTTATCATAGTCCTAGTGGGTTTAGAGAGCTAGGTGGTGCCACAAGCAGAGGAAATAGGAAAGATAATATTCTCTAATTTTTTCTAAACATTAAAGGATTGACAAAAATAAAAAAAATCCCTTTTAAGATAATTTTCCAATTACACAAGAATTGGATTTTCCCTCTTTCTCTTCTCCTAGGTTGTCATTACTAGGCTTCTAGAAGCTTAGTAATCCCCTCTAAATATTTTATTCTTCTAGAAATTCAATTTCTCTTCAAGTAAAATAAAATATGAGGGAAAATCTTGCTAGTCTAATATTAAATTACTTCATAAAATTAATACATAAGAAAATAAATGAAATAGTCATATAATAAGTATTTAATAAATATAAATTACAAATCCTCAAATATAATAAGGAAATAAATAAGTAATTATTTATCAACTAATAAATAGTTACCTAAATTATTTTAATTAACCGCTACTTAATAATTAAATACGCAATTTAGAGTTAGCTATATTTTCTTTTATATATATATATATATATATATATATATATATATATATATCCTATGCTATAATATTCTATCCATTATTACTTCAAATATGCTATATATTTTCTTATATTTCCCCCATTTCTAGGGGCATATAGCATGGGGTGTCACAGGTCCGCAAAGTAGAAGGCTCTTAGAACGATCATAAACACCAAGATAGCTATGAGAGCATTAGTTAGAGAGCATATGTTCAAAATAATTGTTGCTTTTAAGGAAGCAAAAGTCTTGAGAGCTGTGATTGACCCCGAGAGCCAAGTAAATATAGTTCTTGAATATTTGCCAAGCTCTTTTACTCAGTTCAAGTTGAATTACAACATGAATAAGTTAAACATGAGTTCAACAGAGTTAATGAAAGAGCTCTAAGTGGTAGAGAAGGTCAAGAAGCCATAGTCTAAGTCCTTGGTTGCTAAGCCATCTTTTCTAGAATTGGGCCCAAGTCCAAAAAGTTCAAAAAAAAGAAGGGAAATACAGAGGCCTAGTCTAAGTCCCAATCCAACAAACCTAAGGGCAAGTTTTTCAAATGTGGCAAGAAGGAACATTGAAAAAATGAGTGTCTAGATCTTCAGGCTAAGAAAAACCCTAGCGGTAATGTTTATTGTCTAGAGTTTATATCAATGGTTGAATCAACTTTCATTTGGATTGTTGATTCTAGAGCCACTGATCAAATCTGTAACTCCTTGCATGGGCTTAGAAAGATAAGAAGACTTCAAAAGGGTAAACATGAACTGTGTGTAAAAAATGGAGCACAAGTTTGGGCCTAAGCATTGGGAGAGCTGGAACTTCTTTTTGATTGTAATAGAATAGTTATTTTGAAGGATATTTTATATGTACTTAGTTTTAGACATAATTTGGTTTCAGTTGCAAGTCTAATAAATTAAGGTTATTCTGTTTTCTTCTATTCTATTATTACTATCAGTAGAAATGGAGAAGTTTATGTACTCAACACATGTATAGAAACTTATTTTTCATAAATTCTATTAACAATCAATTAAATAATGCTCAAAGTGAACATTTAAGTAGGAAGAGAAAGACCAATGTCAATGACTCTTATCTTTGACATCTAATGTTAGGTTACATTAACTCAACTAAAATTCAAAGGTTAATCTATAATGGGCCTTTAGTTTCATTGAGATTGAAAAGTTGGTTTCAGTGTGAGTCTTGCCTTATGGGAAAGATGATCAAAAGGTCTTTTACTCAAAAGGTAAATAGAGCCAATGAGATATTGAGTTTTGTTTACATTGATTTGTGCGGTCAATTGTCTACACTAGAAAAATGAGGGTTTAAGTACTTCATCACTTTCACGAATGATTGTACAAGGTACGGATACGTTTACCTGATGAGGTGTAAGTCTGACTCATTTGACAAGTTCAAAGAGTGTAAGACTGAAGTGGAGTGCTAAACAAGTAAACTGATCAAAACCTTACAATCGAATCATGGTGGAGAATGCCTTCTCGGTGAATTTAAGAATTGCATGGTATATCATTGGATAGTATCCTAACTCTTTGCGCTAGGGACACCTTATCAGAATGGAGTAGCTAAGAGAAGAAATAAGACGTTGATGGAAATGGTTCAAAACATAATGTCTTTTGCTACTCTTCCAATTATTTTATTATTATTATTTTTTTTTTTTTGGATATGCCCTGGAAACAACGGCCTATATTCTGAACTTGGTGCATTCCAAGTCAGTACCTAAGACGCCCTATGAGATGCGAACTGGGCGTAAGCCAAGTCTGAACTATCTTAGGATGATCAAAGTATATTCACGAAAAGTTCAACTATGATGGAACTCAAGGAGAAATTATTCTCTGAATCAATTTCTTCTAATCCGAATGTGGAACAAGAAGAGGCATAGCCTCAGGAACCTGTAAAAAGAGAGCCTCATTATAGTGGGGGGATATCTAAGGTTCCAAAAGGATGGACATGAGAGGTTTTTGACATAGTCTTCGACCATTAGGAATAAGAATCTACTAGATATGAAGAGACTATTGCTGATGCCAATGCAAACCTATAGCATGAAGCAATGAAAGCTGAAATTGAGTCTATGTACTTAATCAAGTTTGGGATCTTATAGCTTCACCTAAAGGGATAAAACCCATTATATGTAAATGGGTATATAAAAGGAAAAGAGGAGCAAATAGGAAGGTGAAAACATTCAAGTTAGGCTTGTGGCAAAATCGTATACTTAGAAAGAGGGTATCGATTATAAGAAATCTTTTCCCCCGTTAGCTATACTTAAGTCCATCTATATCTTTCTTGCCATCGCATATCATTATGACTACAAGATACGGAAAATGGATGTCAAGACGGCTTTTCTTAATGGCTATCTAAGCAAAGACATCTATATGTCCCAACCAAAAGGCTTTATTGCTAAAGGTCAGGAACATATGGTTTATAAACTTAAGAAGTCTATTTATGGACTAAAGCAAGAATCGAGAATATGGAACATTTATTTTGATGAGACTATAAAGTCTTATGGTTTCACTCAAAACGAAGATGAACCATGCGTGTACAGGAAACTGGAAGGCATTAATATGGTTTTTCTTGTGTTTTATGTGGATGACATTCTACTAATTGGAAATGATGTAGGGACATTGTCATCTACTAAGGTTGGCTGTCTAGTCAATTTAGTATGAAGGACTTAGGAGAAATCGATTATATTCTCAGCATTAAGCTTCTTAGAAATAGGAAGTAGAGAATGTTAGGTTTTTCTCAAGCTACATACATTGACAAAATATTAGCAAAGTTCAGTATGGACTCATACTAGAGAGCACTAATTCCTTATAGAAATGGGTTATCTCTTTCTTCAAAGGACTGTCATAAATCTCAAAAAGAAAAAAATAGAATGAGTTGGATTTTATAAACTTCAGTTATGGGAAGGCTCATGTACACCATGTTGTGTACTAGGCCAGATATCTACTTTGTTGTAGGCTTAATCAGCAGATATCAGTCAAACTTCGGGGAGGTTCATTGATAAGCTATAAAGCATATTCTCAAGTACATTAAGGGAACGGGAGATTATATGCTAGTTTACAGGGCTGATGACTTGGTTTTTACAAGATACACAGACTTAGACTTTGAGGTGAATAAGGAAGAAAGAAAATTCGCTAGTGGATATATCTTCACTTTGTCTGGAAGAGCTATTTCATGGAGGAGTATTACATAATCTTACATTGCTGACTCAATCATGGAAGCTAAGTATGTGGCAGTTTCGGAGGTATCTAAGGAAGCAACTTGGCTCCGAAAGTTTCTCACAGAACTTGGAGTCATGCCACAGATAGACAAGCCAATTGAATTGTATTGCCACAACACAGGCGTAGTCTCGCAATCAAAAGAACAAAGGAATCACAAAAAGGAAAAGCATTTACAGAGGAAGTACCACCTGATCTGGAAATTTATTCAGAGATAAAAAATCATAGGACAAATTGCCTCAGAGAATAATATAGATGATCCATTCACCAAACCTTTGGTTGAGAGAGTCTTTAGTAGACACTTAGACTCCATAAGGGTGGGCACCTATAGACTTATATAATCTTAGAGTGCAAGTGGGAGATTGTTGGAATGTATGCCCACTAAGACTATATTTCTCATGTTATTTTGATTGAATTAATAGAAGTTTTATTCTTCCAAATTGTATATGTTTGCTTATTTTAATTTGTACACAATTTTGTTAGAAAAGACCCATTGTGTTTAAGTAAGTGATCCATGTAAATGAAAGTTTTTCACAATAAGGCATAGATCACGGGTTACTCAACATATAAAATGTTGTTCTTAAGTGGATGATGAGAATGAGAATCTAATCATGATAAAGTTATTATGTTGTAAATTCTAGATAGGAAATGGCTTGTCATTAGCCTGTGAGTAGTCCTCACACTTCATAACATAAGAATATTTTGAATACGTAAAACTGTACCTATAGTAGTAATTTTTAAAAGTACTATATGGTAGAAACCCAAACTACTACTCTATTACGACTTGAGTATGAGTTGGTTGTCTGGCAAAGTTAGAAGCATATACTTTAATATATTATAGTTGAAGTTCGATCGAAGGGCTAATATACTTATATGTTGGGTATATGTGACTAGTTAGTTAAGGTAGACTTATACAAGATAGCCTACGCTATATCACCCCTTGTGATGGTTTTAATGATCTAATAATCTAGGGCCCTAGGGAACATAATTTGGATGCTTGCTTTATGGCAACTCCTTTGGAAAGCAGAAACATTCTAAGAAGTCGTAGATCATTGGACTAGAGGTCTAAAGATGGTAGATGTCATTTAGAGAGGTGTTAGTACACTCTTCCTCTCTAAATGTACAGTGTTATGTAGAAGGATATATTTATCATAACACCTGTAGGTTGGAGACTTTGCTGCACGCAGTATTGTCCTTGGAGTCAATATTTCTTTATGGTGATATTAGGAAATATTTAAAATGAAAAATACGACTATTTATATAGTAGAGGTATTTTGATCATTTTAATAGCTAATGCGATGTGTTTTTAGTTCTCTAAATAGCCCATAAGTCCTGATGGATTTGGGGTAGAGAAATTGGTCTTGAAATAAAATGGATTTTATTTTATTCAAGTAACCTGATTTATTTATTGGCTTAGAATAAAATAAAAATGTCCAAAGGGAGAATTAATTAATTAGTTTAGCAGGTTAATTAATTGTTCAGGGCTTGAGCTCTGATTGAACAATTGGAATTAACCTGGGCCTAAACTATAATAGACTATAGTACTAGACTGGTTTATTTATGTTGTATAGTTAATTATTTATTGGACTATTTAATTGGTCCTAGTGTAAATAATTAATTTGGCCTAATAGCTTAAGCCAAAGTCCAACAGACTAGGCTCAAACCTATTTAGCTTAGAGCTAACTGGTTTGGCAGTTGTGGGACTGGAAAAATTAACAACACAACTAAAAATCCTTTTCTTACGTCTATTATTCTCTCTGAGTTCTTTCTCTGTGTATCTAAAAAAAAAAAAAAGATACAGAAGTAGAGAAATACATCTTTTGGTACTGCTCATTAGTAGATTGTCAAGAGAATATTCAAGGCTAATGCTTTCCTTTAATTGGCTTTCTCCTAGTCTTCAGGCAACGATTATATTCCGAAAGCCGAGAGTCTAACGTGAATGAGAAGAAGCCGAGGGCTCACGAGACAACAACCTGAGGAGCAGATAGTAGAACTAGAAGCTCAAGTAATTTGCCAGAAGTGGATCAAACTACTCTATCGGTTCTGCCGTCAAAACTAAACCAAATCAACATCAAACGCAGAGGTATAAATTCCAAAAGGCTTCCGTTGTTACTTTCTACATTTTTATCATTGTTCCTGTATGCTTCTTGGCCACGATCCATACCTTCACAAAATACTCCACAAAAATTGTAGTTTATTGTGTAAAAATTTCAGATAAAAATTTAAGTGTAAGGGTTTCAATCGAAGGCTCTAAATTGGTGAAAAATCAGCTTCAGAGAATTCTGTACAGAGTAAATTTGAAAATCATATAAAAAATCGTCCAAATAAGCAATTAATGTAATTCTAATGGGAAATTACTTTTGAGGCACAGTAGAACCTAATAGAAATAAAGTATGGCATCTTTTTTAATAGAAATTTTCAGTACTGTTCATGAAAATTCACAGATCATGAATTCCAACATGCAAATTCAACTTCTAATCACAAATTCACTATTAACCCTCCATCAAATCAATTCCAAACACCTCAAATATGTATTCATAATATCAATCCAATACAATAACATCAACATTACCCTATCCCTTCACATCAAATTAATCACAAACTCTATTTTGCTCAAGAACATCAAATCTGCCCATTAATGGCTGCTCATATAAAATATAGATTAATCAAAGAGATGAGTTTAAATTACTTACACAAGTGAAGAACACTTGAAAATACTTCAAAAATCAACTCTAAAACACTTTGATCCTCAGTAATTATGGAGCCATTTAGGTAGTTTAGTGAAGAAAATTAAAAAAAAAAAAAAAAGAAGAGAGAGGAGAGAGAGTTGGTTGAGAGTGGGAGAGAGGGAAAAGGATAGTAAGCACACCTTGAATTGTGTGTGTGAGTATGTCTTGCCAAGAGGTTGTGAGGAATTTATCTAGGGTTTTGTGTTTTGTTTGGTGAATAAGTTTTTTATTTAATAAAAGAAGTATTTGTTAGATTTCAATCATGCAATATCAAATAATGCACAGTAGAAATTAAAACGAATTCTATGCAACAGGATCACTTGTATGTGATTAGATGAGTCAAGGGAGAGAGAAAATTTCTGTTACCTGAAAAAATCTAGCTTTTAAAAAATTTTCCTCCCCGTGAAATTTTTCTAAAAATTTGTCCAAGTCTTGAACCACCAAAATTCCAAGTATAGGAATTTCTCTAACGTAGTCCACATAAAGAACAATACTCAAACTAGCACAAAATTGTGCTAGCAATTTTATGTGCATCGTTTGGGGTTTTATTTTGGAGAAGAAAGAATTAGAAAGGAAATGCTACAATTTTCTGTGTGTTATTTTCTTTTCACAGAAGAAAACCTACTATTTTCACACACCACCACAGCATACTGCATATATCCATATATAAACGTTTAGCAAGCACACAGAAAGGGCCTTTTCTCAATTCTTATGGGCTTTGGTTTGCCAAATTGTAATTAGGCCTTATTAATTACAGTTTGGCCCCAAGAGTTATAACCACTTACAATTTGCTCGTAAAATTATTTCTTCTCATAAATTGACCCCATAATATTATTAAATAATATCTTGAATATCAATTCTTCTATTTTGTGTGACCCATTAGATTTTTCGATCTATTAGCAGCAAAATATAAATTAATTAGTGTCACTATAGAGTTAATAACCCTTAATAATTAGTATTAACTTATTAATTCTAATTAGGATTAATTTATTAATTCTCTAATTAATAAATTCATGTTTAGTATATCATGAGCGGCATCTAAAAATGCATCATGACCACCCAAAAGTCCAGAAAATTAAGTGGCTTGACATGAACCTTTCAATAACAAAATATCAGTATAATAAACTCATTTCATCATACTATATCTTATTTACTTTAGAGTATGAAGTGAGTGCCAACTCCCTCTACAATATAATTAATTTTAGCTCGAATATATTAGTGCTTGTCCCAGAATTCATTACTAAACATTGTATAATTTGGAACAATTTCCAACACATAGTTGCCTTGGCTAAGAACTTCTTAAGTAATGATTATTTACAAGTGACCGTCAGATATACGCCCCTACTATTAGGAGTGATAAATCCTTTATTAACTCTGTGAACTACTTTTATTTACTTTACGTTATGCCCAATATCTATTCTATAGGCGGTCTTACTGAGACACCAAATATTAGAATCAAAGTACAATACTCAGTAAACAAAATCCCTCATAGATCTCAAATTTAAGGATACTTACATATTTACTATATGAGACTCTATCATTGATACTAGATAGTTATGCATGTGATTATCTTGTAGCTAGGTCATCCAATGTACTTGTTCATGTAACAAGCATCTACGTATTAACTTTAAATATCACAATACTTACGGATGTGAGAACTACCACTTGATCCAGTTAAAAAGCCTAACACGTGCTAGTCTTGGTATATTAATCATATCTCATCTCATTAATACTATGATTGGGGGATGTTTTAAGTACAAGTACTACATAGTATAGTAAGAATCTTATATTATGATCTCCTTAATACTGTATATTGCAATAGGGAATTTATCTATTAGTTTTATATACATTTACATATAAAACAAATAATCTGAAAGATAAAGAATGTCTTTATTAAATAAATGTGCAACATATATGGTACAATTGAATTAGTTCTATGGCATAACTCTAATAGTATTTAGATTAATTAAATGGTATTTAAAAGTTGGTTTAATGCTAAAACTTCAGTAAAAAACAATAGTTAAGATTAAAATACACCAATGGCTAAGACTGGGCTACTATAAAGAAGGATATGATAGTCATTCAACATATTTAGGGCACTATAGTATTTATTAGAATAAAATAAATCAAAATGAAATTAATATGGTGTAAAAAAAAGTAATATATTAAAATTAGTCTTACATATATAAAAGAAATAATAAAATAAAATAAGCCTTAGTTAATTAATAGTTAAGATTAAATAAAGTCAAAGCTTAAAATAACTAAAATTGTGACATAGGGCTTTTTTTTATATAATAAAAATCAACATTAGATCCTTTATAAAATTATTTTCTCACACTTGCCCCCCCCCCCAAACAATATTTTTCATTAAATAAATGCATAAAACACTTATTAATAATTAATTTCCCATCCAAGACCTAAAATTGGTCATAATAAAGCATCATATTACGTTTACACAAAGTGTATACAAATTTCCTACACAAATATTTCACTTAGAAACAAAGTGTATAGAAAGTAGTCAAGAATTTATATAAAATAAATTCTCTTAAAATATTCGACTATTCACTCATAACATATTCGAATAAAAATTTTCACACAATAATATGTCCTTGAAATGTTAATTGATATATGTATAAATGCATGACAATAAAAGGTGTTACAGAGGCATGTTGTGAAATCAAGATGAGTTTCTCTCCACTTTGGAATGTCAAATTGGGCAATTTGCAAGCTTATTTGGGAATAGAAACATGCAAAGGTAGTCAAATTAAGAAGTGATAGACAATTGGAAGCCCAAACAAGTAATATAAAAGAAAGGAAAGGAGAACTAGTTGAGAAAATAGGGACGATATCTACAGGGCTCAAATGGTGCTGCCTGAGATGACAGAAGCTGCACTGCCTAAGCAAATCAATGAAGTTTTAGTTACAAAAAGAGTCTAAGAACAGAAGCCTCTAGTTCTATATTCAAGTCGACTGCAGAATGGAAAAGAGGATAAGCAATTTGAAAAATTTTTAGAGCTATTCAAGAAACTTCATATCAATCTTTCTCCCATCAAATCACTAGCTCAAATGCAAAAAATATGCTAAGTTCCTCAAAGACATCTTATCAAAGAAGAGAAAACTAGAAGAGTTATCCATTGTGATCTTGAACAAAGAATGCTCAACCATCTTTCAAAGCAAAGACAAGCTACCTCAAAAGATGAAAGACCCAGAAAGCTTATCTATCCTTACTTGATTGGTAGTTTAACATTTGAAAATGAACTTGCTGATTTGCATGCTAGCATAAACTTGTTGCCTTTTGAGATTTTTAAAAAGCTAGGCTTAGGTGAGCTAAAACCTACTAGGATGAGTATTCAATTAGTTGATAGATCTATAAAATATCCTAGAAGAATTGTGAAGGATGCTCTTGTAAAGGTGGACAAATTCATTTTTCTAGTAGACTTTGTTATTCTTGATATGGATGAGGACTCTAAAGTCCCTTGGATCCTAAATAGACCTTTCTTAGCAATTGCAAAGTTATTATAGATGTTCATGGGGGAAAGTTGATACTTAGGGTTGAAGATGACGAAGTTACCATTAAAATATCTAAAGGCATAAAACATTCTTCCATTCTTGATGTTGATTCTTACTTTGTGATTGATATAATTGATTATCGTATTGTGGCTCATGTGCGAGAATTTTTTTATTGAGGAGTCCTTAGAGGGATTTTGGGAAATTGATATTGAAGGAGAAATTGTTGAATCTTTGAGAATTTTTGTGGCATATGTGGATGATCCTGAGGAAATTTCTAAATTAGAAGTCTTTGAAAATTATTGAAAAGGTAAGCTTTAGAAGGATGAAATCATCTCTTGAGGATCTACCAGAGTTGGAATTAAAGAAACTACCAAAGTATTTATAATATGCATTCCTAAAAGAAAAAGATAAGTTACCAGTTATCATTGCAAAGGATTTAACTGATAAGCAAAAGGAAAAATTAATTCAAGTCTTGAAGAAGCTCATGAAGGCCGTTACTTGGAAAATAACAAATATTAAAGTGATAAATCCTTCTTTTTGCACATACAAGATCTTGCTAGAAGAGGATGTGAAGCCAGTGGTGCAACCACAAAGAAGATTAAATATAAACATGATTGATGTAGTGAAAGGTGAGGTGATTAAACTTCTTGACTCCAAAATTATCTACCTCATTTCAGATAGTGTATGGGTGAGCCCAAGATAACTGGTTCCAAAGAAATGCGGAATGATAGTCTCTTTTAATGAAAAGAATGAACTTATCTCCATGAAGTTGGTGATTTGGATGGAGAATGTGTATTGATTACAGGAAGCTTAACTAGGCAACAAGAAAGGACCACATTCCACTTCCATTTATCGATCAATTGTTGGAGAGATTAGCAGGCCACATGTATTAGTGTTTCTTGGATTGATTCTCAGGCTATTTTCATATTCCTATAGCTCCTAAAAATCAAGAGAAAACCACATTCACATGTCTTTTTTGGTACTTTTGCTTATTGTCGGATGCCCTTTGGTTTTTGCAATAGTCCATGTACATTTCAAAGATGTACGGTGGCTAACATTAAGGGATTAGTTGGGACTATTATGGAAGTATTTATGGATAATTTTTCTATCTTTGGAGATTCATTTGAGTTATATTTGAGGAATTTGGAAACTGTGCTTCAAAGATATGAAGAGACTATTCTTGTGCTGAATTGGAAAAAGTGTCATTTTATTATTCAAGAAAGTATGTTGGGATATAAAATATCAAAGAAGGGCCTGGAAGTTGATAAGGCAAAGATTAAAACCATTGAGAAACTTCCCCCACCGACTTCTGTTAGAGCCATTTGTAATTTTCTTAGCAATGTAGGTGTTTATAGGAATTTTATTCAAGACATTTCAAAAATCTCAAAACCTCTCACTTCTTTGCTTGAAAAAGATTCTCCTTTCAATTTTGATGAGAGATGCTTATATGCTTTCAACATTTTGAAACAAAAACTGATTGATTCTCCCATTTTAGTTACACTTGATTGGTCACTTCCATTTGAACTAATGTGTGATGCTAGTGATTTTGCAATAGGAGTAGTACTTGGACAGAGACGAGAAAAAAATTTTTTAGCTAATTTACTATGCAAGCAAAACTTTAATCGCAACACAATTATACCACTACAGAAAAAGAATTACTTTCTATGGTTTTTGCTTCTGATAAATTTCATTCTTATCTTATCTTATTCAAAAATATTGTGTATACTGACCATTCAGCATTGAAGTATTTGCTTGCCAAGCATGGTTCCAAGCCTAGACTAATAAGATGGGTTCTATTTTTGCAGGAATTTGACTTGGAAATTCGAGACAAGAAATAGATAGAGAACATACCTGTAGACCATATGTCAAGATTGAAAATTCCCAATTCAGAGCCTTTGAAAGAAGAGGCTATTAATGACATGTTTCCTGATGAACAACACTTGTGGATTGCGAATATAAATATTTCTTCCCTATGGTTTGCTAATTTTGCTAACTACTTAGCTACAAGGGTTCTTCCAAAATACCTTATTTTTCAATAATGAAAAAAGTTCTTTTCTGATGTGAGGTACTATTTTTGGGAAAACCATCTCTTGTTCAGTGTTGTGCTGATCAAGTTATTAGAAGATGTGTTGATCATGTTGAAATCATGTATATTCTTAAACATTATCATGAGGGACTTGCTAGAGGTTACTATCAAACTTATGGGACTGCTAGAAAAGTTCTTGAATGTGGAATTGATTAGCCTTCAATATTCATGGATGCATATGAGTTTGTTAAAAATTGTGATAGATGTTGGTGAACCAGTAACATTTCTAAAGCTTATGAGATATCTTTATCAAATTTTCAAACTATGAGATTTTTTTATTGTTGGGAATTGACCTTGTGGGACCTTTTCCCAATTCATTTGGCAATAAGTATATCTTGGTTGTTGTGGATTATGTATCTAAATGGGTTGAAGCACAGGTTTTGCCAACAAATGATGCTACGATTGTGGTGAAATTTCTTAAAAAGTTGTTTACCTGCTTTGGAATCCCTAGAGTCCTCATTAGTGATAGGGAACTACTGTTGAATTTCGATCATGCAAATCAAAATTTACACACAGTGGAAATTTAAAACGAAATCCACATAATAGGATCACTTGCATGTAATTAAACATATTAGGAGAATGAAGAAAAATTAGTTACCTCGAAAACGTAATTTTTAAAAATTTTCTTCTGCACAAATTCCCTTCAAAAGTCGATCCAATCGAGCCACTAAATTCCAAGAATAGGAATTCTCTAACAGTAATCCACACAAGGAATGGTATTCGAGAACGGTGCAAAGAAACCGATGCTAGTGGGTATGATTTTGCGGCATCAGGGATTTTGTTTTAGAAGAAAAACACGAAAGGAAATATTCCTATGACTTATGTAAAGGAAAAAGAAAACAACTCGCAAGGAAAAAAACCCCAAAAGAATGGCGTGGGTTTTTGTTTTTATCAAGAAAAACCACCGCTTCTAAACTTCCTAAAACCTTTTCGGAAGTAATAAGGCATAAAGCCTTCTTTTCCTTTGCTTCATGTACAGAACCACAAACCATTTCCTATATGATTTCTATTTCCCAAACCTTTTAGGGAACAAAATAATAAAGTTTTTCCCTTTTCCTCTTTTTGGGCTTGGAGTTTTGATAATCACAATGAGGCCCATTGAAATATAATATATTTATAATTGACCTGAAAAGAATTTAATAATTGTAATTAAACCCCAACTAATTACAATACTTTATAATTAGCCCACAATCATTATTTCTTCTCACAAATTAATTTCATAATATTATTAAATAATATCTTAAATACCAATTCCTTTATTGTATGTGACCTATTAGGTTTTCTAATCAATTGGTAGCTAATATGAATTAATTATATCATAATAGAAATAAAAAAACCTTTTAATAATTATAATTAATTTATTAATTATAATTAGGATTAAATTTATTAATTCTCTAATTAATAAATTCATATTTAGCAGATCATGAGTAGCTTCTAGTAATGTATCATGACCATCCAAAAGTCTAGAAAGTCAAGTGGCTTAACACAAATCTTTCAATAGCAAAACGTTAGTGCAATAAACTCCTTTCACCATACAATATCTTATTCGGTTTAAAGTATGGAATTAGTACCAACTCCCTCCAGAATATTGATTAATTTTAGACTAAATATTTTAGTACTTATTTCCAAAATTCATTACTCATCATGTGTATCAATTAGAACTATTTCCAATATATAGTCACATTGGCTAAGAACTTCTTGAATAATGATTCCTATAAATGGCCTTGAGATATTCGCTCCTACTATTAGGAGTGGCAAATCCTTTATTGACCTTATCAACTACTTTCATTTACTTCACATTGTACCTAATATCTATCATATAGGCGGCCTTTGATCTGACTCCAAAGATTAGAATCAAAGGATAATACTCAGCAAACAAAATACCTTAGAGATCTTAAGTTTAAGGATACTTGCACATCTGCTATAACGAGATTCTATCACTGGCACAAAATAGTTATCCATATGATTATCGCATAGTTAGATCATCCAATGTACTTGTTCAAGTAACAAACATCCACATGTTAACTTGGAGTATCACAATACTCACGAATGTGAGAACCACTGCTTGATCAAATCAAGAAGTATAACACATGCTAGTCTTAATGCATTAATAATTTTCTATCTCATTAATACTATGATTAGGGATAATTTAAGTACGAACACTATCCAATGAAGTAGGAACTTCATATCATGATTTCTATCATGATTTTCTTAACACAGTATTGCTATCGAGGCTTTATCTAACAGTTATATACACATGAAAGCATAATAAAACAAGATAAAAAATAACAAATGCCTTGTATTATTGAATAAATGTGCAATATACAAAATATGCTTGATTGCCTCTAAAGCATAACATTAATAAACTCCCACTTGTACTAGAGGCAATCGTTCATATATCTAATACTGAATGACTCAATATGCCTATCATATTTTCTTCTGGGGTAGTGCTTTAGTGAGTAGGTCAGCTTGGTTCTCATCTGTGGAAACTCTCTCTATCTTTTACATCTTTTCTATCAATGATTTCATAAATCAAGTGATAGCACTCAAATTGAACATGTAGCCTAATTGTGGCTTGTAGTCATTATTATCATATTGGAAACTGGTATCAATATACCCTTTTAACATATTGAAAAGTAGAGACAACATTTTCTATTAGTAATACGTCATCTACATAAAGTGATAGGAAAACAATTGCACTCCCACTAGCCTTCTTGTATACACAAGGTTCATCCGTGTTTTGAATAAAACCAAAATGTTTAATTATTTCATCAAAATAGATATTCTAACTCCTAGATGCTTACTTAAGTCCGTAAATGGACCTTTATAGCTTGCACACTTTTGTGCCATCATTGGATGTGAAACCTTCAGGTTGTCATATATACTTCTTGAATCAGGTTTTCGTTTAGGAAAGCTATTTTCACATCCATTTGCTAGACCTCATAATCCTAATAAGTGGCAAGTGCTAGGAGTATTCTTATAAATTTCAGCATTGCAACTGGTGAGAAAGTTTCGTCATAGTTAATACTATGTTGTTGACGATAACCCTTAGCAACCGTCGTGCCTTAAAGGTAACTACATTACCATCCATGTCGGTTTTCTTCTAAAAAACCTATTTGTACCGAATAGGTTTGATTCCTTTGGGTGGATCAACCAAAGTCTATACTTGGTTGTTATACATAGAATCTATCCCTGACTTCATGGCTCTCAGCCATTTGTCATATTCTGAACTATTTAGAACATCCTTGTAAGTAGTAGGCTCATTTTCATCTATGAGCAATACGTCATTGTGGTCTCTAATGAGAAATCCATATCTCTCAAGTGCTACACGTATCTTACTAGACCTACAAAGTTCTTGTATAGACAAAGGTTCATCTATTGTCTCAATAAATATAGGATCAAACAGTTGATCTTTGTATGTTTGTTCTTTTTTAACTTCACTAAGTTTAATTTTACTCCAATTATCCCTTTTAAGCATGTGCTTCTTCTTTAAAAAGACAACATGCTTCGAAACAAACACCTTGCTTTCAATAGGGAGATAGAAATAATATTCATGCGATTCTTTTGGATATGCAACAAACAAATACTTGTCAGACTTATTCTTAATTTGTTTGACATTGTCCTCTTTACATAAACAGAACATCCCCAAATTCTTGTGTGAGTTAACTTTGGTCTTTTACCATAAAATAGCTCAAATGGGATAGTATCAATCATTTTTTTTTTTTTATGAAACTCTATTTATAATATAAACAACAATTTGTAGTGCATATCCCTAAAATGATTTTGGTAGATTAGCAAAAGCCATCATGGATAACCATGTTTAATAAAGTTTGATTCCTTCTTTCAGATACACCATTATGCTGAAGTGTATGTGGTAGAGTCCATTAAGATAATATCCCATTATCTCTAAGATAACTTAAAAACTCTTGGCTTAAGTATTCACCTCCTTGATCGGATCTTAGAGTTTTAATACTCTTGCCAAGTTGTTTCTCTACTTCAATTCTGAATTCTATGAATCTGTCAAAAGCTTTAGATTTGTATTTCATTAAATACAAATACCCAAATCGAGAATAATGATCGATGAAGGTTATGAAGTATTGATAACTTCTTCTTGCTTGCAATGTCATTGGTCCATATACATCAATATGTACTAGTTTCAATAATTACTTAGTCCTTTCCCCTTTCTTAAAAAAAGAGGTTTTAGTCATTTTTCCTAGTAAGAAATATTCACAAGTCTCATGTGATTCAAAATCAAATGAGCCTAAGTCACCACACTTATATAACTTAGAAATGCGATTCTCATTTACACTACCTGAACGACAATGTTATAAGTAAGATGTGTTTGTATTATCTTTTCTTGGCCTTTTATTCTTTATATTAAGAAATTGATTTTCCATTTCTAGAACATATAAACCATTCATCAAAGTTGCATTACCATAAAAGAAATCATTTAATGAAAAAAATAACTTTTATTCTTAAAATTTAAATAAAATACTAGCAAATATAAACAAGAAACTGAAATAATATTTTTAAGAAAAACTTGTACATAATAATAGTTTTCTAGTTCTAGAATTAATTCGAAATGCAAATGTAGATGATAAATCTCCATAGCAAGTACATCAACATTTGCTCCATTTACTGTACAATGGTCCATATCACCTTTCTACTACTCTTTAGTCCTTGCAAATTATTGCATAAATAAGATTCATATCTGGTATCTAATGCCCATATCTTATTATTAAAGATAGTATTGATTTCAATCATAAACATACTAGGAGTAAAAGTAGAAGTACTTGCAAGCTTCTCATTTTCCTTCTTTTCTTTAATAGTCTCCAAGTAGTTTTTGCAGTTGCGCCTCCAATGGGCCATTTTCCTACAATGGTGACATGGGCATTTGGTGGCTATCTCCTTCTTTTTCACACCATCTTTAGATTTAGTTGGATTCTTATTTTTCTTTTTGGAAATACTTTTCTTCTTAGAAGAAGAATCAACCAATAAGACTGCATTATTTTCTTTTTTCATAGAAGACTCCAAAGTCTTAAGAAGGCTGATCAACTCAGATATAGTGGTCTCAATCTTATTCATTTTGTAGTTCATCACAAATTGTTAAAAACTACCTAGCAAAGATTGAAGAATTAAGTTTATACTTAATTCGTGATCCATAGTGAACCCAAGTGAATCTAAACTTCTCAATTAATCCCAGCATCTTAAGTCCATGAGTGGCCATAGAAGTACCTTCTATCATCTTAGAATAGAATAACTACTTAGAGATCTCATATCTCTCCATCCTTGCTTGCTTATCAAAAAGCTCTCTTAGATGGAAGATAATAGTGTAGGCATCCATATGCTCATCTATTTTTGAAAATCAGTGGTCAGTGACGCTAGTATAATACAAGATACTATGTCACTGTCCTTTTTGTGCTTCTTATAGACTTTATGGTTTTCAGCAAGAATATCATCAGCTAGTTGATTAGGCCTTTTTTTGAGTTATATGAGTATATTTTGTGACACTTTTGATACAAAAACTAGCTATATTCCTTCCTATTTGATATTTTACTTATAAAAACATTTTTCTATGTCTTTATGCAAAAATAGGTTAATTTAGAGCTAATTAGATAATTTTCTAGTTCAGACCCAGCACCATGCCAAGCAGAAGGGCCCGGCACTGGTCCTATATAGGAGAAATAGAGGAAAGAAGAAAAACAAAATACAAAATAGATGAGCAAAATTGGAAATTGATTAAAAGAAAAGAAAGGAGAAAAGCTTACGGCTTAAAGGACAAAGTTCGGCTTGGGTGGCTCAAAGACAAAATGGGAAAAAAAAAAAAGAAAGAAAGAAAAAGAAGCACGGTGGCTCACTAAAGGAAACAAAGCAAACAAAGCCAAAGAGGAAAAGGACAAAAACACATCATGGGGAGGATATGTTGCATCATAGGGGAGGATACAACAAGAAGGAAATCTCGGTGGCCTAGGCAGCTCAGCTAAAGTCGCGCACAATGAGAAGACACAAACAAAAAGAATAGTGGCTTGGTATGGTCGGCAGCTTGGGCTTTGGCGCAGCTCGACATCTTCAGGAGGTGGTGGCTTCACGGCTCAATTTGTGGCTCAGATGAGCCAATAGCAAAAGAAAAATGCATTTCAATTTTCACGGCTCGGACAAAGTTCATTGGCTCAGCAGAAGATGGTCTTTAGCAAATCAGCTCGGGTGAGCCGAATTCATTAAGAAGTGCAATTTTCATATTTCTTTAGCGGCTTTGACAAAGCAAGTTCGGCAAGGATTCAGCGCAAAACGAAAATAAATAAAGTGCTCAATTCCTTATGATTAAGTTGGTGGATTTGCATAATTAATTCCAGAATTCTTAATAAGTGATAAGTGTTAATCCTTATGATATGTTTTTCTTTTCATAAATTGTATATATATTTTGTTTTTATTTTTATTTTTCATTATCAATCTAGTTTATAGGTTACACAATAAATGAAAAGTAATGAGTATGTACTTGTTCCTTTGAGGATGGATACTCATTAATTCCCTATGCTATGCTTGCAATGAGTGAACTTGCTCGTATGTGTATTTTAGGATTAATGTTTTATTTAAAACTTGACTAAAGAATGGGTTTAAATTTGATGATTTTTATACCCCCAAAATTTTCACATTAAGTTTTTGGCGCTGTTGAGGAGGAACAACATTATGAAAGCTTAGATTTTGTTGATTTAACAATGTTTATATGTAAAAATGTGAATGTGTATATACGTTCCTTGTATGAATATGTGCCATATTTTGTTGTTTTTATAATTATACTTTACTTCACTATATGTTGTAAATATGTGAATTGGTAAATACATGTTAATAATTACTAACTTGTTTTTGTATATTTGTATATATTTTATATTTAGCTATTTAATTTTACCAACTCCATGTTAATGTGAAATAAGTGTATTAATTGTATTCAACTATTTGATAATTTTTATGTCAATAATATTGAGTTAATACTAACTCTTTTTATTTCTAGGTTTGAACTTTTGCTTATGTTACACCAACATGATATTTTAGGTGGACTAAATTATTTTTTTTTATTTTTAATTCTAGTCTAATTTTTAATTTATGCATTCTTATTTTAAATGTACTATGGTCATGCATTCAATTAGGATAGTTCTAATTTTTATAAAAAAAATGAGAGAAAAACACAAAATACAAAACAAAAAACAATAATCAATAATCAATTTCCAATTTTCTTTTCTTTTAGTTTTTTCTTTTTCATTTGTTTCCTTACTCTTCCCAGATTCCTTCTGTTTTGTCCTTTGCTTCTTTTTTTTTTTCTTTTTTCTTTGCTTTTCTTGTTTTTTTTTCTTTTTCTTGTTTTGCTCCCATGAAGCACAGACCCCCCAATTCCTCTCTTTATGTTTTGTTTGCTTCTTTCTTCTTTTATCTTGTTTCTTCTATTTCTCTTGTTTCTTTGATTTTCCTTTCTAAAATACTACTTTCATTTCTCTATGTGCTTCACCCTTTCCCTTCTTCTTCTTTCTTTCTTTTTCACACTGCTCTCCTTCTTCTACAGATTATCCCCCAGGAATTCAACGTTTTAAAGCTTACACGTTGGGGAATACATTGGTGCAAAACTCTCTTCATATTAAGATAGATTTTATCATCTTGAATTTCTTGGCAATTTTTATACTTACTTTTGAGGAAAAATTTATTGAAATTGGACATATATTTATTAGTTTATTTGGTGGCAGAAAAATGCATAGAATAGATTGTGAGTCTTGTGATTGCTTCTAAAGTTATCTATGTTTTTTTTCTGGAATTTTTGCACATATGGTAATTTTGGATAAATAATGAGTATCCTTGTGATATTTTGCTGGATTGATTGAAGTTGGTGGAATTATAGGTTGGCATTGTACTTTTGCTATCTGTGTTGGACATTCTCCTTGTTTTTCTTGAACATCAAAAGTTGAGAAAAGTTTTTCACTAAAAAGAGAACCATTTGCAAAGTGTGTTTGGTTGAGTCACAATGCCTAAAATAAAATAATTGTTCAAACCTCACAAACACACTAAACCATCCTTAACTTTTGACCCTTCTTCAGAGCTATCTTCTTTTCATCCAAATAATTTCAATGATAAAAAAAAGTGAGGAATGGTATGATGCTAGGGCCTCAAATAGGATTATTGTTAAAAAAAATAATCAAGCCTTCCTCTGATCGATCTTTGAATATAACTGAAATGTTTGGAAGGATTGGTTGGGGTCCAATTTTGGATTTGAGATGTGACTTTTGTCCTGCCCTTGTAAAAGAATTTTATGCAAACATGAAAAACAAATGGCAAGGACATTTGCAACAAATTGAAACATCTATGAAAGGCATCTCCATAATTTTGACTAGAACTCACCTACCTGCCATTTTAGGAGTGGATGATCACTCATGAATAGAAATTGACTATCACAATAAAATGATCTCTTCTGAACCAACTTGGAATTTTAATGTTGCTTTTTGACAGTTGGGTTTGGAACCAAAAACTTCTACACATGATTCTTCCTTTCTCCCCAGTAATGATCTTTCTCTCCTCAATGGAGGGTTATTTTGTATATCTTGTGTTTTAATGTTTGCCCTTGATTGAGTAGTTTGCATGAAGTTAGAATCATTAATGTTTATATACTCTTTAAAATGCTTCGTGGAGAACCAATTTCTCTTGCCCTTTTGTTACTAACTTATATGTGAGAGGTGGCAGCTTATGGCCTTGTTACTAGAGCATTTGTTCTTCCTTTGGTGATTTCACAGGTTTTGAATGATTTTGATATTTTTATGGAGAATAAACTTGTGGCACCTACTATCTCATGTAATATAGTCACTGAACAAGTCTTGACTCATTGTGGTTATAAGTTTAATTCCACAACATCTACATGGTAAAGGCCAAGAGAGGTTCCCCAACTTAGCATTCTTGATCTTCTAGTTAAGCAAGAAAAGGAACCTTCCCAACCACAAAAGTATTCTGGGCAACCCTTCAATGTCAGTGATAACATTCTAGCCAACATTCATACATCTCTAGAGCATTTGAAGAATGAAATGGCTAGATTGAGGGTTGACATAGCTGATATAAGGGTGTGGCAAGATCCAAGGTTTGATCAAATTGAGCATACACAACAACGTCACAAAGAAATTTTGCGCAATTTAAGGCTCAATCAAGACATTCAAGGGAATTATTGGGGACAATATTGGATGAGACAACGAGGACCTCGTCATCCGTTTGGAGGTCTTGGTGGTCCATTTGGTGGTTCTTTTGGATAATTTACAGGCCCGTTCGGAGGCTCTACTTCAAGGGGTTTTTAAAGGCTTTAACTTTCCATTTTTTCTGTTCCTTTGATTTTGATTGTGCTTTTATCCTATTTTCTTTCAATTCCTTTTTATACTTTTACTTGGTGTTTTTTTTTTTTTTTTTTTTGCCTTTTGTAGGTTTATTTTCTCACTGGCAATAATTCTTCCAACTTTTTGAAGGTTAATGGTCACTTTACTTGGAGTAATCTGCCTTGGAGAGTATTATTTTATTTTTCCTCTTTAAATTTTTTGGTCATTTGGCTATGCTTTATTATAATATTTTAGGCCATTGAGCACAATTTCCAATTTAAGTGTGGGGGAAGGATTTAATATTTTCTCAAGTGCATCTTTTTTATTTTCAATTTTCTCCAATGCATTTTTTGCATCTTTTTGAAAATTTTGAAAATTGGTATGAAATTGTTTTGCGTATGGTAAGGTTATAATTTTCTTTTTCACTTTTGATATGATTTTTTCATTCAAATTGGTTGGATTTTATTGAGCAAAATTGTGTATTAAGTTGAATTTATTAAGTTTTGGCAATTTAAGTTAATCTTGGTTATGCGTTAGTATTTGAATTTTATTCTACTTTTCTTCTTTGGATATGGATGATGTGATGAAATATAGGAAGGGTTATTGATTACTTCTTGACTCATGGTTTTCTAAATTTGTTTTACTTGGGGTTGTGAATAAGTATGGTGAGAATTGAAAAAAAAAAGAGTGAAAAAATGCTTATTTTATTTGTAAAGAAAATGCTTATTTCATTAGAAAATTGCTTTAGAGGGCCAATACGGTTAGTGAAAGAGAAGAAATAAAAAGCAGCACACTTTCTTGAGGCTAATTCTTGAAAAGCAAAGAAAAAAAAAATGTTAGGGCCAATAGGTGCGTAAAGGTAATGTTCATGCACTTGAGGCTAAAAACCAAAAAACAAAAAATGAGAGTGATTGAAAAAAATATATATATGAGCGTCTCCTTATTTTGCTACTTATAGTTTTGCAAATTTGATTCTATGAGTTTTGAAGTGGTTAAACAACTTGACTAGTATGATTTGTGTTATTTATGTCTTGGCTTGAAAGGTAAAATAATTTTCTTAGACTAAAGTATAAACTTATTTAACTTAATTTTGAGAGTCTTGATATTTTTTATTTAATGCATGAGGTTAAAAAGATATATAGATTTTTTTAAGGGTGAATGAATGACAAATTTTATATCTAAGGTTGGGAAGGAAATTATGGCTTCATTATGGATGAATATGAGAAGAAATAAATAGCTTTGAGTGCTGTGTTTAAGTACTTTGCTTAGGGACAAGAAAAGAGTCAAGTGTGGGGGAATGTGATAGGGCCTAAATATATATATATATATATATATATATATATATATTCCTAGTTATTTGAGTATATTTTGTGACACTTTTGATACAATAATTAGCAATATTCCTCCATATTTAATATTTCACTTATAAAAATATATTTTTGTGTTTTTATGCAAAAGTAGGTAAATTTGGAGCTAATTGGATAATTTTCGAGTTTAGACCTAGCACTAGGCCAAGAAGATAGACCTAGCGCCGGTCCTAGACTGGAGAAACAGAGAAGCAAAAAAAAAAAAAAAAAAAAAAGACAAAACAAAGGAGCAAAATTGGAAATTGATTAAAAGAAAAGAAAGGAGAAAAGCTTACTGCTCAAAGGACAATGTTTGGCTTGGGCGGCTCAAAGACCAAAGGGAAAAAAAAAGAAAGAAAAAGAAGCACAGTAGGTCACTAAAGCAAACAAAGCTAAAGAGGCAAAGGACAAAAAAACATCATGGGGAAGATGTGTTGCATCATGGGGAGGATGCAACAAGAAGGAAAGCTCGGCGGGCTTGGCGGCTCGGCTAAAGCCAGGCGCAACGAGAAGACACAAACAAGAAGAATAGTGACTCGGTGTTGTTGGCAACTTGAGCTTTGGCATGGCTTAGCAGCTTCAGGAGGCGGTGGCTTCACGACTTAGTTTGCAACTCAGATGACCCGATAGCAAAAGAAAGATGCATTTCGGTTTTCACGGCTCGAACAAAGTTCATTGGCTCGGCAGAAAGGAACAACTCAATGGCTTGGCCTTCAGTGCAAAACGACAACGAACAAAGTGCTCATTTCCTTATGATTAAGCCGGTGGATTTGCATAATTAATTCCAGAATTCTAATTGGAAATTACTTCTCTTCTTATTTGAATTTTTAGGAAATTTGTAAACCTATAAATAAAGGCTATTTACCTACAAATAGGTGGTGCTCAATTTGGAGACTTAGAAATATTTTTTAGAGTGTATCATTAATATTTTCTCTAGAGAAATTACTCAAGGAGTATTGATTTTTGGAGGAATTTTTATTGGAAATTAAAAAGCTTGCCTATAAGTGTTTATCTCTTTCCTTTGTTTTTTTCTTGAACAATGATGAATTTAATTCTTTAATTGTACTTGGATATTATTCTTGGATTTATGATTTTGAATTTATTTAACCTTTGATTAATTAGTTATTTTTCTTGATATTTGATTAATTATTATCATTGGTTACTGTTGCATTTTCTTGTAATTGACTTAGGAAACGATATTAGAAGTTCATTGCATTAATTTTGTATTTGTCAAATTTTAATGGACTTGGGAAACGAAGTTAAGATTAAAGAATCTGAGTAATCAAAGATTGGTTAATTTCACCTAGAACATAGGGTTATTGACTAATTTAGGTTTATTATCACCTAGAACATAGGGATAATTTATGAGGAATCTAGTTTAATGCATCTTTTGGTTGTTTTAGTGCGATTTGGAAATCTACTAATTTAATTAAGAGATAGTGATTTCATGGATTGGAAAAAAAGTGGAGTCTATATAAATGGATTCATGACTTGGGAAACGCTTGAATTTTACTTTAGATTCCTTCATGATGCTAAGAAAATAATTGGTTGTGCTAAGTGTTAAATGATTCATGTCATGCTTTTGAGAATAACTATTTAATTACATGTGTTTTCTTTCCATGAGTTGCATATATATTTTATTATTTTTATTTTTATTTTTCTTGTTCATTCTAGTTTATAGGTTAAACAATAAATGAAAAGTGATTAGTGTGTACTTGTTCCTTTGAAGATTGATACTCGTTAATTCCCTATGCTATGCTTGCGATGAGTGTACTTGCTCGTATGTGTATTTTGGGATTAATGTTTTAATTAAAACTTGACTAAGGGATGGATTTAAATTTGATTATTTTTATACACTCAAATTTATGCATCACTAGTGGTGGTGGAATTGGAGCATCCAACACATAGATCAACCCTTCGAATTTGAGAACAATTATCAAATTTCTATACCAGTCCAAGAAGTTTGATTCGGTGAGTTTGTTTGTTTCCAAAATGCTACGTAAGTTCAAATTCATTGTCATGATGCAAATGACCTATATGGAAGATAAGAGACATTAGACTATGTATATGCACATGAAATGTATTTAATTAGGCCTTAATTATACGTGTATTTAACTCACTATTTTTCTCAAATCTATAGCCCCCACTACTGACTTAGGAAAGCCCGTTGGAAGCTTTCCTAGTGGGCTGGTATCCAAATTCTTTAAAAATGACCTTGGGTATGCCCAACAAACTAATTTTAAGTTCAATGGTAAGTATCCAATACCAATTACATCAAATGTAACTATCGGATCGTTAGGTGATTAACATCTTTTAATCTTAAAGCATTTAGTACTATCCCAACTTAGCCTCTAATATTCTTTGCTTGGGCATGCCTAACCGAGATAAAGATATTAGTTAAATTTAACCCATTAATCAGGAATTCAAATTCCATAACTTGAACATGTCTGATGTTGACTAAGCTTGGATATGCCCAACATCTAATCTCGAAAAAGAACTCTCGTTCTTTCTATATTAATGGAATGCTTTAGATTTAATATTATTTGAGGGATTTTAATTATTTAGTTAACAGTCTCATCGTTTGGCATGCAAAATATCAATACTTTGACATAATTGTAATAGATTCAATTACATAGCTTGGTTATAGACTTCACTAAGTTAACTTCCTTTAGCCAAGTAGGAAATTAATTATAGTCAAACCTATGTATATATACATGTTTTGAGAAGAAAGTCTTACCATCTTCTTGATTTGTGTTTGATTGCTATCTCCATAATTGTGTAAAATAATTTCTAATCCTATCTAACCTATGTTATTTAATTATATAAATTTCTAATGAAGAAACCTCGAGTTACATTTGAGGGGATTTAGATTGGAAGAAAAATTATAAGAGAATTGTAGAGAAAGGTAGGGCATGCAAGTCCTATTTATTCAAAATAAAGCGATAAAATGCATGATATAATTTAAATTAATCAAATTAATTTGGTCTAAATCCGTAACCAAGCCAACATGCCAATATGATGCTTAAAACACATTAAGCAAAAAATAAATATATAGAATATTAAATTCCGAAATTAGTATTTTAGAAATTAAATTATTTGATCCCAAAATCAAATTTTGGGAAGAATCTTGGGGCCCTTTTCGGAAGAAAAAATTTCAATGGGTCCATAGCAATTAATAGGAAAAATTGGCGGTCAAACAGCATAAAAAACAAAACTATATGTATCTCAAAGGAAATCATATATATATATATATATATATATCTCTCTCTCTCTCTCTCTCTCTCTCTCTCAAAGGAAATCAGCTGCGGCGATGCTATAGCCGCTGGCGACTTGTGCATAGCCGCGCTCGGCTCCTACTAAATTTTTACTGGCTTCAACAATTTCAAGCCGGTTATTTGCTATAAAACCTGCGTTTCCTTTCTTTTATATTTATTTATATTTATATATATTAACCACTGAACGTTTCAGCAAATCGAAAATTTTTCCGTTCGTTCAGCCAAATCAAAATTTCTAAATTTTTTTCTCTCGGCTGAAAAGAAGCCTGGCCGCGCAAGCTGGGACAAAATCGGAAATTCCGTGAATACATGGCTGGACTCACATTGAATTTCATGAATTTTGAAATTCCATGTCTCAAAATAGGAAACAATTGCTATTCAGCAATTTCCACAAATTTTGCACGAGCTGTCTCACAATTGTTTCCACCGAATTGGAAACAATTTTCAAATAGGAATCACTTATGTATTCAGCAATAGGAACAATTTCCTATTCATCGAATTTCTTTTCCACCGTTTTCCAATTGGAAACAATTTCCAATTTTGCATAATGCCTAGGTGTTTCAAAAAAAAATTTCAGGCTTTCCTTCGCAAATTACAGAAACCTTTTCTCTTCAATGAAACTATATTGACGAAACAATTTCAGTCAATTGCACAAAAGTTTTGCAAACCTTTTTATTGAAACAATTTCAATAATTAACATGCTAAGGAAAATTTAACCCACATAAAATGAATTTTCAAAATTAAAATAGGTGAAAACAATTTTCACGGACCTAAAATTAATTATGAAATAATTTCAAAATAATAATAATCCCATAAAATATGCACGAGATGGTTCTAATACCACAATTAGATTTCGATTATGCAAATCAGAGTTTACACGCAGCAGAAAATTAAAACAAAATTCACGCAATAGGATCACTTATATGTAATTAAATAGATTAGGAGAAGAAAAAAATTAGTTACCTCCAAAATGTAGCTTTTAAGATTTTTCTTCCGTGTGAATCCCCTTCAAAAGTCAATCCAATTGAGCCACCAAATTCTAAGAATAGGAATTCTCTAACAGTAATCCACATAAGGAATTGTATTTGAGAATAATGCAAAGAAACCGATGCTAGTGGGTACGATTTTGTGGCGTTAGAGATTTTGTTTTAGAAGAAAAACACGAAAGGAAATATTCCTGTGATTTCTGTAAAGGAAAAAGAACATGAAAAGAAAAAAAAAAAAAAACCAGAAGAACGGCGTGGGTTTTTGTTTTGTCATGAAAAACCACCGTTTCTAAACTTCCTAAAACCTTTTGGAAGTAATAAGGCACAAAGCCTTCTTCTCCTTTTCTTCATGTACAGAACAACAAACCATTTCCTATATGATTTCTGTTTACTAAACTTTTTAGGGAACAAAATGATAAAGTTTTTCCCTTTTCCTCTTTATGGGTTTGGAGTTTCAATATTCGCAATTAGGCCCATTGAATTATAATATATTTATAATTCACCTAAAAAGAATTTAATAATTGTAATTAAACCCCAACTAATTACAACACTTTATAATTAGCCTATAATCATTATTTCTTCTCACAAATTAATCCCATAATATAATCAAATAATATCTTGAGTATCAATTCCTCTATTGTGTGTGGCCTATTAAATTTTCTAGTCAATTGATAGTTAATATGAATTAATTTTATCATAATAAAATTAATATTCCTTTTAATAATTGGAATTAATTTATTAAATCTAATTAAGATTAAATTTATTAATTCTCTAATTAATAAATCCACATTTAGCATATTATGAGCGGTATCTAATAATGCATCATGACCGCCCAAAAGTTCAAAAAGTCAAGTGGCTTGACATGAACCTTTCAATAGCAAAACATCAGTGCAATATACTATTTCATCATACAATATCTCATTTAGTTTGGAGTATGGAATTAGTGTCATATCTCTCCAGAATATTGATTAATTTTTGCCCAAATATTTAGTTACTTATTCCCGAAATCCATTACTCATCATATGTATCAATTAAAACTATTTCCAATACATAGTCGTCTTGGCCAAAGACTTCTTGAGTAATAATTCCTATAAGTGGCTTTGAGATATTCGCTCATACCATTAGGAGTGACGAATCCTTTATTGCCCTTCTCAACTACTTTTATTTACTTCACATTATATCCAATATCTATCTTATCGGTGGTCCTCGATCTGACTCCAAAGATTAGAATCAAAGTATAATGCTCAACAACAAAGTACCTTGGAGATCTCAAATCTAAGGATACTTGCACATTTGCTATAACAAGATTCTATCACTGGTATTAAATAGTTATCCATGTGACTATCTCATAGTTAGGTCATCCAATGTACTTGTTCAAGTAACAAGCATCCACATATTAATTTTGTGTATCACAATACTCACGGATATGAGAACCACCGCTTGATCAAATCAAGAAGTATAACACGTGCTAGTTTTAATGCATTTATGGTGTCCTATCTCATTAATATTATGACTAGGGCTAATTTAAGTACCAACAGTATTCAGTGTAGTAGGAACCTCATATCATGATCTTTATCATGATTTTCTTAACACAGTATTGCACTTGGGACTTTATCTATAGTTATATACATATGAAAGCATAAATAAAACAAACCGAAAGATAAAGAATGTCTTGTATTATTAAATAAATCTGTAATATACAAAATACATGTGATTGCCTCTAGGTCATAACATTAACAACCATACTTTTGCAACAGTCAACTAGAGAAAGTGCTTAAATGTTTGGGAGTAACGCATAAGTTTGCTACCCTATATCATCATGAAACTAATGGCTAAGTTGAGGTGGTTAATAGATAATTGAAAATGATTTTGGAAAAAGATTGTGAACCATACAAGAAAAGATTAGGGTATAAAATTGGATGACACTCATTGGTCTTATCAGACATTCTACAAGATTTTTATTGGTACTACTCTGTATAGATTAGTTTATGGGAAATCTTGTCATCTACAAGTGGAAATTTAGCACAAGGCTTTTTGGGCAATCAAGTTTGTCAATTTTGATCTAGATTTTGCAGGAATAAAAAGATTACTCCAATTAAATGAGCCTCAGGAATGGAAAGATAATGCATATGAGAACTCTAGAAATTTACGAGGAAAAGGTTAGTGATGGCATGACCAACATATCTCACCCAATCGAGAGTTTAAAGAAGGTGATCAAGTGTTGCTTTTCAATTTAAGGCTGAGATTATTTATGATGAAGTTGAGATCTCAATTGTCCAGTCCATTCTTGGTAACCAAAGTCCTTCCCTATGGAGTAGTTGAAATAACTCATTCAGAAAAAGTGATATTTAAGTTGAATGGTACCTGGCTGAAATTTTACTATAGAGAAAGCCATGGAAACTTAGAGCGAGTGGATTGCATTCTTCATGGCCTGTAGAACTACTCTGCTTGATTTCATTTCTTTTCATTAGATTTTCTCTTCTTTTCTTTTCTAGCATTTTCTATATTTAGTGTGTTCTACTTCATTTTATTTCCATTATTTTCATCAGTATTTTTTGTTAGCCCTAAGGGCATTCTTTTGTGTTTTAACTTATGACAAACATTGATAAGGACTAACTTGTGTGATCTATATATGGTGGGACATGTTTGACCTTAGTTCTTCCAAGGCGTACAAATGAGATAACTAAGCAACTCTTAAGTAATGGAATCCAAGAATGGGTGATCAAGTATAAGACAAGCTTAAAAGATTGCATACCTAGAAGTCCTTGTGAAAGAACTTTAGATTAGGAATCGTTTGTCAAGGTATTATGTGTATATTCCTATGTCTCTTTACTTTATGATTAGTTTTGTTTTACCTTGAAGCACACAAATAAAATGATTTCAAAAGAGTAAGCTTTTAGATGTTTGGATTAAGTAGTTTAGATGGACTTTACATCCAAAAATCTTCGTCCAAAACTCTAGAATAGTGTCAAAATGTTTATGCCTAAAAAAGTGATATTTTGGACTCACCTTTTGGATGCATCCTCGTCCGATCCTTAAATCCAAAACTCTAAAAAATCTAACAGCGAGAAACTAACTATTACTAGCCATTGCTGTCTTAATTTTTACTTCTATAAAAGCTTTCAAAACTCAATTTTAAAGCATATTTTTGTGCCATCTTTTTCAGAAACACTTTTTCACTTCAGATTACAAAAATCTCGCTTTTCATATGTGCTTCAAAAATGAAATCAAATTGTTCAAAATGTGAAAATGTGTTGATGCTATCTGTCTGCACATATGCTCAAAAAGTATGAGCTATCTCTATTTTATTCTTATAATCCTTTTGTATTTCAAGGTTGTAGTGTAAAACCCATTTAGGGTGGGCCTTGATTTGTATTTGGTTGAGAGGTTTGGGTAAAATCAGGTGTGGTGATCCTCTTGTGTAATTGGTGTAGTCAAACACCATTGAACTGATTGAGTTTTATAGTGATCTGGTTTAAAATCCTTAAGCGTGAGCTTAAGGTAGTAGATGTAGATCTTTAAGGATCAAACCACTATAAATCTCTTGTTCATCTTCCTTGCATTTATTTCTAAAAGTTTGTGAACTTCTTTACACAAGTTTTCAATTATTTGAAGAGACATTTATGATTCTCACCCACCCATCTTTACTATTGTATTTATTGCACATCACTTGTCTCACATCTTTAAGAACCTAAATATCTCTTTAAAGCTGCACAAAATTCTTCTTTGCATAACCTTTATACATCACGATCTGTAAAACAAAAGAAAGATTTCAAAAATTAGATCTTTTTGAAAGAGTGTTTAAATTTGTGAAAAACTTTATTTACCCCCTCTCTAAGGTTTTTCAATTGGTATCAGAGCGTTGGTCTACACTTTTCGGCTAAACAACCTTATAGAAAAGATCCTTATGGCAAATATCTCCTCTCTTCCCTATATCAAGGGATCCTCGACAAATAAACCTCCCTTGTTCACTGGGGGCAATTACACATTCTGAAAAAATTGCATGAAGATCTATGTATGCTTAATTAATTTTGAGCTATGAAATCTGATTGAAAAAGGAGCATATGTTCCTTCTAAAAGTGTTGAAGGTCGAATAGTTCCCAAACAGAATGATGAATATAATGCTGAAGACAATACCAAAAGAACATTGAATTTTCAAACTATGAACATTCTATATTGTGCCTTTGATGCTATTGAATATAACAGAGGAAGTGGTTGTGATTTAGCCCATGATATATGGGGATTGCTTGAAGTCACCCATGAGGGGACAAATCAAGTGAAGGAATTGAAGTTGGGACTTTTGATTCATGACTATGAATTATTCACTATGACACTCAATGAGAGCATAACCAACATGTTCACTAGATTAAAAAATATTGCAAATGGGCTTAAGGCTTATGAAAAAGCTATTCCCTTGGTGAATAGAATAGAATAGAAAAATTATTGATGTCTTGCGAAAGAGCTGGCAGCCTAAAGCTCTGGTTGTGGAGGAATCAAAGCATTTGAAAATGTTACCCACTGAAGAGCTAATTGGTTCTCTCTTAACTCACGAAATCAAACTCAAAATGTCTTAGGAATTTGATGACAATGACAAAGGCAAAAGAGGAACAACTCTGAAAGCTGTTGATGATGATGCCAATAGTAGTCAATCTGATAGTGACGATGGAACTGAATTGGATACAAAAGAATTGTCCATGATTGCCAAAAAATTTAAAAGGATGTTCAGAAAAGGAAATTTCAGAAGAGGTAAGAAGGTTGTAAAAAAGAAGGGACAAACTTCATCTTTCAACTAGAAAATTTTAGGGACAACAAAATCCAACCTATTGCCCTTAAATATTTGTATATTTATAGTCCTAGCAAAAATCATAAACTAGTAAACCTATATAGAGAACATTTAGTATCAAGTCTAAATGATAAAAGTACAATAATCTTACCAGTAATTACTAGAGAAAGTAGAAATGCATTGTTAAGAGAAGGTAATGAATTATTCCACTTAGGATGTATTATGTATGATAGGTATTAAAGGAATCAATAGAAAAGAATTAGGAACTAAAGTTTTTATTGGACTCTTAGATACAAGACATAATGATATCATAACAGCTATCATAGGAAATATGGAAGTTGACATAAGTCAAAATAATTAAATAGTTGAACAATTCCTTAGTGTGCATGTTGGCTTCTTCTAAGTCCTTAGGATTGTATATCATAGGTTTATCCTTAATGATTATTTCAAGATTTATTATTTCTAATTTGCAGAGTATCTTATTTTTCTGCCAATGTTCTAAAGGATTTTCTCCTATGATTTTAATTTTTTCTAATTGTTGTAACAGGGTCTCTATATTGTGCTTTTCGCTAGCTATTTCTCCTAAATTAAAATTTATTTCATTTGAATAATTTATTCATTTCTCTTTGGAAAAAGGACGGTGTATTTTTCAATCCAAAAGGCATTATTAACCATTCATAATGGCCATTAGGGACTGTAAATATTGTCCAAGGAACACTATCTTCATGCATTACTATTTGCCAGAATCCTGACTTAAGATCAAATTTTGAGTAAATAAAACTATCTTTTACTCTTAATATTAAAATTTCTTTATCCGAGATAATATACTATCTTCAACTGTATTATTATTCAGTCTTTTATAGTTATAAACAATTCTACGTTTACCATAACAATTTCACTGTGTTTTCTGACTATGAAGGCAAGAGTTCTATGTGGACTATAACTACTTCTAATTATTCCTAATTCTAACAATTCCTTAGGCTTATTGGATAATATTACTATTCTTGCTCATCATCATCCGCTTGTTCAGTTCCTATATAAAGGCTTGTTGGATATTATTAGTATTCTTGCTCATCATCATCTGCTTGTTCAGTTCCTATATAATTATTGAACCTACAACTAACGTCCCCATTAATTTCAGTGTAATACTGAGCACTAGTTGGGATTACTAATGGTTTATCTAAAAATTTTACTAATATTCTAGGTTTCTCCTAAAAGATTATGATTTTCTATTTTCTTTCCTGGTAATACTTTTATACCCTTACTGGCTAAAAATCTAACTATTTCTATTTCCTTAACAATGTAACCTACACTATTTCCTGAGGTTATTTTTCCTATAATATTCTAACAAATCACTAGATTTTCAGCATTTTCTATCATATTATACCCTTTACTTTTTACCACTATTTTAAGGTGTTCATGCATTTGGTCAATGGGAAATAAATAATCTGGTAATATATAAACTATTTGATTATTTTAACTCATGTCAACTTCCATATTTCCTGTGATAGCTATTATGATATCATTATGTCTTGTATCTAAGAGTCCAATAAAAACTTTAGTTCCTAATTCTTTTCTATGGATTCCTTTAATACCTATCATAATACATCCTAAGTGAAATAATTCATTACCTTCTCTTAACAATGCATTTCTACTTTCTCTAGTAATTACTGGTAAGATTATTGTACTTTTATCATTGGGACTTGATACTAAATGTTCTCTATATAGGTTCACTAGTTTATGATTTTTGCTTGGACTATAATTATACATATATTTAGGGGCAATAGGTTGGATGTTGTTGTCCCTAAAATTTTCTAGTTGCTGTTCTCGATCAACAACAGTTTCTACAATTTTAAAGGGTCTAATCTTTTTTGCTCTGTTTATTACCCTTTCTATTCTACCTTAAGTAACTATATTTAACTTTTCTTTATCTGGCAATCCAGAGGTTTTCATCTCAAAATTTTTCTATGTCTTTCCAGCTATGGATTAATTCACTGGTCAGAAGGTTATAAATTCTGTATTTATGTAAGATCCAATATTCAAGAATCTCTACTTCACCTAGATTAATAATCTCATGGATTATTCTAAATTTGGGTTGTTCTAAAGGTATATCTAAAGTTTCAACTCTATAATTCGTGGTTTTTTCCAAGTGGCAAAAAACATGAGATTTTAGTTTTAGAAAATATTGAGAATGTAGACAATTCCAAGTTTGAAACTTGGTTATATATGAACCCTAGTATTAGTCAAACTAGTGGTGTTAGTGAGGCATCACCAATGTATGATGTGCCTTAATCAACTACTTCACAGCTACCAAAAAGGGAACCTTCAAGAATCTTACCAATAGTAGGAGGAGGTTATGAACCCCATTATGGCAACAAAAGAATAGGACTCCAACAACCCCCAGGGGTTATTTATAATTTTCCACCTCAACATAAAGCAGGTAGTGAATTAACAATAATATCTTTTCACCCTCAAAATTGGAAAGATGTAATAGATAGATGGGAAGCTAATGCCCTTAATGGATTACAGAGATATAATTATACAATGACAGATGAAGAAGTAACTAATTTCATAGAAAATTTTTTAGGGCCCATGCAAAATTAGTTTATAGATTGGAGAACTAAATACCCACAATCCTATCAAAGAATAATAGATCTAGCTGAGAACCCTCGGAATATAACTAGTCAAATCAGACAAATAATCCTAGGATATGATCCTTCTAGAGGATAAACAGAGTTTTAAGATCTTCAATATGGTACCCAGAACAGTTATTGAATACTGTACTATAGCCATTTCAAGGTTTTTCCCTGACTATATAGATCATATCATTGGGTTAAGCCTAATCTACATTTTATTAGACAGTGAGCCTTATAACCAATCTAAAGTTGGTCAGCCTAGAAATTCTGGTCTACTTAGATGTGTTCTATAATAATTTTAAAACCATTTCCTACAAGAAAGTCAACAAACAATAGACACCTGTTAATAGATAACTTGGAATATGACATTTTATTATAAAATGAAACAATTGATATGCAATCAGTTTTTAAAGTAAACTCTCGCATAGGTCAGAGATAAATAGAGAATTTCTTTAAAATAAACATGCATGCTAAAATTTCAGTATCTGTATTAGTTACCTTACTTTTATATAGACCGCGAGAAAAAGAAGTAAATTTCTCTAATTTAAAATCCCTTCAATCCTTTTTAGGCTTATTGAATTATTGTAGGATATTCCTAATTTTGAGAAATTAGTAGGGCCTTTTTATGCCAAAACCAGATCCCATTGTCAAAGAAAATTTAATGATTAAGATTTAAAATTAGTTAACAAAATAAAAGAAGCAATTAGATCATTACCCTCTTTAGAACTACCACCTCCAGATACATACATTATAGTAGAAGTAGATGGAAGTCTGGATGGAAGAGGAGGAGTTTTAAAATGGAAAGCGTTTAAAGAAGATAAACGGAATAATGAAAAAATAAGTAGCTATTATAGAGGTCTATATAAAAGTAAGGTAACTAATACAGATGCTGAAATTTTAGTGCTCATATTTGTTTTAAAGAAATTTTCTGTTTATCCGCAAAATCCTACATGAGAGTTTACTTTAAGAACTGATTGCAAATCAATTTATTCATTTTATAATAAAATGTCACATTCTAAGTTATCTATTAATAGGTGGATAATGTTTGTTGATGTTCTTGTAGGAAATGGATTTAAAGTTATTATAGAACACATTCAAGCAGACCAGAATTCTGGGCTGACCAACTTAGTAGACTGGTTATAAGGCCCACTATCTAATAAAATGTAGATTGGGCTTAACCCAATGATGTTATCTATTTAGTCAGGGAATAACCCTAAAATGGCTATAGTATAGTATTCAATAACTATTCTGGGTACCATATTAAATTATTAGAGTCCAAGAATAGTTTATGGATTAGTCAACCATAAAGATAGCAAACTTTTAAAAGTCTAAATAATTTATTACCTTTTATGCAGGAAAGAAATTGCCCAAATCGATGAGCAAACTTCAGGACCAATAAGGATAGACTATTCTGAGCATAGAATTATAGGCCCACATGAAATACCCATTAGACCTTATATTCTTAAACAACTACCTCAGAAATTCAGCCCAGATTTTCTTGTTAGAATTGAACAACAAAATCTTTTGGACAATCATGTTTCCTCTTTCCCTGGACAACATTATGTTCCATTTCAAAGTATGTTTGATGACAATCCAAAACAATCAGAATACTACAGGAATAACAGAGTTAAGCTACAATGTACTTTCTAAGGAGAATTGTTTGATAACAGTGATTTCTACAGAGCTCCTAGTGATAATGAGGAGGAGTATGAAGATGACGAACACAATAATTTAGCAAACATGATGGAAGGATAACTAATGTGGATGACACCACGATAAAAACAAAAGTAGGAATGCCCACTAAAATACCTTATAATTTTCATTTATATGTCTTTTGTGAATCTCACTTTATCATTACTTTGGCTTTATGTCAAAGAAAAATTGATGAGATTCAATTGTAAAAGTAAGTGGAATTGTGTCCCCACTACTTTTAAAATCTAAACTTATCTGAAAAGCAAGATGTCCACTGCTTTTCTGAAAGGTTAAATAGGCTTTAACTTTTGTGAAGAGTCAAATAGCTTTTACTTTTCAGAAAGGTCAAGTAAGCCTTAGCTTTTCCAAAGAGTTATTTTAAGTTTTTGAAGAGTTAAGTATGGATAGTTTATAAAAGGTCTAATTCCTTCTGTCACTAAGGACACCCCTTTAGTCGAGAGATTCCGCAATACTTGAATCTTTGTGTGTGTAAAATAGTAGTTAATTTGCTTGTCCATATAATATTTGTTCATTTAGTGAACACCAAGCATCTATAGATGGTGTTTAACCTTTCCCTATTTACTTTTTTAGTTTTGCATTCATATGCAAAATGTCCAGATCTAGCTGAGAACCCTCAGAATATAACTAGTCAAATCAGACAAATAATCTTAGAATATGATCTTTATAGAGGACAAATAGAGTTACAAAATCAAGCTATGAGGGATCTTGAACAATTACAAATAGATAAATATTTGTTAAACCCAGATACATTTAGCAGAAAATACTTAGAATGGTTATAAGGTCTACTGTCTAATAAAATGTAGATTAGGCTTAACCCAATGATACGATCTATTTAGTCAGGGAATAACCCTAAAATGGCTATAGTATAATATTCAATAACTGTTCTGGGTACCATATTAAATTATTGGAGCCCAAAATATAGTTTATGGATTAGCCAACCATAAAGATAGTAGACTTCTAAAATTCTAAATAATTTATTATCTTTTATGCAGGAAAGAAATTGCCCAAATCGGTGAGCAAACTTTAGGACCAATAAGGATAGACTATTCTGAGCATAGAATTATAGGCTCAAATGATATACCCATTGGACCTTATATTCTTGTCACTATCATTATCAACTTCATCACCTTCTAATGATACAATATCGTTTTCTGGTTCTATATCTAAAGTTTGGTAGGTGTTTAACCTTTCTCTATTTACTTTTTTATTTTTGCATTCATATGCAAAATGTCCTATTTCCCCACATATAACATTTACATTTTTTAGGAGGTTTTTGAGTCTTGGTCCCTAGATTAATAATCTCATGGATTATTCTAAATTCGGGTTGTTCTAAAAGTATATCCAAAGTTTCAACTCTATAATTCATGGTTTCCAATACCCACCTATAGAGGTTTGAGCTTTAATATTATTAGTTATCAGGGTACTAGTTTAGAACAAATTTTCCTAAACAATGCTTACAATGATTCCCTTTTGTTTACTATCTTTTTTAGTTTTACATATACAATTTCTAAGGCTTTCTTCTAAATTATCTATGTATTTTTGCATTATTCCTATGGTTTTAAGATATAAATTTACTTGTGATTTCAAACTTACATCTTGAACTTCTTCGCCTTTAATTTCTATCTTTTGGGACATGTCATAATCTAAATGTTGATTTGCACAAAATCTAAGTTTATCTAACATGTCAAATATGCTACAATAACTCATGATATCACTATCATTATCAGCTTCATCGCCTTCTAATAATACAATATCATATTTTGGTTCTATATCTAAAGTTTGGTAGGTGTTTAACCTTTCCCTATTTATTTTTTTATTTTTGCATTCATATGTAAAATGTCCTATTTCCCCACATATATAACATTTACATTTTTTTAGGAGGTTTATGAGTCTTAAATTTCCTAATTTGATTCTTTCTTGGGGGTTTTCCTTTTTGATAATATTTACTTCTTTTTAACTTCCTTTTCTCTTCTGGTTTTCCTAATCCAAAAAGATATAAGAGTTAATATCCTTTTTCAGTAATTATAATATTTTATTTGCTTGTCCATTTGGTGTTGCATACATTGTTCTTTCAAGTAATTAAAAGAAATTAAACCTGGTAGTTATTCCTACTATAGATTATCTTCCTACGGATTCAGCCCATTTTTCTACAACTACCTTTCCTAAAGGATTTGGGAGTTTAGCAAAGTATTTGTTACTTAATTCTAAATCCCAACTTCTTCCTGTTTTCATGACTAGTTCTAAGTATTTTCTGCTAAATGTATCTATGTTTAGTAGATCTTTATCTACAAGTTATCTGTTAACAAGTGGCTAATGTTCGTTGACTTTCTTGTAGGAAATGGGTTTAAAGTTATTATAGAACACATCCGAGCATACCAGAATTTCTGGGCTGACCACCTTAGTAGACTAGTTATAAGGCCCACTGTCTAATAAAATGTTTAACCTTTCCCTATTTACTTTTTTATCTTTACATTCATATGCAAAATGTCCTATGTCCCCACATATTTAATATTTACATTTTTTAGGAGGATTATGAGTCTTAAATTTCCTAATTTAATTCTTTCTTGGGGGTTTTCCTTTTTGATAATGCTTATTTCTTTTTAACTTCCTTGTCTTTTCTAGTTTTCTTGATCCAAAAGACATAGGAGTTATTGTCCTTTTGTAGTAATTATTATTTTTTATCTGCTTGTCTATTTGGTGTTGCATACATTATTCTTTCAAGTGATTAAAAAGACATTGAATCCTGGTAGTTATTCCTACTACAGATTGTCTTCCTACAGATTTAGCCCATTTTCCTGCAACTACCTTTCCTAAAGGATTTGGGAGTTTAGCAAAGTATTTGTTACTTAATTCTAAATCCCAGTTTCGTCTTGCTTTCATGGCTAGTTCTAAGTATTTTCTGCTAAATGTATCTATGTTTAGCAGATCTTTATCTACTTGTAATTAATCAAGATCAATGGTTTATCCAAAATTTTACTAATATTCCAGGTTTCTCCTAAAAAGATTATGATTTTCTATTTTCTTTCCTCGTAATACTCTTATTCCCTTACTAGCTAAAAATCTAACTATTTCTATTTCCATAATAGTATAACCTACACTATTTCCCGAGGTTATTTTTTTTTATAATATTCTGACAAATTAACAGATTTTCAGCATTTTCTATCATATTATACCCTTTACTTTTGACCACTATTTTAAAGTGTTCATGCATTTGGTCCATGGAAAATAAATAATCCGGTAATATATAGACTATTTGATTATTTTGACTTATGTCAACTTTCATATTTCCTATGATAGCTGTTATGGTATCATTATGTCTTGTATCTAGGAGTCCAATAAAAACTTTAGTTCCTAATTCTTTTCTATGGATTCCTTTAATACCTATCATAATACATCCTAAATGAAATAATTCATTGCCTTCTCTTAACAATGCATTTCTACTTTCTCCAGTAATTACTTGCAAGATTGTTGTACTTTTATCATCTTCCACAATGCTTTCTTATGTATTCTGGTGATATGTAGGGAGGAATTCTTTCCTTGCTGTCAGCAACAAAGCTAAATTTAATTGTGCTAGACTTTGTAATGCCTGTTTGACAGTGCATTGTTTCAAGATCCTTTATAGCTTGATCTTGTAACTCTATTTGTCCTCTATAAGGATTATATCCTATGATTATTTGTCTGATTTGACTAGTTATATTCTGAGAATTCTCAACTAGATCTATTATTCTTTGATAGAATTGTGGGTATTTAGTTCTCCAATCTATAAAATAATTTTTCATGTGTCCTAACAAATTTTCTACGAAATTAGTTACTTCTTTAGCTGTCATTGTATAATTACATCTCTTTAATCCATTAAGGCCATCAGCTTCCCATCTATCTATTACATCTTCCCAATTTTGAGGGTGAAAAGACGTTATTATTAATTCACTACTTGTTTTATGTTGATGTGGCAAATTATAAATTACCCCTGGGGGTTATTGGAGTTCAATTCTTCTATTGCCATAATAGGGTTCATAACCTCCTCATACTATTGGTAAGATTCTTGAAGGTTCCCTTTTTGGTAACTGTAAAGTAGTTTATTGAGGCACATCATACATTGATGATGCCTCACTAACACCACTAGTTTGACTAGTATTAAGGTTCATAATTAACCAAGTTTCAAACTTGAAATTGTTTATATTCTCAATATTTTCTAAATTTGTTATTGGATCGTCTTCCACAATGCTTTATTGTGTATTCTGATGATACACAGTAGGGTAATCTGTTCTAAGTCCAAGTATTCTTAGATGCCAATCAGCCTCATCTACTTCTAGATTTTCTTCAAAATGTTGTTGCCAATCATATCCTGGGAGTATTAATTCTAGTGTTTCATGAGGTAGGAATGTCCTTTAAACTGGGACACTATATTGATTCATGATGTACTACCTATTCCATCTATCCTGATTTTTGTGGTATTATCATCATCAGTGATTAAATATTTAATAAAGATTCCTTGTACTATTCTTTCTCCTTTTTCTAATTGTATAGGTATAAACATGTTATTCCTAATAATAATAATCTTTATTTGCTTTTTATAGTCAGAATCTATTATTCCAATTGTATTAGTCAATGAAATTCCTTTTTCATGAAGTGATTATCTAAGAGCAATTATCAAGACTTCATCTATGTTTATTTCTACAGTTATTTCAGTATCTGTTACTAATGTAGATAATGGGTTTATGACTATTGTCTGAGGTAAGTTAATATCATATCCTACACTTCCTATAGTTTATCTTTCAGGAAGGTCTGCCTCAGGATTAATAATATGAAATTTTCTAGTCATTTGAAGGTTCTTCTTCATCTAAATAGAAATGGTCTAAATACCAATCTACTTCTTCTTCTTCCCTAAGATTAATCTTTTTCTTTATTCAATGTTTTAGAAGAAGGAAGAGTTCACTATTTTTTTTTCTTTATAGCTAGATTTGATTTCTTCATATAATCTTTTCAGAGTATATAAAAAATCCAATTAGTAATCCCAACTAGTGCTCAGTATTACACTAAAATCAATAGGGACGTTAGTTGTAGGTTCAGTAATTATATAAGAACTGAACAAGCTGATGATGATGAGAAAGAATAGTAATAATATCCAACAAGCCTTGTTCCATCTAAGTTAAATAGATAGAAAAAATTTAAGCTCAATCTCTTAGTTTAGAGCTAGAATAATTTATTATGTAGAAACAAGAAAAAATAAAGATTTGTTTAAATCTATAGATGCTTGGTGTTCACTAAATGAACAAATATTATATGGAACAAGGAAATAAAGAATGGAAGAAAACTTTAACAGATTTAGAAAAATGAATACATCAGGGATTTCATCCTTAAATAGTAAAGAAGATATGTTAGAAATATCTAATAAATGGTTCAGTAAAGAACAACTAATGAAACAATGCACCATCACACAAGCATTACAAAATCTAGACCAATTAAATTTAGATTCTTTATATACTCTGAAAAGATTATATAAAGAAATCAAGTTTAACTATAAAGATCATAAAGATAGTGAACTCTTCCTTCTTCTAAAATATTGGATAAAGAAAAAGATTAATCCTAGGGAAGAAGAAGAAGTAGACTAGTATTTAGAACATTTCTATTCAGATGAAGAAGATCCTTCAAATGACTAGAAAATTTCATATTACTAATCCTGAGGCTGACCTTCCTGAAAAACAAACTATAGGAAGTGCAGGATATGATATTAGCTTACCTCAGACAGTAGTCATAAACCCATTATCTACATTAGTAATAGATACTGGAAGAACTGTAGAAATGCACACAGATGAAATCTTGATAATTGCTCCTAAATCATCAATTCATGAAAAAGGAATTTCATTGGCTAATATAGTTGGAATAATAGATTATGGCTATAAAAAGCAAATAAAGATTATTATTAGGAATAATAAGTTTATACCTATACAATTAGAAAAAGGAGAAAGACTAGTTTAAGGAATCTTTTTCAAATATTTAATCATTGATGATGATAATACCACAAAAATCGGGATAGGTGGAATAGGTAATACATCATGAATCAGTACAGTGTCCTAGTTTATAGGACATTCCTACCTCATGAAACACTAGAATCAGTACTCACATGATATGATTAGCAACAGCATTTTGAAGAAAAGCCAAAAGTAGATGAGGCTAATTGGCATCAAAGAATACTAGGACTTAGAATAGATTACCCTACTGTATATCATCAAAATACACAAGAAAGCATTGTGGAAGATGATCCAATAATAAATTTAGAAAATATTGAGAATGTAGACAATTCCAAGTTTGAAACTTGGTTAAATATGAATCCTAGTACTAGTTAAACTAGTGGTGTTAGTGAGGCATCACAAATGTATGATGTGCCTCAATCAATTGCTTCATAGTTACCAAAAAGGGAACCTTCAAGTCATAATCTTTTAGGAGAAACCTGGAATATTAGTAAAATTTTAGATAAACCATTAGTAATCCCAACTAGTGCTTATTATTACACTGAAATCAATGGGGACGTTAGTTGTAGGTTCAGTAATTATAAAGGAATTGAACAAGCAGATGATGACGAGCAAGAATAGTAATAATATCCAACAAGCCTTGTTCCATCTAAGTCAAATAGATAGAAAAAATTTAAGCTCAATCTCTGAGTTTTGAGCTAGAATAATTTATTATGTAGAAACAAGCAATAATAAAGACTTGTTTAAATCTATAGATGCTTGGTGATCACTAAATGAACAAATATTATATGAATAAGCAAATAATGAATGGAAGAAATCCTAAACAGATTTAGAAAGCTGAATACATCAGGGACTTCATCCTTAAATAGTAAAAAGGATAGTTAGAAATATCTAATAAATGGTTCAGTAAAAAACAAATAATGATACAATGCACTGTCATACAAGTATTACAAAGTCTAGCCCAGTTAAATTTAGATTCTTTATATACTCTGAAAAGATTATATGAAGAAATCAAACCTAACTATAAAGATCATAAAAATAGTGGACTCTTCATTCTTCTATAATATTGGATAAAGAAAAAGATTAATCTTAGGGAAGAAGAAGAAGTAGACTAGTATTTAGAACATTTCTATTTAGATGAAGAAGATCCTTCAAATGACTAGAAATTTTCATATTATTAATCCCGAGGTTGACCTTCCTAAAAGACAAACTATAGGAAGTGTAGGATATGATATTAGCTTAGGATGTATTATGATAGGTATTAAAAGAATTCATAGAAAAAAATTAGGAACTAAAGTTTTTATTGGATTCCTAGATACAAGGCATAATGATATTATAACAGCTATTATAGGAAATATGGAAGTTGACATGAGTCAAAATAATCAAATAGTCTATATATTACCAGATTATTTATTTTCCATTGACCAAATGCATGAACACCTTAAAATAGTGGTCAAAAGTAAAGGGTATAATATGATAGAAAATGCTGAAAATATGTTGATTTGTCAAAATATTATAGGAAAAATAACCTCAGGAAATAGTGTAGGTTATACTGTTAAGAAAATAGAAATAGTTAGATTTTTAAGCAGTAAGGGAATAAAAGTATTACCAGGAAAGAAAATAAAAAATCATAATCTTTTAGGAAAAACCTGGAATATTAGTAAAATTTTGAAAATATTAGAATAAGTTTACTATTTGAACCATGAAATAAATGTTCAAATTTATATTTCGAAATTGGTCCCTCAAAACTACACTATATTTGATGCTTATCGAGACTTGTTTTTTGGACAAAAGTCCTATCTGCAAGATCTAAGTAATCTAACTTCTTCCTTTCCATTTTATCTGTTTACTCTATCTTTAGAGATTAGAAATATGCTTCCTATGTTAATTATCCTAGATGAGTATCATCTATCATTTTCTGCAAACTGCTAGTTGAGTTTCTCTTGGGCTTATTAGTTTTATTTTCTTAGTATATTAAGGTTCACATCATTGGACCTATTTGCTGCCCTTCTTAGGTCTTATGCGAAGCCACTAGATTCTTTTGCCCTTCCACTAATACTTTCAACTTTACACCACAAGCACAAGTGATAACTACAAAATTAAAATAATAGTTTATGCAACAAAATCTTCATTAGCATGCTTGTTAATCAAATAACGGTATTTAAGATAAATACGTGGCTTTGTTGCTGACAGCAAGGAAAGAATTCCTCGAGCGTGTAGCTCTAATGCTGTTTGTTTCCAACCTATATACTTATCATGATTAATGAAAATTTAAGTAAAAACACTCGATCTACAGATAAACAGGAATTTTATTACATCAAACTGGAGAGCTTTGAGAGATCAAAGACCTCACTACTCCATAATAATTTACCTGATTACAATATGGTTGTTTACAGACTCAGGTAGTACTGATACAAGGGAGCAATCCACACCAATTGTAAACTACGGCTCTGATACCAATATTTTACACTCACAAAGATTCAAGATTTTGTGCAAATCAACACTTAGGTTATGACATGTCCCAAAAGATAGAAATTAAAGGGGAAGAAGTTCAAGATGTAAGTTTAAAATTACAAGTAAATTTACACCTTAAAACCATAGGAATAATGCAAAAATACATAGACAATTTAGAAGAAATCCTTCGAAATTGTATATGTAAAACTAAAAAAGATAGTAAACAAAAGGGAATCATAATAGAAGAATAGAATAGCCTTGATATAGTACTTGAACCCTGTAAAGATGAGTAAAATCTAACATTAGAAAAATATAGGACAAATAATCTGCTCAACACTGTTTGTACTATAGAATTACCTGATAAACATACCATCATATTATCAAGAATAATTGATATTGGTGCTACTATGTGCCATATCCATGAAGATTTAGTACCTATAAAAGACCTTAGAAAATTAGAAGTAGGCTCTACTGTAATAGACATAGTAGGAAATACTAGAAAAATAGATGAGAGATTGGTAAATTGCACAATCAAATTTAATAGTGAAAAATATTTCTTACCAATGACATGGGTATCACCCATGAATTATTAGTTAATAATAGGTATGAATTTCATCAAAAATCTCCTTAGTGGAATCATAGTGGAAGGTAACAAGGTAACCTTTTTTAAATGAACAGATATAATATTGAGCTCTACTTAATCTCTTACCTAATGCAACCTAACCAGCAAAAACAGTACAGAAAGATATGGTTGAAATAGATATGCCTGAAATAGAAATGTTTGAACAATTTAATTTTTTAGAATTAAAATATTCAAATGAAACAAATTTTAATTTAGGAGAAATAGCTAGCAAAAAGCACGATATAGAGACCTTGTTACAACAATTAGAAATAATTAAAATCATAGGAGAAAATCCTTTAGAATATTAGCAGAAAAATAAGATCCTCTGCAAATTAGAAATAAACATTAAGGATAAACCTATGAAATACAATCCTAAGGACTTAGAAGAAGCCAACATGCACACTAAGGAATTGTTGGAATTAGGAATAATTAGAAACAGTTATAGTCCACATAGAACACTTGCCTTCATAGTCAGAAAACATAATGAAATTGTTAGGGATAAAAGTAGAATGGTTTATAACTATAATAGACTAAATGATAATACAATTGAAGATAGTTATATTATCCTTGATAAAGAACTTTTAATATTAAGAGTAAAAGATAGTTTTATTTACTCAAAGTTTGATTTTAAGTCAAGATTCTGACAAATAGAAATGCATAAAGATAGTGTTCCTTGGACAGTATTTTCAATCCCTAACGGCCATTATGAGTGGTTAGTAATGTCCTTTGGATTGAAAAATTCACCGTCCATTTTTCAAAGAAAAATGGATAACATCTTCAAAGAAATTCCATTTATAGTATGCTACATAGATGATATACTAATATTTAGCAAAAGTAGCAAAGATTTTTTTATTTATGTATTCAACATTCTAATATTTTCGCTCTGTCTATTACCCTTTCTATTCTACCATGAGTAACTATATTTAACTTTTCTAATCTTTATGGATATGGCACATAGTAGACCCTTTAAAATTGTAGAAACTGTTGTTGATCCAGAACAGCAACTAGAAAATTTTAGGGACAACAAAATCCAACCTATTTCCCCTAAATATTTTTATAATTATAGTCCTAGCAAAAATCATTCAAGTATTGCGGAGTCTCTCGACTAAAGGGGTGTCTTCTAAAGATTTACTAATAAAATTTAGTTTATTAGAGATTTCAGTATCTCTGATTGGGGTCCTACAATAATTCAATAAGCTTAAAAAGGATTGAAGGGATTTTAAATTAGAGAAATCCACTTCTTTTTCTAAGATTAATTTGGCAATGATAATACAGAGTAGGGTAATCTGTTCTAAGTCCTAGAATTCTTAGATGCCAACCATCCTCATCTACTTCTGACTTTTCTTCAAAATGTTGTTGCTAATCATATCCTAGGAGTACTGATTCTAGTCTTTCAAGAGGTAGGAATGTCCTATAAACTGGGACATCATACTGATTCATGATGTACTACCTATTCCACCTTCCTGATTTTTGCGGTATTATCATCATCAGTAATTAAATACGTGAGAAAGATTCCTTAAATTTCTTGTTTATCTATAGATTAAGTGTTTTAACTTAACTTTACATTAATCATGATAAGTATATAGGCTGGAAACAAACCGCATTAGAGCTCCGCGCTCGAGGAATTCTTTTCTTGCTGTCAGTAACAAAGCCACGTACTTATCTTAAATATCTTTATTTGATTAACAAGCATGCTGATGAAGATTATGTTACATGAACTATTATTTTAATTTTGTGGTTATTACTTGTGCTTGGGCCTATGATTCTATGATCAGAATAGTCTATCCTTATTGGTCCTGAAGTTTGTTCACCGATTTGGGCTATTTCTTTCTTGCATAAAAGATAATGAATTATTTAGACTTTTAAAAGTCTGCTATCTTTATGGTTGGCTAATCCATAAACTATACTTGGGCTCTAATAATTTAATATGGTACCCAGAACAGTTATTCAATACTATACTATAGCCATTTTACGGTAATTCCCTGACTAAATAGATCACATCATTGGGTTAAGCCCAATCTACATTTTATTAGACAGTGGGCCTTATAACCAGTCTACTAAGTTGGTTAGCATAGAAATTCTGGTCTGCTCAGATGTGTTCTATAATAACTTTAAATCCATTTCCTACAAGAAAGTCAACAAACATTAGCCACCTATTAACAGATAACTTGGAATGTGACATTTTATTATAAAATTATTTTATTATAAAATGAAACAATTGATTTGCGATCAATTCTTAAAGTAAACTCTCACGTAGGATTTTGCAGATAAACAGAGAATTTCTTTAAAATAAATATGCATTCTAAAATTTCAGCATCTGTATTAGTTACTTTACTTTTATATAGGCCGTTGCAATAGCTACTTATTTTTTCATTAGTTCGTTTATCTTCTTTAAATGGTTTGCATTTTAAAACTCTTCCCCATCCATCTAGACTTCCATCTACTTCTACTATAATGTATGCATCTAGGGGTGGTAGTTCTAAAAGGGGTAATTATCTAGTTGCTTCTTTTATTTTGTTGACTAATTTTAAATCTTGATCATTAATTTTTTTTTTTTTTACCATGGAATCTGGTTTTGGCATAAAGAGGCCCTACTAATTTCCCAAAATTAGGAATATAAGTCCTACAATAATTCAATAAGCCTAAAAAGGATTGAAGGGATTTTAAATTAGGGAAATCCACTTCTTTTTATAAGATTAAGTTAGCAATATGATCCATCAACTTTATTTGTCCTTTGCCAATTATAAATCCTAAGAATTCTATTTGATATGTTCCTAAAGACATTTTCTTCTTCGAGAGTATAAGACCATGTTGAATATATAAATCAAAAAATCTTTTAAAATGATTTATGTGTTCTTTTCTACTTTTGCAAAATATTAATTTGTCATCTATATAGCATACTATAAATGGAATTTCTTTGAAAATGTTGTCCATTTTTCTTTGGAAAACGGATGGTGCATTTTTCAATCCAAAGGGCATGTACTGAACCTACAACTAATGTCCCCATTGATTTTAGTGTAATACAGAGCACTAGTTGGGATTGCTAATGGTTTATCTAAAATTTTACTAACATTCCAAGTTTCTCCTAAAAGATTATGATTTTCTATTTTCTTTCCTGGTAATACTTTTATTCCCTTATTGGCTAAAAATCTAACTATTTCTATTTCCTTAACAGTATAACCTACACTATTTCCTGAGGTTATTTTTCCTATAATATTCTGACAAATCAACAGATTTTTTAGCATTTTCTATCATATTATACCCTTTACTTTGACTTCTATTTTAAGGGGTTCATGCATTTGGTCAATAGGAAATAAATAATCTAGTAATATATAGACTATTTGATTATTTTAATTCATGTCAACTTCCATATTTCCTATGATAGCTGTTATGAAATCATTATGTCTTGTATCTAGGAGTCTAATAAAAACTTTAGTTCCTAATTCTTTTCTATGAATTCCTTTAATACCTATCATAATACATCCTAAGCGAAATAATTCATTACCTTCTCTTAACAATGCATTTCTACTTTTTCTAGTAATTACTGGTAAGATTGTTGTACTTTTATCAATGGGACTTGATACTAAATGTTCTCTATATAGGTTTACTAGTTTATGATTTTTGATAGGACTATAATTATACAAATATTTAGGAGCAATAGGTTGGATTTTGTTGTCCCTAAAATTTTCTAGTTGCTGTTCTGGATCAACAACAGTTTCTACAATTTTTAAGGGACCAATTTCAAAATATAAATTTGAACATTTATTTCATGGTTCAGATAGTTAACTTAATCTAATAGTAAATTTAATAACAATAGTCTTGAATAATCAATTGAAACAAAACTAGGTTTTATCTGATTTAGGCTTTACTGTAATAGACACAGCAGGAAATACTAGAAAAATATATGAGAGATTGGTAGATTGCACTATCAAATTTAATAGTGAAAAATATTTCTTACCAACAACATGTGTATCACCCATGAATTATCCATTAAGAATAGGTATGAATTTCATCAAAAATATCCATAGTGGAATCATAGTGGAAGGTAACAAGGTAACCTTTTTTAAACAGGCAGATATAATATTGAGCTCTTCTTTAAGTATAGAACTCAATCTCTTACCTAATACAACCTAACCAACAAAAATAGTACAAAAAGATATGGTTGAAATAGATATACCTGAAATAGAAATGTTTGAACAATTTGATTTTTTAGAATTAAATTATTCAAATAAAATAAATTTTAATTTAGGAGAAATATCTTTTACTTTTCTGAAAGGTCAAGTAAGCCTTAGCTTTTCCCAAGAGTTATTTTAAGTTTTTTAGCGAAAAGCACGATATAGAGACCCTATTACAACAATTAGAAAAAATTAAAATCATAGGAGAAAATCCTTTAGAACATTGGCAGAAAAATAAGATACTCTACAAAATTAGAAATAATAAATCCTAAAATAATCATTAAAGATAAACCTATGAAACACAATCCTAAGGACTTAGAAGAAGCTAACATGCATGCATAATAGTGTTTAAAGAAATTCTCTGTTTATCTGTGAAATCCTACATGAGAGTTTACACATGCAAAGATTCAAGTATTGCGGAATCTCTCAAATAAAGGGGTGTCCTTAGTGAGAGAAGGAATGGTCATTTTATAAACCTATTCTACCTATCATGGTTTTTATGGTATTACCATCGTCAGTGATTAAATATTTGAGAAAGATTCCTTGAACTATTCTTTCTCCTTTTTCTAATTGTATAGGTATAAACTTGTTATTCCTAATAATAATCTTTATTTGCTTTTTATAGTCAGAAACTATTATTTCAACTGTATTAGCCAATGAAATTCCTTTTTCATGAAGTAATGATCTAGGAGCAATTATCAAGACTTCATTTATGTTCATTTCTACAGTTATTCCAATATCTATTACTAATATAGATAATGGTTTATGACTACTATTTGAGATAAGCTACTATGATATCCTGCACTTCCTATAGTTTGTCTTTTAGAAATTGAATCCCGGTAATTATGCCTACTACAGATTGTCTTCCTACAGATTCAGCCCATTTTTCTACAACTTGGAATGTGACGTTTTATTATAAAATGAAACAATTGATTTTCAAGCAATTCTTAAAGTAAACTCTCGTGTAGGATTTCACAGATAAACATAGAATTACTTTAAAACAAATATGCATGCTAAAATTTCAGCATCTATATTAGTTACCCTACTTTTATATAGACCCCTGCAATAGCTACTTATTTTTTCATTATTCCGTTTATCTTCTTTAAATGATTTCCATTCTAAAACTCTTCCCCATCCATCCAGAATTCCATCTACTTCTACTATATTGTATGCATCTGAGGGTGGTAGTTCTAAAAGGGGTAATGATCTAATTACTTCTTTTATTTTGTTGACTAGTTTTCAATCTTGATCATTAAATTTTCTTTGAACATAGGATCTGGTTTTGGCATAAAGAGGCCTTACTAATTTTTCAAAATTAGGAATATAAGTCCTACAGTAATTTAGATTTTCTATTTTCTTTGGTGGTAAGAGGTATGCATATGTACTAGTAGATAATCTCTCAAGATTTACTTGGACTTTATTTCTCAAACAAAAAAAAAAATGAGGCATTCTCTGAATTTTCTAGACTATTTAAACGTGTTCAAAATTCTCTTAGATGCAAATTGATTTCAATTAGAAGTAACAATGGTAGAGAACTCTGCAATCATGAGTTTACACATTTTTGTGATGGGAATTGCATCTTTCACAACTTTTCAATTGCTAAAACCCTTCAACAAAATGGTGTTGTTGAAAGAAAAAATAGAACCTTACAAAAAATAGCTAGATCCATGATTTGTGAAAACTCTCTTCGAAAATACTTTAAAACATAGAATTACTTTAAAACAAATATGCATGCTAAAATTTCAGCATCTATATTAGTTACCTTACTTTTATATAGACCCCTGCAATAGCTACTTATTTTTTCATTATTCCGTTTATCTTCTTTAAATGATTTCCATTCTAAAACTCTTCCCCATCCATCCAGAATTCCATCTACTTCTACTATATTGTATGCATCTGGGGGTGGTAGTTCTAAAAGGGGTAATGATCTAATTACTTCTTTTATTTTGTTGACTAGTTTTCAATCTTGATCATTAAATTTTCTTTGAACATAGGATCTGGTTTTGGCATAAAGAGGCCTTACTAATTTTTCAAAATTAGGAATATAAGTCCTACAGTAATTTAGATTTTCTATTTTCTTTGGTGGTAAGAGGTATGCATATGTACTAGTAGATAATCTCTCAAGATTTACTTGGACTTTATTTCTCAAACAAAAAAAAAATGAGGCATTCTCTGAATTTTCTAGACTATTTAAACGTGTTCAAAATTCTCTTAGATGCAAATTGATTTCAATTAGAAGTAACAATGGTAGAGAACTCTGCAATCATGAGTTTACACATTTTTGTGATGGGAATTGCATCTTTCACAACTTTTCAGTTGCTAAAACCCTTCAACAAAATGGTGTTGTTGAAAGAAAAAATAGAACCTTACAAAAAATAGCTAGATCCATGATTTGTGAAAACTCTCTTCGAAAATACTTTAAAACATAGAATTACTTTAAAACAAATATGCATGCTAAAATTTCAGCATCTATATTAGTTACCTTACTTTTATATAGACCCCTGCAATAGCTACTTATTTTTTCATTATTCCGTTTATCTTCTTTAAATGATTTCCATTCTAAAACTCTTCCCCATCCATCCAGAATTCCATCTACTTCTACTATATTGTATGCATCCGGGGTGGTAGTTCTAAAAGGGGTAATGATCTAATTACTTCTTTTATTTTGTTGACTAGTTTTCAATCTTGATCATTAAATTTTCTTTGAACATAGGATCTGGTTTTGGCATAAAGAGGCCTTACTAATTTTTCAAAATTAGGAATATAAGTCCTACAGTAATTTAGATTTTCTATTTTCTTTGGTGGTAAGAGGTATGCATATGTACTAGTAGATAATCTCTCAAGATTTACTTGGACTTTATTTCTCACACAAAAAAAAAATGAGGCATTCTCTGAATTTTCTAGACTATTTAAACGTGTTCAAAATTCTCTTAGATGCAAATTGATTTCAATTAGAAGTAACAATGGTAGAGAACTCTGCAATCATGAGTTTACACATTTTTGTGATGGGAATTGCATCTTTCACAACTTTTCAGTTGCTAAAACCCTTCAACAAAATGGTGTTGTTGAAAGAAAAAATAGAACCTTACAAAAAATAGCTAGATCCATGATTTGTGAAAACTCTCTTCGAAAATACTTTAAAACATAGAATTACTTTAAAACAAATATGCATGCTAAAATTTCAGCATCTATATTAGTTACCTTACTTTTATATAGACCCCTGCAATAGCTACTTATTTTTTCATTATTCCGTTTATCTTCTTTAAATGATTTCCATTCTAAAACTCTTCCCCATCCATCCAGAATTCCATCTACTTCTACTATATTGTATGCATCTGGGGGTGGTAGTTCTAAAAGGGGTAATGATCTAATTACTTCTTTTATTTTGTTGACTAGTTTTCAATCTTGATCATTAAATTTTCTTTGAACATAGGATCTGGTTTTGGCATAAAGAGGCCTTACTAATTTTTCAAAATTAGGAATATAAGTCCTACAGTAATTTAGATTTTCTATTTTCTTTCCTGGTAATACTTTTATTCCCTTACTGGCTAAAAATCTAGTTGTTCTGGATCAACAACAGTTTCAAAAGTACAGAACACTTCATTGCTGACTACTCAATAGCCAAAGAGAAAGAAGCGAAAATGCTCCAAAAAAAATGAAGGATTTGAAAACAAAGAAAGGAAAAGGATTAATGGGAACTTGGGATCAAAATGAGTCTGAATCTGAGGAAAATGGAGAATATGAAAATGAAACAACTAACATATGCTTTATGGCAGTAGAGGATAAGGTAAACTCTTCCCCATCTAACCTTGTAGCTGAATTGCATGATTCTACTTGTGATAATAGTGATGATCTAAATGAACTTCTCATTGATATGTTCCGTGAACTAAAAAGACTGTCAAGAAGGAACAAGAAAATAAAAATGAAAATCGATTCCTTATCAAATAAGAATGACAATATGATAATTAAGAACAAAATTCTACTTGACTTCATTTGCTGTGCGAATACTGAAAAAGAAATCATTTCTACCTTCTTAAACTATTCTACATTTGAGAACACATGTTTGTGTGATAAAGTTTCATCTCTTGAAATCATGATTGGTGATTTTGATGATATGAAAATGAAAGTTTATGATATCACTATTTGTATTGAAAAATTCATTGATAGCCAAAGCAATTTGAACAAACTTCTTGGAGTACAATGTATGAATGGAAATAAAAGTGGTCTTAGCTATAGTAACGTGCACAAAACAGAAAAATAAAAGTCTTATTTTGTGAAAGCAAGCTCCTCAAACACAAATTACATATGTTGTACTTATTGTGGTAAAAATAAACACAATGCACCTAGGTGTCATATTAGGAAAAGAATTGGATTAGGAATGAAACCTAATTGGAGAATTAAAAGAATCATTACTAACTCCTATGGACCTAAGAAGATATGGGTACCAAAAATTACTCTCTCTTCTCATGTATAAATACATTCATCGGACAAAATGAACTTCACAAAGTGGTTCTTCGATAGTGGATGCTCAAGACACATGACTGAAAATGCAACCTTATTAGAAGATATTCAAGCTACAAATGATGGATTCGTTACCTTTGGAGACAAAAAGAAAGGAAAAATGCTTGGCATAGGTAATTTTGGTAAAGGATCTTCAACTATTATCAAACAAGTATTACTCGATTGATGAGCCAAAATACAATTTGCTTAGCATTAGTCAATTATGTGACAATGGTTGTAAAGTTATTTTTGAGAAAGATTTTTTCTTTATTATGGATAGCTCTAATAATGAAACAATTTTTGTTGCTAACTGCATTAGGAATATATATGTATTTTATCTTGACAATCTTATGGCTTATGATATTAAATGTCTTTTCGTGCATGATAATGATGGCTACCTTTGGCATAAAAGGCTAGGCCATGTATCATTTGATTCGTTGAATGAATTGTCTTCAAAAAAGCTTGTTAGAGGAATGCCCAAAATAAAGTTCGATAAAGGCAAAATATCTGATGCATGCCAATTTGAAAAACAAATCAAAACCTCTTTTAAACCCAAAAAAATAATTTCTACATCAAAACTCCTTGAATTAGTACATATGGATTTGTTTGGACCAATGAGGACCACTAGCCTTGGTGGTAAGAGGTATGCATATGTACTAGTAGATAATCTCTCAAGATTTACTTGGACTTTATTTCTCAAACAAAAAAAAAAATGAGGCATTCTCTGAATTTTCTAGACTATTTAAACGTGTTCAAAATTCTCTTAGATGCAAATTGATTTCAATTAGAAGTAACAATGGTAGAGAACTCTGCAATCATGAGTTTACACATTTTTGTGATGGGAATTGCATCTTTCACAACTTTTCAGCTGCTAAAACCCTTCAACAAAATGGTGTTGTTGAAAGAAAAAATAGAACCTTACAAAAAATAGCTAGATCCATGATTTGTGAAAACTCTCTTCGAAAATACTTTAAAACATAGAATTACTTTAAAACAAATATGCATGCTAAAATTTCAGCATCTATATTAGTTACCTTACTTTTATATAGACCCCTGCAATAGCTACTTATTTTTTCATTATTCCGTTTATCTTCTTTAAATGATTTCCATTCTAAAACTCTTCCCCATCCATCCAGAATTCCATCTACTTCTACTATATTGTATGCATCTGGGGGTGGTAGTTCTAAAAGGGGTAATGATCTAATTACTTCTTTTATTTTGTTGACTAGTTTTCAATCTTGATCATTAAATTTTCTTTGAACATAGGATCTGGTTTTGGCATAAAGAGGCCTTACTAATTTTTCAAAATTAGGAATATAAGTCCTACAGTAATTTAGATTTTCTATTTTCTTTGGTGGTAAGAGGTATGCATATGTACTAGTAGATAATCTCTCAAGATTTACTTGGACTTTATTTCTCAAACAAAAAAAAAATGAGGCATTCTCTGAATTTTCTAGACTATTTAAACGTGTTCAAAATTCTCTTAGATGCAAATTGATTTCAATTAGAAGTAACAATGGTAGAGAACTCTGCAATCATGAGTTTACACATTTTTGTGATGGGAATTGCATCTTTCACAACTTTTCAGCTGCTAAAACCCTTCAACAAAATGGTGTTGTTGAAAGAAAAAATAGAACCTTACAAAAAATAGCTAGATCCATGATTTGTGAAAACTCTCTTCGAAAATACTTTAAAACATAGAATTACTTTAAAACAAATATGCATGCTAAAATTTCAGCATCTATATTAGTTACCTTACTTTTATATAGACCCCTGCAATAGCTACTTATTTTTTCATTATTCCGTTTATCTTCTTTAAATGATTTCCATTCTAAAACTCTTCCCCATCCATCCAGAATTCCATCTACTTCTACTATATTGTATGCATCTGGGGGTGGTAGTTCTAAAAGGGGTAATGATCTAATTACTTCTTTTATTTTGTTGACTAGTTTTCAATCTTGATCATTAAATTTTCTTTGAACATAGGATCTGGTTTTGGCATAAAGAGGCCTTACTAATTTTTCAAAATTAGGAATATAAGTCCTACAGTAATTTAGATTTTCTATTTTCTTTCCTGGTAATACTTTTATTCCCTTACCGGCTAAAAATCTAGTTGTTACGGATCAACAACAGTTTCAAAAGTACAGAACACTTCATTGCTGACTACTCAATAGCCAAAGAGAAAGAAGCGAAAATGCTCCAAAAAAAATGAAGGATTTGAAAACAAAGAAAGGAAAAGGATTAATGGGAACTTGGGATCAAAATGAGTCTGAATCTGAGGAAAATGGAGAATATGAAAATGAAACAACTAACATATGCTTTATGGCAGTAGAGGATAAGGTAAACTCTTCCCCATCTAACCTTGTAGCTGAATTGCATGATTCTACTTGTGATAATAGTGATGATCTAAATGAACTTCTCATTGATATGTTCCGTGAACTAAAAAGACTGTCAAGAAGGAACAAGAAAATAAAAATGAAAATCGATTCCTTATCAAATAAGAATGACAATATGATAATTAAGAACAAAATTCTACTTGACTTCATTTGCTGTGCGAATACTGAAAAAGAAATCATTTCTACCTTCTTAAACTATTCTACATTTGAGAACACATGTTTGTGTGATAAAGTTTCATCTCTTGAAATCATGGTTGGTGATTTTGATGATATGAAAATGAAAGTTTATGATATCACTATTTGTATTGAAAAATTCATTGATAGCCAAAGCAATTTGAACAAACTTCTTGGAGTACAATGTATGAATGGAAATAAAAGTGGTCTTAGCTATAGTAACGTGCACAAAACAGAAAAATAAAAGTCTTATTTTGTGAAAGCAAGCTCCTCAAACACAAATTACATATGTTGTACTTATTGTGGTAAAAATAAACACAATGCACCTAGGTGTCATATTAGGAAAAGAATTGGATTAGGAATGAAACCTAATTGGAGAATTAAAAGAATCATTACTAACTCCTATGGACCTAAGAAGATATGGGTACCAAAAATTACTCTCTCTTCTCATGTATAAATACATTCATCGGACAAAATGAACTTCACAAAGTGGTTCTTCGATAGTGGATGCTCAAGACACATGACTGAAAATGCAACCTTATTAGAAGATATTCAAGCTACAAATGATGGATTCGTTACCTTTGGAGACAAAAAGAAAGGAAAAATGCTTGGCATAGGTAATTTTGGTAAAGGATCTTCAACTATTATCAAACAAGTATTACTGATTGATGAGCCAAAATACAATTTGCTTAGCATTAGTCAATTATGTGACAATGGTTGTAAAGTTATTTTTGAGAAAGATTTTTTCTTTATTATGGATAGCTCTAATAATGAAACAATTTTTGTTGCTAACTGCATTAGGAATATATATGTATTTTATCTTGACAATCTTATGGCTTATGATATTAAATGTCTTTTCGTGCATGATAATGATGGCTACCTTTGGCATAAAAGGCTAGGCCATGTATCATTTGATTCGTTGAATGAATTGTCTTCAAAAAAGCTTGTTAGAGGAATGCCCAAAATAAAGTTCGATAAAGGCAAAATATCTGATGCATGCCAATTTGAAAAACAAATCAAAACCTCTTTTAAACCCAAAAAAATAATTTCTACATCAAAACTCCTTGAATTAGTACATATGGATTTGTTTGGACCAATGAGGACCACTAGCCTTGGTGGTAAGAGGTATGCATATGTACTAGTAGATAATCTCTCAAGATTTACTTGGACTTTATTTCTCAAACAAAAAAAAAAAATGAGGCATTCTCTGAATTTTCTAGACTATTTAAACGTGTTCAAAATTCTCTTAGATGCAAATTGATTTCAATTAGAAGTAACAATGGTAGAGAACTCTGCAATCATGAGTTTACACATTTTTGTGATGGGAATTGCATCTTTCACAACTTTTCAGCTGCTAAAACCCTTCAACAAAATGGTGTTGTTGAAAGAAAAAATAGAACTTTACAAAAAATAGCTAGATCCATGATTTGTGAAAACTCTCTTCGAAAATACTTTTGAGCTGAAACTGTTAATATAGTGTGTTACATTGTTAACCGAGTCTTGCTGAGACATTTTCTAAGAAAAAAACCATTTGAGCTTATGTTTGACAAAACTCTATCAATTTCCTAGTTTAAAGCCTTTGGTTGCAAATATTTTGTTCTTAATACTCGAGACAATCTTGAAAAATTTAATAGCAAATCCAATGAGATTATATTTCTTGGATACTCTTTCAATAAAAAAAGGTAAATAGAGTTTACAATAAAAGATGATGAATCTGTACATATTGTCTTTGATGAATCTAATATATATACATCAAGAAAAGATGATGATTATGCAAGGATTTCAAAAGAAAAAGGCAGTGAACAACATAAAGCTCTATCACTTGACATTCATGCCAAAGAAGAAAAATTGGAAAAACAACAAACCAAACAAAGCAAGTAAGAAACTGAAGAGCACACTGATCAAGGGCTACCAAAAGATTGGAAATACAAAACTGGTCATCCAAAAGAACAGATCATTGATGATCCTAGCTATGGGGTCAAAACTAGACGGTACTTTGTCACAAATTTGATTTTTTTTTTCAAGTATTGAACCTAACTGCATTAATATGGCCGTACGTGATGATTTTTGGATCCTAGCTATGTAAGATGAACTAAATCAATTTGAAAAAAATGAAGTATGGAAACTCATCCCTAGACTACTCGATCATCCGGTCATTGTTACCAAGTGGGTCTTGAGAAACAAACTTGATGAGCATGGTGTGGTGATTAAAAATAAAGCTAGACTTGTTACTCAATGATTCAATCAAGAAAAGGGTATTGACTATGACAGGACATTTACTTCTGTAGCTCGATTAGAGTCCATTAGAATGCTACTTGCCTTTGCATCCTTCAAAAATTTCATACTTTACCAAATGGATGTTAAAAGTGCCTTCTTGAATGGTTTTACTGAAGAAGAGGTATATGTAGAATAATCTCCTTGTTTTATTCATGAGCACTTTCCAAATCATATTTTCAAACTATCAAAGGCTCTCTATGGTTTAAAACAAGTCCCACGAGCTTGATACGAAAGCCTTAGCAGATTTTTACTCTTAAAAGGTTTTTCAAAAGGCTTGATTGACACTACATTGTGCATTAAATCAGAAAAATCTGATGATCTCCTCATTGTCCAAATTTATGTTGATGATATCATTTTTTGTGCTACTAATGAATCCTTGTGTAAGACATTTGTCAAGACTGTGCAGCAAAATTTCGAGATGAGCATGATGGGAAAATTCAACTTCTTCCTTAGATTGCAAATCAAACAAACCAAGAATGGAATCTTTCTCAATCAAGTTAAATACACTAAGGAACTGCTCAAAAGGTTTGGTATGAATAAAGCCAAGGAAATCAGTACACCTACGAGTACGTCACTAAATCTTGACAAGAATGAAAAGGGTAAAAAAGTGGATGAATCGAAATATAAAGGTATGATGAGACGTTTGTTATAACTTATTGCTAGCCGACCAGATATTATGTTCTCAATTTTCCTTTGTGTAAGATTTCAATCATATCCAAAAGAGTCTCACTTATGTGATGTGAAACGTATCCTTAGATATTTAGTTAGAACACACGATTATGGATTATAGTATCCTCGAACTAACTCCTTTGATCTTATAGACTACACAGATATAAACTATGCAGGCTACAAAGTTGAACAAAAAAGCACTAGTGGGCATTGTCAATTTCTCGGACATTCTCTAGTGTCATGGCATAGCAAGAAACAAGCTTGTGTATTACTATCCACAAAAGAGGCTGAATACATCATAGCAAGGAACTGTTGTGCACAAATCTTGTGGATGAAAAACACATTGTTTGATTTTGGTATTAATTTCGGCTGCGTACCTATACTATGTGATAATACGAGTGCAATTAATCTAACTAAAAATCTAATTCAGCATTCTAGACTAATCACATTGAGGTTAAGCATCATTTTATTAGAGATCATATGCTTAAAGGTGATGTTTGTGTAGAGTATATCCCCATTAATGATCAACTTGCAGATATATTCACAAAACTCTTAGCTGAAGACAAATTCTTCTTTTTGAGAAGAGGGTTGGGGCATCACAAAAATTGTGTGACTAAAGTTTTGTTTGGAAAGGAATGGCTAACTATTTTTTGCAAGTTTTTGAAGAAACATAATTTCGGAGAGACTTTGGATGCAATACTTCGAAGAGTAAATCCAAAATTCACCTTTCAAAACTCTCATTTTAAAGAATCTTTTTTTCAGATGAAAATTTTGGATGGAGCCTTAATCCAAAATGAAAACAACCTGATGCTTTGTATGATTTTCAAAAATGACTACTTCCAGAATATTCTTTTTGAAATTCAAAATACTAGTGCTTTTTCAAGACAGCTTTTGAAATCTCTAATGAAAGTTACTTTCTAATGTACTTGATTATACTTATCTTCACAACTTCCTAAGAAACCACAAAAAGCTTCTCTCTCTTTTTTTTGAGATTCTGAAACCAACAGTGAGCTCTATTTTTCTCTCTTCAAAATTTCTCCATTTTCTATCTGAAAAACCAAAAGCCCAAGCCTCTACCTTCTGATCACAATGGTTAAATCTCCAAAATTGACCAAACCAAAGTTAAAGAAAGCCCAGAAAATCACAACAATAATGAAAAAGAAATCCGCTACTAAGACGAAATCAACTGCAAAGGAGAAAGGGAAGGAAGTCGTTCCCAAACTCTTTACTTCTCAGACCGATTCTTCAGAACCAACTCCAGAACAGGAAAGTTTCGAGACTCAGGTACTCCATTTTCTTGACTCTAAAATTGAATCCGACTTTAATGATTGGGTTTCAAGAAACCGAAATATGATTGTTGGTTACCTCATTAATCTAGAGTCTTTCTTGAATTTTGTAAATAGTTTGAATATGTTTAAGTCTTTCAAGTAGGGAGCCCTGTTATCTATTGATGAAAAATTATACACTATTCTTGTATGGGAATTTTATGCAAATTTGAGAAAAGGTCGATTAAAGGAGATTGGAGGGGGTTTTATGGTCCGGTGGTACATTTCGAGAGTTGGAGGAAAGAATCTTAAGTTTGATTATCGCTTATTAAATAGAATATGTGGTGTTAGAGATGGAGACATTCAATTTTTTGAATTGAACAAGTTCTCAGAGGGAACTAATCTGTTTGATTTGGAGAAATTTGAAAGAACATTTACTGGCAGGAGAAGTTTTAAGAATTCAAGCGAGAGGAACACTACGTGGTTAAATGGGCCTGACAAAATTCTGCACCACATGGTTTCAACTATGGGAGTACTAAGTTTTGGTCACAAAACCTCTGTAAACATTATGTAAATGGTAATAATGTTGGCGCTATTCAAGAATAGGCCAATAAGCTTTGGATTTCTTGCTAAGAAATTGATGATGCAACCAAGGAACACCTCAAGTAAGGCCTTGCCCTACGAAAATTTGTTAACCAAAGAGTTCAGATATTTCAGTATTAATTTAAGTTCAATCACCCCTGCTCCTTTAAAGATTACAACTTTGAGTCTTTTGAGAAAATAGGATATGCACAAATGAATAATGAGTGGAAGCTGCTCATAGATGTTTCTGACAATGAAAAGGAAAGACTGTTAAAGGTTAAGGCCAAAGGCAAGACTGCTCAACCTACAATAGAAAGGCTGAAATTGAAGCTCAAGAGAAGTCTTCTAGCAAGGGAAAATAAAAAATTTATGATACCGGCATCAATAAGAGCATTCTGGAAGCCATAAATTTGTTGACTGTTAAGGTAGACAACCTCAACTTAGAAATTTAGAATTTTGGGAAAAGGTTAACCGTTGTAGTAGAGAAGGATTAAAAGGCTGAAAACATTCCTAATACATCAGCACCATCTCGAGAACAAGTGACTAAAGAACAAACTGCCCACGAGAAAGAAAATGACAGTGCACAAGATGCTGAGAAGGAAAATGAGGAGGATGAAAGAATGAAAGAAATCCAAATTGAAGAGGAATTGAAAAACAAAGACCTTGGCCAACAGTAGACAACTAAGGATGATAAACAAGAAAGGCAGACACCAGTGCCTGTGGAAGAATCAGCACCACATGCCCCTACTGCAGTGCTAGCTCCCAAATCAGCCCTATCTAGCAGCTCATCTTGTAAACGGCAGAAACATGTAGTGGTAAAAAGAAAGTCCAGCTGCATTGCTGGCCAGTATTCAAAAAGGGGTGCGGGGACTAAGTTTGCAACAATTCATATTTCCTGACTTACCACTTCTACGTGCTACTTACAGACTTCTTATGCTTGAACAACTTTTATTGTTTTCCCATTGACAATAATTTTATAATTTTTGCACTAGTGCTTGAATAATTTATTTCTGCATTTATTCCCTGCTAATTTAATTTGACCACTTTATTCTATCCTTCTTACATTTTTGATTGATAACAAAGAGGGAGAAAAATCGATTGTGATTGTGATCTATGGATTATGAATTATGGATTGTGGATGAATATTAATTATTTTGAATTATTATGTATTGTGATTATTATTTTGATTGGGAACTATGATGTGAGAATATTATTTTGAGAATGGTGGATTGGGAACTATGTTGTGAGAATATACGTTATGAACCTACAGACTGTTTATGGTTTGAGGATACAGACTGTAAGATATTGGGAGACTTAGTGGAATCTATGTTAAGGTTTATGAAATCAGGAGCTTTGAAGAATGGGTATGAGTTCATCATACATTCCAACTGATTTTAACTTGGCTTGATGATTTGTTTCTTAACTATGGTTGTGATTTTTACTTTATTAAGTATTCAGATGATGAGGATATTTATGAAAATTTTCTCCTGTTGCACATAAAATTCCTTGTGTTTGAAATATTTTGAGAAAACTAAGCTGAGTTAAAAACCTTTAATCCATTTTTGTGAAAAATTTCTTTTACTCTGCACATACATAGGGGGAGTTTTGGATCCGTGTTTCTTCAATCTAAAATAGTAGTCCAAAATGACCTTTTAAAAAAAAAAGATCAAGCTTCTGCCATATTTTACCCTATTTTGGAAGTCCAAAATTCAGGGATCCGTCTTAATTTTAAAACGTACTTCATAGCTTTATATTTTATGATTCATATATGCACATACTAAGGGGGAGTAATGCATTTTATGATTTATCTTCTATATCTCCTCATGTACATATTTATACATTATTTTTGTGACTACCATTTGCGAGTATTTCCTTGTTAAATAGTCCTTTGATAGAAGGAAGGAAGATAAGGAGGTAGGTTGGGCCATAGGCTCATTGAGCCATGTTTGTAAGTATATGCTTAAATTTTCTTATTTTAATCTCATAAACACTCTTTGAGTCCTATAATGAGAGAATGTTTTTTTAAAAATATTCTTGTTTCTCTTGGTCTAACATGTCTATACTGTACATATCATTGTTTTTATATCACAATCCCATCAAATTTGTCATCACTCAAAAAGGGGGATATTGTTAGCCCTAAAGGCATTCTCCTGTGTTTTAATTTATGACAAATATTGACGAGGATTAACTTGTGTGATCTATATGTGATGTGACATGTTTGACCTCAGCTCTTTCAAGGTATACAAATAAGATTGTGAATCAACTTTTGAACAATGGAATCCAAGAATGGGTGATCAAGTATAAGACAAGCTTAAGGGATTGCATACCAAGAAGTCCTTGTGAAAGAACTTTAAACTAAGAATCATTTGTCAAGGTATTATGTGTAAATTTCTATATCTCTTTACCTTATGATCAGTTTTGTTTTACCTTGAAGCACACAAATAAAATAATTTCAAAAGAGTAAGCTTTCAGATGTTTAGATTGAATAGTTTGGATGGACTCTACATCCAAAAATCTTCGTCCAAAACTCTAGAACAGTGTCAAAATATTTCTGCCTAAAAAAGTGCCATTTTGGACCACCTTTTGGATGCACCCTCCTCCGATCCTTGAGTCCAAAACTCTAAAAAATCTAACAACAAGAAACTAGTCGTTACTAGCTATTGTTGTCTTACTTTTTACTTCTATAAAAGCTTTCAAAATTTGATTTTAAAGCAAATTTTTATGCCATCTTTCTCAGAAACACTTTTTCACTTCAAATTACAAAAATCTCCATTTTCATATGTGCTTCAAAAGTGAAATCAAATTGTTCAAAAAATAAAAAGGTGTTGTTGCTCATTTGTCTGCACATCTACTAAAAAAATGTGAGCTATCTCTGTTTTATTCTTATAATCCTTTTGTATATCAATGTTGTAGTGTAAAACCCATTTGAGGTGAGCCTTGATTTGTATTTGATTGAGAGGTTTGAGTAAAATCAGGTGTGGTGATCCTCTTGTATAATTGGTATAGTCAAACACCATTGAGCTGACTGAGTTTTATAGTGATCTGGTTTAAAATACTTAAGTGTGAGCTTAAGATAGTAGATGTAGATCTTTAAGGATCGAACCACTATAAATCTCTTATTCATCTTCCTTGCATTTATTTTTGAAAGTTTGTGAACTTCTTTGCACAAAGTTTTCAATCAATTGAAGAGAGCTTTGTGATTCTCACCAACCTCTCTTTACTATTGTATTGATTGCACATCACTTGTCTCATATCTTTAAGATCCTAGATGTCTCTTTAAAGCTGCACAAAATTCTACTTTACATAACCTTTGTACATCATGATCTGTAAAACGAAAGAAGGATTTTGATCTTTTTGAAAAAGTGTTTAAATTTACCAAAAACCTTATTCACCCCCTCTAAGGTTTTTCATTTTTATCTCTTGTTTTGCAGGGTAATATCTTCCCATTTTGCATGAATATTTCCTCCTCCAATGTAAACGATAACTTTTTCCATTGAGCTACACTATAATTGGGGAGTATCATTAATCCTTTCTTCTTCTTTATTTTACTAGTTCCATTAGATTTTTTTGCTTTGTGTTATATTTGTGCCTAATGAGGACATTATTCCATTTAAGTATAGGGGAGAGGTCTAACTTTTACTCTTTGCCAGTATTATCTATTATGTAGTGTTTTCCTTGAGATATTTTCGTTGGGGATATTTTCTTTTGAAAAAATTAAAAATTTGAAAAAATTGAAAAATTTTGAACAGAATTTTAGGCTTATCATCAAGGATTCTTGGTAACTACATTGATAATTATTAGTTTGGTGGAACTATTATAATTCTTTTTACTTTTTAACTTAACCTAATATTTCTTTGGTTGAGTTGATATTATGTAAAATTGCATATTAAGGGTGCTATGGGATAAATCTTGAGAATTTAGGTAAATCTTGTTTATACCTTTGTAAATGTTGTGAAGTTAAATCTTTTGGGAATTTATCAGAACATTGTGATGAATTATAAGTAGAGAATTGTGATTAATTTAAATTCTATGATCTTCCAGCTAAACTTTACTCCAAGTTTCAGTAAATAGGGATTGAGGTTTAAAAAAAAAAATTTGAGTGAATGATTAGGGTAATTGATGTGAGCTTGGGGGCTAAATTTTGTGTGAATTTCATGGCTATTTTTAGGTAAAAATTCAAGACCCAACAAAGAGCTCAAAATAAAGTTTTTATCAAGAAAACAATCACCCAACTTAAAATGCTAGAACCCAAGGCTAATTCAAGAACTTTGAACTTAAGAAATAATGAATTAAGTCTTTTAAATCTCAACCAAAGACCCTTGGTTTAACAAGAAACGAAGAACAATTGAAGAAGGGATTTAGGCAACCAATTTGACCCCTAATAAGAACATTAGATAAACAAGAATCTAAAACCAGACTTAGCAAGCTAATTGATTTATCCTAAAGGGTTTATAGACTAGATTCAAAGGGAATGACTAGGCACTAAAAATGGATAATCATGGGAAGTACCCAAGAGGAATCACATCTCAAAGCTCTCTCAAAAGACTTCTTAATTTCTATTCAATATCTAAAGTTACAAATGAAGTGTTATAATGGCATATTTATATCCAACTTAACCTAGCTAATGGGAGATGATATCTTAGCCATTCAAACTAAAATCAAGTCTAAAATATCCATGTTACAATATAAAAGTTGTGGAATTGAAAGGGTGACAAAATAAAGTAAAATAGAATGAAAAACTAAAATAGAGCATCAAGCCCGAAGAAGGCTAGTGACGATTGGGTTGGTAAAGCCAGCGCCGGCTGTTCACTATCCAAGACAGTGTACTTCCAGAGATGGGGGGTGCTGGTGCCAGTTGCCGTATAAGAGCCGGTGCCGGCTTTATTCTACATTCCTACACAAATCTTTGTTCTTTAGTCTTCTCTCACATGCACTTGATCCTCCACACAAATTATTGATGAAGTTTTGGTCTTCTTAGCTCTTATTTGATCCTCCATTGGTTGATAACTTTCTTGACCTTGATAATTGATTTATCTTCTTAAGGTCTTTCAATCCTCCTTTTTGGCACCCACATTTTTACAATTTTCATATCTCTTGGCTTGGTGGCTTAAATCCTCCTTTGAAAGCTTCATAATTTGAACTTTTTCTTAGCACCATGGATTGTGGTTTGAATCTCCATCCCCTTGCTTTGTATGAGCCATAGAGCTTGGGCGGATTCATATCAATTCCCCCTTTTTTGTGTGGATTTGTCCACAAATTAACACTTGCATATGATTTCGAACAAAAAATTTTGTTGTAAAGACAAAATGATAGCTTATGTTCTCCCACATAAAGCTCAATCTTCTCCTCATCTTCACTCTTCTTCTTTGTTGTTTCTCCCTCATTATTTTCTTTTTTCAAGCATAAAAGAGTCTCTCACTTTTTGTCTCATTCCTTTCTTGTTTTCTCCTTCTCTTCTTTTACACGCTCTTGTTTTAGATTCTCCTTTAGCTCTCCTCCTTTTCTCTCTTCTTTTTGCTTCCTTTTCAACTCTTTTCTCTTGTTATATTCTTCCCTCATGATGTTTTGATCTTTAAGCACCTCCCTAGAGGATAACAGAAGTAGTGTAATTTTCTTTCCATCCTTCTTCAAAATATATTTATTTTTCTGCCCCTTATGCACCACATCTCTATCAAACATCTAAAGTCTTCCCAACAAAATATATCCCACTTGCATTGGGAACACATCACATAGCACTATATCTTTATAGGCCCTCATATCAAACTCAACCTTAACTTTCTTATTTACCTTCACTTCACCATAATCACTCAACCATTGGAGTTTGACGGTTTAGGATGCCTCATGGCTTTCAATCCTAAGTTCTCCATTAAGATGGCACTTATCACATTGGTGTAACTTCCTCCATCTATAATCAAACTATAAGGCTTTTGTTGTACTAAACACCTAGTGTAAAAGATATTGTTCCTTTGTGAATTCTTCTTATTCTCGACAACATTTACACTCACAATTTTTCTAGCAACACCAATCAATGGAAACACTTTCCCAACTTCAAGCCTTTCTTCACTACTTTCTTCCTCTCTAGGCTTTAGGATTGTCATTGATGATTGTTTTGGTGTCCCATTTTTCTTACTTGGTGAGTGATGAAAAATAGGATTGGTGTATGTGGTCTCTCTAGGATAGGTTCTTTTTGTTGCGCCCTTCAAATATTTACTCTCATGTCTTCCTTTACCTAACCTCAAACATTTCATTCCTCTTCCTCTCATTGGAATTTGTGGATTGTCCCTTATAGAATGACCTTCCCAACCCTCCCTTCTTTGCTCATACAATGGTGGTGGGGGTTTGCACACAATTCTCATTTTAGGGTTGTCTCTCCTTTTAGCATCTCTTAAGGTTTGGCTTTGTATAGATTTCAACCCCATAAGGTCCCTCCTCATGTTATCCATTTTTGCTTTAAAAGTCTTGAAGGCAACACTAATATCAAAATAGTCTTGGCACATTATGTTGGGAATTTCAAAAGGGTTCTTACTTGGAAAATTTGGATAGAAATAAAAAGCAATTCCTCACAATCACTCCCTCACGTGTGGACACTCAAATAACATCGCTCAGCTCTCGTGTATAACTCTCCTTGGTTTTTAACAAAAATAAACTCACCCCCTTACCTTTTTCAAGCACTCAATTTCCTCAATGAGTTCTTTCCACGAAAAATGTCCCCAATTGCTTAAGAGCTAGTCTAAACTTAACAAGTTTACTAACCCTCTAAGGACAACCAACAAGGTAACTTAAATGAAAGTTTGATCAATAATAATAATGAGCCTCAATGAGTTTATATCAATCAAGTAAGATTCAATGAATTTAAGAGAGCTTAATAATTTCAAATAACTAAGGGATGGGTAAATGGACAAGACTTAACAAGATTTTCAATGAAGCAATAGAAGTTCAAAGAACATAGCATTTAAGAACAAGAATAAGGCAAAATGATCATAGTTGGCCCATGAACATGAACAAGAATTCACAACTAAGATGGCTCAATTTGGATATGTAATTCCCCAAAAATAAGTGCACTCTAGAGATAATCAACTATAGAATGTGTTTGCAAAAGATTGGACCACAATTCAAAGTCACAAGTTTACTCAAACAAATTATCAAACACCTTGTGTGCAATTTTCGAAACTCAAAATATAACAAAAATTTTAAGCTAATCTAGCCCAAATTTTCAACAAAACATAAGAAAATTTCAATCCCCAATTATATACTTATATAAAAGAGTCCTTTCCATACAAGAACTTTAAGAAAATTTAAAATTTAAATGACATTTTTGAAGTAAGTTTCTTAGTGACGGGATTGGCAAATTTCCATCAAACTTCTTAAAGCTTCTTCTTTGAAAACCAAGCCTTGATGAGAGTCAAAGTTCTCCTTACTCTGATACCAAACTATTTGATGTGTGCTTGGAGGCTAAATTTTGTGTGAATTTCGTGGCTATTTTTAAAGAAAAATACAAGACCCAACAAAGAGCCAAAAACAAAGTTTTTATCAAGAAAGCAATCACCCAACTCAAAATACGAGAACCTTAGGCCAATTCAAGAACCTTGAACTCAAGAAATAATGAATTAAGTCTTTCAAATCCCAACCAAAGACCCTTGGTTCAACAAGAAACCAAGAACAATTGAAGAAGGGATTTAGGCAACCAATTTGACCCCTAACAAAAACCTTAGATAAACAAGAATCTAAGACCCAACTTAGCATGCTAATTGATCTATCCTAAATGATTTATAGACTGGATTCAAAGGAAAGGACTAAACCCTAAGAATGGCCTTGATGATCATGGGAAGTAGCCAAGAAGAATCACCTTTCAAAGCTCTCTCAAGAGACTTTTTTATTTCTATTCAATATCCAAAGTTACCAATAAAGTGTTATAATGGCATATATATATATATATATATATATATATATATATATATATATAGCCAACTTAACCTAACTAATGGGAGATGAAATCTCAACCATTCAAACTAAAAACAAGTCTAAAATATCCCTGTTATAATATAAAAGTCGTGGGAATTGAAAGGTTAACAAAACAAAGCAAAACAAAGCATTAAGCCCAAAGGGGGCCAGCGCCGGTTGGGCTGGTGAAGCTGGCACCGGCTATTCACTGTCCAAGACAGTGTTCTTCCAGAGATGGCCTTCGCCGGTTGCCACATAAGAGCCGGTGTTAGCTTCGTTCTACCTTTCTGTGTGAATCTTTGTTCTTTAGTCTTCTCTCGCGTACAATTGATCCTCCACACAAATTGTTGATGAAGCTTTGGTCTTATTAGCTCTTCTTTAATCCTCCACTGCTTGATAACTTTCTTGATCCTGATCTTTGGTTTATCTTCTTGAAGGTCTTTTAATCCTCCTTTTTTGCACCCACCCTTTTACAATCTTCATATTCTTTGACTTAGTGGCTTGTATTGTTTGAATCCTCCATTGGAAGCCTTCATAATTTTAACTTTTCCTTAGCACCATGGATTGTGGTTTGAATCTCCATCCCTTCTTTGTATGAGCCATAGTGCTTGGACAAATTCCTATCAGTAATGTAAAAGCTCAATACCATTATTCACATATATATTTATTAAGCAATTATATTACCTTGCAAAAGTGAGAAACCGATACGGTGAGATAGTGCATTAGATACACTAGCTTGAAACTAAAGAGAGACCAATACCCTGTTTACTACTTATGATTATAGTAGCATGAAAGTTATAGAATTTAAATTGGTTAACTAATCCTAACCTATATAAATCACAACATTCATATTCTTGACCTAGGGAATATAGCAAATTATGTTGTATTGGTATAAACTTGCTTAACTTAACTTTAATGGTTTTGGATATGTCTAACTTAATATGTAAATTTACATAATCTCAATTTGATAGAATAGGTGTTTGCTTAAATTTTTAAGTTTAAGGAAACATAATATCTCACCATGATCACTATATTTGCATACATGCTAAATTATTCTTGTTGTTAAGCCTATTTATTTAAAATTTTTATAGCTCATTGCACGTTAAATATATTGTTGATTTGCTTCAGAATAAGCAAAAAATTAAGTGTGTGGGAGTGCTGAGTGCTCAATTAGTGCATATTTTCATGTCATTTTTGTTATTATTGAGAAGAATTGTTTTATAGATGACTTTTCATTTCCTTATTTTCATCTTATTTTGTGTAGAATGCTTAGAATGAAGATTTGGTGAAGAAATAAGATAAAAAGTACAAAAAGGAGCAGAATAAGAAAAGAAGCGGCGCGGTCCACACCAACATACTTGGCATTGTTCATTTTACAATACAAAGGATGTAAACATCAGAGAGGTAGTAGTGCCAGTTAAGCCAACCAAGGTGGCGCCATTCAAATTTAGAAGACAAAGGGATCTAAACTTCAGAGAGTTAGTGGCAACATTTCGCTCAACATAACCAGCATCGCTCACAGTGTGGATTCAGGGGGGGAAAAAAAAGCGTAAGCGGTGCAAGTTAAGCCAACCACAATGGCATCGCTTAACATAGCAGAATGTTCCTACTCATCGAAAAAACCATAAATACCCAACTCTTGAACCCTAGAAAGAAAGAGAGACACAATGATAGACATCTGAAGGTGGCCGTTGAGGCTTGGAGAGAATAGAAAACACCAAGGGGAGAAGGATCAAAGTGATTTGGGAAAGGATGAAGAAAATTACCCATAGAATCTATTGAAGAAGAAAAGAAGCCTTGGCCATAAGTTTTTTTTTAAAACTTTTTTGTATCTTCATTTGGGAATTCGTGAGAGTTACTGGATTTGAATTGTAACTAAGGGTTGTTCCCTAATTTTCCCTTGGATTTGATTATTTATTCAAGATCTGTTAATTTTTCTATTGGATATTCAATTACCTTAGTTTGATTGTATTGAATTGGGTGATTGGAATTAGTTGATTGATTTATTCTATCTTTATGAAATTCGAGAGATGAAGTGACATTTGAATTCGTGTAATATATACCAACCATACTACAATTTGCCGCTTTCTTTTAATTCTTCTAACTCAATTGCTTTACATCTAATTATCAGAGGTGTTTCGTTTGGTTTGATTTTATCGTTAAAAACAAAAAAAACAAAACTTCGATTTGGAAAATTTTAAACCAAACTAAACCATTTATAGCCTCAAACCATTTAGTACAATTTCTATCCATTTAGTTTGATTTGGACGATTTTCTAAAACATAAATTGTTATATTACAAAACCAATAATCTTACATCTCAAATTATAAATATATAATATATACAATATATTTATTAGTTATATTAAAAAAAAACAACAATATTGAATTACGCCAATTAAATTCTTTTAGCAATAACACAAATGACAAAAAAAAAAAAAAAGTCCAAGAACATTTAATAAATTCTTAAGAATTTAGAACACAAGAAGAAGGTGAAGAATAAGCAGGTGACTGTGAGAGATGAGAGTTGACAGGAACAAATGTTTGAATATTGAATAGGGTTAGTAAAACCGAATTTCAAAATTGTAAATATTCCTTTCATGTTTAAAAAGAAAATTAATATTTTTATTAATAATAATATACCATGTATGTTTATATATATATATATATATATATATATATATATATATATATAATTTAACATATTAGTATGGTTCAATATGGTTTGAAAATTTTGTACAAGTAAACAAACTTTTCGATTTGAAAATCCATCAAATCAAAAACCAAATCAACCCAAACAAAACCAGTTATTCAATTTGATTAGATTAGATCTGGTTCGAGCGATTTGACTTTTTCTTGAACACACCGAGCTGTATGATAGAATTCAACTAATTCAGAAATGGCTGGATTTACAACTGTAACCTCTAGAGTCGGATGACCTATGTCACATTCAAGGTTATATTAGACCATTGAAAAAAGAGATAAAATGTTTAACATAAACTAAATTGTTTTTTTTTTTTTCAAATCTCATCCATTCTTTGTATACATTATAGATAGATAGACGACATAGATTACAGTGTAAAGAACCAAAGCTTAACTACATAGTGTCAATTGACACCGGCGCAAAGCACAAAATTCAAAACGTTTCGCATTGTTGTAACTTGTATTCGCGTACTTGGCCATAATAACAACTGCTAAGCAGTGGACTTGGGTATTTTATAATGTTTTTTGAGGAACTGAGAAGCCTCTGAATCACCCCTGTGACACAAAATTCTCAGCAGGGTCTTCGTATCAACACCTAATTTGCTTCTGCCCCCTTGCATTTCTAGTTCGCCAGCGGATTTTAGGTCCTCGATCAACTCTCTTGTCTGCAAGGCAATAGAAATTAATAATATAGACGGATATATATAAGTCCATAGCCAAGAATTAGATTAAATATTGAGATATCAAACTCAAAATTGTCTCAGAAAATAATTTGTTTTGTAACCTAAAGTGGTACATCCTTCGACAATATTTAGATGACAGAACTGTCCCTTACACACACCGACACACCCACCCTCTCAACCAAAATATGATATCATGGTAAAATGATGGATTCATCCTTCCTTTCCACGTTCCAATTGATCAATTTCTTCCCTCAATTAATTTTGAATATTCTGAAACTTATTGACTTTAAACACTGCAACTAGCATGATAAATATAGTGACATGAATTACCAAATTAAAACAAAACAAAAAAAAGACAAAATTTTCCTTTAGTTACTGCCATAGTTGCAGAATTATATTCAAAAGAATCTTGAAAATGCTAACCTCAAAGCCATGCAACTTTATCACCTGCCGAACATGCGCCACTTGATTCTCAACAACTCCACGAGGAAGCCCATCTCCTCCAGAAATGAAGAATTCCTACAACAGATACAGATTCAATAATATGAACAACAACCTGCAGTCTATGATGAAAATAAAGTTGACGCTCTAGGAAATAAAAACCCGAATAGCTTTATCTTTACAGAAAGGGAGGAAAAAAATTAACTGTTGAGGAAGAAGGCTAGAAGGAACCTAGTGGAGTTACACAGGATTTAAATCAGATTTGTAATCAAATCTTCAAAGTAGATTTTTCGTGTCACCTTTAATACTTCTAGGTCATCTTCCAGTAGCTTAGCATCAGCAGGAAAAAAAACACGTGATGTGCCTCCATCTAATATGACGCGGAGTATGCCATCCTGGTATACAAATGATCTAAATCTGGTAAAAATTATTTTCATAGAAAACTAAGACAAGATTGAGTGACCCGTAGACAGACCAGTGATGCTTGAAGAAGCCCTGTCACAACACGATCTCGAAGTGGCTCCACAATAATGTCGCACAGTTGATTAAGAACCTGTCAGACATTCACCGAGGCATACACATGAATCCTCAGCAATCACCGATTTTTTATAAAAAAAAAAAAAATCACGAGTTTTTTAGGTTCTCTTTGCTTTTGAATGTGAATTTCTTCTTCCACACGTCAATAGTCCTATTCAAAGTTCACCTTGCCGTAAAGAGAGAAGAAATCTATACAAACTATCATGTTTAACCACCCAAGTGGCAATAAACAAAAAGGGAACTATTTGGTCAGGATGAACCCAACTTTTATGAAGTCTTTTATATCATTTTCTAGACTATAATTGGGCCAAATTGTTCACTCATAAGGGAACAGCAAAAATATCCAACCATTACACCACTGTGGCAGAGTCTGAAGCATTAAGATTGCTATGGATGGCTTTCTCACTGGCCAATGCCTGTTTTGTATTCTGAAGAGCCTTCTTGGCACTGCTTAGATATTAAGTTTACAAAATGTACCTTGACGCATCAAAGTATACAGGAACAAAACACCTTGCCATATCATAGAATCTCAAGAAGAAAAGTTTGAGTACAAGTTGCGTGGCAATACTGAAACTTTGTGCAAATTAATTTCCACAGAGAGACATGGCAAAAATCTTCCTCAAATAGGTAGAACTATCAAGCTATTGGTCTCTTTTTCTATTTCTTATGTCCTACGAAAGCAAGGGGGTATATGTGAACAGTTAGTACATGGACTAGAAGAGAGAAAAAGCATACCAGATCCAACTGTTCAATCAATGTTTCCAATCTAGACTGGGAAACATTAGGCTTATACAGATTGTCAATAAATGCCTCTCTAAGATCCCAAAAAATGATTTTGGTACCTGCAAAAGTATTGGGAAAAATCAATAAGATTACAGTTGTATCTTTTCAAATGTCTAAACAAAAGTCACCAAGCTACTCACCTGAAAACTCACAAATTCGGTCAATAGCCAAATTAATATCTTTTCTACATCCATCAAATGTTTCTTTCTTCGTCAAACTTCTCAAGTTCTCTTCTGTAGGTCTCCCTACAGCAAAAACAAAAAATATTGAAAAAAAAAACACACACACATGCACACACAGAGCCCTGCAGCAGTCACTACCAGCAAGATTTCTGTAACAGCCGGACACGTTCTATTATTGGAATATTTGCAACTGTACAAACAATAAGTATTAAGAAGAGGTACCTACTTATTGATTTATTATGATGCTTTTTTATTGTCCATCTCTCCCAAATGCTGTCTTCCAACTTATTCAGCTGGCTAATTGCATACTGTTGATGGACAAAAAATGGATCTTGTATCAGCTTATACGACATCTAGCGGAATATTATCACCAATAACAAAAACAATAAAAGTAAGAAGGAACGTAAGAAGGCAATCTTCAGCCATAATTAGTTTATGTTCTACTAATATAGAAACCTTATCATGATAGATTGCACGATCACAAAATGTCATTGATGCCAAATTTTGCAGTAATCTGTACATAATAACAGCAAGCCGGGGTTGCTTAATAAGAATAAAAATAAACGAATTCAGGCACGCAATATTTTCTTTGACCTCATGGTTGACCAAATTGTATATCAATGGATCAATTCTCAGTTTTCTTTTCATAGATCAGTGTTACAGATTGTATATAGGCTGATTTGTAGGGATTAGATTGTTAACAAATATAGGCTGATTTGTAGGCTGTTATAGATTGTATATAGGCTGATTTGTAGGGATTAGATTGTTAACAAATATAGGCTAACTAATAAGAATTAGAGGGCTGATTTATTGTAATTAATATAGGATATTTTACTTCCTATTATAGGATCTCTATACTTGTATATATACCCTTATAATTGATGAATCAAAGATAAGCAATTCATTCTCTTGTTCTGAAACTTACATGGTATCAGAGCCTGGTTCTGTTCATAGATATTTTAGAAAAAAAAAAAATTGTGGGTTGTTGGGTGTGAGGGAGGCTGCTGCCATATTCAAGGTACAGGCTTTGGAGGTTCCTCTATAGACATTGCCAACTCAAGGAGGTACGTCGTGCCGATTAGCCAGCACCTAGTGACTCTTTGTGGGCAATCTGTTATCTTGTTGACTTTTCTTAGCAATTATGTCTGACAAAAAGATTGGAATTGTTTTTGATATGGTTCCATTGGTTTCAAAAATCACGGACCATAAATTAAATGGAATTAATTTTCTTGATTGGAACCATATGATTGAATTATATCTGCTCAATATTTCTATGGATGGTCATCTGACTGATGATCCACCTACAAATGACTCTAGATTGTCGTGGATGAGAGAAGATGCTCGTTTGTATATACAAATTCATAATTCTATTGATAGTGAGGTGGTTGGTCTAGTTACTCATTGTAAGACAGTGAAAAACTTAATGAACTATTTGCAGTTCTTATATTCTGGAAAAGGAAATTACTCTCGTATCTATGATGTTTGCAAGGATTTTTACAAGGCAGATAAAGGAGATAAGTCTCTCACTAGTTATTTTATGGACTTCAAGAAAACTTATGAAGAGCTCAATATGTTGCTTCCCTTCAGTACGGATGTGGAGGAACAACGGAATCAGCGAGAGAAGATGGCTGTTATGAGTTTTCTAGCCGGTCTTCTGTCTGAATTCGAGACTGCCAAATCTCAAATTCTTTCCAGTTCAGAAATTTCCTGTCTAGAAGATGCTTTTCGGAGAGTTCTCCGTACTGACAATACGTTACCTGTTCTATCTACTCAGCCTAACAGTGTTCTTATTAGCCGTACTACCACATCTGACTCAGGAAGACAACACTACAATAGTTGTGGCAACTGTAAGAGCATGGAGTCAGGGTCCAACAACTCTGATAAGAATACTGGAAATCGTGGACAAGAGCAAGGAGAAATGGTATGTCACTATTGTCACAAACCCGGTCATATCAAGCGGGACTGTCGGAAGCTGCAGTATAAGAAAGCTCAGTCTGCCCATATTGCATCCAGTTTTGAGATCTCTAAAAAGTCTATTACAATATCTGCGGATGAGTATGCAAAATTGACTCAGCTTCAAGCAACAATGAAACAGCCATCCAGTCATCTTACTGCTCTTGTTGAGATAGGTACACCTAATACATGTCTTGTTTCCTCTTCTTCAAAATGGGTCATTGATTCTGGTGCTACAGATCACATGACAGGTAATCCCAGTTTACTTTCTAACTTTCAGCCACATCAATCTATCACTCCTGTTACTTTAGCGGATGGTTCAACATCCAGTGTTATTGGGTCTAGAACCACTAATCCCACATCATCTCTCCATTTATCATCTATTCTGAGTCTACCACAACTGTCTTTTAATTTGATTTCTATCAGCAAACTTACTCGTGCCCTTAATTGTTACGTCTCCTTTTTTTCCTCGTTATTGTTTATTTCAAGATCTCATGACGATTGGTAAAGGACATGAGTCTGACGGTCTCTACATTCTTGATACACCGAAACCAGGGTCTATAGCATGTGCCGGAACAGTCTCTTCTTTTGAAGCACATTGTCGATTGGGTCATCCTTCGCTTTCTATGTTAAAGAAACTTTGTCCTCAGTTTTCAAACATAATTCATTAGATTGTGAGTCTTGTCAGTTTGCTAAACACCATCGTCTTAGTTCTAGTCCTAGAGTCAATAAGCGAGCTACTGCTCCCTTTGAGTTAGTACATTCTGATGTTTGGGGTCCTTGTCCAGTTACCTCTAAAACTAGTTTAAGATATTTTGTTACTTTTGTTGATGATTATTCTAGGATGACATGGCTTTATTTGATGAAAAATCGCTCAGAATTATTTTGTCACTTTTCTTCCTTTTGTGCTGAAATTCACACCCAATTTGGTAAACCTGTACAAATCTTAAGAAGTGATAATGCAAAAGAATATGTTTCAGGCAATTTTCAAAAATACATGCTTGAGCAGGGCATTCTCCATCAGACTTCTTGTGTTGACACCCCTTCTCAAAATGGGGTTGCTGAGAGAAAGAATAAACATCTTCTTGAAACTTCTAGAGCTTTGTTATTTCAAATGCAGGTTCCTAAATGCTTCTAGGCCAATGTGTCTACTGCTTGTTTTCTAATCAATCGTATGCCTTCCTCTGTTTTGTCTGGTAATACTCCTTTCTACACTCTATTTCCAAATAAACAATTGTTTCCTATAGAACCAAAGATATTCAGTTGTACTTGTTTTGTTCGGGATGTTCGTCCTCACGTTACAAAACTGGATCCTAAGTCCTTAATGTAATACCCCATATTAGACCACCTTTAGTATGTGGGGAAAAGTCATGCATGTCATATTGAGTTATACCACATTTGATGATTTGAATTATTTTCATGAAAATATTAATTTGTTGTTGCATGAATTAATTTGCTCTTGAAGTGGTTATGGTAGTTGAGTTTTATTTTATTGAAGGGGATTGATTAGAAAAAGGGATGGAGTGAGTAAGAATTAAAGGAATTTATTAGGAGAATATTTGTCAAGAATTAATGTGGTTTAGTGGATAGAACTTGGTGTGTGTTCTTTGGTGGGCTTGAGTTCGAATCCTAGCTATCTCAAAATTCTCTCTTTTCTTTTATTTTCCATTGGCCGAAATCCTTAAGGGTTTGGAGACCAATTTCCTAAGAATCGGGGGTGTACTTTAACTTGGAAATTAGTTTATAAAATTAGTAAATTAAATTTTTGTTCCTAATATCCTATCATAATCTTATAGAGAATTTTAAAGATTACTAGATTAGATTTTTAAAAGCTGGATTTAAATGAGATGTTTGGGCCTTGGATTGAGCAAGGGTTTCGAAATGTTGAAGGGGGAAAAAGGAAGGGGAAAATTCAGTAGCTATAAGGATTAGGAAACCAGAAATTTCCTTACCAAATAGCTCTTTAATAGCTGTTTAAAAAGTACTAAAATTTATGTAGGGGTTTAATTAATCTATTCCCTAAATAGATAACCTAATTCCTCTCTAGGGCTTTCTGGAAAACTCCCTCCTAGCAGACGCCACATAGGGTAAAGACAACTTACCTAAAACACCCCCAAAACCTAGCTAGGGTTGGCTAAGGAAACCCTAACCAATTAGGACTTGAATTTAGCCAAAAGAATACTAGAATTTCAGCTCCATTGCCTCCAGAATTTCGTCAGTGTTCACACACACACACTCTCATGAAAATTCCAGCCCAAAGCCTGCACCAAAAACCCCTCTAGCAGTCCAGCAAAAACAGCTACACAAAACCCTAATCTTTCCCCTCCTAATCTCGTCCAAGAGCAGCCAGGAAATCAGCTTCCTCACTCTCTTTTCCCTCCTACTTTTGGCCACCATAGCAACCAGAAACAGTCACCAAAAACCTCCCAAAACCCTACTCAATCTCATCCAAACCAAGGAGACAAAAGCTGTCACCATTCCTTCTTGTGATCAAGAGACCCAAAGCAAGATCAAACTCTACTAAACCCTAAAACACCTCAGCCTAGCCTATTCTCTTCATCAAACCAGCCACCATCAAACCCTAAAACACCCTCTGCTGCTGCAGAATTCCAGCCGCCACTCTCTCCAAAGATTCTGTCCCTAGCAACCTCCAAACTTGAAATCTAAACCTAAGGTGAGTAACCCTTCAACCCTTTCAACTCATATTCAATTAATCTTCCTCTTTTCTCCTAAAACTCGGTCATCAAGGGGGCTGATTCTTCTCTTCTATTGTTGGAAATTTCTGAACAAAGGTCCAAGAGCCACCAATCAACTCTTCCTTTCAAAGTAAATTCAAGCAACCACCAAAGGCGTCACCTTTGCTCTTAGTGTGTCCCGCCAAGAGGTATTTTTTGTCTCAATCGCTTTTGTCTTGCATAAGGTTGATTTTATGGTGGTATTATTATGCATGGAGTTAGCACGAAAAGCATAAATAGACTAGATTGATGAGTTCGAAAGAGCAATGGAATGAACGAGGCATGTATGGCTTGAACATGGTTAAATAATGCTATGATGACCTAGATCTATTGCATGGTGATTAAAGGTGAGACCTTTTGAAGCAAATATGTTCATTATACGAGATTAAGGGTGGGCGAATATTGGAGGTCATGGCCTAGATGAGTTGATTTGATTTTAAGCATGCATAATGAAGCTATAGAGACGATTTGATGAATTAATCCATCTAGATGCCATGGATGAATTAGGTGAGTAATATGATCATAGGGATTCATGATGCATGATGATAAAGGGTTAATATTTGGATTCTAATTAGAGAATCATTGATTTTAGATAAAGAAGAGATTTGAAGTAAGGGGCGAACATTGCTGTGGTTGATTGCTGAGTATATTCAAGTAAGTCCCTGCATAACTGTTTTGATACAAGTTATATGTTTGCAAGCAATTTTTACAATGTTATTTGAAATTAATGTCAATATGATGTTTTGACACAAGGATTGAGACTTGACTAAAAATGATGAGTTATACTGGATTATTGTGATACTTGGACTAAAAACGTGGATGTTTTATTTTCAAAACGAATTTACTAAATTATAATTATTCAAACTCAAAAATGATTTCTTACACTATTGTCAAACGATTTGAAAACGCTATTATGAAAAACCACGTCTTGCAATCAAATTAATCAAGACTTTCAGAAAAGGAAAAATGATTCTGCCCCTAATCGGGGAGTGTTGAGTACTCAGCGATGGTAGGCTAGTGGTACTAGTCTTGAAGAGCAAGAGCGAGTCTTCTGGCAGGAGGCCACCTCCAGAAGATCAACTCAACTTGGAGAGGCGACAGTACTACTTAGTCAGGCCGGTCAGCGCTAGCATATTGATCCATGTGGACATTGTTGACCCAAGTTGGACAACCGGAGTGTTGGGTGTAGAGATGGAAGAGTATCTCACCCAATGGGTGGTGCCCCCACTGCCTATTGTTGAAAGAATACATTGGGAAGCTATGATGGTGGTAACCATGATATGGATTGTGTTATTATATTGTTGAATCATTTGCTAATCCCTATTTAATGAATTATGATTGTGATGAAACAGTGATTGATTGTGAACTGCTTTGGATTTATTGAGCAAGGCTCCTTTGTATGATTGTTATTGATGAGATTGACTTGCAAACACGATTTTGTGATTTGAATAAACCTGTATACATGAAATGGTTTCAGTTGACACTTGCACACACGGGACTTACTGAGATGTCAATCTCACACCTTTTATATCATGATTTCAGGGGATTGCTTATACTGAGCAGGGTGAAGCGTTAGGAGATGAACTCCAGTTATTTATTTATTTATGTTTTGAATTTATTTCAAGAGACGCTTGTTAGTTTTGATTTTCCAGACTTGTATAAGTTTTGCTTCCAGATGTAATGAAATTATTCCTTTAATTTTATTTAGCAGTTTTTTTTATTTGTACCTCGTTATAAAGACCCCTGGTCCTTTAGACAAGGCGACATCCTGCCCTATCTAGGTACCTAGGGTGTGGGGTGTTACACTTAAAGTGTATGTTTCTTGGTTATTCCCGTGTGCAAAAAGGGTATCGTTGTTATTGTCCTAGTCTCGGTAAGTATCTTGTGTCTGCTGATGTTACTTTTTTGGAACAAACACCTTTACCTTCATCTTCAAGTTCTGTGAGTCAGGGGGAGGATGCTGATTTGTTAATCTATAATGTCATACCAAATTTAGGTCCACGTTCCCCTACACCAGTTAAGCCTCCCATCAAATACACCTACTCGCGTCGCCCACATCCACCTAGTTCTGACTTAGTTCTTGAGTCTCCAAAATCATGTCCTGATGAACCAGTATCTTCGTCATCAGATCCGACTACCAAAGATGATCTTGATCTTCCTATTGCTCAAAGAAAAGGTAAACGTACATGTACTTACCCAATCTCTTCAGTTGTTTCTTACAATCATTTGTCTTCCTCTTCTTGTGCTTTTCTTACATCCCTAGACACTGTTTTTGTACCTAAAACTGTTCGAGAGGCATTAGCTCATCCCGGATGGCGGAATGCTATGATTGAGGAAATGAATGCTGTAGATGTTAATGGTACATGGACTTTGGCTACCTTACCTGCAAGTAAACAAGCTATTGGATGTAAATGGGTGTTTACTGTCAAAATTAATCCTGATGGCTCCATTTCTCGATTGAAAGCTAGACTTGTTGCTAAAGGATATGCTCAGACCTGTGGAATGGACTATCATGATACTTTTTCTCCTGTTGCTAAACTTGCTTCTGTCCGGTTATTTATTTCCCTTGCAGCAACTTATGACTGGCCGCTGCATCAGTTAGACATAAAGAATGCCTTTCTCCATGGTGATCTTCAGGAGGAGGTATATATGGGGCAACCACCTGGGTTTGTTGCTCAGGGGGAGAATGGGAAAGTCTGTTATCTACAAAAATCTCTCTATGGCTTGAAACAGAGTCCTCGGGCTTGGTTTGGAAAATTTAGCCAGGCTATTGAGAAGTTTGGGATGCAAAAGAGCAAGTCAGATCATTCTGTTTTCTATAGAGAATTTGATGGAGGTATTATTCTGTTAGTTGTATATGTGGATGATATTGTAATCACAGGTAGTGACTCGAGAGGAATTTCGTCTCTGAAGTCCTTTCTTCATACTCAGTTCCATACCAAAGACTTGGGGGATGTTAAAGTATTTCTTGGGAGTTGAAGTTAGCAGGAGTAAGAAGGGAATCTTCCTATCTCAGAGGAAGTATGTGCTTGATTTACTATCAGAATCGGGAAAGTTGAGTGCTAAACCATGTAGTACTCCAATGGTTCCCAATTTACAATTAACCAAAGAAGGAGAATTATTTGCAAATCCTGAAAGGTACAGAAGACTTATTGGCAAGTTGAATTATCTTACTGTGACACGTCCTGATATTGCTTATTCAGTGAGTGTGCTGAGCCAATACATGTCATCACCAACGGTTGATCATTGGAAGGCAGTAGAACAAGTTCTGCACTATTTAAAAGGTGCTCCTGGACGTGGAATCCTATATAGCAATCATGGTTGTTAAGATTTATATCTTTGTTAGGGTCTTATTGAGAGTATAGATAATTTTAGGGACTTGTATGCAAAGTTGTAAAGGCTGTATATAAGCCTAAATCGTTATCGAATAAATTAAGTTTTACTCGATTAATCAATTATGGTCATACTAGGATCGAATGTTTTTCAGATTCTGATTAGGCAGGGTGATCTACTTCAGGATATTGTGTTTTTGTTAGGGGAAACTAGGTTTCATGGAAGAGTAAGAAACAGAATGTAGTCTCACAATCGTGCGGAAGCTGAATACAAAGCTATGGCCAAGTCTGTGTGTGAAGTCATATGGGTGTATCAGCTTCTCAGTGAAGTAGGAATTAAGGTCTCAGTACCTGCAAAGCTATGGTGTGATAATCAAGCTGCACTTCACATTGCTTCCAATCCAGTCTTTCATGAACGAACGAAACATATTACTTAGCATATATAGCTGCACATAATTAGGAATTATAACAACAACAACAAACTAAGCCTTAATCCCAAGTAACTTGGGGTCGGCTACATGAACCAACGTCAGGCAACGTGTGGTCATCCACATAAATCCTCTCTCGCCACTTTCTTCTATCGAACGTCATACTGTCATCCAAATCTAACAAAGACATATCTCTCTTAATTACCTCTATCCATGTCGTTTTAGGCCTACCTCTACCTTTCCCTCTGTCTAACCTATCCTGCCTCACTCTCCATCGCCCTAACAGAAGCATCCATCGGTCTTCTCTGAACGTGTCCAAACCAACGCAGACGACTTTCTCTCATCTTTTCCTCAATAGATGCCACACCCATCCTTTCCCTAATGATCTCATTTCTAACTCTATCCTTCCTAGTATATCCACACATCCACCGTAACTTAAGCATCTCAGCTACTTTCATTTTTTGAATATGACACCTTTTAGTTGCTTAACATTCCGTACCATATAACAAAGCAGGTCGTACGACTGCCTTGTAAAACTTTCCCTTTAAATTCAACGGTGCATTACGATCACAAAGAATATCAGTCGCACTCCTCCATTTCAACCAACCCACCTTAACTCGATGTGCAACATCGCTATCGAGCTCTCCGTCTTTCTGAATAATAGATCCTAGATAGCGAAAACAATCAGCTAACGGTATATCTCTACCTTCCAAAGTTACACTCTGGGCTATGTTTCTGCTACCACTAAACTTGCATCCCATATACTCTGTTTTCCCATATAATTAGGAATTATAGCTGTAATTATTTTCTGTAATTGTTTCTATATTTGTAATGTATAGTTGGCTTACCTTAAATAGGTCTAGGTATCTTGTATAAATACCTTAAGATATATGGAATAAACACAAGAGTGTTTTTCAGCCAATTATTAATTTGATATCAGAGACAAAGAAAAGGCTTCCGCTGCCTCCTTTTCCCAAACCCTAGCCGTCATTGTCTCTTCCAAAACCAGCACGGCACTGTGGTGACACTGTAGCGGCGGCGGCACTGTAGCGGCGGGTACTGTAGCGAATCGCGCTGGTTATCATCTATCATGGCTACCAAAACTGACAATGAAGCGATCCCCGATAGCAAGAAACTCTCGACGGTGACCATTCAAGAAACCTCTTCTCTAATCCATATTAAATTGGATGGTACTAATTATCATGTTTGGTCAAAGATTTTAGAGATGCATATTGCTGGGAGAAAGAAGAAGGGTTATATTACTGGACGAAAGGCTGCACCTGTAAAAGATGGTCCAGGTTATGATGAATGGGAAGCTGAAGATGCACTTGTCAAGTCTTGCTTATTAATTCCATGACTGATAATCTGATGTCACACTTTGTTCAATGTGGGACATCTAAAGAAGTTTGGGATGCAGTTAAGAGGAGCTATCTTGATGTGTCTGACTGTTCCCAAGTCTATGAACTGATGAAGAGGTCATTCCAATTGCGCCAGGGTGGTCGACCTCTGCCGGAATATTACAACGAGTTGAATTCATTTTTCATGGAACTTGATTATCGTAGGCCCAAAAATCATTCTGAATCTTCAGCTCTAACGATCCAAAAGAGCACCTCTCAGTTGACTCCTTCTATTCCTGTGAATTCTGTCGCTTCTAATTCTCACTTCTGCACTCATTGCAATAGTACCAGGCATACCATAGAGGTTTGTTGGAAGAAGCATGGATATCCGGAGTGGTATAAACTTAAACAAGCTGAGAGGAAAAATAAGAAATCTGCTCAGATTGCTGTATTAATTGATGAGACTAGAACCGGTGTAAATGCTAAATTGGAGTTATGGCGGCAGACATTGGAATCCAAGGGTTTCAGAATTAGTAGGAGTAAAACAGACTATATGGGATGCAAGTTTAGTAGTAGCAGAAACATAACCTAGAGTGTAACTTTGGAAGGTAGAGATATATCGTTAGCTGATTGTTTTCGCTATCTAGGATCTATTATTCAGAAAGACGGAGAACTTGATAGCGACGTTGCACATCGAGTTAAGGCGGGTTGGTTGAAATGGAGGAGTGCGACTGGTATTCTTTGTGATTGTAATGCACCGTTGAATTTAAATGGAAAGTTTTACAAGGTAGTTGTACGACCTGCTTTGTTATATGGTACGGATGTTGGGCAGCTAAAAGGTGTCATATTCAAAAAATGAAAGTAGCTGAGCTGCGTATGTTACGGTGGATGTGTGGATATACTAGGAAGGATAGAGTTAGAAATGAGATCATTAGGGAAAAGGTGGGTGTAGCATCTATTGAGGAAAAGATGAGAGAAAGTCGTCTGCGTTGGTTTGGACACGTTCAGAGAAGACCGAGGGATGCTCCTGTTAGGGCGATGGAAAGAGTGATGCAGGATAGGTTAGACAGAGGTAGAGGTACAGGTAGGCCTAAAACGACATGGATAGAGGTAATTAAGAGAGATATGTCTTTGTTAGATTTGGATGAAAGTATGACGTTCGATAGAAGAAAGTGGCGAGAGAGGATTCATGTGGATGACCACACGTTGCCTGACGTTGGTTCATGTAGCCGACCCCCAGCTACATGGGATTAAGGCTTAGTTTGTTGTTGTTGTTGTTGCTCAGATTGCTGTTATTGATACTTCTCTACCTTCTGCTTCTCATGTCTCTCAAGTGTCTGCTCACTAAGGTAATTCTAACACTTGGGTTATTGATTCAGGGGCCACTGACCATATGACTAGTAATTCTTCTATCCTTACCTCTCTAATGTCTTCACCTGTCAAGCCTGTACAGGTTGCTAATGGGACCTCTATGCCAATTACAGGAGTCGGGAGTGTCTCAATTTCTCCTACATTCTCCATGTCATCTGTCTTACTTGCACCTGCTCTTTCTAATAGTCTTCTTTCCATTAGTAAGATTACCAAAAGTCTTAATTGTTCGGCAATATTTGATTCCACTCATTGTATCTTTTAGGACAAACGTACGAAGAGGACGATTGGCATTGGTAGGGAAAGAGGCAGTCTTTATTACTTAGAGGGGGCTACGCAGTTTCAATCTGAACCTAGCTATGGCCTTCAAGAAGAAAGCAAGTCATTTGATAGAGAGAGGATTCTTTTATGGCATTGTCGTCTAGGGCATCCATCTTTTCCTTATTTAGAGCGTTTATTTCCAAAATTGTTTCGCAATGTTGCTATATCTAGTTTAAGATGTGAACAATGCATTTATGCTAAAACCATCGTGTTCCTTTCAAAACTAGTTTCAATAAGAGTTCTATTCCTTTTTCGCGTGTTTACACTGATGTATGGGGTCCTTTTTCGGCTCCATCTGCTTCTGGCCATAAATACTTTGTGTCTTTTATTGATGACTGCACTAGAGTGAGCTGGGTATATTTGATGACATCTAAAAGTGATGTTACACAAGTGATTCCTCAATTTTACAAAATGATTGTGACACAATTTCATACTCACGTCTAAGTTTTTCATTCTGATAATGGTCGTGAGTTTGTAAATCAATCTCTTACCCAGTTCTTCCTAGAACATGGCATCCTCCACCAAACAACTTGTGCCTACACACCACAACAAAATGGGGTAGCAGAGCGTAAGAATCGTCATATCCTTGACGTTTCTCGGGCTTTGAGCTTTACTATGCATGTTCCTAAACGTTTTTTGGCTGAGGCTGTCATGATTGCTGTCTTTCTTATTAATCGCATGCCCGCTCGTATCCTTAATTTTCAAACCCCTTTACGGATGTTGTCACAATTTCACTCTATCCCTTCTGCTCTAAATATTTGTCCTAAGGTCTTTGGTTGTGTATGCTATATTCATGTCCACTCTATATATCGGGATAAGCTTGATCCACGTGCTCTCAAATGTGTTTTTCTTGGTTACTCTAATTCTCAAAAAGGTTATAAATGTTTTCATCCTCCTACAGGGAAATATTATGTTTCCATGGATGTTCAGTTTTGTGAACAAGCGTCGTATTTTTCTGGAGATGTCTCTATGATTCCTCTTCAGGGGGAGATTAGCAGTAAGGAAGAGGAACGGTTATGGTTAGAAGAGAAGAAGTTGTGGATGTCGAGTACGGGGGAGAACTCAGCTATTGTGGAGAATAAGGAATCTTTAGATGATACTTGTTCAGCTGAGGTTGAGTCTGAATTTAAATTAGGAAAGGATGAAAGACCAACTAGGTTATTTCAAAAAGGCTATACAAGAAGAAAACAGAATACCACTGTTATGCCTCCTCTTGATTCTAGTGCCCCTCTTGATGATGCTACCAAGCCATCGGATGACTCTTCTACTATTAACCCTGAGGTATGTGTTCCTTCTCTTCCCACTTCAACTTCAGAGATAGATTCTACTACTTTGACTCTACCAGTTATGGATCACGATCATGGTAGAAGATATCCCCTTCGTGAACCTGATAGGTTGGGTTTTTCCAAGTCATCTTTTAATGTCACTTATCCTATTTCTGATTTTATCTCTTATCACCGTTTGTCTAAGGCTCATCTAGCTTTTGCTCTTCAGTTATCTTCTGTGTCTATTCCTAGTCATTTTCAAGAAGCCCTTGGAGACCCTAAGTGGAAGATTGCTATGGAAGAGGAGATGAAGGCCCTTCAAAAAAATTCTACTTGGGAGATGGTTGAGTTGCCACGGGAGAAGAGGACAGTAGGATGCAAGTGGGTGTTTACAGTGAAATACAAGTCAGATGGAACAGTTGAAAGGTATAAGGCTAGACTGGTGGCCAAGGGTTACACTCAAACCCATGGGATTGACTATCATGAGATTTTTGCTCCTGTGGCTAAGATGAACACCGTTCGAGTCATTCTATCTCTTGCAATCAATCTAGACTGGCCATTACACCAATTTGATGTAAAAAATGCTTTTCTCCATGGTGATTTGACCGAGGAGGTGTATATGGATCCTCCTCCAGGATTTACACTAGGGAAAGATAAGGTGTGTAAGCTGAAAAAGGTATTGTATGGATTGAAACAATCGCCAAGGGCATGGTTTGGCAAGTTGAGCTACTCGATGAAGGCGTATGGTTTTAAGCAATCTTCAGCGGATCATACTTTGTTTTATAAGCGGGAGCATGATGATATTACCTTGCTTATTGTTTATGTTGATGATATGATTGTTACAGGTAGTAATGCTAGTGAGATAGAGAAACTTCGAAGCTATTTGGCCAAGGAATTTGAGATGAAGGACTTGGGGGTTCTAAAATACTTCTTGAGTGTTGAAGTATCTCGGTCCAAGCAAGGACTTTTCCTCTCTCAACGGAAGTATATTTTAGATCTTTTAGCTGAAACTGGTAATTCTACCTGTGAACCTGTAATACTCCTATTGAGATGAATCATGGCCTGGCTATCTATCCTGATCAGGTTCCAACTAACAAGGAGAGATATCAGAGACTAGTGGGGAAGTTGATTTATCTGACTCATACTAGGCCTGATCTATCATATGCGATTAGTGTTGTCGATCGGTTTATGCACAATCCAAGTTATAGACACATGAATGCAGTGAATCGTATTTTGGCTTATCTAAAGTCCTCTCCAGGTAAAGGTATTATGTTCTCCAAACATGGGCACTTGGATATTGTTGGTTACACAGACTCTGACTTTGGTGGCTCTAAGTTAGATAGAAAGTCTACTTCAGGCTATGTGTCATTTGTTGGAGGTAATTTGGTGACTTGGAGGAGTAAGAAACAGAATGTAGTGTCATTATCTAGTGCAGAAGCTGAATACAGGGCTCTTCATCATGCAACCACAGAGCTTGCTTGGTTAAAAATTCTCTTGACAGAACTCAGGTTTGGTCCAAAGAAACCTATGTTACTGTATTGTGATAACACAGCAGCCATTGAGATCGCTAACAATCCAGTTCAACATGATCGAACTAAGCACATTGAACTTGACAGGAATTATATCAAGGATAGTCTGGATTCTGGTATGATAGAGGTTCCGTACATTAAGAGTGCAGAGCAACTGGCTGACATAATGACTCATGCTGTTACTAGTGGACCATTTTATGCATCATTGTCCAAGTTAGGCATGTGTAATATCTATGCACCAACTTGAGGGGGAGACTTAGCATATATAGCTGCACATATTTAGGAATTATAGCTGTATTTATTTCCTGTAATTGTTTCTATATTTGTAATGTATAGTTGGCTTACCTTAAATAGGTCTAGGTATCTTGTATAAAGACCTTAAGATATATGGAATAAACACAAGAGTGTTTTTCAGCCAATTATTAATTATATTGAAATTGATTGTCATTTCATTCGTGAAAAGATCTAACAAGGTTTGATCACTACAGGTCATGTGAAGACTGGAGAACAATTAGGTGATTTATTCACAAAGGCTCTTAACGGGGTCCGGATTGATTATCTATGTAACAAGTTGGGCATGATTAATATCTATGCTCCAGCTTGAGAGGGGAGTGTTACAGATTGTATATAGGCTGATTTGTAGGGATTAGATTGTTAACAAATATAAGCTGCTTTGTAGGCTAACTAATAGGAATTAGAGGGCTGATTTATTGTAATTAATATAGGATATTTTACTTCCTATTATAGGATTTCTATACTTGTATATATACCCTTATAATTGATGAATAAAAGACAAGCAATTCATTCTCTTGTTCTGAAACTTACAATCAGCATTAGGATATATTTGCCAATAGTTATTCAGGACTCCTCCACTTGTTAATTAGCAGTATTAGAACACACCAACGTCTATATTTCAATAATTCTGCTAGTTTTTTGTTTTAATAAATAATTTTTAAATTTGAATTTTTCACAAGACCAGAGCCCTTGAGATTTTGTATGTTATTAAGTTCAACTATCTTTTTGTTTCGGTTTTCCCTTTAAAAGACACAATTTGTCGTGCAACATTTTTTTTTTTCTTACTTGAGTAATTTTCATCCTCTTATTCTAGACCTACTAAGGCATTATTTCTTTGCAAGTTTATGCAGTAATCTATGCTGAACATTTCCAAATCATAATCAGCGTGTTGCCATAATTCATCGTTTTAACATTTCCTTGCACAATAATACATTTGTAAGAAATGTTTTACCATACATCTGTTTTGTCATTCACATGCTACTCACAAGTTCAACAGTAGCATTTAGTTGAGTAGAAAATCAAATCCTATTCTACCTTAATCAGAATACTATGTCTAATTAATGGCAGATATTTCCTACGAACCGTATATCAGCATTTCATTTTACATACTTTGTGATGCAGCTTCAGATCTTCTGTTACTCTCTATTACATCCTCTATTACATTGTTAAGAATTCAACACCTTTGCACTAATTAATCAACTCCCACGAACCCAATTTCTGTCCTTGGCTAACTTACAGCGAACATTAACTAAAAAACTGATGCAAGAGCATATAATTAATTACCCAGAAAATCACCAAGAATAAAAGGGAAATAAAATTAAGAAGGCACAAAGAGATCAAAGAGGCAAGTTATTAATGCTTTTGAATAAATGTTATATATTATTTTAGTTGGAAGTAAACCACGGATACGGAAAGGGTTAAGAAGTCCATTAATTAGTGCAAAGGCCTCGAATTTCGAGAAGTGTATCAAAAAGAGTAACAGAAAATCTGAAGCTTTGTTACACATACAACAAACGACGTCTTTGCATGCCCATAAGATGCAACTAATTAATTTTTTCCCCCCAAAAATTGATGATCTATATTCATGTATATGAAACTCAAGAATGTAGGAATAAAGTACATGTTTTGCTGGAGGAATAAACATACTTGTAGAAAGAACATACATGGAGAAATAAAAAATCTTGGACTTATAAACCATTCTAAAAAGTGTATGATTTATAGAACACATGATCAGATTTTAACATAAGAGCCAAATAAACAAAATAGATAAAAATAAAAACAAAATCATTTGTATAAGAATATATACAAAACAAAATGAAAAAAAAAAAGACAAGATAAATACGGAACTCACATAAAGTGTATTTAATTGAACACAAAGTGTTGGTGTTGTCAAAACATTTATTTCTGTAGACTTTCTCACATCAGGTAGCCTTGGATCCTTTTGTTCCTTCTTTACTAAAGCCTTAATACCGCCTTCCCTAGAGTATCGTGTAAGAATTGGCACAGGTGGAACGATATCTTCCTTATTAGCTGAACAGCCAAAATAACATTCACCATGACTGGAAATATATAATATGGATAGTACTGAAAGAAATTTTAATCAATAATCTTAACATCTCTATATCCTCCCATAACTATGGAAACACATAAAAATAATAATAATAAATAGATAAATTAGGGGACAAAGTGAGAGCTAATCAAGGATGTGTTTGAAACCAATAAACAAGCTTAATAATTCAGTTTGTAAGTTATATGAGTTAGGATGCATGTGCACTGCAAACTGTACTTGCTGATTTCACACAACCATGAATACAAAGCAACATATTGTTGGCTCGTTTTTCTTTCTTAGTCATGTCAAAATAGTTAACACAAAAAATATGGGGTTTAATTGTTGGAGAAAAGAACATACCCAACTGATTGACAACATGCTTTGTGTACATTTGAAATGTATTGTCAATTCCACGACGGAGGCTGCTCAATTCAGATGATCTCATTGGAACCTTAAGAGCAAAAAATTGATCCACTGTCTGTACAGCAAGAAGAGTTGTTTTATTCTCAAGTCATTGAATTCTTTAACAAGGAAATCATAAAAAAATTCTTCAATTTCTAGTTTTCAGATGCCCATTCCAAGGCAATAGATTACATGCTCTCACCAAAACAACAAAACAAGTTGTACAACGGTGGTGGATGGAAGATGTAATACCTTGTCTAAAACTACCTTTATTATATGGGGAAAGTCATGCATGACATAACATTTTATGTGGCATTTGATAAATTGAACCATTTTCATAGGTATATGTGATCTATGAGTTGATTGTTTTATGAATTTATTTACTTTGATATAATTGTGTTGGTTGAGTTAGTTGAGCTTTTCTTTTATTGACTAGAATTTATTAAAAGGGAAAATAGAAGTGAGTGGGAGTTAAGGGAATTTGTTGGAGGAATATTTAAACAAAAATTCTTGTGGAATAGTGGTTAGAGCTTACTGGGTAATCTTTGGTGATTTAAGTTCAAATCCCAACTCTTGCAAACCCTTTCCTTTTCACTTTTGATAAATCATTTTTCCCTTATTTTCCCTTCTCTTGGCCGAAAATTCTAGGGGCTGCAGCCTTCTTATTTTCCAATTTACTAAAATAAGAGTTTTTGATTATTTTGAGTTTTAATAAAAATAATTTAATATAAATTAAATTCATAATATTCTCTAATTAATATTTTATTTCAAACTTTTAGGAAGTTCAATTATTTTATCATCTAGAATTTTCCAAAGATCTTACTCAAGGGTTTCATTATGGAAAAAGATTATAGGAACGTTTCTTTTGGAAACCATATTATAGCTACTACTTTCAAAAGAAGGAAAGTTTCCCAAAGTTGTTCCCTCTAAAAGAGTTTATTTAGAAATAAAGAGATCTTGTCCAAAGCTTTAAAGGAAATAAATATTCTCCCAAGATTTATGGCATTTTCAACACCTAGGGTTTAAGGAAAGGAAATTTCAGCTTTATTCTAAGAATCTAGATTTTATCACCTAATATAATTATTCCTCAATTAAATGTTTTTCCCTAAAATAAATTAGGGCATTACCTAAATTAATTCTTGGATTAACATCCCATTTTTATTAACTGAATTTTCTGGAATAAAACCAACCCTAACCGCCACCTTGATGAGTTTTTATTTCCTTTCAAGTTCCCTAAGTAAAGGGGGGAATTTCCCTAAGTAATCCTAATCAATCAAGGTTCCTTCAAGCTAATCAAAAACCAGAAACTTTCCCTTCTACCCACAAATTTTCGGCCACTGTTCACACACACTCACGAAAATTCCAGCAGCCTTGTCCTCCAATATTCTCTTGTTTTAGCTAAAATAACACCACCAAAAAGCTACCACATCTCTTCTCCAATTTTCGGCCAACACAAGAACCAAAAGGCAGCTTCTTTTCTCATCTCTTCCGCCCCTATTTTGGCCACAATAACAACCAGAAAACAGCCACAAAAAACCAGCCCAAAACCCCCATAAACCTTGCTGGAATTCAGCTACAGCAAAAGGGACATAAGCTGTCATCTTTTCCTTCTTGTGATCAAGAGACCGAAGCAAGATCAAACTCTACTAAACCCTAAACACCCTCTCCTGCCCAGAAATTCCAGCCACCAACCCCCTCCAATAACTCGGCCAAAACAGCACCAATCTCCACCAAAATCGAAACCTAAGAGCAAGGTAAGCAATTCTTCAAGCCCCTTCAACTTTTATTCAATTCTTCTTCTTCTTTTCTCCTAAATTTCGAACCAAAGGGGACTGATTTACCCCTATAATCTCCTGATCTTCGAATCAAGGAAACCAAGAGCCACCACTCAACTCTTCTTTCCAAAGTAAACTCCATCAAGCACCAAAGGCGCCAACTTTGCTCTTGTTGTGCCGTCAAAGAGGTATTTAAGGATTAACTTTACTGATTTAAATAAGCTTGATCTTATAGTGATGCTAATATACATGAAGTCTTGCATGAAAAGCATGAATAGATAGAATTGATGAGGTTTGATGGTGCAATATTGTGAACTAGGTGTATAGGGAGTAAAGCATGGTTAAGCATTGCTATGATGACCTAGAACTATTGTATGTTGAATAAAGATGTGATCTTTTGTTGCAGTTAGAGTTAATATATGGAATTGATGGTAGTTGATTATGGAGGTCATTATATAAGTTGATGTGAGCCGAGTGTAAGCATACATAGCTGAGATATATGACCATGGAAAGCATGGAGGTGATCTAATGAATTAATCCACCTAAGTGTTTTGGATGAATTAGATGATTAGTATGATCATAGGGATTCATGATGCATGAAAAGATAAGTGGATGCATATTTTGGTTCTAATTATAGAATCATTGATTCTAGATAAGGAAGAAAGTGAAAAAGAGATCAAGCATCACTTTGGTTGATTATTGAGAATATCCAAGTAAGTCCCTGCATAACTGTTTTGATAAATGTTATTTGTTTGCAAGCAATTTTTACAATGTTATTTGGAATTGATGTCAATATGATGTTTTGACAAGAGAATTGAAATGTTGGCTAAACATGATGACTTACACTGTGTTTTGATACTTGGGTTGGAAACGTATATGTTTTACTTTCTAAATGAGTTTATCAAAATTCAACTATTCAAACTCAAAAACGATTTCTTACACTACTACTAAAGAATTTGGAAACGCTATTACAAAAAACCACATTTTGCAATCAAGCTAATCAAAGACTTTCGAAAAAGGAAAAAATGATTCTACCCCTAAATGGGAAGCGTTGAGTACTCAGCGGAGGTAGGCTAGTAGTACTAGTTGAAGAGCAAGAGTGAGTCTTCTGGCCGGAGGCCACCTCCAGAAGATAAACTCAACTTAGAGAGGCAACAGTACTATATAGTCAGGCCGTCCGAGCTAGCATATTGGTCCATATGGACATTGTTGATCCGGATTGGACAACCGGAAAGTTAGGTATAGAGATGGGGGAGTACCTCACTTAGTGGATGGATCCCCCACTGCCCATTGTTGAAAGAATACATTAGGAAGCTATCATGGTGGTAACCATGATATGAATTGTGTTACTATATTGTTGAATCATTTACTAATCCCTACTTAAAGAATTATGAATGTAATGAAACGATGATTTATTGGGAACTGTTTTGGATTCATTGCAAGGCTCCTTTGTATAACTGTTATTGATGAGATTGACTTACAAACACAATTTTGTGATTTGGATAAACCTACATACATGAAATGGTTTCAATTGACACTTGCACACACGAGACTTATTGAGATGTCAATCTCACACTTTTTATATCATGATTTCAGGGGATTGCTTATACTAAGCAGGGTGAAGCGTCAGGAGATGAACTCCAGTTTATTTATTTATTTATGTTTTGAATTTATTTCAAAAGACGTTTGTTAGTTTTGATTTTTCAAACTTGAATAAGTTTTGCTTCCACATGTAATGAGATTATTTCTTTAATTTTATTTAGCCGTTTTTTTTTTCTTTTGTACCTCGTTATAAAGACCCCTGGTCCTTTGGACGGGGCGACATCCTGCACTATTTAGATACCTAAGGTGTGGGGTGTTATAGAAGAACTTCATGAATATGGTGCTAACACATAAAACAAGACTTAATTCTGACCCTTCCAATTTAAAGTGAGAATTTCTCTTGTCGTATCTTTGAAGATTTTACTAATTCATTCTGGTAGCAGATCGTGTATCAATTTTGCTCAACAATTCTTGCGACTTTATTTCGTTTTTGCTCAATTAACTTCATTTCCAGCATTGAATATTTGAAAAAGAAAATATTTAACAATCAAATCCCTCTTAAACTACGACAAACTGCTGTTGTTTTTTCTTGCAATTTACAAAGAACAGGAGTCCTGACTGAGAACATTTGTGAAAAAGTTGACCCACAGACGTATAGGAATACTAACCAACAGTCCTAAATCTGTTTTTCTCTAGATATGGATTTGAAAACAGTCAACTCCACTTTATTTCTATACATATAATTCATACTTAGGGAAATCAGTTGAACCTTTTTTTCTTTTTACTAGGATTGCATGCAAGAAAATTAACTGTTGCATCTTTTTTTTGAGGACAGTAATTTCCTTACATGGAAATATACCAGAATACATTAGTTATTGTTGTAAGAAATTGAGAGAGAATAATCTCTTTTTCATAATCTCAAAGGTTACAATGAGCTGATTGTAATACCCCATGTTAGACCGTCTTGGGTAAGTGAGGGAAAAGTCATGCATGTCATATTAAGTTATACCACATTTGATGATTTGAATTATTTTTCATGAAACTATTGGTTGTGGATTGCATGAATTAATTTGTTCTTGAAATAGTTTGATTGCTTGAGCTTTCATTTATTGAGGAGAGTTTATTGGAAAAAAAGGGCAAAGCAAGTGGGGAGAGCATTTAAACCTTGACGGGCTTGAGTTTGAATCCTAGCAATTTCAAATCCTTTTCATTCTCTTATTTTCCTTCATCCTTCCCTAACTTTTCCCTAGTTTGGCCGAAATCTCTAGGAGACTAGCCACTAGGAAATTAATTTCCTAAGAAGAGAAAAATAAATTAGGAGAGTGATTTATTTGAAAATTTTATAAAATATTTGAGAACAAATAAAATTGTTGGTTCTAATATCTTATCATAACCTTTTAGAGAATTTTAATAATATATTAGTAAAGAAAAGCATATATAAGAAAGCATATAGGTATTATTTTCAAGGAAATAAATTCTCATATTTTATCTTCTTTCAAATAATATTTTCTTAATGGAAATAAAAGACTTGGAGGTGAAATTAAATGGAGTATTTGTCTCTTGGATAAATCCAGGAATTTTCGAAGCCTTAGGGGAAATTTCAGTAGGCATGAATAGGAAACCAGAATTTTATTTCCTAATAACTATTTAATAGCTATTTCCTAATTAGAAGACCTAATTCCTCTCTAGGGTTTTCTGGAAAACTCCCTTCTAGCAGCCGCCACTTAGGGTAAAGACAACTTACCTAAAACACTCCCAAACCCTAGCTAAGATTGGCCAAGAAAACCCTAACCAACTAGGACTTGTCTTCAGCCAAAAGGAAACCAGAATTTCAGCCCTAGACCCTCAGAATTTTCGTCACTGTTCACACCTATTCAGCCAAAAATTTCCAGCACAAAATCTGCACAAAAGTGCCCTAGCTATCAAGCAGAAAAACAGCTGCACAAAGGCCCATTCTTCCTCTCCTATTTTCGCTATTATAGGGGCTCAAAACCCATCAGATTTTTCCTCTCTCCCTGTCCAGAATCTCAGCACCCTCAGCTACACAAACACTGCAGCCACCAACCCTAATTCCCCTCCAAAATCTCGGCAGCCCTAGAGAACACCAAAGCTGAACAATTTTCTGTTTTGATCAAGAAACCCTAGTAAGGCCAAAACTTCTTCAAACACCTATACCCTAAAGCACCTCAGCCTAACCTATCTCCTTCATCAATCAGCCTCAAACAAACCCTAGAAACCCTCCATTGCTCAGAAATTCCAGCCGCCAACCCTCCTCCACATCTGGACCAAAATAGCACCCAAAACTCCATCAAAGCTGAAAACCAACTCTAAGGTAAGCAACTCCTCAACTCTTCATCAACTCCTCTTCAATTCCTCTCGTCTTCTTCTCCTAAATCTCGATCATAAGGGACTGATTTTACCCATTCTTTGGGGAGTCTTGATCAAGGACATCCAAGCCATCCAACCTCTTCAACTAGTGATCGAACTCAAGCTAGTCAACAAGGAGTTGCCGTGATTTAAGTCTAAATCGCTAAGAGGTAATCAAGATCCTATTTTTATTGATTTACAAGGTCTTAAACTTCAAAATATTGACTTAAGGATGCTTATGGAGTCTAGTATGAACGCATGAATATATTAGATTGATGAACATGTTGATGAAAGCCATAGACAAAGCATGTATGAGATAGGACATTGATGTATCTTGCCATGATGAACCTAGATTCATGCTAAATAGGCAAAAGATGAGATCTTTTAATGTTTATGGGGCTATTTATAATGATTTTATGTTAGTTTAATATGGAAGAGGTCATATGAAGAATTGATCTAGATCAATGCACGGTCATGATCAATAGAATCGTAAAGGAAAGTTATATATGTGATTTAGTGAATCAAATACCATGGATGCAATAGGTAAATAATAAAATCCTGAAGAGTCATGTTGTATGAAATAATGGGTGGAATGATTAAATCCTAATTGCGGGGTTATTTGCTCTAGATAAGAAAGGAGAGGAAATTAGAGCAATCGATTGAGTTGGATTTGGCTGTGATATACCCAGGTAAGTCCCTGCATAACTGTTTTGATACAAGTTATATGTTTGCAAGCAATTTTTACAATGTTATTTGGAATTGATGTCAATATGATGTTTTGACGCAAGGATTGAGCCTTGACTAAAAATGATGAGTTATACTGGATTGTTGTGAGACTTGGATTGGAAACGTGGATGTTCTATTTTCAAAACGAATTTGCTAAATGTTAATTGTTCAACATCAAAATGATTTCTTACCCTATTTACTAAACGATTTGGAAACGCTATTGCGAAAAACCACGTTTTGCAATCAAACTAATCAAAGACTTTCGAGAAAGGGAAAAATGATTCTGCCCCTAATCGGGGAGCGTTGAGTACTCAGCGGGGGTAGGCTAGTAGTACTAGTTTCGAAGAGTAAGAGTGAGTCTTCTGGCAGGTGGCCACCTCCAGAAGATAAACTCAACTTGGAGAGGCGACAGTACTACTTAGTCAGGCCGGTCCGAGCTAGCCTATTGGTCCATGTGGACACTGATGACCCGGATTGGACAACCGGAGTATTAGGTGAAGAGATGGAGGAGTATCTCACCTGGTGGGTGAATTCCCCACTGCCCATTGTTGAAAGAATACATTGGGAAGCTATCATGGTGGTAACCATGATATGGATTGTGTTACTATATTGTTGAATCGTTTGCTAATCCCTATTTAATGAATAATGATTGTGATGAAACAATGATTTATTGTGAACTGTTTTGGATTGATTGAGCAAGGCTCCTTTTTATGACGGTTATTGATGAGATTGGCTTGCAAACACGATTTTGTGGTTTTGATAAATCTGCATACATGAAATGGTTTTAACTGACATTTGCACACACGGGACTTACTGAGATGTCAATCTCACACCATTTATATCATGATTTCAGGAGATTGATTTCAGTGAGCGGGGTGAAGCTAGGGTTGAGCTCCAATTTATTTATTTAGTTGTGGTTGAATTTATTTCAAGAGACGCTTGTTAGTTTTGATTTTCCAGACTTGTATAAGTTTTGCTTTCAGATGTAATGGAATTATCCTTTTAATTTTATTTAGCAGTTTTCATTTTATTTTGTACCTTGTTATAAAGACCCCTGGTCCTTTGGACGGGGCGACATCCTGCCCTATCTAGGTACCTCGGGTGTGGGGTGTTACACTGATTATACACAAGCTGCCTAAGGCAAATATATGACAATTACCTTAATAAATTGATTCACAAAATCTCCTAATCAATCCCCTAATTACTGCACACAAAATCTCCTAATAACTGATTACAAAATCCCTTAATTTAAGGGTTAAACTTCTCTAATTTTAGTGTTACAATATTTACATCCTTACTTTCTTAAAATACACCCTTTAGCCATATTCTGCCACACTCCCCCTCAAGTTGGTGAATAGATATTCTCCATTCCAAGCTTGGATATAATATTTTCAAACACTGGACCACTTAACTCTTGGGTTAACACATCAGCAAGCTGATCATTTGTAGACACATAAGGTATGCAGATCAATCCACTCTCCAATTTCTCCTTGATAAAATGTCTATCAATTTCGATATACTTTGTCCGATCATGCTGCACATGATTGTAAGCTATGCTAATTGCAGACTTATTATTGCAGTAAAGTCTCATTAGACCCTCCAACTTGATCCTTATGTCTTGTAGAATGATCTTTAACCAAAGTAACTTACATACTCCTTGAGTCATCACTCGAAACTCAACCTCTGCACTAGACCGTGCTACTACATTTTGTTTTTTACTCCTTCGTGTCACAAGATTTCCACCAAGAAACATACAATATCTAGTGGTTGACCTTCTATCAATCAATGACCCAGCATAATCCGAATCTGTATAGGCTTCAAGCATTAGACCCCCATTTCTCCTAAAAAGAAGTCCTCTTCTTGGTGTACCTTTAAGATACTGTAACACCCTGTGTGCTGCTCGAAGATGAACCCCTTTTGGACTGTGCATAAATTGACTAATCACACTCACAGCATAAGCTATATCCGGTCGTGTGTGAGACAAATAAATGAGCCTTCTGACCAAACATTGATATACCCTTTTGTCCACCATAGCACTTTCCTCTGCTAGTCCAAGCTTTACATTTGGATCTATCGGAGTACACACTGGTTTGCATGCTATTTTTCCTGTCTCTTTGAGTAGATCAATTACATATTTTTGTTGAGAGAGAAAAATATCCTTCTCTGAATGTGCCACTTCAATTCCGAGAAAATACTTTAGCTTCCCAAGTGTTTTAATCTCGAATTCTTTTGCCAAGCACTCACTCAAAGAACGTCTCTCCTCATCATCACTTCCTGTAACAATTATGTCATCCACATAAACTAAGAAAACCCTGACCCCTCCTAAAGACAAATGCTTGATGACCAAAGTATGATCTCCTTGACTTTGCTTGTATCCTAACATCACCATAACCTTGGCAAACCTGCCGAACCATGCTCGAGGAGATTGTTTAAGCCCATACAATACCTTCCTTAACCTATAGACTGTATGATCAACAACTCTCTTCCCATAACCTGGAGGAATCTCCATATATATCTCCTCCTGGAGATTTCCATGCAAGAAAGCATTTTTTACATCAAACTGCTGTAAATCCCATCCAAAGTTGGCTGCCAAAGATAATAGGACTCGAACAGTATTCAATTTTGCAACTGGGACAAAAGTCTCTAGATAGTCCACTCCATAAGTCTGAGTATAACATTTGGCAACCATCATTGCCTTGTATCTTTTCACTGAACCATCAGCTCTATATTTCACTGTATACACCCATTTACACCCCACTGGTTTCTTCCCTGCTGGTAACTCCACAAGCTCCCGTGTTTTGTTCTTTTCCAGTGCTTCCATTTCTACATTCATAGCTTGTTTCCATTTTTCATTAGACAAAGCTTCGGATAGATTGGAAGGAACGACAATGGTTTCTAGGTTACTGAGGAAGGCTCTATGTGATGGAAAAAAATGTTGAAAAGACAAGAAGAGTGCAAGGGGGTATAAAGGTCTTTTAGTGCACTCTCTCGCACTTTTTCTCAATGCAATGGGCAAGTCTATGTCACTATTACCCCTATGGATCTCACTCTATACCTCTAGTTCTGTTTCAAATTGTAATGTGGGTTCAGAAGTTATTACCTGATCAGACACTTGGACTTGCGTAGGGTTGGGGGCAGCTGTCTTTTTCCTTGTATACATCTTTCCTTTGCCATATCTAACATCCTTTGGACCAGACTCAGTGTCAGATTGAGCAAATACAAGTTCAGAGGAGACTGTGACAGACTTAGATAGCTCAGAGTGAACTGAGACAGGATCACTAGTGGATGAGGAAGTAGGATAATTTGAAGTTGAAAGATCCAATAACAAGTCAAAACCCAAACTCTCATTTTCTCTCACAAACTACTCCCCCTAAAGATAAAAGTTTGGAAAGTAAGATTCACGTTCATTGAATGTAACATCCATAGAAACAAAGGATTTTCGGGAGGGTAGATGATATCACTCGTATCCTTTTTAGGTTGACGAATATCCCACAAATACACATTTTATAGGCCTTAGATCCAATTTCCCTCGGTTGTAACTGTGAACAAGGACAAAGGATGTACATTCAAACACTCTAGGAACAAGATTATTTGTGGTGTTGAAGTTAGGAAAGAAAGTGGACAATACATCTGTTACAGATTGTATATAGGCTGATTTGTAGGGATTAGATTGATTGTTACAGATTGTATATAGGCTGATTTGTAGGGATTAGATTGTTAACAAATATAGGCTGATTTGTTGGCTAAATAATAGGAATTAGAGGGCTGATTTATTGTAATTAATATAGGATATTTTACTTCCTATTATAGGATCTCTATACTTGTATATATACCCTTATAATTGATGAATAAAAGATAAGAAGTTTCATTTTCTTGTTCTGAAACTTATATGGTATCAGAGCCAAGGTTCTGTTCATAGATATTTTTTTCTGGGTTGTTGGGTGTGAGAGAGGCTGCTGTCGTATTCAAGGTGCAGGCTTTGGAGGTTCCTCTATAGACACCGCCAACTCAGGGAGGTACGTCGTGCCGATTAGCCAGCACCTAATGACTCCTTCTTGTGGGTAATCTATTATCTTGTTGACTTTTCTTAGCAATTATGTCTGACAAAAAGACTGGAATTGTTTCTGATATGGTTCCGTTGGTTTCAAAAATCACGGACCATAAATTAAATGGAATTAATTTTCTTGATTGGAACCATATGATTGAATTATATCTACTCAGTATGTCTATGGATGGTCATCTAACTGATGATCCACCTACGGATGACTCTAGATTGTCGTGGATGAGAGACGATGCTCGTTTGTATAAACAAATTCGTAATTCTATTGATAGTGAGGTGGTTGGTCTGGTTACTCATTGTAAGATAATGAAAAAATTAATGAACTATTTGCAGTTCTTTTATTCTGGAAAAGTAAATTTCTCTCGTATCTATGATGTTTGCAAGGAGTTTTACAGGGCAGATAAAGGAGATAAGTCTCTCACCAGTTATTTTATGGACTTCAAGAAAACTTATGAAGAGCTCAATACGTTGCTTCCCTTCAGTACTGATGTGAAAGAACAACGGAATCAGTGAAAGAAGATGGCTTTTATGAGTTTTCTAGCCGGTCTTCCATCTGAATTTGAGACTGCCAAATCTCAAATTCTTTCCAGTTCAGAAATTTCCTGTCTAGAAGATGTCTTTCGGAGAGTTCTCCGTACAGACAATACGTTACCTGTTCTATCTACTCAGCCTAACAGTGTTCTTCTTAGCCGTACTACCACATCTGACTCAGGAAGACAACACTACAATAGTGGTGGCAACCGTAAGAGCGTGGGGTCAGGGTCCAACACCTCTAATAAGACTACTAGAAATCGTGGACAGGAGCAAGGAGAAATGGTATGTCACTATTGTCACAAACCAGGTCATATCAAGCGGGACTGTCAGAAGCTGCATTATAAGAAAGCTCAGTCTGCCCATATTGCATCCAGTTCTGAGATCTTTGAAAAGTCTGTTACAATATCTGCGGATGAGTATGCCAGATTGACTCAGTTTCAAGCAACAGTGAAACAGCCATCCGGTCTTCTTACTGCTCTTGTCAAGACAGGTACACCTAATACATGTCGTGTTTCCTCTTCTTCAAAATGGGTCATTGATTCTGGTGCTACAGATCACATGACAGGTAATCCCAGTTTACTTTCTAACTTTCAGCCACATAAATCTATCACTCCTGTTACTTTAGCCGATGGTTCAACATCTAGTGTTATTGGGTCTGAAACCACCAATCCCACATCATCTCTCCGTTTATCATCTGTTCTAAGTCTACCACAACTGTCTTTTAATTTGATTTCTGTCAGCAAACTTACTCGTGCCCTTAATTGTTGTCTCTCATTTTTTCCTTGTTATTGTTTATTTCATGATCTCATGACGAAAAAGATTATTGGTAAAGGACATGAGTCTGACGGTCTCTACATTCTTGATACACTGAAACCAGGGTCTATAGCATGTGCCAGAACAGTCTCTCCTTTTGACGCACATTGTCGATTGGGTCATCCTTCGCTTTCCATGTTAAAGAAACTTTGTCCTCAATTTTCAAACATTAATTCATTAGATTGTGAGTCTTGTCAATTTGCTAAACACCATCATCTTAGTTCTAGTCCTAAAGTCAATAAGCGAGCTACTGCTCCCTTTGAGTTAGTACATTATGATGTTTAGGGTCCTTGTCTAGTTACCTCTAAAACTGGTTTCAGATATTTTGTTACTTTTGTTGATGATTATTCTAGAATGACATGGATTTATTTGACGAAAAATTGCTCAGAATTATTTTGTCACTTTTCTTCCTTTTGTGCTGAAATTCGCACCCAATTTTGTAAACCTATACAAATCTTAAGAAGTGATAATGTAAAAGAATATTTTTCCAGTAATTTTCAAAAATACATGCTTGAGCAGGGTATTCTCCATCAGACTTCTTATGTTGACACCCCTTCTCAAAATGGGGTTGCTGAGAGAAAGAATAGGCATCTTGAATCTTCTAGAGCTTTGTTATTTCAAATGCAGGTTCCTAAATGCTTCTGGGCTGATACTGTGTCTACTGCTTGTTTTCTAATCAATCGTATGCCTTCCACTGTTTTGTCTGGTAATACTCCTTTCTACAATCTATTTCCAAATAAACAATTGTTTCCTATAGAACCAAAGATATTCGGTTGTACTTGTTTTGTTCGGGATGTTCGTCCTCATGTTACAAAACTGGATCCTAAGTCCATAAAGTGTATGTTTCTGGGTTATTCCCGTGTGCAAAAAGGGTATCGTTGTTATTGTCCTAGTCTCGGTAAGTATCTTGTGTCTGCTGATGTTACTTTTTTGGAACAAACACCTTTATCTTCATCTTCAGGTTCTGTGAGTTAGGGGGAGGATGATGATTTGTTAATCTATGATGTCATACCCAATTTAGGTCCACCTCCCTCTACACCAGTTAAGCCTCCCATCAAATACACCTACTCGCGTAGCCCACATCCGCCACGTTCTGACTTGGTTGTTGAGTCTCCAGAAACTTCGTCATCAGATCCGACAACCAAAGATGATCTTGATCTTCCTATTGCTCAGAGAAAAGGTAAACGTACATGTACTTACCCAATCTCTTCAGTTGTTTCTTACAATCATTTGTCTTCCTCTTCTTGTGCTTTTCTTACATCCCTCGACACTGTTTTTGTACCTAAAACTGTTCGAGAGGCATTAGCTCATCCCGGATAGCGGAATGCTATGATTGAGGAAATGAATGCTCTAGGTGTCAATGGTACATGGACTTTGGTTACCTTACCTGCAGGTAAACAAGCTATTAGATGTAAATGGGTGTTTACTGTCAAAATTAATCCTAATGGCTCCATTTCTCGATTGAAAGCTAGACTTGTTGCTAAAGGATATGCTCAGACCTGTGGAATGGACAACGTTTGGTAGGAAAGTTCATTTACGTGTCTCACATACGACCGGATATAGCTTATGCAGTGAGTGTGATTCGTCAATTCATGCACAGTGCAAAAGAGGTTCATGTTCGAGTGGCACACAGAGTGATGCAATATCTTAAAGGTACACTAGGAAGAGGAATTTTCTTTAGGAGAAATGAGAGTCTAACGCTTGAAGCATATACAAATGCTAATTATGCTGGGTCATTAGCTGATAGAAGATAACTCCACCTATGAGCTCCACGGGTTTTGTCTGCGGTGTTCATTGCCGGTCTCAAGCTCGGATAAAGGAGGAGAGTTGCGGTAGGCTTGTGACGGCCAGCGTAAAACATAGTCACATCTATGACATGAACCAATCGATTGACTTCGTGGGGGCATTCCCTACTCAGCGACGCGCTGCACTTCCTAGACCCGGGTGTAGTGATAAATATGCGAGGGTTGCTAGCCGTGTCGGTCCCCGGATGCGGTGTCAAACAAGCAAGGGTGTAGGGTAAACAAGACAGTCTACAGGGATAGGATTCGTCTAGTTACATGAAATATAGAATCTTTGACCGGTAGATTGACAGAGCTAGTTGAGGTAATGCGGAGGAGAAAGATTAGCATTTTGTGTCTTCAGGAAACCAAGTGGGTAGGTGAGAAGGCGAGAGTAGTCGCTCCATGGGTTTATAAGCTTTGGTATTCAGGTAGAGTTAGAAATAGAAATGGAGTCGGGATTATTATTGATCGTAAGCTTATTGATGATGTGGTTGAAGTACAGAGGAAGAGTGATAGGATTTTGAGCATCAAGATCATGATTGGCAGCGAGATTACTAGTGTTATTAGTGCGTATGCGCCGCAAGTAGGACTCGATGATTCGGTTAGGCAACAGTTCTGGGATGATTTAGATAAGATTGTCCAGAGTGTACCGTGTGTAGAAAAGCTTTTCATTGGTGGTGATCTAAACGGACATGTAGGTACTGATAAGAGTGGGTTTGAGAGTGTTCATGGAGGTCGTGGTTTCTGAGCTAAAAACGAAGCAGAACTCGCTATTCTTGATTTTGCCTTGGCCTATGATTTGACCATAGCAAATACTTGGTTTAAGAAGAGAGATTCTCACTTAGTGACCTTTAGAAGCGGGTTAAATGCTAGTCAGATAGACTTCTTTATTATGAGGCGTAAGTTTCGTAGTGGGTGTACTGGATTGTAAAGTTATTCCAGGTGAGAGTGTAGTTACGCAACATAGGCTGTTGGTCCTCGATTTTAATTTTAGGAAAAAGAGTAAGCAGCAGAATTTTCGAGTTGACCCTAGGATTAGGTGGTGGAAGCTTCAGGGGGGTGAAAGAATAGCCTTTGTCAATAAGGTAGTTGAGGCGGATAATTGGTCTTCTGATATGGATTCGGATCCAGATACTATGTGGAGAAAGATGGCTCAATGTATTAGGACAGTAGCTAAGGACGTGCTTGGGGAATCTAAAGGAAAAATACCTCTTAACAAGGATGTGTCGTGGTGGAACAACGAAGTGAAAGAAGCCGTAAGGAGTAAAAGAGAGTGCTATAGAAACTTAGGAAGGTGTAGGAGTGATGAAAATTTTGAGAAATACAAGGTCGCGAGAAGAAAAGCTAAAGAAGCTGTCAGAAACGCAAGAGCCATAGTTTACACGGATTAATATGAAAAGTTAGATACCAAAGACGGAGAGAATAATATATATAGACTGGCGCATTACAAGGAGAAGAAGACGAGGGATATAGGTGTAGTGAAACGTGTAAAGGACGAAAACCACAATGTTTTAGTTAAGGATGAAGAAATAAAGGAGAGATGGAAATCATATTTTGATAAGTTATTCAACGGGAGTCAAGTCCAAGTTCCGAGTGTAGGTAGCCTGGCGCTTTCGAATAAAGAGGTCAACCGTGCATGGATTCGTTGTATTCAGAAGCATGAAGTCCATGATGCCCATAAAAGGATGAGTCCAAAAAAAGCTAGGACCGGATGCTATACCGATCGAGGTTTGGAAGTGTTTAGGAGATATAGGTGTTACGTGGCTGACAAGTCTGTTCAACAAGATATATAAAGTTAATAGGATGCCTACAGAGTGGAGGAAGAGTACTCTGATTCCTCTGTACAAGAATAAAGGAGATGTCCAGGATTGTGCCAATTACCGTGGGATTAAACTCATGAGTCATACTATGAAGCTTTGGGAGAGAGTGATTGAACAGAGGTTACGGGGCATTATACAAATTTCAGATAATCAGTTTGGTTTTATGCCTGGGCGTTCCACTACGGAGGCCATTCATTTATTACGGCAAATGATTGAATATCATAGGGAAAGAAAGAAAGATTTACATATGGTATTTATTGACCTGGAAAAAGCCTATGACAGGGTTCCTAGAGAAGTAGTTTGGTGGGTGCTGGCCAAGAAAGATGTATCAATAAAGTATATTACTCTCATTAAAGATATGTACGAGGGAGCATGTACAAGTGTAAGGATTGGCGCCGGAGTGACTGCAGAATTCCCTATTAATATCGGGGTGCATCAAGGATCAGCGCTTAGCCCTTTCCTCTCTGCAGCTGTTATGGATGAGTTGACCTGCACTATACAGGAGGTTGTGCCATGGTGTATGTTGTTTGCGGATGATATTGTATTAATTGATGAGACTAGCGCCGGTGTAAATGCTAAATTGGAGTTATGGCGGCAGACATTGGAATCCAAGGGTTTCAGAATTAGTAGGAGTAAAACAGAGTATATTGGATGCAAGTTTAGTGGTAGCAGAAACATAGCCCAGAGTGTAACTTTGGAAGGTAGAGATATACCGTTAGCTGATTGTTTTCGCTATCTAGGATCTATTATTCAGAAAGACGGAGAGCTCGATAGCGACGTTGCACATCGAGTTAAGGCGGGTTGGTTGAAATGGAGGAGTGCGACTGGTATTCTTTGTGATCGTAATGCACCGTTGAATTTAAAGGGAAAGTTTTACAAGGCAGTCGTACGACCTGCTTTGTTATATGGTACGGAATGTTGGGCAGCTAAAAGGTGTCATATTCAAAAAATGAAAGTAGCTGAGATGCTTATGTTACGGTGGATGTGTGGATATACTAGGAAGGATAAAGTTAGAAATGAGATCATTAGGGAAAAGATGGGTGTGGCATCTATTGAGAAAAAGATGAGAGAAAGTCGTCTGCGTTGGTTTGGACACGTTCAGAGAAGACCGAGGGATGCTCCTGTTAGGGCGATGGAGAGTGAGGCAGGATAGGTTAGACAGAGGGAAATGTAGAAGTAGGCTTAAAACGACATGGATAGAGGTAATTAAGAGAGATATGTCTTTGTTAGATTTGGATGACAGTATAACGTTCGATAGAAAAAAGTGGCGAGAGAGGATTCATGTGGATGACCACACGTTGCCTGACGTTGGTTCATGTAGCCGACCCCAAGTTACTTGGGATTAAGGCTTTGTTGTTGTTGTTGTATTAGCTGATAGAAGATCAACCACTAGATATTATATGTTCCTTAGTGGAAATCTTCTGACATGGAGGAGTAAAAAACAAAATGTGGTAGCACGGTCTAGTGTAGAGGCTGAGTTTCGAGCGATGGCTCAACGAGTATGTGAGTTACTTTGGTTGAAGATCATTCTACAAGATATAAGGATCAAGTTGGAGGGTCCGATAAGGCTTTACTATGATAATAAGTCTGCAATTAGCATAGCTCACAATCCTGTGCAGTATGATCGGACAAAGCATATCAAAATTGACAGGAATTTTATCAAGGAGGAATTGGAGAGTGGATTGATCTGCACACCTCATGTGTCTACAAATGATCAACTTACTAATGTGTTAACCAAAGGGTTAAATGGTCCAATGTTTGAAAGTATTGTATCTAAGCTGGGAATGGAAAATATCTATTCACTAGCTTAAGGTGGAGTGTGGGAAAATATGGCTAATATGTGTATTTTAAGAAAGTAATATTGTAAATATTATAACATTAGAATTAGACTCAATTAGAGAAGTTTGACCCTTAAATTAAGGGATTTTGTAATCAGTTATTGGGAGATCTTGTGAGCAGTAATTAGGAGATTGATTAGGAAATTTTGCAATCAATTTATTAGAGTAGTTGCGACATTTGTTTCTTAGGCGGCTTGTATATAAACAGCCCACTGTAAACTTTAAGGTATGATGAAAAGAGATTATTCTCTTCCAATTTCTTATATTAACTACTTATAAACCACTCAATTTTAAGCAAAAGTAGCCACTTGATTGTGATGTATCCATTACTGTTACAGACTCTAATCACATTAGCCACCATCTCCTTTTCTCACACATCACCCCACCTAGCCCGTGTATATTGAGTGGGCATAACTAATGAAGTGGATATTGGTTAGGGAGCTGCGAGGGAGGCGCAACGAGCATTTTAAGGAGGAAGAGGGGGATTGGTAGAGTGGAAGAGAGATGGTTGTGGTATAGCTATTGGACTTAGGTGGAGGGAGGGTTATTATCAAGATTGATGTAGGTGGGGATAGGGGAGCTATAAGAGAAAGGCTTTGGTGCATGTAATTGTTGAAAGATCTCGTAAATAATTGTGATTATGTACCATATTTGTTATACTCTATATTTAGAAGGTTATGAGCTGTATTAGTAATCTTAGGAATCACTTTTTATTTTCTTCCATATTAGGGTAGTTAGTTAAATAGTATATTTCTCCTTAATTAGGGAGATTAGCAGCCTTTCTTGTTCCTTGTTAAGCTCTTTAAATAGCTGTACATCAATATAGTAAAATCATTCAGCCTTCTTATATTTTTGTTCACTGTCTTTATGGTATCAGAGCAAAAATCCTAGGTTTGAATCTTTTTCCTTTTTCTCTCTAAAATGTCTGAAGTCACGTCTGAGACAAGCCAGCCTCTTCACTAGAGCTGTAAACGAACCGAACGTTCGCGAACAAAAGCTCGTTCGAACTCGTTCGTGTTCGAATAAGGCTCGTTTGTTTAATAAACGAACGAACTCGAACACGAACTCGAACTCGAATAATAAACGAACGAACTCGAACATGTTCACGAATATATTCGAACGTTCGCGAACATATTATATATATATTTAAATTAATTATATTTTATTAATTATTTTATTTTTATTTTATAATATTAAGATTTATTAAGAATAAATCTTATATTATAATTATAATATTAATATTAATATTAATAATATTATTATATAGTTTATTTAATATTATAATATTCAATTATTTTTAATTAAAATTTGAATTATTATTTTTATAAATTTTAAAATAAAAATATAAAATAAACGAACTCGAACGTTAATCGAGTTTTTCGAACTCGAACTTAAACGAACTCGAACATTATCAAACAATAATCGAACGAACTCGAACACGAACTCGAGCTCGAATAATAAACGAACGAACTCGAACAGCGTTCGATTATATTCGAACTCGAGCTCGAAAATGTGATGCTCGATTCGTTCGTGTTCGAATACAGCTCTACTCTTCACCCATCTCAGTTCAAACCTCAGAGAAATACATCTGAAAACCATCCTATTCAGATTACTACAATCTAACTAAATGGTGATAATTTTCTTCGATGGTCACAATCTGTTCGCATGTATCTCCGAGGAAGAGGAAAGATTAGCTATATCACAGGTGATACTAAGCAGCCTAACGTTAATGACAAAACTTATGCCATTTGGGATGCTGAAAACTCCATGGTAATGACATGGTTGGTCAATTCCATGACTGAAGAGATAAGTGCAAACTACCTATGTTACTCTACAGCCAAGGAATTATGGCACAATGTTTCAGAAATGTACTCTGATCTTGGAAATCAATCCCAAGTTTACGAGTTGACCCTACGATTTGGGGAAATTTGCCAAGGTGAGGATTCTGTGACAAAGTATTTCAATTCTCTTAAACGGATTTGGTAGGACCTGGACTTATTCAATGATTATGAGTGGAAATCAAATGATGACTACAACCAGTACAAGAAGATAGTGGATACTGGCCGAATCTTCAAATTTCTTGCAGGTCTAAATGTTGAATATGATGAGGTCCGTAGCCAAATAATTGGAAGAAATCCCCTGCCTCCAATTGGTGAAGTTTTTGCGGAGGTAAGGAGAGAAGAGAGTCGGAGACATGTGATGTTGGGAAAGAAGACTGCAGGTTCCACCGCGTCCATGGAAGGATCAACGCTGGCTATTCCTACAGCTTAAGTAAGCAGTAGAACTTCTCACAACTAGCGTGCAGAAGACAAAAACAACCTGCAATGTGACTACTGTGGAAAGCCACGCCATACTCGCGAAAAATGCTAGAGTTGCATGGTAAACCACCTAATGGTAAGGGAAACAAATCTGGTCAACATAGCACACCTACAGCAAATGAGGCTGAGTCATCTCCATTTAGTAAAGAGCAATTAAGTCATCTTCTTAAGCTGCTGAAATCTTGCTCATCATCTAATGCTCCTATCGGTTCTATGGCACAAACAGGTAGTAATTCTTTAGCTTTATTTGTTCTAGGAAGTACTACTCCTTGGATCATAGATTCAGGAGCTTTTGATCATATGACAAGCTGTGATACCCCAATCCCACATGGGATTGGGATGAGAAGTGTGTCTGGTATATAAGGATGAGCCTAAGTACCCATTGTCAACTTGGGATATCCATTTTGGCCCAGCGAGGATGACGGCCAAGTAGTTGACCGTGGGTGCTACCAGGCCCATAGTCGCGCTCCCGGGTCCACGGGCACAGGACGTGACACAAGCTGTTCTCAATTGTTCAATTCGTATTATCCATGTTCGGTTCCGAAAAAACCAGAATAGCTGATGGCAATTTTTCACCTATTGCAGGCAAAGGAAATATTAAAATTTCAGAAAAAATCTCTTTGAAATCAGTTTTACATGTTCCGAAACTTGCATGTAATCTTCTTTCCGTTAGCAAATTGTCTAAAGACTCTGATTATTCCATTCTTTTTTCTCCTTCCAATTGTGTTTTTCAGGACCAGAACTCGGGGAAGATGATTGGAACTGCTAGAGAAATAAATGAGCTGTACTACTATGATGGAACTGGTTCTGGGAATAAAACAGCTCATGGATTAGGTAGTACAAGTTCAAGCTTTGTCTATGATCAAGTTATGTTATGGCATAAAAGATTAGGGCATCCTAACTTTCCATTTCTCAAATCTTTATTTCCTGAATTATTTAAAGGTATTGATTGTTCAAAACTTCATTGTGAAGCTTGTAATTTAGCTAAAAGTCATCGTGTTTCGTTTCCAATAAAACCATATTCTGCTTCAAAACCATTTTATTTGTTGCATAGTGATGTTTGGGGCCCATCCAAAGTTAACACACTTTCCGGAAAAAAAATAGTTTGTAACATTTATTGATGATCACACACGAGTTTGCTGGGTTTCTTTGTTGGAAAAGAAATCTGAAGTTGAACAACGATTTAAAGATTTTTTCCACATGGTTGACAATCAATTTCAAACAAAAATTGGCATTCTAAGAACGGATAATGGGACTGAATATTTCAACAAATATTTGAGAACATTCATTTTGGAAAAAGGTATTCTGCATCAATCCACTTGTCGTGACACACCACAACAAAATGGTATTGCTGAAAGAAAAAAAAGGCATTTACTTGAAGTTGCTCGGGCACTTATGTTTTCCATGAATGTTCCTAAATATCTTTGGGGTAATGCACTCCTAACCTCTTGTTATTTAATAAACAGAATGCCATCTCGAGTTCTTAAATTTCAAACACCTTTACAAGTTTTGAAAAACTATTTTTCCACATCTAAAATAACAGCAGATCTCCCTTTAAAGGTTTTTGGATGTGTTTGCTATGTGCATGTCCCAAATGTGTTTCGCTCAAAACTTGATCCCAAATCTGAAAAATGTGTTTTTATTGGTTGTGCTTCTAATAAACGTGGGTACAAGTGTTTTAATCCAGTCACAAAGAAATTTTTTGAGACATGGATGTCATGTTTGTCGAGGATCACTCTTTTTTTCAAAAAAAATTTCTTCAGGGGGGGAACTTAGTTGAAGAAAATAATTTTTGGGGAAACTTTACCCATTTCTTTAACTAATTCTAATATGGAAACTAGGGTCAGCACTATTAATCCTACTTTGCCAGATGTTACTTTATCAGAGACAGCGGAAGAAGTACTTCCAACGGATCATAATCCAGTATCTTAATCCTCAACATGAGCTGCAGGTTTATACTAGGAAGAAATTTCATAAAGTTACTACAGCCCCAGTTATTCCTTCAGCAGATGATCAATCAGCTTTGCCGAATAATGGCCCTACAAGAGTAACCTTCCCTCTACTTCCACTCCCTCTGATCTTGATCTTCCAATTGCTTTAAGAAAAGGAATCCGGACATGCACTAAACATCCTATCACACAATACTTGTCATATGAAAAACTGTCAAAAAATCATAGAGCATTTGTGTCTAGGATTTCTAATATGCTTGTTCCAAGAACTGTTCAGGAAGCATTAGGTGACCCGAGTTGGAGATTAGCTGTGATGGAAGAAATAATTGCTCTTAAAAGAAATAAAACTTGGATTGTCATTGATCTACCCAAAGACCAAAAGATGATTGAGTGCAAATGGGTGTTCACGGTGAAGTTTAAAGCTGATGAAGTGTGGAGAGATACAAAGCGAGACTAGTAGCAAAAGGATTTACTCAAACTCATGGTATTGATTACCAAGAGACTTTTGCTCATGTTGCTAAAATTAACTCTATTAGAGTACTTCTTTTCTCCTGCACTTAACTTCAACTAGCCACTTCATCAATTTGATGTAAAGAATGCGTTTTTAAATGGAGAATTGCAAGAAGAAGTATATATGGACCTGCCACCCGGATTTGAAGAAAAACTTGGAAAAGGCAAAGTGTGCAAATTAAAAAAGTCTCTATGGATTAAAGCAGTCTCCTAGAGCTTGGTTTGAGCATTTTGGTGATGTTATCAAGAGACATGGTTTCTCTCAAAGCCAAGCTGATCACACCCTGTTTTTTAAACATTCCATCAAAGGTAAAGTAGCTATTCTGATTGTGTATGTAGATGACATAATCATGACAGGGGATGATTCTCTTGAGATTAGCAACTTGGGGAGGAAACTTGAAGCCGAATTTGATATTAAGGACTTGGGAAAGCTGAAATATTTCCTTGGGATGGAGTTTGCAAGATCCAAGGAGGGAATTTTTGTCAACCAACGTAAGCATGTGCTTGATTTACTCAAAGAAACAGGAATGACAGGTTGTAAAGGCAGCAGATACGCCAATCAAACCTAATGTAAAGTTGAAAACAGCAGCAGCTAATGAAGTAATGGACAAAGAACGTTATCAAAGATTGGTAGGGCGACTAATCTATTTGGCTCACACTCGACCTGACATAGCTTTTGTAGTGAGTGTTGAGTCAATTCATGCATTCACCTGCAGCTACTCACTTTGAAGCCGTATTCAGAATTTTGAGATACATCAAAAGAACTCTTGGAAAAGGACTTTTGTTCAATAAAGGAGAACATCGTCTGATAGAGGCCTACACAGATGCAGATTGGGCAGGAGATGTAAATGATAGAAGATCCACCTCAGGTTATTGTACCTTTGTAGGCAGAAATCTGGTTACTTGGAAAAATAAAAAAACAAAGTGTGGTGGCAAGGAGTAGTGCTGGAGCAGAATTCCACTCTGTGGCACATAGATTCTGTGAAGTGTTATGGATAAAAAGACTCCTAGAAGAATTGAAGATTCCTATACCAGCACCTATTAAAGTTTACTGTGACAACAAGGCTGCAATCTCTATAGCTCATAATCCAGTTCTAGATGACAGAACAAAACATGTAGAAGTTGACAAACATTTCATCAAGGAGAAGATAGATAGTGGCGTGATATGTATGTCCTACATACCCACTGCTAGTCAAACAGCAGATATACTAACAAAAGGTCTTCCCAAGGTGCAACACAAGAATCTAGTTAGCAAGCTTGCCATGAGTGACATCTTCATGCCAGCTTGAGGGGGAGTGTTGAAAGATCTCGTAAATAATTGTGATTACGTACCATATTTGTTAAACTCTATATTTAGAAGTTTATGAGCTGTATTAGTAATCTTAGGAATCACTTTTTATTTTCTTCTATATCAGGGTAGTTAGTTGAATAGTATATTTCTCCTTAATTAGGGAGATTAGCTGCCTTTCTTGTTCCTTGTTAAGCTCTTTAAATAGCTGTACATCAATATAGAAAAATCATTCAGCCTTCTTAAATTTTTGTTCACTGTCTTTAGTAATTGGAGCAAGTAACACTAATAGACACACGCCAATTATGTGAACTGAATGACTTATCGTTTATGAAGTTTGAAAATGTAATATATGCAATTGAAAATACTTCAACAAAACTGAGACCATTAGCAAATGTTAGGGACAAAAAATTATTGCTGCTAGCAGCCAAGTGCAGCTCACGACTTATTCTCTTAAGATTTAAGTGATATTCCGCAGGGGAGACCAAGATTCTCACAAGTCAAAAACCTTAATTTAAACGTGAAACCAAAAACATTTAGACTAAAATGAAACTGTAGTCAAACATTAGGGAAGAAAAATATGATTCTCTTGAACCCAAAATAGTATTGACAAAACAAAATGCAAGAGTATTAACAAAGACCTTGTTCTCCCCTAACCATAAACCCTTCCTGAGCCTTGCATATTTAAGCATTCTCAATTTGTCAGTGCACCACAATATGAAATGCAATTACCACTGAAATACACAACTATAAATAGAGAAAATTGGTTCCAAAATCAGAAAAGAAATGAGAAGAAATGACTGTTTAAATAAAGTAAATAAGCTGTATACCTCTTCCACAATTCTGTAGACTTCAACAATTGAACTACCATGCCTTTGCTGGGGTGAAACAGGAACCCATTTCTGGAAAAAAAAAATGAAAGAGTTAGTTCAATAATATAATCAGAGTTTCAGGAGGAACACAGGAATTGACAAGTAACAATCAAAATAAATTAAAACATTTAATAGCATATCTGCTATGGGAAAGCAGAACATATACGATGGAGTTATTGCAACCTACTTTAAAAAAGGGGGGGGTTAGTATACCCACTTTCATTTCCTATGTTGCCATATAAAACATAAAAGTAAAAGGGATCCAAGGTGAACAAAGAAAGAAAGAAGTGGGGAGAGAGAGGGAGAAAAGAAGGGAAGGAGGAGCCCATTTTGGTCCTATTGAGAGATTGGTAGTGAGATCAGAATCTCAAGGGCTCTTGTTGAAAAAGTTGAAGATATTAGCTGTATAAAGCTGTGTATATTAGCTGTAGGAAATCATTTATTATAACTGAAATTAGGCTATTTTTGGTAGATTGTATTAGTTGTAATTAGGCTCATAATTGTAGAGATTACATATGTAAGTACTTGGCCATTTAAGCCCGTGTAAAACAGATCACTAAAGAATTAAAATTAAAAAAAAAAAAAGAAGGAAACCTTTCTTCCTTCACGTTTGCTACATTGATTCTTGGAAACCCTAAAGTCTGCAGTACTCATGCACCTAAGTGCGAAAAGACAGTGCAAGCTTTGTTATGCCGAAACCTAAATGTTAAGTCAGCAACACTTCCAAATGCCACTTCTTCCCGTCACATCTGTCTTCATGACGATCTAGCCAGAACGTTTCACATTTTAGCAGGGAAAAGATTTTGCCCCCGGTGTATCTCAAAAGCAGAAAGCATAGAACTCATTCAAGAGAGCTTGGTGGTCTTAAGAATGGTTCGGGTGGTGCATTCGCTTATAAAGATCTTCATTAGTGTGTAAACCGATTGTATACCACCCCTGACAAACACCAAAATATGCAATATTCACTAGACAAAGAGCACTGCCTTGAGTGAAAGCTTCCACAGCCGGTTAACCATTTTATTATGGATAGGACACTTTTTTTAATTGATTTCCAGTCATAATAGATAGACTTTCATGCTGGTTATAACATTCATTCTATGTTCCCACAATGGATCCTATCAAATATTTCACATTTTCTATTATCATCTCTATTTCAGGTATTCGGGGAATCCTCCAAAATGTCCATTTCTCATTCCCTATGTTTTGTCTCTGTGGCTGCTAGAAAGATAAGTGAAGCCCCTTTTTCGACATTGACATGAAGACCCCCCACTAATATGGTCCGTTCAAGGCTATCATGAGGATAAAGACGCATTTTCCCTTTTAGATAGAACTTATAATAGCATTTGTCAGTGGTGACAGAGAGCCTTCAAAGATAGCTTTCAATTTAGGGAAGGAACGGTGCTTGCACGGTACGACAAGAGCAGCTAAGCCAGCCCTAGATGAAAGATGTAAATATCACCGCTAAGAAGTGCAAGAAATTGGAAGCGAATAATCTCTTTTCATTATATTTTAAAGATTACAATGAGCTGATTATATACAAGCTGCCTAAGGCACAAATATGGCAACTAGCCTCACAAATTGATCCACAAAATCTCCTAATCAATCCCCTAATTACTGCCCACAAAATCTCATAATCACTTATTACAAAATCCTCTAATTTAAGGGTCAAACTTCCCTAATTCTAGTGTTACAATATTTACAACAATACTTACCTAAAATACACCTTTTAGCCTTATTTTCCTACAGTCCCCCTCAAGCTAGTGAATAAATACTCTCCATTCCCAACTTGGATACAATATTTTCAAACAGTAGACCACTTAATCCTTTGGTTAACACATCAGCAAGCTGATCATTTGTAGACACATAAGGTGTGCAGAGCAATCCACTTTCCAATTTCTCCTTGATAAAACATCTGTCAATTTCAATATGCTTTGTCCGATCATACTCCACAGGATTGTGAGCTATGCTAATTGCAGACTTATTATCGCAGTAAAGTTTCATTGGGCCCTCCAACTTGATCCTTATGTCTTGTAGAATGATATTTAACCAAAGTAACTCACATACTCCTTGAGCCATCGCTTGAAACTCAGCCTCTGCACTAGACCGTGCTACTACATTTTGTTTTTTACTCCTCCATGTCACAAGATTTCCACCAAGGAACATACATTATCTAATGGTCGATCTTCTATCAATCAATGACCCAGCATAATCAGCATCTGTATAGGCTTCAAGCACTAGGCCCCCACTTCTCCTAAAAAGAAGTCCTCTTCCTGGTGTACCTTTAAGATATTGCAACACCCTGTGTGCTACTCGAAGATGAACCTCTTTTGGACAGTGCATAAATTAACTAATCACACTCACATAATAAGCGATATCCAGTCGTGTCTGGGACAAATAAATGAGTTTTCCTACCAAATGTTGATATACCCCTTTGTCCACCATAGCATCTTCTTCTACTAGTCCAAGCTTCATATTTGGATCTATTGGAGTACTCATTGGTTTGCATGCCGTTTTTCCTGTCTCCTTGAGTAGATTAGTTACATACTTCTGTTAAGAAAGAAAAATACCCATCTCTGAATGTGCCACTTCAATTCCGAGAAAATACTATAGCTTTCCAAGTGTCTTAATCTCGAATTCTTTTGCCAAAGACTCACTCAAAGAACGTCTCTTCCCATCATCACTTCCTGTAACAATTATGTCATCCACATAAACTAAGAGAACTGTGACTACCCCCTGAAGACGAATGCTTGATGAACAAAGTATGATCTCCTTGACTTTGCTTGTATCCTAACATCACCATAACTTTGGCAAACCTGCCGAACCATGCTCGAGGAGATTGTTTAAGCCCATACCATGCCTTCCTTAACCTACAGACTGTATGATCAGCAACTCCTTTTCCATAGCCTGGTGGTATCTCCATATATATCTCCTCCTGGAAATCTCCATGCCGTTTGTGTTTGGCAAGTTCACATTTTTCACAATGAAAAGACTCAACATCTTAATGTTGAAACAAAGATGGAAATAAAAGTTTTATAACTCGAAATGATGGATGTCCAAGTCGGCGATGATGGAACCAAATTTTTTCCTTATTGGATGGCAAAGACTCGAAAACAAATGACACTAACTGTTTACCCTTGGTGATGGTTGGTGGACTTGTTTCAAGGAAGTAGAGGCCACCCAGTTCTCTAGCATGTCCAATCGTCGTCCCCGAACTCTTTTCCTAAAATACACAACTATTATGATGAAAAATCACGACACATTGTAAGTCATGGGCAAGGTTTTAAATAGATATCAGATTGGTAGCAAGCTTCGGGATATGGAGAACATTTTTCAAGGTTAACAATGGGTTAATTTGGACACTTCCAATTCCTGCCACAGTGGTCAAAAAATCATCTATAGTGGCTATTTTTCTACTGCTCAGGCACGGGGAATAGGTGATGAAGATATTTGGTGAATGGGTCATATGGTCGATAACTTCTGAATCCATGATCTAAGAGGTAGAAAGGATTGTATCCGAAACATGGAATCCAATGGAAAGCGGAAGTGGTCAAAGAGTCATATACAGTGGCTATTTTTCTACTGCTCGAGCACGGGAAATAGGTGGTGAAGATATTTGGTGAATGGGTCATATGGTCGGTAGCTTCTGAATCCATGATCCAAGAGGTGGAAAGGATTGTATCCGAAACATGGAATCCAATGGAAAGTGGAAACTTACTTGAATATGCCATCGAATAGGTATCTGAGAGCTTTTCTAGACTACTAATGAGTGTTCTTAGCCTTTCCAATTCATCTTGGTTGAGACCAGCAATTTTGTGACTTTGGTAGCTCAACAATTTGGCCAGCCACTACATTGGCTTGTCTACTTTTGAATTGACCCCCGTTTTGTTCCCATTCTTGGCTGGGTGGCTTCCCATGAAGCTTCCAACAACGCTCACGAGTGTGCCGCCGCTTCTTGCAATATGTGCACCATAACTTGTCTCGATCTTGAGTCCTAGAGCCTCCTGTCTTCATGTCAAGCACTGGTTTTCTTTAATCACCAACAACCTTCTTTTTAGTGGATATATTGAGTTTATTTTCATTACTTGCAAACATTGCTGAGTTGACTGAAACTTGTGGCTCCAGCATCAGACTTCGCCTACTTTCCTCTCCTCGAACTATGGCTATGACCTCGTCAAAGCATGGGACTTCTGATTTCCCAAGAATCTGAACACGCACCTAATCAAATTCTAGATTCAACCCAACAAGGAAATTATAGACTCTATCCTGTTCAATGAAATTCTTCAAAACAGTAGCGTCATTTGGACACTTTGTCTTTATGACTGTATTGGTCTAACTCTTGCCACAGAGCACTTAATTGACTGGTGTACTCTGTGACTGTCTTATTCCCTTGCCTTGCTTCCGTCGTTTTGACCTTTACCTCATACACCTAAGCTACGTCCTTAGCCTTTGAGTATGTTAGTTAAATCGCATCCCATACTTCTTTGGCAGTGTTCAGAAACATGCATGTGTCGCTAATTTCTAGGGTCATGGATCCCCATAACCATGCCATAATCATTGAGTCCTCTTTCTCCCACGCTTCAAAGTTCGGATTAATGGACTTCGGACCCGTACCCATGAGATGGCTGATTTTCCCTTTGCCTTTCAAAATGGTCCGGACTAATTAGGACCACTTCAAATAATTTTTTCCGTTCAATTTGTATGCCGCTAGAACATGCTGCAACTCTCCGGGCTGCTATGAACGAACTACCTCCTCCGATTGGGCAGTAGTGGTCTCCGTAATTTCAGACATGCTACTCAGTACAAATCATTATCAAACAATTGGAAACAACACCAGGAATAAAGACCACCTATATAGCACCTATGAGAAAGAAAAATAGAGGAGAAATACCAGCAATTAAGGCTGGCTAGTCGTAGGAATTAGTATGAAAGAAATATCACAAGCAATTAAGGCCGGCCGACAGAAGAAGAAGAAGCAAAGAGTAGGCGCAAACAGAACAGTCAGAAGCAGTCCAAGATGAACAGCTCTGATACCATATAAGAAATTGAGAGAGAATAATCTCTTTTTCATATATCTCAAAAGTTACAATGAACTAATTATATACAAGCTGCCTAAGGTACAAATATGGCAACTACCCTAATAAATTGTTTCACAAAATCTCCTAATCACCCCTAATTACTGCCCACAAAATCTCCTAATCACTAATTACAAAATTCCTAATTTAAGGGCCAAACTTCCCTAATTCTAGTGTTACAATATTTACAGCATTACTTTCCTAAAATACACCTTTTAGCCATATTTTCCTACAGGAAGTCCTATGAACAGACCTTTTGGCCTCACACCCTTTGATCAGTCAACGAGTTTTCTTTCAGACAATGTTATAGGGAATGGAAATATACTTACCCAATAGCTGATACTTCCCTTAGGGCAATTGTCTCCCAAAGACACGAAAATCCTCGTCTATTTGGCCGGGAATGATTTTCATTCAAAAAGAAAGATATTGCCAACTCTAGTTGGCTGCTAGGAGATGATAAAGGGAGTGGGCTAATTTAAGGAGAGAGAAATGGATGTGGAAGAGCTCCATAGTAGAGAGACTTGACCTTCCTGACAACATGGATTTAGTGGGATATTTATTCAAGCTGACCAATGTCAAATAGTCTAATCTTTGCAATAGCCACCCAAAAAAAAAAAAAAAAAAACAGAGCACTGAAACCTCCCCTCATGTCTGAAGTTGCCTCTAAGACCACAAGTCTTCTGATGAACCAGCCCCAACTTAAATTAAAGCTCTGGAAACCGGTAGGAGTGTAATGCTCAAGAAAACACCATCTCGACCAGCCCAACTAAAAGCTCTGCATTCAATGTTGCCGAGGCCTATATCAACAAGCAGAATGGTCCAAACCTGCAGAGGAGTGAAGAAAAGCCCCAAGTGTGGTATGACCATTGCAACAAACCACGCCACACTAGGGAAACCTTATGGCATCTCCATGGTAAACCTGTAGACTAGAAGCTGAGGAACAAACGCCAACAGCTCTCTGCAAATGCCACTGCTGAACAACGAAGCAGATTGATCAACTCCTGCAAATGCCACTACTGAACAACGAAGCAGATTGATCAACTCCTGCAACTACTAAACTCTAATCCAGCTACTGGTACTCCTAATTGTTCTATGGTTCATGTAGATAGAAAATCAAACCCTTGGATCATTGATTCTGGAGCTTCTGATCATATGACAATATCCTATTTATTTCATTCGTATAACCCTTGTTCTATGTGATCGTAATATACTATTGAATCTAAAGGAAAAGTTCTACAGGACAGCCGTAAGACCTACTTTGCTATATGGCACGGAATATTGGGTAGTTAAAAGTTGTCATATTCAAAAAATGAAAATAGATGAGATGTATTTGTTACAGTGGATGTGTGGATATACTAAAAAGGATAGAGTCAGAAATGAGACTATTAGGGAAAAGGTGGGAGGGGTATCTATTGAGGAAAATATGAGAGAAAGCCGCCTGCGGTGGTTTGGACATATACAGAGAAGACCGAGGGATGCTCCTGTTAGGAGGATTGAGGAAGGGAGGCAGGATAGGTTAGACAGAGGTAGAGGCAGGTCTAAAATGACATGGATAGAGGTGATTAGGAGAGATATGTCTTTATTAGATTTGGATGAGAATACGACGGTCGATAGAAGGAAGTGGATAGAAAGGATTCATATGGATGACCACACGTTGCCTTACATAAGTTCATGTAGCCGACCCCAAATTTCTTGGGATTAATGTTTAATTTGTTGTATAACCCTTGTTCTGGAATGAAAAAGTTCATATTGCTAATGGTAGTTTCTCTTCCATTTCTAGACGAGGAAAAATTAATTCGTTTAAGAGTATATGTCTTCAATTTATACTCCATATTCCAAAACTCAAATGTTACCTTCTATCAGTTAGTAAAACTTTCAATAGACTCTAATTACTGTGTTATCTTTTTATGATTCTTCTTGTATTTTTCAAGACCAGAGGTCGGGGATAATATCTGGGAGAGCTAAAGGGATGGGCAAACTTTACTTCTTTGATAAGACCACTCCTAGTAATAAAAAGGCTCCAGCTTACAGCAGTATGAGTTTGAACCCTACTTTAGACAAAATAATGAAATGGCATCTTAGACTTGGCCATCCTAGTTTTTCTTACTTGAGACATTTATTTCTGATATGTTTAAAGGTGTTGATTGCTCTTTACTTCAATGTGAAACTTGTTGTTTATCAAAAAGTCATCAGACAAATTTTGCCCCTAAACTATACTATTCATCAAAACCATTTTTTCGCTTTTTTTTTTTTTAACTCGTGATGATGTTTAGGGGTCCTTCAAAATAAAAACATTATATGGAAAAAGGGGTTTTGAAACCTTTATTGATGATCACACAAGAAAAATAGACATTTACTTGAAGTTGCTAGGGCAATCATCTTTCAATGACGTTCCCAAATATTTAGGGGGGGGACGCTATTTTAATAGTGTCATATTTGATAAATAGAATGCCTTCTCGAGTTTTGAAATCAATGACTCCTCTAAACATGTAAAAGAAAACTTCCCAATTCTTCGAATGTCATCAGATATTCCCTTGAAGGCCTTTGGATGAATATGTTTTGTTCACATTCCAACCAAGTTTCAATCAAAATTGGATCCCAAATCTCAAAAATGAATTTTTATTGGATATACTTCAAATAAAAAAGGTTACAAGTGTTTTAATCCTGTGTCAAAGAAAACCTATGTTAGTATGGATTGATCTTCATGGGGAAAAAAAATATACCATTTTTCAACAAAAATCAACTTCAAGGGGGGTATAGCTTAGATGAAGATGATTTTTGGAAAGCATCTCAACCATTACCTAAATGATTCTAACACCAAATGTTTTTGAACAATAAATAATTGGTGAAAATAATTAAAATGGGGAGGTCATAGTCGTCAGATACCAGAAGTGATTTTGCCTAATACAAGGGAAAATACTGAAAACCCCTATTAACTAAGCCTCTAGTTTATTTTAAAAAAAGGTTTCATCAAAGGAAGACCATTCAAATTGACCCTCTAGCTTCTTCCCAAACTGGAGAACCAAGTAATGGTCTCCAAGAAACACAGGTAATTCCTAACCTTGACTCCAGTTTTTCATCGATAGAAGTTCAAGATCTGAATTTTGTAGATTTCGATCTTCCTATAGCCATCAGAAAAGAAGTCCGTTCCTATACAACAAAGCATCCCATTGCAAAATTTTTGTCTTATCAAAAAACGTCACACAAACACGAAATGTTTTTGTCAAAAAACTCTTAGCCTGTCTAAACCTAGAACAATATAGGAAGCACTCAACAGTCCGACTTGGAGGCTAGCAGTCAAGGAGGAGATGGATACTCTTTTGAAAAATGGGACTTGGGAAGTTGTTGATTTGCCGAGGGACAAGATAACTGTTGGATGTAAGTGGATTTTTACTGTAAAATGCACGGGTGATGGAAGCATTGAAAGATACAAAGCATGACGTGTGGATTCCCATAATTACTGGGATTCACTATAAGGAATGTTGTATGCTACAACATAAGGGCTGAGACTTTGCTATTCTCAAACATCTTTTTCTCTCCCTAGCTTTATCTTTCACACTTAGCATTTAAGTTTCCCTAGCTTTGAAGTAATTTTGGTTTTAATATTGAAATATAACACTGTAACAAGATGGGAGGCAATTATTGAATGATGAAATAGAGCTTGTTTGTTGTGACGTTTTGCCTTTTTCCACCATTCTCTTGTTGAATTCATTCCTTTCATATGTTCTTTCTTTATGATGCTCTAAATCTAAACTCTCTTAAAATTCATTGCTTCATAAATTAAGCAACACCATATCTGCCACCACTCAAGCTGAAAGGGTGTTCCATCATATAAATTGATGAAAAAAATATCTTAATCTAGAGAGCACTTCAATCACCACTTATGTAGTGTTTTTAACAAGGAAATAACTAAGAATAGAACATAATATTAAAACGATATTAAGGACAAAAGAAGGTCTGTCAGTCTGTGACTTCATAAGTAAGAACAGTTCTTACCTCTTGCTGAATAGCCCTCTCAACCCAACCTAAAAGTCTGCCAAGTTGTGAATTGACCCATCTCAGCACCAATGTTCCAGATATGGTTTCAATCTGGAAAATCAAGGATATCAGATAATTTCTCAAATTTAATCCTTAAATATGAAGTCAGAAAATAGAGAAAGCAATAACTGAATGAATAGCAAAGCACAAGATAAAAATTTATTAAAATAAAATAAACTTTCTGAGAACTGCTGAGAGTAAATAATTGAACATGCAACTAAAACTGGTAAAATATATGTCTGCAATTTTGTTGCAACAAATTGTAATATTTGCAGATGCTCAATCGTTTCTGAAAATATCTAGTCTGCATAAGGGATTCTACAAGAGATTAGACTGAACAAAATCAAGTAAGCTAATACTCATCCATTCCATTTTGGATGCCCACATTTCTATTTTATGTTGTCCAAAAATAAATCTAAACATAAATATATTTTCCATCTATACTTCAACTACTAACCTCCTTAAATTGAGGGACGAGTTCCACTAACACATGGATCCAATGACTAACCTTCTTATTTAGCATGCATAAGGTAGTAATTTGGATAAAGTCAAATATTCTCCTAAATCTTTTTGTCACGTCAAATGTGGAAACTCAATTTGAGATAGAGAGAGTATTTACAAGGAGGAGATGATTTGCCACAATCAGCTGGCTGGTTAGCGATGGGTGAAGAGTGAACGTAACTTCCTAATTGGTACAAAAAAACTAGCTTCTTTTTAGCAGTTAAAAACCACTGCAACTCTACAGAAAGTGACTCATAATAATTACTCTAGAACCTACAGTATCCTAATCGTTAATTAGCTGACAGCATATGAATGAAACTAATGAGGCAATTGTACAAGCTCTTTCACAACGCACTGTCACAGTCATCAGACAGAACACAAGCCTTCTTTAGTTAAAACAGCTCCAAACAACCTACATGGGGGAAAGAGCTAACTCCATATTTACATGAACTCCTAAGTCCCTAGACGATTTGGTATCCAATATCTTTCAATAAAAACCAAATTTAGGTTATGTCTGGTTGGGGTGAAAGGAAAAGGAGAGGGGGGGGAAAGTGGACGAAAATGACCCATTCATGTTCTTTGGTTCAAGTGAAATGTGGAGGAATGGTAAATCAAGAGAGTGCCAATCCCCTCCACATCAGCATTTCTTTCCCTCCTAAATTGGAGGGTGTTGGGAGAGAAAAAAATAAGTAGAACACATTAATCACAAGATGGGCCTCACTTTTAGTTTTAAAAAACTTAAGAAAGAGAATGAGGGATGAAAATGCAAAATAAATTAAGGGTTTATTACAAATTAACCCAATTAAGTTAGAGGATAGGAGAACTCTAAATCCACCCCCCCCCTCTCCCCCTCTTGTTCTTCTTTCCATGAAGCAAACTGTTTGTTAGTCGTTAACCATGCAAAAAAAAGGTTCAGACGTACCATAAATTTTTCTAGAGCCTCAAAGCTATTTAAAATGTAAACAGCATCAAAGAGGACTGTATTACAAGCCCTTTGGCAAATAAACCATCTGCAGAATTCAAACATGGGTTTTTGACAAGCGTGTCTGATCAGAATTAAGATGAACGAAATCTGTTTTCCCTCTGGGGAAAAAAATGTTTCAAAATTTCAATTACCACATCTCCTTATTTAAAACATTTTTTAACATTTTCTTCTTCCATCAGACCCTGATCAATGAACCTACAAAATCCTCCAAATTTTGATCTGATTAAATCTAGGTATTGTACACGTTCCCCCATTTCCATCCCAAAGCATTTTGAATTTCCCATTTATCAAAGAGTCCCACTATTGGTCCGTTCTTCACTGAATTTTATAGATGATGTAGCAACGATGAGATTTATATTCTGTTTACAGAATCACATGAAATTTTACCCAACTCCATATATAGAGTGGAATGTATGAAATACATAGAAACAGATAAACAAAAGAGAATTTTCTACTTAAATTTGAAATTGGAATTTTTTTTATTGAAATTTATCATTAAAAGCTATTGAATAATAATATCAATATTTTACTTCTCCATTTTAGCAAAACAAAATCTTTCTTTTCAGATTTTAGTAATTTTTTCTTGTAGATTTTCAGTGTGGATAAATATTTATTTTGAATATCTACCCATTCCTAATATAATCATAATGAAAATTTAATAAACGTATAAATTGCAAAGAGTATTCAACTAAAGAAAATATTACAGATAATGGGTATTTCGGATATTTTGAAATTCAAAATCATGTGTAGCTTAAAGTTTGCAAACACAAAAATAATCACTAATTCAGTAATTCTAATTTTCTAAAATCACAAATAGTAAAACAACGATTTGTAAAACTGTGCTCATTAACCAACCAAACTGGCCCCATGATTATCTGCCCCCACAAGTTTCAGGCTTTTAGGTCAAAATGCAGTCAGCATTACTTCCATTGGTAGTCAGAATGAAAACTTCAAACATGGTATAATATCAAACCAAAATAAGCTTAGTCTGATCATGACTTTGAGAAAAAGTTGGTCAAAAAACCAAGTTTACCTTGTATACATTAAGTTTCCGGAGATAAGCATCTGCAGTACCTTCATCACAGGCAGACAAGATGACTTCCATTACAGAATGCTCGAGACTATCAGCAGCAGGAAATACAGCTACAACATCTTCAGTAAGATGTTCAACACTGTCGATAAATGGCTTCTGTAGAAATAAAATTTATTAACCCAAAATACCAAGAGCAGATGGGATATGTCAATGTTTGCAGTAGAACACTACAAGACATTAGCTTACCAATTTTATACCATAAAGCTTGTGAATAAGAGAGGCTGATACAGCAGTTGCATTGTCATGCCACTGAGATAGGATTGGCATGTAAACGGTTGCATCTCTGTTCAAGAGTTTCTTTGTCCGCTCCGCAAGTAATGCCAAAGGATGTTCATGTGCTGCATCAAACATCATCTCAACATCCCCAATCATCTGCAACAAGATATGCAGTCATTAATAGAGTTTCTCTTGAATTCTAGAAAACCATGAAACTAAAAAGACAAAAACGACAGTGCCACGACATTCCAAGTTTTTTAACATCTCTGTCAAAATGTATAATAGACACATTGCTAAGAAGATAGGTATAACTGCTGAATAAATGCATGAGGACTGTGACCAGTTAAGATGTAAATACGAATAGAAAGAAGAAGAATAAACATAACAGGAAAAAAATTGCACTCAAAACCTCATTCCAGATCTCTAAAAACTCCTTATTAGTACAACAGGGATTCATTCTTATTTGATCCTCTCTACAACTCTTCCTCCCACACTAGAGAGGCACAACTAAAAAAACCAAACTTCCTAGACCCGGGTGTAGTGATAAATGTGCTAGAGTTGCTAGGTCGTTGCTTGGAAGCTATCTTAGAATATAGGAGCTTTGACCGGTAGATTGACAGAATTAGTTGAGGTTATGAAGAGAAGAAAGATTAACACTTTGTGTCTTCAGGAAACTAAATGGGTGAGTGAGAAAGCAAGAGTAGTAGCACCATGGGATTATAAGCTTTGGTATTTAGGTAGAGTTAAGAATAGAAATGGAGACGGGATAATTATTGACCGTAAGTTCATTAATGATGCGGTTGAAGAGCAAAGGAAGAATGATAAGATTTTGAGTATCAAGATCATAATTGGCAGCGAGATTGCTACTGTTATTAGCGCATATGCTCCAAAAGTGGGACTTGATGATTCGGTTAGACAATAATTTTGGGAAGATTTAGATGAGATTGTACAAAGTGTACCCTGTGCGAGAAGCTTTTTATTGGTGGTGATCTAAATAGACATGTGGGTATTGATCGAAGCGGATTTGAGAGTGTTCATGGAGGTCAGGGTTTCGGAGATAGAAATGAGACAGGAACTACTATTTTTGACTTTGCCTCAGCTTATGATTTGACTTTAGCAAACACTTGGTTTAAAAACAGATATTCTCCCTTGGTGACTTTTAGAAATGGTTAAATGCCAGTCAAATAGACTTCTTTATTATGAGGCATAGGTTTCGAAGTGGTTGTATAGATTGTAAATTATTCCAGGCGAGACTATGGTTACACAACACAAGTTGTTGATCCTCGATTTTTATTTTAGGAAAAAGGGTAAGCAAAAGAGTCATCGGGTTGACCTTAAGATCAAGTGGTGCAACCTACAAGGGGATGAAAGAATAGCCTTTGTCGGTAGGGTAATCCAAATAGATGACTGGTCTTCTAATATGAATTCAGATCCAAATTCTATGTGGCAAAAGATGGCTCAAGGTATTAGGACAGTGGCTAAAGAAGTACTTGGTGAATCTAAAGGAAGAGTACCACTGAACAAGGGTGCGTCATGGTGGAACAACAAAGTAAGAGAAGTCGTAAGGAATAAAAGAAAGTGCTATAGAAATTTAGGGAAGTGCAGGATTGCCAAGAATTGTGAGAAATACAAGGTCAAGAGAAAAGAAGCAAAAGAAGGTGTTAGAAAAGCAAGATCAACAATTTTAAACAATTTATACAAAAAGCTGGATACTAAGGATGGGAAGAAGAATATATATAGACTTGCTCATTTCAGGGAGAAGAATACTAGAGATATCGGTAGGTGAAATGTGTGTGAAGGACGATGACCACAATGTTCCTGTTAAAGACGAGGAAATCAAAGAGAGAAGGAAGTCTTATTTTGACAGGTTATTTAATAGGAATCAAGTTCAAGTTCAGGTTGTGGGTGACTTTGCGATTTCGAACGAAGAGGTTAAGCGTGAGTTTATTCATCATATTCAAAAGCATGATGTAACACCCCACACTCTAGGTACCTAGATAGGGCAGGATATCGCCCTATCCAAAGGACTAGGGGTCTTTATAACGAGGTACAAAATAAAAAAATAAAATAAAAAACTGCTAAATAAAATTAAAGGAATAATTCCATTACATCCGGAAGCAAAACTTATACAAGTCTGGAAAATCAAACTAACAAACATCTCTTGAAATAAATTCAAACCACAACTAAAAAAATAAGCTGGAGTTCATCTCCTAGTGCTTCACCCTGCTCAATATAAGCAATCTTATTTTGACAGGTTATTTAACAGGAATCAAGTTCAAGTTCAGGTTGTGGGTGACTTTGCGATTTCGAACGAAGAGGTTAAGCGTGAGTTTATTCATCATATTCAAAAGCATGATGTAACACCCCACACTCTAGGTACCTAGATAGGGCAGGATATCACCCTATCCAAAGGACTAGGGGTCTTTATAACGAGGTACAAAAAAAAAAAAAAACTGCTAAATAAAATTAAAGGAATAATTCCATTACATCCGGAAGCAAAACTTATACAAGTCTGGAAAATCAAACTAACAAACGTCTCTTGAAATAAATTCAAACCACAACTAAAAAAATAAGCTGGAGTTCATCTCCTAGTGCTTCACCCTGCTCAATATAAGCAATCTCCTGAAATCATGATATAAAAGGTGTGAGATTGACATCTCAGTAAGTCCCGTGTGTGCAAGTGTAAATTAAAACCATTTCGTGCATGCAGGTTTTTCCAAATCACAAAATCGTGTTTGCAAGGCAATTTCATCAATAACAGTTGTACAAAGGAGTCTTGCTCAATAAATCCAAAACAATTCACAATAAATCACCGTTTCATCACATTCATAATTTATTAAGTAGAGATTAACAAATGATTCAACAATATGGTAACACAATCCATATCATGGTTACCACCATAATAGCTTCCCAATGTATTTTTCAACAATGGGCAGTGGGGGATCCACCCACTAGGTGAGATACTCCTCCAACTCTACACCCAACATTCCGGTTGTCCAATCCGGATCAACAATGTCCACCAGGACCAATATGCTAGCACGGACGGCCTGACTAAGTAGTACTGTCGCCTCTCTAAGTTGAGTTTATCTTCTGGAGGTGGCCACCTACCAAAAGACTCACTCTTACTCTTCGAAACTAGTACTACTAGCCTACCCTTGCTAAGTATTCAACGCTCCCCAATTAGGAGCAGAATCATTTTTCCCTTTTTCGAAAGTCTTTGATTAGTTTGATTGCAAAACGTAGTTTTCGTAACAGCATTTTCAAAATCGTTTGACAATAGTGTAAGAAGTCGTTTTTTAGTTTGAATAAATAAAATTTAGTAAATTCGTTTTGAAAATAAAACATCTACGTTTCCAATCCAAGTTTCACAACAATCCAGTATAACTCATCATTTTTAGTCAAGGCCCAATCCTTGTGTCAAAACATCATATTGACATCAATTCCAAATAACATTGTAGAAATTGCTTGCAAACAAGTAACATTTATCAAAACAGTTATGCAGAGACTGACTTGGATAAATCACAGCTAGATTCAACTCAATCGATTGCTCTTATTTCCACTCCATCCTTATCTAGAGCAAATAATCCCACAATTAGGATTTAATCATTCCACCAATTACTTCATATAATATGACTCCCCATGATCTCATTAATCACCTAATTAATCCATAGTATCTAAGGACTTTAATTCATTAAATCACATGTATAACTTCCCTTTACCTTTCTATTGATCATAACCATGCATTGATCTAGATCGATTCACCATATGACAACTCCTAGATTCAACTAGCATAAAATCATCATAAATAGCGCCTTAATTATTAAAAGATCTCAGCTTTACCCATTTAGCATAGGTCTAGGTTCATCATGACAATATACATCAATGTCCTATCTCATACATGTTTTAACTATGGCTTACCTCCACATATTCATCAATCTAATTTTATTCCTGCTTTCATGTTAGACTCCAACTCCGCCTGTGAGCTCCACGGGTTTTGTCTGCGGTGTTCATTGCCGGTCTCAAGCCCGGATAAAGGAGGAGAGTTGCGGTAGGCTTGTGACGGCCAGCGTAAAACATAGTCACATCTATGACATGAACCAATCGATTGACTTCGTGGGGGCGTTCCCTACTTAGCGACGCGCTGCACTTCCTAGACCCGGGTGTAGTGATAAATATGCGAGGGTTGCTAGGTCGTTGCCCGGAAGCATCGCGCCGTGTCGGTCCCCGAATGCGGTGTCAAATATATAAGGGTGTAGGGTAAAAAAGACAGTCTACAGGGATAGGATTCGTCTAGCTACATGGAATATAGGATCTTTGACCGGTAGATTGACAGAGCTAGTTGAGGTAATGCGGAGGAGAAAGATTAGCATTTTGTGTCTTCAGGAAACCAAGTGGGTAGGTGAGAAGGCGAGAGTAGTCGCTCCATGGGTTTATAAGCTTTGGTATTCAGGTAGAGTTAGAAATAGAAATGGAGTCGGGATTATTATTGATCGTAAGCTTATTGATGATGTGGTTGAAGTACAGAGGAAGAGTGATAGGATTTTGAGCATCAAGATCATGATTGGCAGCGAGATTACTAGTGTTATTAGTGCGTATGCGCCGCAAGTAGGACTCGATGATTCGGTTAGGCAACAGTTCTGGGATGATTTAGATAAGATTGTCCAGAGTGTACCGTGTGTAGAAAAGCTTTTCATTGGTGGTGATCTAAAAGGACATGTAGGTACTGATAAGAGTGGGTTTGAGAGTGTTCATGGAGGTCAGGGTTTCGGAGCTAAAAACGAAGCAGGAACTGCTATTCTTGATTTTGCCTTGGCCTATGATTTGACCATAGCAAATACTTGGTTTAAGAAGAGAGATTCTCACTTAGTGACCTTTAGAAGCGGGTTAAATGCCAGTCAGATAGACTTCTTTATTATGAGGCGTAGGTTTCGTAGTGGGTGTACGGATTGTAAAGTTATTCCAGGTGAGAGTGTAGTTACGCAACATAGACTGTTGGTCCTCGATTTTAATTTTAGGAAAAAGAGTAAGCAGCAGAATTTTCGAGTTGACCCTAGGATTAGGTGGTGGAAGCTTCAGGGGTGAAAGAATAGCCTTTGTCAATAAGGTAGTTGAGGCGGATAATTGGTCTTCTGATATGGATTCGGATCCAGATACTATGTGGAGAAAGATGGCTCAATGTATTAGGACAGTAGCTAAGGAAGTGCTTGGGGAATCTAAAGGAAAAATACCTCTTAACAAGGATGTGTCGTGGTGGAACAACAAAGTGAAAGAAGCCGTAAGGAGTAAAAGAGAGTGCTATAGAAACTTAGGAAGGTGTAGGAGTGATGAAAATTTTGAGAAATACAAGGTCGCGAGAAGAAAAGCTAAAGAAGCTGTCAGAAACGCAAGAGCCATAGTTTACAAGGATTAATATGAAAAGTTAGATACCAAAGACGGAGAGAAGAATATATATAGACTGGCGCGTTACAAGGAGAAGAAGACGAGGGATATAGGTGTAGTGAAATGTGTAAAGGACGAAAACCACAATGATTTAGTTAAGGATGAAGAAATAAAGGAGAGATGGAAATCATATTTTGATAAGTTATTCAACGGGAGACAAGTCCAAGTTCCGAGTGTAGGTAGCCTGGCGCTTTCGAACGAAGAAGTTAACCGTGCATGGATTCGTCGTATTCAGAAGCATGAAGTCCGTGATGCCCTTAAAAGGATGAGTCCAAAAAAAGCTGTAGAACCGGATGGTATACAGATCGAGGTTTGGAAGTGTTTAGGAGATATAGGTGTTACGTGGCTGACAAGTCTGTTCAACAAGATATATAAAGTTAATAGGATGCCTACAGAGTGGAGGAAGAGTACTCTGATTCCTCTGTACAAGAATAAAGGAGATGTCCAGGATTGTGCCAATTATCGTGGGATTAAACTCATGAGTCATACTATGAAGCTTTGGGAGAGAGTGATTGAACAGAGGTTACGGGGCATTATACAAATTTCAGATAATCAGTTTGGTTTTATGCCTGGGCGTTCCACTACGGAGGCCATTCATTTATTACGGCAGATGATTGAATATCATAGGGAAAGAAAGAAAGATTTACATATGGTATTTATTGACCTGGAAAAAGCCTATGACAGGGTTCCTAGAGAAGTAGTTTGGTGGGTGCTGGCCAAGAAAGGTGTATCAATAAAGTATATTACTCTCATTAAAGATATGTACGAGGGAGCATGTACAAGTGTAAGGATTGGCGCCGGAGTGACTGCAGAATTCCCTATTAATATCGGGGTGCATCAAGGATCAGCGCTTAGCCCTTTCCTCTCTACAGCTGCTATGGATGAGTTGACCTGCACTATACAGGAGGTTGTGCCATGGTGTATGTTGTTTGCGGATGATATTGTATTAATTAATGAGACTAGCGCCGGTGTAAATGCTAAATTGGAGTTATGGCGGCAGACATTGGAATCCAAGGGTTTCAGAATTAGTAGGAGTAAAACAGAGTATATGGGATGCAAGTTTAGTGGTAGCAGAAACATAGCCCAGAGTGTAACTTTGGAAGGTAGAGATATACCGTTAGCTGATTGTTTTCGCTATCTAGGATCTATTATTCAGAAAGACGGAGAGCTCGATAGCGACGTTGCACATCGAGTTAAGGCGGGTTGGTTGAAATGGAGGAGTGCGACTGGTATTCTTTGTGATCGTAATGCACCGTTGAATTTAAAGGGAAAGTTTTACAAGGCACTCGTACGACCTACTTTGTTATATGGTACGGAATGTTGGGCAGCTAAAAGGTGTCATATTCCAAAAATGAAAGTAGCTGAGATGCTTATGTTACGGTGGATGTGTGGATATACTAGGAAGGATAGAGTTAGAAATGAGATCATTAGGGAAAAGATGGGTGTGGCATCTATTGAGGAAAAGATGAGAGAAAGTCGTCTGCGTTGGTTTGGACACGTTCAGAGAAGATCAAGGGATGCTCCTGTTAGGGCGATGGAGAGAGTGAGGCAGGATAGGTTAGACAGAGGGAAAGGTAGAGGTAGGCCTAAAACGACATGGATAGAGGTAATTAAGAGAGATATGTCTTTGTTAGATTTGGATGAAAGTATGACGTTCGATAGAAGAAAGTGGCGAGAGAGGATTCATGTGGATGACCACACGTTGCTTGACGTTGGTTCATGTAGCCGACCCCAAGTTACTTGGGATTAAGGCTTTGTTGTTGTTGTTGTTGTTGTTGTTGTTGTTTCATGTTAGACTCCATAAGCATCCTTAAGCAAATATTTTAAAGATTAAGACCATTTAAATCCGTAAAGGTAGGATCTTGATTACCTCTTAGCGCTCTAGATTTAAATCACGGCAACTCCTTGTTGACTAGCTTGAGTTCAATCAATAGTTGAAGAGATTGGTCCGTTTAGATGACCTTGATCAAGACTCACCAAGGAAGGGATAAGATCAGTCTCTTATGGACGTGATTTAAGGAAGAGAGAAGGAAAAGAGTGGAGTAAAAGTTGAATAGAAGAGTTGAAGATCAATTACCTTCTTAAGAGTTTCGGTTTTGGCTTTGTTTTTGGGGTAGGCTGTCCGAAATTCTGAGCAGGTTGTAGGCTGTTTGTTCCGTGTAGTTGAGGGGTGAGAGCTGCTGTATTTTTGCAGCTTAGGATGGTGGAAATTCTGGACAGAAAATGAGAAGAAATCTGATTGGTTTTGGTCTTTATAGTGGCGAAAATAAGAGAAGAAAAAGGGGTCTTTGTGTAGCTGTTTTTGCCTAAGATAAGAGGGAAGTTGAGAGTAATGAAAAGCTGGAATTTTCGTTAGAGTGCGTGTGTGAACAGTAACAAAATTATGGCGGCAATGGAGCAGAAATTCTGGTATTCTTTTGGCTAAAATAAATTCCTAATTGGTTAGGGTTTTCTTAGTTAACCCTAACTAGGTTTTGGAGAGTTTTAGGTAAGTTATCTTTACCCTGTGTATGGCGGCAGCTATGAGGGAGTTTTCCAAAAAATCATAGAAAGGAATTAGGTCATCTATTTAGAAAATAGTTTAATTAATTCCCTATATTAATTTGAGTAATTTTTAAACAGCTATTAAATAGTTATTTGGTAAGAGAATTTTTGGTTTCCGAATCCTTGTAGCTACCGAAATTCCCCTTCCTTTTCCCTTCAAAATTTCGAAAATCTTAGACTTAATCCAAGAGATAAACATTTTATTTAAATCCAGCTTTTTACCTTTTATTTTCTAAAAAAAATATATTATTTGAAGAAAATTAAAATATGGAGATTTATCTCCTTGAAAACAATACCTATATAATTTCATATATTTTATCTCCTAATATATTACTTGGATATAGCTTTTAAAAATCTATATTAGTAATCTTTAAAATTCTCTAAAAGATTATGATAAGATATTAGGAATAAAATTTTAATTTACTCTTAGATATTTTATAAAATAATTTCCAATGTAAATCACACCCCTAATTTTTTTTTTTTTTTTTTTTTAGGAAATTGGTCTCCAAAACCCTAAGGATTTCGACCAATGCTAGGGGAAATTAGGGTAGAAAGAAAATAAAAGAAAGGAAAGGATTTGAGATAGCTAGGATTCGAACTCAAGCCCACCAAGAATTAAATACCAAGCTTTATCCACTAAACCACATTGATTCTTGGCAAATATTCTCCTAATACATTCCCTTAACTCCTACTCACTTACTCCATCCCTTTTTTTAATAAATTCTCCTCGATAAAATAAAACTCAACTACCTCAAATACCACAACCACTTCAAGAACAAGTTAATTCATGCAACAACAAACTGATATTTCATGAAAATAATTCAAATCATCAAATGTGGTATAAAACAATATGACATGCATGACTTTTCCCCACTTACTAAAGGTGGTCTAATATGGGGTATTACACATGAAGTTTGAGAAGCCCTCAAAAGCATGAGAGCAAAAAAGGCAGTGGGACCGAATGGTATACCGATTAAGGTTTGGAAATGTTTAGGAGAGATAGGTGTTGCATGGTTGACAAGTTTGTTCAACAAGATATACAGAGTTAATAAGATGCCTACAGAGTGGAGGAAGAATACTTTAATTCCTCCGTACAAGAATAAAAGGGATGTTCAAGATTGTGTCAATTACCACAGGATTAAATTGAGTCATACCATGAAGCTCGAGGAGAGAATGATTGAACACAGGTTATGGGACATTGTAAAGATTTCAAATAATTAATTTGGCTTTATGCCTGGGCGTTCTACTACGGGGGCAATTCATTTATTACAGATGATTGAATAGGATAGGGAAAGAAAGAAAGATTTATATATGGTATTTATTGATCTAAAGAAAGCCTATGATAAGGTGCCTAGAGAAGTACTTTCGTGGGTGCTGGTAAGGAAAGGTGTATCAAAGCAGTATATTACCATCATTAAAGATATGTACGATGGAACGTGTATAAGTGTAAAGAGTTGCGCTGAAGTGCTACAGAGTTTCCTATTATTATCAAGGTACATCAAAGATTAACGCTTAGTCCTTTCCTCTTTGCAACTGTTATGGAGAGTTGACTTGTACTATATAGGATGCTATGCTATGATGTATGTTGTTTGCTGATGACATTGTGCTGATTGATGAGTATATGAAATGGAGTATATGAAATACAAGTTCAATATTAGCTGAAATACATAACAGAGTGTAACTTTAGATGGCAAAGATATACTAGTAGATGACTGCTTTTGATATCTATTATCTAGTATTCAAAAAGACGGAGAGCTTGATGGCCATCGAGTTAAGATGGGTGGTTGAAATGGAGGAGTGCAACTAATATTCTCTATTATCGTAATATGCCTTTGAGCCTAAAGGGAAAATTCTATAGAATAGCTGTAAGACCTACTTTGCTATATGATACAAAATGTTAAGCAGTTAAAAAGTGTTATATTCACAACATGAAAGCAGCTAAGATGCGTATGTTTGAACATATACAAAGAAGACTGAGGGATGTCCCTATTAGGAGAATTGAGGGATAGAGACAGGATAAGTTAGATAGAGGTAGAGGCAGACCTAATATGACATTGATGGAGATGATTAGAAGAAATATGTCTCTATTAGATTTGGATAAAGAGTATGACGGTGGATAAAAAGAAGTGGAAGGAGGGGATTCATATGAATGACCACACATAGTCATGTATTGGTTCATAGGGCCAACCTTAAGTTTCTTGGGACTAAGGCTTGATTTTTTTGTTGTTTTGTTATGTTGAGCTCAAGTTAAAGCTTAAATCAAATTCGAGCTTGGTTTAATTATCTCGAGGTTCGGCTTGACTCAACTTAAGTCCAGTCATTTGCTTAAGTAGCATCTATATCAACTTGACAGCCAAAAGTCTATATCGTAGTAACTACCTAGTTTTGTTGCTTAGGGGAAATCCAGTATGGTTTGTTGTCTTCAACACTCTCTATGTGGTCTCAAGCAATCACCACATGCTTAGTTTGCTCGATTTAGCAAAGCTGCTTGCCAATTTGGCATGGGAAGATCGTTTAGTCTTCTATTGTCACAAAGATACCTTACCTTGTTGTCTATGTCAATGACATAGTTCAAGCCAAACGCCAAAGGAGCGAGACCCAAAACTACATCCGGTCCAAGATGTTGTTATCAGTCCGAAATAGATGGAACCAACATTCTTAACCAAGATTGCTGCATAAATCATCGAGGTAAATGGTTGGTAACAAGAATGCGAGGCACTCTCATCAAAGCAAGGAAGTTGCGGATCTCATCCTCAAGCATATCTATTCTAGATAAATGATTCTAAAGGCATAAACCAGGAAATGGAACACTTGAACGAGCACTTTTAGAGAAAGCACTTGGGCATATTAGAGGAGTTCAATGCACACATGGCATGTGCATCTCACATAGGAAGGATGCTATGGACATTCTAATGGAAACTAGGATGCTCAACTTTAAGTGGTATCCACTCCAATGAATCCAAACATCAAAATTCTACCAGGACAAACGAGGCCATTACAAGCTCCAGGCAGATATGAATGATTTGTAGGAAAAATGAATTACTAAATATTTACTTGTCCAGACATTTACTTCAAATTATTGTTAGTAGATAATTACTTGATTCATCACATGACAGCCAATGGGATTCTATGGTCTGTATTCTAAGATACATAAAAAGATCTCAAGGAAAAAGGTTACTAATATGAATATAAAGGGTACACCCAAGTTGGTGGATGTATAGATAGTTGTTCAGGTTGGCAGTCCCCCAAACAAATGATCAGCTTCTCGATCTTATGTTTTATTTTGGGGTAATCTATTTTCTTGGAAAAGAAAGAAATAAAGTGTCGTGACGCGTAATGTGCAGAAGCAGAGTATAGGTCTATGGCCCTTGGAACTTGTGAGCCATAGCTAAAGCAATTGCTTACAGAGTTAAATTCTATGAATTACCTCCCATGCAATTAATCTTTGACAATCATGCTGCTTTACATATTGCATCTAATCCTGTCTTTCATGATCAAAAGATATTGCCACTTTGTCAAAAGATATTTTCACATCATTTGTTGGCACAAATGATCAACTTGCAGATTTATTCACCGAACCCCTTGAAGGACAAAGAGTAGAGTAAATTTGTAATAAGCTAAAAACCTATGATATGCATGCTCCCAGTGAAGGGAAAAATTAATTGTGTGATAAATTGTATGCTGGCTATGATTGATCTTTTCGGAGATTGATTTTACTAGGGCATTATTATATAGGACTTAATTATTGGATTTCCATAATTAATGGGATTCATTGTAAATAAGCAAATATTGTTTATTATAAATACATAAGTGTTGCAAGACATTCTCAAAGATTCTTCTTCTCTCTAGTTATCATTAGTCATTACTTTTGTCACTTTTAGTGGCTTCAGTTCACATAGCTTTAACATCTTGGCTCATATATATATTTTTAACCCCCCCCCCCCTAGTTATCATTTGTTGCTTAAATTTTGTGATGCTATCTCAAGAAAAGTGGTGGTGATGGTGATCAATGAAGAAAGTTGGAAATTTAATTTATTACAGGATTATAAAACAAAAAGAAGAAATTATTTACTAGTAGAACCTCTCTCTCTCTCTCTCATGGAATTCTGGATGCGCATTTTGGGTCTTGTGGTTTTCTTTTGCAAAATTTTTACACAGTCAACTGTTATTGACACACAAGGGAGATATTTGTTACATAACAATGAAATGAGTGGAGCTTATGGTATGGCTAAAACACAACATGAACAACAGTAAGATAAAACCTTCAGTAAATGTAATTAACCTTCAAAATAATGGTGGCAAAGATTGTTTCCATGCTTCAGAACTGAATAATATACCTTCACATATGCATTTTTAATAGATGACAACACATATGACTCTATCTGCTCCATTCCAGTGGTTGGTCCAGACTCCATTCCCTGCAAAAATGCCAGAATTGTAATTTAATTATCACATGCTACGTTCTATCACCTCAATCATTAACAAAAATTTACAGCATATACAGAATGCTCATAGCCGTTCAGGAATAAAGCAATTTAAAAGCCCTACTGCACACTATATATTGAATGAACAACGAAAGGATAAAGAAGTGGAGAAACATGAGGATGATTTCCAAATTCAATTGGAGACTATCAAAAACACAACAGGAAGAAAAACACCCTTAACAAGTACCATTTCAGGTTCTTCTGAAAGTAGTCTTTGGACAACCATTGCAACATGTAGCATGTTCTCCATCATTGCTGATCCCTACAAAGGACAATAACACAGTGACAATAGTCTTATATAGAGAATATGTTTTTTTATTATAGATATCTAAGTATTGCGGAGAACAGCCTCATGTCACTGTCATTCTTGAAATTCCATGATTTGGTTTCAGTTCAGATGACCAGCATTGCACACATATTATTCAAGACAGTTGCAATTTAATTAGGTACTTTCACTATTGGGAATGTAAAGAAATGCTAAGAAACTGGGAGAGAATGATCTAATTTCATTATATTAAGTGCTACAATGAATCAATTATATACAAGGTGCGTAAGAAACAAAAATGGCAACTATCCTAAAAAACTGATTGCCAAATCCTCTAATTACTGATCACAGAATCCCCCAATTACTAATCACAAAATCCCCTAATTATAAAGTCAGACTTTCCTAATTTAGTCTGATTCTAGTATTATAATATATACAGAATTACTTTCTTAAAATACACTCATTAGCCACATTTTCCCACATTCCCCTCAAGTTGATGAATAGATATTCTCCATTCCCAACTTGTATACAATGCTTTCAAACATTGGACCACTTAACCCTTTGGTTAACACATCAGCAGGTTGATCATTTGTAGACACATAAGGTGTACAAATCAATTCACTCTCCAATTTCTCCTTGATAAAATATCTGCCAATTTCAATATGCTTTGTCCAATCATATAGCACAGGATTATGAGCCATGCTAATTGCAGACTTATTAGCACAATAAAGCTTTATCAGGCCCTCCAACTTGATCCTCATGTCTTCTAGAATGATTTTCAACCAAAGTAACTCATGTCGATTTATGGAAAGATTTTATTTGATTTGATTTTGTATAAATTAGTTGGGAAGTTTCCTATTGTGTGGAGATCCTAATTAATATGTAATCCCTAGCTGATTTGTAGGTGATGGTTTAAGTAGCTGATTTGTAAAAGATCGATTAGGTTTTTTCCTTTTTTAGATGTCTGCAACAGTATATAAAGAGTGGTTGTATTCCATTGATTCAATACAAGAAAATCATTCCAAAATTCAAGTTGGTATCAGAGCATTCAACTTTGCCCTAAAACTCTTAATTTTTTCTGGCCGAATTCCTTTTTTCCATCTCCAATAATCCTTTGATTTTCCCTGCCTTTCTCCTTTATCCCTTTATCTCTCCCTTCTATCAAGAATGTCCTAAATCACTGAAACCAGCCCTACCAGCACCGCGGTTGATGCAGTTGCAATGGAGAACATTGCTGCTAATTCACATGGAGATTTGCAGCACATACAGTCAGCATACCATTTGAATGGGAAGAATTATTTGAAGTGGTCACAACTCGTTCGCACATTCTTGAAGGGCAAAGGGAAAATCAACCATTTGATTGGCATGGGCCCTTCAATAGAAGATCCCAAATTTATAGCGTGGGATGAACAGGATTCAATGGTGATGTCATGGCTATGGAATTCGATGCAACCAGAGATTAGTAATACGGTTATGTTTCTCAGAACCACCAAGGAGATTTGGGACTCTATCCGACAAACATATTCAAAGGGTCACGATGCCACCCAGATTTACGAAATCAAGATAAGGATTTCAGCAACCAAACAGGGGACTCAAACCGTTACTGAATACTCAAGTATAATGCAAAGTTTGTGGCAGGAATTGGACCATTATCAATGCATTGAGATGCACAACAGTGAAGATTCTGTGATTTTGAAGAGATTTATTAAAAAAGAATGTATTTTTGAATTTCTTGCAGGTCTAAATATTGATTTCAATGCTGTTAGAGTGCAAATTTTTGGAAAAGAAGAGATGACCTCTTTGAATGAGACAATCTCAATCATCCAGGCTGAAGAAGGACGACGGAGTGTCATGCTAGACTCGCACGAAGGGAGCAACTCTGCACTTTTAACCAAGGCAGTGATTGTAAAAGAGTCCAGCACAACAGTTTCAAAATATTCCAACTAATCTGATATCCAAAGCCACCTGTCTAAGATCTCTAGCCGTGATTCTCTTTTTTGCATACACTGTAAGAAGCGTCGACACACCAAGGATCAATGTTGGAAACTCCATGGCAAACCAAACCAAAGTGCAAATGTGAGAAGCCAAGCACATTTTGCACTGGTAGAGACAATGCCAGCCTACCCGAATTTAACGAGGAGGAAATTGAGAGGATTAAACTCTTGAAACCATGGAAAAGTATCCTACAATAGGTACTTGTTCTCTCCAATAATGCTAGGGATTATTTTCTCAAATTTTTACAACACGATCAAAACACAATTTGATGTGAGAATTCAGTAGTTTCGCTCCAATAATGCTAGGGATTATTTCAATAAAGTTCTCTCACCATTCTTCCAAAAAGAAGGGATCATCCATGAATCCTCTTGTGTCTACGCTGCACAACAAAATGGTGTAGCTGAGCAAAAGAATGGCCATCTCCTACATATCATGAGAGCCCTACTTTTTCACAAACATGTCCCTAAACAGTATTGGGGAGAAGCTGCTTTAACTGCTGCCCATCTTATCAAAAGACTTCCTACCCAGGTTCTTGATTTCAAAAATCCAATTGGATATCTCATATCATTTTTTCCAAATTTCAACACTTCCAAAAAAATCATACCTACAATTTTTGGAAGTGTTGCTTTTGTTCATGTGCATTCTCAATACTGGGGAAAACTTGATCCAAGAGCACTTAGGTGCGTTTTCATTGGGTACTCCTCTACACAAAAAGGGTACAAGTGCTATCATCCTTCTACTCAGAAATCCTATGTCTCTGCTGACATTTCATTCGATGAAAATGAGTCTTACTTTCAACCTTCCCATCTTCAAGGGGAGAACTTAATTGAAGATAGAGCAAAGGACATGCTTCTTATTGAATTTCCTAGTCCAGAGTTAAGTCCACCCGAACACACTTCGGAGTCAGGTCCATCTGAGCCAAGTCCATCCGAACCCACATTTGAGTTGATCCATATTCTTCCCGTCAATCTCTCCAGCCTAATGTGATGACAGACAAGGGGAAACAAGATGATGACTGACCACTTTTGACTTATTCTAGGAAGAAAGTTCCAATCTCTAGATTAGTATAGGTACAATAACCGATTCATGCTATTATTCAAACTCCTAAAAGTAACCCATCTCCAGCTGAGCCTACTGCCTTTGAAGAGGTAAGTGATATCAATCTTCCAATTGCTCTTAGGAAAGGAACTAGAACTTGTACCAAACACCCCTTACAATTGTCCATGACCTATCAAAATCTTTCCCAAACCTATAGAGCCTTTAGCAACCTTCACACAATTCCCATTCTAAGAAATCTATCTGAGGCATTAGGGAATAGGAAATGGGAGGATGTTGTGAAGGTGGAAATGGAAGCTCTTGAAAAAAACAAGAGATGGTGAAGTCATCGATAGGAAGAAACCGGTAGGATGCAGATGGGTTTTTACAGTGAAGTATAAGTTTGATAGATCGATTGAGAGATACAAAGCAAGATTGGTAGCCAAAGGACACACACAGACCTATGGCATAGATTACTTAGAGACGTTCACTCCTATTGCAAAGATGAACACTATTCGTGTATTGTTGTCTCTGCCAATTTTGGATGGAATCTGCAACAGTTCGACGTTAAGAATGCTTTTCTCCATGGTGATCTGGAAGAAGAAATTTACATGGAAGTCCCTCCAAGTATTAAATCTAAAGAAGGAATGGTTTGCAGGCTAAAAAAGGCTCTTTCCGACCTAAAACAATCGCCAAGAGCTTGGTTTGGAAGATTTACCAAAGTTATGGAATCCTTGGGATATAAATAGAGTCAAGGTGACCATTCTCTTTTCGTGAAACACTCAAATTCAACGGGAGTGACAGCATTGCTAGTTTAAGTGGATGATATTATAAGGACAGGGAATGATACAGAGGGAATACTCAATCTAAAGAGACGTCTCCCGGAAGAATTTGACATCAAGGAGCTTGGAAAATTGAAGTACTTTCTAGGCATTGAAGTAGCTCATTCAAAACAAGGGATCTTCATTTCACAACACCAGTATGTGTTTGATTTGTTAAAAGAGACCGGAACTTAGGGTGCAAGCCAGTTGACACTCCTATTGAGTTCAAACATGGGTTGTGTGATGCGTTAAAAGATCAAGTGGTAGACAGAGGGCCATACCACCTATAACACCCCACTTGAAACTACCCTTAGACATTAGGGAAATGGGCATTGCATGGCACTTTGCTTGAGCATATGGGTTTCTAATGCATCCATATGTGTGTTTGACTATTGTGTATATTTATATATAAGTGCTTGCTTATTGTGGTTTGATAATGCCATAGTTTTGTTAGATGGAGTTTATACCTTGTGGGTAATTTCGATTATGTGGTGTGATAATCAAGTTGACCTTCATATTGCTTCCAATCCAGTTTTTCATGAAAGAACCAAACACATCAAAATTGATATTCATTTTGTGAGGGAAAAGATTTTTTCTGGAGACATCTATACACGGTTCCCATGATCAACTGGTAGATATCTTTACTAAGTCTCTTCTAAGTCCTCAAATCGATTACATTTGTGCAGGCTTGGAGCTTTGGACTTACATGCTCCAGCTTGAAGGATCGTGTCAAATATTGCCGATATTATAGATTTCGTGTAATATCATAGATATTGTTAGATACTGTGTGATATTTGTACAAGATTGTATTCTTGGAGTGAAATAATCTCTTTGTTATAAATATTAAAAATAACTAATATATATGCATACACACACACACATAAAGCAATGACAACATTATCCATGCACAAGGAAAAAAGCTTAAATTGATTCATTTATTTACCTCAGGATAATGAAGGTGATAATCTCCAAGCCGCTTATCAGCCCAATTCTGGATAGGTAATAAAAAAGACACTAAAAAATTCATTTCTTGAGAACTCTTGTCACTTTCAATTCTGCTGATCAAACTTTTCAAGTGTAGTCTCTCTTGTGGTCCTCTTTGTTCCTTCAAAGGTATTTTCTTCAACTGCTCAATGGCATGTTGCAGGATTCCTCTCTCACCAGTAAGGACAAACTGCAAGTCATAATAAATTGAAAACAATAATGGAAATGATTCTTAATACAGTCACTCAACAAAAACGATAAGGAGGTTGCCAGAGTCAAAATAATCAATTGCCAATAACAATAATCAACATCCGGAAGCCAAAGGATCAACAGAACATGCTGAGAATTTTATTGACAATTTGAAGAATCTGAGCCTCATGGTCTCATTCATGATAATCAACAATTTGCACATACATTAGCTCTCAGTTGCAAAACAAGGAGAAACCATCTTATCTAGAAACAACAATCACTTACACCAAACATTTACCTATAACTTCAATACATATGGAAAAATTATATTAACAACAAATCTTGACTTCCTACCTGATGGAACAACACCCATGAATAGCAAACATGATGAATGGTTTCTGTGACACCAAGAATACGCCATGTACACTTTAAGAGCTCCAAAATCTCTTCCACCTCCTAACCAACAAAATGATGCACAATTCAATTATATATCTAACAGAACAAAGTTATTTTAGCAAAACGTAAAGTATCTTCGTTTGACTATAATCTATACTAAAAATAGAGGATGTGTCATTAGGTCCAGAATTTTGATCCAAGAACAAAGTTATTTCTGCACCAAAATTTTTTCACCAGTGATTTTACGGATTTTTCCGCATCATATTATGCATTTCAAGAATTGAAATGAACTGTTACAATGCAAAAGTTAAAATAGATAGATGCAAGGATAAACTGCATGCATGCGCACACAAAATATCTGTGCACAGAGAGAGAAAGAGATCTTGAAAACTATATAATTCTTGTTCGTAAAAGTTACTCACAAACCTCTGTAAGCTTGCCCTCGTCCAGAACATCAAATATGCTGTGCAGCAGTTTCTCATATAATCTGACATTTAGGTGATAACCATCGGCCCAATGGCATATTTCACCAGTTAAATCACCCCGAGCAGGCCTCTCTGCAAGTGGAATAGCAACCTCTCTCAAAGATCTTAAACATTCCATACGTTGAAGCTCACCAGTAGAGGGTGGAAGCAACTGAGACAAAAGAGATGATTTAGAAATGAGAAAAAGGAACACAAAACACCATCTACCAGGTAAGTCATTTATCTTTATAAAATTTAATTGCATACATAAACAAGTATGCATAAAGGAATAAAACAAAACGGAGACATGATAACTCCAAATTGTACAGAGAAAAGTTTTTCAAAAGGTTGAACGGAGAAATGTAAAATCAACTGTCAAATGCTTTTGGATGGACATAGATGTGCAAGAGTATATCTTTAACATAAGCTGAATGTGCCTTGAGAGAAAGAGCATAGCATAGGTCTAACTGGAATTAGAATACTTTTTAAATATTACGATAAATAAATGATAAATAATCTCCTGGGTTAGGTTGAAGAATGCCAATGAGGTCTGCAATTATGCATACCCTGAAGAAATGCTTATGGTGAGGATGTTTGTTTATTTGTTGGATTAAGCAACTATTACAATGTCAAGCAACTGCACATAGCATGTAGCATTCAAGCTTCTTTAAATGAAAGCAACCAGAATGTTACTCTGTGGTCCTATATGTATCATGAAGTGTTGTTTGGTAGTATGTCTACCATTGAATATGCGTTGTCAGATGATAACAAGAACCACGCATAATGATTAGAACAATTTGAAAAAACATAAACCTCTCAGCATGCAGAGAAAGTAAAATACCAAGGTCAGAACAATTTCAAGCCGAATCAACTGTACTCACAAACCTTTCCCTTGATAGTAAAATAAGCATAAGCCATTCAAGAATAATATGCACACCTCAGAATCCTCTATTTTTGCCAAAAGAGCCCTCAGCTCACTTGCTTTCCTCCCAGATTCACCAAATCCAACAGCAGGATGATTAACAAGCCCCTCCTCCAACATATTCAGCTGAACTAACACAAAATTGAGAACACATATATTGATGTCAAGCAAATTTGAAATTTCCACCTAGCACTGACGTGGAAAATAAATAAATAAATAAACAGGGTACGTTGGAACACAGAAGGTAAGGAGAGATAATTGTGTATACTTGTCTTTTTTGCCACTTTATATATGACTTCTTGTCCGAAAATTCGCTTCGGGAGATGCAGCATAACAGTTCCAACGGAATCAAAAGAGTGTCCATTCTTTTTCCCACTTTACCCATCATGGCATTCAGAAGCCCCCTTCTTGTTCTAAGGTCCATCTCCTCCAAAATCTGCTGACATTGAAAATGGTCAAAAAAGTAAGATACCTGTATTAATGAATGTAGCTAATTCATGACAACTTCCTCTCATCCAAATCCTACGAGAGAAAAAGAAAAATAGGACAAAGCATCATTTGCACTTATAGAGAGTAAAAATTTCAACCACACTGTTTAGAAAGTCTCCAAATTGATGAAACTTTAAGATTGCCTACAGGGATTCGATGTTAATCATTCCAAAGAGTATATTAGTAGGAATTTTTTTTTTTAAATTAACAGGATCAAATTGATCATACAAGCAACCAGTCAAATAAATGCTCAGGAAACAATTCCACTTGTCTCTTAGTTATCCAAGACTTCTCATGTAGCAGCAGGACTCGCCGATGTTAAAATATTAGCCATAGAATTTGGGTTAATCATCAAAGTCAAATTTTAGATGGTTCAATGACCCAAATATATATATATAAAGACTTGCTCGTTTCAGGAAAAAGAAAACTAGATATCGGTATGGCGAAATGTGTGAAGGACAATGACCGCAGAATTCTTGCTAAAAATAAGAAAATCAAGGAAAGATGGAAGTCCTATTTTGATAGGTTACTTAACGGGAATCAAGTTCAGGATGTGGGTGACCTTGCAATTCTGAATGGAGAGGTTAACTAGGATTTTATTCGTCAAATTCATAAGCATGAAGTTTGAGAGGCTCTTAAAAGAATGAGACCAAAGAAGGTAGTGGGAACGAATGGTATACAGATTGAGGTTTCAAAATGCTTAGGAGAGATAGATGTTGCGTGGTTGACAAATCTGTTAAACAAGATATGCAAAGTTAAAAAGGTGCCGATAGAGTGGAGGAAGAGTACTTTGATCCCTTTGTACAAGAATAAAAGGGTGTTCAAGACTGTGCCAATTATCGCAAAATTAAACTCGTGAGTCATACTATGAAGCTCTAAGAGAAAGTGATTGATCACAAGTTTAAGAGGCATTGTAAAGATTTTAGATAATCAATTTAGTTTTATGCATGGGCGTTCCACTACGAAAGCAGTTCATTTATTACAGCAGATGACTGAATACTATAGGGAAAGAAAGAAGGATTTGCATATGATATTTATTAATCTAGAGAAAGCCTATGATAAAAGTGCCCAGAGAAGTACTTTGGTGGGTACTGATAAAGAAAGGTGTGTCAAAGAAGTATATTGCCTTCATTAAAGATATATGTGATGGCGTATGTATATGTGTGAGAAGCTGTGTCAGAAGGATGGCAGTTTTTTCTAAAACTATCGGAATACATTAAGGTGAATTGACTTGTGCTGCACAGGAGGCTATGCCATGATGTATGTTATTTGCTGATGATACTGTTCTAATTGATGAGACTAGAGCCAATGTGAATGCTAAATTAGAGTTGTGGCGATAAATGTTAGAAACTAAAGTCTTCAGTGTAATACCCCGTATTAGACCACCTTTAGTATGTGGGGAAAAGTCATGCATGTCACATTGTTTTATACTACATTTGATGATTTGAACTATTTTCATGAAAATATTAGTTTGTTGTTGCATGAATTAATTTGTTCTTGATGTGGTTGTGTTATTTGAGTTAGTTGAGTTTTATTTTATTGAGGAGAATTTATTAGAAAGAGAATGGAGCAAGTGAGTAAGAATCAAGGAAATTTATTAGGAGAATATTTACTAAGAATTATTGTAGAATAATGGTTAGAGCTTGGTGTGTATTCTTTGGTGACTTGAGTTCGAATCCCAACTCTTGCAAACCCTTTCCCTTCTCACTTTTGATAAACCCTTTTTCCCTTATTTTCCCTTCCCTTGGCCGAAAATCCTAGGGGCTGCAGCCTTCTTATTTTTCAATTTCCTAAAATAGGGGTTTTTGATTATTTTGAGTTTTATTAAAAAGAATTTAATATAAATTAAATTCCTAATATTCTCTACTTAATATTTTATTTCAAACTTTTAGGAAGTTTAATTATTTTATCATCTAGAATTTTCCAAGGATCTTACTCAAGGGTTTCATTATGGAAAGAAGATTATAGGAACGTTTCTTTTGGAAACCATATTATAGCTACTACTTTCAAAAGAAGGAAAGTTTCCCAAAGTTGTTCCCTCTAAAAGAGTTTATTTGGAAATAAAGAGATCTTGTCCAAAGCTTTAAAGGAAATAAATATTCTCCCCAGATTAATGGTATTTTCGAAAGCTAGTGTTTAAGGAAAGGAAATTGCAGCTTTATTCCAAGAATCTAGATTTTATCACCTAATATAATTATTCCTCAATTAATTGTTTTTGCCTAAAATAAATTAGGACATTACCTATATTAATTCTTGAATCAACATACCATTTTTATTAACTGAATTTTTTGGAATAAAACCAACCCTAGCCGCCACCTTGATGAGTTTTATTTCCTTTCAAGTTCCCTAAATAAAGGAGGAGACTTCCCTAAGTAACCCTAATCAATCAAGGTTCTTTTAAGATAATCAAAAACCAGAAATTTCCCCTCCTTCCCACCAATTTTCGTCACTGTTCACACACACACACACTCTAACGAAAATTCCAGCTTTTCCTTACTCTCAACTTCTCTCTTATCTTAGGCAAAAACAGCTACACAAAGACCCCTTTTTCTTCTCTTATTTTCACCACTATAAAGACCAAAACCAATCAGATTTCTTCTCCTTTTCTGTCCAGAATTTCCGCCATCCTCAGCTGCAAAAATACAGCAGCAATCAGCCCTAAACCTCAGTCCAATTTCGGCAGTCATAGAAGAACCAAAGCTGTACGATTTTTCCCTTGTGATCAAGAAACCATAGCAAGGTAAAACCCCTCCAAACATCTAAACATAAAACCCTAGACTTCCCTACCCAGCAAACCACGAAATTTCTACCCTCTCAAGCCCCTCAAACTCATGAAATATACAGCCTGAAACCTGCACAAGAATTCGGATAGCCTACGCCAAAAACAAAGCCAAAACCGAAACTCTCTCCAAGGTAATTGATCTTCAACTCTTACTCCATTCTTTTCCTTTTCTTTTCCTTAAATCACGTCCATAAGGGACTGATTTTATCCTTTTCTTGGTGAGTCTCGATCAAGGTCACCCAAGAGGATCAATCCCTTCAACTATCGATTGAACTCAAGCTAGTCAACAAGGAGTTGCCGTGTTTTAAGTCTAGATCACTAAGAGGTAATCAAGATCCTAACTTTACTGATTTAAATGGTCTTAAACTTTAAAATAGTGGCATAAGGATGCTTATGGAGTCTAGCATGAAAGCATGAATAAATTAGATTGATGAATATGTTGAGGTAAGCCATAGACAAAGCAGGTGTAATACCCCATATTAGACCGCCTTTAGTAAGTGGGGAAGAGTCATGCATGTCATATTGTGTTATACCACATTTGATGATTTGAATTATTTTCACGAAAATATCAGTATGTTGGTGCATAAATTAATTTGTTCGTGAAGTGGTTGTGGTATTTCATGTAGTTGAGTTTTATTTTATTGAAGGGAATTTATTAGAAAAATGGATGGAGTAAGCGAGTAAGAATGAAGGGAATTTATTAGGAGAATATTTGCCAGGAATCAATGTGGTTTAGTGGATAGAGCTTGGTGGGTGTTCTTTGGTAGGCTTGAATCCTAGCTATCTCAAATCCTTTCCATTCTTTTATTTTCCTTCTACCCTAATTTTCTCTAGCCTTGGCCGAAATCCTTAAGGTTTTGGAGACCAATTCCCTAAAAATTGGGGGTGTGCTTTATCTTGGAAATTATTTTATAAAATTAGTAAATTAAATTTTTGTTCCTAATATCCTACCATAATCTTTTTTTTTAGAAAATAGAAGGCAAAGAGCTGGATTTAAATGAGATGTTTGTCCCTTGAATTAAGCAAAGGGTTTCGAAATTTTTAAGGGGGAAAAAGAAGGGGAAAATTCAGTAGCTACAAGGATTAGGAAACCAGAATTTTCCTTACCAAATAAATGTTTAATAACTATTTAAAATTACTCAAATTAGTATAGGGTATTTATTAAATTATTCCCTAAATAAATGACCTAATTCCTTTCTAGGGTTTTCTGGAAAATTCCCTCATAACAGCCGCCACACATAGGGTAGAATAACTTACCTAAAACAGCTAGGGTTAACTAAAAAAACCCTAACCAATTAGGACTTGATTTTAGCCAAAAGAATACCAGAATTTCAGCTCCATTGCCTCCAGAATTTCGTCACTGTTCACACACACACACTCTCACGAAAATTCCAGCTTTTCATTACTCTCAACTTCCTCTTATCTTAGGCAAAAACAGCTACACAAAACCCTAATCTTTCCTCCTCCTAATCTCGTCCAAGAGGAAGCCAGAAAATCAGCTTCTCTCATCTCTTTTTCCTTCCTTCTTGTGGCCACAATAACAGCCAGCAAACAGCCACCAAAAACCAGCACTAAACCCCTTAAACCCTGCTGGAAATTGGCTACAGTAATAAGGACAAAAGCTGTCACCTTTTCCTTCTTGTGATCAAGAGACCAAAGCAAGATCAAACTCTTCTAAACCCTAAAACACCTCAGCCTAACCTATTCCCTTCATCAAACCAGCCACAATCAAACCTTAAAACACCCTCTGCTGCTGCAGAATTCCAGCCGCCACTCTCTCCAAAGATTTCGTCCTTAGCAACCTCCAAGCATCTCCAAACTTGAAATCCAAACCTAAGGTGAGTAACCCTTCAAACCCTTTCAGCTTTCATTCAAATAATCTCTCTCTTTTCTCCTCAATCTCAGTCATCAAGGGGCTGATCCTTGTCTCCTTTTATTGGAGATTTTCGAACAAGAAGGCCAAGAGCTCTACAATCAACCTTTCCTCCTCAAGTGAACCCAAGCAACCACCAAAGGCGTCACCTTTGCTGTTAGTGTGTGTGTCGTCAAAGGTATTCTTGGTCTCGATCCCTTTTTGCTTAAATAAGGTTGCTTTTATGGTGGTGTTGTTATGCATGGTGTAATACCCCATGTTAGACCGCCTTTAGTAAATGGGGAAAGTCATGCATGTCATATTGAGTTATACTACATTTGATGATTTGGAGTATTTTCATGAAAATGTCAATTTGTTGTTGCATGAATTAATTTGGGCTTGAGGTGGATGTGGTATTTGAGGTAGTTGAGTTTTATTTTATTGAAGGGAATTTATTAGGAGAATAATTGCTAGGAATCAATGTGGTTTAGTGGATAGAGCTTGGTGTGTGTTCTTTGGTGGGCTTGAGTTTGAATCCTAACTATCTCAAATTCTTTCCTTCCTTTTATTTTCCTTCTACCCTAATTTTCCCTAACCTTGGCCGAAATCCTTAAGGTTTTGGAGACCAATTCCCTAAAAATTGGGGGTGTGCTTTATCTTGGAAATTATTTTATGAAATTGGTAAATTAAATTTTTGTTCCTAATATCCTATCATAATCTTTTTTTTTTTTAGAAAATAGAAGGCCAAGGGCTGGAATTAAATGAGATGTTTGTCCCTTGGATTAAGCCAAGGGTTTCAAAATTTTGAAGGGGGAAAAAGGAAGGGGAAAATTCAGTAGTTACAAGGATTAGGAAACCAGAAATTTCCTTATCAAATAACTGTTTAAAAATTATTTAAGATTACTCAAATTAATATAGGAAATTAATTAAACTATTCGCTAAATAAATGACCTAAATCCTTTCTAGGGTTTCTGGAAAATTCCCTTATAATCAGCCACCACATAGGGAAGAATAACTTACCTAAAACACTCCAAAACTTAGCTAGGGTTAACTAAGAAAACCCTAACCGATTAGGACTTGAATTTAGCCAAAAGAATACCAGAATTTTAGCTCCATTGCCTCCAGAATTTCATCACTGTTCACACACACACACACACACTCTCATGAAATTTCCAGCCCAAAGTCTGTACCAAAAACCCCTCTAGCAGTCCAACAAAAACAGCTACACAAAACCCTAATCTTCCCCCTCCTAATCTCGTCCAAGAGTAGCCAGAAAATCAGCATCTTTCCTTCCCTTTTCCCTCTTACTTTCGGCCACCATAACAACCAAAAACAGCCACCAAAAACCTCCCAAAACCTTACACAATTTCGTCCAAACCAAGGAGACCAAAAACTGTCACCTTTCCTTCTTGTGATCAAGAGCCCAAAACAAGAACCACCTCTTCCAAACCCTAAAACACCCAATCCTAACCTATCTCCTTCATCAACCAGCCTTCAAACAAACCCTAAACACTCCCTAAATCTGGAAATCCCAGCCGCCACTCTCTCTCTAAGGCTTGCGTCCATTGCAATCTCCAATCCTCTCCAAATGGAAAACTAAACCAAAGGTGAGTAACCCTTCAACCCCTTTCAACTTGTATTCAATTAATCTTCTTCTTTTCTCCTAAATCTCGGTCATCAAGGGGTTGATTCTTCTTCCCTATTGTTGGAAATTTCCGAACAAAGGTCCAAGAACCACTAATCAACTCTTCCTTCCAAAGCAAATTCAAGCAACCACCAAAGGCGTCACCTTTGCTCTTAGGGTGTCTCGCCAAGAGGTATTTTTGGTCTCAATCCCTTTTGTCTTGCATAAGGTTGATTTTATGGTGGTATTATTATGCATGGAGTTAGCACGAAATGCATAAATAGATTAGATTGATGAGTTTGAAAGAGCAATGGAATGAACTAGGCATAGATGACTTTGAACATGGTTAAATAATACTATGATGACCTAGATCTATTGCGTGGTGATTAAAGATGAAACCTTTTGAAGCAAATATGCTCATTATATGAGATTAAGGGTGGGCGAATATTGGAGGTCATGGCATAGATGAGTTGATTTGATTTTAAGCATGCATAATGATGAGACGCATGATCATGGGAAGCTATAGAAATGATTTGATGAATTAATCCATCTAGATGCCAAGAATGAATTAGATGAGTAATATGATCATAGGAATTCATGATGCATGATAATAGAGGGTTAATATTTGGATTCTAATTAGAGAATCATTGATTTTAGATAAGGAAGAGAATTGAAGTGAGGGGCAAACATTGTTGTGGTTGATTGCTAAGTATATTCAAGTAAGTCCCTGCATAACAGTTTTGATAAATGTTACATGTTTGCAAGCAATTGTTACAATGTTATTTGGAATTGATGTCAATATGATGTTTTGACACAAGGATTGAGACTCGACTAAAAATGATGTGTTATATTGGATTGTTGTGATAATTGGATTGGAAACGTGGATACTGTATTTTCAAAACGAATTTACTAAATTTTATTTATTCAAACTCAAAAAGGATTTCTTACACTATTGTCAAACGATTTGAAAGTGCTCTTACAAAAATCACGTTTTGCAATCAAGACTTTCGAAAAAGGGAAAATGATTCTACCCCTAACCGGGGAGCGTTGAGTACTCAGTGAGGGTAGGCTAGTGGTACTAGTCTCGAAGAGCAAGAGTGAGTCTTCTGGCAAGTGGCCACCTCCAGAAGATAAACTCAACTTGGAGAGGCGACAGTACTACTTAGTCAGACCGTCCACGCTAGCATATTGGTCCATGTGGACATTGTATATCCGGATTGGACAACCGGAATGTTGGGTGTAGAGATAGAGGAGTATCTCACCTAGTGGGTGGATCCCCCACTGCCCATTGTTGAAAGAATACATTGGGAAGCTATCATGGTGGTAACCATGATATGGATTGTGTTACTATATTGTTGAATTATTTGCTAATCCCTACTTAATGAATTATGAATGTGATGAAACAGTGATTCACTGTGAACTGTTTTGGATTTATTGAGCAAGGCTCCTTTGTATAACTATTATTGATGAAATTGACTTGCAAACACGATATTGTGGTTTTGATAAACCTGCATACACAAAATGGTTATAATTGACATTTGCACACACGGGACTTACTGAGATGTTAATCTCACACCTTTTATATCATGATTTCAGGGGATTGCTTACATTGAGCGAGGCGAAGCTAGGGTTGAGCTCCAGTTTATTTATTTAGTTGTGTTTTTTTAGTTTGTTTCCAAAGACGTTTGCTAGTTTTGAGTTCCAAACTTGTATAAGTTTTGCTTCCGGATGTAATGGAGTTATTCCTCTTTGCAGCCGTTATGGATGAGTTGACCTGCACTATACAGGAGGCTGTGCCATGGTGTATGTTGTTTGCGGATGATATTGTATTAATTGATGAGACTAGAGCCAGTGTAAATGCTAAATTGGAGTTATGGCGGCAGACATTGGAATCCAAGGGTTTCAGAATTAGTAGGAGTAAAACAAGAGTATATGGGATGCAAGTTTAGTGGTAGCAGAAACATAGCCCAGAGTGTAACTTTGGAAGGTAGAGATATACCGTTAGCTGATTGTTTTCGCTATCTAGGATCTATTATTCAGAAAGACGGAGAGCTCGATAGCGACGTTGCACATCGAGTTAAGGCGAGTTGGTTGAAATGGAGGAGTGCGACTGGTATTCTTTGTGATCGTAATGCACCGTTGAATTTAAAGGGAAAGTTTTACAAGGCAGTCGTACGACCTGCTTTGTTATATGGTACGGAATGTTGGGCAGCTAAAAGGTGTCATATTCCAAAAATGAAAGTAGCTGAGATGCGTATGTTACGATGAATGTGTGAATATACTAGGAATGATAGAGTTAGAAATGAGATCATTAGGGAAAAGATGGGTGTGGCATCTATTGAGGAAAAGATGAGAGAAAGTCGTCTGCGTTGGTTTGGACACGTTCAGAGAAGACCGAGGGATGCTCCTGTTAGGGCGATGGAGAGAGTGAGGCAGGATAGGTTAGACAGAGGGAAAGGTAGAGGTAGGCCTAAAACGACATGGATAGAGGTAATTAAGAGAGATATGTCTTTGTTAGATTTAGATGAAAGTATGACGTTCGATAGAAGAAAGTGGCGAGAGAGGATTCATGTGGATGACCACACGTTGCCTGACGTTGGTTCATGTAGCCGACCCCAAGTTACTTAGGATTAAGGCTTAGTTTGTTGTTGTTGTTGTTTTGTACCTCGTTATAAAGACCCCTAGTCCTTTGGACGGGGCGACATCCTGCCCTATCTAGGTACCTAGGGTGTTTCACATGGAGGCTAGATGAAAGTATGAATAGACTATATTGATGAGTTGGAGGGTTCAATGGAATGAGCTAGGCATGTATGTGTTTGATCATGATTGAATATTGCTATGAAGGTCTAGATCTGCAGTATGTTGATTAAATATGAGAGCTTTGAATGAAAATAGGGTTATCATATGAAGTTTATAGTAGGCGAATATTAGAGGTCCTTGTATTGATGATGAGATTCATTTATATGCATGCCATGATGAGATGCATGATCTTGGGAAGCTATAGCGATGAGCTAATAAAACTAGTCTATCTAGATGCCATGGATGAATTAGATGATATAATCATAGGGATTCATGATACATGAAAAGATAAGTGGATGCATATTTGGGTTCTAATTATAGAATCATTGATTCTAGATAAGGAAGAAAGTAAAAAAGATATCAAGCATCACTTTGGTTATTATTGAGAATATCCAGGTAAGTCCCTGCATAACTGTTTTGATACAAGTTATATGTTTGCAAGCAATTTTTACAATGTTATTTGGAATTGATGTCAATATGATGTTTTGACACAAAAGGATTGAGCCTGGACTAAAAATGATGAGCTATACGAGATTGTTGTGAGACTTGGATTGGAAACGTGGATGTTTTATTTTCAACACGAATTTGCTAAATTTTAATTGTTCAACTTCAAAAATAATTTCTTAAACCATTGTCAAACAATTTGAAAACGCTATTACGAAAAATCACGTTTTGCAATCAAATTAATTAAAGACTTTCGGAAAAGGGAAAATGATTTTGCCCCTAATCGGGGAGCGTTGAGTACTCAACAAGGGTATGCTGCTAGTAGTACTAGTTTCGAAGAACAAAAGTAAGTCTTCTGACAGGTGGCCACCTCCAGAAGATAAACACAACTTGGAGAGGCAACAGTACTACTTAGTCAGGCCGTCCGCTCTAGCATATTGGTCCATGTGGACATTGTTGATCCGGATTGGACAACCGAAATGTTGGGTGTAGAGATGGAGTAGTATCTCACCTAGTGGGTGGATCCTCCACTGCCCATTGTTGAAAGAATACATTGAGAAGCTATCATGGTGGGAACCATGATATGGATTGGGTTACTATATTATTGAATCATTTGTTAATCCCTACTTAATGAATTATGAATGTGATGAAACGGTGATTTATTGTGAACTATTTTGGATTTATTGAGCAAGGCTCCTTTGTATAACTGTTATTGATGAGATTGACTTTCAAACACGATTTTGTGATTTGAATAAACCTACATACACGAAATGGTTTCAATTGATACTTGCACACACAGGACTTACTGAGATGTCAATTTCACACCTTTTATATCATTATTTCAGGGTATTGCTTATACTGAGCAAGGTGAAGCGTTAGGAGATGAACTCTAGTTATTTATTTATTTATTTATGTTTTGAATTACTTCAAGAGACGTTTGTTAGTTTTGATTTTCCAGACTTGTATAAATTTTGCTTCCGGATGTAATGAAATTATTCCTTTAATTTTATTTAGCAGTTTTTTTTCTATTTGCACCTCGTTATAAAGACCCCTGGTCCTTTGGACGGGGCAACATCCTGCCCTATCTAGGTACCTAGGGTGTGGGGTGTTACAATGTCCTTGCCAAACAAACCCAGGTTCCTTATCATGTTCATGTTAATTTAACCACAAAGCCATTTCAGTTGATTCATAGTGATATTTGGGGTCTTACTAGAACCATTAGTTTAACTAGAACTCAATGGTTTATCACCTTTACTGATGACCATACAAGGCCTTGTTAGGTATATTTGATGAAAGACAAATCTGAGGTTTTTTTGTGGTTCAAACAGTTTCATTAATTTGTCCAAAACGTATTCCAATCTACTACCCAGATTCTTCAAACTAATAATGGAGGGGAGTACTTTTCAAATGAGTTTGGTCAATATTTGGGGACAACCCGGATACATCGCCAAAGTTCTTATGTGGATACACCCAAACAAAACGAGGTTGCGATGAGGAAAAATCACCACTTGTTAGAGGTTGCTAGATCTATCATGTTTGCAAGTTCAACTCCTAACTCCTACTTGGGGAAGCCATTCTCATAGCCACTTACCTCATAAATCGTTTACCCTCCAAAACACTAAAATTTCGAACCCCCTTGAGTGCACTTCATGATTGTTTCCCAAACATTAATATATTCAATCCTGTCCCCAAAAGTTTTCGGGTGTACCGTGTTTGTCCACAACAAACAACCTACTCGAAGAAAGCTTGACCCCAGGGCGTTTAAATGTGTTTTCGTAGGCTATTCCCCAACACAAAAGGGTTATAAATGTTATTCTCCTGTCCTTAAAAAATTCTGTGTCGTGTGATGTCACCTTTTTGAGGAACAGCTGTACCACCCCAATGACCTTTCCCAAGGGGAGAAGTCAAATGAGAAAGTTCATTGGAATCCATCTATGTTTTTTCCCATAGTACAAAATATCTCTCATTCCTCTCAGACTACAAAGCCGATTGAACACAATCCGATTGATCACATTATTTCAATTCCTACAAACCTTGACACTGTTCCAAATCGGATTGATTCTAAACCTGATAATGTTCCAGACTCTAAAAATTCTAGTCAGCAAATATCAGAACCAAGTCTAAACCCATCTGAACCTGTTTCAACCTCTTCACCTGGTCCTCATAGGGAAGATTTTGTGGCTGAAATACCATTGCCGGTTTACTCTCGCAGGCCCAAAACTCTTTAGCAAGATCAATCATTTAGCCGAGATTCAGATAATGAAATAACCAATGATCTGGACTTGCCTACTGCAGTTCGAAAAGGGGTAAGAGCTAGTACCAAACACCCAATCTATAATTTCCTAACCTGTAAGCAATTATCTTCAGAATTTAAGGGTTTTACAGCAAAAGATGATGAAGTCAAGATTCCGAAAAACATCTGAGGCCTTGAAGGACCCGAGATGGAAAGAAGCAGTGAAGGAGGAGATGAGGGGCTTACAGGATAATAGGACCTGGGAGATGGTTGACTTACCCGAAGGAAAAAAGGTCGTTGGAAGCAGATGGGTGTTTACTGTGACATTCAAGGCCAATGGAGAGGTTGAAAGATATAAAGCAAGGCTAGTGGCACAAGGATATACACACAAACATATGGAATTGACTATGATAAAACATTTGCTCCTGTAGCAAAGCTGTAACACCCCACACCCTAGGTACCTAGATAGGGCAGGATGTCGCCCCGTCCAAACGACCACCAAAGAACCAGGGGTCTTTATAACAAGGTACAAAATAAAACGAAAACTGCTAAATAAAATTAAAAGGATAATTCCATTAACATCTGAAAGCAAAACTTATACAAGTCTGGAAAATCAAAACTAACAAGCGTCTCTTGAAATAAATTCAACCACAACTAAATAAATAAATTGGAGCTCAACCCTAGCTTCGCCCCGCTCACTGAAATCAATCTCCTGAAATCATGATATAAAAGGTGTGAGATTGACATCTCAGTAAGTCCCGTGTGTGCAAATGTCAGTTAAAACCATTTCATGTATGCAGATTTATCAAAACCACAAAATCGTGTTTGCAAGCCAATCTCATCAATAACCGTCATAAAAAGGAGCCTTGCTCAATCAATCCAAAACAGTTCACAATAAATCATTGTTTCATCACAATCATTATTCATTAAATAGGGATTAGCAAACGATTCAACAATATAGTAACATAATCCATATCATGGTTACCACCATGATAGCTTCCCAATGTATTCTTTCAACAATGGGCAGTGGGGAATTCACCCACCAGGTGAGATACTCCTCCATCTCTTCACCTAATACTCCGGTTGTCCAATCCGGGTCATCAGTGTCCACATGGACCAATAGGCTAGCTCGGACCGGCTCGACTAAGTAGTACTTGTCGCCTCTCCAAGTTGAGTTTATCTTCTGGAGGTGGCCACCTGCCAGAAGACTCACTCTTACTCTTCGAAACTAGTACTACTAGCCTACCCCCGCTGAGTACTCAACGCTCCCCGATTAGGGGCAGAATCATTTTTCCCTTTCTCGAAAGTCTTTGATTAGTTTGATTGCAAAACATGGTTTTTCGCAATAGCGTTTCCAAATCGTTTAGTAAATAGGGTAAGAAATCATTTTGATGTTGAACAATTAACATTTAGCAAATTCGTTTTGAAAATAGAACATCCACGTTTCCAATCCAAGTCTCACAACAATCCAGTATAACTCATCATTTTTAGTCAAGGCTCAATCCTTGTGTCAAAACATCATATTGACATCAATTCCAAATAACATTGTAAAAATTGCTTGCAAACATATAACTTGTATCAAAACAGTTATGCAGGGACTTACCTGGGTATATCACAGCCAAATCCAACTCAATCGATTGCTCTAATTTCCTCTCCTTTCTTATCTAGAGCAAATAACCCCGCAATTAGGATTTAATCATTCCACCCATTATTTCATACAACATGACTCTTCAGGATTTTATTATTTACCTATTGCATACATGGTATTTGATTCACTAAATCACATATATAACTTTCCTTTACGATTCTATTGATCATGACCGCGCATTGATCTAGATCAATTCTTCACATGACCTCTTCCATATTAAACTAACATAAAATCATTATAAATAGCCCCATAAACATTAAAAGATCTCATCTTTTGCCTATTTAGCATGAATCTAGGTTCATCATGGCAAGATACATCAATGTCCTATCTCATACATGCTTTGTCTATGGCTTTCATCAACATGTTCATCAATCTAATATATTCATGCGTTCATACTAGACTCCATAAGCATCCTTAAGTCAATATTTTGAAGTTTAAGACCTTGTAAATCAATAAAAATAGGATCTTGATTACCTCTTAGCGATTTAGACTTAAATCACGGCAACTCCTTATTGACTAGCTTGAGTTCGATCACTAGTTGAAGAGTTTGGATCGCTTGGATGTCCTTGATCAAGACTCCCCAAAGAATGGGTAAAATCAGTCACTTATGATCGAGATTTAGGAGAAGAAGACGAGAGGAATTGAAGAGGAGTTGATGAAGAGTTGAGGAGTTGCTTACCTTAGAGTTGGTTTTCAGCTTTGATGGAGTTTTGGGTGCTATTTTGGTCCAGATGTGGAGGAGGGTTGGCGGCTGGAATTTCTGAGCAATGGAGGGTTTCTAGGGTTTGTTTGAGGCTGATTGATGAAGGAGATAGGTTAGGCTGAGGTGCTTTAGGGTTTAGGTGTTTGAAGAAGTTTTGGCCTTACTAGGGTTTCTTGATCAAAACAGAAAATTGTTCAGCTTTGGTGTTCTCTAGGGCTGCCGAGATTTTGGAGGGGAATTAGGGTTGGTGGCTGCAGTGTTTGTGTAGCTGAGGGTGCTGAGATTCTGGACAGGAAGAGAGGAAAAATCTGATGGGTTTTGAGTCCCTATAATAGCGAAAATAGGAGAGGAAGAATGGGCCTTTGTGCAGCTGTTTTTCTGCTTGATAGTTAGGGCACTTTTGTGCAGATTTTGTGCTGGAAATTTTTGGCAGAATAGGTGTGAACAGTGACGAAAATTCTGAGGGTCTAGGGCTGAAATTCTGGTTTCCTTTTGGCTGAAGACAAGTCCTAGTTGGTTAGGGTTTTCTTGGCCAATCTTAGCTAGGGTTTGGGAGTGTTTTAGGTAAGTTGTCTTTACCCTAAGTGGCGGCTGTTAGAAGGGAGTTTTCCAGAAACCCCTAGAGAGGAATTAGGTCATCTAATTAGGAAATAGCTATTAAATAGTTATTAGGAAATAAAATTCTGATTTCCTATTCATGCCTACTGAAATTTCCCCTAAGGCTTCGAAAATTCCTGGATTTATCCAAGAGACAAATACTCCATTTAATTTCACCTCCAAGTCTTTTATTTCCATTAAGAAAATATTATTTGAAAGAAGATAAAATATGGGAATTTATTTCCTTGAAAATAATACCTATATGCTTTCTTATATATGCTTTTCTTTACTAATATATTATTAAAATTCTCTAAAAGGTTATGATAAGATATTAGAACCAACAATTTAATTTGTTCTCAAATATTTTATAAAATTTTCAAATAAATCACTCTCCTAATTTATTTTTCTCTTCTTAGGAAATTAATTTCCTAGTGGCTAGTCTCCTAGAGATTTCGGCCAAACTAGGGAAAAGTTAGGGAAGGATGAAGGAAAATAAGAGAATGAAAAGGATTTGAAATTGCTAGGATTCAAACTCAAGCCCGTCAAGGTTTAAATGCTCTCCCCACTTGCTTTGCCCTTTTTTTCCAATAAACTCTCCCCAATAAATGAAAGCTCAAGCAATCAAACTATTTCAAGAACAAATTAATTCATGCAATCCACAACCAATAGTTTCATGAAAAATAATTCGAATCATCAAATATGGTATAACTTAATATGACATGCATGACTTTTCCCTCACTTACCCAAGACGGTCTAACATGGGGTATTACAAAAGCTCAATTCCATACATGTTCTCCTATCTATTGCAACCAACCTTGATTGGAAGCTACATCAACTCGACATTAAAAATGCATTCCTAAATGGCAATCTTGATGAGGAAGTGTATATAAAGGTTCCACCGGGATTTGAAGTACAAGAAAGGAAGGGAAAAGTTTGCAAGTTGAAAAAGTCATTATATGGTTTGAAGCAATCCCCTCGAGCATGGTTCACTAGATTTAGCTCTACCCTCACTAAGTTGGGATACCATCAAGCAAGGGTTGATCACACCATGTTCATCAAAATAGGAGAAGCAGGTAAGAGAGTTGTTCTTATTGTGTACGTAGATGACATAATACTCACAGGAGATGATGAAGATGAGCTTCACAAGCTTAAGGGCAAGTTGAAGGAGGAGTTTGAGGTTAAAGACCTAGGGCCGTTGAAGTACTTTCTAGGTATGGAAGTTGCAAGGAGTAAAGAATGTATTTTCATTTCTCAAAGAAAATGCATTCTTAATCAGCTAAAAGAAACAAGGAAACTAGGCTTTAAACCAATAGGAGCTCCACTTGAAAAAAAGAGCAATTTTTAGAAAAGGAGGAGCCTGTGGATGTAGGCAGATACCAACGCTTAGTCAGGAGACTGATATTTATCTCTTACACGGCCAGATATTGCCTATGCCATAAGTGTAGTCAGTCAATATATGCACTCACCGACCCAAAGGCATTTAGAGGCTGTAAATCATATCTTGAGGTATCTGAAGGGAACGGTTGGACAGGCGCTGATGTTTTTAAAGACTAAGAACAAGAGTATCGAAGGATATGTTGATGCAGATTGGGCTGGCAGTGAAGATTGCAAGTCAACTTCAGGATATTGTAAAAAAGTTTGGGGTAACTTAGTTACATGGAGGAGTAAAAAACAAACAGTCGAAGCCAGAAGTAGTGCTGAAGCGGAATTTAGGGTCGCACAAGGGAGTTTGCGAAGTAATTTAGTTGGAAAGATTGATGCAAGATCTACAACGTATTGCAAGTTCTCCTAAGTTGTACAATGACAGTAAATCAGCAATTAGCATGGTAAATAATCTAGTCCAGCATGATTGTATGAAACATGTCAGAATTGATCAGAGCTTCGTCAAGAATGAGATTGTACAAGGAGGAATTGATCTATGCTATATTTCCACTCATGAACAAGAAGCAGATGTTCTGATCAAAGGCTTACTGAAATCGAACCATGAAGGTCTTCTTCGCAAGCTTGGAATGCGAAATATCTATTCCTAAGCTTGAGGAGTAGTGTTGGAGATTTAGTCATTAATGTGTAATATTTAGCTGTTACCTTTCCTTTATTAACTGATTGGATCGGATTAGGAAAGTGTAAATTAGGAAGATTTGATTAGCCTATTTTTGGGGGGATTGATTCCCGATTTTGATGGCCAAATTATGGCACACTAATTGCATATATTGTACTACTGATTCAACAAGAAATTAATCAAGAATATTTCCAAAGCATTCTTGTTTCAGTTTGTGGCAGGAATTGGACCATTATCAATGTATTGAGATGCACAGCAATGAAGATTCTGTAATTTTTAAGAGATTTATTGAAAAAGAGCGTACTTTTGAATTTCTTGCAAGTCTTAACATTGATTTTGATGCTGTTAGAGTGCAGATTTTGGGAAAAGAAGAGCTGCCTTCTTTGAATGAAACGATCTCAATCATCCAGGCTGAAGAAGGACAACGGAACGTCATGCTGGACTCGCACAAAGGAAGCAACTCTGCACTTTTAAGCAAGGCAATGAGTGTAAAAGAGTCCAACACAACAGTCTCAAAAGATCCCAACCAATTTGATGTCCAAACCAGCTTGGCTAAGAAATCTAGTCTTGACTCTCTTTTGTGCACGCATTGTAAGAAGCATCGACACACCAAGGATCAATGCTGGAAACTCCATGGCAGACCAAACCAAAATGCAAACGTGAAAGACAAGCACATGTAGCAAGCACTGAATCTGCTTGAGACAGAGGCAGCCTACCCGAATTTATCAAGGAGGAAATTGAAAGGTTTAAACTCTTCCTTAAAACCCTGGAAAAGTCTCCTACAACAGGTACTTGTTCTCTGGCATTCTCAGGTATTTCTTCTTCCTATTGTGCTACTAATGTCTTGGATAAGATTTCTCAAAATTTGTGGATAATAGACTCAAGAGCCACCGACCATATGACTTGTTCTTCCAAATTTTTTTCTGCCTATACTCCTTGTTCAAGCAATAAAAAAAATTACTGTAGCAAATGAGTCAATCACAACAATCACAAGACAAGGGGATATTCGGATTAGTGACCACCTCACACTTAAAAAAGTCCTTCATGTCCCAAAATTGTTTGCCAACCTTGTTTCCATCAAAAAACTCACAAATGACTCCAAATGCAGTGTAATGTTTTTTCCTTCATTACTATGTTTTTCAGGAACAGGGCATGAGCAAGACTATTGGACAAGTAAGAGGGATGGTCTTTATTACTTGGAAGATCAGAGTGGGAAAACTAAAATTGAGAATCATCTATCTACGTCACTTTTTTCCGAGTCTTTCATGTCACATAAACAAAAAGTTTGGCTTTATCATCGTCTTTTAGGTCATTAGCCTTTTAATGTCCTCAAAAAAAATGTTTCCTTTATTGTTTAAGGATTTGTCTATTGAGTCTTTTCATTGTCATGACTATGAACTTGACAAACACAAGCACACCTCTTTTTCAATAAGTGAATCAAGAACTGTTAACCTTTTTTCTCTCATTCATAGTGATATTTGGGGACCGTCCATAGTCCCAAATATTTCTGTTGCCAAGTGGTTTGTTTCATTCATTGACTATTGTATTCACGTCACTTGGATCTATCTCATGAAAAATAAATCAGACGTCTAAAATATTTTTCCAAATTTTTACAACATGATCAAAACACATTTTGATGTGAGAATTAAGCGGTTTCACTCCGATAATGCTAGAGATTATTTCAACCAAGTTCTCTCACCATTCTTTCAAAAAGAAGGAATCATCCATGAATCCTCTTGTGTCAACACCCCACAACAAAATGGTGTAGCTGAGCGTAAGAATGGCTATCTCCTGGATACGCAAGAGCCTTACTTTTTCGCCAACATGTCCCTAAACAGTATTGGGGAGAAGCTGTTTTAATTGCTGTACATCTTACTAATAGACTTCCCACTCATGTTCTTGATTTTAAAAATCCAATTAGGTATCTCACATCATTTTTCCCAAACTTCAACGCTTCTAACAATCTCATTCCTAGAATTTTTGGAAGTGTTGCTTTTGTTCATGTGCATTCTCAAAACAGGAGAAAACTTTATCCAAGAGCTCTTAGGTGCATTTTCATTGGGTAATCCTCCACACAAAAAGGGTACAAGTGCTATCATCCTTCTACTCGGATATTTTATGTCGCCGCTGCCATTTCATTTGATGAAAAACAATCTTTTTTCCAACCTTCCTATCTTGAGGTGGAGAACTTGATTGACGATACGGCAAACGACATGTTTCTTCTTGAATTTCCTAGTCCAAAGTCAACTCCACCCAAACGGACATCTGAGTCAAGTCCATCCGAACCTACATCTGAGTTAGGTCCATTCAAACCTACATCTAAGTCAAATCCATCCGAACCCATATCTTAGTCAAATCCACCCGAACGGTCCATTCAAACCTATATCTAAGTCAAATCCATCCGAACTCATATCTTAGTCAAATCCACCCGAACCCGCATCTAAGTTGGATCCATATCCTTCCAATCAATCTCTGCAGCCTAATGTGATGAAAGATAAGGGGAAACAAGATGATGGTCGACCACTTCTGACGTATTCCAGGAAGAAAGTTCCAATCCCTTGATCAATACAGGTACAATCTCCTATTGGTGCTATTACTCAAAACCCTGAAAGCAACCCATCTCCAACTGAGCCCATGCCTTTAAAGAGGCAAGTGACCTCAATCTTCCAATTGCTCTTAGGAAAGGAACCAGAACTTGTACCAAACACCCCTTATATCTGTTCATGACCTATCAAAATCTGTCCCAAACCCATAGAGCCTTCTTAAGCAACCTTCACACAATTCCCATTCTGAGAAATCTATCTGAGGCATTAGGGAATAAGAAATGGGAGGTTGCTATAAAGGTGGAAATGGAAGCTCTTGAAAGGAACAAGACATGGGAGATGGTGAAGCTACCGAGAGGAAAGAAACCGGTAGGGTGCAGATGGGTTTTTACAGTGAAGTATAAGTCTAATGGATCGGTTGAGAAATACAAGGCAAGATTGGTAGCCAAAGGGTACACAGAAACCTACAGCATAGATTACTTAGAGACATTCACTCCTATTGCAAAGATAAACACTGTTCGTGTACTATTGTCTCCAGCTTCTGATTTTGGATGGAATTAACAACAGTTCAACGTTAAGAATGCTTTTCTCCATGGTGACTTGGAAGAAGAAATTTACATGGAAGTCCCTCCAAGTTTTGAGTCTAAAGAAGGAATGGTTTGCAGGCTAAGAAAGGTTCTTTATGGCCTAAAACAGTCGCCAAGAGCTTGGTTTGGAAGATTTACCCAAGTTATGAAATCCTTAAGATATAAACAAAGTCAAGGTGACCATTCTCTTTTTGTGAGACACTCAAATTCAGGGGGAGTGATAGCATTGCTAGTTTACGTGGACGATATTATAGTGACAGGAAATGATACAGAGGGAATACTCAATCTAAAAAGACGTCTCCTAGAAGAATTTAACATCAACGAGCTTGGAAGATTGAAGTACTTTCTAGGCATTAAAGTAGCTCATTCAAAAGAAGGAATCTTCATTTCACAACAGAAATATGTGCTTGATTTGTTGAAAGAGACACGGAAGTTAGGGTGCTAGCAAATTGACACTCCTATTGAGTTCAATCATAGGTTGTTTGATGCATTAGAAGATCGAATGGTAGACAAAGGGTCGTACCAGCGGCTTGTTGGCAGGTAGATCTATTTGATGCATACAAGACCAGATATAGCATTTGCAGTTAGTATTGTTAGCAGGTTTATCCACAGTCTCAAAGAAGCACATCTCAAGGTTGTTCATAGGAACTAGCAATATTTGAAGGGGAACCCTGGAAAAGGAATTTTGTTCAAAAAAGGAGAGGAAATGGCATTGGAAGTATACACTGATGTTGATTATGCAGAATCGCTAGATGATAGGAGGTCTATTTCAGGTTACTGTACATTTCTAGGAGGAAATACTCTCATGAAAGGACTACCAAGTACTGTATTTCAAGATAATGTTAGCAAGCTTGGAATGAAGGATATTCATTCACCAGCTTGAGGGGGAGTGTTGAATTATGGAAAGATTTTAGTTGATTCGATTTTGTGTAAATTAATTAGGAGGTTTCCTATTTTGTATAGATCCTAATTGATATGTAATCTCTAGCTGATTTGTAGGAGATTGATTAGGTGATTTTGTTTTCCCTTTTTTAGATGTCTGCAATTGTATATAAATAGTGGTTGTATTCCATTGATTCTATACAAGAAAATCATTCCAAAATTCAAGTGTTACTGCTAAATGATTCAAAAGTATATATTTCAGGTTACCTTGACAGATTAAAACAACAAGATATAATACATTATGAACTCCTAGACAGAATGGAGTACCTCATTTTACCATATCGTTAATTACCTTTCACTCATCTTTGTATGATAAACAGGTAGAAAAAGCAAATGATAGAGCATAACTTCGTTTACTTCATCAACCAATCCCATTGGTTGGACTTTCATCAAGGTGAAGATCCCATCAGGTCATGTTTTCCATTAACTTCTGGGGATATGACTCTGTGATTCTGTGAAACTCAGACAGCTCAACATAGCTTCCTTTCTTGTTTGACCCAAACTTTTACTGCTTGATCAAAATGTTTCCACAACTCCAATGGGTAAATGTAGGTATAAGGCTTTTAGCCCTTTGAATGTTGCATTTTTAACAATTGAAAGGTAACACCACACATTCTTAAAAGCAGGGAGTGCCAATGTTGAAAACTGTCATTCTGAAGTCTAGCACAGTCACAACAATAACACTCTTGTTGAATTTGCACCCCAACTTGGTGCTACTTTATAACACAGAATAAATAAATTTAGATTAATGATGTTGATAGTATTACAATACATACATATATACTTATATCTAACTTCTTCAGTAGCTTAACCATCACAACACAGCTGAAACAGTGGTTATTTTGTAATATCAGTAGCCCAAAATTTGAAGCTTCATGGACTGGAATTGCAAACATATCCTACACACTTGAAACACGCCAAGTACTTTGGCTTCAAAACTATAATAAAGTAAGGATACATAACAAAAGCAGATAGCATTTACCTCCATCTGCACGCGCATTGTCTCTAAAAGACCAACTAGCCCAGAAGTATACTGAGATTGGCTCACTTGTTGTTCGCTCTTACTCCTGCCTAGCTTCCTCATCAATCTTGATTTCTTATCTTTATTTTTCCCCTTTGATGGTACAATAAGTCCTCTGTCCATAGAATGATTAGAGTATAAATGTTCAATCATTTTATGACCAAATAAAATCTAGAGCTGGAAACCCCAAAATTAGGACAAGTACCCTGAAGCTCCAGCAGCAGCCAAGAGGATCTCATATGCAGTTTCACGAAGATCATCATCTGTAAGACCTGAGAAGAAAAAAATAATGAGCTAAGTTTAAACTGATAAAAGTGTCACATTCAAGACCTCCTTTAGTCCGAAGAGGATAGCTTAGGGCTAGGGCTGTCCAAATGGTTTTCAGTTCGATTTCGGTTTTCAGTTCGGTTTTATTAATTTTGGATAAAACTGAACATAACCAAAAATTTTATAAAATCGAACCAAATTTTAACTGAACTAAACCAAACCAAAATATTAAAAATTCATAATTTATAAATATAAATAAATTATTAATTAATTGATCATATTTTAATATTAATTATATATTTTTAATTTAAAATATAATTTTGATTTTTCATTTTTCATTTTTCCAATTTTTTATTTTAGAAAACCAAAAAACCAAACTGAATTTTTATATAAACTTCTAAACCGAACCAAATTTCTTAAAACCGATCCGAATTTTTCAATTGGGTTTAATTCAATTCGAAAATTCTCTTTAAAACGAATAGTGCACAATCCTACTTATAGCAGTTTGATGTCAAAAATGCTTTCTTGCATGGAGATCTCCAAGAAGAGATAAATATGGAGAAACAACCAGGTTATGGAATAAGAGTTACTGATCATAAAGTCTGAAGGTTAAAGAAGGCATTGTATGGACTTAAACAAACTCCTCAAGCATGGTTCGGTTGGTTTGCCAAGGTTATGGTGATATTAGGATACAAGCAAAGTCAAGGAGATAATACTCTATTCATCAAGCACTCTTCTTCAGGGGGAGTCACGGTTCTATTAGTTTATGTAGATAACATAATTGGTATAGGAAGTGATGATAGGAGAGACGTTCTTTGAGTGAGTGCTTGGCAAAAGAATTCGAGATTAAGACACTTGGGAAGCTAAAGCACTTTCTCAGAATTTAAGTGGCACATTCAGAGAAGGGTATTTTTCCCTCTCAACAAAAATATGTAACTGATCTACTCAAGAAAACAGAGAAAACAGCATGCAAATCGGTGAGTACTCCAATAGATCCGAATATGAAGCTTGGAATAGCAGAGGAAGATGCTATAGTGGACAAAAGGATGCATCAACGTTTGGTGGAGAGCTCATTTACTTGTCCCACACACAACCAAATATAGCTTATGTCAAAAATGCTTTCTTGCATGGAGATCTCCAGGAGGAGATATATATGGAGATACCTCCAAGTTATGGGAAAAGAATTGCTGATCATACAGTCTGTAGGTTAAGGAAGGCATTGTATGGGCTTAAACAATCTCCTCGAGCATGGTTCGGCAAGTTTGCCAAGGTTATGGTGATGTTAGGATACAAGCAAAGTTAAGGAGATCATACTTTGTTCATCAAGCATTCGTCTTCAGGAGGAGTCACGGTCTTCTTAGTTTATGTGGATGACATAATTGTTACAGGAAGTGATGATGAGGAGAGACTTTCTTTGAGTGAGTGCTTAGCAAAAGAATTCGAGATTAAGACACTTGGGAAGCTAAAATATTTTCTCGGAATTGAAGTGGCACATTCAAAGAAGGGTATTTTTCTCTCTCAACAGAAATATGTAACTGATCTACTCAAAAAGACAGGAAAAACAGCATGCAAACCAATGAGTAATCCGATATATCCAAATATAAAGCTTGGACTAGCAAAGGAATATGCTATGGTGGACAAAGGGGTATATCAACGTTTGGTGGGAAGGCTCAATTATTTGTCCCACACACGACCAGATATAGCTTATGCTGTGAGTGTGATTAGTCAATTTATGCACAGTCCAAAAGAGGTTCATCTTCGAGTAGCACACAGGGTGTTGCAGTATCTTAAAGGTACACCAAGAAGAGGACTTCTTTTCGGGAGAGGTGGGGGCCTAATACTTGAAGCATATACAGATGCTGATTATGCTGGGTCATTGATTGATAGAAGATCGACCACTGGATATTGTACGTTCCTTGGTGGAAATCTTGTGACATGGAGGAGTAAAAAACAAAATGTAGTAGCACGGTCTACTGCAGAGGCTGAGTTTTGAGCGATGGCTCAAGGAGTATGTGAGTTACTTTGGTTAAAGATCATTCTACAAGACATAAGGATCAAGTTGGAGAGCCCAATGAGACTTTACTGTGATAATAAGTCTGAAACTAGTATAGCTCACAATCCTGTGCAACATGATCGGACAAAGCATATCGAAATTGCAGACATTTTATCAAGGAAAAATTAGAGAGTGGATTGATCTGCACACCTTATGTGTCTACAAATGATCAGCTTGCTGATGTGTTAACCAAAGGGTTAAGTGGTCCAGTGTTTGAAAATATTGTATCCAAGCTGGGAATGGAGAATATCTATTCACCAGCTTGAGGGGGAGTGTGGGAAAATATGGCTTGTATTTTAAGCAAGTAAGGCTGTAAATATTGTACCACTAGAATTAGGGAAGTTTGACCCTTAAATTAGGAGATTTTGTAATCAGTGATTAGGAGATTTTGTGGGGATTGATTAGGAGATTTTGTGAATCAATTTATTAGGGTAGTTGCTATATTTGTGCCTTAGGCAACTTGTATATAATTAGCTCATTGTAATCTTTGAGAAATATATGAAAAGAGATTATTCTCTCTCAATTTCTTACAAGAATACTAGGAAGAATGTAACACCCCACACCCTAGGAACTTAGATAGGGCAGGATGTCGCCCCGTCCAAAGGATCAGAGATCTTTATAACGAGGTACAAATAGAAAAAAAAAACTGCTAAATAAAATTAAAGGAATAATTTCATTACATCCGGAAGCAAAACTTATACAAGTCTGAAAAATCAAAACTAACAAACGTCTCTTGAAATAAATTCAAAACATAAATAATAAATAACTGGAGTTCATCTCCTAAACAAATACCTATGGTGAAGATTTTGTGGGATCATCACGGTACTCAGATTGCAACATGGGAAACTAAAGATTGGGTGAAGAAGAAATACTCGAACTTGCTCTAAAAGCGTAGCATTCTGAATTTCGGGACGAAATTCTCTTAAGGGGAGAGGATGTAATACCCCGTATTAGATCACCTTTAGTATGTGGGGAAAAGTCATGCATGTCACATTGTTTTATACTAATGATTTGAACTATTAGAATAGTATATAAGAATGGGCCTAAGTACCCATTGTCAACTTGGGATATCCATTTTGGCCCAGTGAGGACGGCGACCAAGTAGTTGACCGTAGGTGCTGCCAGGGCCATAGTTGCGCTCCCGGGTCCGCGTAAGTGCTACACCGTACGCGGTGGGAGCCACCTCTAAAATCCTATGCTACCTAGTTGGTCCTAGATTTGGCCCCTAAAGTATGGACCCAGCGAGGATGCTTAGGCCTGAAAGGAGGGGTGAATGTAATACTCCAATCCCATATGGAATTGGGATGAGAAGTGTGAATAGTATATAAGAATGGGCCTAAGTACCCATTGTCAACTTGGGATATCCATTTTGGCCCAGCAAGGACGGCGGCCAAGTAGTTGGCCGTGGGTGCTGCCAGGCCCATAGTCGCGCTCCCGGGTCTGTGGGCACGGGGCGTGACATCTCACCTAGTGGGAGGATCCCCAACTGCCCATTATTGAAAGAATACATTGGGAAGCTATCATGGTGGTAACCATGATATGGATTGTGTTACTATATTGTTGAACATTTGCTAATCCCTGAAATTGACTTGCAAACACAGTTTGTGATTTGGATAAATCTGCATACACGAAATGGTTTCAATTGACACTCACACACACGGGACTTACTGAGATGTCAATCTCACACCTTTTATATCATGATTTCAGGAGATTGCTTATACTGAGCAGGGTGAAGCATTAGGAGATGAACTCCAGTTTATTTATTTACTTATGTTTTGAATTTATTTCAAGATATGTTTGTTAGTTTTGATTTTCCAGGCTTATATAAGTTTTGCTTCCGAATGTAATGAGATTATTTTTTTAATTTTATTTAGTCGTCTTTTCTTTTTGTACCTCGTTATAAAGACCCCTAATCCTTTGGACAAGATGACATCCTACCCTATCTAGGTACTTAAGGTGTGGGGTGTTACAAAAAGTGTCGTAACTTTTGGGATTAGTTTGAGCTTCATGCTTGCATGTTCCTTGGGTGAAGCATGCATACATCAGCACAGCAGGTAAGCTATTACAGCCAAATATGACAATTGACAAGAGATAACAGCATCAATTCATATAACTTTCAAATGATGAAAAGTAATTCTAAAAAATTTACCTGTAGCAAATGAAGGCAAACCAAGCACAAGATCAGCGGCATCATTTAGGACCCTTCTTGAATACTTGTGACTATCAACTTCATCTAAATCATCATCATCCTCAAAATCATCAATGTCATCCACAGTTAGTTCTTGAACGCGTGTGGAGTTAAGAGATTGAGACTTTGATAAACTCAGTAATTCTTCAGCTTCCCCAGAATCAACAGTATCTACAGCTGCCAGATGTGGCAAAATGGGTGATGTTGTTATTATAGAGATGGCAGGAGGTGCTCTTACAGGAGGTGAACCTGAAGATTCAAGATCAGTAACCAAAAAGAATTCATCGGCGGGACCTGCATTTTTCTTTTTTAAAAGAAAAAAGAATATATGTCAGACAGGCTCAATATTCACAAAATATATAAATTTAATGAACTTCCTGAAACTTAATGTTCCCCTGCACTGTTTTCAATTTCCGAAAAATATTACTGGAAAAAATTATCATGATGCTCCCAATAAGTGATTTTCACAAATTATAACCATACAAAGATATCATGAACAATTAGAGCGATATGGAAAATGTACATGAATGTTTATTACATGAATGGATGACAGCATTATGTGATGTATAATTTAAGATGTGATTAGTTAAGATGAAAGTTGGAGGCACCAACAGACCACAAAACTACTCTCTCTACATATACATGAAGATAACTCGAAACAACAAGAGAACTTAGAAGCTTACCATATTTGGGAACAGAGTGGCATCATGAAAATCTCTAATAGCTTCCGAGAGTTCAAGCATTCCTCCTAAAATTATTGAAACTTGCATTAATGGTTCCATTTTCTTTATAAGTATTCCATAAAATTAAATCTAAAAGACAAAATCAGAATCACTACCTTTCTTGGCACAATTGAGAACATAATCAACACTAACTTGATCCAGATCCACATCATCCAATGAAACCGCCCCTGGAGGCATTACTACCTTCTTAATTAAACTACCCGATAATATGAAACTTAATAGCACCTGCCTGTCCCGCCTATATCGTTGTAGAACTTCAACAGCATTTTCCCTACACATATTTATGAAAACTAGCTCAATTTTTTACCACACTCTTGCTTTAATACTCACCACAATCAGCATATTCTCACTCATAAACATCAGAATTCAGAATTTACTCTACTACTGAAACAGAAATGAAACAAAATAATATTTTTATTTATACACTACAATAAGAGAGGGAAAGTGCTTATTGCCCAGAAGAAGGGCTCTAACCAAATGTAATGTAATAAACTAGACAAAAGAAAAACAAAAGATATAGAGCAGGTACAAAGTACAACTCTGGCGAAACCTAATGCTAAAAAAATACAATTCTGTTCTTTGAGATGCACATTCAAAACCAAGCTCCCCAATAATTTGCTTGTAGAAATGGGAATTGTTAACCTATCCACTGCTAAATTTGATTTTTTTTTTTTTAATCTAATAATGGAATTCAATAATAAACCAAATTTGCTTGGAGAAATGGGAATTGTTAACCTATCCACTGCCAAATTTATTTTTTTTTTTTTTCTTAAACAATTCTGCTGATATGCATTATTTTTAGATGCAAACCACTGCATCAAGAGTATTCCACATAAAAACAAAAACCCAAAAAACGGAAAAAAATGCAGAATCTACATAGGTCGAGAGAATAACGGGGAAAATCCAAGAAAATCAAGTCAAGCGTAGTAAAAGTACGGGGAAACTTGAAAATCTACGAATACGAAATGAGTTTTTACGTTCCGAAGAATGAAATGAAAAAAAGAAAGTTAGAAATTGCGTACTCGTCCATTACAACTTGAGTAGGCTCCTGCGAAGGCACGCTCAACCACCTGCAACAGGTGGGAAATCGAAATCTAGGCAGAAAATGGAACCAGAAACAGTAGATTCGACTGGATTTAGAGCCAAAGTAACTGGATCCCTCAAACTCCAAAAACTTAAAAGAAACTTAAAATTAGCTCAGCAGAAGTACAATGTCTACAGCAGAGATCCAGAAAAAGGTAAAATGACTTTTTTATAAAATGTTGAGAGGGTTGGAACTCTGCCTTTTAGACGAATGAGGATTGAATTGAATTGAATTGAACTGAATGAAAACTTCACAGATGTGATTTTGCACAAAAGAACGAAAGGAAAACTTCAGTTGTTACTTCGGTAATAGTTACACTTTTTTTTTTTTTTTACATGGGTCTCCGACCCCAAATAATCCTCATGGGTCGAGAGGGCCGCCAGGTAAATCCCCTATAAATGTCCGCGACAATATTCAAACCGAGACCAATCCTCATTTAGAGGCACCAACCTTTGTCAACCGCCCCACCGTCCATGGACATAGTTACACTCTGTTATTTTCACAATATGGCGGGCCCTTCATGCCAATGGAGATTATTCGGATCGAAAGCTCGGACGTAAATTTCCCAAAAATGTCCGCGACGAAATTCGAACCAAGGCCATCCTCATTTAGAGGCACTTGCCAGCCACCCCATAGTTCCCGGACATAATTACACCTTGTTGCTTTCACAACACATGGGGTGGAGAAGAAATATTGGAAGTGCAGTATTGTACTATTGTGACGAGGACATAGATTCATGAAGAAGGAGAGGGAGAAAATAAAGAACAAAATTAAATAATTATAAATTTTTAAAAAGAATATAAAATTATTTAAAAATTCTGAAAAAATGGGGCTCTTTATTAACTGAATTCCAATGGAAGGGCTGTCTCAACCAGAATTCCAAATGTAATGAGTTCGCATTATTTCAAATAATGAGGTCCCATTCCATAAACCTCATTTTTCCAACCCAAAACGAATATTACGCAAAAAAATTTAACGGCATGCGGACTAAGGTCGCATTTATTTGCCTTCACCTCTGTGCAAACACTTCTTCCTTTCCTCAATTCTTATTTCGCCGCAAAGGGGCTTTGCCGCGCAACACCGCCGCAGAGCTACCAGTTGCCGCAACAACAAGATACCTGCCTTCGCCGCAGAGGTGCCATCTGAATTTCATGTTCTTTCTACAAAATTTGAGTCCAAACCAATGTATTTTCATTGGTGTTTTACTCTTAGAAAATAGGCTAAGTTTGCTGAAATTTGGAAACAATTTATGAGGTGGAGGATGCAGGATTGGGGTTGGGGGTGGGATTGGGGTCAGTTTCTTTTTCCAGGGTCTTGGCATTTTGGTGACGGCCTGGATGGGGCCTAAGCAGCTTGAACATCTACAAGACCCGATTTGAGGGCTTTGTTATTGGGGTCAATTTCAAGCCCCTTCTTGTAAGTGGAAACAGCATCCTCATAATGTTGAAGACCCTGATGAGCCGCCCCAAGACGAGAATAGCCTTTAGGCCAGTCGGGCTTGAGTTCAACCGTCTTCTGAGCATCAAAAGGGCTTCAGAAAACTTACTTAGCAAAGCAAACGTCGCAGATCGATTACAGTAAAGAACACGGTTAGTCGGGGCAAGATTTATAGCATCTGTAAAGTGACGGATGGCAGCAGAGAAGGCGGCGTTGCCTTTGGCCTTTGCTTCGTCGACCATGAATATCGAAATCTAGTGCTAAACTAAGGTGGAGGTGAAGGCCTGTGAAGGCGGCGTTGCCTTTGGCCTTTGCTTCGTTGGCCTGTGAAGGCCGCCTTTCACTAATGCAATCTCATCTTTTCCTTAACTCGGCACTAACATTGGAAAATAAAAAAATAAAAAAAAATTTGCAGAGGTCATATTCCTTCATTTTATTTGAAAGGCAACCTCACTACTTTTGGAATTCCGGTTGAGGCAGCCCTTCTATCAGAATTCAGTTGAAAAAGAACCTTACTTTTCGGAATTTTTGAAAATTATCAAACTACGCTCAATATTTAACAAAATTGAAAGGTGCCTATTGGTCATTTCATGTAAGGATAATTGAATGATTAATAGTTTAAAAGTAAACGGAAAATGTTTATTAGTGGGAATGTACATTTTTTATTTTTAAATAGTTTAAAAATTACAAAAATTATTTGCTCTGATTAAAAAACAAAAAATAGGAGGAACAAATATGGAGTTTTTTTAAAACATAATGAAAGAAGTTGATTACCATCCATAATACAAAGACCATGAATAAATTTAACGTAGAAAAAACCTTGAAAAACACATTATGAGCAGTAGAAAAACTAAATTGGCTAAACCCCTTCCATCATACATGAATGTGGGGGAACGACTAACTAGTAGTATTTCAATCATTTCATTTAATCTAAGGTACACAAAGAATCTAAGAAAAGATTAATCACGTTTATGTTCTAAAGAAGCAACATTAGAAATTTTGTTGTTGTAAGACAAGTTGTAACATCTCGTATTTAGCCGTCCCAAAATAGGATATATTTACTATCTTTGTGATCTTTTGAATTTTCTTGAATTTTATAAATTTATTTTCTTTTATTTTTAAGAAAGTCATTATTTATAAAAATAAATATTTTATGCAAAATATATTACAAGAAATACTATATTTTGTATAATATGTATATATTTGAAAATAAATATCAAATTTTATTTGTGAAAAAAAATACATTTTTCTATATGTCATTTTATATTATAATATCTTTATGTTTATCAAATATATTTATAATTTTGTATATTATTCATATTTGGTATCCTATTTCATAGTCTTATATAAATATGTTGTATTATTATTATTATTATTATTATTATTATTATTATTATTATTATTATTATTATTATTATTATTATTATTATTATTATTATTATTATTATTATTATTCAGAAGCAAAATCTAATTTGGCCCTTGCCCACACCTTTAATAAAGTAAGCTTAGGTGTTAAGTGGGATCCATAAACTTTATTAAAATTTAGATATTTACTACATTTATTATATTATTCATTTCATTATTTTATATTTTTCTAAAATGCTCTAAAAGTTTCCATATTATTCTAAGGTCTTCCAAATTCTTACATAAGCTTCTATAATTATCTAGAAATAGTGAATCATCATCTAAAGATTCTAAAAATGGTGAATCACCTACCATGTGTCCCAATCTAATTTAGATACTTTCTCCCTAAGTATTTTACATCATTGATGACATAATCCATGAACTAAGCAAAGTTTCCTGTGTAAGCTTCTTGGACACCTATACATAGGGAAGGAAAGGAGAAGAACAAGATTTAAAGTAAGAAGAGAGAGAAAGGGACGAAAATAGGGAGAGAAGAAAGAGAAAAAGAAAGAAAGAAGAGAGGAAAATCGAGAAGAGAGAGAAAGAAAGAAGAAAAAGGGTTAGTGATGGAGGAGTAGAAATATTAAGTGATTGATTTTACTCATTGATGTAAATAAGCTTGACTTGAGGAAATTAGCAAAGAAAGTAAGGTGAGTTCCTATTTATTTTACGAAACCACTTTCGCAAGTGATTTTGTGAAATATATGAAAATGAATATTTTATGAAGCATGGATATTATGTCACTACAAGAAAAAGAGGTTTTCGCAACCATATTATTTACGTCGGATGAATTTTGGTTGCAAATGAATACTCAATTGTGTCGAAAAAAATGTTCATTGCAAATATCATGCAACGAAAATTAACCAATTGCAACCTAAGTATGCGATTGCATAAACCATCTTTATTTACAACCAAAACGATAACCTTTTGCAATGAAGAAAATGGCGGGTATTATAATTTTGAATATTGATATTCAAAATTTAATTTAAAGGACTTTTAAAAAAATGTTAAGAGAATTTGAAAACAAATTTATAATTAATAATATTTATTAACTCAATGATTTAAAAATAAATATTAATTAATTCGTGTGATTAACCATTTATTTGTGGGGAAAAAAGAGTACCATAAGAATATATATTAAAAAGGTTTTAAAGAAATTTTTGCACTCATAAAATGTAAAAAATTATAATTTTAAAAAAATGTTATTTACGGAATGTTTACACATTTGTAAATATGCTGTGAAATACCCAACAATTGTATAAAAAGATTCTTCAATTCAATGAGTAAATAAACAAATAAAAACAAAAAATAAAAAAGAACCAAGAACTGGTCATTTAATTGCATCGGGTCATGCCTGCGGTCCTTGCTCGGTCGCTCTTGCGGGCTAAATCAGCGCCAGTCCGAACCTCATCCTCTTAGACTGACTATTCGCTTCAACCGCCCTAGACCACGGTTGTCAGCTTCTATAGCTTTCACTAATTGGCGGCAATTTTTTTTTTTTTTTTGCGCCTTACGTTTCTGCGGGGGAAATCGAATGTCCTAACTCTATTGTGATTCTTCTTCCCCGTACTCCTGGTGTTTACCTCTATTCTTTGGTGTTAGGTTGCTTGGCAGAGACCAGCATCGCTATTTCGAAGGTATTTTCTTTCATCCATCCTTATTTAGTTTGATTTCTTTGTTCTTTGTTCTGACAGTAAATGGTGTCCCCCTCTTTTTGTGTATATAAGTTTTGAATTGTACCGTTTGATTCAAGAATTTTGGTAATGTTGAGTACCTATTAGGTGAAATATGTTTGTTCGTGATATTTTTCTGCATTTAATTGGAGGCACTGTAAAGAAGACTTCTTGATGTTTGCTATTTCTCTTCTCTAGCATTTCATTATTATGTTGATTGCAATCCCAGCACGAAGGATGGGTGAATTTGTTAGAGGACTGACTAGTGCAACTAGTCAAAAGAATGATATTGGATCTAGAAGGTTAATGTACATGTGAATAAGAACTTTTGATGCCTCTAATTGCTCATGAACATGCCTCTATACATGTAGTTGCAATTGCAATGCTTCTTTGAGTTGTATACCGCTGCCAAATGGTATCGAAACTGTTGGGAAATATGTCCTCTTAGACTAGGTTTCTGATATAAATATCGAATGTTTTAATAAAAGAATTTATTTTCAAGAATTGTTTGTGAATTTACATTTTATTTGTGCACAATTAGATTTGGAAAAGACCCATTGTGTTTAAGTAAATGGTTCATGTGAATGATGGTCTTTCACGGTAAGGTATGGATAACAGGTTACTTAACACATAAATATTTGTTCTTAATCGATTGATGAAAATGAGAATCTCATCATATCTAGGTTATTATATTATGAATTCCAAATGGGGAATGACTTACCTTTAGTCAGTGAGTAGTCCACTCACTTCATGACATAAGCGTATTTTGAATACGTAGAACAGGACCTGTAGTAGTGGTTTCGTAAAGTACTATATGGTAGAAACCTAGACTACTACTGCTACAACGTGGACTAGTACTCTACGACTTGAGTATGAGTTGGTGGTCTGACGAAGCTGAAAGAATATATTTTGATATGTTTTAGTTGAGGTTCTATCATATGACCAATACACTTACATGTTGGGTATATGTGACTGGTTAGTTAAGACAGACTTATACAAAATAGTTTCTATATTATATCGCCCCTTGTGGTAATATGAATGATCTAAATATCTAGGGCCCTGAGAAACATGACTTGGATGTTTGCTTTAGGGTAGCTCCCTTGGAAAGCGAAAACAATCCAGGAAGTCGTGGATCATTGGACTAGAAGCCTAAAGATGGTAGATATCATTTAGAGAGGTGTTAGTACATTTCTTCCTCTCTAATGCACGGCGATGTATAGGGGGTATTTTAGTCATTTTACCTGTAGGTCGGAGACTTAGCTAACGCGGCATTATCCTTGAGGTCAATATTTTCTTATGGTGATATTAGGAAATATTTAAAATGCGGAATACAGCTCAAGGGTATTTTGGTCATTTTAGTAGCTAAGGCGATGTGTCTTTTGGTCCCCAATATAGACCGTAAGTCCTAATTATACACATACTAAGGAATTGGTCTTAAATTAAATTAAATAAAATTTATTTTATTTAAGTAGCCTAATTTAATTATTGGGTTAGAATAAAATAAAGGTCCACAGAGATAGAGAATTAATTAAATTAGTTTGGTGGGTTAATTAATTGTTTAGGACTTTGGCTCAATTTGAATAATTAAATATTGACCTGAGACTATACTAATATAGTCTTGTTCATTGGACTAGTTTATTTGGGCTAGAAAATTAATTATTTATTGGGCCATTTATTTGGTTCTAATTAAAATAATTAATTTGGTTCAAAAGGCTAAACTAACAGTCCAATGGACCAAATTAAAAGTCCAGTTTAACCTAAGGTTTTATTTAGGTTAAATTGGAGAAAAAAGATGTACTTTGTTTGCTTCTTCTTCTCCGAGAAAGGAAAAAAGACGGCCTCTTTTCTCTCTGGAAAAATTCCTTCGTCCGGTGAGTTTTCACCAAACGTGGGTTAGGCAGGCCATATATTGGAAGATCGAGAGAAAACTTGGTGTTCATATACATGCACAAATGCAGTATGAGGCTTGCAGGAATCGCACAAGAGGTTTCCACCAGTGCACCTACTCCAGTTTCGCATATTCCAATCCAGCCAATTTTGAGAACAAGAGGAGGTAATTAAAAAAAAAATGTTTTTTTTTCTCTTCACGCAGGAAAGCTGCGTTTTTTTTTTTGTTCTTCGACTGGTTTTTTTTACTGTGTTTGGCTTGCAATTTCTTCTACAATTGGTATCAGAGCATGAAGATTTTGTGCAAATATAGGAAGCATGTATGCTAGTTAATAAAATCGGATAGTTATGTGTGATTAACTATAATCCTTCGCTGGTATTTTGGTATGGATAGATGACTTGTACACCTCTCGGATAGAGGTATAAGTGTATGTAATTTTTTTTTTTTTTCCCTTGACAAATCGTGGAAACCCAATTATGAGTATAGGCGGTTGTTGGTTTTTGTTTTTATTGATTTTGGGTTGAAATCGGAGGGGCAAAAGCTGCAAAACCAATCGCAGAAAAAAAAAATAGTAAGAAAATTGTAGAAGAAGTTATGCAGAAATCTGAAGAAAAAGGGTACTCTTCATCGGCTCGGCTCACCAGCATCTTTCTGTGCTTGGAACCAGAGGGCGGCTCGGCTTGGAAGCTTCTCGGCGGCAACTGTTGCGGTGAAATTGAATTGCAATTTGCAATTCAACCGAAATTCGAATTTCGATTTCTCGCGGGTCGCATATGGAGCGGGTCGGATGCGCGGGTCAGGATCTTGGATGATCCATGAGGCGATCGTTCCAATGTGGTAGGTGTTGTGGACTGTAGTGCAGAAAGGATCCATTCCTGTGCGGCGGGTGTAATGGACCAAGGTGATTTTTTTTCCCTCCTTGTGATTTTCTTGCATTTTCTTTTTAGTTTTGGGTTTCATACCAGGCGAAGTTAATATTTTGCAATAGTGAATATTTGTGGAATATTTTTGGATGAAAAATATTAGTAAGGGATTTTAGGATTAAACAAGGCCATTAATTAATTAATGTGTTTAATTTTATTATTTTGGTACTTATGTTTAAAAATAGAAAAGCATGAAAACGTCTACTATTTTCTAACATGCTCTTTATTTTTGAGTACCTATATGCACGTTTTCTCAAAGACCATATTTTTGACAAGAAAACATTTTTCCTACAAATTAAATGGTTATTTTAATTTGAACAAAAATTAATCCTTAGATATTTTCTCAAAGGATTTAATCATTGACATAGAAAATATATTGGATTTAGATATTTTTGTAAATAAAAAAAATAGAAAGCCATTTTGTTTTATTTTTGCACAAGAAAATTGTTTTGTCAAATAAACTTGAGACCAAAGTCTCTAGAAAGTTTTAATTGAAAATTTTTGAAGCCATTAAGGTTTTAAATTAAATAAAATTAGTCCATGAAAAAATCTCTCAAAGGATATAAACCTTAATATAGAGATTTTAATAGATTTAGATATTTTATTTTTGAATTAAGGAAAAACTTAATGAAAATTTTCACAACGATATTTTTTCAGAAAAATCCTTATTTTAAAAGACTAAGTGGGAGAGGGGTTCCAACGGCCCCACGGTTTCCATCACGATCCTCATTAGAGATCGTGGGTCCCCTCGCGTCACCCTGGGAGTGAACCCGTATAGGATGGGGATACCATAAGGATCTAAATCTAATGGAATGATGTAGATCTAATGGAAGGATGTAGTTAATACCAACGTGATCGACTAGCCCACGTTGGAGGTTATAGTGCGAGGTATGTCTATAGGAAATGAGAGGAAATGACCATCCCCTTAATGGAGTTATCTTCTAGAGCATTACTTAGAAGGGAAATTAATTTGTGGTGGTTAACACACTTAACTTAGGGAACTGTTAATCTTCCCAAAAAGCTGTGTCAGTTCTCCTAATAGCCAAATAAATTATATTAAAGTAACTATTATCAGTTTTGATATAAGGACAAAGTGCACAAATTTATTTTGTTTTCACAAACTAAATCTTTTCTTTTATTTCCATTTTTTAGAAATGGTGGGAGGTTCTTTTAGTCTTTTGACCGTTATTCTCCGCGAGAATAAGTTAACGGGTCCAAACTATATAAACTAGAAGAGGAACTTGGACATAATACTCACAGCTGAGGAGTATAAGTATGTCTTTTACGAGACCTGCCCTGTTATCGGGGAAGATTCCACCGCTGAAGAGCGAGAGGCTGAGAAGGCGTGGAAGAAGGTTAATGAAATAACACGCTGCTATATATTAGCATCTGTGTCTAATGTGCTCCAGTCAAAACATGAGTATATGGCTTCTGCGTATGATATTAGCCAGTCACTAGCCACTATGTTCGCGAACAATAGCCGACCCGCAAGGCAGGAGGCTCTTTGAACTATAATTAACACTAAGATGGCTGAGGGAGCATCAGTCAGAGAGCACATGCTCCAGATGATTGTTGCTTTCGAGGAAGCAGAAATCTTAGGGGCTGTCATTGACCCCGAGAGCCAAGTGGATATGGTTTTTGAGTCTCTACCGGGTTCCTTTACTTAGTTCAAGTTGAATTACAACATGAACAAGTTAAACATGAGTTTAACTGAGTTGATAAAGGAACTCCAGATGGCAGAGAAGGTCATGAAACCTCAATCAAAGGCTATGATTGCTAAGGCTTCTTCCTCTAAAACTAGGCCTAAGCCCAGAAAGTTTAAAAGGAAGAAGGGAAACGCAGCAGCCCAGCCCAAAGACAAACCCAAGGGCAAGTGCTTCAAATGTGGAAAGAAGGAACACTGGAAAAAGGAGTGTCCAGATCTTCAAGTCAAGAAAAACCCCGCATGTATTATTTTCTATCTAGAGTCTATATCAATGGTTAGATTAACTTCCAATTGGATTATTGATTCAGGAGTCACTGATCATATCTGTAACTCCTTGTAGGGGTTTAGAAAGATTAGAAGACTCAAGAAGAGCGAACATGAGCTACGCGTGGGAAATGGAGCACAAGTCTGGGCCCTTACAGTGGTAGAACTGGATCTTATTTTTTATTGTAATAGAATAGTGGTTTTAAAAGATATTTTATATGTACTTAGATTTCGTCAGAGTTTGATTCCAGTTGCAAAACTAATAAATCAAGGATATTCTGTATCTTTCCATTATGGCATTTCTATCAGTAGAAATGGACAAATTTTATGTACAGGGCACATGTATGGAAATCTATTCTTCTTAAACCCTATTAACAATCAATTAAATAACACTCAATTTGAATCTTTAACTAAGAAGAGAAAGACCAATGTCAATAACTCATATCTTTGGCATCTAAGGTTGGGTTACATCAACTCAATCAGGATTCAGAAGTTAATCCATGATGAGCCTTTAGGCTCATTGAGATTGGAAAATTGGCTTCAGTGTGAATCCTGCTTAATGGGAAAGATGAGTAAAAGGTCATTTACTCCAAAGATGGATAGAGCTAAGGAGATATTGAGTCTTGTTCACACTGATATGTGTGGTCCCTTGTCTACACCAGCTAGAGAGGGGTTTAAGTACTTCATAACTTTCATAGATGATTGTACAAGGTTTGGTTATATTTACCTGATGAGATGCAAGTCTGACTCTTTTGACAAGTTCAAGGAGTTTAATACTGAAGTGGAGCGTCGGACAGGTAAATTGATCAAGACTTTACGATCGGATCATGGTGGAGAGTACCTCCTTGGTAAATTCAATGACTATATAATACATCATGGGATAGTATCCCAACTCTCTGAGCCGGGGACACCCCAGCAGAACAAAGTAGCTGAAAGAAGGAATAAGACATTGATAGAAATGGTCCGAAGCATGATGTCTCATGCTACTCTTCTAGCATCCTTTTGGGGATATACCCTGGAAATAACGGCATACATTCTGAACTTGGTGCCTTCCAAGTCAGTACCTTGGACTTTCTATGAGATGTGGACTGGGCGTAAGCCAAGTCTGAATCATCTCAGGATATGGGGTTGTCCAACTTATGTACTGGTCAAGTGAGACAAAGTGGAACCAAGATTAGAATTATGCTATTTTGTTGGGTATTCAAAAGGAACAAAGGATGGTTACTTCTATCATCCTAAGGAGCAGAAAGTACTGGTTAGTACCAATACTAGATACTTAGAGGATGATCAAAGTACTTCCACTAAAGGTTCAACTAGGTTAGAACTTGAGGAGAAATTATCTTCGAGATCAACTTCTTCTATCCGATTGTGGAACAAGAAGAGGCACAACCTCAAGAGCCTATACAAATAGAGCCTCGTCGTAGTGGGGGAGTGTCTAGGGTTCCAAAGAGATGGATTGGAGAAGCTTTCGAGCTAGTCTCCGACCATCAGGAACAAGACCCCACTAGATACGAGGAGGCTATTGCTGATGCCGATGCAAATCTTTAGCATGAAGTAATGAAAGCTGAAATTAAGTCTATGTACTTCAATCAGGTTTGGGATCTTATAACTTCACCTGAAGGGATAAAACCCATTGGGTGTAAATGGGTATACAAGAGGAAGGGGGGAGAGGATAGGAAGATGGAAACCTTCAAAGCTAGGCTTGTGGTGAAAGGGTATACTTAGAAAGAGGGTATCGATTATGAGGAAACCTTTTCCCCAATGGCCATGCTTAAGTCTATTCGTATCCTCCTTGCTATCGCATGTCATTATGACTACGAGATATGGCAAATTGATGTTAAGATGGCATTCTTAAATGGCCATCTTAGCAAAGACATCTATATGTCCCAACCGGAAAGCTTTATTGCTAAAGGCTAAGAACATATGGTTTGCAAACTTAAGAAGTCCATTTTTGGACTTAAGCAGGCATCGAGAACATGGAACATTCGTTTTGATGAGACTGTAAAGTCTTACGGTTTTATTCAAAATGAGGATGAACCATGCGTGTACAGAAAACTTGAAGGCATTAATATGGTTTTTCTTGTCTTGTATGTGGATGACATTCTACTAATTGGAAATGATATAGGGTCATTATCATCTACAAAGATTTGTCTGCCTAGTCAATTCAGTATGAAGGACTTAGGAGAAGCTAGTTACATTCTCGAGATTAAGCTTCTTAGTAATAGGAAGTAGAGAATGTTAGGATTATCCCAAGCGACATACATGTATAAGATGCTGGCCAAGTACAACATAGACTCATGTAAGGGAGCTCTAATTCCTTGCAGACATGGGTTGTTTTTTTGTTCAAGGGACTGTCCTAAGTCTCAAGAAGAAAAAGACAGAATAAGTAAGATTCCCTATGCTTCGGTTGTGGGAAGTCTCATGTATGTCATGCTATGTACTAGGCTAGATATCTGCTTTGTCGTATGCTTGGTTAGCAGATATCAGTCAAACTCAGGGGAGGTTCATTGGCAAGTTATAAAGCATATTCTCAAGTACCTCAAGGGAACGAGAGAATATATGCTGATTTATAGGGCTGATGATTTGGTTCCTATAGGATACACAGACTCAGACTTCCAGGTAGATAAGGATGAGAGAAAATCCACTGGCGGATATGTCTTCACCTTGTCTGGAGGAGCCATTTCATGGAGGAGTATCAAGCAATCTTGCATTACTGACTCGACCATGGAAGCTGAGTATGTAGTAGCTTCGGAGGCATCCAAAGAAGCAGTCTGGCTCCGGAAGTTCCTTTTAGAACTTGGAGTCGTGCCACACATGGATAGACCGATTGAGATATATTGCAATAATATTGGAGCAGTATCGCAATCCAAAGAACCCAAGAACCACAAGAAGGGGAAGCACATCAAGAGGAAGTACCACATGATCTGGGATTTCATCCAGAGACGGGAATCGTGATGGAATAGATTGCCTCAGAGAACAATCTAGTAAATCCATTTACTAAGCCTTTGGCTGAGAGAGTCTGCAAGAGATATTTAGACACTATAGGGGTGGGCACCTATGGACTACCTAGTTTTAGAGTGCAAGTGGGAGATTATTGGGAAATATGCCCTCTTAGACTAGGTTTCTGATGTAAATATTGAATGTTTTAATAAAAGAATTTATTCTCAAGAATTGTTTGTGAATTTATATTTTATTTGTGCATAATTATGTTTGGGAAAGACCCATTGTGTTTAAGTAAATGGTTTATGTGAATGGTGGTCTTTCACAGTAAGGTATGGATCACAGGTTACTTAACACATAAACATTTGTTCTTAATCGATTGATGAAAATGGGAATCTCACCATATCTAGGTTATTATGTTATGAATTCCAAATGGGGAATGACTTACCTTTAGTCAGTGAGTAGTCCACTCACTTCATGACATAAGCGTATTTTGAATACGTAGAACATGACCTGTAGTAATAGTTTCGTAAAGTACTATATGGTAGAAACCTAGACTACTACTGTTACAGCGTGGACTAGTACTATACGACTTGAGAATGAGATGGTGGTCTGACGAAGCTGGAAGCATGTACTTTGATATTTTTTAGTTGAGGTTCTATCATATGACCAATACACTTACATGTTGGGTATATGTGACTGGTTAGTTAAGACAGACTTGTACAAAATATTTTCTATATTATATCGCCCCTTGTGGTAATATGAATGATCTAAATATCTAGGGCCCTGAGAAACATGACTTGGATGTTTGCTTTAGGGTAGCTCTCTTGGAAAGCGAAAACAATCCAGGAAGTCGTGGATCATTGGACTAGAAGCCTAAAGATGGTAGATATCATTTAGAGAGGTGTTAGTACATTTCTTCCTCTCTAATGCACGGCGATGTATAGGGGGTATTTTAGTCATTTTACCTGTAGGTCGGAGACTTAGCTAACACGGCATTATCCTTGGGGTCAATATTTTCTTATGGTGATATTAGGAAATATTTAAAATGCGGAATACAGCTATTTATATGGCAAGGGTATTTTGGTCATTTTAATAGCTAAGGTGGTGTGTCTTTTGGTCCTCAGTATAGACCGTAAGTCCTAATTATACACATGCTAAGTAATTGGTCTTAAATTAAATTAAATTAAGTTTATTTTATTTAAGTAGCCTAATTTAATTATTGGGTTAGAATAAAATAAAGGTCCACAGAGAGAGAGAATTAATTAAATTAGTTTGGTGGGTTAATTAATTGTTTAGGACTTTGGCTCAATTTGAATAATTAAATATTGACCTGAGACTAAACTAATATAGTCTTGTTCATTGGACTAGTTTATTTGGGCTAGAAAATTAATTATTTATTGGGCCATTTATTTGGTTCTAATTAAAATAATTAATTTGGTTCAAAAGGCTAAACTAACAGTCCAATGGACCAAATTAAAAGTCCAGTTTAACCTAAGGTTTTATTTAGGTTAAATTGGAGAAAAAAGATGTACGTTGTTTGCTTCTTCTTCTCCGAGAAAGGAAAAAAGACGGCCTCTTTTCTCTCTGGAAAAATTCCTTCGTCCTGTGAGTTTTCACCAAACGTGGGTTAGGCAGGCCATATATTGGAAGATCGAGAGAAAACTTGGTGTTCATATACATGCACAAATGCAGTATGAGGCTTGCAGGAATCGCACAAAAGGTTTCCACCAGTTCCCCTACTCCTGTTTCGCATATTCCAATCCAGCCAATTTTAAGAACAAGAAGAGGTAATAAAAAAAATATGTTTTCTTTTCTCTTCACGCAGGAAAGCTGCGTTTTTTTGTTGTTCTTCGGCTGGTTTTTTGCTGTGTTTGGCTTGCAATTTCATCTTCAAAAACCGAGGACCTCAAAAAACTATCCCATTATTTCAATAGAATGTCATACTATAAGTGGACATTGAAGATAAAATTGCGAGCGAAACACAGCCAAAAAACCAACCGAAAAAAAAACCCGTAGCTTTCCTGCGTGAAGAAGAAAAAGGGAAAAAAAAATAATTTTTCCTTGTTACCTCTTCTTATTCTCAAAATTAGCTGGATTGGAATATGCGAAACTAGGGTAGACACGCTCGTGGAAACCTCTGGTGCAATTCCTGCAAGCCTTCTACTCCATCTTTGCATGTAGGTGAACGCTTAACTCTCGACCTTTCAGTATATGACCTGTCTAATCTCGTTTGGTGAACAACCTACAAGCTAAGGAATATTTTCTGGAGAAAGAGACGTCTGTGGTTTCTTTTCACAGAGAAGAAGCACTAAAAAAAATAACGTTGTTCTTTTCATTCTCCTATTTAACCTAAATAAAATCCTAGGTTAAACTGGACTGGCCCATTAGACTCTTAGTTTAGCTTTTTGGGCCAAATTAATTATTCTAATTAGAACCAAACAATTGGCCCAATAAATAATTAATTTTTTGGCCCAAATAAACTAGTCCAATTAATTATCCTATATTAGTTTAGTCTCAAGTTAATCCCTAATTATTCAAACTGAGCCAAAGACCTGAATAATTAATTAATCCACTAAACTAATTTAATTAATTTTCTCTCTCCATGGACCTTTATTTTATTCTAGTCCAACAATCAAATTAGGGTACTTAAATAAAATAAATTTAATTTAATTCCTTAGCCTATATTTAATTAGGACTCACGGTTTATACTGGGGGACCAAAAGACACATCGACTTGGCTATTAAAATGACCAAAATACCCTTTCCATATAAATAGCCGTATTTTACATTTTAAATATTTCCTAATATCACCATAATGAAATATTGACCCCAAGGACAATGTTGCGTTAACAAAGTCTCTGACCTACATGTGTAATGACTAAAATACCCCTCTATACATTGCCGTACATTTAGAGAGGAAGAAGTGTACTAACACCTCTATAAATGACATCTATCATCCTTAGGCTTCTAGTCCAATGATCCATGACTTTCTGGATTGTTTTTGCTTTCCAAGGGAGCTACCCTAAAGCAAACATCCAAGTCATGTGTTCCCAAGGCCCTGGATATTTAGATTATTCAGACAACCACAAGGGGGGCAATATAGTGTAGAAACTATCTCGTACAAGTCTGTCTTAACTAACTAGTCACACATACTCAACATGCAAGTATGTTGGCCCTACGATAGAACTTCAACTATCGTATATCAAAGTATATGCTTCCAGCTTTGTCAGACCACCAACTCATACTCAAAAGATTAAAGAGAAGTAGAATGTTGGGGCTTTTTTAATGAGTTTATTGATTTTTAAGAATTGAGGAACTTCAATATCCACAACCATTCCAGCTGTGAGAATAATAGAAACGAGTTACTATTTTGAAGTTAAAATTTTCTTGTAATGATACCTAACTATTTCTGGATCATGAAAGAATAGAAGAAAGTCATTTTGGAAAGGAGTAATAGTTGGAGATACTCACATACTAATATGGCATATACCTTCTGAACATGTCCGCATGTAGCAAATGCATATGGACATCAATATCCTACTTACATTAGCCCAAGTTTAAATTGCAACAATCATGCATTCTGAAATCTTATCAATGCAAGTTGAATGTCTGATGTATCCAGCCATTAGGCCTCTCCAACATGATTAGCACAACAAAAGCAATACCCTTTACAATTAGGGTAAGATATCCACAATGTTATCACATCATTGCAACTTATATTATACAAGCTACCTTTGAAAATATAACTTGACTGGTATTCTCCATGAGCCACAGTTACTAATTTTCCACTAATTACTTAGAAAATAGAACCCTACAAAATTATTAATAATGGATAGAATCTTAGTTGCTTTCAGCATTGTAAAGCCACAAGTAGTTTTGAAATGCTTTTGTTTGGCTTTTCACTTGTAGTTATAACTTAAACAAAGTTAAGAAGTTATAACAAGATTTTGCCCCTCCCTTAGATTTTATCTTTTGAAACCAGTAGAAGTTTGTCATGTGTCTTGCACATGACATTTTTCATGGCTAATCTTGTTAATGTGGGTTTTTCTTTTCTATTCCCACCCCCTCCCCAATACAGATCATCTTAATCTCTAATCATCATTTCATTTCTTCTTCTTCTTCTTCTATTTTTCCCCTTCTCTCCTTCCTTTTCTTTTCTCTCTTCATCTCATTCGTCTCCCTTCCTTTCCTTTCAATGTGACATTTGAATTGCTACAATTTCCATTTCCAAGTTCACTTAGTCATTTAGTCATTCCACATTTATAAGGCGAGGAAGAACATATGGGAACTACTAGTCACTTGCAATCTGGAGGATGGATGAATTTCTTAGAGGACTAGTGCAGTTAGGAATTTTTGTAGTGTAGAATCTGGGATGTACTTGGAATTTCTGTATTTCTGCAGAAAATATTTTTACACAAAGGGAAAAGCTATTTAGTGCAGGATATAGAATATTGAAAAATAGCTACATACACTAATCTTATTGTAGATCAGTAGTTGTAGATGACTTTTAACATGGAATATTGAAAATTAGCTAAAGACACTAATCTTCCGATTTGTGAAAAATGCATATCCTATATAACTAATAGATTCATGATTCTCTAGGAAGGTATAAGAATTGGATATATCATAGAGAATCTTACATTTTAGAAAATGCAACTAGAAATGATGATCCGATGTTTGAAACAGAAGACAGGGATGAAATCGTAGACATGGTACGTGATGCAATTAGATTTAGCAAACATAACCAAGATGTTAATAATGAAGGTGAGGTTTCTATGGTTGACGATGTTAGTGGAGCAGATAGCGTAACAAAATCTTTTTTTAAACTCTTGCATGATGTAGAACGTGACCTATATTCCGGTTGTGAAAATTTTACAAAGCTCTCCTTTGTTGTTCGTTTGTTACTTCTTAAGGTAACAAATGGATGGTTGACAATTCAATCATTATGCTTCTTGAGTTTCTAAAAGAGGCATTCCTTCAAGCTAACATTCTAACCTCATATTACGAAGCCAAAAAATTAGTAGATGAGTTAGGATTTTCATATATAACTTATGATGCATGTTCAAATAATTGTATGTTATTTAGAGGTGAGAATGAGAGGCTTGATATGTGTTTGGTATGCAAAACTTCTCGGTACAAGGTAGGGGGTAAAAAGATAGTTGCAAAGCAAATGAGATATTTTCCACTCAAACAAAGGTTACAAAAATATTTTATGTCATCTAAAACTGCCTCTCTCATGAAATGGCATGTTAACGAGCAAGTCGATGATGGTGTTTTTAGACATCCTGCTGATTCTATAGCATGGAAAGAATTTGATAAGAGATGGTCCATGTTTTCAAACGATTCCAAAAATGTTAGACTCAGTCTTGCCACTGATGGATTTAATTCGTTTCGCACAACGAGTATAACTCATAGTACATGGCCTGTTGTGCTTATTCCTTACAATCTTCCCCTATGGTTATGCATTACTCAACAGTTTCTGATTTTTTCAGTGTTGATCGATGGTCCAAAAGGTCCCAGTAATAAGATTAATGTGTACCTTCAACCGTTGATCGAGGAATTGAGTGAATTATGGCATGATGGTGTCCAAACCTATGATGCCTCCAGTAATGAAATGTTTCGATTACATGCAGCATTAATATGGACTATTAGCAATTTTCTAGCTTATGCAATGTTGTTTGGTTGGAGTACAAAAGGGGAAATAGCTTGCCCTTGTTGTCATAAGGATACTGATTCATGTTAGTTGAAACATGGGAGAAAGTTCTCGTATAGAGGACATCGTCGTTTTTTACCTTCTAGTCACAGAATACGTAGAGACAAAGTGTCTTTCAACGAGAAGGTAGAATATCGACCAAAGCCTGCTACATTATCCGGATTTGACATTTTACGACAATTACAACATTATGGTATTGCTACAAAGTATAAAATGGATGATTTGATAGCAAGAAAGCAGAAGCAGAAGCATGAGTTGAACACCAAAGAGCATAGCTGGACGAAGAAAAGTATTTTCTTCAAATTAGAATATTGGGAGCATAATTTGCTACGCCATAGCCTTGACCCCCATATTGAAAAGAATAACGTGGATAATATACTTTTTACATGTGTGAACACAAAAAAGTCAAAGGATAATGTGTATGCTCGCCGTGACCTTCAACATATGGGAATTAGGAAGCCGTTACACCCTAAGCAAGCAAGTGGTTCAATGCACATAATGTTACCTCCAGCTCCTTATACAATGAGTAAACAAGATAAAGAGATATTTTGTAAAGTCTTATAAGAATTGAAAGTCCTAAATGGGTATGCTTCGAATATATCGACACGAGTGAATATTGTTGATCAGAGCATTTCAGGTTTAAAAAGTCATGGCAATCACATTCTGATGCCGCAATTGCTCCCTATTGCTATTCGGAGAATTTTACCTAAAAATGTTGTTAAGGCGATTATCAAGGTATCAAACTTTTTTCGACAATTGTGCTCTAAGGTGAACACAAAACGACAACTAGAGTATGTGCAGGATTGAATTGCTCTAACAATGTGTCATCTCGAGAGAATCTTTCCTCCATCTTTTTTTGATGTAATGGAACATTTACCCATTCATTTGGTTGAAAAAACTCTTCTTAGAGGTGTAGTACAATTTAGATGGATGAATCCAATTGAGAGGTACGTTGGATTCTTCAATTGTATTTCAATGTATATTCCTTTTTTGATTAGGTATATAGCATGACCTTAAATTATAGGTACTTACTTACTCTAAAGAAATATGTAAGGAATCGAGCTCATCCTGAGGGTTCAATTGCAAAAGGCTATTTGATGGAAGAATGTATGAATTTTTGTTCAAGATATTTGCGAGATGTAGAAACAAAGTTTAATCGACAACAAAGGAATAGTGATCAACGAATCAGTATAGGCCGTGTTCTTGGACGAGGTGAGAGGTGCACTTTATATCGTGTCACATGGGTTCAGGTACATAGATACATTCTTGTAAACACAGATGCTATTTCTCTTTATCAAGAGTAAGTGTTAATTTTTTTTCTTTTAAAAAGAATGTTTAGTTTAATCAGATTTTCATGACAACTTAAATTTTATTTTGAAATTCTATCCAGCATACATTTGTCTGAATTAGTCAAGGAACATCCTCGTGTTGGGAGAAATTATATACAAAAAGTTCATAATGACACATTCCATGAATGGTTCAAGAATTACGTAAGCATTTTGAGATTAACTTTTAAGAACTTCTATTTTAATTATTAATTAATATTTTGTGTAACAGTATCTTAACTTTAGTCTTGTATTACTTTTGAATATAGACTGCGGCTTGCAAAACACATCATATTTACAAATAAATGAACGTATTAAGATTCTTGCGAGAGGGCCCCCATTGAGATGCTAAAAGACACAAAGCATGTATTATCAATGGTTTTCGATTTCATACCAAGGCCCATGAAGCAGTAAGAACAACTCAAAATAGCGGAGCGATGTTAAGGGCCAGTACAATAAGCTTTGCCACTGCTAGAGACAATAATCCTCGTACGGGCCAAGTTATTTATTATGGGGTCTTACAAGATATCTTGAATATTAGGTACTTAAATGATGTTCAATATGTGATGTTCAGATGTGACTAGATCAATAATGAGAAAGGAAGAATGCAAGATGAGTTCTAGGTCACTTTGGTTAAGTTTAAGCATTTAATGTACAAGGAGAATAGTTTAGCTAATAAGCCTTTTATTCTATCTACTCAAGTAGAGCAAGTTTGGTATGTAGCTGACCCAGTTGATTCAGATTGGAATGTTGTTGTGAAGATGAATATGAGGGATAATTTTGATATTTATTCAATTTTTCATGATGGTAATCCATATCTGCATCAATAGTTAGATGATCAACCAGTTACTCGAGATGAAGATGTGGCTTGGGTCAGACAAGGAGTAGAACTAATTTCAATTGACGTACCTCCTTGTGACAGTAACAAAGGCATAGAAATTGGTTTTGATGGAGAAAGAGACATAGATTGATTTGACATTTTCCAACTACTTAATCTTTATTGTATTATGTTTAAATTTGATGACATCGACTTTTGTTAAATCTTATATGAGTTTTTTTCATTTTTTTTTTGGTATGGTTTGTAATGATCATGAAATGCTTAAATTCCTTATATCGTTATTATTTTTTTGTCTTTTTAGTCGTATTTTCATCTTTTTAAAATGTTGCTGAATTTAAACTACATGTTTTAGAAGTTAAATTGCTCGCAGTGTTTGAACTAATTCAATCCATTTTGAATTGAAACAATTCTCAGGTATGAATGCTATGTTTTGCACTTGTATTTCGACATTGCACATATTATTTTTTGTTGAGAAGGTGACAATATAAATGCATTGTATTCTCAGTGATAATGACGCGCAAAAGGAAAACACCGGGGAGCACTATGGCTGATGTCATTGCAAATCATAATGTTCATGAACAACCTCTTGCTGAACGAAATTCACAGCCACTTCAACCCATACCACCAATATCCCAACCTTCAGCTACTGTGTTTCGCCACTCTCAGCCATCCCAACCGCAAGGCGAAAACACACAATTATTGCATCTGCAATTGCAACCTTTACTTTCAACTAGAAGACGACTACAACCCAACCAAACCTATTCACAATCTATATCACAAGATCATGTAAATGGAGAGATTCCTTGTCATCCTACAAACCCACACTATCAATCATAGCCCCATAGGCATTTTTCTTTTAATATTGTTCAAAATACTGCTTCCACAGCAAGTGCTGTCAAAAAACCAAAAAGAGGTCCTTCACAAATTCCACCAGAATGGAGTACTGGAAAAAGGTTGGAAGGCCACGTTGAAGGGAAAGAAATTGTTGGCAAACACAGAAAAAAGGTGAAAAGTGCCATTAGAATTTTAGCAAGAAATGGTTACAGACTTCCACTTACATTCTCTACTTGGAAAGCTGTGTTAACTGCCATAATTAATGAGCTTTGGAAAGAAATTATGGTATCTAATATTTTAATTTTTCCCTTTTTATCCTTTCATTCAAGATATATATTTTTCTCCTTTCCGTCTTGTCTAGTACAACTGCTTTGTTCTTTTAATTTTTTGTTTTTTGTTTCCTTTTTAATGTAGGATAATACTACTCTTGTTGAGGATTCATATGAAGTTGTTATGGCAGATGTTGCAAATCGATAGAAGGAATTTAAGTGCCGTATTAAAAGTAAACATTTTGAACTGAACAAGGAGAATGAGGAACCCCTTTGACGCTGTCCGGATGATAGAGTTGAGGAAATTCAATGGCAGACTTTAGTTAAATATTGGAAACATAAACGTATACAAGTTGTAAATTGCAAAGTATTTCCATCCCTTTTATATTTAGTTTTAGAAAGTCTAACAATCTGGTTTTGGTTTTTGTAGCAAATCTCGGAACAAAACAAACAAAATAGAGCAAATCAACGTTTTGGGCACAGGATGGGGAGAACAAGTCACTATGAAGTCATCCAAGAGGTAAAATGTATAATGGTATGTTTTGAGAACTTAGCCAAAAATGTTAAACATATATTCCTCAAATTATCTAAGATGTTGAAAGAAGGACTTGAGCCATCAAGGCTCGATGTGTGGATAAAGACTCGTATACCTAAAAAGGGGATGTCCCTTGATGATGACATAAGAGAATTGTTTGTAAGTAGAGAGAAATACTGTTCTCTAGAGATATATTTTTTGTAATTACTGCTTGATCGATTTTCTCGAATGTTAATCTTGTCATGTTTTGATGGGAATTTTTTTTTTAATATTCTGATAGATCATATTGCTTAGACCAAGTTCCTGAGATTGAACGAACCAAGGAGTTGAAGGACCAAATTTACAATGAATTTTTTGGAGAAGACAGTCGTGGATATATACGTTGTGTGGACAAATGTTCACGAATCAAAACTCGCAATCGAAGCCAACAAGCATCTATTACTATGTTTAACATTACAGATGTTCAGTATTAGCAAATTGTACAAAAAGTCAAAGAAGACCTACGAGCGGAGGCACGAGCTGAGGTCAACGAAGCACTAAAGTCTTTAATGAGTAAAGTCCTTACCCCAACACAAGTTGAGCAGTCGACAAGAGTAAGATGGAATCTTCATCTACACGTATTCAAAAAAATTAATTGTAACAGCATTATTTAATATTTTACAATTTTTTAAAATATATTTCTAATACAATTTGATAGCTTGGAGTTGCATCTAGTGTGTAACACCCCACTACCTAGGCCAACAGGGCCAGGGATATCGCCCCATCCAAAGGACAAGGGGTATTTATAACTAGACCACACATTTAAAATAATAGAATAAAACAATACTTAAAACTTAAAACTTATACAATCCAAGAATTCAAAAACAAATCTAGAAACAAAATTATTCACTCTTAGTTCTCAATGCATTACATAAAAATAAATAATAAAATCTCTTCCAAGGCGGACAACACCTACTCATCCCCACAATATGATTGACCTGAAATCACGGTAAAAATGGTGATAAAATAAAAATCTCAATAAGTCCATGTGTGCTTTGAGTGTCCAGTGAAAACAGTTTGTGGATGCAAAGTATAAAATCTTCATAAGAGAAATACTGGCAAGCAATAAAAAACAGTCAAAATCAAGAGTGGTGTTTTGGCTTTTCCAACTATACATGTACAATAAAACTAACCACTCAAAAAGGTGGTCATAGGTTACCACACGTTGGGCCCCATAACCATACAACGGTCAGAATGCCACACTTTGTGCAGACTGACAAAAGGTAGGTGATCGGCCTACCGGGTAAGATATTCTTCCTTCTCTATACCCAAACAAAATCGGTTGTCCATTCCGGCAATACACAGTCCACATGACTGAAAACTGTTAGCTCGGACTGGCACGACCTACTAGACTGACATCTTATTCGGGAAAGACTCACCCCTCAGAGGTGGCCACCTATTGAGAGACTTATCCTAACCCTTCAAAGACTAGTTCTAGCAGTCCACCCTTATTGAGTACTCAACGTAATATATATCCCACTTGGGAAAATGAATAAACATAGTTCCACTTGAAAATGGCAATTAAAGATTTCCAAAGTCTTTGTCAAAATTAGTTTTAGAAAGAGTTTTAGGATTTGAGTAAATCTGCTTATTGATTTTCAAATAATTTGTTTGACTGAAATGAGAAAGGAGACAATCCTCAATTGTCTTTACAAAAATGAGTGACCACGCACTCCATAATTGGCTTGCCATAGAACCATTTTGCATCAATCAGGGTTTATGCAGGAGCTTACCTAATCCTTACTCAAAGTACAGGTCTCCAACAGCTGACCTAACCCCGCCTAGGTTAAACATGAGCCATAATCAAACTCAAGCCAAAGATTCACTTTCACAAATAAAACTAGCTCAACTTACTACCATCATGTCCTTAGTGTCACAAGCTTTAAGGTTAGATAACAAATAAAATGGTTTATAAAATAAATCTAGCTTGATATTAAAATAACTAGGGTTTAGAAAATAGGTACTATAAGTTGAAAGTTTAAATCTTATCAAAAATAAATTAGGGTTTATTTAATGAAGGGTCCTAGGACCTAGATGTAATTATTTAAAATAATAATCTATTGATAATTAATTGTTAGAAAATAATTGGTAACTAAAATTAGTTGTAAGTAAATTTTAATAGGTTTTGATTAAAAGATAATAAATAAATTTTAATAGTATTTATGAATATAAGACTTACAAAATTAATATTTCACTTATTATGATTACTTATATAAAAGGCTTTATTTGATATTATTATTTTATATAATATCTATATATTTTATTTCTTTAATAAAAGCTATCATTTATTTGACTAAAATATCACTATTTTATATAAAAGACCAAATCCACATTTTCCTAGGGTTTTCAAAATTTACTAGAAGAAGTCATAGTATTAATCATTTTATTGATGAAATAAAATTAGCTTAGGGACAACAAGGTCATGATCATATCTCCACGTGCTAACCACAATCATGAACATATACTCTACTCCAATTTATCAAATGATCCAAATCATAAATAAAGGCATAAATCTAAATTTACCAAGACATAATCCAAACTCTACTGACATAAACATAATCATGGCTTTAACAATCATACATGAACATAAACTCTATTCACCAAATGTGACATAATCTCTAACATGCTTAATCACATATACTACTCACGACATGGAGAGCATGCAACAAAACCCTAAAACATCATATAACCTAACCAAGACCAATCATCATCATGCATCAATCCCATCTCCATCATATACACACATTTATTCATGCTTCAATCTCAACTCATCACAACAACACATGCTCAAACCCTAATCATAATCCATCTCATTCCAATATCATCCTAGAGACATGAATCTAGAATTTAAAAAGAGGGTTGAAAAGGCTTACTTGATTGATGAGTACCTTGGAATAGTTTCGTATGGATCCTAACTCTTAGGGACTTGATCTGTCCAAGAGAGATGAAGAAAATATGGCCATGGTTGAAGTCACCATTCGGCCAAGAGAGAGAGAGAGAGAAAAGAAGAAAAGAGAGTCCATTAGTATGTTTATATATACATATATTCATTAGAAGTTTAAGATAAGAGAAGGTGGGGTGATTGATCATGCTTACCTTGAAGGTATTCTTGAGCCTTCACAAAAATACTGTTTTTCGATCCAAAAGAGAGAGTTAAATTTTGGTATTTGATGTTAAAAAATTGCAGAAGTGGTTTCAAGGGGTTGAGTAGGTATGATCTGGAGTTTTTCAGGGGATTGGAGAAGTTTGGAGTGATCTTAGGCGTGAGGATGTTTTGTAGGTCTTCTTGGTTTTGAGAGAATGGAGAGAGTTTTGGTTGAAGCTGGCCGAAATTCTGAGGGATTAGGGTGGCCGAATTGATTTAGAGGGTTTAGGAAGTTCAATTTTCTGATTTGAGAGGAAAAGGAAAGTTGGTTGTTTGAAATCCTAAAAGAATATTTTAGGGAATCAATTTTGGAAACAAAATATGGTAAGAAGATCTTTGAAGGAGGAGAGCTTTTGGAAGCTGTAATGGCCGATTGGCTGGCTAGGGATTTTGTTGGAATGAAAGCTGGTCGAAGGAGCTTAATGGTGGCTGAAAATATGATGTTCAAAGGTGGAGGGATTTTCTGGTTGTTGGAGGTTTAATTCATGGAAGGTTGCTAAAATAGATTGCTGAAATTTTAGACTTCAATCAATAGTTTGATTGGAGTGATTGATGGAGAGTTTTTAGGAGCAGCCATGGACTGATTTTTGAGCAGAATGCTGGGGAAGATGATGAAGCTCAGTTCAGGGCTGTTCGAGGGAAGTTTGTACAGAAAAATGGTGGAGGCTTCGGACAAGGCTGAAGAAGAAGCATGGCTGGAAAAATTTTGGACAGATTTCGCAAGTTGCTGGAATTTTCCTAGGCAGATTTTGCTGCCATTTTCCAGTCAGCTTGCAGAAGATTTGAAAGGGTTTTTAGAGGTCTTTCAAGGTTAGTTTCCAGCCTTCTTTATGGAGGAAAAATGTCGCTAAGATGCTGCATGAAAAACTGGAAGAATCAGCTTGGTTTAGGCTTACCAATGTTGCAAAATTGTCCAGGAAAATTTCTTGGTTTGTACAGCATTTGTGCAGTCCGGTTTTGACCTTATAATTTCAAACTTCAAGCTGGTTAAGAGAGCTATTTTTCTGGCAGTATTTGGAAGGGAATGATGGCTGAAAATTTTGACACTTGGACTGAACCAAAAGCTGGAAAAATTCCAGATTACTACATAAACAAAATGAATACCCTTAGGTTGGAGTTTGAAGGTTCAACTATGGAGATTAATTCTCTTAGGAACTTTCCAAACTCCTCCCCATTTTTGGCCAACAAGATAACTCATTCATAGCCATATTCAAAACCTAAGCCCCACAGAACCTTGTTGGAATTTTTCTAGAATAAAGTTGGCTTGAATAAATTGAACAACTTATTGAATTGAGAAGTAAGAAAAACTAAGGATTAAGAAGAGTGTGAATTCCCTTAGAAATTTTTTTAGGGTACAAGAGTAGGATTAGGACATTCCTATCATGTCTCCCCTAGGACAACACTTCCACCCTCCCCTAAATCATGCAAAGGCCGAAACATAGCCTTTCCAAACAAAAATAAAATTTAATCATGCTATAACTCCAATTATGGAATTTGAACTCAAGACCTCAAGAATTAATTCCAAAGCTCCAACCACTAAATCACAACAACTCTTGTTCTTATTTTCTCTCCCAAATATTTTTCCTACTTAATCCTCAAGCTATCTCCCTATTTTCACCTTAAGGAAAAATTACCATTTTGCCATTCTTACTCAACAAGTACAAATAAGCCATCTAGGCTACAAATCACAAATCCAAAACACATAAAATTATATGAAAATATATTTATACATACAATAAAGTATGATATGCATCCCAACCCCCTTACTCTATGGTTGGTTTCAACTGGGGTTTCACATAGTAGACATAAAATGGACAATTCTGATTCTACTACCGGTTATGATAGTCAAGCTGATAGTGAATTTCTCACCAACCTAGGTGTGCTTGATACAGGTAATTAATGATTTTGTGCAAACTTGGTGTTACATGTGAAGCTTATATATCAATACATATACACTTTACTTTTCAATTGCCATATCATTGTTTCTAAAGTGGATGTGTTGTAATAAATTGTGGGACTAGTCAGTGGGTTGAAATGTGACCTAGTAGCTTAAAACCATAATCGAATTTCCCTTGAAAATAATGACATGTATAGTATTTTAAGCAAAAGACAATTTTGTAAATTTTGAAATTATTTTGAACTATTTTTTGAGCTGCTACGTTGAACTTGATTTCTATTTCTTCTTGCAGGACGTCAAACATAAAATGAGAACATGATTAGCATAATTGCAACCCCATAATTGCAAAGATATACCAAGGTGCTGGTGGTGACATGGCCGCCCCTCCTAAGATTGAGGAGTTTCAAGTTTTTGTTGTTTGCTTCTTTGGATTTTCTTATCTTACTCTTAGGAAGAACAATTGTGGTTTTAATTTTTACAAGTGGATTTATTTTGTCTTTATATTACTAGACTTTGGAACTAATACTTTATTCAAAGCCAGATTTTAGATTTCTATTTATAAGTAGCTGGTTGCTACTGATGTTTAAATACTATTATAAACTGGGGATACTTGCATCGAGTATAATGTTTATGTAATACAGTATTGGCCTTTTCTATTAATTTGAGCTTCTTTATTATTATTAAGGTGCTGGTAGTTTTTCAGTAGGGGGTAGTTCAATGTTTTGCTGCTTTTTTCTTTCCTATGGGTATTATAGACTGGGGATGTTTGCTTCTTTTCAGTAGAGGATAGTTCATTGTGCTGTTACTAGTATAAGTAGGGCTGATACTATAGCACAAAGCCTACCAGTTTGTTCTGTAACTAGTGAATAGTCTGAAGGTGAGGTGTGGGGAAAAAATAGTCTGTAACCATTGAATATAGACTTTTCAGTTTGTTTTTGTAATATTTTGTATCACTACCATTTGTTCAGTTTTTGTAATACCTACATGGAATTTTGTTTGCTGATGTTCCAAGTTTTTTTGTTTGTAGAAGCAAGGATTGATTTGGGTTGTTGTTCTGCTTATAGGAGGAATGTTTATTCTTGTTGGTCATATTTCAGCAGAGCAACTTACCAAGTTCATATTATATAGTGAATGGCTGATCTATTCCACATGGTCGATATTGGTTTAATACAGGAGAGAATTTCAAAGGAATTTTGTTACTATGAGAGGATAAAATCATTGTTACCTGAATAATGGAACCCAAGTTTTTGTGAACATATGAATGAACTGGTTAGGATTTGCCTCTAGCTGTCATTCTTGATTCCAAATTTTCATTTGATTGGTAATGGTGTTATTTCTTTGTGAGGCTTATGTTCTGTGTTTAAGTACTTGAAACCTGTTCTGTTAAGATTATCATGATTGACCTATCTGAAAACCCATCTTTTTCCTCTTAGTAGTGAAATGGTTCTGTTGTGCATTTGCATTGGTTTTCTTTAGTAAAGCTAGCTCATCTTCTATGTTTTTTTGCAGAAGGATGCAGTTTCCTTCCCATCTTTTTCATCAAAAGCTTTTGAGCATGATTCTTCATTATATTCTACTAAGGTTGACTTGAGATTGCATTGGTAGTCTTTCTTTTCTTGATGGATTTTGGGGACCTTGCATTCCCTAAAAAGATAATTTTATGCATATAATTGTGGATATGTGCATATGATGTTGATACTTGAAATAGAAATTTAAACCATTTTTATAGGTTGATCTTGATTATTTATCTCTCTATCCCAATTTAACATATTTTATTGCAGTTTTAAGAACTTCTTAGCTTTCGGTAAGAGAACAAAAGTTGTGAATCTGCCTGGTCATTCTATTTGCGACAAAAGAATGTCCTTGATTGACAAATGAAGGCACATCTGGCATTCTGTTAACTATTCTTCACTTGTAACAGAAGCTATCGTACATATAATATTTTCTTTTGATTTTATCTTCATCTTTTTCAACTCAAGTTTTCTAGAGTTATTCTATCTACCTTTTGTAATATTCGTTTGCCTCATATTTCAATGTCTTTATTATTATTATTATTATTATTATTATTATTATTATTATTATTATTATTATTATTATTATTATTATTATTATTATTATTATTATTATTATTATTAAGGTCTTAAGAGCTGAATATTACTTTGAACTTTTTGAATAGGTTGTTGATGACTCTCAAGGGAAAGAAATTCTGGAGGAACTTGAAGTTGATGGAGTTGATACATCATTTTTTGTTGTAAGATTCTCATTACTTTCTACAGTCAACTTGCATTATCTTGTAAGGTGCATTATCTTATTTGGTAGTTGTTCTCTTTCTACCAAGCAGTTGTAGTGTTTCTTAACATTTTCTTATATAGAAGGATAGATAACTAATACCAATTCCTCTCATTTTGTTTCCCTTATTTATTGTTTCAGGTATTTGAAGGGGGCAATTCACTATTCACATATGTCATTGTTGACGAGAAAACGTGAGTAATGATACTCCAATTGATTATTTCAGGCATTGTTTGATCTGTTTGGTATTTTTTTCATTAAGCAGCTTTTCTTCTCTATAGGATGTTGCTTGTCTCCAAGGTTCAATGCAATGATCCTCAGCTAACTTCTAGTACCTCTTAGTTACATATCTCATTGTTATGATAAAATATAAGTTAGTTTAAACTGCATACTTGTGGTTGCCAGTAAGTGTTTCTCAAAGCTAGAACCACTATTTGAACTTTCCTTGAGTACAGTTTGAGTGATTGCTTGATTTTTCCAGCGTCGAGCAATTGCTTGATTTTGTCTACTCAAATGGATGATATATTTATGCTTGTGTTGATCATGCTGAACCAGTCTAAGCTAGTTTAGCTATATAATTGACCAGTTATTTAGCCACTAACATCCTTAGGCATTGGTTTCTCTAGATACATTATTTAAATACCTTTCTATTATTCCTTTTGAAGTGAGAAAATTGTTTCTATACAATTTCCAGGAAAACTCGCACCTGCGTTCATACTTCGGGGTACCCTCCTATGATACCAGATGATCTTTCAAAGTCCAACTTATTATTTGTTGTTAATATTGGGTATCTCTCACATATCATATATGGCGCAATGGAAAATTAAGAATGAGATACCAACCCAGGATCCGCATATGTGTGGAAAACAAGATATATGAAAGTAAAGCTAACAACTTTTTACCTTTCTTTAAGCATCCGAAAAATGAAAATTTTCTTCTTTAAGTCTGAGGCGCTATCCAACAATCTTCTTGATCAAACACCACGAGAGTTGAGCATCCAACCACTACAATCACAGTATGTGATTGTCTCTAACAGAAATCCATACAGAAGATCACACTCAAGCACCAAGATACTTCTATGCTAGCAGAAATCAAAGTGGCGGCTAGGGTTAGAGAAGATCAACGAGAGAGAGAAGAGAAAAGAAGAGAATCATGTATCCTCTAGGTTTTGGAGTTGTTTTGTGTGTATTGCCCCCTAGGAATTTCGTGCACATATCACATATATCTCATGAAAATCCTACTGAAAAATACTCCATGTAAGAATTCTAAAATAGTTAAAATTCCCTAATTATAATTGGAAACATCAAGTTCTCACAATTACAATTTAGACCACAAATTATAACTAATTATAATTTGGCCACAAGAACTTCTCTTTCTCGCTATTAACCCCACTATGTTATCAAATAATATCTTGAGTATATAATCATCTATTGTGTGTGACCTATTAGGTTTCCTAGTCAATTGGTAGTAAACATTAATTAATCTAAACGTCTTTGAGTTAATAATCCATAATTAATTAGAATTAATCATATTATTCTAATCATGGCTGGTTTATTAATTGATCAATTAATAAACCCATATTTTCAAATCATGACTAGTATCTAGCAACACATCATGACCGCCAATAATCCAGGAAGTCAAGTGGCTTGGTATGAACCCTTCAATAATAAATTACAGTGCAATTAACTTCTTTCACCTTACAATATTTCATTTGATTTGAAGTACGAAATTAGTGCTAACTCCCTGTAGAATATATATTAATTCTGGCTCGAATATAATAGTACTTGTACCAGGAACTCACAACTCTAGATGTGTATCAATTAGAATTGTTTCCAATACACAGTCGCCTTGGCCAAGGACTTCTCGAATAGTAATTTCTATAAGTGGCCGTGAGATATTCACCCCTACTATTAGGAGTGGTGAATCCTTTATTGACCCTCCCAACTACTTTCGTTTACCTCACAATGTACCCAATATCCATCCCATAGGCAACCTTCGATCTGACTCCAGAGATTGGAATCAAAGCATAATGCTCAGCAAACAAAGTACCTTGGAGATCTCAAGTCTAAGGATACGTGCACATTTATTATATTGAAATTATATCACTGGTACTAAATAGTTATCCATGTGATTATCTCATAGCTAGGTAATCCAATGTACTTGTTCCATTAACAAGTATCTACGTGTTAACTTTGAGTATCTTAATACTCACGGATATGAAATCACCGCCTGATCAAATCAGGAAGTCTAATACATACTAGTCTTAACTCATTAATGATGTCCTGTCTCATTAATACTGCGACTAGGGACTATTTAAGTACTAACACTATTTAAGAGCTAAATCTTATACTGAGGAATTGTAAACGAAAGCAGGAAAAAAAAGCAGAAAGTCGACTGATATCTAAGTTGTATACTATGCAGGCTACACCTGAAAAAACTTTGCATCTCCAAGACCAGTCCAGAGGATCTTACTCCTGCAGAAATGAAGAAATTTGCTAGGCTTGATATTGATCCTAATTCCATCACATGGAGAAGATTTATGAATTTTAATGACCAGTTCTTGAGGGAGATTACCATTGGTTAGGGCCTTGAAGAAAAATGGAAGGTGAGAGAAACAAGATTTGATATTTCAGTTGCTAGTGAAATAATGGCAGTCCTAGCTCTCACAACTTCCCTATCTGATATGAGAGAGAGACTTAGGAAAATGGTTATTGGAAATAGCAAAGTTGGGGATCCTATTATAGTTGATGATCTAGGTGTTGGAGGTGTTTTAACAGTGTTGATGAAAGATGCTATTAATCCCACATTGATGCAAACTCTTGAGGGTTCTTCGGTGCTTGTTCATGCTGGTCCCTTTGCCAATATCGGTCATGGAAATTCATCTATTGTTGTTGATAAAATTGCACTAAAGCTGGTGGGACCTGGTGGCTTTATAGTAACTGAAGCAGGCTTTGGTGCTGATATTAGAACAGAGAAGTTTATGAATATAAAGTGTAGATATAGTGGGTTAACACCTCAGTGTGATATTATTGTGGCAAAAATAAGGGCCCTCAAGATGCATGGTGGAGGACCTGAAGTTGTGGCTGGGAGGCCTCTTCACCATGCCTATCTAACAAAGAACGTGGCTCTAGTCAAAGCTGGTTGTGTGAGTGCTTAAGCAATTCTGTTGCAAACTCTCAAGCCGTTTCTAGAGGTGGTACTAGGTATATTCCAAATGCAACAATACTGATTTGTTCACTTTAATTTTGTTTTGGAAAATGCATGTAATTTGGCACTTAAAGAATGAAGATTTTATGGATGTTAAATGTGTCAATATATTACGATGTCGGTTTCCAATGCTATACACTCTTATCAATCAAAGCTTTGTAACTTCACTTCTGAAATTGATTGTCCTAAGAACAATTGATTAAATATCTACTGTGTGTATCCAAAGAAGGATTATTTTGAATAATACTGATGCTTAGAGCTCCCTCAAGCAGTCTGTATATCATGAGGAGAATCTTGTGCTGTAATGTATTGAAACAAAATTTCTTATATTATTCTCCTTTTAAAAATTATACTCCCCCCCCCCAATTGATGTTTTTGTGTATCTGTTGATCAGAGAGGTTATAATAACTCCCTTGCCAGTAGTCAGGATCCTTCAAGTGTGCCAACTGGGTGTATCTTATATCATTCCTATTGTACAGGTCTTCTTATCCTTTGGTACGTGCCGGTTGGTTCAATTGCCGCTCGTGGATATTATGACAACCTCATAGGCATGTTTGGCACGAAGCAGGTTCCTACCGTTGGCCTCAGCTTAGGAATAGAACATGTATTTGTAATAACGGAACAGCTTCGGAAAGGCGAGAACCAGGTAGCTTGATTTCTTGAAAGAAATACATGTGAAGCTGCTCTACTTTTTTGTACTTCTCAAACATCATGGTTATAATTTAACATAATATTGTATTTAGCTATTTATTTGTTTGCAATATGCTATCGTCACATTGAATTCTCTTACTGTAAATAAATTCTTGTATGGTTGGTGACCAAGCTTTCTGGTTCTTGAATTAATGTATGCTCAACTTTTGTACAACATCGTTAGATTCGGTTTGCACAGTTTATTTTCCATCTTTTTTATGATTCAGTTCAACAAAAGAAAACAAAGCATGACACCGTATGAATAAAAGAACAACGGTTCTATGCTTGTGAGTGGCATGCCGAACGGAGAAGCAAATGAGCCAGGGAAAGAAAGGAAAGCCATTCATATAAGTGCTTTTGTCTCTTCCAGACAACAAAGGGGTAGCTCTCTTTCTATCTCGGTCTCGCCTTATCAAATACAAGCAGGGAACCACATTGCTGCCTTAGGCTACGTCAAACCAAAACAAGCCAAACAAAACAAACCTATATGCCTACTGGAATACCAGCATACCTTAGAGTTCAACAAAACAAACTAAAGCGCGACACCATAGGATTGAGTTCAACATTTGTATGTTCAACAAAACAAAGTTTCCATTTTTGTAATCTATTGAGTTTCCAAATTACCAATTCGGCTTGCACCGTTAGAATTTGATTGTGTAGTAAATTTCCAAAATTTTTAAATGTCATTAAATACAACAATAAAAAAAAAGTCTAAATCTTGAAAATAAGTAATGTTGTACACTTATAACTCTTCCTGCCACCATATGACCCTAAAAAATCAAACCCTATTTTAAACACAACACGATCTTTTTCTTTCTTTCCTCCTCTCATCAAAGCGCGACCTAAAGTTAATTTCAGTATCTTCTTTGTAGACTTTCTTTCTATTAAATCTCTACCATCTCAATAGTCAGTTAAGGTATTCTCTCTCTTTTGCTCTTAAGTTTTTTTATATTTTTTCCTGTATTTGTTTAAATCTTTTCTTCTTCGTTGAAATTATTTTTGAATGAAATGATTTCCTTGAGTACAGTTTGTGAAATGAATCAAAAGCTTCTCGCTAAGCTCTGCAACATTAGATGATGAATAAACCTGGAAAAGCTAGAGGAGTCCAGATACACAGACACAGAGGCTCTAGTTCAGAAGAAAGATTAACATAGGAATAACATTCTCTCCTTAAGATGATTGTTCGTTATTGCTCTATTAATCAATTTACTACAACAACGGAGAGCCAGGAAAAGAAATAGTCAAACAAGAATGGTTACCTTTCCATAATTTGGTTTCTCCAATATCCATGTTTGCATAGATAACACAAGATGCTTAAGTAACGACACCATATGACTGGAAATGAGAATAGATACATAAGAAGCAATGGGTTTTAATGTAGGAATTGTGATCTCACTAGGCTTGTCAAGTTCTCCATAAACTAGCCGTAAAAGTTTTGATATTGTTGAACCAATAAAAGACCTTCCTTTTCCTTTATTTGATACAGTTTACTCTTATTTGTAGTGGATTCTTATACTTTTGTAATTAAAAATATGTATTTATTATTATTTTTTTGAATTTAATAATTTGTCATCTAAAATGGTTATAAATTGTAAGGAAATATATCAAGCCATTATTTATTTATTACTCCAATTAATGATGGATGCATACTTACATTTACTAAGCTTCAAATCTTAAGAGGTTCAGATTTATCTTGAAAAGAGCAAGGAAACAACATGAAATGGTTCCATTTCATGATATACTTTGAGAACAACCTTGCAAAAAAATGAAAATTGAAGCTTCAATCAGCGGGCATAATTTAAGGAATAGATAATTTAGGCTAACTAAAAAAATGGGCCACTTAGGTCTAGCCTAAAATCTTGTACTATTGAAGAACACATATTATGTCAATCAGCCATTATATATACTATGATAGGCCTCAATGTAAGCATGAATTATAAATGCAGATGAGAATAGGAAAGCATAAGAATAAAACTAAAATGTTTCTTCAAATAATAATAAAAAAAGAATAAAACTAAAAAGGGAAAGATTACATGTAGGAATGGGAACGCAGGGAAATGGGTTCTTATATAACTTTTTTTTTTTTATTTTCTTTGATTGTCCATTTCCTTACTAATTAAATTGAAGTTTGAATGTTGAAAATTTTAAATAACTGAATTTCTAAAGAATGAAAATTTATTTAGTATTGTTTCAATTTGAATACTGAATGTGGGTAGAGTATTTGATAATCAATTCTGCTAACTTGTAGTGATACTACTCCTTTCGGAATTTAAATTGCCATCATCAGTTGCAACCAACAAAATGTAAGTTCAAAACTTCTACTAATTCAATTATTTTATTTTATTTTTGCTTATTTTTAATCCAAAATAGATTTGTTAATTTACTCTAACAATTAATTAATTATTTTAGGAAAGTTTTTACAAGAAAACGACAAAGAGATTGTGATGTCACTAGTTAAAGAGTAATTGCTTCAAACACGAATGAATTAAATGCTTCACATTGTAATAGTGATGACACTCAATCATATAGTGATGGAGAATTCACTAATACCCAACCAGAAGAAGAAGCTGAAATCAGTATTCAAGTTTATGACGATGTGGAAATTAGAGGTACAAAATATTATATTGTCTTTACAAATTAATGTTTTCTAACAATTTTTTTTTTTTTTATCATTTTACAGATGAGCAAGGGACTGTAATGAAACATGAAAGAGTTATAGGTGCCAAAGATATATGGACATTGCCTGTTAACCACATGATTGTGGTCCATTTTAATGAGTTAGGACAACCAGTTAAAAAAAAGCGGTGGAATTTTAGGCGGATGGTTGGGAAAAGTTGCAAGGAAAAAGGAATATTGTTCAATTGTAATACCTCACTACCTAAGTACCCAAATAGGCGGGATTTCGCCCCGTCCAAAGAACTATAGGTTTTTATAACGAGGTACAAAAGGAACGAAAATGACTAAATAAAATTCTCGATAATCTTATTACAACCAAAGTTAAAACTTATACAAATTTGAGAATCTAGAACTAACAATCTATCTCTCGAAAGAAATACAAAGAAGAAATAAATAAATTCAATGTTATCTCTTATCTCTTCAACCTTTTCAATAAAAGCACTCTCCTGAAAACATGATGTAAAATAGTATGAGATTGGCATCTTAGTAAGTCTCGTATGTACGAATGTCATATATAAACATTTCATGCATATAGGTTTATCAAACCAACAAAATCATGCTTGCAAGACTTTTCTTCAATAAACAATTATTCAAAGGAGCATTGCTCATCATATCCAAAGCAGTTTTCAATAAATCATCATCTCATTATAATCTTAAGTTCATTATGTAGGGATCAGCAATGATTCAAATAATAGTATAACAATTCATATCATGATTACCACCATGATAGCGTCCCAATATAACTTTTCAATAATGGGCAGTGGGGGATCCTCCCACTAGGGTGAGATACTCCTCAATCTCTACACTTAATACCCCAGTTGTTCAACCCGGATAAATAAAGTCCACAACCCATATGCTAGCTCAAACCGGCCTGACTAAGTAGTACTGTTGCCTCTCCAAGTTGAGTTCATCTTCTAGAGGTGGCCTCCAGCAAGAAGACTCACTTTACCTTTTTAAAACTAGTACCGCTAGTCTACCTCGGCTGAGTACTTAATGCTCTCCATTTAGGGGCAGAATTATTTCCCTTATTTTCACAATCGTTGATTACCTTGTCTTTGTAAAACGTGGCTTTTCACAATAAGTTTTTCCAAAACGTTTAGTGATAAAGAAAAGAAATCGTTTTCAGTTTAAAAGTTGAGATTTGACAAACTCATTTAGAGAATAAAATAACCACGTTCTCAAATCAAGTATCAAAATATTACAATACAATTCATTATATTCAACCAACGTTTCAATCATCATGTCAATCATCATATTAACACCATTTCAAATATCATTGTACAAAAATACTTGCAAACATGTAATATTTAGCAAAATAGTTATGCAGGGACTTACCTGGATATTCTCAATAATCAACCAAAGCAATGCTTGATCTCTTTTTTACTTTCTTCCTTATCTAAAATCAATATTTCTATGATTAGAAACCAAATATGAATCCACTCATCTTTTCATGCATCATGAGTCTCTATGGCATCTAGGTAGAAGCTCATCCTTATAGTTTTCCCATGATCATGCATCTCATTATGGCATGCATATAATCGAATCTCATCATCAATACAAAGACCTGAAATATTCGTCTAACATAAACTTCATATAATAACCCCATATGACTCAAAAGATCTTATCTTTAACCAACCATAAGATGGATCTAAGTCCAACATAATATGATATCATAATATTTCACCCCATATTCACCTAGATCAACTATTGCTCCATCAAACTCAACGATTCCATCCATTCATGTTTTTCATACTATACTTTATACATAATAACATCACTATAAAAGCAGGCTCATTCAAATCAATAGAGATTGAGTCTCAAAATACCTCTTGGATAGACAAGACAACGAAGCAAAGGTGGCTCCTTGGTGATCGTTTGAGTTCACTTGAGAAGAAGAGATGGTTGGGTCCCTTAATTCTTGCCCTTATGTTTCGATTTTGGTGGTGATTAGAGTTGTGATGGTCGAAATCTTGGAGAGAAAAGTGAGCTGTTTTTTTTTTGTAGAAGAGAGGTTTAGGGTTTGATTGGTGGCTGTTTTAATGAAGAGTATAGGCTAGATTTAGGTGTTTTGATGTTTGGAAGGACTACACCTTGTTTTGGACTCTTGAACAAACAAGGGAAAAATGGCAGCTTTTGCTCTTCTTAGTTTGGTCGAAACTGCAATGAATAGAAAGAGTTTATGGCTGTGCTCTAGGGTGCTAAAGTGGCCTAGATAATGAGAGGAAAATGAGAAAAGTAAAGGCTGATTTTTGGTTCAGCTTTGGGTAGAAATATGGGAAGAAAACTTGTGGTCTTGTGCTGTGATTTTTGCTTAAACCAGAGGGGAATTTGAGGGTAAGGGAAGCTGGAATTTTTGTGAGTGTGTCAGTGACTGATTTTTATTTAGCTTAGGAGAACTTTGAGAAATAAGAATGAAAAGGTTTGTAAGAGTTGGGATTTAAATTCAAGTCTCCAATTAGTAAACACCAAACTTCAACCACTACAACTCTAGCTTCAACCACTCCACTCAAACACAATAACTCTTGTTTCAACTACTAAACCACAACAACTCTTATTTTAATCACTAAATCACAACAACTCTTATTTAAATATTTCTCTAACAAATTCTCTTAACTCCCACTCATTTATTCCATTTCCCTTTTTTAAAAATACTCATATAATAATACTCATAAAACAAAAGCTCAAGTCCACCAAGAAACTAACAAATTCCCTTATCTCTCACTCACTTACTCCATTTCCCTTTTTAATAATACTCATAAAACAAAAGCTCAAGTCCACCAAGAAACTAGCAAATGCCCTTAACTCCCACTCACTTACTCCATTTCGCTTCTAATAATACTTATCTAATAATACTCATAAAATAAATGCCCAAGTCCACCAAGAAACTAACAAATTTCCTCAACTCCCACTCTTGTTTAAATCATCCTCCAACAATTATATTAAAGTAAATAAATTCATGAACTAACTAACTCATAGATCACATATACCCATGAAAATGGTTCAAGTTATCAAATGTCATAATGTTATGCAATGCATGACTTTCCCCATATAATAAAGGTGGTTTTAAACAGGGTATTACTTTCCCCACGACAGCTTGAGCTTTACAAAATTAATCACACACGAAAGGATGGAAAATTCATAGACAATCAGTCCAAGACTATTGTGGTAGTTTTCTTTTACGTTATTTAAACTAAAATTTTAGTCGCACCTTGTTTCAAGAAAATTAAGGTTACTACTATTTTCCTTTTTTTAATGTAAAACAGGAGAACGCAACTATTGTTGCTGCTGAACGTTCCGCAATCCATAAAGATTCTAATGCGAATATAATAGAGGATGAAGCACTCAATGAAGTTTTGGGGGAACATCAATATGATCGAGTTAGAGGATATGGATTATGAGTTACTCCTTTACAAATTTTTGGACCAAATTTTAAGCCAAAAAATAGAAAACAACCTGCGGTCGAAATTCTCCAAAAACAAATACATGACATGAATGTAAGTTATGAAATGAAGATTGCAAACCTGAAGGAAGAGTATGAAAAGAAGATTACAGACATGCAAAATGATTCTGAAAAGAAGATTAATGATCTCCAAAAAGACTTAAACAGTATGCACAGTGATGTATCCAATTTTAGAATATTATTTTCAGAGGTGAGTTACTATTAACATGGTCATTATATTTACTATTACTAGTACAAAGTATCATGACATCTAAAATTTATGGCATGCGTTTAATTTTTCAGATTGGTCACAATTTTACTACATCTACATAAGGTTAAACTTATGTAAGTATCTTATTTAGTCAAATTATTTCAACTGCATTTATTTCATTGAATTTTGAAAAACTATCAATATTTGTCAATACAATTATTTTATTATTTTGAGTATTTAACATTTTGTTTGTTTTGATTTACAGGGACAATAAAATATAAAAATCAACGATTTGCAAAAATCCATCAACTTTAAAGATGCGAAGAGATGTTTCTGGTTGAGAATTAGTTGAACATTTTGTAATCCAATATTACTTTACTTGTTTTTTATTTGGATATTTGAATTATATATATTTTTTGAATATTTAAATTATATTTCATATTTTATACTTTCTAAAATTTGAAAAATGTAATTTGGTAGCTTTAAAAGTATTAAAAAAACAAGAAATAAAAAATGGTACAAAATTTATGGAGAAATTGTGTACCAAAAAATGCCATAATAGTAATCATGTGTCGTAAATTGTGAGAAATATTGGGAAAAAAAAAGTGAGGCTAAATTTTGGGACATTATGGAAAAATTAGTATTGTGAAAAAGGAACACAATCATACTTATTCCATCGTAACTTGGGGACACATTGTGGGGATGTTATAGATTATTTCGTCACTAAGAAAGGGACAGATTCATAGTTATGCATCGTCATTTTAAGGACATTTATGTAAAAAAAAAAAAAAAAGTGTCGCCAAATATGGGACGTAACATATTTATACGTTGTAACTTCGGGACACTTTTCTATGATGTTATGGATTATTTTGTCACTAAGAAAGGGACATTTATGTAAAAAAACTATCGCCAAATTTGGGACACTACACACTCATAGTGTAGCAAAAAAAGGGATTCAAGCGTAACCTTTAGTCGCTAATTTGGATATGCTTATACAAAGCGTGTTGTCAAACAAAAAATCTCTATAATAAATATTAGTAATTTAGGCGACACTAACAAATATAATTGTTGTAAAATTAGGCACACTTATATAACAATCGTCGAAAATTATGCAATAGATAATTTTGGAACGCATAGAAGTAGGGACACATTTAAAAGTGATGAAAATTAATTAAATATTTATTTTAAAATAACAATTAATTATAATATTAAATATTTGTAACTAGCAATAATTGTATTTACGACGAACAAAATTCGGAATAAAAAAAGACTATTTGCAACGGCCATGCAACAGAAAAAAAAACCGTTGCATTTAGTTTGGATAGATTTAAAGTTTCTTACAATGAAAAAAAATGGTTGTAAAAAGAGGAATTTTTCGTGGAAAATAGATCATTGCGACGGTGCTTCTGGTTGCAAAGGCAATTGCAACCAGCCCTTTCAATAGCAACGAGCACTTTTCCATTGCAATGCCGTTGCAATTGATCATTTACGACCAATTCCATTCTTTTTCCCACGAAATGTAATGGTTGCGGAAATTCAGTTTTCTTGTAGTGTCCTACTGAATTTATTTTCATTGTGAAATTTGTTATGACTATATTCATAGGACTAATATTCCTATAGTATTAATGGAATAGTACCAGTTGGACTAATATTCCTTCCGGAAGTTATTGTAATGTGAATTATGAAAGATAGTGGAACTTTTAATTTCTATGTGAAGAAACTATTTGTTATGTGGCAAGTATGAGATCTCATGCGTTGTTGACAAGTTATTTTGTAGAAAATTCTATGAAACTGTTTTATCTAAAAATCACGAGCACACATGAACTCACTGAGTGTTTTTTGCATTCACACGTTTTTTCTACATGTTTTAGGTATTTATTGTACAAGATGGTGATCAGAGTGCGCAGTAGAAATAAGGAAAAATAATCTATGTTGTAATATTTATAGAATATTGTATGAAAGAATTAAAGACCATGTACTCAGAAATTTTTCCATGAATAAATTCATATTTTGAAATTATAGTGTGATTTCGCTACTCATTAAATTATTAATTCATTATAAAAACCTCTTATTTGAAAAATTAGACGAGAGGACATATCATGAAATCAAAACCTACTACGACGCTGATATGTGGGGGTGTTACACAAGTTCTCTTTGAGAAAGTCCACAAACAACAGGAAGGTATTTAAAATTTAGGCCACCATCATTTCTGATGTGATGGCAGGGTCGTCATGCATATTGCGAAAATCACTACTCTCCTGTCCAAATTAAATTAATCTACTTATTATTTTGAATTGTTCCAAAAAAATTAACACTTTTTTTAAAAGAAAAATTTCTAATATATTATATATTATAAAATAATAAATATACTCCACATATATTACTTTTATATATTTATATTTGACATAAAATATTATGAGACCAACATATTTTCAACTTTTATTGTACCTCCCGTTTCAAAATATTTGTCTATGAAACCCTTTACATATAGATTAAAAGTGTTGAAAACAATACTACAATTCAAATAAAATTCATATTCTATCCATATTAAAAATATGATAGCTATTGGTTAAAGAATTGCCAAAAAGCAAGAAGAAAAGAGTTTTGAAAAATTATTTAGTAGACTTAGAATAAATAGAAGTAAAATGGAAAGAAACTAATCATTAATTCTAAAAATATACACATAAACAAATATTTTAAAATAAAACAAAAAAATTTCAAAAACAAATATTTTGAAATATGGAGAGTATTATATTATACTATACTATTATTATTTTTTAATTTTTACTTTTACATAAAATATTGTACCAAATCAACCACTATTAATTTAATTAGGACGAGAGAAGTATTTCTTAAGACTTCCAAAGGATGGGCCAAGCTACGGTATTCATGAGCGGCCATTTCTTGCTCCCATCCTGCTTCAGGCAAAGCGGGAGAAGGAAATGCAATACGAGACACCCAAGCAAATGTATATTTACTCCGGCAGCAACTTATATTGAAAAGCCTAATGGTTCATGTTATTTTGCAATTTAAACTAAGTATTGCAGTTTGCTAAGTTCTTCATTGATGCAAGAACCCAGATATCCATTGCCTAGAGTTGTTTTAGATTCAACAAGTGCCTTGGCTTCCACAAACCCATTGTGTAAGGACAAGTCAAGACATGGCAATCCAGTTAATGTTGTCCTTAGCAATTTGAGTCGGGGTTTGTTTGTGGACTTCTAGGCACGTTGTAGGCTATAAACCACTTGCATCATCGAGTCATTGGAACTGTTGGGCACCTCTCCTATGGAAGCATCGACCTTGAGAAATCTCAACACGTAACCGCATTCATTTACCTACACAATAGATGATGCGCTGATATAATGCATAACCAGCGTACTAACAATATCTAAAACAAACCATCAACATGCACATGCTATATTCAGCCGACCGGCCAAATATGTACTACATGGTATCTGTAGCATTTCAAAGAGTCCCCTTTTCTCCGGCTTAAATGTGACATGATCAGGTCAATTCTATGATCAAAGTATTCGAATATTGAAATTTTCTAGTACACAAAAAAGGCCCTAATCCGAACGCCAAAATATAAAATTGACTTTTAGACCCTGGTTAGTTGATCACGAGAACCATTAGCATGCACAATGCCTGATCTTGCGGCAGTGATGGCGTTATCACAGAGTAGTGAGAAAGCATTCATGTTTTACATCTCCCCGCATTCAGCAATAACACAGGCCAACTTAGGTCGACTGTTTGGTCCAGTAGCCACATTTTCAATCTTCCTAACCACCAAAAGACCGTCTCCAAGCACTCGCTGCAGGAATTCAACAGGTCAAATTTGAAACCAAAGAAATTGCTTCAAACGATAGACTAAATAACCAGAGCATAAAAGCCTTGGGGCTCCTGGGAGCATTTGGATTGGAATTGTTTTCCTTTTTTTTTTTTTTGGGTGGGGGGATGTGTGTGGGTGCAGGTGTGGGGTGGGGGTGGTTTAAGAAACCATTTTAAGACTTGTTTTGGTGGAAAAAATGTATTCTTTCCGTCCCTATTTATCTGTCACAATTAACTACTTCACACAATTTAAGAAAAATTAGTTAGTCTCCTAATTTCATACAACTTTGTTTATACATTCTAAAAGTACTTTTGAATTTAATGTTCTCCATAAATGTTTTTTTACTTTGTTTGCTCAACTCTCTCTCTAAAGTTATAACACTTTCATTTTTCAAAGCTATTTAATACAAAGGTATAGAAGTAAAATTAACATTAATGACACCTAAATTTTTTCAATATAACAGATAAAAAAGGATATTAAAACTTTTTAATTATGACAGATAAATAGGGACGGAAAGAGTATTTAAAATTAATAGTTTTATTACTCATTTCAAGTAAATCACGATATTGATCTTTGGGCCGTACATTTTTATAAAATTTTAAATTAGACTTACATTATTAAATCTGGAAGTCAATTTTTTATCATCTTGATATTGAATTGTAATAGGTGATGGTCAACCACAGATAAGGCACAAACTGTATCAAGAAAGACATCCACATGCAACTTAACAGCTGATTAGAGGAATGGAATGTAACCAGTGATCCAAAGGGCAATGCAAACAAAACTGACAACAAAAAACTTGCATGGAATAGTGATCTGGTAAGAAACCAAACGTACCCCAAAAACCACATGCTTATTGTCAAGCCACTCACACTTTGAACACGTGATGAAGAACTGCATTATGAAATAGTGGAATTAGAACAATAATCAAGCAATACCTACCAATAATGCTGAGTTTGATATCAATAAAAAATTAACTGATTCGGTGATGCCTAACATCCATTTGTATTTACCTGACATCCATTTGTGTTTTGTCCGGTATTTGCCTGCCAGAAGCACACAACCGCAACATTAGAATAAGAAACATATCAAGGCAAGCATAAGCATGCAACTGATATCTGCCCCCTCCCAGCCCAAAAACAAAAACAACAGCAAGAACACCAGCCATAAAAATGGAACTCAAGGAAGATAAAGCTCAGGATTAATGTCACAGACTCGACAAAGTAAAGGTCTTCCAGTGCAATTCTAAACCTAAGTCACATTAACATCACTTAGACTTCTTTTGCTATGCAATGCGAAAGGCTAACCAGGCGTTGTAGCATGCATCTGAAAGCTAAAAGAGACCTATTTTTTCTTCCTGTTTATTTTTCCTCAATATTTGAGAGCATAACTCAGGCTCTAGGAGTTTGATGGCAGAATTTGTAAAGGTTAGGAAGAAGAAGAAGAAAAAGCAGTAGGAGGAGGAAAGAATAAAGGGAGGGAAAGAATTCAGCAAGAGAATAGAGGGGAAAGAGGCAAAGCCTCAGAACAGTATTTCATCATTCAATAATCTCCTCTTCCCTTCGAGCTGTTACAATGTTTCTATATATAGACATCAAGACCCTGTAACCAAAACTACTTTAAAGCTAAGTAACTTCAATCCTAAACAACTTAAAAGCCGAAATGTTTGACCAATACTACTGCAAGTTGGCTGCTTAAATTAAATTAATGCAATTTGAAAATTACTAAAACAACCTAGTCACCAAACCCTAGAAACAAAAATACAGCTATCACAAGACTCAGTATTTGTTACAAACTAAAAATAACTTCAACTTTATAGTCATATGTGATCTTCCAAGTCCTCTTAGTTTGTCTATGCAATTCTACGCCATATGTTTCCTCTTGGTTCTAACCTTTCATAGGGTTCCATGTGAAATCTCCCAACACTACAAGGGGGTTTTCATAAGAGGAAAAATGAAGCAACAACACTGTATGGACTTACTATTATGCAATAAACAAATTTAACATTTGATTTTTAGAAGTTAAGCAGCTAAAAGAATAGGGCATGGGCATTAGTCATTTAATTGCCAAAATGATCATTCAGGAGTTAAAATGACTTTGATTCTAACTCAACAGAAATATTGACATATATAAGATGCATCCCTAAAAGCAAGTGGTCTTCTTCAAGAATATGTAAGAACAAATAAACATCAAGATAGCAAAACAATAGATGTATGACGACTTGGAATTTAAGACCATCAATAAGAAAGCTTCCCTTTAACATCAGCCCATAGAGCAACAAAGAAAAAGGGGCTAAAAAACAAAGCTATTCATTTGCAATATGAAGGTGATGCAAGAAAAGAAGCACCTTTAGGCAGGCTGACATGTTCTTGCTGTAATTCGAAGAAATTATGGTGAAATTAGAAGGGCAATGCCAGGAGATTTATTGAAGCATGTCCCAGAGGAAGGGTTACAGCAATGATGAAAAGAAAAGAAACAAAGAAAGAAGAAATCAAGGAATTAAGCCTACAACTCTTCAGAATTTACTGCTTAAATTAAGGTTGGATCAAATTTAGGCAAACACCTGAAAAAGACATTTAAAAGGAATTTCTTTAGTCAAAATTTCAACAATTAGCTAAAGAACAGAAGTACTTTTGATAGCTGATAAAACGTTAAAAACAGAAATAGCACTAAACATCCCTAAAATTAAGACGCACTATGGCAATCGTGCATAGGTACTGCATGCTGTTGAATTATGGAAAGATTTTATTTGATTTTGTCAAATTATGGAAATATTTTATTTGAACCGATTTCCTGTTTTGTAGAAATCCTAATGTAATCTCTAGCTGATTTGTAGGAGATTGATTAGCTGATCTTTTCCTTTTTTAGATTTCTACAGTTGTATATAAATAGTGGTTGTATTCCATGGATTCAATACAAGAAATCATCCCAGAATTCAAGTTGGTATCAGAGCTGTCAGCTTTGCCCTAGAACTCTGATTTTCTTCTGGCCGAATACCTTTCTTTTTCATCTCCAACAATCCTTTTATTTTCCCTACATTTCCCCCTACCCCTTTCTCTCTCCCTTCTATCAAGAATGTCCCACATCACCGAAACCAGCCCTACCTGTAATACCCCATTTAAAACCACCTTTATTATATGGGGAAAGTCATGCATGGCATAACATTTTATATATGACATTTGATAACTTGAACCATTTTCATGAGCATAGGTGGTCTATGAGTTGGTAATGGAGTAAGTGAGTGGGAGTTGAGGGAATTTGTTAGTTTCTTGGTGGACTTGAGCTTTTGTTTTATGAGTATTATTATATGAGTATTATTAGAAGGGAAATGGAGTAAGGGAGTGGGAGTTAAGAGAATTGTTAGTTTATGAGTAGAATTTAGTAGAAGGGAAATGGAGTAAGTGAGTGGGAGTTCAGGAAATCTAATAGAGGACAAGAGTTGTTGTGGTTGAGTGGAGTGGTTGAAGCGAGAGTTGTTGTGGTTTAGTGATTAAAACAAAAGTTGTTGTGGTTTAGTGGTTGAAACAAGAGTTGTTGTGGTTGAGTGGAGTGGTTGAAGCTAGAGTTTTAGTGCTTGAAGCTTGGTGTTTAATACTTGATGACTTGAGTTCAAATCCCAACTAAAGTTCTCCTAAGCTAAACAAAAACAACTCACACACACACTCACGAAAATTTCAACTTCCCTTACTCTCAAATTCCCCTATGGTTTTAAGCAAAAATCACAGCACAAGACCCCAATTTTTCTTCCCCTATATCTGCCCAAAGCTGAACCAGAAATCAGCCTATACTTTTCTCCTTTTCCTCTCATTATCTAGGCCACTTTAGCACTCGAGAGCACAGCCATAAACTCCTTCTATTCATTGCAGTTTTGGCCAAACCAAGAAGAGCAAAAGCTGCCATTTTTCCCTTGTTTGTTCAAAAGTCCAAAACAAGGTGTAGTCCTTCCAAACATCAAAACACCTAAACCTAACCTATACTCTTCATCAAAACAGCCATCAAGCAAACCCTAAACCACTCTTCTACAAAAAAAAAAAAAACAGCCACCAATCAAACCCTAAACCTCTCTTCTACAAAAAAAAAACAGCCACCTTTTCTCTCTAAGATTTCGACTATCACAACTCTAATCACCACCAAAATCGAAACCTAAGGGCAAGAATTAAGGGACCCAATCATCTCTTCCTCTCAAGTGAACTCAACCGATCACCAAGGAGCAACCTTTGCTTCGTTGTCTTGTCTATCCAAGAGGTATTTTGAGACTCAATCCCTATTGATTTGAATGAGGCTAATTTTATAGTGATGTTATTATGTATAAAGTATAACATGAAAAGCATGAATGGATGGGATGGTTGAATTTGATGGAGCAATAGTTGATCTAGGTGAACATGGGGTGAAATATTATGATATCATGTTATGTTGGACCTAGATCCATCTTATGGTTGGTTAAAGATGAGATCTATTGATTCATATGGGGCTATTATATGGATTTAATGATAGTTGAGTATGGGAGTTTTCATGTTGATTATTTAAATTGAGTATATGCATGCTTGATGATGAGTAGCATAACGAGAGAACGTTATGGGCATAGTTTATTAAATTGATGCGTTTAGATGCCATGGTTGATCTATGGGATCATGGGTATTGTAATACCCCATATTAGACCGCCTTTAGTATGTGGGGAAAAGTCATGCATGTCATATTGTGTTATACCACATTTGATGATTTGAATTATTTTCATGAAAATATCAATTTATTGTTGCGTGGATTAATTTGTTCTTGAAGTGGTTGTGGTATTTGAGGTAGTTGAGTTTTATTTTATTGAAGGGAATTTATTAGAAAAAGGGATGGAGTAAGTGAGTAAGAATTAAGGGAATTTATTAGGAGAATATTTGCTAGGAATCAATGTGGTTTAGTGGATAGAACTTGGTGTGTGTTCTTTGGTGGGCTTGAGTTCGAATCCTAGCTATCTCAAATCCTTTCCTTTCTTTTATTTTCCTTCTACCCTAATTTTCTCTAGCCTTGGCCGAAATCCTTAAGGTTTTGGAGACCAATTCCCTAAAAATTGGGGGTGTGCTTGAAAATTATTTTATAAAATTAGTAAATTAAATTTTTGTTCCTAATATCCTATCATAATCTTTTTTTTTTTTTTAGAAAATAGAAGGCAAAGAGCTGGATTTAAATGAGATGTTTGTCCCTTGGATTAAGCCAAGGGTTTCGAAATTTTTAAGGGGGAAAAAGAAGGGGAAAATTCAGTAACTACAAGGATTAGGAAACCAGAATTTTTCTTACCAAATAAATGTTTAATAACTATTTAAAATTACTCAAATTAATATAGGGAATTAATTAAACTATTCCCTAAATAAATGACCTAATTCCTTTCTAGGGTTTACTGGAAAATTCCCTCATAACAGCCGCCACACATAGGTTTTGGAGACCAATTCCCTAAAAATTGGGGGTGTGCTTTATCTTGAAAATTATTTTATAAAATTAGTAAATTAAATTTTTGTTCCTAATATCCTATCATAATCTTTTTTTTTTTTTAGAAAATAGAAGGCAAAGAGCTGGATTTAAATGAGATGTTTGTCCCTTGGATTAAGCCAAGGGTTTCGAAATTTTTAAGGGGGAAAAAGAAGGGGAAAATTCAGTAACTACAAGGATTAGGAAACCAGAATTTTTCTTACCAAATATATGTTTAATAACTATTTAAAATTACTCAAATTAATATAGGGAATTAATTAAACTATTCCCTAAATAAATGACCTAATTCCTTTCTAGGGTTTACTGGAAAATTCCCTCATAACAGCCGCCACACATAGGGTAGAATAACTTACCTAAAACACTCCAAAACCTAGCTAGGGTTAACTAAGAAAACCCTAACCAATTAGGACTTGATTTTAGCCAAAAGAATACCAGAATTTCAGCTCCATTGCCTCCAGAATTTCGTCACTGTTCACTCACACACACGCACACTCTCACGAAAATTCCAGCTTTTCATTACTCTCAACTTCCTCTTATCTTAGGCAAAAACAGCTACACAAAACCCTAATCTTTCCTCCTCCTAATCTCGTCCAAGAGGAAGCCAGAAAATCAGCTTCTCTCATCTCTTTTTCCTTCCTTCTTGTGGCCACAATAACAGCCAGCAAACAGCCACCAAAAACCAGCACTAAACCCCTTAAACCCTGCTGGAAATTGGCTACAGCAATAAGGACAAAAGCTGTCACCTTTTCCTTCTTGTGATCAAGAGACCAAAGCAAGATCAAACTCTTCTAAACCCTAAAACACCTCAGCCTAACCTATTCCCTTCATCAAACCAGCCACAATCAAACCTTAAAACACCCTCTGCTGCTGCAGAATTCCAGCCGCCACTCTCTCCAAAGATTTCGTCCTTAGCAACCTCCAAGCATCTCCAAACTTGAAATCCAAACCTAAGGTGAGTAACCCTTCAAACCCTTTCAGCTTTCATTCAAATAATCTCTCTCTTTTCTCCTCAATCTCAGTCATCAAGGGGCTGATCCTTGTCTCCTTTTATTGGAGATTTTCGAACAAGAAGGCCAAGAGCACTACAATCAACCTTTCCTCCTCAAGTGAACCCAAGCAACCACCAAAGGCGTCACCTTTGCTGTTAGTGTGTGTGTCGTCAAAGGTATTCTTGGTCTCGATCCCTTTTTGCTTAAATAAGGTTGCTTTTATGGTGGTGTTGTTATGCATGGAGGCTAGATGAAAGTATGAATAGACTATATTGATGAGTTGGAGGGTTCAGTGGAATGAGCTAGGCATGTATGTCTTTGATTATGATTGAATATTGCTATGAAGGTTTAGATCTGCAGCATGTTGATTAAAGATGAGAGCTTTGAATGAAAATAGGGTTATCATATGAAGTTTATGGTAGGCGAATATTAGAGGTCCTTGTATTGATGATGAGATTCGTTTATATGCATGCCATGATGAGATGCATGATCTTGGGAAGCTATAGTAATGAGCTAATAAAACTAGTCTATCTAGATGCCATGGATGAATTAGATGTTATGATCATAGGGATTCATGATGCATGAAAAGATAAGTGGATGCATATTTGGGTTCTAATTATAGAATCATTGGTTCTAGATAAGGAAGAAAGTGGAAAAGACATCAAGCATCACTTTGATTGATTATTGAGAATATTCAGGTAAGTCCTTGCATAACTATTTTGATAAATGATACTTGTTTGCAAGCAATTTTTATAATGTTATTTGGAATTGATGTCAATATGATGTTTTGACACGAGAATTGAGCCTTGACTAAAAATGATGAGTTATGCTAACTTGGATTGGAAACGTGGATGTTTTATTTTCAAAACGAATTTGCTAAATTTCAATTGTTCAACTTCAAAAATGATTTTTCAAACCATTGTCAAACGATTTGAAAATGCTATTACGAAAAACCACGTTTTGCAATCAAACTAATCAAAGACTTTCGAAAAAGGGAAAATAATTCTGCCCCTAATCAGGGAGCATTGAGTACTCAGCGAGGGTAGGCTAGTAGTACTAGTTTCGAAGAGCAAGAGTGAGTCTTTTGGCGGGAGGCCTCCTCCCGAAGATAAACTTAACTTGGAGAAGCGACAATACTACTTAGTCAGGCCGTCCGCGCTAGCATATTGGTCCATGTGGACATTGTTGACCCGAATTGGACAACCGGAGTGTTGGGTGTAGAGATGGAGGAGTATCTCACCCAGTGGGTGGATCCCCCACTGCCCATTGTTGAAAGAATACATTGGGAAGCTATCATGGTGGTAACCATGATATGGATTGTGTTACTATATTGTTGAATCATTTGCTAATCCCTACTTAATGAGTTATGAATGTGATGAAACAGTGATGTTCGAAAAGAAGAAAGATGGGACGTTGAGGTTGTGTATAGACTATAGAGGGTTGAACAACCACACGATCAAGAACAAGTACCCCTTACCTCTAATTGATGAGCTGTTCGATTAGTTGCAAGGCTCTTGTTACTTCTCCAAGTTGGATCTCCAGCAAGGTTATTATCAGGTGCAAATCAAAGAGGAGGATATTCCCAAGACAGCCATTAACACTAGATATGGGCACTAAGAGTTCGTGGTGAAGCCGTTTGGAGTAACTAATGCACCCGCCGTTTTCCTGGATCTTATGCACAGAGTTTTTCAGCCGTACTTGGATAAGTTCGTAGTGGTGTTTCTAGACGATATTTTGATCTACTCTAAGAGTTCCAAGGAGCATGCAGAGTATCTGAAGTTGGTACTGAAAAAATTGAGGGAGCATAAACTATATGCCAAGTTTAGCAAATGTGAGTTTTGGTTAGATTCAGTGGCCTTTCTTGGTTACGTGATATCTAGAGAGGGAATCAAGGTGGACCTAGCAAAGGTCGAGGCTGTCTCTAATTGGAAACAACCGCAGAGCGTAACTGAGATTAGGAGTTTCCTTGGATTGGCGGGATATTATCGGCGGTTCATCAAGAACTTCTCTACGCTGGCTACACTGATGACCCGACTGCTACCCTATCTAGGTACCTAGGGTGTGGGGTGTTACATAAAATCCTCTACTGCCCAGAAATTCCAGCCACCAACCCCCTCCAATAACTCGGCCAAAACAGCACCAATCTCCACCAAAATCGAACCCTAAGAGCAAGGTAAGCAACTCTTTAAACCCCTTCAACTTTTATTCAATTCTTCTTCTTCTTTTCTCCTAAATTTCGAACCAAAGGGGACTCATTTACCCCTATCATCTCATGATCTTTGAATCAAGGAAACCAAGAGCCACCACTCGACTCTTCTTTCCAAAGTAAACTCCATCAAACACCAAAGGCACCACCTTTGCTCTTGTTGTTCCGTCAAAGAGGTATTTAAGGATTAACTTTATTGATTTAAAAGGCATTAATCTTAAGTGTATTGACTTATGAATGCTTATGGAGTCGAGCATGGAAGCATGAATGAACTAGGATGATGAATATATTGATATATGCCATAGACAAAGCATGTATGAGATAGGACATTGATGTATCTTGTCATGATGAATTTAGATCTATGCTAGGTTGGCAAAGATGAGATCTTTTAATGTTTATGATGATTTTATGCTAGTTGAAATAAGAGTTGTCATATGGTGAATTGATTTGGATAAATGCATGGATATAAACAATAGAATGACAAAGGGAAGTTGTATATGTGATCTAATGAATTAAATCATCTAGACATCATGGATTAACTGGGTGATTAGCGAGATCATGAGAATTTATGTTGCATGAAATAGTAGATGGAATGATTTGACCCTAATTATAGAATTATTTGCCCTAGATAAGGAAGGAGTGGAAGTGAAGGCCATCAATTGAATTGGGTCTAGCTACTGATTTATTCAGGTAAGTCACTGCATAACTATTTTGATACAAGTGATGTTTGCAAGTAATTTTTACAATGTTATTTGGAATTGATGTCAATATGATGTTTTGAGAAAAGGATTGAGACGTTGACTAAACATGATGAGTTATACTGGATTGTTGTGATACTTAGATTGGAAACGTGGATGTTTTACTTTCTAAACGAATTTATCAAATTTTAATTATTTAAACTCAAAAGCGATTTCTTACACTATTGCAAAACGATTTGGAAACACTATTACGAAAAATCACGCTTTGCAATGAAACTAATCAAAGACTTTTGAAAAAGGGAAAATGATTCTGCCCCTAATCGGGGAGCGTTGAGTACTCAGCGAGGGTAAGCTAGTGGTACTAGTCTCGAAAAACAAGAGTAAGTCTTCTGGCAGGAGGCCACCTTTAGAAGAGGAACTCAACTTGGAGAGGCGACAGTACTACATAGTCAGGCCGTCTAAGATAGCATATTAGTCCATGTGGACATTGTTGATCCGGATTGGATAACCGGAGTGTTGGATGTAGAGATGGAGGAGTATCTCACCTAATGGGAGGATCCCCCATTGTAATACCCCGTCTAAAACCACCTTTATTAAATGGGGAAGGTCATGCACGGCATAACATTTTATACGTGTAATACCCAGTATTAGACCACCTTTAGTATGTAGGAAAAAGTCATGCATGTCACATTGTTTTATACTACATTTGATGATTTGAACTATTTTCATGAAAATATCAGTTTGTTGTTGCATGAATTAATTTGTTCTTGAAGTGGTTGTGTTATTTGAGTTTTATTTTATTGAGGAGAATTTATTAGAAAGAGGATGGAGCAAGTGAGTAAGAATCAAGGAAATTTATTAGGAGAATATTTACCAAGAATTATTGTGGAATAGTGATTAGAGCTTGGTGTATATTCTTTGGTGACTTGAGTTCGAATCCCAACTCTTGCAAACCCTTTCCCTTTTCACTTTTGATAAACCCTTTTTCCCTTATTTTCCCTTCCCTTGGCCGAAAATCCTAGAGGCTGCTACCTTCTTATTTTCCAATTTCCTAAAATAGGGGTTTTTGATATTTTGAGTTTTATTAAAAAGAATTTAATATAAATTAAATTCCTAATACTCTCTAATTAATATTTTATTTCAAACTTTTAGGAAGTTTAATTATTTTATCATCTAGAATTTTCCAAGGATCTTACCCAAGGGTTTCATTATGGAAAGAAGATTATAGGAATGTTTCTTTTGGAAACCATATTATAGCTACTACTTTCAAAAGAAGGAAAGTTTCCCAAAGTTGTTCCCTCTAAAAGAGTTTATTTGGAAATAAAGAGATCTTGTCCACAGCTTTAAATGAAATAAATATTCTCCCAAGATTTATGGTATTTTCGAAAACTAGTGTCTAAGGAAAGGAAATTGCAGCTTTATTCCAAGAATCTAGATTTTATCACCTAATATAATTATTCCTCAATTAATTGTTTTTGTCTAAAATAAATTCGGGCATTGCCTAAATTAATTCTTGAATCAACATACCATTTTTATTAACTAAATTTTCTGGAATAAAACCAACCCTAGCCGCCACCTTGATGAGTTTTATTTCCTTTCAAGTTCCCTAAATAAAGGAGGGAACTTCCCCAAGTAACCCTAATCAATCAAGGTTCTTTTAAGCTAATCAAAAACCAGAAATTTCCCCTCCTTCTCACCAATTTTCGTCACTGTTCACACACACACACACACACACACACACACACACATCTCTCTCTCTCTCTCTCTCTCTCTCTCTCTCTCTCTCTCTCTCTAACGAAAATTCAAGCTTTTCCTTACTCTCAACTTCTCTCTTATCTTAGGCAAAAACAGCTACACAAAGACCCCTTTTTCTTCTCTTATTTTCGCCACTGTAAAGACCAAAACCAATCAGATTTCTTCACCTTTTCTGTCCAGAATTTCCGCCATCCTAAGCTGCAAAAATACAGCAGCAATCAGCCCTAAACCTCAGTCCAATTTCGGCAATCATAGAAGAACCAAAGCTGTACGATTTTTCCCTTGTGATCAAGAAACCATAGCAAGGTAAAACCCCTCCAAACATCTTGTTGAGATTTGTATCTTTGTTAGGGTCTCATTGAGAAATGAAGAGTATAGATAATTCTAGGGACTTGTGTGTAAAATTGTAAAGGCTGTATATAAACTTAAATCGTTATCGAATAAAATAAGTTTTACTCGAGTAATCAATTTGGTATTAGAGCCAAACCCTAGCCGTAACCCGCTACAGTACCCGCTCTGCCGCTACAGTAGCGAGCCTCCCGCTATAGTAAATCGCTCCAGTAACAGTAACCCTCCTTTCTCTCTAGGCCCCTCACCACTTCCAGTTTGTTTTCTATCTCTGTGCCCGTGTGGGGAGGGCGATACCCCAAGGGTCCCGAGATAGCATGAAGATGCAGAAGTTCTAGACAGATCTTGATGTGTAGAAGATCGAGATCGGGTCAAGGAGAAGAAGAAGGGTAAGTGTGTGATAGACTCGTGTAATAGGTGTGAGGAACCCGAATATCAGTCGATGACAGAGGCTAGCAAGAATACGATGGAGGAGGTGGTTAAGAAATTGGATCCTGTAGATCTTGCGACATTGATGCGGTTTATGAGGATGTTGGGGGGTGAAAATTTTGTGAGGCCACCTACTGTTAAGGTGGAGCTTCCACCTGTTGATCTGAAACTCGATGGGCCAGCAACGTATCTGAGCTGGTCACGTCGGGTGAGGTATACTCTGGAAGGGAGGAATCTAGGGGAGTACTTGACAGTTGAGAAAGAAGAGCCAGCTGAGGGCACTGCAGGGAGAGATGAGTGGAAGTCAACTCACATGTTGGTGTACATGTGGCTTCTCAACTCAATGGTCCCGTCTATTACTACGACAGTGGATGGCATCGAGAAGGTCAATGATGTCTGGGAGAAGTTGAGGAGAACCTATGATGGTGTGGGGGACAATTTGAGGGTGTTCCAGATTAAGAGGGACATCTATGCTACAGTCCAAGGAGATAGGACAATGCAGGAGTATGCCACAGAGTTGGAGCGCTTGTGGCTAGATCATGATCATTTCTCGCCTCGAGCAGGCTGTAAAGATCTTGAGTGTAAGGAAAGAGAGGCCTTGATTTAGGAGAGGACTATGTTATTTCTCCAGGGGTTAGCCCCAGCATTTGAGCAAAGGACAGCGATGCTGCTAGCTCAGACGAGGATCCCTTCACTTGAGGAGGCGGTCTCGGCCATGATACAAGAGGAGAGTCGTATTAAGCTACGAGTTGGGACAGGCGGACATCTTGGGATGAAGTCAACACTAGTGGTCTCCAACTCAGGTAACACAGGGTTCAAACGGGAGACTAGGCAGTGCTACAACTGTGGTGAAGTAGATCATCTGAAACAGACTTGTCCTAAGCCACCTAAGGAGAGAGACTCAAGTGGATGTGGACAGTTTGCAGGTCGTGGTCGCGGCCGTGGGGGCAGAAGAGGTGGAAGAGGCTATCGGGCCAATCTGATGGTAGCGGAGGAAGAGGAAGAGGCGGGTGTGGTCTTTACTGGGGAAGACCAGGCGCTATTAGAAATACTGAGAAGGAAGCAGAGAGCAGCAGGTGATGGAGACAAGAAGAGTGCGATTGAGGATGCATCACCTCCTCTTTGCCCATGGGTAACACTGCTACCTATGCTCAATTGACCAAAGGTATTGGTAACACACATGCTCTTGCCTCTATCTCCACCACTAGATCACTAGAATGGATCGTAGATTCTGGTGCATCTCGACATGTGACAGGTAATGCTAGTAAGTTCTCTTCCTATACTCACTTAACGATGCCAGAGAGCATCCAGACCGCTGATGGGACAGCACAGCCTGCGGTTGGTAAGGGTACAGTGAATTGTACGGGTTCAGTAACTTTGTCCAATGTTTTGCATGCTCCTTCTTTCCCAGTAAATCTTTTATCTATTAGTGCCATTATACTCTAACTAAAATGTGTGGTTTCTTTTGATATTCCCAAGGTGATCTTCCAGGAGAAGGAGACAGGCCGGAGACTTGGGACTGGCACGCGGCGTAATGGACTGTGGTACCTGGATCGTAAGGGGATAGACTCGGCATTAATATCTATGGTGGAGAAGGTAGGAGTAGGAAGATCTGAGATGAGTGCTGAGGATGTGTTGATGCTCCATCACCAACGCATGGGACACATTTCGTTTAGTGTGTTAAGTCGGTTGCATCCAGTTTTATTTGAAAATGCTAATAAACAGAGAGTTGTGTGTGATGCATGTGAATTTGGAAAACTTACTAGAAGTTCTTATGTTAGTTTTGGTCATAGAAGCTCTTGTGCTTTTAATTTGATACATTCTGATGTTTGGGGACCTTGTTCCACGAGTTCTATAAATGGTTTTAGATATTTTGTGACTTTTATTGATTGTTTTTCTCGTGTTACTTGGTTGCATTTGATGAAAAATAAGAGTGATGTATTTGACTGCTTCAAAGACTTTCATAGGTCTATTCAGACTCAATATGGAGCAGTGGTGAAAATATTGATGTCTGATAATGGTACAGAGTATACCAATAGAGCATTTGCGGAATACTTGTCAGCTCAAGGCATACAACATCAGACTATATGTCCATACACACCAGCTCAAAATGGGGTAGCAGAAAGGAAAAACAAACACCTTCTAGAGACAGCTAGAAGCATGATGATCGTGATGAATGTCCCAAAACAGTTATGGGGGCAAGCAGTCTTAACAGCTGCTCAATTGATCAACATGATGCCCTCAAGAGTGTTGGACTGGAAGTCTCCTTGTGAAATGTTGAAAGGAGATAATGGTGGGATCCTCCCATTGAAGGTGTTTGGTTGTGTGTGTTTTGTGAAGGACAACAGACCATCCGTAGGAAACCTTGGTCCTAGAGCCGTGAAATGTGTCTTTGTAGGATACTCTGCTACCCAGAAGGGGTATGTTTGCTGGAGTCCAGTAGAGAAAAGGTTGTTTGTAAGCATGTGCCAGAGTCAACATCTGCAGTACCACTGGTGCCATCAAGTCCCTTGTCCCGGCCTACTCTAACTTTTGAGACACCCACACCACCCTCAAACTCAGAAGACACAGATGATATAATTCCTTCTTCTCATCCCACTCCCATGATAGTAAGGAGGACCACTCGCAATAATGCGGGAGTTCCCCCTGACCGTTATGGTTTCCCACATGATATTGCTCAGTTTGTCTCATACTCTAACTTATAACCTACGTATGGAGCATTCATTACATCTTTTCTATTCCCATGGTGACCTGTCTCTGCACTTCACGACGAACTAAAGAGTAGGCTTCTTCCAAGCTTGGTAAATGAGAGGTAGCCAAAACACGACTACTAACTTGATTTAAACTATGATCAAGACTTGCAAAAAACATATAGATGCGATCCTCTGCAATACGCTTCCTTTGTTTCTCAATATCAGTGGCACATGTCATGTCATTGGGCCTACGATAATCAAGCTCCATGAAAATTGAATTCAACTCGTTGTAATATTCCGGGAGAGGTCGACCACCCTGGCACAATCGGAATGAGCTCTTCATTAGTTCATAGACTTGGGAAGAGTCAGAAACGTCAAGATAGCTCCTCTTAACCGCATCCCAAACTGCTTTAGATGTCCCACACTGAACAAAGTGTGACATCAGATTATCAGTCATGGAATTAATAAGCCAAGACTTGACAAGGGCATCTTCAGCTTCCCATTCATCATAGCCCGGATCATCTTTTGCAGGTGCAGCCTTTCTTCCAATAATATAACCCTTCTTCTTCCTGCCAGCAATATGCATCTATAAAATATTTGACCAAACCCGATAATTAGTACCATCCAATTTAATATGGATTGGAGAAGAGGTTTCATGAATGGTCACCGTCGAGAGTTTCTTGCTATCAGGAATCTCTTCATTGTCAGTTTTAGTAGACATGATTGATGATAACCAGAGTATAGGCTGCTGGAATTGGAGATGACGGCTGACAAAAATAAGGTTAGGCTGGAATTTGAGATGGCGGCTGACAAGGATTGTAGGTAGGTGACGGCTAGGGTTTGAACCAAGAAGAAGGCAGTGGCTGACGGCTAGGGTTTGAACCAAGAAGAAGGCAGCGGAAGTCTTTCTTTCGGCACTGATAGCAAATTAACAATTGGCTGAAAAACACCCTTGTTTTTATTCCATATATCTCAAGGTATTTATACAAGATACCTAGACCTATTTAAGGTAAGTCTACTATACATTAGAAATATAGAAATAATTACAGGCAATAATTACAGGAATATTACAGCTATAATTCCGAAATAAGTGTGCAACTATATATGCTAAGTAAGTCTTAGGGTTATCTTGGTAATTCTTACTTGTAATAAAATTCCGCTATTTACTAGGTTATGATAGGTTACTCTAGACACAGTCAACCTGCCACAATTTTTGGTTAACGGTTTCATTTTCTTTTTTTATTTATTTTATTTATTTTATTTTTAAGTTTCTTAGTGTATAAGTTAGTTATTGACAAAGTTTTCTTAGCTTTGAAGTAGTTTTATCCATGGATTTTGACACCTACATATATCATTGTAACTACTGTAAAAGAGCAAGCTATTGTTGGATGATGAAATGGGGTTGTTTGTTGCAGGGTATTGCCGTTTTCCCTTTATTCTCTTGCTACATTTTCTCATTTCCTTTATTCTCACTTTCTGTTTTTGTAAATCTCAATTCTTCTCTTCCAATTTCCATCAATGCTTCGTATGTTAAGCAATGCCTTAGCAGCTACAACAAAGCCTGAGAAGGTGCTGCACCATACAGGATAAAAAATCCAACTATATCCACAGTTAAATATAATAATGGCAAAGCTCAGAGGAGAAGGGTGATAATTATAGAGAATTCTATAGTCCATTTCAATTGCAAAGTTGCCTATTCAAGAGGAGGGGGGGAACCATCAATTTGTTTTACTTCATACTTGAGCTGAATAGAATAAATTATATTTGAAATTCATGCTATGCTCTAAATTCAAGCTTTTCATCAGTTTCTTTCCCCTTAGCCCAAATTTGGACAAATAAACAGAAAAGAAGATGAATATAAAGGAGGGATGAAAAACACTACAAGTATTTATTCTAGACCCTCAACATGAAGGCTCTAGCATACTTTATAGTTCTTAGAATCCAATCATGTTAGGGGGTCTTATACTTTTATTGAAGATTCTCATCAGAAATTTTCAGAAATACTGATGACAATCTTGGGCAAAATGTATAAGCACATACTTAAGAACATATAATTTATAGATAACCTCATTGCAACCCGCAAAAGAAAGAATGACATAAGTCACACCATCCAATCAAGAGGAGAAATTGTCAAATGATTAAGTCATAGAAAACACAAGAAAAACTTCATACCATTGACAATAAGCCTGGACCAGTGTGCTTTGCAATAAAATTTTCATCCTCAAACTTGCTCCCATATATAGATATGGAACCACTGCCATCTCCCTGCAGAGAAAGACTGCTAATCAGATAACAAAATGAACATAACATAATGAGGATGCAGGCAAAACCTACTCTTACAATCCCAGTAATAAGTAATTTACTATTTCAGCTTACAAGCACGTATGCACAGACACAAATACAAAATATCATTTGAAGGACAGCAAAAGCAACACAACATCAGCCAATTAAATTGGGCAGGCATCTGAACTACTTTTGAGTCCAATTACTCCCCAACTGCACCTTTAGTTCAACTTCTTCAACATTTCACATCCTCATAAAAGAAATTAGCATTGGTATTTAACTAAGCTCAGCATCATCACAAATGAAAGTGGGTACATCCTCACCAAATGACGTTACACAGACATGAGGCCAGAAAATAGAAAGAGCATTACCTTTACAAAGTCACCGCCTTGTATCATAAAATCCCTAATAACTCTATGAAACTGAGATCCTTTGTAACCCACAGGTAAACCTGCCTTCCTGCAGTTCAAGCCAACGGATGAACAAAAAGTGACTCAAATTTCTTTGTTGTAAGAGAGAGTTGAAAGAAACATATTTGATAAACTAGAGAAAAAGGCAACAAATATGAGAATGACAATTACAGCAGTCATAATGGCAAGGAAAGGGTTAGCCACAACAACTAGGATAGATAAAAATCGCAATGGTTAAGGAGAACTAATTTCCAACATAGCCTCCTAGTCGGATGAATAAATGATGCAAAAGCTGTTACAAAACATCACAACCAATTACTCTGAAATTCCAAATTGTTATCATTGCAATTACTAAGGATAAATTTTTAGAATAAATAAACGAATCTTTCCTGCTCAAGGGTGATATTTGATGCTCAGGAGAACTCCAATTACTTCACCCTTCTTCACACATTGAAAGTAATAAGCTCCATATATTCAATTCATTCCACCTCCAAAAGCTACGGAGTATGTACTATCACATTGTTCCATAAAATCCTCTTCAGCAATAGGGGCCCTCACTACTTACAGTAGTCCTTTCAGTTCCCAGAAAAATAAATCACTGAATTGCGATTTTAATCATTTCACACTCCACTGGAACAACTTGTGCAACAAGTTTATTTGCTGATCCAGCAGCATTTCAGCATTAGTTGTGGTTGATATGGTATTGCTTTAATTATGAAATATTGATGAATTTTAGAATACGGCTTGAGATTTAGAAGAAAAGGAAGCAAGAATATAGGAAAGAGAGAATTCTGCAAGATAACAAGGACCTCAAATCGAACAACTCAATTTCATCATTCCACTCTACCACTGATCTAGAACTATTACAGTGATGTATATAGACCAACACACTAGAAACGAAGGCACTTCAAAGCTAAGAAGCTTCAACACCAAGCCAATTCTTTTTGTCACCATCTATGATAACCTAAACTTACAATAACTTAACACGACTCAAATAGTTGAGACTGCTTTTCTGGCAAAGAGTGAATTACCAAAATAAGCTACACTAAAACGCTAGCACACTAGTCAACATTACACATTAGAAAAGACAAAAACCAAAAGTTTTTCAACTCCATATCATCATGTGTGATCTTCCAAATCCTCTTAGTCTTCTCTCTGCATTCTATATCATTCTCCCTTACATTCAGAAGGACTCAAGCTCCAGTTTTAGGAGAGAGGCAAGGAGAAGAGGGGCGGGGGGGCCATAAAATTGGCTTTGATTTTTTAAGCCTTCATCATTCTTGGTCTAATAATAAGCAATTGGAGAAAGAAATGAACCAAATAAAGGTTTTATTTTAATTGCATCATTGAATATTTCTAGAATAACAAAACCCATACAAGAGAAAGAAATCTGGGGGAGATATCCCCTTTTTTAGATGAGTGACTCAAACTTAAGCACATAGGCCTTCCAAAGTGTATAGGGAATGCCCTAACTACGTGCTGACCCATATCAAGAGTGTCTAGATTACATATTCTACTTGACTCAAACCCAGCCTGTTTTATTTCTTCACTTAATAAGACTGGTCTAGATAATAGAGATGTAACCCATTTTAGAGTCACCTTTTTAGCTCTTATAAACATAATACATTTATTTATGACCAATGGACCAACATTTTATACAAAAGTAAAAATTTGAAGAATAAACCTAACTTCTGCATGATTAGTCACCTATCTCAATGACCTTGTTGCTTAACCATCCCTCTCTGAGTTCTTCATAGTCCGCTTACTTGGCTCTCTCTAATTCTCAATCAGCACTTCCTTGCTCAAATAGAGAGTCATTTACGCTTAGGCTTTTTCAATTGGGCTTTGTGAGCCTAGACTTGGCCAAGACTAAGCTCAGCCCGATTTCCAAATGGAGTGCTGAGCCCGAGCAAAGCTCACAAACATTGAGCCCGAGCTCAGCCCAAACGAAAATGTGAGCTTAAGCCGAGTTCAAAGTATCCCAATTTTCTTTCCCTCCATATGTTCTCCCTGGAAGCTTTATTTATTTATTTGTGGCCAAGCCTCAGCTTTCTTCCTTTTTTTTTTTTTTTGGGTAAAAAATAAAAACTCCACCCCTCATTTCTCTTCTTCTCAATACCAATTATTGTACAGTGAAACCTCCCTTGACTTACATGACTTGCACTTCAGCCATCTTTACAAAATATAATCCAACATCATCAAGAAATTTTTCAAGAAAATAGAATTTGAGGAAAAATTATTCATATTGGAACTACTAACCAAAAGAACTGGAATTAATACACTTCTAAGTTTATCTATTGGAGATCAGATTCTGCATAGACGATGAGAGGTTGCTCATTGGCAACGGCAACAACACTCATCTTAACCTTTGAGCAGTCTCATTTTTTATATCACGTTGCAGGTTGCCATCTTTAACAAAACCCTCAAATTTGATGCCTAAAATTGGGCCAAGCTGTGTTAAGTTAAAATTATCTATTGGTCTTCCAAGTTTCTTTTATCTTTAGGCCCTATTCACCCCCCCCCCCCCCCCAACCCCCTTTTTTTGTTCCTAAGTATCTATATAGATATAAATAGTGTTTTTAAAATAAATATAAATTTAATATTTAATTGGGCCAAGCTTAGCGAAGCCTGAGTTTGGCCTGAACTAAAAATCAAGCTCCAAATAGTCCTGGACTCACGTTAGACTCAGCGGCACTAGTCCAAAGACTAAGGAAGTGGACCCCTACTAGTGTGGTTAGCATTTATTGTGTTCTCTCCTTCATGCCAGCATGTGTCCATTGTGGTTTTAATTTCAAGAACATTATTTATTATTATTATTATTATTATTATTATTATTATTATTATTACTTTGTTCAAACTTTGCTCTATCACTTTCTTTCTTTCTTTCTTTTTTTTTCCCTTTCTTTTTTCCTTTTTGGGAGGCCTCAAGCTATGCTTTGAGGTTGGTATTTCGTTCTAAATCAGATTTTTAATTATCATTTTTTACCCAAACCATAATGCAATATTTTAATTTTTATGAATGTAACTTAATTATGTAGTTGAATATAGGATAGTTTCTTTGTCTATGCACAAGAAGAATAAAGGATCAAAAGAGGTGGAAATTAAAGGTGGAAGAGCGAGCGAGAGAGAGGGGGTGAGGGTAGTAAAAGAGAGACGCTCATGTACGAGCCATTAAGTTAGGGTTCCGATACGTAGAGAATAAACTAGAGAGCGAAGAAGAATGTTGGAGAATTCTTGAGAGCAAGGTCTCTCAACTCTTGCATATTTATAGTACCCAACATTCCTTGATTACAATGACTAATCCCATTATTTATTGGAATTCCACTGTTTACTAAATCCTACTAATAATTTCTAAACCCCACTAATTAAGCCCGATAATCATCAATCCCTAATCCTATCAATCACACAATCAACTATACAACCAAGCACACGATCAACACTCTCCCTCAAGCTAGAACAAGCAAATCATAGGCTCCAAGCTGGCAACATATGCACTCCATGCTTGGTTAGAGCTGGTACTTGAACTGAATGTTAATGAACAAAAGCTTATTTGAGTTCGATTGGCATTTGTTCAATTACTAATCAATTCGAGTTCGAAAACAAAATTTGGCACGATTAGTAATTGAACAAACTCGGGCTCGTTCACAAACATTCAAGTTTGTTCCATTATTAATATAAAATATTATATATTGTATTCTATTCCATTATATTATATAAACCATTATTATATTTTGTTATATTATATAACATATTATTTTTAAAATAAAATTTGATAATGGTAGTGCATTTTTTGAATCTATTTTAACTTGGATTTTTTTAAGGAATATTTGAATTATTATTTTTTATAAAATTTCAGAATGAAAATATGAAATAAACTAACTCGAGTTCAAACAATTCAACTTGAACGAACATAAAACTTTGTAAACCAATAACACAAGGAAATTGAACACAAACTCAGCTTGAATGTTAATCAAACAAATTCAAATGGTGTTCAATTTTGTTTCAAGCTCAAGCTTGAAAATATGATACTCGATTCACTCGTATTCAATTACAACTCTACTCTTGGTCCTTGAAGAGAATTAGTACATAAATCTGCAAGCTGATCATTTGTACCAACAAATCATACAACAATATCTTCAGACCAAGTTTTTGCATACAAAGTGGCAATCAATGTCAATATATTTGATTCTCTCGTGAAAGACTAGATTAGATGCAATATGTAAAGCAGCTTGATTGTCACATGCGATCACTTATGAGCGCTAGGTCACAAAATTTTAACTTAGTAATCAACTGCTTCAACCAAATCAGTTCATAAGTTCTATAGGCCATAGACCTATATTTTGCTTCCACACTAGAATGTGCCACCACACTCTTTTTCTTGCTTTTCCAAAAAATTAGATTACCACTCAATAAAATACAACATCCAAAAGTTGAGAGCCTATCTGAAAGAATGTCACCCCAATCAGAATATTTGTATCCAAGAACTTAAAGTATGCCATTTATTTTCATAAAGTAGCCCTTTTCCTGCAGATCTTTTAATGTATCTCAGAATATGGACCACAACATCCCGATGGTAGTCACATGGTGAATCAAGCAACTGATTGATAATGCACATTGCAAATGAAATGTTTGGACGAATAACTGTTAAATTAATTCAGTTTTCCCACCAACCATTGATATAATGGCTCTCCCTAACTAGGTAGAAGTTTGATGTTTGGATGCATTGGAGTGACTACTGGCTCAATGTTGAGCATCCCTATCTCCTCAAGAATGTTCAGTGGATACTTGCTCTGTAAGATGCATATGCCATGTCTAGATTGAGTGACTTCAATTCCAAGGAAATGCCTCAACCTACCCAAATCCTTGGTTTGGAAGTGCCAGTTCAAGTGCTTCCTTAGATGGTCTCCCTTTGAATTATCACCTATGATAACAATATCATCAATAGACAACAAGGAACATACACGATTGATCTTTGTAACAAAAGAAGACTTAATGATCTATTGCACTATAGTTCATGCCAAATTGGTGAACAATCGTGTTAATTTGAGCAACCCAAGCACATGGAGATTGCTTGAGGCCATAGAAAAAGCATCAAAGACAACAGACTATGCTAGATCCCCCACTCCTAAGCAACAAAACCTGGTGGTGACTCCATCTAGACCCATTCCTGTAAACAACACCCTCCCCCCCGGGGCGGGGGAAAGGCATTTCTAATATTCACTTGATACCGAGGCCATTAGCACATGGCTGCCATAGAAAAAGTTTAGTTCATCTTGACCACTAGAGAGAAGGTGTTTCCATAGTCCAAACCAAATATTTGAGTATAATCTTTGTAACCAATAGGGCTTTCAATTTGTCAATGCTACCATCAAGGCCAATCTTGGTAGTGAACACCTATCGACAACCGACCATGTAACACCCCACACCCTAGGTACCTAGATAGGGCAAGATGTCGCCCCGTCCAAAGGACCACCAAAGGACCAGGGGTCTTTATAACAAGGTACAAAATAAAACGAAAACTGCTAAATAAAATTAAAAGGATAATTCCATTACAACTGAAAGCAAAACTTATACAAGTCTGGAAAATCAAAACTAACAAGCGTCTCTTGAAATAAATTCAACCACAACTAAATAAATAAATTGGAGCTCAACCCTAGCTTCGCCCCGCTCACTGAAATCAATCTCCTGAAATCATGATATAAAAGGTGTGAGATTGACATCTCAGTACGTCCCGTGTGTGCAAATGTCAGTTAAAACCATTTCATGTATGCAGATTTATCAAAACCACAAAATCGTGTTTGCAAGCCAATCTCATCAATAACCGTCATAAAAAGGAGCCTTGCTCAATCAATCCAAAACAGTTCACAATAAATCATTGTTTCATCACAATCATTATTCATTAAATAGGGATTAGCAAACGATTCAACAATATAGTAACATAATCCATATCATGGTTACCACCATGATAGCTTCCCAATGTATTCTTTCAACAATGGGCAGTGGGGAATTCACCCACCAGGTGAGATACTCCTTCATCTCTTCACCTAATACTCCGGTTGTCCAATCCGGGTCATCAGTGTCCACATGGACCAATAGGCTAGCTCGGATCGGCTTCGACTAAGTAGTACTTGTCGCCTCTCCAAGTTGAGTTTATCTTCTGGAGGTGGCCACCTGCCAGAAGACTCACTCTTACTCTTCGAAACTAGTACTACTAGCCTACCCCCGCTGAATACTCAACGCTTCCCGATTAGGGGCAGAATCATTTTTCCCTTTCTCGAAAGTCTTTGATTAGTTTGATTGCAAAACGTGGTTTTTCGCAATAGCGTTTCCAAATCGTTTAGTAAATAGGGTAAGAAATCATTTTGATGTTGAACAATTAACATTTAGCAAATTCGTTTTGAAAATAGAACATCCACGTTTCCAATCCAAGTCTCACAACAATCCAGTATAACTCATCATTTTTAGTCAATGCTCAATCCTTATGTCAAAACATCATATTGACATCAATTCCAAATAACATTGTAAAAATTACTTGCAAACATATAACTTGTATCAAAACAGTCATGCAGGGACTTACCTGGGTATATCACAGCCAAATCCAACTCAATCGATTGCTCTAATTTCCTCTCCTTTCTTATCTAGAGCAAATAACCCCGCAATTAGGATTTAATCATTCCACCCATTGTTTCATACAACATGACTCTTCAGGATTTTATTATTTACCTATTGCATCCATGGTATTTGATTCACTAAATCACATATATAACTTTCCTTTACGATTCTATTGATCATGACCGTGCATTGATCTAGATCAATTCTTCACATGACCTCTTCCATATTAAACTAACATAAAATCATTATAAATAGCCCCATAAACATTAAAAGATCTCATCTTTTGTCTATTTAGCATGAATCTAGGTTCATCATGGCAAGATACATCAATGTCCTATCTCATACATGCTTTGTCTATGGCTTTCATCAACATGTTCATCAATCTAATATATTCATGCGTTCATACTAGACTCCATAAGCATCCTTAAGTCAGTATTTTGAAGTTTAAGACCTTGTAAATCAATAAAAATAGGATCTTGATTACCTCTTAGTGATTTAGACTTAAATCACGGCAACTCCTTGTTGACTAGCTTGAGTTCGATCACTAGTTGAAGAGTTTGGATCGCTTAGATGTCCTTGATCAAGACTCCCCAAAGAATGGGTAAAATCAGTCCCTTATGATCGAGATTTAGGAGAAGAAGACGAGAGGAATTGAAGAGGAGTTGATGAAGAGTTGAGGAGTTGCTTACCTTAGAGTTGGTTTTCAGCTTTGATGGAGTTTTGGGTGCTATTTTGGTCCAGATGTGGAGGAGGGTTGGCGGCTGGAATTTCTGAGCAATGGAGGGTTTCTAGGGTTTGTTTGAGGCTGATTGATGAAGGAGATAGGTTAGGCTGAGGTGCTTTAGGGTTTAGGTGTTTGAAGAAGTTTTGGCCTTACTAGGGTTTCTTGATCAAAACAGAAAATTGTTCAGCTTTGGTGTTCTCTAGGGCTGCCGAGATTTTGGAGGGGAATTAGGGTTGGTGGCTGCAGTGTTTGTGTAGCTGAGGGTGCTGAGATTCTGGACAGGGAGAGAGGAAAAATCTGATGGGTTTTGAGTCCCTATAATAGCGAAAATAGGAGAGGAAGAATGGGCCTTTGTGCAGCTGTTTTTCTGCTTGATAGCTAGGGCACTTTTGTGCAGATTTTGTGCTAGAAATTTTTGGCAGAATAGGTGAGAACAGTGACGAAAATTCTGAGGGTCTAGGGCTGAAATTCTGGTTTCCTTTTGGCTGAAGACAAGTCCTAGTTAGTTAGGGTTTTCTTGGCCAATCTTAGCTAGGGTTTGGGAGTGTTTTAGGTAAGTTGTCTTTACCCTAAGTGGCGGCTGCTAGAAGGGAGTTTTCCAGAAAACCCTAGAGAGGAATTAGGTCATCTAATTAGGAAATAGCTATTAAATAGTTATTATGAAATAAAATTCTGGTTTCCTATTCATGCCTACTGAAATTTCCCCTAAGGCTTCGAAAATTCCTGGATTTATCCAAGAGACAAATACTCCATTTAATTTCACCTCCAAGTCTTTTATTTCCATTAAGAAAATATTATTTGAAAGAAGATAAAATGAGAATTTATTTCCTTGAAAATAATACCTATATGCTTTCTTATATATGCTTTTCTTTACTAATATATTATTAAAATTCTCTAAAAGGTTATGATAAGATATTAGAACCAACAATTTAATTTGTTCTCAAATATTTTATAAAATTTTCAAATAAATCACTCTCCTAATTTATTTTTCTCTTCTTAGGAAATTAATTTCCTAGTGGCTAGTCTCCTAGAGATTTCGGCCAAACTAGGGAAAAGTTAGGGAAGGATGAAGGAAAATAAGAGAATGAAAAGGATTTGAAATTGCTAGGATTCAAACTCAAGCCCGTCAAGGTTTAAATGCTCTCCCCACTTGCTTTGCCCTTTTTTTCCAATAAACTCTCCTCAATAAATGAAAGCTCAAGCAATCAAACTATTTCAAGAACAAATTAATTCATGCAATCCACAACCAATAGTTTCATGAAAAATAATTCAAATCATCAAATGTGGTATAACTTAATATGACATGCATGACTTTTCCCTCACTTACCCAAGACGGTGTAACATGGGGTATTACAGACCACAAACTTGCTTGGCAGCAAAGGGACAAGCTCGCATGAATGTGCTAGAGGAATGATAACAACTCTTCCTGCACACTTTTAGGTATAGAAAAGAAGATAAGGATGACAGAAAAGCTATATACGATGGAGAAAGACACTGATAAACAACTATACATGGGAAAATGGTTACAAATAGATCTATTACCTTGGTGCAAGAGTGGTGGAGGATTTAGAGTGGAAGTAGGCAAAGAGCCTGGCACCAAGAGGCATTGAAGAGGGTCTTTATGATATGTTTATGGTAGAGTTGAGATATGAGAAGGATCTGGAGGCACCAAGACTGGGGTTGCCAAAGGAGGTTACCGTAAATAAAGTTACAACGTCAAAGCAAAGCAAGACTTTAGCGGGGGGGAACTGGTGATGTTACTTGGCTCTGGAGAGAAGAATGAGGTTGATTTGAGGAATGTGACATCAACAAAGATGAGAAATCAAGTCAGGAGAATAATATTTGTAGAAGACTGGCTGAAATCTAAAACATGGGGTTATTAGAGAGAAGTGAGGAGTACTTTACTTAATGGGGATTTCTCCCTTTTTGAAGATGAGAATGCTCCAAGAGACTTGGGAAACAACTTGTCCTTTCTAGGTTTGGTATTTCATACAAAGCAACCAAACAACCTAATGGAAAGTTTAAAAGGGTCATGCTATGGGAAAAGGAGAGAACAAGGAACTTTAGAATGTATTGAGGATGGCATGCGAATGATGAGGTAGTAGGCTGCTAGACCTGCATCACCCCCAAAAATGAAGTAGGATATTGTGGTTTATCATCATGGTGCAAGCTGTTTCCATAAGATGGCCTCTTTTTTTTTTCCCTCTTGGCAGGGCCATTTTGTAAAGGTGCATTAAGACATAAGAACTATGAAGGATATCCTACAAAGCTAGAAAAGAAAATGGAGAGGTTCAAAAAAATTATTCCCTCGCACAATCACTTTGCAGGATTTGCATAGATACCCAAAATTGATTTTTCAATCCAGCACAAAAATTTTTAAATATCAAAAACAATTTAGACCAATTTTTAATCATGTATAACCAAGTGCATATCAAAATCCCAGTCATAATTTGACATGACTAAGTGCCCGAACATCCATATGAGCTAGATAAAAAGGAAATGCACCACTTTGTTGACTCTACGGGGATATGATGCCCAAGAATGTTTCCAGAGTTGAACTCACATTCTAAAGGACTTCGTTTAGAGAGATTAGAAACTAGTTGACGCAATTTGGAAAGATTAGGATAACCATATGATTATGCCGGAGACATGGAGAATTAGTAATAGAAGGACAAGCTACCAGAGACGTTAGGGACAACATGGTAGAGCACATGTGATTCATGCTCTGTACCAATTGTTTGCCCTATCCTCTGGACCAGCACCACAATAGAATCAAAAGAGAAGGTGATAGAACAATTCAACAGTCAAATTAGTTTATGGATGGAAATTAGATTAAAAGGACAATTTGGTATATAAAGAACAAAGGATAATGGCATACATAGAAGGGGTGAAGCAATGGCAACATCGACCGCATTATGTTTAGATCCATCCCCAAAAATTATTGAAGATAAAAACTTAGATGATGTAATACTTGTAAAAAGTTTCGAATTACCAAAAATGTGGTCAGAAGCACCTTAATCAAGAATAAATGGAGACTTGGATTGTGAAACAAAGCCAATTAAGGCATCAGTGTTTATTATTTAGAACTCTCTCTTCCATAGCTCTGATACAATGTAGACAATAAACTAGAGAGAGAAGAAGAATGTTGAGAAATGCTTGAAAGCATTGCTATCGTCTAAATGGAGACTAGGATTGTGAAACAAAACTAGTGAGGCCTCAGTATTTATTGTTGAAGTGGTTGCTTTATTGGTTGTTTGAAACTTCAGAAACTCCACAAATTCTTTGGCAAGAGCACTATTGGATGCCATTGTCTAAAATTGATCGAAATGAACTTCGATCGCATATAAGAATAAGTTAAAGATAGACCGGAATGAACTTCAGTCTTACATCAAAATAGATAAAAAAAGTGTAGATAGGAATAAACTTCGGTCATAGAAAGAAAACCAAACATGGATAAACCTAAATGAACTTCAGTTTGCTGGAATAACTTGAATGGAATTAGAGCTCTCTCTTCCATAGCTCTGATACAATGTAGAGAATAAACTAGAGAGAAGAAGAATGTTGAGCAATGCTTGAAAGCAATGTTTGAAAGCAATGTCTCTCAGCTCTTGTATGTTTATGGTATACAACATTTCTTATTTATAATGAATAATCCCATTAATTAACAAGAATCTCACTGTTTACTAGATCCTACTACAACTTACTAAATCCCACTTATTAAGCCCAATAATCATCAATCCCAAATACAATCAACGCAATATATCTAGCCTAGACATGGGACACTCATTGGTAAAACAGTGTATATGTTTTAGAGCCATCAAATACATCTCCGAATCCATGCCTGCAGAACATTATTTGGTTCGGCATTAGGACGGTTAGTTCTGAATCAAAGCCACCATTATAGGCTGAGGCTCAAGCTTGACCTTAGAATTCTCAACTTTAGTTGCTTATTAATCCACTTCAGCTGGCGGTTTATCTAAGGAAGAAACAGTGGCTTCAAAAGAAGCAACCAAAGAATCTAGTTTGGATTAACTTCCTTCTCAAGTGCTTCAAAACTTCCAAAACTTGAACCATGTTTAACATTCGGAACCATGATGATAGAAAATGAAAAAAAGAACTTAAGGGAGCATATAATTCTTTAGCAAAGTGATTCAACACCAACTCAACTTAGATTGTGGCAATTGATTAATTGAGTAAAACTTAATTTATTCGATAACAATTTAGGCTTATATACAGCCTTTACAACTTTGCATACAAGTCCCTAGAATTATCTATACTCTCAATAAGACCCTAACAAAGATATAAATCTTAACACTCCCCCTCAAGATGGGCAGAAGATATCCATTAAGCCCATCTTGTCACACAATCTTGAGAGATCTAATGAACTAAGTCCTTTAGTGAGACAGTCAGCCACTTGCACTCTAGTAGCTACATGTCCCAGCTCCAATACTCCACTATCCAGCTTTTCTTTGATGAAGAGCCTATCAATCTCCACATGTTTAGTTCTGTCATGTTGCACGGGGTTATTGGCAATGCTAATTGCGGACTTGCTGTCGCACCACAGCTTCATTTTAACTCCTTTATCCATCTTGAGCTCTACTAACAAAGCTCTCAACCACACCATCTCCGCAACTCCTAAAGCCATTGCCCTATACTCAGCCTCTGCTGTTGACCTTGCAACCACTGACTGCTTCTTACTCTTCCAGGATACCAAATTGCCTCCTACAAACACGCAATATCCAGATGTGGACTTTCTATCATCAGCACAACTTGCCCAGTCAAAGTCACAATAGCCCTCAATGTTCAGATGTCCATTCTTCTTAAAGATCAACCCCTTCCCTGGTGCACTCTTCAGGTACCTCAGAATTTGGTACACTGCGTCCATGTGGCCCTTCCTTGGGTCATGCATGTAGTGGCTCACCATACTCACAGCAAATGATATGTTAGGACGAGTGTGACTCAGATAGATGAGACGTCCTACCAACCTCTGGTACCGCTCACGATCAACCGGCTCTCCTGCCTCTGCGCTAAACTTGAACCTCTAATCAATTGGTGAAACCGCAGGCTTGCAACCCAACATGCCCGTCTCTATGAGTAAGTCTAACGCATACTTCCTCTGAGATAGAACAATCCCCTCTCCTCCACGAGCCACCTCAATCCCCAGGAAGTATTTTAGCTGCCCGAGGTCTTTCACCTCAAACTCGTTGCCCAGTTTTGCCTTCAATTGAGCAATCTCACCCTCGTCATCACTGGTGATAATCATATCATCCACATACACTGCTAACATAGTAATGTGACCACCCTGTTGTTGAAAGAACACTGTGTGATCGGCATTGATTTGCTGATAGCCTATGCTTACCATAGCTCTTCTGAACCTGTCAAACCAAGCTCTAGGAAACTGTTTCAACCCATACAGTGACTTCCCTAATCTACAAACCTTGTCCACTGTCTGTTTTGTACCAAAGCCTGGGGGAACCTCCATATACACCTCTTCTAGCAGATCTCCGTGAAGAAATGCGTTTTTAACATCCAACTGATGTAGTTTCCAACCCCCATTCACTGCAATGGAGACAAGTGTCCTTACTGTTCCCATTTTGGCCACGGGAGCAAAGGTCTCATCATAGTCGGTGCCATATGTCTGACTATACCCCTTCGCCACCAACCGTGCCTTGTAGCGATTAATTTTTCCTTCTGGGGTCTGCTTCACTATGAACACCCACTTGCACCCCACTGCCTTCTTGCCTGGCGGTAGTGACACTATCTCCAAGTTCTGTTCTTATCCAGAGCTCCAAGTTCTTCTTGCATAGCTGCTTTCCACTTTAGATCCTCTTTAGCATCCTGCCAACACTTAGGTAAAGTAACAGAGTCCAAAGATGTAATGAATTCTCCATACGTAGGTGATAAATTAGAGTATGAGACAAATTGAGCAATGTCATGTGAGAAACCATAACGGTTGAGGGAAACTCCTGCATTATTGCAAGAGGTCCTCCTTACTATCATGGGAGTGGGATGAGAAGAAGGAATTATAGCACCTGTGTTTTCTGAGTTTGAGGGTGGTGTGGGTGTCTCAGAAGTTGGAGTAGGCCGGGACAAGGGACTTGATGGCACCAGTGGTACTGCAGATGTTGACTCTGGCACCTCAGTCTGCCTTCTGCTGGTATACACTCTCAACTCCCCCTGTGCCTGAGTCCCAACACCGACGGGTTCCTCCTCTTCTTTGTTCTCGTGCTCAACTGATTCCCTCCTCTCAACAGAATAAGGAATCGATAAGGGAATTGATCCTACATTCACCAACCTCTCACCATTCTCCCCCTCTCGCCTCATACCTTCTTTATCAGATAAGTCACCAATGGGTGCGGTCACCTCCAGTGTATAATATGGCTCAAACTCTCGAAAATGCACATCCATGCTTACAAACAACCTTTTCTCTACTGGACTCCAGCAAACATACCCCTTCTGGGTAGCAGAGTATCCTACAAAGACACATTTCACAGCTCTAGGACCAAGCTTCCCTACAGATAGTCTGTTGTCCTTCACAAAACACACACAACCAAACCCCTTCAATGGGAGGATCCCACCATTATCTCCTTTCAACATTTCACACGGAGACTTCCAGTCTAACATTCTTGTGGGCATCCTGTTGATTAATTGAGCAGCTATTAAGACCACTTGCCCCCATAACTGCTTTGGGACATTCATCGCGATCATCATGCTCCTAGCTGTCTCTAGAAGGTGTCTGTTTTTCCTTTCTGCTACCCTATTTTGAGCTGGTGTGTATGGACATGTAGTTTAATGTTGTATGCCTTGAGCTGACAAGTATTCCGCAAATGCTCTATTGGTATACTCTGTACCATTATCAGACCTCAATATTTTCACCACTGCTCCATATTGAGTCTGAATAGACCTATGAAAGTCTTTGAAGTAGTCAAATACATCACTCTTATTTTTCATCAAATACAACCAAGTAACACGAGAAAAACAATCAATAAAAGTTACAAAATATCTAAAACCATTTATAGAACTCCTGGAACAATGTCCCCAAACATCAGAATGTATCAAATTAAAAGCACGAGAGCTTCTATGACCAGAACTAACATAAGAACTTCTGGTAAGTTTTCCAAATTCACATGCATCACGCACAACTTTCTGTTTATTGGCATTTTCAAATAAAACTGGATACAACCGACTTAACACACTAAACGAAATGTGTACCATGCGTTGGTGATGGAGCATCAACACATCCTCAGCACTCATCTCAGATCCTCCTACTCCTACCTTCTCCACCACAGATATCAATGATGAGTCCATCCCCTCACGATCCAGGTACCACAGTCCATTACGCCACGTGCCAGTCCCAAGTCTCCGGCCCGTCTCCTACTCCTGGAAGATCACCTTGGGAATATCAAAAGAAACCACACATTTTAGTTGGAGTATAATGGCACTAATAGATAAAAGATTTACTGGGAAAGAAGGAGCATGTAAAACATTGGACAAAGTTACTGAACCCGTACACTTCACTGTACCCTTACCAACCACAGGCTGTGCTGTCCCGTTAGCGGTCTGGATGCTCTCTGGCATCGCTAAGTGAGTATAGGAAGAGAACTCACTAGCATTACCTGTCACATGTCGAGATGCACCAGAATCTACGATCCATTTTGGTGATCTAGTGGTGGAGATAGAGGCAAGAGCAGTACCTTTGGTCAATTGAACATAGGTAGCAGTGTTACCCATAGGCAAAGCGGAGGTGGATGCATCCTCAACCGCACTCTTTTTAGTTCCATCACCTGCTGCTCTCTGCTTCCTTCTCAGTATTTCTAATAGCGCCTGGTCTTCCTCAGTAAAGACCACACCCGCCTCTTCCTCTTCCTCCGCTACCATCAGATTGGCCCGATAGCCTCTTCCACCTCTTCTGCCCCCACGGCCGCGACCACGACCTGCAAACTGTCCATGTCCACCTGAGTCTCTCTCCTTGGGTAGCTTAGGACAAGCCTGTTTCAGATGACCTACTTCACCACAGTTGTAGCACTGCCTAGTCTCCTGTTTGAACCCTATGTTACTTGAGTTGGAGACCACTAGCGCTAACTTCATCCCAAGATGTCCGCCTGTCCCAACCTGTAGCTTTATACGACTCTCCTCCTGTATCATGGCCGATACCGCCTCCTCAAGTGAAGGGATCCTCGTCTGAGCTAGCAACATCGCTATCCTTTGCTTAAATGCTGGGGCTAACCCCTGGAGAAATAACATAGTCCTCTCCTGAATCAAGGCCTCTCTTTCCTTACACTCAGGATCTTTACAGCATGCTCGAGGCGAGAAATGATGATCTAGCCACAAGCGTTCCAACTCTGTGGCATACTCCTGCACTGTCCTATCTCCTTGGACGGTAGCATAGATGTCCCTCTTAATCTGGAACACCCTCAAATTGTTCCCCACACCATCATAGGTTTTCCTCAACTTCTCCCAGACATCATTGACCTTCTCGATGCCATCCACTGTTGCAGCAATAGACGGGACCATTGAGTTGAGAAGCCACATGTACACCAACATGTGAGTTGACTTCCACTCATCTCTCCCTGCCGTGCCCTCAGCTGGCTCTGCTTTCTCAGCTATCAAGTACTCCCCTAGATTCCTCCCTTCCAGAGTATACCTCACCCGACGTGATCACCTCAGATAAGTTGCTAGCCCATTAAGTTTCAGATCAACAGGTGGAAGCTCCACCTTAACCGTAGGTGGCCTCGCAAAATTTTCACCCCCCGACATCCTCATAAACCGCATCAATGTCGCAAGATCTGCAGGATCTAATTTCTTAACCACCTCCTCTATCGTATTCTTACTAGCCTCTGTCATCGACTCGTATTCAGGTTCTGCACACCTATCACACGAGTCTATCACACACTTACCCTTCTTCTTCTCCTTGACCCGATCTCAATCTTCTACACATCAAGATCTGTCTAGAACTCCGGCATCTTCATGCTATCTCAGGACCCATGGGGTATCGCCCTCCCTGTAACACCCCACGACTACATACCCTAAAAGGGCGGGGATGTCGCCCCATCCCGTAGGACAAGGGGTCTTTATAACAAGGTATAAAATATAAAGGCAATCTCCAAAAAGGATCAACTTAGATAAATAAAGAAATATTCTTATTACATCAGGCTCAACTTGGAGCAAAACGGAATAAAACAAAATATTGTTTAGAAGCATAAGCAATAAATGTCTCCTAGAATGGATAGAGAAAATAGCAAAAGCTCCAACTATTACATGCCCCGCTGACTCAGCACAATCTATCTCCTGAAAACATGATGTAAAACGGTGTGAGAATAAATCTCAGTAAGTCCTGTGTGTGCACATGGTGTTTTTAAATAGTTCGTGTATGCAAAGTGTAAAACATTCGAAGAAATAATTTGGCTAGTCATAAACAATCTCTTTTCGCAAGGAGTAGGTTTTTCTCAATGTCACACTTTGTACAAAATAAATCCTCCACTCGGATAAAAATCATGTCACCACACGTTGGGCTCCATGAGAACAAATTGGCCAAGGCACCACACTTTGTGCACCTTGTCCGGACCAGATTATCACACGTTGGGCGTTCTGATCAAGGTAAGTGTACAGCCCACCGAGTGAGATACTCCTCCATCTCTACACCCAACAAAACCATCCGGGTGTCCATGCCGAGAATATAAATAATACCTTTCAGGTATAGTGCTAGCTCGGACTAGCCTGACCAACCAACACTGTCGCCTTTTCAAGCAAGAGTTCATCTTCTGGAGGTGGCCTCCGCCAGAAGACTTACGCTAGCCCTCCAAGACTAGTATTGTTAGCCTACCCTTATTGAGTACTCAACGAACATATCCGTCAATTCCTGATTCAAAATATTTTCAAACCTTGGCTTTGCAAAACATGGTTTTCTTTAAAAGAGATTTCTAAAAATTTAAGGAAAAGAATAGTTTTCTTGCTAAAAACCGTTAGTTTGACAAAACCGTTTAAAGAGTAAATATCCACGTTTACAACCCAAGCAAATACAGTTTAACAATAGCTTTACAAAGCTTCACAATCATAGACTTGCCATCACAACCTTTAACAAAACAGTTTATAGAAGGACTTACCATCACAACATTTAATAAAAGAGTTTATGCAAGGACTTACTTGATATCCCTCAGATAACGAGATAAAAATCACAGCTGGCTTTCCTCAATTATCCTCCTGATCTAAACCATATAATATCATGATCAGGGTCTCAATTAATTCAAACATGCTCTAATACCATTTATTTCCATAACAATTCGCAATCTCCTATTTAATTCCAAGTAAACTATTCAATCCCCAAAGATCAAATACTACGACTACATGTTTATCTCGCTAATAAACACCATTAAACTTTACTTTCGACATCAAGGGAGGGTATTCCCTTACCTTGCAACTACCGGATAATGAGGTCTCGATGCTCCTATGGTGATCGTCCCGAGTTCGTGTGAGAAGAAGAGAGAAGCTACCTCCTTTGCTTCAGTTGATCGAAAATTTAGGAAGAAGAGGAAATCAGCCTCTATAGGGCGTGATTTAAGGGTAGAAGAAAGAGAAAAGAATCATTAGAGAAAACGGCATCAAGAGGTTGAAAGGATTTGTGCTTACCTTAAGGTGGGTGCGATTTTTGCTTGGAACAACTCTTGTATTTTCGAAAATTTGCAGAGAGGAGTTGCTGAAATTTTCATGTAGAATGGAGAGGGTAAACGATGGTTATGATTTAAAGTTGGAGAAGATTGGTTTAGGGTTAGATGGTGATGTTTAGAAAGACTCCTAATGGCTTTAGGTTTCTTGGACAGCAAGAGCGAAATTTCAGCTTGCGCGCGCCTCCTTGCTGCCGATTTTAGGGGAGTTTTATGGAGGAGAAAATTCTGCAATTTTGCTCCTCTATGCTGGCCGAACTACTGCTCAAAGGAAGGGCTGAATGTGTTCAGAATTTTGGGCCAAACAAGGAAGAGTTTGAGTGAGTTTTGATGACTGAAAAATCCTGTGCAAGTGCTGTGAAAATTCTGTGCAAGTGTAGCAAGTTTTGGACTGGTTTGGCTGCTATAATTCTACCGAAATTTCCAGAGGAAAATCGAGGGTTTTGGGCGCTGAAAATAGCTTGTTCAGCTGGGGTTTTTCAGTGAATGATGTGTGCAGAATTTCGGTTGAAGTAGGAACATAAAGCTGGCCGAAAATCCTGCACAAAGCTGTCCGAATTTTCTGTGTATATGCTGGACGAATTTCAGTGTTTTTGTGTGAATAAAATTCTGATTTTGTGCAGCTAAGGTAGTTGAATTGTTAAGGAGTATTCTAGGTGGTTTGAGCTAGGATTTTCAGAGTTGGATTGTAGCTAAAGATGGCTGGAATTTCGGACAGCTTATGTAGATTCAAAGCTGCCGAAATTCAGCTAGGAAAAGGAAGAAATCCTAGTTGAATTTGGATTGAAATAAAATCTGGTTTTATCAAGGATTTGGATAGGATTTCCTCTAGTCCTAGAAGAGTTTGGATTAAGCTACAAGTCCTCCAAGAAGTGGCGGCACTTGCTGGAATTTTTTTCCAGATTTTTAGCTAACATTCTAGGATTAAAATCAACAAGATTTCCTACTAGGAAAAGGATTCATTAATTCCACCTATCCATGGCAACATCTATCTAACTAAAATCAAGCTAATATTTTAATTACTAGCTAGGGTTTTTTCGAAAATCCTAAGGAACACAAGCTGAAAATTAAAGGTGAACTTTATTCACATCAAAGTCCTTGAATTTAGGAAATAAATATAGAGACTTATTTCCTTGGAGTAAAAATACTAAAATTTCTCTAGGATAGCTAGATTCTTTTTCGGCCAAGATAAGAAATGGTCTAAAGAAAAGAATTTCAAGAAGAGAAACTTACTTCACAAAAGGTAGGATTCGAACTCGGGTCACCAAAGGAAATCACCAACCTCCCCGCTATTCCAAAACAACTCCAATACTAATTTTTCTACAAGAAGTTCTTACCACCCCAATACTCATCCTTCAAAATCTTCGACCAAACCTCCCTTAACCAAATCTTTAATAACACAACTATTTCACATCAATTAATTCAAATGCAAGAGTAACGGAAAAATTCACATGCATCATGCAAATAAAATTATTCTAGCTACCACATAAAATGCAAGATGCTATGCAATGCATGACTTTTTCCCATAGTCAAAGGTGGTTTTGGGCGGGGTATTACACTCCCCGCACGGGCACGGAGATGGAAAACAAACTGGAAGTTGTGAGGGGCCTAGAGAGAAAGGAGGGTTACTGTTACTGGAGCGATTTTACTGTAGCGGCGGCGGCACTGTAGCGGTGGGTACTGTGCGGCGAAGCAGGTTACGGCTAGGGTTTGACTCTGATACCAAATTGATTAATCGAGTAAAACTTAATTTATTCGATAACGATTTAGGCTTATGTACAGTATTTACAACTTTGCATACAAGTCCCTAGAATTATCTATACTCTCAATAAGACTCTAACAAAGATATAAATCTTAACAGTGGCCAATATAGTTTTTTGATTTAATCACACACACACACACATATACATATTTATATATACACACACACAAATATATGAATAACACACGCAAATATACAGATATGTATCTATATATAAACAAACAACAACAAAAAAAAAACTAAGTCGTAGTCCCAAGAAACTTGGGGTCGGTTATATGAACTAATACCAGACTACGTGTGGTTATCCACATGAATCCTCTTTCTCCACTTCCTTCTATCGACCGTCATACTTTCATTCAAATCTAACAAAGACATATCTCTCCTAATCACCTCTATCCATGTCGTTTTAGGCCTGCCTCTACCTTTGTCTAACCTATCCTGCCTCCCTCCCTCAATCCTCCTAACAGGTGCATCCCTCCATCTTCTCTGTACATGTCCAAACCAATGCAAGCGGCTTTCTCTCATCTTCTCCTCAATAGATGTCACTCCCATCTTTTTCATAATGGTCTCACTTCTGACTCTATCCTTTTTAGTATATCCATACATTCACCGTAACATACACATCTTAACTACTTTCATTTTGTGAATATGATACCTTTTCACTGCCCAACATTCCGTGCCATATAGCAAAGTAGGTCTCACGGCTGTTCTATAGAACTTTTCCTTTAGGCTTAATGGTATATTACGTAACTCGGTGTGCAACGTCACCATCGAACTCTCCATCTTTCTAAATAATAGATACTAGATATCGGAAGCAATCACCTACCAGTATATTTCTACCATCCAAAGTTACACTCTGAGTTATATTTTTGCTACTACTGAATTTGCATTCCATATACTCCGTTTTACTCCTACTAATTCTGAAACCCTTGGATTCCAATGTCTGTCGCCACAACTCCAATTTAGCATTTACACCGGCTCTAATCTCTTCAATCAACATAATATTATCAGCAAACAACATACACCATGGCACAACCTCCTGTTTAGTGCAAGTCAACTCGTCTATAACAACTACAAAGAGGATAGGGCTAAGCGCTGATCCTTGATACACCCCGATAGTAATGGGAAACTTTGCAGTCACTCCAGTGCAACTCCTTATACTTGTACATACTCCCTCATACATATCTTTAATGAGAGTAATATACTTTAGTGAGACACCTTTCTTGGCCAGCACCCACCAAACTACTTCTCTAGGCACCTTGACATAGGCTTGCCATATGTAAATTTTTCTTTCTTTCCCTATAATATTCATGTATTTATATATATACACAAATACACACACACACGCACATATCTATATATATAACTGAGGTTTCTAGCAACCAATCAAAGCTCCATAAAGGCCTTTCTTTTCATAGAAAAAAGAATGTATCATGAAGTACCAAAGCACAACTACAAGGACGTTCGACAGCATTAGGACAGTGTGTAATACCCAATTCTACTTGCCATAGACCAGTTACGTAGCTATGGATGCATGATCAAAGACTAAATTACTGAAATATCCTACATAAAAAACCTAAAAGATACAAATACGACAAGACACAATGTTCATTGCAAACAAACAAAAAATTCTTCCGCTCAAATTTCATATGCAATCTTCTATACTCTCTTAGTCTTTGCCTTGGCATTCTACATCATTTGACAATTAGTACGGCCCTCCCCTCCAACACCGCACACCCACCCACCCCCCCCTCCCCAAAAGGGAAGGGAAAAAAGAGAGAGAGAAATTCCTATGGCAAAGACCAAAAAGAACAAAAGAACGTGGAAAAAGACTCGAGCAAGAACAATTAATCATGCTTAACTTAAAACCGACCTAGCATATAAAAAATATGAATCTCTTAGAAATGTACAAAAGTTGTTAAGAAAAAAATATATGATTAGCATTATTGGACTTACTGACCTATGCTCGCCTGTGCAAAACTGCCTGGTCAACAAAGGGACACAAGTGAAAATTGTTAAACAAAGGCATTTAATGTCAACACGAAAGGCATAAAAAAATAGGGAATGAAAAAAGAAGAACATTAAACCTTTAAAACTAATAGCAACAAAATGACAAACAACATACAAATTTAGTAATGTGAAAAGTTAAGGTAACTGACCTTTTACCTCCTTTAACCATCGCATATGTATCAATTACCACCTTAAGGATTAAAACCGACCTTCTACACCATACCTACATATTACTTCATAACATTAAGAAACCTACCTTTTACTCCCTTCTACTTTGGGTTAAATATCAAGCTTCATAGCAAATGTGATGTTAAGGGGAGTATCTAGAATTATTATAGTGCTATATAGGGGAGGGGTGAGTCTTAGTCTACCTTTTCATATTCATGAATTATTAATCAAGATAGGTTTTTCTTTCCATTTATTCATTTATAGTAGTGAGTTTCTTTGAACTTTCATTTTCAGAACTAAGGATTTATACTTGCCTCATTTATGTAATTTATCTTTTGTTATGAATAAGAAGTAGGAGTCTTCCAAACAGCCAACTATCTCCCCCCCCCCCCCCCCTCCCTTAAAAAAGGGAAAGAAAATGCACTTTGGGCTTACATTGACTTAGTTGTGGCAATTCTATCCATAAAAGATTTGCATTTCAGAGGAAAAATAAAGTTTGATTAGAAGTTTTGCAACAACCTTTATGTGCTTTAGAATTCACTATAAAATTTACAGCTTCCATCAACTGAATCCTTTAGTCCAAAGCAGCGGGTGCTGAAGCTTTTGAAACCATAACGGGCGCTAACTAGATAAGCTATAGTAGTGGGAAATGAAAGCTAGTTAAGTGCTCAAGGGTACATTTGCATTTTAGATAGGATTAAAGGTAGTTAATCCTTAAAAAGCAAAAACGAAGAGGAAATGAGAGCATCAATCTTGCACAAAGAATTTTGCAAAAGTGGGTGTAGACAAAAAGAATATTTGCTACAATATCTATTTGCAGGTTATTTCCCAAAACAACTTTTATACAATGAGGTCAAAATACTGACTCTCTAAAATATTACTCCCTCCGTCCCACTAAAATTGACAGTAGTTGACTTGGCACGATATTTTATACAAAAGTAAAAGTTAAAATATAATAATAATATAATATAATAGAGTATAATAAAAATAAGAAATATATGGGTCCCACAATACTTTATGTCAAATCTAAGTATATAAAAATAATATATGTGGGATATATTGATTATTTTATAATAAATTGTATAGTAAAAATTTTCCTTTTAAGGAAAGTGTCAAATTTTTTGGGACAACCCAAAATAGTAAGTAGGTCAATTTTATTGGGACGGAGGGAGTATTATAATGCTGAACTACACTTCGTTTCTAGCACACACAACATGTAACAATATGCTTGCTTTTGTCTTTTTACTTCCTTAAAGCCATATTTGAACCCAAAGGAATTGGAAGGAAAAAAGAGGAGAAGAGAGGAATTGGATATATTTGGATTAATTAGTGAATGGAAGGGGAGAGAACTAAGGGTGCCAAACAAGTGTCAAAACTTTAACTTCATTTCCTGCAAAATGTGGACATAAATAATAGGATAAGAGACCAACTTTTTTCAATTTGTCTAGTGCGTCTTAAGTTTTGCCTAGTAATATATGCTCACTTTAAAGGTTGGGTAAAGATGTAATACCTTTTTATTCTCCTTTTACTACTCTCTACCAAAACATATATTTAGTCTTGGTTTTCTTTTCCTTCAATTGCTATATTTACAGGATATACTCCTCTCCTAATCTCTCTTTTCCTTTTCATCTCCCTGCCACTCACCTCATGATGCAGGACACCCATTAGGCAGTCTAAGTAGTTTACTACTCTCTACCAAAACATATATTTAGCCTTGGCTTTCTTTCCCTTCAATTGCTATATGAACAAGATATACTCCTCTCCTCAACTCTCTTTTCCTTTTCATCTCCCTGCCTCTCACCTCATGATGCAGGACACCCATTAGGCAGTCCAAGTAATTACTGGAAACTAGAACAGCCAAGTTTAGTTGCTGAAAGTTCAGTAATCTGGCAAAGAAACTGAACACAAACGCATAGCAACACTAAGAAAAGAGGAGAAACCCTATGCGTCACACCAAGGTCTGTAAAGCGTCACACCTTAGGGCTTGATTGCATCTCACAACCAGAAATTACAGAAACTCTCTGTAGACTCTTATTAATTGATTAAAGAAAGCATATATAGGTAATAGAGAACTTTTCTATTTATAGACCCAAAATTCTAGACTAACTAGGACTAGACTCCTTAAGAAACCAACCAGTTTAGGAATCCTACTAAACAGAAATTTAAATATTAGGAAACTTCTCCAAACCCACTAGTTACCAAAATACTCTAAATTCTAGAACTTATAAAATAACAATCTAAAGGAAAGACTTATTACTAAAAGAAAGACTCATTACTACGCTAACTCCCATATGAGTTGTCCATCATCTATGGCGTGCCAAATTAAGGTTTGGTCTTTAGAATCAACTTTTCCCTTCCTCTTGTAAAACTTAATTGGTTGCTGCCACTTGTCTCTATCAATTCTCCCCGACTTGAAAGAACTCGACCCCGGCAAGTTAAAAGCATGATACCTTTCATAGAGATCACAATCAATGCACTGAAAATCGTGATCAGTTATCCAAGTACAATCACTTGTTGGATGCCCTTTCCATTTGACAAGATATTTCTGAAATCCTCTATTTCTAGTAGACACTAGTTGTTCATCAAGCAAATCTTCAATTTCCTCTGTTGCATTAGCTACTTGTGGTAGAGTTGCTGTGGATTTTCGTGCAACTGAATCTTCATCATGTCCAGTGTAAACAGTCAAATCTTCAATGTTGAAGCTATTACTAATACCCACGTCAAATGGTAGCCCAAGAACATAAGCATTAGAACTAATTGTTTTCAAAACTTTGTAAGGTCTTGCACTTTTAGCATGAAGTTTCTTGCAAACTCCCTTCGGATAACTTTTTGGTTGAATTCATACCATTACCAAGTCTCCTTGAAATTCATCAAATCTCTTCTTCAAATCAGCATGTGCCTTGTACATTTCATTACTCATAGCAATTCGACGTCACACATCATCATGAATCTCTAAAATATGCTTAGAGAAAGCTTCAGCATCAACACTAGGTCGAACATGCAAAGGTAGAGATACAAAATCTTTTGGTTTCCGAGGATTCATTCCTTGAACAACCTCAAAAGGACTACGCCCAGTAGTCTTATTAACGGAAATGTTGCAAGCATATTCTGCCATGGGTAACACGATCCCAATTAGAAAGATGCTCACCAACCAAACAACGTAGCAATTTTCCAAGACTGCGGTTAACGACTTCTGTTTGGCCATCTGTCTGTGGATGTATACTAGAAGAAAATTTCAGACTTGTATTCAGCAAACCCCACAAATTCACCAAAAGTAACAAACTTCGCATCCCTATCAGAAACAATAATTTGTGGCAGTCCATGTAATCTCACCACTTTAAAGAATATCCTTGCAATATGAACTGCATTGTCAGTCTTAGAACATGCTAAGAAGTGAGCCATCTTAGAAAACCTATCAACCACCACAAAAATTGAATCATGCCCTCGGAATGTCTTTGGCAGTCCTAGGACAGAGTCCATACTTGGAACTCGCCACAGTGCATGCGGAATAGGTAAAGGTGTGTAGAGACCTATGTTTTACTTTCTTCCTTTTCTTAGTTGGCATACACGACATTGGGAAACTGTCTTTGCAACATCCCTCTTTATACTAGGCCAATAAAAACGATCTTCCAGCATAGCAATTGTCTTATCATGCCCACAGTGCCCAGCAGCTCCCCACTATGCAATTCCAATATCATTTGCTGCCATAAGGAAGTGTTAGGCAAAAAAAGTCGTGTCCCTTTGAAGAAATATCCATCAAACACTGTGAAATTTGGATAATCAGCTTGCTGTCCAGGCATTATGTCAGCATAAATGATCTGAAATCTTTACAATCTGCATAGTCTCACTTAATTAAGTCAAAACCTGGAACTTGAACAGCCATTGAAGTAAGGACATGCCCCACATGACTTAATGCATCTACTACCTTATTTTCTGTGCCAGCTTTATTCCTAAGGACAAAAGTATACTGCTGCAAAAATGAGACCTATTTCCCATGCCTAAAACTTAACTTTTTCTGGGAATTTATGTACTTGAGAGCTTCATGGTCAGAATACAACACAAACACCTTAAAAACCAAGTAATGGTGCCAATGACAAATGCATTGAACAATTGCATAAAACTCTTTGCCGTAGGTGGAATATTTCTGCTTAGCTTCATTCAAGTTTTCACTGAAATAAGCAATAGGGTGACACTCTTGACTAAGTACTCCTCTGATTCCAATGTTTGAATCATCACAAGCCACCTCAAATAACTTGGAAAAATAGGGTAGATGTAAAACCGGCATCTCAGTCATTAGCTTCTTGATTCATTCAAAAGCTCTAGTTGCTGCCCTGGTCCAAGAAAACTGTCTAGCCTTCAAACAGTTAGTTATTGGAGCCACTATAGTGTTGAAATTCCTAATAAAACTCCTATAGAAGGTTGCAAGTCCATGAAAACTTCGAATTTCATGTAATATCTTGGGTAATGGCCAGTCTAGGATTGCCTTTACCTTATTTGGATCAGCTCCTATACCTCTAGTAGAAACAACAAAGCCCAAGAATATCACACTAGAACACATAAAATAGCACTTCTTCAAATTGATGTATAGCTTTTCACGACGAAGCACTCTCATAACTTGCTCAAGATGAACTATGTGTTCTTCCCTAGACTTGCTGTAAATGAGTATATCATCAAAGTAAACCAAAAGGAAACGCCCAATAAATGGTTGAAGTAACTGTGTCATAAACCTCATGAAAGTGCTCGGGGAGTTGGTAAGATCGAATGGCATTACTAACCGCTTATAGAGGCCATCCTTTGTCTTAAATGTTGTTTTCCACTCATCTCCAAGCCGAATCCTGAGTTCATAATAGCCCTTTGTGAGATCAATCTTAGTGTAGATAGTTGACACTCCCATCATATCTAGCATTTCTTCAAGTCTTGGTATTGGAAATCTACATTTGATAGTTATCTTGTTGATTGCTCAACAATCACTACTACACATCATCCATGTTTCATCCTTTTTAGGTGTAAGTAAAGCTGGAACAGCACAAGGACTCAAACTTTCACGAACCAACCCCTTATCTAACAACTCCTCAACTTGTCTCTTGAGTTCTGCATGTTTTGCTAGACTCATGCAATGGGCAGGTAAGTTGGAAGTTGTGAACCAGGCACCAAATCTATAGCATGTTGAATATCTTGCATGGGTGGAAGTCCTTTAGGTAAGTCCTCGGGTGCCACATCTGTGAGATCAGCAAGAAGCTTAGACAATTCATGAGAGTTCGCCGTATGATTTGGGGAAGCAGGTTCTTCAACTCTTTTATCACCACCATAAAGATAACCCCAGTTATCATAGCTTCTTTTTCAAATGACTTCCTGCTAAGGATTTGCAGTGGTTTCTTCTTGGTTCCAATCATTACCTTGGAAGGCTCTTCTTCATTTTGCATTTCTTTCATCTTGGTTACAGCCTTCACCTTGGAAGGCACTTCTTCATGTTTACTAGGCCATTTTACTTGATGCTCCCTCATAGCTTCTGCACTTAAAGGCTTTAAAACAAGCTGTTTTCCATTAAAGCCAAAGAAATAAGTGTTTTCCTTCCCATTATGCATCACCTCCCGATCATACAGCCATGGCCGACCCAATAGAATATGAGTAATGGTCATTGGAATGACATCACACCAGATAGAATCGCTATAAGGGCCATGAGTTATAGTCACCAAACAATGCTTAGTCACTGGAATGGAACTGCTATTTATCCATGCTACTTTATAAGGGTCTGGGGGTGGTTCCACAAGTAGCTTAATCTTTTCAACCGTAGCTTCAGATACCAAATTCATGCTACTACCTCCATCAATAATGAGCTTTCAAGTCACATCCCCACAACTAACCAAGGTCTGAAATATCGCAGTTCTTCTCCAATCCTCCTTTTGCTGCTTAGGCGCACTAAGGATACGCCTGACAATCGAAAGGAATGATGTGTCCTCCTCATCTTCTTCTAGATCATCAATTTCAAGGCCTGCTATTCCATCTAGATAATCAGATTCCTTTTCTTATTTATCTTCAACTTCTTCATCCCCATTGGATTCTATCCCTATGTGCAGATTTTTCTTTTTGGGGCATTCCCGTGCATAATGTCCTCTCTGTCCACAACTGAAACATTCATGACTGGCATCTTGCCTCCTATTTTCTGCCATAGGAACCTTACTCCTAGTATTATTAGGCTTGTTATAGGCTAGCTGACTTCATGCCTTGTGCATTAGAAGGGAATTTTTGGGTTAAAACTGTCTCCACAACTTGAGGAGGGAACCACCTAGCTGTCTGTTTGAAGCTTCTTTCAACCCTGTGCAGACTGGAATGCTTCATCTATTGTGTTCACAGGATATGTCATCATTTGGTTGCAAATTTCTGGTCTCAACCCTTGTTTAAATCGAAACAATGTGTGCCGAGTACAACAAATCTCTAGCTCTTCAAACTTATTCATGTATTCAACTACGATCATGGCTCTTTGTCTCAAGTTTGTGAGTTTATCAAAGAGGTCTTGTTGGTAGTATCGAGGTAAGTATTTTCATTTGAGTTCCAACTTCAGCTCTTCCCATGTCACTTGTGTATTACCATCAAGTTGTAAATCATACCCTTGCCCATCCACCAAATTTAAGCTTGCCTAATAACTTTCATTGTGGCATATCTAAATTTTGTCTCATCAGACATGTCATACCAATTAAAGAACCTTTCTAGTGTAGCAAGCCAATCACAAAAGGCCTAAGGGTCAATTCTACCATCAAAATCTGGAACATCAATTCGCACTTTTTTGGTAATGTCCCCTGCTGCATCATCATAGACATCAGATTTACTATATCTTCCACCCTTAAGAATGTCTTGGGCCATACCTAGAAGAGTTCCTTGTGGCTTGGCCATGAGTTGAGCAGCCCTATGTTCAATAGTTTCAGGCTGTGAAGTACCTGAATTTTGAGAATCTACAACATCCACAACATCTTTTCCATTGCTCTTAGCTCCACTGCTGGCTGCTTCTGAGCTTATGGTTGCAGTACCCTTGGTTCCAACATCATAAGCCATTAGTTTTTTTATTTGGGCTTCCAAGGCATCAACTCTCTCCATGGTTAAATAAATTAACTCATCACGTTCCTTGTCCATGTACCTTGGCTGGTATTCTTTTCCACTCCTAGTTGCCATAAGATAAGGATTCTTGGGACAGCAGAAGGAAAAAATTAGATCTTTGATGAAGAAACTGAATTTTTTTTCTTCTCTCTCTGTTAGCTACTAAAGAAGAAAACCTCCATAAAGGAAAGAAAGATGAGAACACTCTGACACCAAACTGATGCAGGACAACCGTTAGACAATCCAAGTAATTACTGGAAACTAGAACAACCAAGTTTAGTTGCTGAAATTCAGTAGTCTGGCAAAGAAACTGAACACAAACACATGGCAACACTCTAAGAAAAGAGGAGAAACCCAAGGCATCACACCAAGGTCCATAAGGCCTCACACCTTAGGGCTCGATTGCATCTCACAACCAGAAATTACAGGAACTCTCTGTAGACTCTTATTAATTGATTAAAGAAAGCATACATAGGTAATAAAGAACTTCTTTATTTATAGATCCAAAATTCTAGACTAACTAGAACTACACTCCTTAGGAAACCAACCTGTTTAGGATTCCTACTAAATAGAAATTTAAACTTCAGGAAACTTCTCGAGATCCACCGGTTACCAAAAACACTAGTTACCAAAATACTCTAAATTCTAAAACTCATAAAATAAAGAGCAGATAAACTTCTATTATTATCTTCTTGTTCATTTCCACATGATGAGCATTGGTGTATTTCATATGAAACAATTCATTTGCTAGTTTCCAAGCAGAATTAGCCTCTTGCATTCTTTAGGGCTAGTTTGGGAGTTTAAAAGTTGAGAGAAAAGAAAAGAAGTGGAGAGAAAGCTCTCCCTTTTTGCTGTTTGCCAGATTTTGTAGGGAAAGAAAGGAAGAGAAGTGGGAAGAAATGGAGGGATGAAATCCCTCTCAACAGTAAAAAAAAAAAAAGTTTCTTCCCAGAAGTAGGAAGAAAGGGACGTATGGAGAAGTGGTAATGGTAAGAATTTTTCAAATTCCAAATATATCCTCATCTTCTTCCTTCTCATTCTTCCTCTACCTCCTTCTTCGTCGGCTTCTCCTTCTTCTTCTGTCTCTTTCTTTTTAGAGTTTCAGCACTACTGCCAAAACTACAAAATGAACACCAGGCAGAATTTTGCCACCGACACAGAAACAAATTAAACAATCAAAAATGCTCTTACATCAAAATCACCAATCAAGCAACCAACCCCAAGTATTTAGATCAATTCTTGAGATAATTTCTAGCAAAAATTACGGATTTATCTCAATTCTTATAATTTTCCAAAGAGAGAAAAGAGACATTAAAGACTAACTTTGTGGCTAAGATTAAGAGGAGAAGAAGGAAGAGAAGAGTTATTGAGATTAAGAGGAAAAGAAGGTGAAGAGTTGATGGTGGTCATGGTGTGGTAGCAATGGCAGTAGAGATGAGGAATGAGAGTCTAAAGCCTAGAAACTCAATAATGGGGGGACTGCATTTGGGGGGTAGTTTTGTAAATTTCTTTTTTTTTCCTTCCTTTCTCTCCTAACTCCTGAATGTATCAAAGGTATTTCTTTTCTTTTCTTTCCTAAACTCCCAAACAACATTACCTATAAATAATTCACCTTCTCTTCTCTTCTTTTCTCTTCTTTTCTTTTCTCTTAAACTCGCAAACTAGCCCTTAATATCGCTGCAACCACAAAGTCCATTATCAAATCTCTTGTCTACTATCCACTCAAACAAAAAGTGACAACATAAATGTATATTCCAATAAATTGTGGTTATGGCTACCATTTTTGTCTACTGATTACCTTATAATTTGAAATTCACATAAGGCATATTAAACAAATCAGAACCTCCCTGTCTATTTAGATTTCTGTCCCCAAAGTTCATAATCAAAGCATAAACATGCTCTGAGGCTTTCCCATTCAATTCTCAGTTAACTCTTTGATGTATTATTTATTAGACAAATAATATGCAAAAGCAAAACAGCTACCTGTGTTAACCCCTCTCATTTTCCAATTTTACAATAAATATTAAAAAGCATTTTGAATAGGAAGCAAACCCGCCCAGCCTCCAATTATTTAACGGCAAAAAAAGGAGGGAAATTTTTCATCACCCAAAATATGAAAATATGAGGATGATGAAACGCCAAAGTTCCTTAGCACCATTCTCTAGTTAACTTACGAATAAATTAAAGCCCTGAAAATCAAACATCTCTGTGCATCTGGATTCAAAAAGATATTGTTTAGTCACCTTCTGTTCATCATTCTTACTCCTAACTAGCGGTGCCCATTGGTTAATAGCTTTTCATTCTAGGATAACAGATTGGCTGTCGCTCCTTCATTTCTAGTTCAGTTGGATAAGGAAAAACCCATCCGATTCCAGAAGTAACAGAAAAATGGAAGGCGTAACCAGCAAAAACTAATTCGTATATGCATATATACACACCACGACGATATATAATTGCAAAGGAATTATGCAACAGAAATACAGAGTTACGGATGATTATTTACTGTTTAACTTTGAGTTGTGAGGTTAACAGCATACCGGAAATTTTCGGCGGTTTTGGGGGCAATATCAGCAAAGAGCTCCATTTTAATACGTCCAGCAGGAATGGTGCCAATGGTAATGTCAAAAAAGACAACAGGATTCTTAGGATTCTGAGGCCTCTGGTGCCATTCAACCACTCCTGCCGCCACCGCAGCGTTCCCTCCTCCGACCGATGCCATCAATTTTAACAAAATTATTTATTTATTTGTTGAGATCTCACCCTATGGGAAAGATGCTATGTAGTATCTAGAGTGCCGCCATGTAGTTATATGCTACTTGCAGTAGCTACGGGCTACTCAGCCATCTTCTCAATCACTATTAAAGGATTCTCACTCTCTTCATCTCTATTTATTAAAATTTATTATTTATTTTTCTAAATAAAAATTTTATTATTTAATTTTATTGCTTAAATTTATTTTTATTTATGTTTATTATTTAGTTTATTGTTTAAGTTTATTATTTAAGTTTATTTATTTATATTTATTGTTTACTTATTTAAGTTTATTATTTAATTCTTTAGGTTTATTATTTAAATATATTATTTATGTTTATTTATTCAACTTTATTTATTTAGATTATTTAGATTTATTTATTTAGTTTTTTATTTTTTTAAGTTTATTTATTTATTTAGATTATTTATAATTATCAATCTTCTAATTGCTACTTTTTATTTGGTTATTACTGCATGCCACATTTAAATGTTAGCGATGAGTGGCATTAATGTGTTTCAAATTTAAGTTTAATTACTACTTAAGTTTATTTAATTATTCAAATTTAGTGATCAATGTTATTTAAGTTTATTTATTTAGGTTTATTTAAGTTTACTATTTATTTATTTATTTTTATGTTCATTTATTCAACTTTATTTATTTAGATTTATTTAGGTTTATTATTATTTATTTAAGTTTATTATGTATTTATTTTTTTCAAATAAAAGTTTATTATTTAGATTATTTAGATTTATTATTTATTTATTTTCCCATATAAAAGTTTATTATTTAGGTTATAAAGTTTTGTTTTTATTTAGAAAAAAATAAATGAAGAAGATAGGAGAGTGTAGCAGAGGATCCATACCGACATATTCACGAAACTTCTTTTCTGATTTTTTTGCATTTAAATAAATAGTAACCAAAATTCAAACCCCACCAACCACACTGTGCCGTATTAATTCAAACTAATTTTGCAATTTTAATTTTACATTGATTTGATTGTGGTGTGAATGTTCTTAAAACTACAAAATTGGTGTGGTGTGAAAATTTTTAAAATCATAAAGGGGAATATTAATTGTGAGATTTTGTTTTTCCTTTAAAAAGGAATGATTGTAGAATGGTTGATATTTGTATATAGATCTTATCATACATCATCTGTTATTTTGTAATTTCACTAAACAAAATATTTCTCTACTTTTTGCGTGTTTAATTAGATTTAATTGTCACTATTATTTTATTTGAAACTTGATCTTAGTTTGTAATTTTGTATATGAATGTTTGATGCTTGTATTTATATTTGGTTGAGGTTTTCATTTGCAAGGTTTTTTTTAAAAAAAATAAAAAAAATATGTTAGGGTTACGAAGTTTATACACAAACCTATGTACTATCAATTTTACAAACCATACCCAATCATTTTAATTTTTTTTCTAGTGATTTGAAGTTTAAATGATTTGGTATTATTTCAAAATTTTCAATAAAACTGTATCAAATTAAATCACAAACACCTTGGGGAGGGGGAACTGGTTTTGTGTTTTTTTCTTTTTTATTGTTAATTTTATAATCACATATAATAAAATATTTGTGACAAAGCAGTGGTAATAATTATTGAATTTATTGAAGAGTATGCCCCATAGAAATTGCTCTTTTTATAATTATATCCCACTTTTGAGCACACGGATCCTCACAAAAATTAAAATTTTCAATTAAGCCCTTCCGTTAGAAAAAAATCTAATGCTAAGAATTTTGACCATTTGAAAGGATTTGAATGAGATAACGTAAATGTTAATTGATAATAGCTCATCGTATACATATTTTCTAGTGTTTTATGTTTTAATTGTGATAAATTCTTGTTTATATCACCACTCATCACACCTTTTTCATTTTTGTTTTGTAGAAAATAAAGAAAATACCAATTGGAGATGATAAAGTTGAAAAGGAAGGAAAAGGGAGCAAAAGGGAGAAAAATTAAAGAAGAGCAAAACAAGGCACGCCCAAGGAACAAAATAAAAGTGGCCAAGGGAAATCAAAGCTCACTAGGCCGCCTAGAAGAAACAAGGCAAGGCCAGAGGAGCAACCTAGCTGCCCAAGAAGCTTCTACCTCTGTAGGCCGCCTATGAGCAAAACTTTTAAGCAAAATAATCGTACATGGAAGGCTAGGGTAAGTTAAACTTCCCTAGGCTGCCATTCCTTGGCCACCTAGAACTTTTCTTTATTGCACCTAGGCAAGTACTTGGTGGCCCACTCTACAATACCTGGCAGCCCAGGGAGTACTTCCCTGAGCCGCCCACTTGCGTAGCCTCGTTTTGAAAGGTATAGGCGATTGATATTGTATTTAAATTTATCTATGAGAATTTCTGTAACAATATTGGTGTCTAAGCAAAATCAAGATTCCATGAAAAAGAAAATTATTTAAAAAACAAGTAAAATAGGTTGGTGGTTTTTTGGAGCAACCAAGGAGCAGTTTTTCTTGGGTAGTTAGATCATGGTTTGGGCAGATCGTGCTTCCAATGTGTTCCATCCAATTTTTCTCGTATTTTTTCATTTCTTTTGGGTTTCATATCACATGAGGTTATTTTTCTTACAATGATTTATTTATGGTGATAAATATGTTTGTACGAAAATGGATAGTAAATGAGGAACCACCTTAGGATTAAACATAATCATTTTAATTTTATTATTATGATGTTTAATCGATTATTTGGTCACATAAGAATTAAAGGTTAGAAATAGCATGTAAAAAATTTATTTTTGGAGTATGACTATTTTATATAATTTTGTGATCAAATGTATAAAGGTTTTTGAGAAATTAATTTTTCTCTAGGTAAAATAATTAAAGAAAAACATTTTTAAAATGGAACTAAGGAATTTAAAATAAAATTCAGGGTTTATTAAATAAAATTCAAGGTTTATTCTTCCAAAGGATTTTATCCTTGACATGGAGAATATTTTGAATTTAAGTTTTTTACATTTAGTTCCTAGAAAATAGTTTTAACTTAAGTAGTGAAAATAAAAATTCATAATTTATTCTCTTAAAGGGTTTTATCCTTGACATAAAAAATAATGGTTGATTTTTTTGGGATTTTACTAAAGTTAATAAAAACCAATTAATTTTAAGAAAACGTTTTTTCTAAAATCTATTTTTCTCAAAAGATTAAGTGGGAGAGGGTTCCAACAGCCCCACGACTTCTATTATGGATTCCTATTAGATATTGTGGTTATCCTCGTGTCATTCTGAGCATGACTCCCTATAGGATGGATTTCCACTAGAATCTAAAACTAACGGATGAATTATAATTAATATTTGGGATATGTATTAGTCTTAACCAACCAATTATTGGAAGCATTAATACTAGATAATCCGTAGGTGGTGAGAGGAGTGACCATCCTATTGATGGAACTAACTTTGGATCATTACCTATTAAGGAAGTTTAATTTGTGATAACTATACACTTGATTTAGAAAATTGTTAACCTTCCTATGAAGCTCTATCAATGTTTCTAAGAGTTAAAATTTTCATATTTTTTTTATAATGGTTTTAATAGGTTAACCATATCATGGAAATAATATGATATTTAAAATGTGCATTTTTATATATTTTTCAAAACAAACATTTTTTCTGAATGAAGTTTTTTTTTTTCCAATAAGTAGAAATAGCTGGTTTCAGTCCTTTGTCCATTATTCTTAAGGAGAATAAGTTAATTGAATCTAATTATGTGGATTGGAAAAAAGAATATGAACATAGTACTCACTGCGAAAGAGTACAAGTATATTTTGCCTGACTCTTATCCTGAAATTGGGAAGATTCTATGGACCAAGATCGTGAGGTTGAGAAAGCATGGAGGAAAACCGATGGGATGGTTAGATACTATATGTTGGCTTTCATGTCTAATGTTCTTCAGTCCAAGTACAAGAACATGTCTATTACGTATGATATCGATGTATCATTGCACACCATATTTGCTGACAAGAGTCGGCCCACAAAGCAGGAAGCTTTTAGGGTAATCATGAATATTACGATGGTTGAGAGGACATCGGTTTATGAGTATATACTCAATATGATTGCTTATTTTGAGAAGGCATGCATCCTAGGGGCAATAATCGATTCTAAGAGCTAAATTGACATAATCCTTGAGACTTTTCCAAATTCATATTCTCAATTGAAGTTAAACTATAACATGAACAAGTTGAGTATATCTTTGTCTGAGTTAATGAAAGAATTCCAGGCTGCAGAGAATATCATGAAACTTGCGTCAAAGGTTTTAGTTACTTGTTCTAGTTCTTCTTCTAGAATTAGGGCACAGCCCAAGAAATTGAAGAAGAAGAAGGCCCAGAATAATACAGGGACCCAGCCTAAAGGGTCTAAGACCGATCCGTCCAAGCTTAATGCTAAGCCCAAGGACAAATGTTTCAAGTGTTGCAAGAAGGTACACTTCAGGAAAGATTGTTTAGACTTCTTGGCCAAGTTCTCTTCAAGTACTACTTTTTACTTACAGTCTATATTAATAGTTGGATAATTATCCACTTGGATTGTTGATTTCGGGGCCGCTGATCATATTTGTAACTCCATGCAGGGGTTCAGCAAGATAAGGCAACTCAGTAGAGTAGAGCATGGATTGAGAGTGGACAACGGAGTACAAGTGTGGGTCGAAGCAGTGGGAAACTTGGAATTTTTATTTGATTGTAATAGGATTTTAGTTTTAAAATATATTTTATATGTTTCTAATTTTAAACAGAATTTGATTTCAGTTTCAAGATTAATTAATCAATGATATTCTATTTCTTTCTATACTGGTATTTCAACCAGTAGAGTTGGAAAAATTATTTATTCTAGAAACATATATAACAATCTTTTCTATGTTAGTCCTATTAATCGTCAAATAAAAAATGCTCAGACGGAATCAAATAATAAGAAGAGAAAGGCCACATCAAATAACGCATATTTATGGCACTTAAGATTGAGGCATATAAATCCTAATCGGATTCAGAGATTAATCTAAAATGGGTTTTTGGACTCATTGAAATTAGAAAAATGGCCTCAGTGTGAATCTTTTATTATGGGTAAAATGACCAAAAAGTCCTTTACTCAAAAGGTAGAAAGGGCCAAATAAATATTAGAATTAGTTCATACTGATATTTGTGGTCCTATATCTACATCTGCTAGAGGAGGTTATGAATATTTTATCATATTCATGGATGATTACAAGTGTTTTGGTTACGTTTATTTGATGAGGCGCAAGTTTGACCCCTTTGATAAATTCAAGGAGTTTAAGGTTGAACTGGAGCGTCAAATAGGTAAACTAATAAAAAAGTTAAGATCGAATTATAGTGGAGAATATCTTCTTGGTGAATTCAAGGACTACTTAGCACATCAAAGAATAGTATCTCAGCTAACTGTATCTGGGACTTCCTAGCATAATGGAGTAACTAAGAGAAAAAATAAAATATTGATGGAAATGATCAGAAGTATGATGAGTCATGCAACTCTTCCTATTTCATTTTAGGGATATGCTTTAGAAACAACATATATTCTAAACTTGATGCCTTCCAAGTTAGTGTCTAGGACATCCTATAATATGTGGACTAGACGCAAGCCCAATATAAATCATTTCAATGTATGGGATTGTCTAACTTATATACTGACTAAGGGAAGTAAGTTAGACCCAAGATTGAAATTGTGCTACGTCCTGAAGTATCCAAAAGGAATAAGGGGTGGATACCTTTATTATCCTCAAGAGCAAAAGTTATTTATTAGTACTCATACTAGATACTTAGAGGATGAACAAAGTGTGTTCAAGAACATATGGTCTGTAAGCTTAAGAAGTCTATTTATGAACTTAAGCAAGCATCACTTGCACGGAGTATACGTTTTGATGAGACTGTAAAGTCTTATAGTTTTATACAAAACGTGGATGAATCATGCGTGTATAGGAAGGTAGATAGGAACAATGTGTCTTTTATGGTACTTTATGTAGATGACATTCTACTCATTGAAAATGATATAGGGACATTGTCATCTATAAATGTTTGACTATCAAGTCAATTTAGCATGAATGATATGGGAGAAGTTAGCTATATTCTTAGTATAAAACTTCTTAGAGATAGGAAGTAAAGAATATTAAGTTTATCCTAATCTGCTTACATTGATAAGATATTGGTTAGATTTAGCATGAATTAGTGTAAAAGGGCAACCGTGCCCATTAGGCACGGATTAACCTTGTCTTCTAAACAGTGTCTTAAGACGTAAGAAGAAAAAGAAAGGATGAGAAGGATTCCCTATGACTCGGCAGTGGGAAGTTTCATGTATACTATGCTTTGTACAATACTAGATATCTGTTTTATAGTAGGCATAGTTAGTTGGTATCAGTCAAACCTAGGAGAAAGAACATTGGCAAGCTATAAAGCATATATTCAAGTACTTGAAGGGAACGAGGGATTGTATACTTATTTACAAAGTTGATAATTTAATTCCTACCAGTTACACTGTCTCAGACTTCTAATCTGATAAAGATGAAAGGAAATTCACTAGTGGTTACGTTTTCACTTTATCTAGAGGGACTATTTCATGGAGGAGTGTTAAGCAATCTTGTATTGGTAATTCCATCATAGAAGTTGAGTATGTGGTAGCTTCAAAAGCTTCAAAAAATAGCGATTTGGCTCCGAAAGTTCCTAATAGGATTTGGAGTTATGCCACAAATAGACATGGCCATTATCATATATTGCAACAATTCCAAAGCTATTTCGCAATGTAAGGAACCATAGAAAGGGTAAGCATATTGAGAGGAAGAATCACTTGATCCGAGAGTTTATCTAGACACAGGAGATAGTGGTTGATCAGATTTTCTCTTCAAACAATCTAACAGTCCAATTTACCAAGCCTCTGATGGAGAACGTGTTTTGAAAACACTTAATTATTATAAGGGCAGGCACATATAGATTATCATAGTCAATTTAGTGCAAGCGGGAGATTGTTGAAATGTATGTCATGGACAATGTATTTCTATATTTTGAAAATTAATAAAATACTTTATTCATTAATATTTGTTTGTTTATATATATATATATATACACATTAAAATCTAAGTGTGTTAGTAAGTAATCTACGTGCTTGGGTCGTACTTTCACAATAAAGTGTAGATTATGAGCTATTAATACATAAGTGAAAAAATTATTCTTGATCGATTGATAAAGCTAGGCACTTTATTAAGGTTTAGATCATTACACTATAGTTTTTAAATATGAAATGGTTTACCTTAGACTAGTAAGTAGTCCACTTATACTAATAGTGTAAGAGTATTTGAAATACGTAAAACTAGACCATGCGATATAATCTTTATAAAAGTACTGAAATAAATAAAGGTTAGTTTATCACTGCTATTATGTAGATGAGTACCCTAAGATTTAAATATAAGTTAGTGGTCTGATAAAGTTAGACTTGTGCACTTTGATGTATGATGGGTGAGATCTTATTGCAAAGCCAAAAACCTTATACATTAGGTATATGACTCTAGTTAATTAAGAAAATTTATATAATAGAATTTCTATACTTTATTGCGTGAAGAAATCACCCCATTGTGATTATCCAGGATAATCTAAATAATCCAGGGTTGTGGGAAACGTAACATAGTATATATGCTTTTGGGTAGCTCCTGTGAAATAAGTTGGTACATATTGGAAGTCATATAATATCGGACTAGTTATCAAAAGATAGTAGATGTCATTAATGAAGGTGTTAGTATATTTTTTCTATCTTAATGATAGGTGTTACGTAGAGGGTATTTTTGTCATTATACCTGTAGGTTGAGGACATCGCGCTTGCAATATTATTCTTGAAGTTAATATTTTTATATAGTAATAAATTGAATATTTAAAATGATAATATATGACTATTTGTTAATAAGGGTATTTTGGTCATTTTAGTAATCAAAGAATAATATGTCTTTTAGTCCCCAAAGTAGCTCAAGTAACATTTGTAAATTTATTTACTATATTGGCTTCTTGGGTGAATTAATAATGGTTGAATTGTTCTAGAAGTCTAATTAATTAGTTATTTAGGTTAGAATAATTTATTGGGCTAATTTAATTAAATTAGTTTATTAATTAATTATCTTAGGTCTTTTATATTAAGCCTAAGTGGATTAATTAATTAATAAGTGAGTTATTTAATTAGCCTTGAACTATTTAATTAAACTAATTTATTAATTAATTATTTTGGATGATTTTTATATTGGGTCCAAGTGGATTAATTAATTAATAAGAGAGCAATTTAATTAGTCTTGGGCTAATTAAAAAAAAAAAAACCTAGCCCACTAGGGTTAAATGTGATGGCTATTGTTTTCTTTAGAAACAAAGAATAGCTGCCACATATTAAAAATAAAAGAAAAGAAAGGGAAAAAAAAGGAAATAAAAGAGAAAAAAAGAGGAAGAAAGTTTGTGTAGAAAAGGAAAAAAATTGGAAAGCTAATTTTTGGTTGTCGGGTTTTTGGAAACAAAAGAAAAAAAAATTGGGAAGCTTTTGAAATTGAAAAGAATTGGAAAGCCTACGATTTTTCATTTGTTTTCATACGTGACTTTGAGTTCACGTTGTTGGTCAACCGAAACAAAAACAAATAAAGAGCTTTTCATTTTTTTGTCTCCATAGCTTTTCCTTTTTTTTTATAACTATTTTTTCTTGGTTTTCTATTCCTTTTGAATTAGCTCTCCAAAAACTCTTCCAATATTATTATTTTTCACCTATTATTCTACTTTCACTGGTGGATAGTATATAGGAAATTCGAGAATATTTTGGAAGATTAAAAGTGAGCAATTTTGATGTGCGTGTTTGATGCGAAGGAGTCGATGCTTGGCCGGTATTCCTGCGAAAAAAGTAGTCGTAACAAATCAAAGCGTTCCGTCAAATTCAAATTCTCTAGTTTTTCAATTCAAGTGACCTAAAAGTAAGTATTCCTAGATTTTAGCTTAGAAAAATTTTTAAATTTGCGGTCATTCGTTGCGTTTTTATTTTCCAGCGATCCTTTCATATCCCTCATTGTAGCAACTGTATCCTAGCCATTTCAGTGTTTTAATCTCAATCCTTAATTTTTTATTAAATCCTAATCATTAAAAATTTCTTCTAAAACAAGGTATTCAATCATAAACATCCATTTAACATTTAAAAGCAAAAAATTCCCGGAATTCAACTCATAAGTTTTGGCCACTTCACACGCTACATACAATAAACTTGTTCTTGCTCTCCCTTCTCTCCTCCTTCAATTGCCACTCTCTCTCCCCCTTAGTTTTTTGGTTTTCTTCAGTGAAACTCTTTGATTTCTTGCTTTTGTTACTTATAATATTCAATTTTTATTCTTTTTTGGAAAATATTCATTTTATTTATCCAGTATTCAAATTATATTTTATCATTCAAATTAACATTCAATTTCTACCACTTTACTATTTTCACTAAAACTTTCATTGACTGTAAGTGAGGAATTGTTTAACATATTGTCATCATGTAGTAAGCCTACCATATATAGACAATTTTAATGAAAGTATAATAGCGACCAAAGCAAGACCTATCCAAATGAATCAAGAACTTCTTGAATATTGTAAACAAGAAATATCAGGATTATTAAGTAAAGTTATTATTCTTGAATCTCGATCTCTTTGGTCATGTTAAGCCTTTTTGTTAATATTAATGCTGAAAAGGAATGTGGTGTCTTGAATTTCAAAGATTTCATCTAAAACATCTAAGTCACTTTCTATAAAATTAGATTTATCAAGAATAGCATGGATTTGATCTAAAGTTTTTTTTTTTTTTTAAATCAAAAGAGAATTCATTTACTTTTTGTTTTTTTTTTCAATTTTTGTTTACATTCATCAGCTTTATGACCTCTTTTTTCCACAAAAAGAGCATTTGATACGATCTTTGTCCTTTTCTTTTGTTGGGTTCTTTTTCTTAAAAGCTTTGTGGGGTTTGTCTTTAGAATATTTACTGGAAGTTTTTCATTTAGATTTAAACCTTTTCTTTAGTTCTTTAGAGGGTGGTTTGATAGGTGCATATCCAAATATTTAGCAAAAATTACCTAATTCTTGTTTATAAATTTTATGCTATTATTCCATTTGAGCTTTAGGTTTTAGATAAGTACAAAGTTCTACTCCTACTTGATTTACATAATTGATTAGGGAGCCATAAGAAAGGGCATCAAGAGTACAGTATTACCCAATCTGGTTTAAGTTTTTGTCTAACCTTTTTAGCACATAATGGAGGTAAGCCAGAAATAAATTGTTCTTTCCAAAAGGCATGATGACAATCAGGTCTAAGCATTACTTTTTTATAAAAGTATATGTTTATACCATCTAAAATCATGTAATTTTAGGCATGTTAAATTAGTAAGGATTTCAGAACTTCGATCGGCTAATTGTTGAGTATTTACGACAAAATGTTAGGTTAAAGTGAACGTAAAAGTATTTAACAATCTGGCACTACTTTTTGTGCTGTAATAGGTTGGCCTTGATTATCTAAGAGAGTTTTATTAGTTACTTTGGAGGTATTCATAAGACCAAAGGGCATAACATTCCATTCATTTTGTCCAAAAGGGACATTAAAAGCTGTCTTATACATATCTTCTTTTTTAATTTAAATTTGCCAAAAGCTTGATTTCATATCAAATTTACTATAGATGATTTCTTTGTAAGTTCATTTTAATAAATCTCATTTATTGGGGATTGGGTATTTTATCTATTTTAAAGCTTTATTGAAAAGTTTATAGTTAATAACTAATCGAGGTGCACCATCTTCCTTTTCATCATTATTATTAATATAAAAGGATGACAATGGCAAAGGCAATCTAGATTCATGAATAATATCTTTATTTAATAATCCTAATATTTCTTGTTTACAATATTCAAGAAGTTCTTGATTCATTTGGATAGGTCTTACTTTAGTCGCTATCATACTTTCATTAAAGTTGTCTATATAGGGTAGGCTTACTACGCACTTTTTTCCTATTTCAAAAGGTAGTAGGTATCTCAGAACAAATATGGCTTTCAATTTATTTTTGTACAAATTCTATCTTATCTTAAATTTTACGTGATTCTAGCTATTCTTGAATTCTTTTATATTTGATATTTTCTTTAAAAAATTTGATTTGATTTTGTCAAAGAAATATCTTCTTTTTTAAGGTATTGATGTCTTTACTTTGTGGGCTTAATAGAAAAGGAAAAGTTACTCGAATAGATCCTATGTTAGTATGAACTTCATATTGATCTACTTCAAAAGGATATATTTGGGTTAAAAAATGAGTTCGTAATATTATTTCTTCATTTAAATCTTTGATTAAAATAAAAGAATTAATGAAACAAAATTGATCATTGCAAATATGGGCATTAGAAAGTTTATAGTTAATTTGGAGTTAACTTCCAGATGCCAAATATAATTTTGTAGCAATTTTCTCATAATATTTAGTAGGAATTAAACCTTCTTGAATACAATTTTGATTAGCTCTTGAATATAATAAAACTGTTGTTTTAATAACAAAATCTTCTATTTAGAGAATAATAGGAATATACCATTTTTGAAAAGTAGTTCTAGAAATTGCAAAAATATATTCTTCTCGTTGGTTGTCTTCGATTGACTGGGTAGTCTCAAGGATAATATCATCTAATAGAGGTTTTTCCATTTTTAATTGTAAGAGATCAATATTAATAATATTAATATATGTGATTCTTTGTTTATTTGATCTTTTAAATATTTAATTTCTTGCCTTAAACTTTAATTTATGTATATACATCTGGTAAAGAAGCGACTTCTTCTTCTTTATCTTTTTGTTTAAATCTATTAAACGCTTCTTTAACATTATAAGATTGTACTTGTTGTTTGGAATTTAGAATCATTTCTTTTACTTTAAGTAAATATTCTCTTTTAACTATTTCGTCTTGAATATGATCTAAAAGTTCAAAAAATAATTCTTTATTGGCTTTAGATGTGAAATTAACTCTACTTGAACTAATCATATTAATTTCTCCTATTGAGCAGGTACAAATGCCAATACAACCACAAGAAGAAGTATTACTTAAAAAATCATTATTAAATAAATTCAAGAAACTTCCTTGTCTTGGGATCCCTAATCCTAATGCTTTCATGATTGTTAAAACAAATGCCTCTAAACTTGGTTATAGAAGTATTCTCAAACCAAAGAAATCTAATTCATCTAATGAACAATTAGTCAGATATCATTTAGGTATTTGACTATCAAATCAAAAGAATTATAGAACCATCAAAAAAGAAATTCTTTCCATTATTTATACATTTCTAAATTTCAAGATGATTTAGTCAACAAAAAGTTTTTTCTTTGTGTTAATTGCAAAGCTGCAAAAGACGTTTTACAAAAGGATGTAAAAAATCTTGTTGCTAAATAGATTTTTGTCAATAGTAAGCCTTACTCTCTAGCTTTGCTTTTGATATTGAATTTATCAAAGGAGAATTTAATTCTCTACCCGATGTCTCTTTTGGACAATATTAATGGAATGTTATGCCTTTGGTCTTATGAATGCCTCCAAAGTAACTCATAAAACCCTCTTAGATAATCAAGGCCAACCTATTACAACACAAGACATAGTGCCAGATTATTTAAATACTTTTGTGCTCATTTTAACCTAATATTTTGTTGGAAATCCTCAACAATTAGTTGATCGAAGTTTTGAAATCCTTACTAATTTAACATGCCCAAAATTACATGATTTTAGATGGTATAAAAATATGTTTTTACAAAAGTAATGTTTAGATCTGATTGTCATCATGCCTTTTGGAAAGAACGATTTATTTCTGGCTTACCTCCATTATTTGTTGAAAAGGTTAGATAGAAACTTAAATCTGATTGGGGAAATATTGTACCCTATGATGCCCTTTCTTATGACCAACTAATCAATTATGTAAATCAAGTAGGATCAAAACTTTGTACTGATCTAAAAATTTATTGGTATTTTGCCATTGTAAAATCTAATGAATGCCTTTTACTCAGAGAAAAATATTATTCTGACTTAAAGAAATTTAGAAAGAATTTAGATTTTTTTTTATTGGTATGAATATTCAAAAAAGTACAATCAATTGGAATCTATCAACATGATTGCTAAAAAATGGTAGACTATAAAATTTTTTATGATATTATTCCATTTGAGTTTTGAGTTTTAGATCAATACAAAGTTTTGCTCCTACTTGATTTACATAATTGATTAGTTGGCCATAAGAAAGGGCATCATAGGGTATAGTATTGCCCTAATCTGATTTAAGTTTCTGTCTAACCTTTTCAGCAAATAATGAAGGTAAGCCAGAAATAAATTATTTTTTTTCCAAAATGCATGATGACAATTAGTCTAAGCATTACTTTTTATAAAAACATATATTTATACCATCTAAAATCATGTAATTTTGGGCATGTTAAATTAATAAGGGTTTCAAAATTTCGATTGGCTAATTGTTGAGGATTTTTGACAAAATGTTGGGTTAAAGTGAACATAAAAGTATTTAACAATCTGACACTACTTTTTGTATTGTAATAGGTTGGCCTTGATTATTTAAGAGGGTTTTATGAGTTACTTTGGAGGCATTCATAACAACAAAGGGCATAATATTCCATTCATATTGTCCAAAAGGGACATTAAAAGTTGTTTTATACCTATCTTCTTCTTTAATTTGAATTGCCAAAAGCCTGATTTCATATCAAATTTACTATAGATGACTACTTTGTAAGTTCATTTTAATAAATCTTTTTTATTAGGGATTGGGTATCTTAGCCCTTTTAAAACTTTATTTAAAGGTTTATAGTTAATAACTAATCGAGGTGCACTGTAATATCTTGTAAATGTTTCACTCTAATAGTAACTACTTTTGATAGGATGAGAATTTGTATATGAGTTTAGAATTAAAGTTGATCAGTGCAATGAGAAGAACATTTTGGTGTAAATTGAGTTTTCGAGGGTATTATTGTAATTTTGACTTTGAATAGAGAAAAATTGAGAAGGAATTTCAAAATTTTGATTCTTGCCATTGGGATCAGTAAAGTGTGTAGATTCCATTAGTGGAATAAAAAGTTTTACTCATTGGAATATTTACCGACTCGAATTTTAGTTGATTCTTGAGAAAATTATGGAAGAACAGCAAAAAATCATGACATGTGGCACCATGTAATTTGTGAATGAAACAAGTGTCAAAGTGTTATTGGTTGTATGAAATATTCATGCAAGAATTATATTTTATAAAGCTTATTAAACATGCTTGTGAAATTAATTAAGGAAAAGTTAGCAAATGGGAAAATTATACATGGAAGGATAACTATTCTTGCATTTATTGAATTTTGACCAAATTGGTCACAATTTGGACCAAGAATGGTGGTGGAAAATCAAGTAGAACTGGCAACTTAAGCATAAATAGAAGAAGAAAGGAAAAGGAAGAGAAAAAAAAAAGAAATGCTAAAGAAAATAGAGAGAGAGAGAGAGAGAGAGAGAGAGAGAGAGAGAGAGAGAGAGAGAGATTTTATACAAGAAAGGAAGAAGTACTTGGGACATTGTTAAAAATAAGGTAAAAGTTTATAATTCATGAATTAAAGTTGGAGAATGAAGTACAAGGATTATTTTGATATAAATATTATTGAGAAATTCATGGAATTTTATGAATTTCTTTGGAAAATTAGCGATGTTGTGAAGTGTTTGTGTGTGATGTGTGTGCCGGCTGTTTGTGGGGACCATATGCTATGTTTTATATGGTGCATAAAAAATTTTTGAAGGAGGTTCAAGGGGTAATTCATGGCTGCAAAAAATGAAGATAAAATTGAAATGGACAAATGGTTTAATTGTTAAGAAAAATGAATTATTGTTGTTCTTATTTATAATTGTTGATTTTGTACTATGGAATTATGGATTTGTTGGGATGAATAGATTTGAAAATCAGAGGATTGAAGAGAGATATGATGGAAATTAAGGTGGATTAAGTGTTATATAATTGGTTTAATTAAAGAAGAATGAAATATAATTATTATTTGTGAAAATAAAGATTGGATCATGAAAAGTTGGGTCTGTTTTGCCCAGCAGTGCTGCAATGAATTCAGGCCTTAGGAAATAGAATCCATAAGATTGTAGTTGAATGTCTTACGAGCGATTTGGCGCAAATTTGAGGTTAATCAGAGTTGTATATTGAAAGAAATGCTAAAAATAAAAAATAAAAAAAGAGTACCAAAGCTGGAAAAATGCGGAAATTAAATTCAAGAAAATGGATATAATTGTTGTTTCAATGGTATTCATGGATGAATGAAGAGTTTAAAAGGCTTATGAAAGTCTTGTATTCATGTGGAGAAAAAGGATAAAGAAGTGCATAATAGATTTTATTATGTGAAGAAATAATATTTCAAGAAGAAATAGGAAAAAAAAATAGAAATTAGCAATTTCCTTATATTAGTACCTAGGAGTTGTGAACTTTAGTTGCGAATCTAATGTTGGATTGACCTTTAATGTAGATTATTCATGTTAAGGATTAGGGGAAAAGCTAGAAGCATATACCTACAGCTACGTTTAATTTAGGACACAATGTGAGTCCCTTTGATTTTTTAAAATAGTAATAAATGCTAGTGTGCATTTTATTTCATAAAGTAAAGCTTTATGAATTGTTTTGATTTCTTTAAGAAAGAAATGATATCAAGTCATGTTAGATTTGAATGGAAAATGGTGAATTTTTATAAATGAAAATATTCATAATTGGCAATGAATTTTCCTAAAGCCTTTTATAATAAAGTTGATGAACCTTTATATTTTTTAAGAAAAATATTGTTCTTCTAAATGGAAAATTATTGTAGACTTTAGGAAATGACAATTTTATGTGGAATTGTGAACCACTTGAATTATGAATATTTCTTGGGTATTTATGTATACCTTAAAGGTTTTCTTCTCATTAATTATGAGGTGAACTTATATTTTATTTGGAAAAGCATATTATTTCCTTTTATGGAAAGGATTTTGGAAATATGTGAACTATGAGTTTTATGGAATCATAATTGGAATGCTTGGAATTCCTGAATAAAACTCCTTTTGGAATCAAATTTTTTCAAATGACAAAAATACCCTTAGAAATGTATTTTATCAAGCAAAAAGGGCTTTTTATCCTTTTTCACTACGGTTTGGAAAAACAATCTCTCAGTATGAGATTAACTTTTGAAAAATAATATTTTGGCCTCAAAAAATATTTTATTTATATTCCTTCAGGAATGGAATATTTGATTGGCCTTGTGAGCTAATGGAATTGTACTGGTCTTGTGAACTAGTGAAGACGTTGAGTACCTAACAAGGGCTTTGATCTTTGTACTAGCTCTCGTTAGAGGTAGACGACTCCAAGTAACATAGTTTGTTTTGGAGATTGTCTTAATCCAAATGGGGCGATAGGACATTAAGATTAGCCATCTTGGCTAGATGTTTAGGACCTGGCAATTGCCTATGCCTTGTGTGCATATTATTTTGGGTTGTTCACGGATGTTGGGCGAGGACACTTGGTGTGTTCAACTCTTTGCCACTTCAATAGTGATTGACGTCAGGATTGGGTCCCTTGGGCTTATTGTGGCAAGTAAAGCATTCTCACTTTTTTTTTTTTTTTTGGTATTGTGCTGGTACGTACTTACCGCTCCGACAATTATGTACAGTTGAGTACCATAGGCTTGTGTCCTTAGTACAGTAAAACTGTGATGTCGAAGGCGAAGCTCTATGAGCTTTGCACACAGGTCGACCTTTTGTTGAGAGAAGTGCCCGTATTTCTAAAATTGGAGCAGTGATGTTGAATAAAATTTGGTTTTCCAAAATTGATTAGTTTCAGAATAAATTCCCTCCTAGTGAGTTGAAGAGTTGTTTTTAGTGAAAAAATATGATACTTTCCTATAGCAGATTTTGAAACAAAACTAAAAAATGCTTGTGCCTGTTTGTTTTCATAAAACACTAATACTCATGGGACTCACTGTGTGATTTTCACTCACGTGTGTCTTTTATTCTATTTTTTTAGGATTCGGAGCTCACAAATCATGTGACCAGAAGACGATACCACAAGATAGGTCTGTAGACTACTTCTTTTGTACATGTACATTATATTATTGCTAGAGGACACATGTTAGTGTACGTTGGACCTTACCTTTTGGGTTGTAGAATATTACAGTATGCCTTTAATATATTAGTATTAGTACTTATTTAGTGTATGTTGGACCTTACCATTTGGATTGTAGAATATTATAGTATGCCTTTAATATATCAGTATTAGTACTTATTTAGTGTATGTTGGACCTTACGTTTTGGGTTGTAGAATATTATAGTATGCCTTTAATATATCAGTATTAGTACTTATTTTGTCCATATTAGTTCTGTTAGTTATAAAGACCCCTTGTTTGGGAAACCAGACGGGGCGACTCCCAAACTTATCACACGCTTCCGATATTATTTCTATTAGGGGTGTTACATGCACCATGTTCCTTTTTAGCATTATTATTAACATAAAAGGTTGAAAACATGACCAAAGAAATCTAGATTCATAATAATACCTTTACTTAATAATCCTGATATTTCTTGTTTACAATATTCAAGAAGTTCTTGATTCATTTGGATAGATCTTGCTTTGGTCGCTGTCATACCTTCATTAAAGTTGTCTATATAGGGTAGGCTTACTACATACTTTTTGCTATTCCAAAAGATAGTAGGTATCTTAGAACAAATATGGCTTCAATCACTTTTCATGCAAAATTATGAGAATATACTTTATTATGCATAATAACAAATATTCATAAATCACTTATGTAAATATATTGAAATACTTTTTTATGATTCATTTTATGTCTCGGATGGGTGATGCGTAAATTTTGGGTATATAAAATCATCCATTTTAAATCTATCACTTAATCAAGTTTTAATTAAAACATTAATCCCAAATATACATATGAGCAAATATACTCATCGCAAATATAGTACATGGAATTAACAAGTATCGATCCTCAAAAGAACAAGTACACACTAATCACTTTTCTTTCATTATTTAACCGATTCAAATAAAGTAATAAAGAAATCAAAATAAAAAAATAATATATATATATATATATATATAGATATATATTTATATAACTCATGGAGAGAAAAACATATAATTAAATAATTATTCTCAAAAGCATGACATGAATTATTTAACACTTATCATAACAAATTATTTTCTTAGCATCATGAAGAAAAATAAAGTAAACTTCAATCGTTTCCCAAGTCATGAATCTACTTATATAAACTTCACTTCTTTCCCAATCTATGGAATTACTATTTCTTAATTAAATTAGTCGATTTCCCAATCAAACCAACATAACCAAAAGATGCATTAAACACAATTCATTATAAACATAAAATTAGCTAATAACTCTATACTCTAGGCAAAATTAACTAACCTTTGATTATTTAAGTTCTTTGGTCTTAACTTCGTTTCCCAAGTCCATTAAGATTTAACAAATATGTAGCATTGATTAAATAAAGCTTAATCTAACTTCGTTTCCTAAGTCTATTAGATATAAATCTAATTCCATCAACTTATAAAATTAAGTAATCAAACACTAAAGAAAATAATTAATTAATCAAAGAACTAAATTAACTCAAAATCATAAATTTAAGAATAATATCCAAATACAATAAAAGAATTAAAATCATCATTGATAAAAAAAAAAGAAAACAAAGGAAATAGATAAATACTCATAGACAAGTCTTTCAATCTCCAATGAAAACTCCTCCAAGAATTAATGCTCCTTGAATAATTTCTCTAGAGAAAATATTGGTGATGCACTCTAAAAAATATATTTAAGTCCTACATTGTGCACCCCCTTTTTTGAAGGTAAATAGCCTTTATTTATAGGCTTACAAAGTTTCAAAAAGAATCCTAAGTAAAGAAGAAGTAATGTCCTAAAAAATCTAATACAAAAAAGGAACAGTAATTGTCCAAATAAAATCTAAATAAAAACTAAATAAAGGAAGAAGTCCACCACCTTAATTACTAAATTGAGAATTGAATTGGAAATCAATTGGACTTGATTTTGTCTTTGAAATTCCTTCTTGTCGTTTTGTACTGAAGACATTCTTATCTTGAATTGAAATTGTCCAAGCCGTTTTCTACAATTGAGCCAGCCAAAATCTTTATTTTTGTTTTGCATTGACTCAATTGAGCCCCGCCCGAAATTGCATTTTCTTCTTGCATTGGCTCAATTGACCCGCAACCCAAGCCATATGCAGTTGCCGATTTTCTTTGTTTTTCTTGCGTAGCCGACGAGCCATCAAAGCCACACGAACTCTTCCTCTTTTCTTTGTTGACCTTTTCGTTGAGTGCGGGCCCACCGAATTTGTTTCTTTTCTTCTCCTGCTGTTGCATCGGCTCAATTGAGCCGTTTTCCTTACATCGGCTCAATTGAGCCGCAAACCATCCAAAATCTAATTTCTTTCTTTTGTCAGCCGCTTTTGTTGACTTTTCCTTGGCCCACCGAAATTCATTTCTTTGTTGCTGTTGCTTTTGTTCTTCTCCGTTTTGTTTCTTTTTGGTGAAGCCGTGAGTGAGCCATGCGTGAGCCTTGAGCCATTTTTCTCCTTTTCAATTCCAATTTCCGATTGTTCTGTTTCTTCTATTTCTTTTCGCTTTTCTCTGTTACGCTAGTACAAGACCGGCGCCAGGTCCACTTTCTGGGCTTGGTGTTGGGTTTGTACTGAAAAACATACAATTAACTCCAAATTTTATCTATTTTTGTATAAAATTACAGAAAAGTATTTTTATAAGGAAAATATCAAATAGGAAGGAATACGACTAGTTATTGTATTAAAAGTGTCTTAAATTAGCCTCAAATAACTAGAATATCAATAGGGAATTAATTATCAATAAGTGATTTATGCATTTATTTAGTGAAAAACATTATTTGTTTTAGCAAATGTGAGAAATCGACTTTATAAAGGATATAATGTTGATTTTTATTAAATAAAATCCTATTTAAATATTTTGACTATTTTAATTTGTGAGTTTAATTAATTTTGACTACTAATTGACCAATATTTTGAATTCTTTGAACCTTTTAACTATTATGTGGTCTTTTTTACTTAAAACGAACCATTTGAACCTTAGCTATTATTTTTATATAAGACTAATTTTTTATTCATTTTCTTCTAGTAGTGCCTTGAAAATGTAAAAAGACTATCATATCCCTCCTTGTAGCAACCCCAGCCTTGCCATTGGAGTGTTTTAATCTCAACTCTAAATTTTTATTAAATCCTAGTCATTAAAAATTTCTTCTAAAACAAGCTATTCAATTCTAAACATGCGTTTAACATTTAAAAGCCAAAAATTCCCAAAATTCAGTACATAAGTTTCAGCCACTTCACACACTACACCCACTAAACTTGTTCTTGCTCTCTTTTCTCTCGTCCTTCAATCACCATTCTCTCCCCCCTTTGTTCTTTGACTTTCTTCACTTAAACCTTTTGATTTGTTACTAAATTATTCAAGATCAAAATGTTTTGAAGTTGCTAATTGAAGTATTTATAAGTGTTCTTCAAGTGGGTAACTGGTTTGAACTTATCTCTCTCATTAATTTATGTTTTATATGAGAAGCCATGATTGGGCAGATTTGGTGTTCATGAAGAGAATTGATTTTATGGTGATGTTGATGTAAGGGAGATGGAGTGAATTTGATGTTAATATGATGTATTGATGTTGTGTGTATGGATTTGAAGTGATTGGGGATGAATTGATGGAGGATTGATGTTGGATTTGTGCTTGGGAGTTGAGATTATATGATCTGTGGAGTTTTGCTTACGGTACCAAACATTTTTGTTAAGGCTAATGCCATAATCTATTTTTACTTGAAGCTACTACATCTCATGAGTATTTTTCCATTAGAATAATGTTAATTGCTTATTTAGTTGATTTTATATGATTTTTCAAATTTATATTGTACATTGATTGCCGAGGCTAATTTTTCTGTAGCTTTGTGCCCACAATTTAACTCTTTTTCCTTTGAATTTTAAACTAAAAATTTTTATACATAAAACTAAATTATTTTGGAAGTAATTAGCCATTAGAGTCACATGATTTGGCTAAGTGGTTTTCTCTCAGTAATTTTTACAATATTGTTGCCAAAATAGAGTATTACTGTTACCATTGCATTGCTGTAACTTTAAGTATTTAATTAATATAGTTAGACACCTTAGATTTTGCTGAAATTTTTATAGTTCCACATATTGAAGTTATATTTTTAAATTTTTTATGGCATTTTGAGTTGATTTGATTGTACCAAAATGCACTTTGTTCAGCTCCGTTTTGACTAAAATACTGATTTTATTAAACTTTGAGAAAAATATGATTTAGCTATTTAATTTTCCCCTTATCAATTTGATTTGTTATAACATTGATATAGGAATGTTATGATGCGATTAATTCAGTACTTTGAAACTTATATGACTATATAATTGCATTGAGATTTTAAATGTTAACTATATTATGTTTGATACTTAACTAATGTGATCATACTTTGTGTAATTAAATGTTATTTGTACTGATGTGAATTTGCTGAGTATAATTATGCCATAATTACTTATTTATTTGAGTTTGAAGTATGAAGATTGTTTGTTGTTTGATTGGAGATTGGTGAGAGTTAGATTGTGAGATTAGGATTAGTTAAGTTCATGATTATTATAAAGGAATTCTATTAAGTGTAGGGTTTATTATAGGAAATTGATATTTATTTATTTGTATGCTAGAGTTTTTTGGTGATCAAGGATATAATCCCCAAATCTAAGTTGGAATTTTCTATACCTTGCTTGGACTTAAGGTAATTCCCCACATTTCATGATTTCCTAAATATAGGAATGCATGTGAAATATTTCAATCTTGATAAATGCTTTAGTTGTATAAATATTTATTTCCAAATTTATTATTTGTGAAATAAAATGTTTATTTATTTAAGAAATATTGATTTATAAATGATCTATTTATGTAAGTGATATTTTGTCAAATATTGTTACATGACCCTTGTTTTGAGAAATTATTTATATTGAGCATGTCGTTTTTTTGTGTAACAAATGGTGAATTATTATTTATGTAATATGTAACTATGTTTTATTTATAGGAAATTGCATTATCATGATATGTTGGCTATAAAAGCTTGCATTAATTCTATTGAGCATATAGAATTGTGAATTCTCCTGCATAAATAAATTGAACTATTATTTTCATATAACATGAAATAGCCTTATGGTATAAATAAGCTATGTATTTATGAAATCTTGAAATGTTTATGAAACCTTGGAACATTTATGAAACTTTGGGATATTTATGAAATCTTAGGATGTTTGTGAAACCTTGGGTAAAAAAATATCTTTCGAAGTGATTTTGAAATCGTTGAATAGATAAAGTTATTTTTGAATCTATTGAGTATATTATTAAACTTGGGAGTATTTTTGTATATCAAGTATTTTCAGAAATGTTTTTGAAATCTTTTGCAAAGGTATTGAGCTTGTTTTCTAAAAAGCATTGCGTTGATCTATTCATAAGGCTATGTGCCGTGTTGATTCATGAGTACTCGATGAGATTTTGCACTTATACTAGCTTGCGCAAGTTTGATGACGCTATTCAGTTGGTGGCCACCTCCGAACTGTGGTCTCTTTCTTTCCGGGGTATCAGTATTTGATGTTCAATCATCCTTAACTAGTAACACATTTTCAAACATGTAAAAATGGAGGTTAGATGTGAGACGACAGTGCGGTGTTGGAAGTATGTACCTATAATGGTACGTATCTATGCGATATGGTTGGGATTGCGATGTGCTTTGTCCATCATTTATGTACCTAAAATAGTACGGTATCTTGGTAATACAGATTATGTACCTGTAATGGTACAATATGTTGATGATACAGTAATATGATTGATTATAGTAGCATGAATGCACTGAGTTAATCAAATGTTTATATTATTGATAGGATGACATTTTGTTGGCAGTTGACGTGAGATCGCAATGCGTAAATTGAATTTTGATATGCAATATTCGAAACGTAGATTTTGAAATATATGTTGTTATATTTGATTGTGTGTTGTGATCATGCTAGTAAAGATTAATACGGTAATATGAATAATGTGAAAAACCATGTTCTTGAGAAATGATCTCTTTTTTGAAAATAAAGTGAATGATGTATATATCTTGGTCATTGAAATCTCTCATGGATTATCCTGTGTATTATTTCACTACAAGAAAATGTTACATTGGTGACAATTCTTCAGCTAGGAAAGATTTTTGCTCGCTAAAAGTACCATTTAGCGAGGAATTTTTTTTTTCAACAACGAAAACTTTTTGTTGCTATTGATTATGATCTTTGGTGACAAAATTTTTATTTCCTAGCTAAAAGTGATGGCTTTAGCTAGGAAATAAGTGTCTTAGCGAGGAAAATTTAAATTTCCTTGCTAATGATATATTATCAACGATGAAAATTCATTTCTTAACTAGATTTTCCTCACTAATAATGCATTATCAACAATGAAAATTCATTTCCTAATTAAAAATAATGACTTTATCATTATTAACTATACTTTTAGTGACAAAATTTGTGTTTCCTAAGTAATATATGTCTTTAAATTTTTAAATATTTACAACATAACTCCAAAAATTTTGTAAATTAATCTTTAAATTTTGTATAGTTACAAAATAACCTCAAAAATTTGTAAATTGACCCTAAATTTTAGAATATTCACAATATGACACTAAATAATTCTACAAATTGATCCCTAAATTTTTTAATATATAAAACATGACCCCAAGTTTTACAAATCGGTCCCTCAATTTTGTAAAATTATAAAATGATGGCAAAAAATTTATAAATTAGTCATTAAATTTTGGAATATTTAAAATATAATTTCAAAATTTTAACAAATTAGTCCCTAAATTTTTAAATATTTGTATATATACATTAGGTTTTGAGCATTTTTATAAAGATTATGCAAGATTATGGGGCAAAACATATCCGATTACCTTCAAATTTGGTCATAACATGTTTTAAGTAATTTTAACAAATCTAACTGTTGGATCATTAATTTGATAAGTCTATGTTCATTAATGCATTAGGTTTTGGGCATTGTTATAGAGATTGTTTTAGATTATGTGGCAAAAGATATTCGATTACCTTTAAATTTGGTCATAATACTTTTTTTTAACAATTTTATCAAATTTGACGATTGGATCATTAATTTGATACGCCTATCTTTGTAAATGTGTTAGGTTTTTTGTTTTTTATAGAGATTATATAAGATTCTGTGGCAAGACATATTTGATTACATTTAAATTTGGTCATAATACGTTTTTTAGCGATTTCATCAAATTTAACGTTTGGATCATTAATTTAATATGCTTATCTTTGTAAATGTGTTAGGTTTTAGTCTTTTTATAGAGATTATACTAGATTCCGTGATAAAATATATCCGATTACCTTTAAATTTTGTCATAAAACTTTTTTTTGGCAATTTTATTAAATCTAACAGTTGAATCATTAATTTGATATGTCTATTTTTGTAAATGTGTAAGGTTTTGGGAATTTTTATAGAGATTATGTTAGATTATGTGCCAAAACATATCCAATTACCTTTAAATTTGGCTATAATACTTTTTTTTTAGCGATTTTATTAAATCTAATAGTTAGATCATTAATTTGGTATACCTATACTTGTAAATGCATTAGGTTTCGAACATTTTTATAAAGATTATGCTAGATTATGCGGCATAATATATCCGATTACCTTCAAATTTGGTTTAGTACTTTTGTTTTAGTTAATTTTATCAAATCTAACGGTTGGATCATTAATATGATACATATATCTTTCTAAATATGTTAGGTTTTCAACATTTTTATAGATACTATTCTAAATTCTGTGGAAAAATTATTCGATTACCTTTAAATTTGATCATAATACTCTTTTTAGTAATTTTATCAAATTTTATGGTTAGATCATTAGATTGACATGCCTATCTTTGTAAATGTGTTAGGTTTTTAGCATTTTTATTGAGATTATACTAGAGTTTGTGGCAAAACATATCCAATTATCTTCAAATTTGGTCAAATTACTTTTTTTTAATAGTAATTTTAGCACATCAAATGTTTAGATTGTAAATTTAATAAAGCGTTTATTTTTTCTGTGAGTATTTATATGTATAAACACATATAAAAATAAGTATTGTGTGTGTGTGTGTGTGTGTGTGTGTGAGAGAGAGAGAGAGAGAGAGAGAGAGAGAGAGAGAGAGAGAGAGAGAGAGAGAGAGAGAGTTGTGTATATATGTTTATTTAGAGGGGGTGCCCTTTTAGACTTATACAAAAGATATAGAAACAAGATAGAAAATAAGATTTCTAACTATATATATATGTGTGTGTGTGTGTGTATGTTAGTATGTTTCTATGTAAGAAAAGAAGTAAAAAACGCTATGGGGATATGGAAAAAAGAAAGAAGAAGTACCAAAACAAGAGAACAAAAGGTGTAGGCTAGATGACAAAAAATATAAGCAAAGGTAAAAAAGTTGTAGGAATATAAAATCAAGAAATAAAAGATATATATATATATATATATATATATATATATATATATATATATAAGGAGCTATATATACAAAGGATAGATAAAGAAGTTATATATGCAAGACTTGAGCAAAACGCTCTTACGGGAAGCAAAAAGAAAGCAAATGAAGAAAAGGTGTCATAAAAATGACAAGGGTGCAAAAGTTATATGTAAGTAATTTATATGTATACCCAAAAGTACGGGAGATGAGAAAATGCAAAGAGCAAGGACTAATGACAAAAAACTAGCAAATGTGGGGTCATACGGACCCTCTTATTTTATATATATATATATATATATATATATATATATATATATATATATATATAAGGGTTCTAAATTAGATATTTGTTCAAAGTTCAAATATTTATTGCTAGATGAGATCTTTTTTAGCTTGGTTAGTATGTAACAAATAAGACTAAGGTCTATAGTGCAAGATTTGTTATTCTACAATATCAAGATATGTTTCACATTGTTCAATTGTTTCTAAAGAGTCTACAATTCTTTTAAAGTAATGGTAAGTTCCAAGAGTGAGTACGTCTAGTAAAACAAGGGAATACTGAACTGATTCTGAAATCAATAGGATTATGAAGGAATAAGAAAAGAGTTTGGAGACCTACCTAATAGTATATTCAGTTATCCTTTCATTTACCGAGATTGTTCATGCCTCTTTCCCTGATTTGCCTTTCACGCCTCTCCAATGGCTTCACGGCTGAACAGGTACTTTAGCTCTTTTGCCTATGGCTAACTACGTGTAGTGAAAAACTTTGGTGGTTATCTCTACTCATTTTCTTACCCTTAGTTGTTGGAAATTTAGAAACTAAGCATTGCTACTGAAACAAGTATTTACAAAGAGAAAGTTTATTCACAATAGTGAGGGTTGCTCACTGAAAGAGTTACAATTTCTATCAGAGTATCGTTTCTAGAATTCATCGTATGCCTTTTAGCATAGTTGTTAGCATGGTTCTCAACATTCATTAAAGTTGTTAGCATGATTTATTTGGATAGGCCTTGCTTTAGTGACTATCATACTTTCATTAAAGTTGTCTATATATGGTAGGCTTACTACATGCTTTTTTCTAAGGTATCTCTGAACGTATATGAATTTTAATCTATTTTCAGACAGATTTTATCTTATCTTGAATTTCACGTGATTCTAACTATTCTTGGATTTTTTTTATACTTTTAAATTTTCTTTTAAAAAGTTGATTTGATTTTGTCAGAGAAATATTTTCCTTTTTAAAGTATTGATATCTTTACTTTGTGGACTTTATAGAAAAGGAAAAGTCACTCGAAGGGATCCTATGTTAGTATGTACTTCATGTCGATCTACTTCAAAAGGATATATTTGGGCTAAAAAGGGAGTTCCTAGTATTATTTTTTCATTTAAATATTTGATTAAAATAAAATAATTAACAAAGTGAAATCGATAATTGCAAATATGAGCATTAGAAAGTTGATAATTAATTTGGAGTTGCCTACCAGAGGCTAAGTATAATTTAGTAGTGGTTTTCTCATGATATTTTGTAGGAATTAAACATTCTTGAATACAAGTTTGATATGTTCATGAGTTCAATAAAGCTGTTGTTTTAATAACAAAATCCTCTATTTTGAGATTAACAGGAATATACCATATTTGAAAAGTAGTTTGAGAAATTGCAGAAATATATTCTTATTTTTTGTTATCTTCAATTGATTGAGTAGTTTCAAGAATTGTACAATCTAATACTGGTTTTTCTATTTTTAAATGAAGAGATCAATATTAATGTTGTTAATTTCTATGATTCTTTGTTCATTTTGGTCTGTTAAATGTTTAAGTTCTTGTTTTGACAATTAATTTCTGTATTAAAATCTGATAAAGAAATTGCACTTCTTCTTTTTCTTTTTTTTTGAATCTACTAAAACATTTTTAAGACCATGAGGTTCTACATGTTGTTTGGGGTCTAGAAGTATGTCTTTTACTTTAAGTAAATATTCTCTTTTAACTATTTTGTCTTGAATATGATCTAAAGGTTCAAAAAATAATTCTTTATTGGTTTTAGTAATGACATTTACTCTACTTCAACTAATCATATTAATTTCTCCAATTGTACAGGTACAAATTGTAATTAATACCCTGTATTTTAATTTTGACTGGCTACTACTTTTAATAGAACAATCATTTGTATTAGTAGCCAAAACAAAAGATGATCATTGTAATGAGAAGAATATTTCAGTGCAATAAAAATATATGGGGACCCAAATGTAAATTTGAATTTGTACTACCCATACCTTAAATTTTTGAAGGCTACTACTTTTAATAAAGTAAGAGCTTGGGGGTACACTTAGAACAAAAATTGATCAATGCGAAGAGACTAGCATTTCTGTGCAAATTAGAATATTCTGTGTTTAGGGGGCATTTTGTAATTTTGACCGCAAATTTTACAAAATTGAGAAAGAATTGAAAATTTTGAATGTTACTATTGAATTCAGTGGAATTTATAGAATTTATTGGCGAAATAAATATTTTTTTATTTTGATCTCGATTTTGATGATTTCTAAGAAAAATTAAAAATGTGGTTGAAAATTTGAACGTGTGGCTTCTTGTGATTGGTGGCCAAGAACATGTGTCAAAATATGAGAGGATGCATGAAATATTCATGTATGCAAAGATTCTAAAATAAGTTTTGTAAAATAATTAAAAAATATGCGAAAAATTGAGCAAGCTTCATGTGTAAAGTAGCCACCATGCATTTAATGAAACAAAATGTTATTGGTCTTCATTTGAACCATGAATGGCGGTGTATTGAGGCTGAGAACCGTCCAAGAGTATAAAAGAAGAAGGAAGGAAGAAATAAGGAAGAAAAGGAAAGGAAAAATCAAGGAAAATAGAAAAAAGTGAGAGAGAAAAAGTGTGTGTGTTTCTTGGTGTGTTCTTGGAGTAAGATCAAGCTAAAACATCCTACATACAAGGTGAAGGCTTATACTTCAAGAATTAAAGTTTTAGATTTTATTACGGTGATAATTTTGGTATAAGTTTTAACATGAAAACATGAGATTTATGGTTGTGATTTAGATCAAAAGTGAACTATGTGAACTTTTGTGTGTGCAAGTGTGTGTGTTGGTTGGAAGAAGGTTTTATATGCTGTGTTTTATGTGGTGGATAAATGTATTTGATTAGTGATTTAAGTGGTTATACATGGTTAATGAAAAAGTGGTGAAAATTGGAAAAAGAAAGCTTTAACGGAAATAAAACTATAGCTACTTTAGTTTATGTTGGTGATCACATATCTATTGTTCAAAACTTAAATTTGGTGACTTGTTGGGTCTGAAAAAATGAAGAATTAAAGATGTTTTGATGGGGAATAAGGTGGATTTAAAGGTTGTATAGATGTTATAAAGGAAGGAGAACAAGATGGTAATATTATTTTGTGAAAATGGAATTAGTACAATGAAAGTTCTGGGATATTTTTGGCCCAGTAGTTTCTGGAAGGTTTGGAGGAAGTGGAAAAAGAATCAATAGAAGCTTATTTCAAGGTCTAATGAGCTTTTTGATATAAAATGGAGCCCGATCGGAGTTGTAGATCAAAAGTTATGCACAAAACAAAATGGTGTGTTTAACGGGAAAAATGTAGATTTTTAGTTTTGGATGTAAGGGAACTCTAAGGAATTGTTTGCATGACTTTGAAAATAAAAATGATGGGTACATGAAGAAGATTTCATGTTCACGAAGAAAAGAAAATGTAGAAACTGGAAATGGAAAAATTGAGAGTGTAATACACATATACGTAAACGTTTTGCTTAAAGAAGGAAAAATGAAGAAATAAGGAAAATGAGGAATTTCCTTATGTTTGTGTTGACTAAGTATTTGTTTGAACCTTAGCAAATCAAACTAAAGACAAAATAATGTTTAATGTTGGTTATTTACATTAAACAATTGGCAACAGGTTAGGTACGACATTCGAACAACATAAGCTATTTAGGACACGAGGTGAGTCCTATTGGATTTCTAAACTTTTTAAATGCTGGTATGCTTTCCCTTTCTAAAATAACACATTAAGTACCATTTTGAAATCCCTGGTTTGATTTAAGATTTTTCTGAGCAAGAAAATAGTATTTTGGCATGTTGAGTTGGCATGAATATCATAATTGGCTTAGAAACCTTAAAGGATGACAAAAGCCTGTATTTTGTAAATTTAATCCTTTTGGGATTAAATAAATGGTATTTTTGAAATATGGAAATCTTTGATTCGAAAAACGACTGGAATGCCCTTATTGGTATATTTTATGGAAGCATAATTGGGAACTTTGAATCTAATCCTCTTCTAGGGTTAGAATTCTGAAAATCTTGAACAAAATTTCTTTTGAAATTGGGTATGGGTAAAATGACCCGGATATCCTTATTAGAACATTTTATGATGTGAAAAGGACTTTTTATCCTTTTTTGCTATGGATTTTGGAAACAAACTCTCGGCATGAGATCAATATTTGAAAAATAATATTTTGGCCCCAAAAAATGTTTTATTGGTATTCCTTCGGAAATGGATATCTATCTAGCCTTGTGAGCCACTGGAATTGGTACTGGTCTTGTGAACCAGTAGAAACATTGAGTACTCAGTAAGGACTTTGATATTTTTACTAGCTCATGTTAAAGATAGATGACCCCAAGTAGCCTGACTAGTTTTAGCAATTGTCTTACTCCAAATAGGGCGACAGGACATTGAGATGAGTTATCCTGACTAGCTGTTTAGTGCCTAACAATTGTCGTGCCTTGTGTGCATTTTGATTTAGGTTGTTCACGGGTTGGGCCAGACACCTTGTTGTTCAACCCCTTACTACCTCGATGGTGATTGACGTCAGGATTGAGACCCCTAGACTTACGGTAGCAAGTAAAACATTATGAATTACTTGGTGTTGTGCTTGTATGCACTTACCCTTCGGACAATACACAGTTGAGTACTATAGGCTTGTGTCCTTAGTATAACAAGATTGTAATGTCGAAGCGAAGCCTTGTGAGCTTTGCACGCAGGTCGACTTTCTGTTGAGAGAAGTGCTTGCATTTTGGAAATTGGGGCAATAGCTATGAAATCAAATACGATTTTTCCAAATATGTTTGAAATTGAAATAAACTCCCTCCTAGTGAGTGGTAGAGTTGTTTTCAGTGGAAAACTATAATATTTTTCCTGTGATCAATCTTTGAATAAAATTCAAAAATACTTGTCTCAATTTGTTTTATAAAGCACAAGCACACACTTGGGACTCATTGGGTGATTCTCACTCACACGTCTTTTATCTTATTTTAGGACTCGAAGCTGAGCAGTTGCAAGGATAGAAGTGATACCACAGTATAGGTCTGGTTACTTCCATTTTTGTTTATGTATTTTATATTACTGATGTAGTATTGATAACCGGATACATGGGACCTCATTTTTAGTATATTACATTATACTTATATGGTTATATTATATCAATCTGGGCTTTGTTTACTTATCAGTTATTATTGTTATAAAGAACTCTTGTCTGGCAACTGAACGGGGCGACACCAATTGTAACACCCCTACCATAAATAGCAACATAAGTATACTATAAATCGGGTGTCGCCCCGTCTAGTTACTCGAACAAGGGATCTTTAGAACGATGACAATTGATAAATAAATAAAGCCCAGACTGATATAATATAACCATACGAGTATGATGTAACATATCAAGAGTGAGGTCCCATACATCCGGTAATCAGTGCTACATCAGTAATGTAAAATACATAAGCAAAAGAGGAAGTAACTAGACCTATACTGTGGTATCACTTCTATCCTTGCAACTGCTCAGCTTCAGGTCCTAAAATAAGATAAAAGACACGTGTGAATGAAAATCACCTAGTGAGTCCCAAGTGTGTACTAGTGCTTTATAAAATAAACTGACACTAGTATTTTTGAATTTTATTCAAAAATCGATCACAGGAAAAATATTATAATTTTTCACTGGAAACAACTTTACCGCTTACTAGGAGGGAGTTTGTGTCAATTTCAAATATATTTGGAAAAATTGTATTTGAATACACAGTCCTTACCCTAATTTCCAAAATGCAAGCACTTTTCTCAACAGAAGATCGACTTGTATGCAAACCTCATAAGGCTTCACCTTCGACATCACAGACTTATTGTACTGAGGACACAAACCTATAGTACTCAACTATGCATTGTCCAAAGAGTAAGTGCATACAAGCACAATACCAAGTAATTCAAAATGTTGTACTTGCTACCGCAAGCCTAGGGGTTCCAATCTGATGTTAATCACCATCGAGGTAGCAAGGGGTTGAATAATGCCAAGTGTCCGACCTAGTTTATGAACAACCTAAATTAAAGTGCACACAAGGCACGACAATTACCAGGCTCTAAACGACTAGCCATGACAACTCATCTCAATGCCCTGTTGCCCTGTTTGGAGTAAGACGATCCCCAGAACTAGACAGGTTATTTGGAGTTGTCTATCTCTAATATGAGCTAATACAAAGACCAAAGTTCTTACTGAGTACTCAATATTTCCACTGGTTCACAAGAGCAGTACCATTTTCACTGGCTCACAAGGCCAAATAAATATCTATTCTTGAAGGAATACTAATAAAATATTTTTCGAGGCCAAAATATCATTTTCCAAAGATTGATCTCATGCCGAGAAATTGTTTCCAAAATCCGCAGTGAAAAAAGATAAAAAAATCCTTTTCGCATCATAAAATGTTCTAATAAGGGTATCTGGGTCATTTTACCCATACCCAATTTCAAAAGGAAATTTGTTCAAGATTTTCAGAATTCTAACCCTAGAAGAGGATTAGATTCAAATTTTCCAATTATGCTTCCATAAAATATACCAATAAGGGCATTCCGCCCGTTTTTTGAATACTCGATATCAAAGATTACCATATTTCGAAAATCCCATTTATTTAATCCCAAAAGGATTAAATTTACAAAATACAGGCTTTTGTCATCCTTTAAGGTTTCTAAGCCAATTATGATATTCATGCCAGTTCAACATGGCAAAACACTATTTTCTTGCTTCAAAAAACCTTAAATCAAACCAGGGATTTCAAAAGGATACATAATGTGTTATTTCACAAAAGGAAAGCATACTAGCATTTTAAAAGTTTAGAAATCCAAAGGGACTCAGCTTGTGTCCTACATAGCTTATATTGTTTGAATATCATACTTAACTCATTACCAATGGTTTAATGTAAATAACCTACATTAAACGTCATTTTGTATTTAGTTTGATTTGCTAAGGTTCAAACCAATGCTTAGTCAACACAAACGTAAGGAAATCTCAGAATTTATGGTAGCTTCCCCATCGCCAATCGTTTAATGTAAATAACCTACATTAAATGTCATTTTGTATTTAGTTTGATTTGCTAAGGTTCAAACCAATACTTAGTCAACATAAACATAAAGAAATTCCTCATTTTCCTTATTTTTTCATTTTTCCTTCTTTGAGCAAAACGTGCACGTATACGTATATTACACGTTCTATTCTTCCATTTTCCATTTCTATATTTTCTTTTCTTCGTGAACATGAAATCTTCTTCTTGTATCCACCATTTTTATTCCCAAAATCATGCAAACAATTCCTTAGAGTTCACTTACATCCAAAACTAAAATTCTGCACTTTTCCCGTTAAACACAATATTTTGTTTTGTGCATAACTTTTGATCTACAACTCCGATCAGGCTCCATTTTATGTAAAATGCTCGTTAGACCTTGAACTAAGCTTCTATGGATTCTTTTTCCACTTTCTCCAAACCGTCGAGAAACTACTGAGCCAAAAAGATCCCCAAATTTTTATTGTACTAATTTCATTTTTACAAAATAATATTACCATCTTGTTCTCAGAATTTGTGGCTTGATGTTTAACTTGCCAACAAGTGAAAGCTGATCAACAACGACCTGGAGAACAAGATGGTAATGTTATTTTGTGAAAATGAATTAGGGAAATGAAAATGCTGGAATATTTTCGGCCCAGTTGTTTTTGGACGGCTTGGAGGAAGTGGAAAAATAATCCATAGGAGCTTAGTTCAAGGTCTAACGAGCGTTTTGATATAAAATGGAACCCGATTGGAGTTGTAGATCAAATGTTGTGCACAAAACAAAATGGAGTGTTTAACGGGAAAAAAATGCAGAATTTTAGTTTTGATGTAAGTGAACTTTAAGGAATTTCTGGCATGGCTTTGGGAATGAAAATGGTGGGAAACATGAAGAAGATTTCATGTTCATGAAGAAAGAAAATATAGAAAAGGGAAATGGAAGAATTGAGCATGTAATATATGTATACGTACGTGTTTTACTCAACGAAGGAAAAATGAAGAGATAAGAAAATAAAGGATTTCCTTATATTTGTATTGACCAAGTATTAGTATGAACCTTAGAAAACCAAACTAAGTATAACATGATGTTTAATGTAGGTTATTCGCGTTAAACAGTTAGCGACGGGTTAAGTACAATATTCAAACGACATAAGCTATTTAGGATGCGAGGTGAGTCCCATTGGATTTCTAAACTTTTAAATGCTAGTATGCTTTACTGTTCATGAAATAACATATTTCGTATCATTTTGGAATCCATGGTTTTATTTAAGGTTTTTCTGAGCAAAAAAAATAGTGTTTTTCCATGTTGAGCTGGCATGAATATCATAATCGGCTTGGAAACCTTACAGGATAACAAAAGTATGTATTTTGTAATTTAATCCTATGTGATCGTAATATACCATTAGGCATAAAGGGAAAGTTCTATAGAACAACTGTAAGACCTGCTTTGTTATATGGCATGGAATATTAGATAGTTAAAATGTATCATGTTCACAAAATGAAAGTAGCTAAGATGCGTATATTACAGTGGATATGTGGATATACTAGAAAGGATAGAGTAAAAAATGAGACCATTAGAGAAAAGGTGAGAGTGGCATCTATTGAGGAAAAGATGAGAAAAGGCCAACTGCGTTGGTTTGGCCATGTACAGAGAAGACCGAGAGATGCTCCTATTAGGAGGATGGAGGGAGGGAGGCATGATAGGTTAGACAGAGGTAGAGGAAGGCTTAAATGACATGGATAGAGGTGATTATGAGAGATATGTCTTTGTTAGATTTAAATGAGACTATGACAGTCGATAGAAAGAAGTGAAGAGAGAGGATTCATGTGGATGACCACACATTGCCTGGTATTGGTTCATGTAGCTGACTCCAAATTTCTTGGGACTAAGGCTTAGTTGTTTGTTGTTGTTGTTTGTTATTGTTGTTGTTAGGATTAAATAATCGAGATTTTTGAAATATAGTAATTTTTGGTTTGGGGTATTTAAAAAATGATTGGAATGCCCTTATTGGAATATTTTATGGAAGCATAACTGGAAGTTTTGAATCTAATCCTCTTCTAGGGTTAGAATTTTAGAATTCTTGATCAAAATTCTTTTTGGAAACAGGTATGGATAAAATGACCTGGCCCTTCTTGGAACATTTGATGATGCGAAAAGGACTTTTATCCTTTTTTGCTATAGATTCTGGAAATGATCCCTTAGTATGAGATTAAACTTTGAAAAATGATATTTTGGCCCCCAAAAATGTTTTATTGGTATTCCTTCGGGAATGGATATTATCTGGCCTTGTGAGCCAGTGGAATTGGTACTGGTCTTGTGAACCAATGAAAACATTGAGTACTTAGTAAGGACTTTGATCGTTATACTAATTCATGTTAGAGATAGATGACCCTAAGTAACCTAGCTAATTTTGGGGATTGTCTTACTTCAAACAGGGCAATAGGATATTGAAATGAGTCATCCTAGCTAGCCGTTTAGTGCCTGATAGTACCTTGTGTGCACTTTAATTTGGGTTGTTCACAGGTTGAGCCGGACACCTAGCATTGTTCAACCCCTTCCTACCTCAATAGTGATTGACATCAGAATTGGGACCCCTGGGCTTACGGTAGCAAGTAAAACTTTATGAATTACTCAGTATTGTGCTTGTATGCACTTACCCTTTCGATAATACACAGTTGAGTACTATAGGCTTGTGTCTTTAGTACAATAAGACTTTGTTGTTGAAGGTGAAGCCTCGTGAGCTTTGCACGTGAGCCGACCTTCTGTTGAGAGAAGTGCCTGCGTTTGGAAATTGGGACAATGACTGTGTAATCAAGTACGGTTTTTCCAAATATGTTTGAAATTGAAACAAACTCCCTCCTAGTGAGCAGTAGAGTTGTTTTCAGTGGAAAATTATAATATTTTTCCCGTGATGAATTTTGAATAAAATTTTAAAATACTTATGTCAACTTGATTTGTAAAGCACTAGCACACACTTGGGACTCACTAGGTGCACCCCATATTTCCATGGCATAGTGGACTATAACTTTTGGGATGGCCCGTCTGATTATTCCGACAAGGGGTCTGTATAACGAATTTCATCCAATAGGCAGTGGAAATTTTTCCAAAATCTTGTCCGTAAAAAGAAATATTTTATGCTTTCCCAGAACAAAATATTATTTTGACTTATAAATAAATGAGAAGAAAGCCTTTTAGATATAGATTTATTCCTAAGAAATATTCATTACTCCAGTGAACCAAATTCCTTATGGAAAACACCATTTCCTAAAGTCTCCAATAATTTTCCCATTAAGAGAAACCAGATTTTTTTAGAAAAGCACAAGTCCATTAACCTTGTTAGATAAAGACTTTAGGCAAATTATTCACTGATCATGAGTAGTTCCATTTTATGAAAAGTTTATATTTTCCATTCAAGCCTTGCATGGCATAATACTAGTTCTTCCTTAGAAAAATCATAAGATTGTTCAGGGAAACCAAAAGGATTAATAGAACATTTCTTTAATAAAACATAATTTCACTAGCATAAAATGGAGTTTATAAAATATGTGAGACTCACCTCGTGTCCTAGCTCAATGTGATGACATATATGGCACTCTTAGTCCTTTACGAAGCTTTGAAGATAAACGACCTATATCGAGAGTCATTCCAAATCTCACTTATTATTTTAAGGTTCGACTAATACAAAACAAATATGAGAATAGAAAATATTCTAGTTTCTTCTTTCTCACGTCTTCTTACCAAAATGAGATAAATACTTGGAATGATTAAAGGCTCATTCCTTCATTTCCCATCTCTTTGTTCAACAAGTATCCAAGGTTTCCCTATATTCTTGTGATCTCTTCTTCATGCATTAATACCAATAGAACAATACTTGGGTTTAGTTTTTGCCAAATAAATTTCTGCATTTCTTCATTCTTGTTACACCTTCTTTGATTTGACATAAATTTTAATTTATAAGTCCTATTAATGTCAAATTTGTTCCAAAATGTCCTCAAGACATTCTTTGATGATTTCCAATTCATGAATCACTGATTTCCCTTCTCATTTCATTCAATTTTGCTGACAACATCTCAGCTTCTCAATTCCGTCACAGTTTTGGCAGCTTGTAGTATTTTTATCATAACTTTTTATTCACAACTCCAAATCAAGTAAAATTCATCTCCAAATAATCCTAAGACATTTAGCTACAAGTTTAAGGTCACCGGGTTCCAAATAAACAAGTCAATTTGTACAGTTTATTTGTTCTTCAAAGCTGCTCTTGATTCCCTTCAAAGTAGAGTTTTTTTTTTTGTTTATTTCTTCACACCATCTATTCTACTTTAATCCTAACAACTATGTAACACTTAAACCATCTTAAGTTCCATAATAATAGCCTTCAATTCTCTGATTTTCAGAGATACTTAGCCCAGCAAAATCATATTTTCCAACATCAAGTTTAACAAGTGCAAATAACAACATTAACAATTCATTTTCTTTATGATTAAGCTAGTTTTCCATCTCATTTCTTACACCTTCTTGTGCAGCCATGAACAACTACCCAAACCACCATAAAAACACATTTATATACCATATAAAACATAGTATATAAACCCTCAAATAAACCGGCACACATATGCACACGCCAATCTTCACAAACATAGAAATCATGCTAGACACACTACAAAAAAAACCAGCAAATACGATGACATCAATTACGACGGACGTAAAACCGTCGTAATTGAGTATCTTTAACAACGGTTAATAAGCCGTCGTATTAGGGCAGTATATACGACGGTTTAACATCAACCATCGTATTAGGTACCCCAAATACAACGGCTGGTCTAAACCGTCGCAACAAGTCGACCTAATACGACGGTTGTTTGAAACCGTCGTATTAGGTCGACTTGTTGTGACGGTTTAGACCAGCCGTCGTATTTGGTTTTAATTAAATTTTGGTTTTTTTTTTGTAAATATCACACTTTAACAATCGTCGTATGAGTTAAATACAGTATTTATTATTACGATTTTATAAGTATTACTAACAAAATGTGATAAAATAAAACAAATAACTTTCAAATTTGGTATAATTAAATTAACTTGTTTTAACTTTATAAATTTATCTAGCTAATACTTAGATCATTAATATAGTAAATAAATTTTAGTTTGCAACTTATGAATTCAATTTTCTTATATATATTTGTATTAAAGATCGAGTTTGAATTTCATTTTGTTAGTTAATTATTCTATGGGGTGTGTGTGTGTGTGTGTATACTTTTATACATTATAACACATGCTTATTAATTAGTAAGTATTAGATTAATATGTTCCTTCCATGCATCGACAAATAATTGTGCTAATTTTCTTTTTAATTTGTCCAAAAATAACTGTCCATTTTAAAAATATGTAGATTGTATTTAATTATAATATTGTGTCTAATTTTACCCTTAGCACAATTTTATAAGGAAGCAATGGACATTTTAATCATTTTTTTATATAATTTCACAATTTATTAAAATGTGTAATTTTTACAATTAAGTCAGTTATTAGTGAACGGATGGAGTACATAATATGAAAAAATTTAATTACAAATATGCATGCGTGTGTATATATCTATGTAGTACATATAATATAATTAATATTGTAGAATTAAAGTTAATGTAATTTTGTGTCATGTTAGTGTGTGTGTGTGTGTGTGTGTGTATAAATTGAAAAGTAATTAATTTTTTAATTTTTTATATCGAATTAAATACGACAGTTAACGTATAATCGTTGTATTAGACAAATTAATACGATGGTTAAAATAACCGTCGTATTAAATTAACCTAATACGACGGTTATACGTTAACAGTCGTATTTACTAAATTTAATACGACGGTTGTTTTAACCGTCGTATTCAGTTGTTATAAATTTCACCTCCCTACCCTCGGCCTCTGTCTTCTTCGTTGAGCTCGTCGCCGCGCGGTTGTCTTCGCTCAGCTCGCTTCTCCGGCAACTCGTCTTCTCTGGCAGGTCGTCTTTGCTCTATCGGGCTGTCTTCTTCTCCGGGCTGTCCTCTTCCTCGTCGCATTTCAGCCGTGCCACACAGCCTCTGCCTCTACATTCAGCCCCAGCTACATATGGTATGTCCTTCAGATCTGACTGCTACTTGTCTATTTCTATCAAGGGTTCTGCGTGAGCTTGAATTGAGTCATGGTGGGTTGTTTTTGAGTACTTGATGGACATTATTGTGCTAGTTGTTTTTGAGCACTGGATTACAATTTAGAGGTTCTGTAATTGTTCCTGTGGATTAATATGGTTGTTCAATACAATGGTAGCATACTGAAGACTGTTAAAGCATGGGTAGTTTTTAAAATCTGGAATAAAGCAACATTTTTAGCATCGACAAGGAGTTCAGACATAACGTTCAATTAATCATTTCTTTCCCATTTCATGTCCTGTTGTGAAAGGATTGCAAAACATTTCTTCCTTTTCTTCTAGCTATTTCCACAGACTGGAGTAAAGCCTGAATCTTTCAAAAGTTTTCTAATGCACTTAAAGCAAGAAAGCAGCAGCAATACGAAAAAGGCTTACACTTTACACTTTACTCATTCAAAAAGAAACGATTACGTCCCACATTGTCAAATATAAGCAGCAATACACATCACTATCCAATGATCGTAAGAATCATAGTACCAACCTTTACAATTTTCAGTCCCAATTTCTGGATAATCTGTTGGAAGAATCAGTGTTCCATAATGTCCAAGATAAAATGCTATGATTGATTAATTCATACTTGGTTAACTATTAATAGCTTTTTTACTTCATGCTAATTCACTAATTTTTCCTTACTTGAAGGAAAAGGAAAAGAATCTAATGGATCATCCATGTATGATCATGCACCTGAGCTGATATACCATAATGGAACTCTTATGAATTTTCAAAGAAGAATTCTTTCACAAGGTGTGAATTTGTTTAGTTTGGTATTATGAGGAAAGCTCGTAGCTTTAAAAGACATTGCAAGGAGTATTTTATGCAAAATTAGGTTCAACATAACTAACTTTACAGGTAAATGAAACATCTCAGCAATAAACATCTCACCAGTCTATGGTTATTCCTGTGGATTACGATTGTTTTTGAGTACTGGATACAATATGGTTGTCTTGCTGCATATTTAGTTCGTTCCAACTGAAGATATGGTTTGTCTTGTAGCTTTGTAACTCTCATGAAGTGATTGATATACATTGACTAAAAAAAAAAAAAAAAATCATGAAGTGATTGATATACATTGACTAAAAATATCAATTGTGCTTTGTTACCTCTTACATATTCATTTGAGGAGTTAGGCGCAAATTAGTATGGAGATTTTACTTAGGTTAGGAATACTAGTTTATTTGCTAGTTACCTATATTTCATTTTTAGCTTATTTGTTTTATAGAGCCAACATATACTTCTCTTAGTATATGTTGGAACTTTACTATACTATTACAAAGTTTTTTATTTGGAAATTGAATGGTCGGATGGTTTTATGAGTTTTTTGTTGGTTGAATTGCATAATTGCGTATTTTGAGGTGGCCTAGTGCCTAGAAAATATTCATTTTATAGGGGAAACTTTGTCAAAATTTTTTCAAATTTTTTTTTCAAAGGATCTGAATAAAATAGTTTTATGAGACATTTTTTTACAAATAATTTTATTTTTTTAAGTAGATAAATTACATAATATCTGGACCAACTAGTTATATACCGTGCATCTCAAAAAGTTAACTTGATCTACCTTAAGAGGCAGAGGATTTTGGAGTTTCAAGACATCTTGATTAGCTAAATCTTTTATTTTCTCTCTTTTGAAAACTCTCAAGGAGTGTATTTATTTATTTTAACTACTACTAAAAATATGTTTATTATTTCCACTACTAAAAAGGAGAATGAACACTAATTTGATGGGGATTGAATATGTTTTTCATAATGAAACTTGTAGGAAACTTGTTTATCATTTGAACACTAATTTGATATCATTTCCCTTCATTTCCATTCATTCTTGAATATGTTTATCATAATGAAACTTGTAGATCGAGTAAAAATATGGATAAATGAATAGGAAGATGGACAGATCGTGGATTGACTTACAAGACCGTTTAGGTGATGAATATAATAAAGGTTTGGATGCCTTTGTAGAATTTGCGTTAAGAGATAAACCTAATGGATCCAAAATCCATTGTCCTTGTATGAAGTGCCAGAATAGGTATCTTTATAGTACAATAGATGTCAAACAGCATTGCCAAATGTGGGGTTTCATGCGTTGGTACAAAAAGTGGAGTGTTCATGGGGAAACATACTTATCTTCTCGCAATATACCTAGCAACATCCATTCGACTGAAAATGAACATGGGGATGATATGGTTGGGATGCTTCAAGATATTAGTGGCATTAGTGACTTCGATAATGCAACTGAAGAGCCTGATGATTTAAGAGAGATACATGAATTGTTGGGAGAGGCTAATATAAAATTGTATCCCGGTTGTACTAAATTTTCTTCACTTTCATTCATTATGAGATTGTTACATTTAAAGGTCCTGAATGGGTGGTCGAACAAGTCAGTTGATATGCTACTTGAGCTTCTAATGGATACTTTTAGTGAGATGGGAGTGAAAATTGCCAAGAATTACTACGAGGCTAGTAAGATAGCGAATATGTTAGGAATGGAATGCAAAGTCTGGGATGCTTATCCAAATAACTGCATACTATACAGAGGGGAAAATGAGGCCGCACAACTTTGTGAGGTATGCAATGCTCCGAGGTACAAGAAAGAGGGTAGTACAGTTGTATGCAAGCATGTTAGGTATTTTCTGTTGACTCTGAGATTGAAGCGATTGTTCATGTCTCGTAAAAATGCATCCCTTATGAGGTGGCATCAGGAATGTCGTGTGAAAGATGGAGTCTACAGACACCCAGATGATTCTAAGGCTTGGAGAAAGTTTGATGGATTGCATTTAGAATTTTCAAATGATTGCCGAAATGTTAGACTTGGATTAGCTTCGGATGGATTTAGTCCGTTTTCAAATATACACATACCACATAGTACTTGGCATGTTGTTTTAATACCATACAATTTGCCACCCTGGCTATGCATGAAGCAACCTTATTTTATTCTGTTAACTCTCATCGATGGCCCGAAGAGTCCGGGAAATAAAATTGACGTATTTTTACAACCAATGATCGAGGACTTGAGTTGAAACAATTGTGGCTTGACAGTGTGCTTACTTATGATGCTGAGGCAAAAGAGATGCTCCGTCTGCGTGCAGCTATTATGTGGACCATAAGTGATTTTTAAGCGTATGGTAATCTCTCTGGCTATAGTGTTCATAACCAGTGAGCTTGTCCGATATGCGGTATCAATTGTTTGTCTTATCGTTTGCCTAATGGTGGTAAATATTGCTTCTTATATCATTGTAGATTTCTTCAACCATCACACAAGCTCTGTAGGGACAAAGTTTCTTTCTATGGTAGAATGGAATTACGACAAGTACCAAAAAGGTGTACGGGGACAGAAATTTTGACACATCTTCAGGGTTGTTTAACAGAATATGTAGTAGATGATATGAGAATTAGAATGCAGACTGACTACGAATGGAAGTTTGGCATAAATTCTTATAATTGGAAGAAGAAGAGTATTTTTTGGGAGTTGCCATATTGGGAGAGTAATTTGATGAGAAACAACTTGGACCCGATGCATATTGAGAAAAATTTTGCAGATAATCTGTTGTTTACAATACTGGGTGATAGTACTTATTCAAAAGATAACTTCAAAGCTCGTCAAGACCTGCAGGCAATAAATATTAGAAAGTCTTTACATCCAATTTTAAAACCGTCTAGAATTAGATACAGTTTACCACTAGCTCCTTATATAATGAGTCGGTTGGAAGTTGAAGTTTTTTTGACAGTATTGAAGGAATTGAGAGTCCCCGATGGGTATTGTTCTAATATTTCTCGATGGGTAAAAATGAGGAGAAAGACTTTAGGAGGTTTGAAGAGTCATGATTCCCACATTTTACTCCAACAGTTAATCTCGTTAGCAGCCCGCACAACTTTGCCCAAGAATGTTGTGCAACTTTTGATTGAGATTGCTTCATGTTTTAGGTAGTTGTGTTCTAAAGTCAACAAAGAGAGGCATCTCGAGTATCTTCAAGACCGTTTTGCAGTTACACTCTGTCTTCTTGAAAAGATATTTATCCCTAGTTTTTTTTATATAATGGAACATTTACCGATACATTTGGCCGATGATGCATTAGTAGCTGGTCCAGTTCAATGTTGATGGATGTTTCCAGTTGAAAGATACTTGAAAACTCTCAAGTGTTACGTGCGCAATCGTGCTAGAGCTGAAGGTTCGATAGCCAGTGGATATTTAATGGAAGAATGTATGACATTCGTGTCGAGATATTTAGATGATGTTGAGAGCAAAGAGATATTTAGATATTTAGATGATGTAGATGCCGTATGGGTTAGAGATGGGATTTCTGGGAAGGAAGTAGATTTAGATGGAAGAAGAATACAACTTTCAATTTAAATGTACTTAAATCACTTAATCATTTATTAAATGTGCTGTAGCTGTTAAAATCTTTTACTCAATGTTAAATCTTTTTGTTTTGCAGATGGTAAACAAGCGTGCCCGACGTGGATTGATGCAGGATGCCATAGCTGCCGCAAGATCAGGCGCTAGTTCCTCACGGTGTACAGAGACACCAGCTCCAGCACACGAGGTTGGACAGAGATCACATACAAGTGTCTGCACAGGTTCCACGGATAAGGAATCTAATCATGCGACAACTATACCCACTTCTGATATAGGTCCCAGTGACACAGGACCTTCTTCCTCAGACCTTAGTGCCTCAGGTGTGCTAAGTTAATATGAAGTAAATATTACGATATGTCTGTTGATATTTCACTTAATAAGTCTGTTGATATTTTATAGGTTCCACAGCGAGGAGTTCTCGCGGGGGTGGAAAGTTACCTTCTAGATGGGGTGAGCCAGGGTTTCGAAAGTACAATGTTGGTGTTAACCAACACGAAGGGCTTGTTGGCTTAGATGCATCTCGTTATAGTTCAGTGGTGGGCTGTTTTGCACGCATGAGCAGTAGGTTCCCTCTGAATTACAAGGATTGGCATTCCAGACCTCAGAGACTCAAAGACGAAGTTTGGCAAGAAATACAGGTAACTAATTTTATTCTAACATACCCAAGAGTGTTTTCTTCAAAAATTAACATTTTGTTTATTTAATTATTTGTTAAAATTTGTACAAGGACAACACTATGATGCTACTAGAAGGACGTAGTGTCACAATAAAAATGATAAGTGCAGCGTGGAAGGATTTTAAGGCGAAGTTAAAACAAAATCACAACCTCCATATTTTTCCAAAAAAAATTCATACCACAATAATTCTTGCAATGCAATCTACAACTTTAATTCATGAAGTATAGTTTTTTACCTTATTTGTGTGCTTCTCCAAGCTTGATTTCCCCCAAATTCTTCCTTTTTCTCTCAAGAAATGCTTTCTCTCTCATTTTCTATTTTTCTCCCATTTTTCTCCAACTTTTCTTTTCTTTTTCTTCCTTTTGTTTTTCTCCTTTGTTGCTGCTGACTTCAAGCTGTGAAAACAGCATTTCCACCTCCATTCTTGGTCCAAATTATGACCAATTGGTCAAAAATTGTGGGCTATCCAATTTTCCAACCATTTTCCTATTGGTTGATTTAATTAATTCATTATTCATTCATCTTATTCAATAAGCTTTTGCAATAAAATAATTTCACAAATTTTTCATTCCCTAATGGCGTTTTGACACTTGTTTTTATCCTCCAATCATATTACACTGCTTATCTTAATGTCAACTGCATTTTAGATTTTTTTTTTTTAGAAAATAACTGTAATTTCAGTCCGTATCTGGAAAATCTTTTATTCCACCAATGGAATCTACAGATTTTACTGAATTTAATGGTAGGAATCAAAACTCTTAATTCCTTCTCAATTCTTGCCAATTTGGATAGCGGTTAAAATTACAAAAATGTCCCTGATACCTCCGATAGCTTAATTTATACCAGAATACTTGTCTCATCCCATTGATCAATTTTTGTTCTGAACATACCCTCCAAACTCTCATTCTATTAAAAGTAGTCGCAAATTTGAAGATTTAGGGTACAGGTAGAACAAATTCAAAATTCCATCTGGGTCCCTACAATTTCAAAATTCTAATAATGCCCCTAAACATTTTATCACACCAAAACATTTATCTCATTATACTGATCATTTTTTGTTCTGACCACTGATAAAATTTTTATTCTATATAGAGTAATAGCTAGTCAAAGTACAAAAAGGGAGGGATATTACAATCTCCCATCTTTTAAGAAATTCCATCCTCGAAATTGGTGTGATTCTCTAGATTAAACTTTTCTTGTAAAACTTTGAATAACTTCTCTGTTCCTCCATTCCAATCTTCCACACTATATCTATTCAGGATAATGGCTCAAGAATTTTTTATTCAAGTTTACTAATCCATCTCCGACATTCGAGGGCTGTATGTCCCATTTTCCCACATATATGACATTTATTGAGTCTTCTCTGACAATCTTCATCTAAATGTCCTCTTTTATGGCAAAATATGCACTGTCTATTTCTTTTCTTATCTAAAATTGATTTTTCATTTGTAAATGACTGCTCTATAAATTGTTTATTGGGTCTTGTTACCTGTTCCCGTTCTTGTCTAGCCTGTTCTTGATCTTCTCTCTCTAAGTGAGAGGCCACTTCTATGGTAGCATTATAATTGGTCACAGCTAGTACACAGGCCATAACCTCTACTGAGTACTCAGAGTTTTCACTGGTTCACAAGACTAGTATAATTCCACTGGCTCACAAGGCTAGACAAATATCCATTCCTAAAGGAATACTAATGAAACATTTTCTGAGGCCAAAATATCATTTTCCAAAGAAAGAACCCACTAGCTCACCCGAATAATTTGTGAAATGGGTCTTATCCAGGATTAAAGTTAAGATTCGTAAAGAATAATTGAAGTTAACTCTATCCTTAAGTAAGAAATGGATAACTCTCAACAAGCGTCAGTGGTTACTCTGAGTAAAGTGGAATCAATACAGGAGCGTTAAAGGAGGATGAATCACAAATGTGTCATTGAACTTTAATAATGAATGGATTAATGGATTGATTTGTGTAGAATTCACCTGTAGTAGGAGAACCGCATAAGAAAAAAAATTCCCTGGTGTTATGTTGTCAAATGTTGTGCTCTATAACTGTACAACTAGTAGGGATGGTATACTGTAAATTATTTTGATCCCCTGCATTTTTGGATGCCTATAGTAGGAGTGTCTTATAAAATGTATACTGATAGTTTTAGGAGAAATAGAGATAGTACGAAGGATTCATTGATAGACATACTGGGAACCAAATTGCAGGTAGTCAGTCAACTTAATGGGGATACTACTCGAAATGATTCTCCGTATTGAAGGACAACGTTATGCGCTAAGAAGGTGAATTGTTTGCATGGAGTACCTGTTAGTATTGTGCCTAATTATAATCTGAGATTCATCTTAGAATTTGGAGGACAAGTACAATGATTATAAAGAATGATGTCGGAATTCATTACTGTAGTACACTGCAAAATATCCCAAAAATTTTGAATATGTATAGTGAGCATGTACGTTGGATTTTGGAACTAAACGGATTGATAGCTCGACATGTATAAAGTTTGTGTACAATGACAATTATTAATGAATGTTTAAAAAAATTCTATTTGAGGCTTTATATAGAAAAAGTATTAAACGTTCCTATATTTGGAATGCATGAGACAAAAATAGAATATACCAGACATCATGAATCTTGAGAAAGTATGATAGATGGTAGAATTGATCAAGCAAAATGAGAAACTGCACAAAGTTGGTAGAGAACTTATTTCAATAGTACAAGAGAAAATTGGAAATTACAAAAAGAAACCAAGTGTATTTAAATTTGATACTAAAATGTCATATGAAAAAAAAATAAAATGCAGAAGATGAAACAAGCATTTTAGATATATTAGATTGCTCTAATCCTAGAAAAGGATCAAAAGGTAGAATATTGGACGCATTTTCATCATCATACCCACAAACAAATGGGTAAACAGAGCAAGTAAACAGAATTTTAGATGACATCTTGCATGCGACTTTTAGATCAAGTGGATTGATAACTTGGCAAATACGGGGTTTGCATACAACAATAGTTACTGAACAACGATTAGGATGGCCATATTTAAAGCTTTATATTAAAGAAAAAATCAGTCCCCATGGTATTCGGAAAGTTTGGGGTGGAAAGCGAATGAACAGGATGCCTTTGATCTTGAAACAAATACAAGTAGACTGTAGAACTGATTAAAGTCAGGTTAGAAACTGCTCAAAGTAGACAGAAGAATTATGTTGATTAACATGGAGAGATTTGGAGTTTGTGGAAGGAGATCACGTATTCTTGAAGATAACTCCACAACGACAATTAGGAAATAAAGAACAATGGAAAAGTTAGCATCTAGGTATATTTGGCCGTTTCCTATTGTCAAACGAATTGGGAAAGTGGCTTATTGTTTGGAATTACCGGCAGAGCTTCAAAGTATTCGTGATGTATTTCATGTCTCCTAATTCTGTAAATATGTGGCGGATCCTTCACATGTTTTGAACGAAGAACCCATTGAGATGACTCCAAGTTTAAAATGTGAAGAACCTATTAAGATCTTGGAATATACCAAAAAGGAGCTATGAAATAAAAAGATTTCACTTGTAAAGGTGTTATGGAATTATCACTCTGTACAAGACGCAACCTAGGAGACAAGGGTGAAGATGTGGGAAAAGTATTTGGAGTTATTTCAAGGGTAAGTAAATTTCGGGGACGAAATTTTTTTTAAAGGAGGGGAGATTGTAATATTCTGTATTTTTAATCTTTAATTGGCTATAACTTTTGATAGAATGATCATTTGTATTAGTGGCCATAATAAAAGAGGATCGTTGTCATGAGAAGAATATTTTAGTGCAATAAAAATAGGGAGGGACTTGGAATTAATTTTACCCTAAATTTTTGAAAGGCTACTTCTTTTAATAAAGTGAAAGATTGGGGGTAAAGTTACAACAAAAATTGATCAACATGAAAAGACGAGCGTTTTGGTATGAATTAGGTTATTTAGGGCTCCAGGGGCATTTTTGTAATTTTGATCACGAATTTTACAAAATTGGGAAAGAATTGAAGAATTTGAATGTTACCATTGAATTTAGTGAAATTTATAGAATTTATTGGTGAAATAAAATATTTTTCCAATACAGACCCAAATTTGGTCATTTCTGAGAAAAATTAAAAATGTGGTCGAAAATTTAAACGTGTGGCTTCTTGTGTGATCGGAATTTCCAAAAAATGGGTCTCTTTTCCCATAGAATTCCAACAGTGGGGCTGTCTCAGTCAAAATTTCGAAAGTAGGGAGAGAATGCGACCAAATAAAATAAGGCGCATTCACCGAATGCGACCATAAACCCCATTTTCCCCACCAAAAACTGAATATTACACTAAAAAAATTTAATCACATGCGACCTAAGGTCGCATTAGTGAAATGCGTTTAGAATGCGACCTTAAGGTGGCATTATTATTCAGTTTCACAGCCCTTCTGCTCAACACTTCGTCAATTCTTATTTCCTCGGAGTTGCGCAACACCGCTGCAGAGGGGCCTTCGCCGCAACAGCAAGTTACCTGCCTTCACCGGCGCCGCAACTACAAGGTCTAAATTTCTTGTTTGGCCACTTGTTCTTTACATATTACGCCGATGGTCTAAATTTGGAAACAATTTATGCATTTTAAGAAAACTTCATAATAACAAATTATTTATTCTTTCTATGATCAAGAGCATCTTATATTGATACTTAGGGATGTAATAAAGACCTAAATACTAATTTATTTGGTGTGAATACTTGCTGTACATGAATGTTATTTGAAAAATCCAATGTATTATAAACTAGGTGTACTATGTGAAATATGTTTTTCTAATATAATTAGGATTAGGCTGTGATTTTCCATTTTGTGACTTTTTCTTAGACTTGAAGGTTTCCAAGGGCATAGACCTATCTATTATGGTTGAGAAACTTGTTTATTACTTAATCAAGATAAATTCCTATGCATCCATGAACTATTGCATATGTCTATTTTTGGAAACTTTTCTTAAACTTAACGCTTTTCAAATTTAGAAACTTTTTATAAACAAAAGCCTTTTCTTTTTTTAAAAAAAACCTTCCATATCTAGAAGTCTTTTCTTTTTAGAAACTTTTTATAAATGGAACTTTTCATCTTTGAAAACTTTCTATATTTGGAACTTCTCCGTTTTGGAAACTTTCTAGAAATGGAAATTTTCTAAATTAATCCATTTGATATGGGAGCCAAAGTAAGTTATTCTAAGTTTTGTTGTATAGAAGCAAACGTATGTTTTCATGTTCATGCATACAAATTTACAAAAATCATAGCATGACTATTTTTGGTAAATGGTTCATATTATTTAAGATAAATACTATATATAAAATTATACTAGTTTTGAAATATGAGCAATGAAAGAAACTTGGTTTAGCTAATGTATTGAGCTAACTTGATTTGATTTGTTGTGGGAGTTTTGGGAATTGTAAGCATTGAGTACTTAATAAGAGCAAAGCTTCTATACTAGTCTTGGTTGGATTAAGGATGTCTTCTAATAAGTAGCCACCCCCGGAAGATAGACTCTTCTTGGTCAAGGTGGCAGTATAGGAGTGTGGAACTAGTTCTCAACTAGTGGTACGGTTCATAAGGAAATGACGGTTAGACATGAGGCAACCTAATTAGGATTGAATAAGAAAGGAATGAGTATCCCACTTGGTAGTATGTGCACCTACACAATAGTTTAGGATTGCATATAATTATGCCTTTGGGTGGAAATTACCTTTGTGCCCTTACACCACCAGTAGTTTGGGATTGCATGTAATTACACTTGTGAGTAGGAATTACCTTTACACCCTTATACCACTAATTTTTGGTGATATAGACGATGGATGCTCTGTGAACACAGACAAAAGTTTTGGAAATTCTAGAGATGATACTCATTAAAATGCTTACATGGATATCTTTAACCTTTGATTGCTAATTATGCTCATAGATACAAATGTAGTCTAATTGTATGATCCTAATTTAAATAGGTACAACATATCACATGCATATAGATATCCATCCGGGGCCTCTCATCGACAGTTTACTATCTCTTCAGTCGAGTCATCATTTGTCTTTGGTATGGTCTAATAATCAGCGTGCTTGTAAGATTCCTTTGGTGTACAGATGAAACGATTTCGCATTTTGGGAGCATACGCTCCTTTCCGGTAGAGTTGCGGAGTTAGTGGATAGGGCTGGTTTTGGTAGAGTTAGGCGAGCTAGACATATCCAGGTTAATCATGCTCACGTAACCACACTGGTAGAGCGATGGCGTTAGGAGACCCATACATTTCATTTTCCTGTAGAAGAGGCTACAGTGACACTGGAGGATGTTGCGATACTATAGGGCCCTTAGAGTAGATAGGGATGTTGTGATAAGGCCTCTTTATCACTATAGCAAATGTGACTGGATTAACCTTTGCGATAGATTACTTGGCATTAGGCCACGGGTCGAGGACATACGGGAAATAGGATTAGGAAGGGTCCTATTGAGGAGGCCTTGGATTTTTCTTTGATCGATGATGCGACTGATGACATCGTCATACAGCGTGTTCGTTGCCTTATCTTCCTACTGATTGGGGGCCTATTGTTATCTGATAAGTTAGGGAACTTGCTCCATTTGAGATACCTACCTCTCATCGAGAATTTGGAGGCATGTAGGACGCTCAGCTGGGGTAGTGCTGTTCTAGCATTCTTGTATAGATGTCTGTGTCATGGCACAGGAGATTTGTGGACCAATGGTCTTACTCCAGGTATGAATTCAAATATGTTTTATGTTTTATCTTATAAACATGTGTGCTACGAGCCAACACATTTGTGACTATGTTGTAGCTATGAGCATGGGAGCATGTTCGGGTTGTACGACCAGAGTGGAGTATACCTTGCGATTATCTCCCACCCCTTGCACCCTATGGTGCTCGATGGGATGTACTAGTACAGTTTTATCAGACGTCTACACATGTTCTCGTAACATATCGCTCCCAGCTAGATGTCCTCTCAGACGAGGATGTGAGTATATATAAATACTTTATTTATAACTCTTTATTTGTTTGACACTAACATTCCCAAATAATGGTATGACAGTTTATTTGGCGGCCTTATCAGAGTAATTTGGTTAGTCTCCTCCCCCCAGGTTATTTGGAGGGACTCGATATCTGGAGGTCACACATAACGTTGATTAGTTGGGAGGTCATCGAGCTATATTTTCTAGACCAAGTGATGTGGTAGTTTGGAATGCTTCAGTCTATCCCAATGGATTGCAATACGAGGATTGACCTGCATGAGGTTGATAGGTGAAGTAATCTATCTAGAGATTACAGAATATATCATGGGTCGTATCTTCAGATGTGGGCCAATTGAGTTGACCTTATCCAGACCAGTATGATGGGCATTTCGATCGCAGTGGATTGTATGCAATGGTATAGGGACCGTATCCATCTTCGGATTGGGAACCCCATTACTCATGCTTCTTTGACCTCGGGGTATCATCCTACTGGCTCTAGTACAGTTGTCATGGTATGTAATTCATTTGGTGATGTAGGAGTTAATAACTAGAGAAGTCCTTTAATTATTCACTAATTTTTTCAAATGATGATTTTAGGCTGATATTATGCAACGAGCTATGACAGTGGCTGAACGTCATATTCATAGTGCCGACTCAGTCTCCCAAAGGGCATTTATTGACATTCAAGATATATGTACCTGAGGACTTGCAGCACGTCATCAGGAACACGATCGGTATGCTGGACCAATATCGGTCGATGCAGGCGAACAGACCATTGTCGTAGTGACCTAGTCTACATCGAGGCCTCGGGATCCTGTTAATGGACGTATGCACCCAGGAGTGAGGCATGGGGGCAGGAGACCCTGAGTTCGAGCGCATCCTCCACCTCACGAGGCTGTTTCGGAGGTACAACAGGAGTCTGAGATTCAGGAGGAGACAGGAGGTGGCACGCAGATCAAGATTACTATAGGTGATTTTAGCACCCGGGGGGATGCTTTTCACACTGATATTGCACCAGATGATCTGATTGGTCACGAGTTCGTTGTCATTCCAATTCACTCTCCGCGTATGACAGTGGGCGTGTTCGATGATGGGGATGCGGGGCTATCATGCCAAGATCGGATGATAGGTATTTCTCGCATTGAGGAGCTTCCAGTACGTCCCTTTCGTGGTATAGTCTGTCACCGGTGACGCAGACCGGGTGCACCTGTAGTAGGCCAGATCCCCAATCCCGAGCCAGCTCCTGTGCCAGGATTGGATCCGCTTCCTAATCTGTACTAGCTCCATACCAGCTTTCGAATCCGTGCTAGCAGGCCAGTAGGTCCGGGATCTGGATCATGCGCATGACGGTGATGAGCCAGCAGATGGTGGGAGACCAAGGCGAAAGATTAAACCTCGCCGTCCTTGTGTACTCTTACCACATTAGGTGCACTTAATGTTAGGAGATACTCTGTACTTTATATACCTTTTGCGACCTATCTTTGTTGATTTTGGGTGATTAAAAGACCATATTCATTTATTTTTTGTATTGTTACTTTTGGACTTTTTTAAAATTTGTATACAGGTTTTGGATATAGATCATTTTAGTATATATGTTTAAAAAAAATATGACCTTAAGGTCGCATTTGGACATGTAATTTTGGATAGACATATATGTCTTATTTCTGATAGACATAAAGGCATTATCAATGCTGTACGCCATATGAATGAGCGGCAAGAACCTTTGGCTTTTCATCGATATTACCTCAGGCACATAAGGGGAAATTTTCATGCCAAGTTTAAGGACACTAATTTAACAAGTTTGATGTACGCTGCTGGTTTAGAGCGCAAAAAGACCAAGTGTCAATCATATTTAGATGAAATTAGGATCCGAAAAGAAGATGCATTTAAGTATTTAATGAATATTGGTTTGGGGAAATGGACTTTGTCATATGATGAAGGGCACATATCTAATTCAATGATTACTAGTTTGTCTGAATGTATGAATAGTGTGCTAAAGAAAACAAGATCTTTTCCGCTAAAAGTTTTAGTTGAAACTTTATTTAAGAAGTTAGTTAAATATTTTAATGAACATAGAGATGAGGCATCTAATTTGAGACACCCTTTACCATCTGAAATATGGAAGTTGTATTCTTATTTTGAGGACAAATCTAGAGGGCATGTTGTGATTAAATTTAATGCATAGGCCAGTATATATGGGATCAAATTATCTGTTCAACAAGGGGGTAGAAGTCCAAATGTTTACAGTGTCAATTTAACGGAGAGATCATGCACGTGCCAAAAATGGAGTATATATGGTATTCCTTATTCACATGGGTTTGTAGCATGTCGTCACAAAGGTTGGAATCCAATTGACTTTGTTTTGGAGTTCTATACTAGAAGGAATTATGAGGTGACATATGTGGGCCAGTTTTTTCCTGTGGTGGATGAACAATATTGGAGGCCTTCTAATTTTACGCTTGCACTAGTGGAAGAAATAATGCGAAATGAATTTCCTGGCCGTCCGCAAACATCGAGGATATCTTATGATATAGATTATCAGACACCCAACTCTCCTCCAAGATGTAGCAACTGTCATAGGAGTGGACATACTAGGAGGAATTGTAATAATAATAATTTTATTGTTTCAAGAGACTAGCCCTTGTCATAATCTATTGGTTCATTTTCTGTTTAATTGTATTTTCAACACAGTTTCTCTATGTACTTGCGATATTATTCTTGTTATTTTGAATGCTTCAATCATATATACTATTATATTGAATGTTATTCATGTGAGAAATGTTGACTTGAATCGCCACAGGAGGATGTGAGTCTTTTGAATGTGATTTTTACTTGGAGAACAAATGAATACTATATTGCTATTTTTGGTCTCTTGTATAGCCGGTTGCATGGAATAGCATTTAGCTTGGATATGTGATGTTTTAGTGAAGTTTTGATGATGTTTGGAGGAGATTTTGATGGCTAAAAATTGAATAAGTTGATAAAGATAGGATTCCAGAAATTGAGGACGAAGGGGTGTTGTGCAGAGGGGCTGTGAACTTAATTAATGCGACCCTACGGTGCATTACTGGAATGCAACCTGAAAGTCGCATTTTGTGGGTCGCATGGGCATTTTTTTGGTAACATCCAATTATTTGTGGAAAAAATAGGGTTGTGGTCGCATTCTCTGAATGTGACCTCATTTTATTTAGTCGCATTCACAATGCGACCACATTACATTCGGAATTTCGGCAACGGCATCCCCACTGTCGGACTTCCGTTGGAAAACAGTCCCATTTTCCTAAAATTTCATGTGATTGGTGGCCAAGGACATGTGTCAAATTATGAGAGGATGCATGAATATTCATGCATCTAAAGCTTCTTATATAAGTTTTGTAAAATAATTAAGAAAATATGCGAAAAATCGAGCAAGTGACATGTGTAAAGTAGCCACCATGCATTTAATGAAACAAAATGCTATTGGTCTTCATTTAGACCATGAATGGTGGTGGATTGATTCTGAAAACCATCCAAGAGCATAAAAGGAGAAGGAAGTAAGAAAGAAATAAGGGAGAAAAGAAAGGAAAAATCAGGGAAAAATAAGAAAAAGTGAGAGAAAGAAAAAGTGTGTGTGTTTCTTGGTGTATTCTTGGTGTAGTTGGAGCAAGATCAAGTCAAAACATCCTACATACAATTTAATAGCTTATACTTCAAGAATTAAAGTTATAGATTTCATTACGGGGATCATTTTGGTATAAGTTTTAACATGAAAACATAAGATTTATGGTTGAGATTTGGATCAAATGTGAACTCTGTGAACTTTTGTGTGTGCAAGTGTGTGTGTCGATTGGAAGAAGGTTTTATATGCTATATTTTATGTGGTGAATAAAGGTATTTGATTGGTATTTAAAAGGGTTATTCATGGTTGGTGAAAAAGTGGTGAAAATTGGAAAAAGAAAGCTTTAATGGATATAAAACTATAGCTATTTTTCATTCTTGTTGGTGATTACATATTGTTCAAAGCATGAATTTGGTGACCTATTGGATCTGGAAACATGATGAATTAAAGGTGTTTTGATGGGGAATAAGGTGGATTAAAGGTTGTATAGATGTTATAAAGGAAGGAGAGCAAGATGGTAATATTATTTTGTGAAAATGGAATTAGTACAATAAAAATTCTAGGAATTTTTGGCCTAGTAGTTCCTGGACGGTCTGGAGGATGTGGAAAAAGAATCTTTAGACACTTACTTCAAGGTCTAATGAGAATTTTGATATAAAATGGAGCTCAATCGGAGTTATAGATCAAAAGTTATGCACAAAACAAAATGGTGCGACGAAAGGGAAAAATGCAGGATTTTAGTTTGAGCACCAATAAATTCAAAGGAGTTATTTGCATGACTTTGGGAATATAAACGATGAAGAACAAGAAGAATACTTCGTGTTCATGTGAAAAAGAAGAAATATGGAAATGAGAAATGAAGAAACCGGATATACAATATATGTAAATGTACACATTTTGTACAAAGAAGAAAAATAAAGGAATAGGAAATAAGTGATTTCCTTATATTTGTGTTGACTAAGTGTTAGTTTGAGCTTTGGTATACCAAACTAAGCGTGAAATGATATCTAATGTAGATTGTTCATGTTAAGCATTTGGTGACCAGCTAGACACGGTATTTAGTCAAGAACACGAGGTAAGTCGCATTGTTTTACAAATCCTGTTTTATGCTAATGAAATTACGATTTATTGAAGATATGTTCTATGAGTCCTTTTGGATTCTTTGAACAAATAAATGGTTTCTCTGAGGAAAAAATGGTATCATGCCATGATTGGATTTGAATGGAAAATATGAATTTTCATAAATGGGATTATTCATAATTAGTGACTAATTTTCCTAAAATCTCTTTGTGACAAGGTTAATAGACCTTTGTGTTTTACTGATAAAAATATGGTTTCTCTAAACAGGAAATTATTGAGGTTTTTAGGAAATGGTGTTTTTTATAAGGGATTTTGGATCCTTTGAATTATGAATAATTCTAAGGTATAAATTGAAGGCATAGAAAACGAAAAACACAGGGCACGTAGCGGAAGCGAAGATAAAAAACTTAAAAAAAAAAAAACCAAGAACAGGGGATTCCCGAACAGGGCTGGCGCCAGTTAAGCTCTGTTCGGACTTCGAGGTTAAAAAAATTTACCTCTTTTCCTCGTTCTAAGAGTTGGCTGGACTGAAATGTGTACTACCAGGGTAGGTATGTTGGTGGAAGCTTCTGGTGCGATTCCTGTAAGTCTCCTACTCCGTCTTTGCATATAGGTGAATGCCAATCTCTCGATCTTCCAGTATATGGCCTACCTAAATCCGTTTGGTGAACAACTATAGACTAATGAACCTTTTTCTGGAGAGAGAGAGAGAGAAACGTCTGACCTTTCTTTCATAGAGAAGAGGCCGTCCCAGAGAATGTGTGTTCTTTTTTCACAACGTTGTTTCCAATCCTCCTGTTTAACCGAAATAAAACCCTAGGTTAAATTGGACTGGGCCATTGGCCTCTTAGTTTAACCTTTTGGGCTTAATTAATTAGTCTAATTAGAACCACATAAATGACCCAATTAATAATTAATTTCCCAGCCCAAATAAACTAGTCCAATAAACAAGCTTATATTAGTTTAGTCCCAGGTCAATATTTAATTATTCAAACTGGGCCAAAGCCCTGAATAATTAATTAACCCACTAAACTAATTTAATTAATTCTTTCTCCATGGACCTTTATTTTATTCTAGCTCAATAATTAAATTAGGCTACTTAAATAAAATAAATTCCATTTAATTTAAGATAAATTCCTTAGCCTGTATTTAATTAGGACTCACGGTCTATACTGGGGACCAAAAGACACACCACTTTGACTACTAAAATGACCAAAATACCCTTACTATATATATATATCTGTATTTTACATTTTAAATATTTTCTAATATCACCATAAGGAAATATTGACCCCAAGGACAGTGCTGCGTTAGCAAAGTCTTCGACTTACAAGTGTAATGACTAAAATACCCCTCTACACATCGCCGTATATTCAGAGAGGAAGAAGTGTACTAACACATCTCTAAATGACATCTACCATCCTTAGGCCTCTAGTCCAATGATTTACGACTTCCTGGATTGTTTCCACTTTCCAAGGGAGCTACCCTAAAGCAAACATCCAAGTCATGTTTCCCAGGGCCCTGGATATTTAGATCATTCAGACAACCACAAGGGGTGATATAGTATAGAAACTATCTTGTATAAGTCTATCTTAACTAACTAGTTACACATACCCAACATGTAAGTATGTTGGCCCTACGGTAGAACCTTGATTATAGCATATCAAAGTATATGCTTCCAGCTTCGTCAGACCACCAACTCATACTCAAGTTGTAGAGTACTAGTCCACGCTGTAGCGGTAGTAGTCTAGATTTCTACCATATAATACTTTTAGAAACCACTACTACAGGTCCTATTCTACGTATTCGAAATATACTTATGTCATGAAGTGAGTGGACTACTCACTGACTAAAGGTAAGCCATTCCCCATTTAGAATTTACAACATAATAACCTAGACATGATGAGATTCCCATTCTCATCAATCGGTTAAGAACGAATGTTTATGTGTTAAGTAACCCGTGATCCATACCTTACTGTGAAAGACCTCCATTCACATGGACCACTTACTTAAACACAATAGGTCTTTTCCAAACGTAATTGTGCACAAATAAAATTGTAAATTCACAAATAATTTCTGAAAATAAATTCTTTTCTTAAAACATTCGATTTTTACATCAGAAACCTAGTTTAAGAGAGCATACATCCCAACATAAATGTAAACCTAGAAAGCTTTATTCTCCTTAATTATGAGACGAAATAATGTTTTATTCTTGGAAAGCATTAATGTTCCTTTGTATGGAAAGGATTTTTGAAAAAATGTGTGCTATGAATATTATGGAATTATAATTAGGATTCCTGAATTCAATTCTTTCTTTTGGATCAGAATTCTGGAATTCTTGAATAATACTATTTTAAAATCGGGTATTCTTCAAATGACGAAAATACCCTTGGAAACTTATTTTATCATATGAAAATGACTTTTTATCCTTTTTCACTATGGTTTTGGAGAACAACCTCTCAGTATGAGATTAGCTTTTGAAAAATGATATTTTAACTTCGAAAATCATTTTTTTGGTATTCCTTTAGGAATAAGATAATTAACTGGCCTTGTGAGCCAATAGGATTAATTAACTAGTCCTATGAGCCAGTGAGATTTATTTCTGGAAAAATGATATTTTGGGCCCAGAAAATATTTTATCGGTATTTCTTTGAAAATGGATATTTATCTGGCCTAGTGAGCCAGTAGAATTGGACTGGTCTTGTGGACTAGTGGAAATGTTGAGTACTCAATAAGAATTGACCTTTGTACTAGCTTATGTTGGAGGTAGACGACCCCAGGTAACCTAACTAGTTCTGGAAATTATCTTAATCTAAAGGGCTGATAGGATATTGGAAACGACTGAAGACTTATCAGATTGGTTGGTAAGTGCCTGGTTAACACCTTTCTCCCTTTTGTGTGAAGAACGATACGGGAATGGGTCCTCGTACGTAAGCAAGCAATGAATTATAACCTATGCCCCCTCTCATGTGAGGAATGGATAGTGATCTAAAGGCATATGAATCAAATAAATCAGGTAGAATGTGATGACATTTCTACCTCTCCAACAATGCACAATTAAGTGCTATAGGCTTGTGCCCTTGGTGCAACAAGACTGTGATGTCAAAGGTGAAGCCTTGTGAGCTTTGCATGCAGACCGACCCTCTATTGAGAGAAGTGTGCATTTCTGAAAATTAGGGCAAAGACTTTAAAATGAAACACGGTATTTCAAAAATGACTGAATTTTGAATAAACTCTGTCTTAGAGTGTTGTAGAATTGGTTTCAATAGAAAAATGCAATGCTTTCCAATAATGGTTTTATAAACTCACAACTGATAATGCTTTTATTTGTTTGTATATAAATCACTAGCACACACGGGACTCACAGGGTAATTTTTCACTCACACATGTATTATTTCTCTTAAAATTTTAGGGACTAGAAGTGCAAAAGAAGTATGATGGAATCCCAGAGGCTCATGCTACATCTTAAATCTATGATATGCTTGAGTATATGTATTAGATGTCAGACTCTATGTGTCATCTTTTGTTTGGCAAAGATATTTTGAAAAAATTTCCTCCGCCTATTGAGTGAAGTTTGTTATAAAGACCCCTTGGCTAGGTAACTGGACGGGGCGACATCCTAGAAAATTATAGCTCACTATGCCATAGAAATATGGGGTGTTACAATTGGTATTAGAGTATAGTGGAACTGTAATAAAGTTTCTAATGAAGAATAGATGCGCCTCTTACGGGATATAATGGATCCATTATAGTATGTAGTTTTATAGAGATGATAAATTTTATAGAGTCAGATCTGGAAGTAATTGGGAAATATGAATCTTGGGGTATACAAGTTAGATGTAATCCTTTTTGATGAGTTAGAGGATGGAAAACAAAGTTGAGTTAATTTTGATATTTCCAAAAAAGAGATTTGTGATCCCAAATTTGGACACCATTAAAGAGAATAAGGATAGGAATACCTCAGAGATTATATATTAAGTAAAGAATGACTGATCTTGAATTTTTAGTTTTGGGATCAGTGGTGATGAGATGACGAGTGAAGAATACGGTATGATGTAAGAGTGCAGATTGGGATATGCACACATGTGCAATACTTCAGTAGTATATTTTGAATATTAGAAACTCTATTTTCTCATAATACATGGAAGGGTACGATTATACACACACTAATGCACTAGATTCCATTAGAACTTTGAATATAAACGTGCTTGGGTTGGTGAAATCATATGATGGGTTACCTTCTAGGAAGCAGTCATGGAAGTTGGAGACAAAAGATTTAGGGCAATTAAGAAAGTAAAAAGAGGATTTATGCGTATAGCAATCCAAACATAAATGGAAATTTGATAGAAGATATATAAGAATGATGTATGTGAAGTTTGTTATAAAGACCCCTTGTTTAGGTAACTGGACGGGGCGACATCCCATAAATTACAGCTCACTAGGCCATGGAAATGTGGGGTGTTACAATTGGTATGACTGGTGGAGACGATAAAGGGAATCGTCCAGTAGACGATCATAGGGATGACGAAAAGAAGATAGAAAGAAGCAAGAGCTTGGGAGTAAAGAAGAAGTCAGGGAAGATTAGGAAGATTTTCCCTTGGTGGCTCCTTGGTTACTTTTCAATGATAGGACATGGTCTTGGACGAAGTAGGGCGCCATGACTCTCTGACAGTGTTTTTGCCCTATGAGCGACACCTATTCGAGACCCTATTCCAGAGAGGACACCATTACCATCTAGCTGATTAGGGGAGGTAGACAATGACCCAGACAATATTGAGTTACAATATTTTGATGGAGATGAGGTGTTTAGCGGAGATATCCCGGGAGTACTTGAGAAGGATATGCCTGGATTGGAGGAGGCTAGGGTAGGTGGAGACCAGGTAGTTCCTGAGGAGGAGTATTGATGCAAGAAGGAAGAATGATACCCTATATCTCTAGGAAATTGAAACCACATGAGGAGAAATACCTCACGCATGATCTGGAGTTGGCAGCTATTTGTGTTTGCTTTAAAGAAGTGGATACACTATTTATATAGAGCTAAGTTTGAAGTTTTTACTGATCATAAAAGCTTGAAGTATATCTTCACTTAAAAGGATTTGAACATGAGACAACGTAGGTGGATGGAATTTTTGGAAGAATTCCGTTGTCCAATCAAATATCTGTTAGTGTTATGCCCTATAGGCAACCACATGTATTCTGTATATTGTGCATTATTAAATAAAACATGGTATTCTTTATCTTTCCGTTTGTTTTATTTATGCTTTTGAGTAAAATAAGTGTTAGATAAATTCTAAGAGCAACACTGTGTTAAGAAAATCGTGATAGAGATCATGATGTGGGGTTCCTACTATATTGGATAGTGTTTGTACTTAAATGATCCCTAATCGTAGTATTAATGAGATGCGACATCATTAATGCATTAAGACTAGCACGTGTTATATTTTCTGATTTGATTAGGCAGTGGTTCTCACATCTGTCGGATGACCTGTCTATGAGATAATCACATGGACTATTTACTGCCAGTTATAGAATCTCATTATAGCAAATGTGCAAGTATCCTTAGACTTGAGATCTCCAAGGTACTTTATTTGCTAAGTGTTGGACTTTGATTCCAATCTCTGGAGTCCTGATAAGACTACCTATAGGATATTGGGTACAACATAAAGTAAATGAAAATAGTTGAGAGTATCAATAAAGGATTCACCACTCTTGATAGTAGGAGCAAATATCTCATGGCCACTTGTAGGAATCACTACTTGAGAAGTCCTTGGTCAAGGCGATTATATATTGAAAATGGTTCCGATTGATACATGTGATGAGTAGTGAATTCCTGGAATAAGTTCTAAAATATTGTGGCCAGAATGAATATATTTTTCTGGAAAGAGTTGGCATTAATTCCATACTCCAAACTGAATGAGATATTGTATGGTGCAAGGAGTTTATTACACTATTGTTTGCTATTGAAGGGTTCATGTCAAGATACTTAACTTTCTAGACTTTTGGGTGGTCATAATGTGTTGCTAAATATCGCTCATGATCTGCTTAATATTGATTTATTAATTAGAGAATTAATAAATTAGTCTTTATTAGAATTAATAAGTTAATTCTAAAATTATTAAGAATTTTTAATCTTAAAGACGTTTAGAATAATTCATATTTTGCTACTAATAGATCGGGAAATATAATAGGGCACACACAATAGAGAATTGAGTGCTCATGTTGTTATTTGATAACATTACTAGGTTGATTGTGAAAAGAAGAAGTTGTTGTGGTCAAATTATAATTAGTTATAATTTGTGAGCTACATTGTAATTAACTAAAGCCATAATGATAATTGGTAATAAAGAATTCATATGTAATATGGATTTTGTTACCAAGAATTGTATGTATGTATGTATGTATGTATGTATGTATGTATGTATGTATGTATGTATGTATGTATGTATGTATGTATGTATGTATGTATGTATGTATGTATGTATGGAGTCCGTGTGATGATGATTTGAGAAATTACACAAAATTTTTTTTTTTTAGAAAATGGAGAGCCCTTTTCTGTATAACATCTTTTTTTGAACGAGAAAAAAAATACCCTAGTCGCCAAGTGATTTTGCTGGCACAAAATCTCGGTGTGTTTTTGAGCACGATTCTTGTGTGGATTTCTGTTAGAGAAATCTCTAACCTTGAGATTTAGTGACTTGGACGGAACGAAGGAGAAGACATACTTAGAGATTTCTGGATCATGTCACAAACAGAGAAGAAAAACTTTTGTTTCACAGAGGTCTCACGTAAGGTATTTTTCTTCACCGTTCAATTCCTTTTACGCATAAATAAGATCCTTAGTGGGGAATTCTTGTTTTTATTCCACTGCACAACGATATTTGCATGATAAGAATTTCTAACAGTGGTATCAGAGCCAGGTTTATGCATTAATGGGTTGTGTTTTGGTCATGAAATTCGTTTTGTTGTTTGCCTCTGTGTCCTCTGTGGAAATCGTTTTCACGAGAGTTGTTTGTGAAAAAAAAAAAAAAAAGATTCTATGGGCTTTGGTTGCATGAACATGTTTCTGTAAAAGTTAATGACAAGAATTAAAGTGTTAATTCTTGTGTTATTTCTTGTAGAGAAGAAAAATGTTTTTCTGGGCATGTTGTGTCTAACTGTAAAAGGGAATTAGTTTCTTGAGACTGTCGTTTTTCCCCCCCTTGAACAGATTTTGATTTGTTCTTGTTTTATTTTACTAAAAATATTTGAGTCAATTTATAAAATGCAAAAGGAAAAACGAAAAAATGGATTCAATCAGAGAATAGTTCTCTGAAATTGTCGCAAAACTTGAAGGTTCCCCCCCCCCCGCAAAAATCATTTCTCAGGAAGATGAAGAAGATTTAAAAAAAAAGTTTTTTTTTTCCTTTGCCCAAGCTACAGCTCATTGGGAGCTAAGCCACTACTTGAGGCACAGCAAATCCCAAGCCGTGGCTCTGAATGTTTCAGCTCCCACGATACGCAGCTCACGTGGGAGGTTTGTGTGATCATGGGAGGATGAACATCATCCTCCCCAGGATGAAATTCTATGTTTATTAAAAAAAAAAAGAAAAATTCTTTTCTTTTCCATTTCGTTTGACTCCTTGCGGTGGCCCACAAATGATGTTTTCTTTTTTTCTTTTTCACTTAATGCCCAAATCTTCCCAAAGTTAGCATTTTGGGACTAATAAAATTTTTCTAAAATTTTTGTTTTGGAAAATAATATATTTTCTAAAATATTGATTTCAGATTATATATTATTTTAATTCCTAAAATATGATTTTAGTAATTAATTTGTTTTCTAAAATAATGATTTTAGATTATATATTATTGTATTTTAATTCATAAAATATGTTTTTAGCAATTAATATATCTTCTAAAATATTAATTTTAGAATTTATTCTATTTTCCAAAATAGTGATTTTGGAATTAATTTCAGAAATTAATATATCTTCTAAAATATTTATTTTAGAATTTATTCCATTATTCCAAAATAGTGATTTTGGAATTATTTGCTATGTTTATTTTATTTTGAGTATAAAATTAGCACGGTGGTTTGGTTATGGACTATGGACCCAATTAAATTGTTCATGCATTTTATTGCTTTAGTTTTGAATTAAATAAGGCCTACGAATCTTGTCTTCTCTACTTTCTTGTGTAAATTTCTCTTCTCATCTAAACTCCACTCGAATGTAACTCAAAATTTCTTAATTAGGATTTTATGTAATTAGATTACATAGTTTAGATATAATAGAATTTATTACAAGTTCAAGAGAAAATGTTCAAGACCAAAAGGAGGATGATAAGATTTTCTCCCTATATTATGTATGAACACTTAGGATTGGCCTAATTAATTTTCTTTGTGGCTCAAGAAAATTAATATAGTAAAGTCCACCAAACCATATTATTATTATGCAATGTATGGATATGATGATATTATGCATGCTATGTTTAGACATAAATATAATAAATCCCTCAATTAAAATTAAACCTTATGCCTTCCATTAATATAGTAAGAACGAGAGTCTTTTTTCGAGATCAGGTTGTTGGGCTAACCCAAGCCTACTTGATATTGGGTCTGCTCAAGCTATGAAATTTTAAATTCCTGATTAATGGGTTGTGTTTAGCTAATTTCTTTATCCCGATTGGGCAAACTTAAGCATAAAGAAAATTAGAGGTAAGATTGGGTTAGCTTAAAAGCTTTAAGATTAAAAGATGTTAATTACTCAATGATCCGGTAATTATATACGATGTAATTGGTATTGGATACCTACTATTGAACTTAAGGGTGGCTTGTTGGGCAAACCCAAGGTCATTTTTGAGGAATTTGGATATCGGTCCACTAGGAAAGCTTCCAACGGGCTTTCCCAAATCAATTGTGGGGGCTATTAGTTTAAGTAAAATAGTGGAACAACAATGCGATTAATTAAAGACCTAATTATCTGCATTACATGTGCATATACAGTTAGCTAATTTTCTCTATCTTTACATCTGGGTCATCTGCATCATGTCGACCAACCTAAACCTGCGTAGCATCTTGGAAAATAATAAATTGACCGAAACAAAATTTCTCGATTGGTATTAAACTTAAGAATTGTTCTCAAGTTGGAAAAGTTACTCTACGTGTTAGAGGCTCCTATTTCACCACCATCAGCTGAAGATGCTCATACTATAAGCATGCTATCCACAAGAAGCATAAAGAAGACAGTGACATGACATCTTGTGTGATGTTGGCGTCAATGACCCCTGAGCTGCAAAAATAACACGAGCATATGGATGCTTACTTGATCATCTTACTTCTTCGAGAGCTGTTTGATGCCCAAGCCAGGACGAAAATATATATGATATCAAAACAATTGTTCCATTCAAAGATGGCTGATGGTACTTTTATGGCCACTTATGGGTTGAAACTATTGGGCTTAATTGAGAAGCTCGGATCTCTTGGTTTTATGATGGACAATGAATTAATTATCGACTTAATTCTACAATCTTTACGAAGTAGTTTTTCACAATTTGTGATTAACTACTAGATGCATAAGACTGAATCTACCATACCCGAGTTGATCAATCTACTCAAAACTGCAGAGTATTCTATGAAGAAGGAATCTGATAAAATTATGTTAGTAGAATCTTTCTCTTCTAGAAAGAAGGTTCCTAAGAAGAAGAAGAAGGCTTATGCTAAGCCCCAAGGTGGTGTGAAAAAGAAGGAGGTAGCCACCAAAGGTCCATGCTATCATTGTGGAAAGATGGGCCATTGGAGGCACAATTGCAAAGCCTATTTGGAAACTGTCAAGGAAAAAAAAACAAAAGAAGAAGCTCGGGGGCACTTCTACTTTTATTCCTGATATGTTTATGATTGAGGTTAATACTGCCTTTAGAAATAAGATATGAGTATTAAATACTGGATGTGGATCTTATTTGTGCAATAACTTGCAGGGACTAAAGGACAGTAGAAGGCTGGAGAAGGGTGATATGGACCTACGTACTACAAATGGAGCGAAGGTTGCTGCACTTGCTGTGTAGACTTACGAGCTACACCAACCTTCAAGATTATTTTTAGAATTACAAAACTGTTATTTTGTACTAGTTGTGTGTTCAGATTTATGTGGATTTCATTTAATATTTAAGAATAAATGTTGTTCTTTTTCATTAAATGATATTCATTATGGTTCCAAAACTTTAGTTAATGGTTTATATGTTCTAGAGATGGATAATCCAATCCTTAATATAAATAATAAGAAACTAAGGATAGATAATTCAACCTCATTTTATTTATGGCATTGTCGTTTAGGCTATGTAAATGAGAATCGCGTTTCTAAGTTATGCAAGTTAGGTGACTTAGGGTCATTTGATTATGAATCATATGGTACATACGAATCTTGTTTACTTGGTAAAATGGCTAAAACTCCATATTTTGGAAAAGGAGAAAGGGCCAAAGAGACATTAGCGCTTATAAATCCTGATGTATGTGGCCTAATGTCAATATAATCAAAAGGAGGTTATCACTGAGGGAGACGAAAACAGAGAGCATGCACTGGTAGCGTAAAAAATTAAACAGAGAAAAATAAAACCAAGCCTTAAAGGCTATACGGAAGCGTGGAGATCATACCTTTGCGTTCCTTAACCCTTCTAGATTGAGTAAGAGTAGATTGAACGACTGGAATCGCCTCGTTTTGCCCACTTGAAGCTTCCGGTTGAACACCCGCTAGCCTTCTACTCCGCCTTGTTTGCATGAACGCCTAGCTTTCCAGCTCTCGGGATATTCCACAGCCTAACCTCTAGTTGGTGAACACAACAGAGAAGAAGAATGGTCTCAAATCTCCTTGGTTCACTTGCTATTGGTTAGCAAAGCTCCAAGGAGAAACCAAGAAGAGGGAGGCGTGAGAGAGGGAGCTTACGTGAGGCTCTCCAGAGAGACGTGAGTCTTCTGTTTGGTAGGGAAAACTAGGTTTTTTCTTTTTCCAAAGAGTTGTTTATTAGTTAGCCAAAATTAGGTCTCTCATTATCTGATAAACATATCCTCGGGATTTCAAAACACCCGGATGTTATCCTGAGAATCAGTTTGGCCTAACCCTAAACTCCTCTTAACCGTATCTGGAAAAACCCTAAGGTCCAAGCTATTGGGCCAGAAAAATATTTATTATTTTCCTTAGACCCAAAAGGCCCAAAATAATAAACATTAATTATTTATTTCCTGGGCTTACATAAATAACCCAATAAATAATTAATGAGCCCAAATGAACTAAAATAATTAATCTTTAATTATTTATTTATTGGGCCTATATAAATAACCCAATAAATAATTAAATATTAATTATTTCCCCTAGTTTAAGCCCAGGTTAATTTCCTAATTATTCATACTGGACCTAGGCCTTGAATAATTAATTAACCAAATAAACTAGATAATTAATTTTCTCTCAACTCCTATTTTATTTATTTATTTATTTTATTCCAGTCCAATAATAAATTAGACTTCCTGAATAAAATAAAATAAAATAAAATCCTCTTCAACTGAGACCAATTCCTCAACCCAAAAGTAGTTAGGACTTACGGGCTATTCCGAGGACCAAAAAGATACATCGCCTTGGCTGCTAAAATGACCAAAATACCCCTGCTATATAAATAGCTGTATTTTGCATTTTAAATATTTCCTAATATCACCATAAGAAAATATTGACCCCAAGGACAATGCTGCATTAGCAAAGTCTCCGACCTACAGGTGAAATGACTAAAATATCCCTCTACACATCGCCGTACATTTAGAGAGGAAGAAGTGTACTAACACCCCTCTAAATGACATCTACCATCCTTAGGCTTCTAATCCAATGATCCACGACTTCCTGGAGTGTTTCCGCTTTCCAAGGGAGCTACCCTAAAGCAAACATCCAAGTCATGTTTCTGAGGGCCCTGGACATTTTAGACCATTCGAACAACCACAAGGGGCGATATAATGTAGAAACTATCTTGTACAAGTCTATCTTAACTAACTAGTCACACATACCCAACATGCAAGTATATTGGCCCTACAATAGAACCTCAACTATAGCAAATCAAAGTATATGCTTCCAGCTTCGTCAGACCACCAACTCATACTCAAGTCGTAGAGTACTAGTCCACGCTGTAGCGGTAGTAGTCTAGGTTTCTATTATATAGTACTTTTAGAAACCACTACTACAGGTCCTGTCCTACGTATTCGAAATACGCTTATGTTATGAAGTGATTGGACTACTCACTGGCTAAAGGTAAGCCATTTCCCATTTAGAATTCATAACATAATAACCTAAACATGATGAGATTCCCAGTCTCATCAATAGGTTAAGAACAAATGTTTATGTGTTAAATAACCCGTGATCCATACCTTACTGTAAAAGACCACCATTCACATAGATCACTTATTTAAACACAATGGGTCTGTTCCAAACGAAAATTGTACACAAACAAAAAGTAAATTCACAAACAATTTCTGAAAATAAATTCTTTTATTAAAATATTCGATTTTACATTAGAAACCTAATCTAAGAGGGCATACAATCCAACAATCACTACTTCATAACCTTTATCAATGATTATTCACAATATGGGTATTTGTATTTAATGAAATACAAATCTGAAACTTTTGAAAAGTTCAAAGACTTTAAGAATGAAGTAGTGAAACAACTTAGGAAAAGTATTAAAACTCTAAGATCTGATCAATGAGGTGAATACTTAAGCCAAGAGTTTTAAGGTTATTTAGAGATAATGGGATATTATCTCAATGGACTTTACCATATATACCTCAACATAATGGTGTATTTGAGAGAAGGAATCGAACCCTTCTAGATATGGTATGGGCCATGATGGCTTCTGCAGACTTGCCAAAATCATTTTAGGGGTATGCACTAGAGACTTCTGTTTATATTCTAAATAGAGTTCTGTAAAAAATGGTTGATACTACCCCATTTGAGACATTATTTAGCAAGAAACCAAAGTTATCTCACTTGAGAGTATAGGATTGCCCTGCTTTTGTCAAAAGGGCACAGTCAAACAAACTTGATAATAAGTCTGACAATTGTTTGTTTGTGGGTTATTTGAAAGAATCTTTTGGATATTACTTCTATTTTCCTCCTGAAAACAAAGTGTTTATTTCAAAACATGCTGTCTTCTTAGAGAAGAAGCACATGCTTAAAAGGGACAGTGATAGTAAAATTGAATTTAGTAAAGTTCAAGAAGAACAAAAAAACAAGGATCAACTGTCTGATCCTACATCTATTGAGAGAATAGATAAATCTCTAACTACACAAGAACTTCGTAGGTTGAGTAGGATACATGTGGCAACTGAGAGACATGGACGTATTGCTCATAGATGATGATGAGTCTACTACTTACAAAAAAGTTCTAAACAGTTCAGAATATAACAAATGGCTTGAAGTCATGAAGTTAGAGATGGATTCCATGTATGACAACCAAGTATGGACTCTGGTTGATCCACCCAAAGGAATTAAACCTATCGGGTGCAAATAGGTTTTCAAGAAGAAAATTGACGTGGATGGTAATTTAGTTACCTCTAAAGCACGATTGGTGACTAAGGATTATCGTCAACAGTATGGGATTGGCAATGATAAAACTTTCTTACTAGTTGCTATGTTGAAATCTATCAGAATACTCCTAGCCATTGCAGCTTATTATGATTATGAGATCTGACAAATAGATGTGAAAATAACTTTCCTAAATGGAAACTTGACTGAAGAGGTGTATATGACACAACCTGAGGGTTTCATATCTAATGATAGCACAAAAATGTACAAGTTGCAAAGGTCCATTTATAGACTTAGGCAAGCTTCTAGGAGTTGGAACATCCATTTTGATAAAATAATTAAAGAGTTTGGTTTCATTCAATATATGGATGAACCTTGTGTATATAAGAAGGTTAGTGGCAGTGCAATAGTTTTTCTATTACTTTATGTAGATAACATATTGTTAATAGGAAATGATATACCTATCCTTCAATCGATAATAGGTTGGTTGTCCGAGAAATTCTCTTAGAAAGACCTTGGAGAAGCAACCTATATTCTTGAAATTAGGATCTATAGAGATAGGTAAAAAAGGTTACAAGGTCTTTTACAATCTACATACATAGACAAAGTGCTTTCTTACCCATGTCCCGTCGGATAAGCCTTTCAAATCATGTCTCCAAAGATATAAGTTGAAAGGGACCACATATGTAGGATTCCATATGCTTTGCAATTGGATCCATCATGTATGCTATGATATGTACAATGCCCGTTGTATCTTGTGCTCTCAGTTTGACGAGTAGATACTAATCTAACCCTAGTGAGGGTTATTGGATAGTTGTAAAGAATATCCTTAAGTACTTGCAAATGACTAAGGATGTATTCTTGGTATATGAAGGAGGTGATTTGAAAATAAATGGGTATATTGATGCCAGTTTTCACTATGATAAAGATGATTTCAAATCACAGTTTGGCTACGTGTTTACGTTGTGTGGAGGGGCAATAAGTTGGAAGAGTTCCAAACAAGATACTATTGCCGACTCAACGATTGAAACTGAGTACATAGCCACTTCTAAAGTAGCTAAGCTAGCTGTTTGGATCAAAAAGTTTGTGACGGAGCTTGGAATGGTTCCTAGTGTTGTTGGACTAATATTTCTATATTGTGACAATAATAAAGCTATTGCACAACTAAAAGAGCAAAGGTCTCACCAGCAATCCAAGTATGTACTTAGACATTTTCATTTGATTAGGGAAATCATAGATAGACAATATGTAAAGATAGAAAGAGTTCCCACGGATGAGAACATAGTTGACCCGCTTACAAAACCACTATCCTAAAAGAAACATGATAGACATGTTGAGTCATTTGGTCTTAGATACATGAATGATTGGATTTAGTGCAATTGAGAGTTTGTTAGTATTATGCTCTATAGGTAATTATATATATTCTGTATATTGTGTATTATTAAGTAAAACAAGATATTCTTTATCTTTCAATTTGTTTTATTCATACTTTTGTGTAAAATAATTGTTAGATAAAATCCCAAGTGTAACACTGTGTTAAGAAAATCGTGATAGAGATCATGATGTGGGATTTCTACTATACTGGATAGTGTTCGTACTTAAATTATCCCTAGTTTTAGTATTAATAAGATAGGACATTATTAATACATTAAGACTAGCTTGTGTCATACTTCCTATTTGATTAGGCAGTGGTTCTCACATCCGTGAGTATTGTGATACTCAAAGTTAACATGTGGATGCTTGTTACTTAAACAAGTACATCGGATTACCTGACTATGAGATAATCATATGGATAACTATTTAGTGCTACTGATAGAATCTCATTATAGCAAATGTGCAAGTATCCTTAGACTTGAGATCTCCAAGGTATTTTATTTGCTAAGTGTAGGACTTTGATTCCAATCTCTGGAGTCCTAACAAGACTGCCTATGGGATGGATATTGGGTACAACTTAAAGCAAATTACAATAATTGAGAGGATCAATAAAGGATTCACCACTCCTAATAGTTGGAGCGAATATCTAATGGCTACTTGTATAAATCACTACTCGAGAAGTCCTTGGCCAAGGCGATTGTATATTGGAAATGGTTCCGATTGATACATGTGATGAGTAGTGGATTCCTGGAACAAGTTCTAAAATATTGTGGCCAGAAAGAATATCTTTTTCTGGAAGGAGTTGGCACTAATTTCGCACTCCAAACCGAATAAGAAATTATATGGTGAAAGGAGTTTATTGCACTATTGTTTTGCTATTGAAAGGTTCATGTCAAGCCACTTGACTTTCTGGACTTTTGGGTAGTCATGATGTGTTGCTAGATACCGCTCATGATCTGCTTAATATTGATTTATTAATTAGCAAATTAATAAATCAATCCTTATTAGAATTAATAAGTTAATTCTAAAATTATTAAGGATTATTAATTTTAAAGACGTTTAGATTAATTCATATTTTGCTACTAATAGACCGAGAAACCTAATAGGCCACACACAATAGAGAATTGACTGCTCATGTTGTTATTTGATAACATTATTGGGTTGATTATGAAAAGAAGAAGTTGTTGTGGTCAAATTATAATTAGTTATAATTTTGAGCTAAATTGTAATTAACTAAAGTCATAATGATAATTGGTAATAAACAATTCATATGCAATATAGATTCAATTTACTAAGAATAAAATGGATGAATATATATATGTGTGTGTGTGTGAGAGAGAGAGATATATATATATGGAGTCCGTGTGATGATGATATGAGAAATTACACAGAAAGTGTTTTTTAGAAAATGGAGAGCCCTTTTCTATACATCTTCTTTTGAACGAGAAAAAAATACCCTAGCCACCAAATGATTTTGCTGGCATAAAATCCCGATGTGTTCTTGAGCACGATTCTTGTGTGGATTTCTGTTAGAGAAATCTCTAACATTGAGATTTAGTGACTTGGATAGAACAAAGTAGATGACATACTCGGAGATTTTTGGATTGCACCACAAACGTAGAAGAAAAACTTTTATTTCACAGAGGTCTCAGGTAAGGTATTTTTCTTCATCATTCAATTCCTTTAACGTATAAATGAGATCCTCGATGGGGAATTCTTGTTTTTATTCCACTACGCAATGATATTTGCATGACAAGAAGTTGTGATAATATCATCCTAGGAAAGCAAATATAGTAGCAGACGCTTTGAGTAGAAAAGCCAATCTATCCGCTCTTTGGATGACAGGTGTCCCAGAATTGGAAACAAATATGGTTGAAGGATGAATAAGAATGTGTAATATTTCAATTCAACTTACTTTCCTGCAACAATTCAAAGAAGAGCAAGATAAGGATGAAGATCTACAAAAGATATTACAAATTTAGGCGAATAAGGAGAGAAGTGAATTTCAAAAAGGTAATGATGGGATTCTTTATTATCGAGACCGGTATTGTATTCCGAGATGAGTTGCAATAAAATAAGATATTTTGACTGAAGCACATCGTAGTTAGTACACCATCCACCCATGAGCAGTAAAGATGTAATAAGACTTAAAGAAACACTACTGGTGGATCGAGATGAAGAAAGATATCTCGGAGTTTGCGGCTCGATGTTTAACTTGCCAACAAGTGAAAGCTGATCGACAACGACCTAGAGGCTTGTTACAACCATTACCTAGTCCATCATGAAAATGGGATGAGATCACCTCGGATCCATGGCAGTAGGACAACGGGATACTATATGGGTGGTGGTAGACTGATTAACTAAATGTGCTTATTTCATTCCCATTAACTAGCGGGATACTTTACAGAAATTGAGCAAAATTTATATGGAAGAAATAGTCAGATTGCATGAAGTACCCTCTAGCATTATATCAGATCGAGACCCCAGATTCACCTCAACGTTTTGGACTAAGCTGCAACAAAGATATGGGACAACATTGAAATTCAGTACTTGAGCATACCCACAAATAAATGGACAGACTAAACGAGGGAATCAAGTTTAGGAAGACATGTTGTTGGCCTATGCTTTAGATTTCAGAACTAAGTGGATTGATAATTTGACATACGCAGAGTTTGCATACAATAATAGTTATTAATCAACAATTAGAATGGCCCCATTTGAAGCTTTGTACGGAAGAAAATGTTAGTCTCCATTATATTGGGAAAGCCTAGGACAGAAATTGAGTGAACAAGATGCTTTCGACCTTGATAAAGTATAACAGACGGTGAAGTTGATCAAAACTAGGCTGGAAACAGATCAGAGTAGGCCAAAGAGTTACTGTAGGGGCAAAATTTATCACTATTTTCCTAGTTATTTGAGGGTATTTTGTGATACTTTTGATATAATAACTAGGCGTATTCCTTCCTATTTGATATTTTGCTTATAAAAAGTATTTTTGACAAATTTGTGCAAATTTAAGTAGATTTCGTGCAAAAAGTAAAAGATTCCAGATTGTACCTGGCGCTAGGTCCTGTTAAGGCACTAGGCGCCAGGTCTGCTCTGGAAAAGCAACAATTTTGAGGAGAAATAGATTGGCCCGGCACTAGGTGGGTCTAATGGACTTGGCGCCAGGTCCATTTTGATCAATGTCGGTGGGTTTTTCTTTTCAGAGCAGATTTTGGAAATTTCAATTTGATTCTTTTGGGAACTCTTTTAACTATGGAAAAGGACATTTGTATAATTTTTTGGTAATTATAACTTCTACATATACAAGAGAATAGCATTGTGCAAACTAATTTTCAAAGTTTTCAATTCTTCAATGTAATATCTTTAGAAAACTCCTAGAGAAACACCAAGATTTAGGAGGATCAAGGGAGAATTCTTGGAGAAGAAGAGGAGATTGCTCAAGAAGGTTTCAAGAAAGAAGAAGAAGGCGTACTTGTCTATAAGTGGTTTCTTTTTCCCCTTTTTTGTAATTTATTGACAATTTGAGATTAATATTTTAATTATCCTTAGATGACATTCTTTTGGATCCATGATTTTGTATTGATAATTTATTTTTTGATCAATTTATTACTATTCTTGTTATTTGATTACTTAAGCATAATATCTTGTTGGATTGATTAGTTCTCTTCTAATTAACTTGCAAAATGATGTTAGGAGTGAATGGCCAACTAATTAATGTAATTCTAGTTATTCTTAACTTGCTTGAAAAAGAGGTTAATGGTAAAGACTAAGTAATCAAAGATTGGTTGATGATTACTAGAATATAGATAGGCTAATTTCATGCTTAAATCACATAGAATATAGGGATTTGTGTGAGGATTGATTTTAATGCATCTTTTGGGTAAATTAGTTGAGAGAGAATATATTCACTAATTTAACTAGAAGATGTGATTCTATAGATTGCTAACGAAGTAGGTCTAATTTAATCCTTCATGATGCAAAGATAATAATTAATTAAGAGAATAGCTAGTCAATCATTATTGTGTATTCAAAGATTTCTATCTATTTACATGTCTTTTCTCATTGTTCCTACTCCTTGATTATCATTGTGACTTTTCTTGTGTGACTTAATTCTCTCTAGTATATTAGGTTAGTTGGTTATTTATTCTATCTTCTTATTTTATTGTCTAAACATTAAAGATTTGGGTAAAGTAAGATGGGAGCCTAAATTCTCGTAGATTTGATACTTGCTATTCTCTATACTATATGATGGGTATACTTGCCCGTATGTGTGATTTTAGTAGTTAGCATGTTATTAAAACTTGATTGATTGTGTAATTTGTTGGTAATATTTTTTACACTAAAAAACACGCATCAGTTACGCTGATTGACGTAGGAGAGATTTAGAATTTGAAGAAGGAGATCAGGTATTCTTGAAGTTGACTCCACAATGACAATTAGGAAATAGAGGACAAAGGAAGAGATTAGCACCTAGCTATATTAGGCCATTTCTTATTGTCGAGTGAGTTGGGAGGGTGGCTTATTGTTTAGAATTACCGGCAGGGCTTCTAGGTATTCATGATGTATTTCATGTCTCCCAACTTTATAAATATGTGGCGGACCCTTCACATATTTTGAACAGAGAAGCCATTGAGATGACTCAAAGTTCAAATTATGAAGAGAAACCTATTAAGATCTTGGAGAATGCCGAAAAGGAGCTGCAAAATAAAAAGATCCCACTTGTAAAGGTATTATGGAATCATCGCACTATATAAGATGCAACCTGGGAAACAGAGGCAAAGATGCGAGGAAAGTATCCAGAGTTATTTCAACGATAAATAAATTTCGAGGACGAATTTTTTTTTTGAAGGAGAGGAGATTGTAATACCCCGTATTTTAATTTTGACTGGCTACTACATTTAATAGAATGATCATTTGCATCAGTAGCCAAAGCAAAAGATGATTGTTGTAATGAGAAGAATATTTCAGTGCAATAAAAATATATGGGGACCCAGATGTAATTTTGAATTTGTTCTACCCGTACCCTAAATTTTCTGAAGGCTACTACTTTTAATAAAGTAAGTGATTGGGGCACACTTACAACAAAAATTGATTAGTGCAATGAGACGAGCATTTCAGAATGAATTAGGCTATTATATGTTTTGGTGGTATTTTCGTAATTTTGACCCCCAAATGGGATTTTGACCACAAATTTTACTAACTTGAGAAAGAATAGAATAATTTTGAATGTTACCATTGAATTCAATGGAATTTATAGAATTTATTGTCGAAATAAAATATTTTTTTATTTTGGACCCGATTTTGGTCATTTCTGAGAAATATTGAAAATGTGGTCGAAAATTTGGACGTGTGGCATCTTTTGATTGGTGGCCAAGGACATGTGTCAAATTATGAGAGGATGCATGAAATATTAATGCATTCAAAGCTTGTTAAATAGGTTTTGCAAAATAATTAAAAAAATATGTAGAAAAATTGAGGTCGCGACACGTGTAAAGTAGCTACCATGCATTTAATGAAACAAAATGCTATTGGTATTCATTTGGACCATGAATGGTGGTGGATTAAGGCTGAAAACCGTCCAATAGCATAAAAGAAGAAGGAAGGAAGAAATAAGGAAGAAAAGGAAAGGAAAAATCAAGGAAAAATAGAAAAAAGTGAGAGAAAGAAAAAGAATGTGTTTCTTGGTGTGTTCATGGTGTTCTTGGAGTAAGATCAAGCCAACACATCCTACATAAAAGGTAAAATCTTATACTTTAAGAATTAAAGTTATAGATTTCATTACGGTGATCATTTTGGTATAAGTTTTAACATGAAAACATGAGATTTATGATTGTTATATAGATCGAAAGTGATGTATGTGAACTTTTGTATGTGCTAGTGTGTGTATCGGTTAGAAGAAGGTTTTATATGCTATATTTTATGTGGTGAATAAAGGTATTTGATTGGTGATTTAAAGGGTTATTCATGGTTGATGAAAAAACTGGTGAAAATTGGAAAAAGAAAGCTTTAATGGAAATAAAACTATAGCTATTTTTCATTCATGTTGGTGATTACATATTGTTCAAAGCATGAATTTGGTGACCTATTAGATCTTAAAACATGAAGAATTAAAGGTGTTTTGATGGGGAATAAGGTGGATTAAAGGTTGTATAGATATTATAAAGGAAGGAGAACAAGATGGTAATATTATTTTGTGAAAATGGAATTAGTACAATAAAAATTCTGCGATCTTTTTGGCCCCAATAGTTTCTGGAAGGTTTGGAGGAAGTGGAAAAAGAATCTGTAGAAGCTTATTTCATGGTCTAACGAGCGTTTTGATGTAAAATGGAGCTTGATTGGAGCTGTATATCAAACGTTGTGTAGAAAAAAAATGGTGTGTTTAACGGAAAAAATGCAGAATTTTAGTTTTGGGTGTAAGTGAACTCTAAGGAATTGTTTGCATGACATTGGGAATAAAAATTGTGGGTACATGAAGAAGATTTCATGTTCACGAAGAAAAGAAAATATAGAAACGGGAAATGGAAGAATTGAGAGTGTAATATACGTATATGTGCACATTTTTCTCAAAGAAGGAAAAATGAAGAAACAAGGAAAATGAGAAATTTCTTTATGTTTGTGTTGACTAAGTATTGGTTTGAAACTTAGCAAATCAAACTAAATACAAAATGACATTTAATGAAGGTTATTTATATTAAACGATTGGCGACGGGCTAGGTACGATATTCGAACGACATAAGCTATTTAGGACACGAGGTGAGACCCACTGAATTTCTAAACTTTTTAAATGCTAGTATGCTTTCCTTTTGTGAATAAAACATTATGTACCATTTTGAAATCCTTGGTTTGATTTAAGGTTTTTCTGAGCAAGAAAATAGTGCCATGTTGAGTTGGCATGAATATCATAATTTTCTTAGAAACCTTAAAAGATGACAAATGCCTATTTTTGTAAATTTAATCATTTTGGGATAAAATAATTGGGATTTTTGAAATATAGTAATTTTTGGAATCGGATATTCAAAAAATGACCGAAACACCCTTATTTGAATATTTTATGGAAGCATAATTAGAAACTTTGAATCTAATTCTCTTCCAGAGTAAGAATTCAGGAATTCTTGATCAAAATTCTTTTTGGAATCGAGTATAGGTAAAATGATCCGGATACCCTTATTAGAACATTTTATGGTACGGAAGGGACTTTTTATCCTTGTTCGCTATAGATTTTGGAAATGATCTCTCGGTATGAGATCAACTTTTTAAAAAATGATATTTTGTGTGAAACCCCAGCTAAAACCAACCTTAGAGTAAGGGGGTCGGGATGCATATCATATTTGCTTGCATGCATAAATATATTTTTGTATGATTTTATGTGCTTAGATGTGTGATTTGTAGTCCAGATGGCTTAATTGTGTTTATTGAGTAAGAAGGGCAAAATGGAAATTTTTGCTTGAGATGAATATAGGGAGATAGCTTGAGGATCAAATAGGAAAAATATTTGGGAGAGAAAATAAGAACAAGAGTTGTTGTGGTTTAGTGATTAGAGCTTTGGAATTAATTCTTGAGGTCTTGGGTTCAAATTCCATCATTGCAGTTTTAGTATGATTAAATCTAATTTTTGTGTAGGAAGGCTATATTTCAACCCTTGCATGCTTTAGGGAAGAGTAGGAGTGTTGTCCTAGGGGAGACATGATAAGGATGTCCTAATCCTACTCTTGTGCCCTAGAAAAATTTCTAAGGGGGTTCATACCCTTCTTGATCCTTAGCTTTCCTTACTTCTCAATTCATTAAGTTGTTCAATTCATCTAAGCCAATTCTATTTCCAGAAAAATCCAACAAAGTGCTGAGGCTTTGAAGGTTCGAAAATGTCTAAGTGTGAGACATCTTGTTGGCCGAAAATGGGGAGGAGTTGTAGAAGGTTCCCAAGAGAATTAATCTCCATGGTTGAACCTTCAAATTCCAACCTAAGTGTGTTCATCTTCTTCATGTAGTAATCTGGAATTTTTCCAGCTTCTTGTTCAGTCCAAGTGTCAAAAATTTCAGCCATCTTTCCCCCCCAAATGCTACCAGAAAAATGGCCATTTCACTTAACTTGAGGACTGAACATTCCAGCCAAAACCGAGCTACTCAAAAAAACTGTGCAAACCAGAAAATTTTCTGGACAATTTCCGCAGCATTGGTGAGCCAAAACCAAGCTGTATCTTCCAGTTTTTCACCCAGCAACTCAACTTCATTTTTCCTCCATTAAGAAGGCTAGAAACCAACCTTGAAGGACCTCTGAATACCCCTTCAAACCTTCTGTGAACTAACTGAAAAATGGCAGCAAAATCTGCCCAGAAATTTCCAGCAAACCTTGCGAAAATCTGTTCAGGATTTTCCAGCTTTACTTCTTTTTCAGCCTTGTCTGAAACTTCCACCATTTTTCTGTACAAACTCCCCTTGAACAGCCATGAACTGAGCTTCATCATTTTCCCCAGCATTCTGCTCGAAAACCAGTCCTATGGCTGCTCCTAAAATATCTCCATCAATCACTCCAATCAAGCCATTGATTGACGACCAAAATTCCAGCAAACATATTCAATAAACTTCCATAAATTAACCCTCCAACAACCAGAAAATCCCTTCACCATTGTCCACTATATATCGGCAACCCTAAAGCTCCAACAAACAACACTCATCTCAGCAGAATTCCGGCAAGCCAGTCGGCCATTGTAGCTTTCCAAAAGCTCTCCATCAACCAAGATCTTCCTACCATATTTATTTCCAAAATTGATTCCCTAAATTATTCTCTTTGAATTTCAAACAATCAGCTTTCCTTTTCCTCTCAAATCTAAATATCCAATTACCAAAAACCATTCAAAAAATTTGGCCACCCTATTCCCACATAATTTCGGCCAGCTTTATCCAAATTCTCTCCATTCTCTCCAACCTTCAAGAATACCAAGAACACCAAGAACACCTACTAGCATCCTTACGCCTAAGACCACTCTAAACCTCTCCAATCCTCTCCAAAAACTCCAGATCACACCTACTCAACCCCTTGAAACCACTTCTGCAATTTTTAACATCAAATACCGAAATCCAAACCTCTCTTTTGGATAAAAAATCAGAATTTTCTTGAAGGCTCAAGAACACCTTCAAGGTAAGCATTATCAATTATCTCTATTTTCACTCATCTTCAACTCTTAATGAATATATATATATATATACACACACTAATCAACTCTCTCTCTCTCTCTCTCTCTCTCTTTCTCGGTCGAATGGTTACTTCAACCATGGCCATGTTTCCTTTTTCCTTCTTGGACGAACCAAGCTGTCCCTACGAGAGGATTCTTTTGAAACTCCTTCAAGGTCGTCATCTTTCAAGTAAGCCTCTTCAACCTTCTCTTTAAATTCTAGATTCATGTCTCTAGGATGATATTGGAAGGGGATGGATTATAATTAGGGTTTGAGCATGTGTTGTTGTGTTGGAGTTGAGATTGAAGCATGAATAAATGTGTTTGTATGATGGAGATGGATCGATGCATGAGATGATTTGTCTTGGTTGATTATATGGCATTTATAGGGTTTGTTGCATGTCTTCATGTCGTGAGTAGTATGAATGATCAAGCATGTTAGAGATTATGTCACATTCGGTGAATAGGGTTTTGTGATTATGTATGATTGTTAAAGCCATGAATATGTTTATGTTAGTAGAGTTTGGATCATGTCTTGGTAGATTTGGATCTATGTTTTATTCATGATTTAGATGTGTTGTTGATTAATGTAGAGTGTATGTTCGTGATTATGGATAGCAATAGGAAATATGATCATGAACTTATTGTCCCTAAGCTAATTTTATTTCATTAATAAAATGATTAAAACTATAATTTCTTCTAGTGATTTCGAAAACCCTAGGGAAATGCGGATTTGGACTATTATATAAAATAATAATATTTTAGTCAAATAAATAATGGCTTTTATTAAAGAAATAAAATATATAGATTTTATATGAAATAAAATATATAGATTTTAAATAAAATAAAATATATAGAAAATAATAATATCGATTAAAGATTTTTTATATAAATATTCATAATAGGTAAAATATTAATTTTGTAAGTCTTATATTCATAAATACTAATAAAATTTATTTATTGTCTTTCAATTAAAACCCATTAAAATTTATTTACAACTAATTTTAGTTACCAATTATTTTTCAACAACTAATTATTAATGGATTAGTATTTTAAATAATTCCATCTAGGTCCTAGGACCCTTCATCAAATAAACCCTAATTTATTTATAGCAAGATTTAAACCTTAAGCTTATTAGTACTTATTTCCCAAACTCTAGTTATTTTAATATCAAGCTAGATTTATTTTATAAACCCTTTTGTTTATTATCTGGCCTTAAAGCTTGGGACGCTAGGGCCATGGTTGTAGTAAATTGAGCTAGGATTATTTGTGAAAGTGAATTTTGGCTTGAGTTTAATTATGGCTCATGTTTAACCCAGGTGAGGTTAGGTCAGCTGTTGGAGACCTTTATTTTGAGCAAGGATCAGGTAAGCTCTTGCATAAAACTTGTTTGATACAAAATGGTTATTATGGCAAGCCAAATGTGGAGTGCATGGACACTCACTTCTTTAAAGGCAATTGAGGATTGTCTCCTATCTCATTTCAGTCAAACAAATTATTTGAAAATCAATAAGTAGTTTTACTCAACCTCTAACTCTTTCTAAAACCAACTTTGTCCCAAACTTTGGAAATCCTCAATTGCCATTTTCAAGTGGAGCTATGATTTATTCATTTTTCCCCAAGTGGGATAAATTACGTTGAGTACTCAATAAGGGCGGACTGCTAGGACTAGTTTTTGAGTGGTTAGGGTAAGTCTCTCAGTAGGTGGCCACCTCTGAGGGGTAAGTCCTTCCCGGATAAGATGCTAGTTCAGTGGGTCGTGTTGGTCCGAGCTAGCAGTTTTCAGTCCAGTGGACTGTGTGTTGCCAGAATGGACAACCGGTTTTGTTTGGGTGTAGAGATGGAGGACTATCTCACCCGGTAGGCCGATCACCTACTTTTTGTCAGTCTGCATAAAGTGTGGCATTTTGACCGTTGTATGGTTATGGGGCCCAGTGTGTGGTAACCCATGACCACCCTTTTTGAGTGGTTGATTTATTTGTAATATATGGTTGGAAAAGCCAAAACGCCACTCTTGATTTTGACTATTGTTTATTGCTTGTCAGTATTTTTCTTATGAAATTCTTACACCTTGCATTCATGGACTGTTTTCTTTGAACACTCAAAGCACCCGTTTTACCATGATTTCAGGTCGATTCTACTGTGGGGATGAGTAGCTAGTGTTGCTTGCCTTGGAAGATATTTTGTTATTTGTTTTATGTAATGCTTTGGGAGTTGAGAGTGAACAATTTTTATTTTGGATTTATTCATGAATTTTTAGGTTGTAATAAGCTTTAATTTTTTAAGTTATTGTTTTATTTTTATTGTGTGTCCTAGTTATAAAGACCCCTTGTCCTTTGGACGGGACGACATTCCCGGCCCTGTTGGGCCTAGGTAGTGGGGTGTTACAAGTGGTATCAGAGACTAGGTTTAGGCAAATATTGATAGTATATGTTCTATTTATTTAAGTTCAAATCCTTATCTAATCTATCTTGTTTATGCTTTAGGATGGTTAGAATGTTTAGAATCACGAGGAAGGGGCAGCAATAGCTTCCTCTTATTCCTATCTACCCAGAAGACCTTCCAGTACCTCATCCTGCTCCTCAGCCAATTTTTCCATTGGAAGATAGCAGTGATGATGAGGTCCCGATCCATGAGCTACCCCAATCCTAGTGATAGATATAAGTTCTAATAGTGAAGATGAGGTGATAGCCGTGGAGCATGTTCCCCACCCTCCTAGTCCCGTAGTGGATTTATCAGTAGATTGCGATGACTCGGGGGAGATAGATTATGAATCTCTACCTAGGCCTTCTTTCGTTCCTCCTCCCAGCCGAGTTGAGCCCGGGGAGAGTTCTAGGCAACCTAGGAAAGAACCAATGGAGGGGTTTGCTAGTGGGGTTGGGGTAGACTTCTCTAAGAACTCTGGGGGATGGTCGTATAAGGCTGATTTTGAGGATTCTGATGAAGACTAGAAGGATGATAGTTATTTTGATCCGGATGTTTATTTATTATTTTTCGTAAACTTTTATGTTGAGGAATTTTATTTCTGTTTTCTGTTAAAATTTTGAATTTATGCAAATCAAGATTTGAAAGAGAACTTATGAGCAATTCTTTAGACAAAAACTTGCATTTGATTTCCTTTTACTTATATCTGACTGTGAATGCATGCTCAACTAAAATGATTTAATCCTTGAATGCATACACTTATCATTTAGGGTATGGTTTAGAATGGCACCCAAGCGCCGTGTAGCTTCATCAGGCAGAAGGATTCCAGAAGCAGATCATGTGGCTCCGAAAGTCGTGACAGCTCAGATGCAATCACCCAACAGGGGTAATGGGAGTGAACCAGAGATGGGAATGGGGTCTGAAGCACCCATTGATGTGTCAATGGGCTAAGCATTCAGTAAGATGGCAGAGATTTTGCAGACACTGACTGAGCGGAGGAACCCCAAGGGAGAAGATGTGGCGTTAGGACGGTTTCTGAAATTTCAACCACCCATCTTCTTGGGCGAAGCTGAGCAAGACCAGAAGGCAGAGCAATGGATTGAGCAGATGGAAGATATATTTGCAATGCTCCAGTACACCGAGGAGCGAATGGTTAAGTTTGTAGCATTTCGTTTGAGAGGACCAGCTCGGGTATGGTGGCAGCGGGTTCAAGACGACTGGGAAATGGTCGAGCAAGAATGGACGTGGTCCAACTTTGTTGAAGCCTTCAGAGCTGAGTACATCCCTCAGTAGACAGTGGAAAAGTGGGAGGATGAATTTCAGAATTTGAAGTAGGGAGGCATGTCAATGGCCCCGTACGCAGCACGGTTCACCCAGCTGTCAAAGTACTGCCAGAGATTAGTGGACACCGAGCAGAATAGGACAGGATAGTTTGTTAAGGGACTGAGACCGGAGCTGAGGAGGGCGTTGGCACCTTCTCCACCAACGACCTATTCGGGGGCCGTGGACGCAGCTACCAGGATGGAGAATGAGGACCGCAGTAGGATGGCGGCAAGGCCTTTTCAACCGCCAAGGTAGCCGCAAGGACACTTCCAAGGGCAGCAACCCAACAAGCGCCCCACTAACCAGCAGTGGCAGAATCGAGGAAAGCATGCCCGGACAATACTAGTTGGTCCTGCCCAGAACCTTTTGTCATGCCGGTAGTGTGGAAAAAGAGGCCATATAGAGAAGAAATATTGGTCTAGAGGCAAACGGAAATTTTTCACTGCGGTGACCCGAATTACCTACGGAACGCCTACCCTAAGTTACACTGAGTCAGGCAAGGAAATCCGACTCAGAATCTGGGGCCCAATAGAGCCAATACCATGGGAGCATCCGGGAGTGGAGCATCGAAGCCTCAAGTAAAAGTCAAGGTATTCACTCTCAACAGAGAAGAGGTTGGAGCCGATGTAGCAGTAGTGGAATGTACGTTTACTATCCAAGGACGTTCCGTTAATGCATTGATAGATCCTGGCTCTAATCATTCCTATTTAAACAAGATCTGTGTATGTCATTTGGGTTGGGATGGAGTGAAGCTACCTTTTACTTTAGTGGTAAGTACACCTCTGGGAAAAATGGTGCAAGCGGATCGGTACGTGCGGAATTGTAAAATTGGTGTGGGGGAGAGAAAGCCTGGAGGGAGATTTAATAATGTTGGACATTGAGGATTATAATTTGATATTGGGAATGGATTGGTTAGCTAAGCATGGGGCTAGGGTAGACTGTAAGAATAAATCAGTCCAATTCACTAGACTGAGTTGTGATATGTTGGAATTTGATGTCAAGAAGGTAGAGGAATTAAAGTATTTGATAGCGGGGGCTAAGGCCCGGAAATTGTTGAAGCAAGGATGTCAAGGGTACCTAGCTTATGTGATAAACAAGCAAAATGACCAGTGCACTCTGGAGGATACCGAGGTAGTGAAGGATTTTCCCGACGTGTTCCCAGCGGAACTTACTTCTCTACCTCCCAGCCAAGAAGTGGAATTCACCATTGACCTAGTTCCGAGAGTGGAACCAGTATCACGGATGTAACATCCCCTACTACGTACCCTAAAAGGGTGGGGATGTCGCCCCGTCCCGAGGACAAGGAGTCTTTAAAACGAGGTACATAATATAAAGACAACCTAAAGAAATCAAACTTAGATAAATAAAAGAAAACTCTTATTACATCAGGCTCAAACTGGAGCAAAACTAAACAAAAGCAAACATCGGTTCCAAAAGCATAAATCAACAATTGTCTCTCAAAACATAATGAAAATAACAAAAACTCCAACTATTACACATCCCGCTTCCTCAGTATAATCAATCTCCTGAAAACATGATATAAAACAGTGTGAGATTAACATCTCAGTAAGTCCTGTGTGTGCACATGGTACTTTGAACAGTTCGTGAATGCATAGCTGAAAACATTTGCAGAAATATTTGGCAAGTCATAAATAATTTTGCTTTGCAAGGAGTGGGGTTTCCTCAGTGTCACACTTTATACAAAATAAATCATCCACTCGAATAAACAGTCATGGTGCCACACTTTGAGCCCATGATAAGAAAACGGTTAAGGCACCACACTTTGTGCACCTTGACAGGATCAGATTACCACACTTTGGGTATTCTGATCATAGTTGGGTGTACGGCCCACTGGGTAAGATACTCCTCCATCTCTACACCCAACAAAACCATCCAGGTGTCTATACCGGGAAATAAAACCTTACTAGGTACAAATGCTAGCTCGGACCGGCCTGACCAACCAATATTGTCGCCTTTTCAAGCAAAGCTTATCTTCTGGAGGTGGCCGCCTGCCAGAAGACTCACTCACGCCCTCCAAGACTAGTATTGTTAGCCTACCCTTATTGAGTACTCAATGAACATATCCGTTAATTCCTGACTCATAATAATTCCATACCTTAGCTTTGTAAAACGTGGTTTTCTTTAAAAAGAGTTTTCTAAAATGTTTAAGAGAAAGAACAGTTCTTGATAAAGGTATTAGTTTGACACCATTAAGTGAATACACATCCACGTTTGCAGCCCAAATAGATCAACAATAGCTTTACAAAGCTTTACAACATTCGACTTGCCACTACAAGCATTTAACAAAAAGAGTTTATGCAAGGACTTACTTGATATGCCTTAGATAAACAAGATAAAAATCAACTGCTTGCTTCCTTCAAATAACCTCCTGATCTAGAATCACATAATATCATGATCAGGGTCTCAATCGATTCAAGCATGCATTTAAATTCATTTATTCCCATAACAACTTATGATCCATTATAACTTCAAATAAATCACCTATTCCTTAAAGTACATACACCATGACCATATATCCATCAAAGATATGATCAATATATCAAAAAGATCTTGACTTAATCACATCCATCATCATCACCTCACACATAGCATCGCTATCTATTGAACATGCTTGATACAATACTCATTTCGAAATATTTATCTATCCCAACTAAACATATTCATCATGCTATCATACTTCCATAGACATCATCAATCACATTAAACCTTAGCTTCGACATCAAGGGTAAGAATTCCTTTACCTTACAACCACCAGATTAACAAGATCTCGATGCTCCTATGGTGATCGTCTTGAGTTCGTTTGAGAAGAAGAGAAAAGCTGCCTTCTTTTCTCCTATTGACCGAAAGTTAAGAAAGAAAGGTGAGATCAGCCCTTATATGGTGGGGTTCAAGAGAAGAAAAAGAGAAGAATCAATGGAAGAAAGGAATCGAGAGGTTGAGAGGATTTTTGCTTTCCTTAAGGTGCATTTGATTTTTTGCTAGGGATTGCTCTTGTGTTTTTCGAAATTTGCAGGAGAGAGTTTGCTGGAATTTTCGTGCAGCAAAGAGGGAGTGGACAACTAACTTGGTTTAGGGTTAGGAGAGTTTGATCTAGGGTTGGAAGTTGATGTTATGAAGGTCTCCTAATAGCTCTAAACTTCTTTGGCAGCAAGGCTGAAAATCTGGTAGCTTGCTGTACCTGATTGTTGGCTGAAATTCAGAGAGGTTAAGGGGAGAAAAATAATCTGGAATTGCTCTCCTAGACTGGCCGAAATAGTGCTCAAGGATAGGGTTGTGTGTGTTCAAGTTTTTGTCCAAAACTAGAAGAAGTTTGAGTGGGTTTTGTCAACAAAAAATTCTGTGCAAGAAGGGTGTATGCGAAAATTACTGAACAAAAGGGAGAAAATTCTGGGCTATTTTGGTTGTTGTTCTGCCACAAATCAGAGAGGAAAAGTGAGAGTTTTAGGTGCTGTAAATTGGCTTAATCAACAAGGTGTTTTGGTATGTCTTGGAGTGCAAAATTTCGTGCAGAATAATGTGTGCAAAGTTGATCGAAATTCTGTGCACAAGCTGGCCAAAATTCTAGAAATTGAAGGGGATAAAAATCTGATTTGTGTAGCTAAAGTAATCTGAATTGGTGAGAGGTGTTTTAGGTGATTTGAGCTAGGTTTAGAAGAGTTTGGATGCCCTTAGGAGTGCAGGATTTTCATGCAGCTTGTGCATGCACAAGGCTGACCGAAAATCTGCAAGATATAAGGAACAAAATCTGATTTGTTTAGGATGAGAATAAAACTTAATTTTCAAGAAGATTTAGGATAAGATTCCCTAGTCTTAGAAGAGTTTGTGTTGAGCTAGGAGTGCTCCAAGGGTGGCGGCGCAAAGTTGGAAAAATTTTCAGATTTTCTGCTAGGGTTCTAAGTTCAAAATTAACAAGATATTTTGTTAGGAAAATAACAAACTAATTCAAGCTAACTAATATAAAATCTGATTAGATAAAGACAAGCTGGAATTTAATTATTCTAGCTAAGGTTTTCGAAAATTAAAGAGGATAAAAGCTGAAATAAAATTTAGTTTTTATCCTTATCAAAAATCCTTGAATTTAGGTGATAAATATGGAGACTTATCCCCTAAGGAGATGGTGCTGAAATTCACAAGGATAGCTAGGGTTTTTCGGCCAAGGCATGAAGAAACCTAGATAAAGAATTCAAAATGAAAGCTGAGATTCACAAGAGGTAAGATTCGAACTCGGGTCACCAAGGGATAATCACCAAACCTAATCGCTATTCCAAATCAATTCCGATGTTAATATATCTCTAAGAAATTCTTTTCACCTTAATTCTCATCCTTCCATTTCCTCTACTAAATTTTTTCCAAAATAATTTCCAATTAATGCAACAACGCAATTATTTCTCTTAAATAAATTAATGCAAGAGCAACCTTGAAAATCACATGCACCCATGCAAGCATAATTTTAAAATATCACATGAAATGCAAAATGCTATGCAATGCATGACTTTTTCCCATAGGTTAAAGGTGGTTTTGGGCGGGCTATTACAACGAACCCCGTACCAGATGACACCGGCAGAGCTGAAGGAACAGTTAGAAGAATTGGTGAAGCAAGGCTACATCAGACCTAGCACATCACCTTGGGGAGCGCCTGTGCTGTTTGTGAAGAAGAAGGATGGGACTCTGAGACTATGTATCGACTATCGGGGCTTGAACAACTTAACGGTCAAGAACAAGTATCCTCTACCGCTGATTGACGAGCTATTCAACCAGGTGCAAGGATCCAGTTGCTACTCCAAATTGGACCTGAGGCAAGGGTACTACCAAGTACGAATAAAAGAGGATATCCCCAAGACGGCCTTCAATACTAGATATGGGCATTATGAATTCATGGTAATGCCGTTCGGGGTGACCAATGCTCCAGTAGTATTCATGGACTTGTTGCACCGAGTGTTCTGACCCTATCTAGATAAGTTCGTGGTGGTTTTCATCGACGATATTCTGATTTACTCCAAGAGTCCGGAGAAGCATGCGGAGCATCTGAAGCTCGTATTGGAGAAGCTGTGGGAACACAAGCTGTTCGCCAAGTTTAGCAAGTGTGAATTCTGGCTGGACAGCGTAGCATTTCTTGGCCATGTGATGACTAAGGAGGGAATCAAGGTAGACCTAGCAAAGGTTCAAGCAGTGTTGGACTGGAAGCAACCGGAGAACATCACCGAGATTCGAAGTTTCTTAGGATTGGTTGGTTAGTACAGGAGGTTCATCAAAGGGTTCTCGACGCTTGCATCGCCTATGACTCGACTGTTGAGAAAAGATGTTCCATTTGTGTGGAGTGAGAAATGTGAGAAGAGTTTTCAAGAATTGAAGTAAAGACTGAAGACAGCGCTGGTATTGAGCTTGCTAGAGGAAGATAAGCCTTACGCGCTATATACCGATGCCTCGAAAGAAGGATTGGGAGCAGTATTGATGTAAGACTGGAAAGTGATCGCTTATGCTTCTCGGAAGTTGAGACCTCATGAAGTCAACTACCCTACGCATGATCTGGAGCTGGCAGCCATTGTGTTCACCCTAAAGAAATGGCGACACTACCTGTACGGAGTTGAATATGAAGTGTTCACCGACCACAAGAGTCTGAAGTACATCTTCACTCAGAAGGATCTGAATTTGAGGCAACGAAGATGGATGGAATTTTTGGAGGAGTATCGTTGTCCGATCAATTACCATCCCGGGAAGGCCAACGTTGTAACTGATGCCCTGAGCAGAAAAGTTGGTATGGCCAGACTAAGAGTGCAGAAAATTCAAGTGGTTTAGGATGTGTTGGACAGAAGGGTGGAAGTGCAAGAGAAAAGAATTGTTGTTAGCAACCTAAAGTTGGTATCGGATCTAAGACGGGAAATCGTGGAAGCTCAACAAAGCAATATAGAGTTTAAGCTTTTCAAGGACAAGGAGCTTAAACGACAAGGCAGAGAATTCCGGCAAGATGAAGAGGGAGTTTTGCATTTCAGGGATTGGTTGTGTGTACCCGGAGAGCATCAACTGAAGGATAAAATTTTGGAAGAGGCGCACAAGAGCAAGTATGCCATTCATCCAGGGGAAGTTAAGATGTACTAGATCTGAAGAGGACCTATTGGTGGCCTGGACTGAAGTGGGATGTGGTCAAGTATGTCTCGACCTGTCTCACCTAGCAGAAAGTCAAAGCAGAGCACAAGAAGTCAGCGGGACTGTTGCAACCATTGCCAGTACCTGAGTGGAAGTGGGAGGAAGTGATAATGGATTTTGTCACCGGACTTTCTATGTCAAGGACCCAGAAGGATGCCATATGGGTAGTGGTGGATTGACTGACCAAATCGGCCCATTTCATACCGATAATGTAAGAGACTCTATGGAGAAGTTGGCTCAGACTTATGTGTGAGAAATAGTCCGTCTTCATGGAGTGCCTTCAAGTATTATGTCTGACCGAGACCCGAGGTTTACGTCTCGTTTTTGGGGTAAGTTTCAAGAATCGATGGGGTTGAGTCTGAAGTTCAATACGACGGCGCATCCGCAGACCGATGGACAGTCAGAAAGAGTTATACAGATATTGGAAGATATGCTGAGAGCCTATGTTCTGGATTTCGAGGATAAGTGGATCGAGTGTGTACGATATGTATAGCTGTCGTATAATAATGGCTACCAAGCTTCAATTGGGATGGCACAGTATAAGGCCTTATATGGACGCAAGTGTCAAGTACCGCTATACTGGAGTTGGTCAGAAGATGGTCATGTAAGCAGAACTGGAGAAGTTTGTGTTCAGGAAATGTTAGACAAAGTAAAGTTGATCAGGGAGAGGTTAAAGGCAGCTTAGAGCCAACAGAAGAGCTATGCGGACAACCGGTGGAGAGAATTGGAGTTTCAAATTGGGGACAACGTATTTCTGAGATTGACGCCGAATAGGGGAATCTTGAAGCATTCGAAGGGTGGAAAGCTGAATCCGAGGTATTTGGGACCGTTCCCAATAAAGGAAAGGATTGGATCGGTAGCATATCGATTGGACTTGCCAGATGGATTGACGGGAATTTATGATGTGTTTCATGTGTCACAGCTGAAGAAGTACAATGCCGATCTCGATCATGTCCTGAATAATGAGCCGTTGGTGTTGCAACCCGATTTGAGCTATGTGGAGAAGCTCGTGCGAATATTAGACCGCAGTATCAAGAATCTCCGGAACAAGCAGATACCGATGGTAAAAGTTCAGTGGGAGCATCATGGCACGCAAGATGCCACATGGGAATCAGAAGAGTGGGTTAAGCGGAAGTATTCCGATCTGAAATAGAGGTATGCTTGAATTTCGGGACGAAATTCTTCTCAGGAGGGGAGGATGTGAAACCCCAGCTAAAACCAACCTTAGAGTAAGGGGGTCGGGATGCATATTATATTTGCTTGCATGCATAAATATATTTTTGTATTATTTTATGTGCTTAGAAGTGTGATTTGTAGTCTAGATGGCTTAATTGTGTTTATTGAGTAAGAAGGGCAAAATAGTAATTTTTGCTTAAGGTGAAAATAGGGAGATAGCTTGAGGATCAAATAGGAAAAATGTTTGGGAGAGAAAATAAGAACAAAAGTTGTTATGGTTTAGTGGTTAGAGCTTTGGAATTAATTCTTGAGGTCTTGGGTTCAAATTCCATCACTGCAGTTTTAGCATGATTAAATTTTATTTTTGTGTAGGAAGGCTATATTTCGGCCCTTGCATGCTTTAGGGAAGAGTAGGAATGTTGTCCTAGAGGAGACATGATAGGGATGTCTTAACCCTACTCTTGTGCCCTACAAAAATTTCTAAGGGGGTTCATACCCTTCTTTGATCTTTAGCTTTCCTTACTTCTCAATTCATTAAGTTGTTCAATTCATCTAAGCCAATTCTATTTCCAGAAAAATCCGGCAAAGTGCTGAGGCTTTGAAGGTTCGAAAATGTCTAAGTGTGAGATATCTTGTTGGCCGAAAATGGGGAGGAGTTGTAGAAGGTTCCCAAGAGAATTAATCTCCATGGTTGAACCTTCAAGCTCCAACCTAAGTGTGTTCATCTTCTTCATGTAGTAATCTAGAATTTTTCCAGCTTCTTGTTCAGTCCAAGTGTAAAAAATTTCAGCCATCTTTTCTCGCCAAATGCTGCCAGAAAAATGGCTAATTCACTTAGCTTGAGGACTGAACATTCTAGCCAAAATCGAGCTGCTTAAAAAAACTGTGCAAACTAGAAAATTTCGCAGCATTAGTGAGCAAAAACCAAGCTGTTTCTTCCAGTTTTTCACCCAGCAACTCAACCTCGTTTTTCCTCCATAAAGAAGGCTAGAAACCAGCCTTAAAGGACCTTTGAATGCCCCTTCAAACCTTTTGCGAATTGAATGAAAAATGGCAGCAAAATCTGCCCAGAAATTTCCAGCAAACCTTGCGAAAATCTGTTTAGGATTTTCCAGCTTTACTTCTTCTTTAGCCTTGTCCAAAACTACCACCATTTTTCTGTACAAACTCCCCTTGAACAGCCATGAACTGAGCTTCATCATTTTCCCCAGCATTCTACTCGAAAACCAGTCCTATGGCTGCTCCTAAAATATATCCATCAATCACTCCAATCAAGCCATTGATTGAAGACCAAAATTCCAGCAAACATATTCAGTAAACTACCAAAAATCAACCCTCCAACAACCAGAAAATCCCTTCACCATTGTCCACCATATTTTGGCCACCCTAAAGCTCCATCAAACAACACTCATCTCAGCAGAATTCCGGCAAGCCAGTCGGCCATTGTAGCTTTCCAAAAGCTCTCCATCAACTAAGATCTACCTACCATATTTGTTTCCAAAATTGATTCCCTAAATTATTCTCTTTGAATTTCAAACAACCAGCTTTCCTTTTCCTCTCTAATTTGAAAATCCAATTACCAAAAACCATTCAAAAAATTCGGCCACCCTATTCCCACAGAATTTCGGCCAGCTTTATCCAAATTCTCTCAATTCTCTCCAACCTTCAAGAACACCAAGAACTCCAAGAACACCTACTAGCATCCTTACGTCTAAGACCACTCCAAACCTCTCCCATCTTCCCCAAAAACTCCAGATCACACCTACTCAACCCCCTGAAACCACTTCCGCAATTTTTAACATCAAATACCGAAATCCAAGTCTCTCTTTTGGATAAAAAACCAGAATTTTCTTGAAGGCTCAAGAATACCTTCAAGGTTAGCATGATCAATTATCTCCATCTTCACTTATCTTCAACTCTTAATGAATACACACACACACACACACACACACACACACACACACACACACACACTAATGAACTCTCTTTCTCTCTCTCTCTCTCGGCCAAATGGTTACTTCAACCTTGGCCATGTTTCCTTTTTCCTCCTTAGACGAACCAAGCTGTCCCCACGAGAGGATTCTTTCGAAACTCCTTCAAGGTCGTCATCTTTCAAGTAAGCCTCTTCAACATTTTCTTTAAATTCTAGATTCATGTCTCTAGGATGATATCGGAAGGGGATGGATTATGATTAGGGTTTGAGCATCTGTTGTTGTGTTGGAGTTGAGATTGCAGTATGAATAAATGTGTTTGTATGATGGAGATGGGATTGATGCATGAGATGATTTGTCTTGGTTGATTGTATGGCATTTTTAGGGTTTGTTGCATGTCTTCATGTCATGAGTAGTATGAATGATCAAGCATATTAGAAATTATGTCACATTCGGTGAATAGGGTTTTGTGATTATGTATGATTGTTAAAGCCATGAATATGTTTATGTTAGTAGAGTTTGGATAATGTCTTGGTAGATTTGGATCTATGTTTTATTCACGATTTGGATGTTTTGTTGATTGATGTAGAGTGTATGTTAATGATTATGGATAGCAATAGGAAATATGATCATGAACTTGCTGTCTCTAAGTTAATTTTATTTCATTAATAAAATTATTAAAACTATAATTTCTTCTAGTAATTTTGAAAACCCTAGGGAAATGCGGATTTGGACTATTATATAAAATAATGATATTTTAGTCAAATAAATAATGGCTTTTATTAAAGAAATAAAAAAAATATATTTTATATAAAATAAAATATATAGAAAATAATAATATCGAATAAAGCTTTTTTATATAAATATTCATAATAGGTAAAATATTAATTTTGTAAGTCTTATATTCATAAATACTATTAAAATTTATTTGTTGTCTTTCAATCAAAACCCATTAAAATTTACTTACAACTAATTTTAGTTACCAATTATTTTCCAACAACTAATTATTAATGGATTAGTATTTTAAATAATTCCATCTAGGTCCTAGGACCCTTCATCAAATAAACCCTAATTTATTTATAGCAAGATTTAAACCTTCAGCTTATTAGTACCTATTTCCCAAACTCTAGTTATTTTAATATCAAGCTAGATTTATTTTATAAACCCTTTTGTTTATTATCTGGCCTTAAAGCTTGGGACACTAGGGTCATGGTTGTAGTAAATTGAGCTAGGATTATTTGTGAAAGTGAATTTTGGCTTGAGTTTAATTATGGCTCATGTTTAACTCAGGCGGGGTTAGGTCAACTGTTGGAGGCCTTTATTTTGAGAATGGATTAGGTAAGCTTCTGCATAAAACTTGTTTGATGCAAAATGGTTATTATGGCAAGCCAAATGTGGAGTGCGTGGACACTCACTTCTGTAAAGGCAATTGAGGATTGTCTCCTATCTCATTTCAGTTAAACAAATTATTTGAAAATCAATAAGCAGTTTTACTCAAACTCTAACTCTTTCTAAAACCAGCTTTGTCCCAAACTTTGGAAATCCTCAATTGCCATTTTCAAGTGGAGCTATGATTTATTCATTTTTCCCCAAATGGGATATATTACGTTGAGTACTCAATAAGGGCGGATAGCTAGGACTAGTCTTTAAGGGGTTAGGGTAAGTCACTCAGTAGGTGGCCACCTCTGAGGGGTAAGTCCTTCCCGGATAAGATGCCATTTCAGTAGGTCGTGCCAGTCCGAGCTAGCAATTTTCAGTCAAGTGGACTGTGTGTTGCCGGAATAGACAACCGGTTTTGTTTGAGTGTAGAGATAGAGGAGTATCTCACCCGGAAGGCCGATCACCTACTTTTTATCAGTTTGTACAAAGTGTGGCATTTTGACCGTTGTATGGTTATAGGGCCCAACGTGTGGTAACCCATTACTATTCTTTTTGAGTGGTTGATTTATTTGTACATGTATGGTTGGAAAAGCCAAAATGCCACTTTTGATTTTGACTATTGTTTATTGCTTGTCAGTATTTTTCTTATGAAATTCTTACACCTTGCATGCATGGACTGTTTTCTCTGAACACTCAAAGCACACACGGACTTACTCATATTTTTATCTCATCACCTGTTTTACCATGATTTTTGGTCGATCTGCTGTGGGGATGAGTAGCTAGTGTTGCCTGACTTGGAAGATATTTTGTTATTTGTTTTATGTAATGCTTTGGGAGTTGAGAGTGAAGAATTTTTATTTTGGATTTATTCATGAATTTTTGGGTTGTAATAAGCTTTAAATGTTTATGGTTTTATTTTATTTTTATTGTGTGTCCTAGTTATAATGACTCCTTGTCCTTTTGATGGGGAGACATCCCCGGCCCTGTTGGGCCTAGGTAGTGGGGTGTTACATTTTGGCCCTAAAAAATGTTTAATTTATATTTCTTCGGGAATAAATTATTTATTTGGCCTTGTGAGCCAAAGAAATTGGTACTAGTCTTATGAACCAGTGAAAACATTGAGTACTCAGTAAGGACTTTGATCTTTGTACTTGCTAATGTTAGAGATAGACAACCTCAAGTAACCTGGCTAGTTTTGGGGAATGTCTTACTCCAAACAGGGTGACAGGATATTGAGATGAGTCGTCCTGGCTAGCCGTTTAGTTACTAGCAATTATCGTATCTTGTGCGTACTTTGATTTAGGTTGTTTATGAGCTGGGACAGACGCCTGGCGTTGTTCAACCCCTTGCTACCTCGATGGTGATTGACATCAGGATTGTAACCCCTGGGCTTACGGTAATAAGTAAAACATTTTGAATTACTCGGTATTGCACTTGTATGCACTTACCCTTTCGACAATGCACAATTTAGTGATATAGGCTTGTGTCCTCCATACAATAAGACTATGATGTTGAACATGATACCTTGTGAGCTTTGCATGCAGGCTGACCTTTTGTTGAGAGAAGTTCTTGCATTTTGGAAATTGGGGCAATGACTATGTAATCAAATACGATTTTTCCAAATATGTTTGAAATTGAAACAAACTCCCCCTTAGTGAGCAGTAGAGTTGTTTTCAGTGGAAAACTATAATATTTTTCCTGTGTTCAATTTTTGAATAAAATTCAAAAGTACTTGTGTCAATTTGGTTTATAAAGCACTAGCACACACTTAGGACTTACTGGGTCAATTGTAACACCCCTACCATAAATAGCAATGGAAGAATATCATAAATCGGGTGTCGCCCCGTCTAGTTACTCGAACATGGGGTCTTTATAACGATGACAACTGATAAATAAATAATGCAAAGACTAATAAAATATAATCATATGGGTATGATGTAATATATTAAGAGTGAGGTCCCATACATTCGGTAATCAGTACTGCATCAGTAATGTAAAATACATAAGCAAAAAAGGAAGTTACCAGACCTATATTGTGGTATCACTTCTATCTGTGCAACTGCTCAGATCCAGGTCCTAAAATAAGATAAAAGACACGTGTGAATAAAAATTACCCAGTGAGTCCCACTGGATTTCTAAACTTTTAAATGCTAGTATGCTTTACTTTTCATGAAATAACATATTTTGTACCATTTTGGAATCCTTAGTTTTATTTAAGGTTTTTCTGAGAAAAAAAAATAGTGTTTTGCCATGTTGTGCTGGCATGAATATCATAATTGGCTTGGAAACTTAAAAGATGACAAAAGCATGTATTTTGTAATTTAATCCTTTTGGGATTAAATAATTGAGATTTTTGAAATATGGTAATTTTTGGTATTAGGTATTCGAAAAATGACCTGAATGCCCTTATTAGAATATGTTCTGAAAGCATAATTGGAAACTTTGAATTTAATCCTCTCCTAGGATTAGAATTTTGGAATTCTTGATCAAAATTCTTTTTGGAATCGGGTATGGGCAAAATGACCCGGCCCTTATTGGAACATTCTATGGTGCAAAAGGGACTTTTATCCTTTTTTGCTATAGATTTTGGAAATGATCTCTCAATATGAGATTAATCTTTGGAAAATGATATTTTGGCCTCGAAAAATGTTTTATTGGTATTCCTTAAGGAATGGATATTTATCTGGCCTTGTGAGCTAGTGGAATTGTTACTGGTCTTGTGAACCAGTGGAAACATTGAGTACTCCGCAAGGACTTTGATCTTTGTACTAACTCATGTTATAGATAGACGACCCCAAGTAACCTGTCTAGTTCTGGGGATTGTCTCACTTTAAATAGGGCAACAGGACATTGAGATGGGTCATCCTGGCTAGCCGTTTAGTGCCTGGAAATTGCTATGCCTTGTGTGCACTTTAATTTGGGTTGTTCACGGGTTGGGCCGGACACTTGGCGTTATCCAACCCCTTGCTATTGTTGGGATGTATATCCTCTTAGACTAGTTTTCTGATATAATTTTGGCTTGTATTAGTAAAAGTATTTTTCTCAGAAATTATTTGTGAAATCTTCTTTATATCTATGCACAATTTTTATTGGAAAAGATCTGTTGTTTTTAAGTAAATGATTCTTGTGAATGGAGGTTTTTCACAGTAAGGAATGGACCATAGGATACTTAACACATACACTACTGTTCTTAACTGAATGATGAGAATGAGAATCTCTTCATAGCAAGGTTATTGTGCTATGAGTTCTAAATAGGTAATGGCTAACCTTTAGCCAATGGATAGTCTTATCATTTCATAACACAAGCGTATTTTGAATACGTAGAATAAGACATGTAGCAGTGGTTTCTAAAAGTATTATATGATAGAAACGTAGACTACTATTGCTACAACGTGGACTTGTACTCTATAGCTTGAGTATGAGTTGGTGGTCTGACGAAATTGGAAGCGTATGTTTTGATATATTATAGTTGAGGTTCTTTAGAAGGACCAATATACTTGTATATTAGGTATATATAACTAGTTAGTTAAGACAGACTTGTACAAACTAGTGTTTACACTATATCGCCTCTTGTGGTTGTCCAAATAATCTAATTATCCAGGGCCCTGGGGAATATGACTTGGATATTGGCTTTAGGTTAGCTCCCTTGGAAAGCGAAAATATTCCAAGAAGTTGTGGATCATTGGACTAGATGCCTAAGTATGGTAGATGTCTTTTAGAAGGTGTTAGTACACTCTTTCCTCTCTAAATGCACGGCGGTATATAGAGGGGTATTTTAGTCATTTCATCTATAGGTCGAAGACATAGCTAATGCAACATTGTCCTTGGGGTCAATATTTCCTTATGGTGATATTAGGAAATATTTAAAATGTAAAATACAACTATTTATATAGCAAGGGTATTTTTGTCATTTTAGTAGCCAAAGTGATATGTCTTTTTGGTCCCCAAAATAGCCCGTAAGTCCTAATTATTTTTAGGCCAAGGAAATAGTCTCAATAAAAGGGATTTCATTTTATTCAGGAAGTCTAATTTATTTTTGTACTGGAATAAAATAAAGGAATGAGAGAAATTAAATTTATTATCTAGCTTAATTGGTTAATTAATTATTAAGGGCCTAAGCCCATATCAAATAGTTAGAAAATTAACGTGAGCCTAAACCAGTTAATAAATGGCATAAATAATTATTTTAGTTCATTTTGGGCTCATTAATTATTTGTTGAGTTATTTTAATAGACCCAGGAAATAAATAATTAATGGTCATTTTTTTGGGCTCATTGGGTTCAAGGAAAATAATAACTTTTTTTTTGGCTCAATAGCCTAGACTAAAGGGTTTTTTTTTTTTTTTAATTCACGGAATAGAAGAGTTTAGGCTAAGCCAAATCTCTTCTGTTGATAGCCTCTGAATGGTTTGAAATATTAAAAACACCAGGGTTTTGGTTATCAGGATTGTGAAGTGTGTCATGGGTCTCTGTTGAGATAGAAACACAGAACACATGAAAAAATAACAGCCTTCTTCTTTTCTCTCTCTCTTGTGCGTCTTCTTCTTCCCTTTTGTTGTGACTTCTTGATTTTGCAAATTAACAACAAAGGATCAAGAAGGGCCTTTCCACGCCTAAGCTATTTCACCAACATAAATTGGGCGGTGGAATTTTCTGAGAAGCAAAGGGCTTCGCGTTCATGCCCCGGAGGAGTAGGCAGATTGATGATTTTCAATCGAAAGTTTTAATGTGTGAAGGGGACATAACTATCATTCCATCATTTTCCTCGTGGCCAAACAAAACAACCACACAAAGAGGTATTGTTTTTACCTGCCGCTGCGCCGTGTCGTGGTGTTTTTTCTAGTTTTGTTTATTGCATGCATGACCACTGTTCGTTTTTAGAGCATCAAGTGCAATAAGAGTATGATGCTTTGAAAGGCTTAGGATTGATGCATGCTAGTTAATAAAGTTGGCAAGATTAATTTTAAGGAATACCATAAGATCCTTCGTTGTTTTAGTATGGGTAGTTTGTCTATAAACCTCACGGTTGAGGTATAGGATCATTTGTAAAAAAATTTTATGCCTTGTATAGCTATCATGTAAACCCAATTTGAAAGGGTACAGGCAGCTGTAGTGTTTGTTTTTGATGAAATATGTAATAAGACGTCACCTTGGATTGATGGAGAAGAGGTTGCAGAAGTCTGGAGGAAAATTTCTGACGAAAATAGCCAAAAAAAAAAAAAAAGGCAAGAAGGAAGACGTATCGAGCTACCAAGCCCAGTCATCAAGCTGAGTCGAGCCATGGTTCGGTCTGCCTGGAGCCGAGGCAGCGCCAAGGCCAGCCACGATTTCCAGCCACAGCCGGGCCCAAGAGTGCCTTGGCTTCGCCGTGCCAGATGGGATGCAAAGAGCTGTTAGAATTCGTAGACTCCTAAACGCGAAAAAATCCACGAATCCCTCCCGAGGACCCAAGTAAACGATTAAGAAGATCTAAGGTTTAAGAATTACCTCTGGTTGCTGTAATCGAAATCCTTCGATTTTGGTTGCGCTGTTGTACGTTCAACCCGAACAATCACCAGACGCTGCAGTATGTGAACGTCCTCTATCGGAAACACACCGCGAACTCACTCGATACCCGGGGTGTACTAGCGCCTAAGGTTTGAAAGGTTTTTTTTTTCCTTTCTGGTAGAGAATGGCACGAATGTTCTCAACCGAAAAATTGGACTATTGAAAAGACGGTTAGGGTTTTCTTAAAAATCCCCGAACCTCTTAGAGTCCAACCCTAATAATATCTTATCATATTCTAATTTAAATTCAAATTAAATTAAAACTGATATGATAAGATTCTGCCATTATCTCGGTAATTTAACTAATTAATTTACCGAGTCAGATTCTTATAATCTGGACATCATCCAGATACATCGAACCTGGTCACCAGAAAAATAACCTAACAAGTTCGCTTATTGTGTGACCTTATAGGTTCATTTAACACTGGCAGTATGCCTAAATCATATTTAAATGGCCCACAAGTTATAAGCGGTTTCTAGCAAAACATTATAACTATCCAGGTTAAATGAAGATCGGTGATCTCTTTGAACCAAACCATAATTTTATATTTAGTCATTTTGTCACACGATATCCAGATTAAGCATAAGGCACGGAGTATGTCATCCTTATTAAGCTTAATCAAATATTTCTTGATTTCATAGTAGACTGTTCAAACAAATGATATTAATATCTTAGATTGATATATTTGAGCACGGCCATGCATTTTTAACAGTCTAACTTATCAAGGGGCCCATGGATATCTCTCCCATAACTGAGAGGGACAAATTCCTTCACAATCAATCATATTCCTCTCCTTGATTTATTCTATATCCAACAGTAGTCTAATTTATTATCTGGTTAAAGACAACTTTAGACAATGTCAAAATATATAATTTATCAAGTAGGAAACTATGATGAATTTAGGTCGAAGGACTTTCAATATTATTATGGCGAGAAAGTACTTATGACATATTCCATGAAGTATTCTCACAGTGGGTCATGTCCAATACAATGTTCTCTAACATTTATTTATATCTTGACTCGATATCACAAATATCCATGGCCAGTAAAACATAGCCATCAAATCACAAACATACTAATATTAATTTATTATTATTCCAATAATAATAATCGATCAGGGACAGTTTTAAAATAGTCATTGTATTCATTGTAGGGTTTTACTATCAAGTCACGTACTTGATGACCAACAAAACAAAACTCACTATTCATGAAAAGGAAAGCCTCATATTATTATATAAAACATAATGACAATAGTATAAGTACAAATTGACTTTAGGGCATATCCCCAACAAGAGCATCTTGGGCAGGATGCATTGCATCCTGACCAGGATGTTTCCTGGGGCTTTCACAGCATGATCCTGTGCAGTGGGAGCATAAGAATATATATATATATATATATATATATATATATATATATTTGGTTTTTAGTCCCATACTAAGCGAAGTTATTATTTTTGCATTAGTTAATATTCTTTGAAAATTTTGCATGAAAAATAATAGTAAAGGATTTTAGGATTACACAAGATCATTAATTAATTTAATTAATGTATTTAATTCTATTATTTGGGCATTTAGGATTAAAAATATAAAAGTATGAAAATATTTACAATTTTCTAGCATGCTATTTACTTTAAGTCCTATGTGCACGTTTTCTCAAAAACCAAAGTCTTTGGGAAATTTTATTTGACAAGGAAAAATATTTTTCTTTAATTAAATGGTTATTTTAACTTAAACAAAAATTAATCCTTAGTTATTTTCTTAAAGGTTTTTTATTCTTGACATAGAAAATATTTTGGATTTAGATATATTTGTAAGTTAAAATGGAAATCCATTTTAATTCATTTTAGCAAAGGAAAATTATTTTTGTAAAATAAAACCTTGAGGTCAAAATCGTTAGGAAATTTTAAATGGAAAAATTTTGAAATTATTAAGTTCTTAACTTAAATCAAATTAATCCATGAGGAAAAATTTCTCAAAGGGTATAAACCTTGACATAGAAATTCTTATGGATTTAGATATTTTATTTTAAGTTAAAAAAGAACTTAATTGAAAATTTAAAATGATATTTTTCCAAGAAACTTCTTATTTAGAAAAAACTATGTGGGAGAGGGGTTTCGATGGCCCCACGACTTCCATCACGATCCTCGTTAGAGATCATGGGTCTCCTTGCGTCACCCTGGGAATGAACCCGTATAGGATGGAGATACAATAAGGATCTAGAACTAATAGAAGGATATAATTAATAACCCAGGACACGTACTATGATCGGCCAGCCTATGTTGGAGGTTATAGTGCAAGGTATGTCCATAGAAGATGAGAAGAAACAGCAATACCCTCGATAGAATTATCTTCTAGATCGTTACCTAGAAGGAAAATTAATTTGTGGTGGTTAACATACTTAGCTTAGGAAACTATTAATCTTCCCAAGAAGCTATGTCGGTTTACTTAAGAGCTAAATCAATCATGTTAAAGATAGTAGCAATAGGGTGAGCTATTATTAGTTTAATATGAGAAAAAAGTGCACAAAATTATTTTGTTTTCACAATACTGAGAAATTCTTTTATTTTTTAAAATTTCAGAAATGATTAGTGGAGGTTCTTTCAGTCCCTTAGCTGTTATTCTCTGTGAGAATAAGCTAACGGGTCTAAATTATGTGGACTGGAAGAGGAACCTGGATATAATACTCACAGCCGAGGAGTATAAGTATGTCCTTTACAAGACCTACCCTGTGATCGGGGAAGGTTCCACCACTGAGGAGCGTGAGGCTGAAAAGGCATAGAAAAAGACTGACAAAATGGCTCAATACTATATTCTAGCCTCCATGCTGAATGTGCTCTAATCCAAACATGAGCACATGGCAACTGCATACGACATAAGTACGTCATTAGCCACAATATTAGCGAATAAGAGTCAGTTCGCAAGGTAGGAGGCTCTTCGAATAATAATAAACACCAAGATGGCTGAGGGAGCATCAGTCAGAGAGCATATGCTCAAGATGATTGCTGCTTTCGAGGAAGCAGAAGTTTTGGGGGTTGTCATTGACCCCGAGAGCCAAGTGGACAAGGTTTTTGAGTATTCTTTACTTAGTTCAAGTTAAATTATAACATGAATAAGTTAAACATGAGTTTAACAGAGTTGATGAAGGAGCTCCAGGTGGTAGAGAAGGTCATGAAGCCACAAGCTAGGGCTTGGATGACTTATTCTTCAAGAATTGGGCCCAGGCCCAGAAAGTTCAAAAAGAAGAAAGAGAATGCAGTACACCATCCCAAGTCCCAGCCCAAAGACAAATCCATGGGCAAATGCTTCAAATGTGAAAAGAATGGACACTGGAAAAATGAGTGTCCAGTTCTTCAGGCCAAGAAAAATTCCACAAGTAATATTTTTTATCTAGAGTCTATATCAATAGTTAGATCAACTTCCACTTTGATTATTGATTCAAGAGCCACTGATCATATCTGTAACTCTTTGTAGGGGTTTAAAAAGATTAGAAGCCTCCAAAAGGGCGAACATGGACTACGTGTGGGAAATGGAGTACAAGTTTGGGCCGTTGCAATGGGAGAACTAAAACTCACTTTTGATTGTAATAGAATAGTTGTTTTGAAGGATGTTTTATTTGTTCTTGGTTTTAGACAGAATTTGGTTTTAGTTGCAAAACTAATAAATCAAGGATATTCTATTTTTTTTTCATTCTGGTATAACTATTAGTAGAAATGGAGAAGTAATATGTACTGGGCACATATATGGAAATCTATTCTTCATTAATTCTATTAACAATCAATTGAATAACGCTCAATTTGAACCTTTAAACATAAAGAGAAAGACAAATATCAATGACTCATATATTTGGCATCTAAGGTTGGGTCACATTAACTCAACCAAGATTCAAAGGTTAATTTATGATGGGCCTTTAGGCTTATTGAGATTAGAAAGTTGAGCGCAGTATGAATCTTGTCTTATGGGAAAAATGACCAAAAGGTCCTTTACCCAAAAAGTAGAAAGAGCTAAGGAAGCACTGAGTCTTGTTCGCACTGATGTTTGTGATCCTTTGTCTACACCAGCAAGAGGGGGGTTTAAATACTTCATCACTTTCACAGATAATTGTACAAGGTATGGTTATGTTTATCTGATGAGACGTAAGTCTGACTCTTTTAACAAGTTAAAAGAGTTTAAGGCTGAACTAGAGCATCGGATAGGTAAACTAATAAAGACGTTATGATCGAATCGTAGTGGAGAATACCTCCTTATTGAATTCAAGGACTACATGGTACATTATATGATAGTATCCTAGCTTTCTGCGCCGAGAACACTCCAGTAGAATGGAGTATCTGAGAGAAGGAACATGGCATTGATGGACATTGTCCAAAGCATGATGTCACATGCTACTCCTCCATTGTCTTTTTGGGGATATGGCCTAGAAACAGTGGCATATATTTTGAACTTGGTGCCTTCCAAGTCAGTACCTAAGACACCTTATGAGATGTGGACTGGGCATAAGCTAAGTCTAAATCATCTTAAGATATGGGGTTATCTTGCTTATGTACTAATCAAGAGAGATAAGTTAGAACTAAGATCGAAATTATGCTATTTTTTTAGGTATCCAAAAGGTACAAAGGATGGTTACAATTATCATCCCAAGGAGCAAAAGGTACTTGTGAGTACTAATGCTAAATACTTGGAGGATAATCAAAGTACATCCACTAAAGGTTCGATAAGGTTGGAAATTGAAGAGAAGTTATCTTATGAATCAACTTCTCCTAACTCGATTATAGAACAAGAAGAGACACAACCTTAAGAACATGTACAAACAAAGCCTCTTCGTAGTGGAAGGATATCTAAGGTTTTAGAAAGATGGATAGAAGAGGCTTTTAACATAATCTCCGACCATTAGGAACAAGATCCCACTAGATACGAGGAGGCTATTGCTGATGCCGATGCAAACCTATGGCATGAAGTAATGAAATCCGAAATTGAGTCTATGTACTTCAATCAGGTTTGGGATCTTGTAGTTTCACTCGAAGGAATAAAACTCATTGGGTGTAAGTAGGTGTACAAGAGGAAGAGGGGAGCGGATGGCAAGGTGAAAACCTTCAAGGCCAGGCTAATGGCGAAATGGTATACTCAGAAAGAATGAATCGATTATGACGAAACCTTTTCCCCGGTAGCTATGCTTATGTCCATCCGTATCCTTCTTGCCATCACATATCATTATAACTATGAGATATAACAAATAGATGTTAAGACGGCATTTTTAAAAGGTAATCTTAGTGAAGATATCTATATGTTCCAACCAAAAGGTTTTATTGCTAAAGGCTAATAGCATATGGTTTATAAGCTTAAAAAAATCATTTATGGACATAAGTAGGCATCTAGAGTATGGAACATTTATTTTGATAAGACTGCAAAATTTTATGATTTCATTCAAAATTAGGACGAACCATGTATATATAGGAAACTGGAAGGCATAAACGTGGTTTTTCTTGTACTGTATATAGATGACATTCTACTAATTAGAAATAATGTAGGGACACTGTCATCTACTAAGGTTTAGCTATCTAGTCATTTTAGTATGAAGGAATTTAGTGAAGCCAGTTACATTTTCAGAATAAAGCTTCTTAAAAATAGAAAGTAGAGAATGTTAGGTTTATCCTAAATTACATACATTGACAAGATGCTGGCTAAGTTCAGCATGGACTCATGTAAGGGGCATTGATCCCTTGCAAACATGGGTTACCTTTTTCTTCAAAGGACTGTCTAAAGTCTCAAGAAGAAAAAGATAGAATGAGTAGGATTCCCCATACTTTAGCTGTGAGAAGTCTTATGTATGCTATGCTGTATACTAGGCCAGATATCTTCTTTGCCATAGGCGTAGTTAGCAGATATCAGTCAAGCCCCGAAGAGGTTCATTGGTAGGCTGTAAAGTATATTCTCAAGTATCTTAAAGGTACGAGAGATTATATGTTGGTTTACAGGGTTGATGACTTAGTTCCTACAGGATATATGGACTCAGACTACCAGGTGCAAAATGATGAGAGAAAATCCACTAGTGGATATGTCTTCACCTTGTCTGGAAGAGCCATTTCATAGTGAAGTATCAAGCAATATTGTATTGTTGACTCAACCATGGAAGTTGAGTATGTAGCAGCTTTGGAGTCATCTAATGAAGCAATTTGGCTCCAGAAGTTTCTCTTAGAACTTGGAGTCATGCTACAAATGGATAAATCGATTGTGATGTATTGCAACAATACTGGTATAGTCTTACAATATAAAGAACCCAGGACCACAAAAAGGGGAAGCATATAGAGAGGAAGTGTCACCTGATCCGGGATTTCATCCAGAGACGGGAAGTCGTGGTGGAACAAATTATCTCAGAGAACAATCTAGCAAATCTTTTCACCAAGCCTTTGGTGGAGAGAGTCTTTAGAAGACACTTAGATGCCATAGGGGTGGGCACCTATGGGCTTACTTACTTTTAGAGTGCATATGGGAAATTGTTGGGATGTATGCCCTCTTAGACTAGTTTTCTGATATAATTTTGACTTGTATTAATAAAAGTATTTTTTCTCAAAAATTATTTCTTTATATTTATGCACAATTTTCATTGGAAAAGACCCATTGGGTTTAAGTAAATATTTCATGTGAATGGAGCTCTTTTACATAAGGTATGGGCCATGGGATACTTAATACATAAATTACTATTCTTAACCAAATAAGGAGAATGAGAATCTTTTCATGACAAAATTATTGTGTTATGAATTCTAAATAGGAAATGGCTTACCTTTTACTAATGAGTAGTCTTCTCATTTCATAACACAAACCTATTTCGAATACATAGAATAAGACCTATAGTAGTGGTTTCTAAAAGTATTATGTGATAGTAACATAGTCTACTACTGCTATAGCGTATATTTTTACTCTACAATTTGAGTATGATTTGGTGATCTAACGAAGCTGGAAGCGTATGATTTGATTTACTATAGTTGAAGTTCTTTAGAAGGACCAATATACTTGTATGTTGGATATATATAACTAGTTAGTCAAGATAGAATTGTACAAGATAGTGTCTACACTATATCGCCCTTTGTGGTTGTTCGAATAATCTAATTATCCAGGGCTATGGGGAACATGACTTGGATATTGGCTTTAGGTTAGCTCTCTTGGAAAGCAAAAATATTCTAAGAAGTTGTGAATCATTGGACAAGCCTAAAGATGGTAGATATCTTTTAGAGAGGTGTTAGTACACTATTTCCTCTCTAAATGCACGACGGTGTGTAGAGGGGTATTTCAGTTATTTCACTTGTAGGTCGAAGACATAGCTAACGCAACATTGTCCTTGGGATCAATATTTCCTTATGGTGGTATTAGAAAATATTTAAAATGTAAAATACAACTATTTATATAATAAGAGTATTTTGGTCATTTTAGTATCCAAGGCGATGTATCTTCTTGGTCCTTAGAATAGCCCATAAGTCTTAATTATTTTTAGGTTGAGGAAATAGTCTCAATAAAAGGGATTTTATTTTATTCAGGAAGTCTAATTTAGTTTTGGAATAAAATAAAAGAATGAGAAAAATTAAATTTATTATCTAGTTTAATTGGTTAATTAATTATTCATGGCCTAAGCCTAGATTGAATAATTTAAAAATTAACATGGGCCTAAACTAGTTAATAAAAGGCTTAAATAATTATTTTAGTTTATTTGGGCTCATTAATTATTTATTGGGCTATTTTAGTAGGCATAGGAAATAAATAATTAATGTTTATTATTTTGGGCTCATTGATTCCAAGAATTATAAATTATTTTTGGCCCAATAGTCTGAACTAAAGGGTTTTTTTTTTAATTCACGGAAAAAAAGAGTTTAGGCTAAGCCAAATCTCTTCTATTGATAGCCTCCAGATGTTTTGAAGTATTAAAAACACAAGGGTTTTGGTTATCAGGATTGTGAAGTGTGTTGTGGGTCTCTGTTGAGATAGAAACATAGAACACACAAAAAAAATAATAGCCTTCTTCTTCTCTCTCTCTCTTGTGCGTCTCCTTCTTCCCTTTTGTTGTGACTTCTTGATTTTGCTAATCAATAGCAAAGGATCAAGAAGGGTTTTCCTCGCCTAAGTTGTTTCACCAACATAATTTGGGTGGAATATTCTGAGAAGCAAGGGGCTTCGCGTTCATGCCCCAGAGGTGTAGGTGAATTGTTGGTTTTCAACTGAAAGTTTTAACGCATGAAGGAGACGTGATTGTCATTCCATCATCTTCCTCGTAGCAAAACAAAACAACAACATGAAGAGGTATTGTTTTTACCTTTTGCTGTGCTGTGTCACGGTGTTTTTCCTAGTTTTGTTTATTGCATGCATGGCCACTGTTCGTTTTTAGAGCATTAGCTACCTCGATGATGATTAACATTAGGATTGGGACTCCTGGGCTTATGGTAGTAAGTAAAACATTTTGAATTACTCAGTATTGTGCTTGTACGCACTTACCCTTCCAACAATGCACAGTTGAGTACTATAGGCTTGTGTCCTTAGTACAATATGATTGTGATGTCGAAGGCGAAGCCTTGTGAACTTTGCACGTGGGATGACTTTCTGTTGAGAGAAGTGCTTGCATTTTAGAAATTGGGGGCAATGATTGTGTATTCAAATTCGATTTTTCAAATATGTTTGAAATTAAAACATTTTTTGGGCCAAAATATTATTTTCTAAAACTAGAACCCACTGGCTCACAAGATTAGTTAATTATTCCCATTAGTTCACAATGCCAATTATTTATCTTATTCCCGAAAGAATACCAATAAAATAATTTCCGGAGTTAAAATACCATTTTTCAAAAATTAATCTCATTTTGAGATATTGTTTTCCAAAATCGTAACGAAAAATAATAAAAAGTAATTTTCGTACGATAAAATAAGTTTCGAAGGGTATTTTTGTCATTTGAAGAATACCCGATTTCAAAAGAAATCTTATCCAGAAAATCTTGTCTAATTCTAAAAGAAGAATTATATTCAAGGAATCCCAATTATGATTCACAAAATTCATAAGTTTTCCCAAAATCATGTCCGTAAAAAGGAATATTTATGCTTTCTCAGAATAAAACATTATTTCGGCTTATAAATAAATGAGAAGAATGCCTTTTAGATATAGATTTATTCCTAAGAAATATTCATATAACTCCAGTGAACCAAATTCCTTATAGAAAACACCATTTCCTAAAGTCTCCAATAATTTTCCTATTAAGAGAAACTATATTTTCTCAGAAAAGCACAAGGTCCATTAACCTTGTTATAAAAAGATTTTAGGCAAATTATTCACTGATCATGAGTATTTCCATTTTATGAAAAGCTCATATTTTCGGTTCAAAATTCATCACGGTAAAAATATTATAATTTTTTATTGAAAACAACTCTATCGCTCACTAGGAGGGAGTTTGTTTCAATTTCAAATATAGTTAGAAAAATTGTATTTGATTACACAGTCATTGTCCCAATTTCCACAACGCAGGCACTTCTCTCAACAGAAGGTCGGTGTTGGGTATCTCAGGCTTGTATCGTATATGGCGCAGTGAAAAATAAAACGAGATACCCTCCCAGGACTCGCCTATGTGTGGAAAACAAGACATAAAGAGAGTAAATGTAACAGTTTTTACCTTTGGGTGATCGTCCGAAGAACAAAAAATTTCTTCTTCAAGTTAAGGCGTGATCCAGCAATCCTCGTGATCAACCTCCACGTGAGTTGAACGTCTAACCACTATAATCACAGTGTGTGATTATCTCTAATAGTGATCCACATAGAGGAATACTCAAGCACCAAAATTTACTGTGCTAGCAGAAAAAGATGGCGGCAAGGGTTCTTTGATCAAGATCAAATTGAGAGAGATAGATAGAGGAGAGAATGTTCGTGGCTGTTGTTTTGTGTGTTGTCAGCTAGGGTTTTTCGTGTGTTACATGTACTATCTATTACACGAAATTGCCCCCCCCCAAACTGAGAGTTCTAATCCTATTAGAATTCCCTAATTGTAATTGAAAACATCAAGTTCTCACAATTACAACTTAGACCACAAATTATAACTAATTATAATTTATCCACAATAACTTCTCTTTCTCTCAATCAACCCCACTATATTATCAAATAACATTTTGAGTATATAATCTTCTATTGTGTGTGACCTATTAGGTTTCCCAGTCAATTGGTAGCGAACATGAATTAATCTAAACATCTTTGAGAATAATAATCCATAATTAATTAGAATTAATCCTATTAATTCTAATAAGAATTGGTTTATTAATTCATCAATTAATAAACCCATATTCTCATATCATGAGCGGTATCTAGCAACACATCATGACCACCCAAGAGTCTAGGAAGTCAAGTGGCTTGATATGGACCCTCCAATAACAAACTTCAGTGCAATTAACTCCTTTCATCATACAATATCTCATTCGGTTTGGAGTACAGAATTAGTGCCAACTCCCTCCAGAAATAATTCTGGCCCGAATACAATAGTACGTGTACCAGAAACTCACTACTCTAGATATGTATCAATTGAAACTATTTCCATTACACAATTGCCTTGGCCAAGGACTTCTCAAGTAGTAATTTCTATAAGTGGCCTTGAGATATTCACCTCTACTATTAGGAGTGGTGAATCCTTTATTGACCCTCTCAATAACTTTCGTTTACCTCACAATGTAACCAATATTCATCCCATAGGCGGCCCTCGATCGAGCTTCGGAGATTGGAATTAAAGTACAAAGCTCAGTAAACAAAGTACCTTGGAGATCTCAAGTCTAAGGATACTTACACGTTTACTATATTAAGATTATATCACTGGTACTAATTAGTTATCCATGTGATTATCTCAAAGCTAGGTTCTCCAATGAACTTATTCCATTAACAAGCATCCATGTGTTAAATTTGAGGATCTCAATACTCACGGTTATGAGAACCACCGCCTGATCAAATCAGGAAGTCTAATACATGCTAGTCTTGATGCATTAATGATGTCCTGTCTCATTAATACTATGACTAGGGACTATTTATGTACTAACACCATCTAGTGTAGTAGGAATCTCATATCATGATCTCTATCATGATTGCTTTAATATAGTGTTGTACTAGGGACTTTATCAAATAGTTATATTACTTAAAGTAAACAAAAGAAACTATAAGATAAATAATGTCTTTTATTAAAATAAATTGTGTCATACAATGTACAAGTGATTGCCTCTAGGGCAGAACACTGACAAACTCCCACTTGCACTAGAGCCAATCATTCATGTATCTAATACCGAATGACTCAACATGACAATCATGTTTCTTTTGGGACAGCGCTTTCATAAGCGGGTCAGCTATGTTCTCATCCGTGGGAATTCTCTCTATATTTATTTCCATAGCTGCTTCAAAAGCGGCTATGTACTCAGCTTCTATCATAGAGTTGGCAATAATCTCTTATTTGGAACCTTTCCAACTTATTACCCCTCCGCACAATGTAAACACGTAGCTGGATTGTGATTTGAAATAATCTTTGTCAGATTGAAAACTAGCATCAGTATACCTATTTATTTTCAAATCACCTTCTCCATATACTAAGAACATATCCTTAGTTCTTCGTAAGTACTTAAGAATATTCTTTAGAGCCGCCCAATAACCCTCACCAGGGTCAGATTGGTATCTGCTCGTCAAATTGAGAGCACAAGATACATCGGGCCTAGTACATATCATAGCATACATGATAGATCCAACTACCGAGGCATATGGAACCTTACTCATATGATCATTTTTAACTTGTGTCTTATGAGACATCGACTTTGAAAGGCTTACACCATGTGACATGGGTAAGAATCCATTTTTGGATTGATCCACGCTAAACCTCTTTAGCACTTTATCTATGTATGTAGACTGCAAAATACCTAGCAACCTTTTGGATATATCTTTATAGATCCTTATTCCGAGAATATAGGTTGCTTCTCCAATGGCTTTCATGGAGAATTGTTTGGACAACCAAATTCTAACTGTTTGCAAGACAGGTATATCATTTTCTATTAGCAATATGTCATCTACATAAAGTAATAAGAAAACGATTGCACTCCTACTAAGGCTCATCCATGTTTTGAATGAAACCAAACTCTTTGATTGTTTCATCAAAACAGAGGTTCCAACTCCTAGAAGCCTACTTAAGTCCATAAATGGACCTATGTAGCTTGCACAACTTTATGCTATCATTGGATGTGAAACCCTCAGGTTGTGTCATATACACTTCCTCCATCAGATTTTTATTTAGGAAAGTTGTTTTCACATCCTTTTGCTAAATCTCATAATCATGATGAGCAGTAATGGCTAGGAGTGTCCTGATGGATTTCAACATGGCTACTGGTGAGAAGGTTTCATCATAGTCAATACCATGTTGTTGATGATAACCCTTTGCCACTAGTTGTGCTTTATAGGTAACTAAGTTACCATCCATGTCTGTTTTCTTCTTGAAAACTCACTTACACCCAATAAGTTTGATTCTTTTGGGTGGATAAACTAAAGTCCATACTTAGTTGTCGTACATGGAATCCATCTCTGACTTCATGGACTCAAGCCATTTGTCAGATTCTGAACTATTCAAAACATCCTTATAGGTAGTAGGCACATCTTCATCTATGAGCAATACGTTATTATGGTCACTAATGAGAAATCCATATCTCCCAGGTGCTACACGTATCCTACTAGATCTACGATGTTCTTGTGTATTAGAAGGTTCATCTATTCTCTCAATAGACGTGGGGTTAGACGGTTGATCCTCGTTTGTTTCATTTTCATGAACGTCACTAAGTTCAATCTTACTCCTACTATCCCCTTGGAGCATGTGCTCCTTCTCTAAGAAGACGGCATGCTTCGAAACAAACAATTTGTTTTCGGAGGGTAGGTAGAAGTAATATCAAAAAGATTATTTTGGATATCCAACAAATAAACATTTGTCAGACTTACTATCAAGTTTGTCTGACTGTGGCCTTTTGACAAAGGCGGGACAACCCTATACTCGTAAGTGAGATAACATTGGTTTCTTACCAAAGAACATCTCAAATGGGGTAGAATCAACCGTTTTTGTCGGAACTCTGTTCAGTATATAAACAGAAGTCTCTAGTGCACATCGCCAAAATGATTTTGGAAGGTTTGCAGAAGCCATCATGGTCTGTACCATGTCTAGAAGAGTTCAATTCCTTCTCTCAGATACACTGTTATATTGAGGTGTATGTGGTGGAGTCCATTGAGATAATATCCAATTATCTCTAAGATAACTGAGAAACTCTTGGCTCAAGTATTCTTCTCCTCGATCAGATCTTAGAGTCTTTATACTTTTGCCAAGTTATTTCTCTATTTCATTCTTGAAGTCTTTTAACCTTTCAAAGGCCTCAGATTTGTATTTCATTAAATAGAAATACCCGTATCGTGAGAAGTCGTCGATTAAGGTTATGAAATAGTTGTTATCTCCTTTTGCTTGTATTGACATTGGGCCATATATATCAGAATGTATGAGTTCTAATAACTCTTTGGCCCGTTCTCCTTTTCCTGGAAAATGAGTTTTAGTCATTTTGCCTAGTAAACAAGATTTGCATGTGCTATATGATTTATAATCAAATGACCCTAAGTCACCAAACTTGTATAACTTAGAAATACGATTTTCGTTTACATGGCCCAAACGATAATGCCATACTAAGAGGTGTTAGAATTATCCATTTTAAGTTTCTTATTATTTATATTGAGAACTTAATTATCCAAGTCTAGAACATATAAACCATTAACCAAAATTGCTGAACCATAGTGAATATCATTTAAAGAAAAATAACAACATTTATTCTTAAATATTAAATGAAATCTATATAAGTCTAAACATGCAACTGAGATAATGTTTTTCATTAAAACTGGTACATAATAACAGTTTTGCAGTTTTAGAATTACTCCCGAAGGCAGGTTCAACTCATACGTCCCTACAGCAAGTACAACAACCTTTGCCCCATTTGCAGTACGTAGGTCCATATCGCCTTTCTCTAGCCTTCTACTGCTCTTTAGCCCCTGCAAGTTATTGTACAAATGAGATTCACATTCGGTATCTAATACCCATATCTCATTTCTAAAGGCAATATTTATCTCAATCATAAACATACCTGGAGAAGAAGTGGAAGTGCTTGTAAGCTTCTCCTTCTACTTCTTGTCTTTAATGGTCTCCAAGTAGGCTTTGCGGTTGCGTTTCCAGTGGCCCATCTTCGCACAATGATGGCATGGGCCCTTGGTAGCTGCGTCCTTCTTGTTCACATCACATTTGGGCTTCATAGGAGCCTTCTTCTTCTTCATTTGAATTTTCTTCGTAAAAGAGGAAGATTCTACCATTAAATCTGCATTGGAATCCTTCTTCATAGAGGACTCTGCAGTTTTGAGAAGATTGATCAACTCAGGAATGTTGGACTCAATCTTGCTCATCTGATAGTTAATCATAAATTGTGAGAAACTATTAGGCAAAGACTGCAGAATTAAATCAACACTTAAGTCATGATCCATTGCAACCCGAGAGATCCAAGCTTCTCTATTAAGCCCAGCATATTTAGCCCATGAGTGGCCACAAAAGAACTCTCTGCCATTTCACAACGAAATAGTTGCTTCGAGATCTCATATCTCTGAGTTCTGGCTTGGGCATCAAACAAGTCTCGAAGATGTAAAATGATCGATTGAGCATCTATATGCTCGTGCTGTTTTTGCAACTCGGGAGTCATAGATGCCAGCATAATATATAATGCTGTATCACTATCCTCCTTATGCCTTTTGTAGACAGCATGCTCATTAGCATGAGCATCTTGAGCTAGTGGTGGTGGAATATGAGCATCTAGCACATAGAGCAACTTTTCCGATTTAAGAACGATTCTCAAATTTCTATACCAGTCGAGATAGTTTGATTCGGTTAACTTGTTGGTTTCCAAGATGCTACGTAGGTTTATGTTTGTTGACATGATGCAAGTGACCTAGATGTAAAGATGGAGAGCATTAGCTACTTGTATATGCACATGATATGCAAATAATTATAATTTTAATTAAACGCATTTTTACTCCACTATTTTACTTAAACCAATAGTCCCTACTACTGATTCGAGAAAGCCCGTTGGAAGCTTTCCTAATGGACCGGTATCCAAATTCTTCAAGAATAACCTTGGGTTTGCCCAACAAGCCACCCTTGAGTTCATTGGTAAGTATCCAATACCAATTACATTGTATTTAACTACTAGATCATTGGGTGATTAATAGCTTTTAATCTTAAAGCCTTTTGGGCTACCCCAACTTTTCCTTTAAATTTCTTTATGCTTCAGTTTGCCCAATCGGGATAGAGAATTTAGTTAAACCCAACCCATTAATCAGGAATTTAATTCCATAGCTTGAACATGCCCAATGTCAAGTAGGCTTGGGTTTGACCAACAACCTGCTCTCGAAAAAGGACTCTCGTTCTTACTATATTAATTGAAGGAATTAGGTTTAATATTAATTGATGGATTTGTTCCTTTTAGTGATTTCGTTGAATGACATGCATAAAAATCAATAAATTACATAATTGATAATCATGGTAATAAAGAGATTACGTGGTATGGTTATAGACTTTACCCTAAATTAATTTCTTTGAGCTATAAAAGAAATTAATATAGTTAACCCTATGTGTTCATGCATGATTTAAGTAGAATGTCTTACCTTCTTGCCTTGTTTTTGTTGCCATCTCTAAAATTGAAATAAGTCTACGCCTATCTGAGCTATGTAAACTAATTGCATAATTTCTTAAAGAGAGAAAACATCGAGTTACATTCAAGGGGAGTTAGATGAGAAGAGAATTACACAAGAATTCTAGAGAAGGCAGGACTTGCAGGCTCTATTTCATAAAAATCAAAACTGTAAAATGCATGAATAGATATAATTGGTTTTAGTTTATAACCATCCACCATGCCATTAACTATGCTTAAACGAAATAAACATATACTTTTATTATTTCAAAATCACTATTTTGGAAAAATAAAACAAATTCTAAAATCACTATTTTGAAAAATAAAATTCTTTGTCTCAAAACTAATTTTGAGAAAATGCTTTTGAGTCCCATGTCACAATGACAACGGCGGTCCCGTTGGATCGTGCAAAACAGAGCATAACCGGTGCCAAACAGCTACAAAACAGCTAGATCATGCAAAACAGAGCATAATCGGTGCCGGTTTGAAGGCCAGAGCCGGTGCCGGTTTTAGTCTAGTTTTAAAAAGAAATTTCTTCAAAAAACGATTTTTGGACATTCGCGAAACAAAATGGAACCGGTGCCGGCTGTATTCGGAAACAGTGGCAGCGATTTTGAAAAAATTTCCAGAAACAGTTTCTGGTGCCCTAATCTTCTGCAGAATTTTAGTGAGAACAATTCTCAATAGAATTTTCTGTTTTAAAGTTCAAAATAACAACCAATTTGTTAGTTTAGACAAAACAAATTAGAAAATCAAATTCACAAGATGAAACGGAGGGCAACTACCATGTTTAAGAAAACGTTTCTCTGCGAAAAATTTTCAGCACATAAAGAAAGCACCTTTCGAAATATGCTATAACTTTTACACAATCATATTGTCCTACGGACCCAACCCACAAAGGACGAAACAATTTTGACTCGAGTGAACACGATTTTCACAGCAAACAAAGACAAGCACGAATACATGAAAACAGTTTTTCATGCCAAAACAAAGTCCGTAGATCACACATAGCATGTCTCTAATACCATTGTTGGGTATCTCAGGCTCGTATCGTATACGGCGCAGCAAAAAATAAAACGAGATATCCTCCCAAGAACCGTCTATGTGTGGAAAACAAGACATAAAGAGAGTAAAGGTAATAGCTTTTACCTTTGGGTGATCGTCCGAACAATAAAAAATTTCTTCTTCAAGTTGAGGCACAATCCAACAATTCTCGTGATCAACCTCCACGTGAGTTGAATGTCTAACCACTATAATTACAGTGTGTGACTATCTCTAATAGTGATCCACACAGAGGAATACTCAAGCACAAAAATTTCCTATGCTAGTAGAAAAAGATGGCGGCTAGGGTTTTTTGATCAAGATCAAATCGAGAGAGATAGATAGATAGATAGAAGAGAGAATGTTCGTGGCTGTTGTTTTGTGTGTTGTTCGGCTATGGCTTTTCGTGTGTTACATATACTATATATTACACGAAATTCCCCCCCAAAACTAAGAGTTCTAATCCTATTAGAATTCCCTAATTGTAATTGGAAACATCAAGTTCTCACAATTACAACTTGGACCACAAATTATAACTAATTATAATTTGTCCACAACAACTTCTCTTTCTCTCAATCAACCCCACTATGTTATCAAATAACATTTTGAGTATATAATCCTCTATTGTGTGTGACCTATTAGGTTTCCCAGTTAATTGGTAGTGAACATGAATTAATCCAAACGTCTTTAAAATTAATAACCCATAATTAATTAGAATTAATCCTATTAATTCTAATTAGAATTGGTTTTTTAATTCATCAATTAATAAACCCATATTCTCAGATTAAGTCAAGTGGCTTGACTTGAACCCTTCAATAACAAACTTCAGTGCAATTAACTCATTCCACCATACGATTTCTCATTTGGTTTGGAGTATGGAATTAGTGCCAACTCCCTCCAGAAATAATTCTGGCCCGAATACAATAGTACTTGTATCAGGAACTCACTACTCTAGATGGGTATCAAATGGAACTATTTCCAATACACAATTGTCTTGGCCAAGGACTTCTCAAGTAGTAATTCCTACAAGTGGCCGTGAGATATTTGCCCCTACTATTAGGAGTGGTGAATCATTTATTGACCCTCTCAACAACTTTCGTTTACCTCACAATGTAACCAATATCCATTCTATAGGCTGCCCTCGATTGAGCTCCAAAGATTGGAATCAAAGTACAAAGCTCAGTAAACAAAGTACCTTGGAGATCTCAAGTCTAAGGATACTTGCACGTTTGCTATATTGAGATTATATCACTGGCACTAATTAGTTGTCCATGTGATTATCTCAAAGCTAGGTCATCCAATGAACTTGTTCCATTAACAAGCCTCCATGTGTTAACTTTGAGTATATCAATACTCACGGTTATGAGAACCACCGCCTGATCAAATCAGGAAGTTGAACACATGCTAGTCTTGATGCATTAATGATGTCCTGTTTCATTAATACTATGACTAGAGACTATTTATATACTAACACCATCTAGTGTAGTAGGAATCTCATATCATGATCTCTATCATGATTTCCTTAATACAGTGTTGTACTAGGAACTTTATCGAACAGTTATATTACTTAAAGTAAACAAAAGAAACTACAAGATAAATAATACATTATATTAAAATAAATTGTGTCATATACAATGTACAAGTGATTGCCTCTAGGGCACAACACTGACAGTTGGCCTGCGTACAAAGCTCATGAGGCTTTGCCTTTGACATCACAGTCTTATTGTACCAAGGATACAAGCCTATAGTACTCAACTGTGTATTGTTGGAAGGGTAAGTGCATACAAGCACAATACCGAGTAATTCAAAAAGTTTTACTTGCTAACGTAAGCCCAGGGGTCCCAATCCCGATGTCAATTACTAAGGTTGTTGGGGTTGTTTCTGTCCAGGAATAATTAATTTAAATTAAAAGGCTTAACTCAATGAATTAGGCCACAGGTCCAAAGGTCTATTTAATGGCTTAAACATAGCGTGGGCCTTAGGCTTCTATTTGATTTTTGAATGCCCGAATAATAACTTATTATTAAGGCCGTTAGGATCAAGAGGGACCAATAGAGGTTCATAGTGGCACGTTGTTTTTTTTTTTTTCTGCTCAAGCCTTACGTTCTCTCATTTCTCTCGTGCATTCTCTGTGTTTTGAAAAATAGCAAGAACAAAGATGTAATACTCATCTGATTAATGTTTGGTAGCATTCTGTCAGAGTGGGAAGATTATCCTTTTAATCCATAAGCTTTCACCACGCATTTTTATGAGGGGTTATATTTTGAAAGCTGAGAGGATTTGCTTTGATGCCCAGAAGAAGTCGTCAACTTGCGGGACAACAGCCTCTAGAATTAATCTCAGAACCAAAATTGGTTTAGACAGAGGTGCCGGCACCCCTTAGACCAATGAAGAAATGCAGAGGTAAATAGCTTTTCGTGCTACTCTGTTTTCGGTTTTATCACTGTAGCATGCTTCAATTCTTTATTTTTTCCATATTAACCTTAATTGGTATCAGAGCAAAAAGTTTAGTAAATATAGGAAGTATGCTAGGCTTAACTAAAATAGAAAAATATTTGTTTTGGATGTTTTTTGTGAACCTTCACATTTCTGGTTTGGGATAGTCTTCACTATAAGCTTCTCGAGTGGAAGCATAGGAACACTGTATTTTGATTGCTTTTATAGATATCGTGTAAGCCCAGTATTTTTAATGGCATAGGTAGTTGTTTGGTTTTGATTTGATTTGTTTTGATCGAGTTTGTAAATCAAAATCGCGTCTGTAATGTCCCTGGAAGAAACGAAGAAGATGACATTTTTCATCGACTCAAGGAGCCGAGCTAAGCTGTGAAGTCGAGCCGTGCTACATTCTGTGAAAGAAGCTGAAGACATCCAAGACAACCATGGTTTGGATCTGCAGCCGGGCCTAAGTTGGCCTCGGCTCCATGGCACACCTTTGTCGCCAAAGCGTAGGCTTTCTCACATAAGCCCAGTTTTCTTGGCTGCAGCTTCCTCGCGAAAGCTGTTGCGTGAGGACTCGGGTCACGGGCACCCGCCCAGATCGCGGTCTGTAGGTTTTTCCATGGGCCATGATCTAGTATGTCGGGTGCATTGGACCAGTAGGAATTTTTTTTTTGGGTTTTTGGTCCCATACTAGGCGAAGTTATTTTTATTGCAATAGTTAATATTCTTTGAATATTTTGCATGAAAAATAATAGTAAAGAAAATTTAGGATTAAACAAGATCATTAATTAATTAATGTGTTTAATTCTATTATGTGGACACTTAGGTTAAAAGAATAGAAAAGTATAAAAACGTTTACAGTTTTCTAGCATGCTTATTTCTTTTTGTACCTTATGTGTACGTTTTCTCAAAGACCAAAGTCTTTGGGAAATTTATGGCAAGAAAAATGTTTTTAAATTAAAAAAGTGGTTATTTTTAACTTAGACAAAAATTAATCCTTGGATATTTTCTTAAATGATTTAATCATTGACATAGAAAATATTTTGGATTTAGATATTTTTGTAAGTTAAAATAGAAAGCCATTTTTGTTTTATTTTTTGCACTAGAAAATTATTTTTGTCAAATTAAACTTGAGACCAAAGTCATCTAGAACGTTTAAAAGGAAGTTTTTGGAAATCATTAAGTTCTTAACTGTGTAAAATAAAATCATAGAAAATCTCTTAAAGGATTTTACCTTATCATAGAGATTTATGAATTTAGATATTTTACAAAGAGTTTAGGGATACCTAATGGGATTTCTTCAAAAGGATATTTTCTTTAACCCTTGTTTTAAAAGATTAAGTGGGAGAGGGATTCCAACGGCCCCACAGCTTCCATCACGATCCTCATTGGAGATCGTGGGTCCCCTTATGTCACCGTGGGAGTGAACCCGTATAGGATGGGGATACTACGAGGATCTAGAACTAATGGATAAATATAATTAATAACTCTGGACACGTGCTATGATCGGTCAGCCTACATTGGAGGTTATAGTGCGAGGAATGTCCATAAGAAATGAGAAAAAATGGTAATCCCACGATGAAGTTATCTTCTAGATCATTACCTAGAAGGGAAATTAATTTGTGATGGTTAATATACTTAGCTTAGGAAGCTGTTAATCTTTTCAAGAAGCTGTGTTAGTTTTTCTAAGAGCCAAATTAATCATATTAAAGATAATAGTGATAAGGTTAACTATTATCAAATTTAATATGAGGATAAATGCACAAATTATTTTTGTTTTTTCACAAACTGAGATTTCTTTTATTTTTTATTTTTCAGAAATGGTTGGTGGAGGTTCTTTTAGTCCTTTGGCTGTTATTTTCTGTGAGAATAAGCTAATGAGTTCAAATTATGTGAACTAAAAAAGGAATTTGGACATAATACTCACTGCGAGGAGTATAAGTATGTCTTCTACGAAACCTGCCCTGTTATTAGGGAGGGTTCCACCACTGAAGAGCTAGAGGCTGAGAACACATGGAAAAAAGCTGACGAGATAGCTCATTGCTACATGTTGGTCTCTATGTCTAATGTGCTTCAGTCTAAACACGAGCACATGGCCACTACGTACGACATTAGCCAAGAGTTCAGGAAGTCAAGTGGCTTGACATGAATCATTCAATAACAAACTTCAATGCAATTAACTCCTTTCACCATATAATATCTCATTTAGTTTGGAGTACGGAATTAGTGCCAACTCCCTCCAGAATTAATTCAAGCCCAAATATAATAGTACTTGTACCAGGAACCTATTATTCTAGATGTGTATCAATTGGATCTGTTTCCAATACACAATCGCCTTGGCCAAGGACTATCTAAATAGTAATTCCTACAAGTAACCGTGAGATATTCGCCCCTACTATTAGGAGTGGTGAATCCTTTATTGACCCTCTCAACTACTTTCGTTTATCTCACAGTGTACCCAATGTCCATCCCATAGACGGCCCTCGATCGAGCTCCGGAGATTGGAATCAAAGTACGAAGCTCAGCAAATAAAGTACATTGGAGATCTCAAGTCTAAGGATACTTGCACGTTTGCTATATTGAGATTATATCATGGCACTAATTAGTTATCCATGTGATTATCTCAAAACTAGGTCATCCAATGAACTTATTCCATTAACAAGTATCCATGTATTAACTTTGAGTATCTCAATACTCACGGGTATGAGAACCACTGCCTGATCAAATCAGAAAGTCTAACGCATGCTAGTCTTAAAGTATTAATGATGTCCTCTTTCATTAATACTATGACTAGGGATTATTTATGTACTAACACCATCCAGTATAGCAGGAATCTCATATCATGATCTCTATCATGATTTCCTTAACACAGTGTTGTACTAGGGACTTTCTCGAACAGTTATATTACTTAAAGTAAACAAAAGAAACTGTAAGATAAATAATGCCTTTTATTAAAATAAAATGTGTGATATATAATGTACAAGTGATTGCCTCTAGGGCACAACACTAACAAACTCTCACTTGCACTAGAGCCAATCATTCATGTATCTAATACCGAATGACTCAACATGACAATCATGTTTCTTTTGGGATAGTGCTTTCGTAAGCGCGTCAACTATGTTCTCATACGTGGAAACTCTCTCTATCTTTATTTCCTTAGCTGCTTCAGAAGCGGCTATGTACTCAGCTTATGTCGTAGAGTTGGCAACAGTCTCTTGTTTGGAACTTTTCCAACTTATTGCCCCTTCGCATAACGTAAACACGTAGCCAAATTATGATTTGAAATTATCTTTGTCTGATTGAAAACTGGCATCAGTATACCCATTTATTTTCAAATCACCTTCTTCATATACTAAGAATACATCCTTAGTCCTTCGTAAGTACTTAAGGATGTTCTTTACAGCCGCCCAATGACCTTTACCAGGGCTAGATTGGTATCTGCCGGTCAAACTGAGAGCATAAGATACATTGGGCTTAGTACATATCATAGCGTACATAATAGATCCAAGTTGAAAGGCTTACACCATGTGACATGGGTATGCATCCCCTTTTGGATTGATCCATGCTAAACCTCTTTAGCACTTTATCTGTGTATATAGACTGCAAAAGACCTAGCAACCTTTTGGATCTATCCCAATAGATCCTTATTCCAAGAATATAGGTTGCTTCTCCAAGGTCTTTCATGGAGAATTATTTGGACAATTAAACTTTAACCGTTTGCAAGATAGGTATATCGTTTCCTACTGGCAATATGTCATCTACATAAAGCAGTAAGAAAATGATTGCACTCCCACTAACCTTCTTGTATACACAAGGCCCATCCATGTTTTGAATGAAACCAAACGCTTTGATTATTTCATCAAAACGGATGTTCCAACTTCTAGAAGCTTGTTTAAATCCATAAATGGACCTTTGTAGCTTGCACACCTTTGTGCTATCACTGGATGTGAAACCCTCAGGTTGTGTCATATACACTTCCTTAGTCAGATTTTCATTTAGGAAAGTTGTTTTCACATCCATTTGCCAAATCTCATAATCATGATGAGCAGCAATGGCTAGGAGTATCTTAATGGATTTCAACATGGCTACTGGTGAGAAGGTTTCATCATAGTCAATACCAAGTTGTTGACGATAACCCTTCGCCATTAGTCGTGCTTTATAGGTAACTAAGTTACCGTCTATGTTCGTTTTCTTCTTGAAAACCCACTTGCACCCAATAGGTTTAATTCCTTTGGGTGGATCAACCAAAGTCCATACTTAGTTGTCATACATGGAATCCATCTCTGACTTTATGACCTCAAGCCATTTGCCAGATTCTGAACTATTCAGAATATCCTTGTAGGTAGTAGGCTTATCTTCATCTATGAGCAATACGTCATTGTGGTCACTAATGAGAAATCTATATCTCTTAGGTGCCATACGTATCCTACTAGATCTACGAGGTTCTTGTGTAATAGAAGGTTCATCTATTCTCTCAATAGATGTCGGGTTAGACGGTTGATCCTTGTTGGTTTGATTTTCATGAACTTTACTAAGTTCAATCTTACTCCTACTGTCCCCTTTGAGCATGTGCTCCTTCTCTAAGAAGACGGCATGCTTCGAAACAAACAATTTATTTTCAGAGGGTAGGTAAAAATAATATCCGAAAGATTCTTTTTGATATCGAACAAAAAAACTTTTGTCAGACTTACAATTAAGTTTATCTAACTCTGGCCTTTTGACAAAGGCAGGCAACCCCATATTCGCAAGTGAGATAACTTTGGTCTCTTACCAAAGAACATTTCAAATGGGGTAGTTGTAGCATTTCTAAATTAATTAAACAGATTAAATGCAGCGGAAAATAGCAAGAAATCCAAGCCATGGATCACGGGTTTGCAGTAGAAACGGGAAAAAGAGAAGATCACACTTATTACCTCTTGAAGCCGGAATTTAAATTTTTCTTATTCCAAGAACACATGCGCGATCCAGATCACAAAACTGGTTCACAGCAGCTCAATTGAAGTCCAAGAAAGAACTCCCTCTAATGATAATCCACAGAAGGTCGAACGCTCACAATCTCACAATTCTATGCTAGTAGAATTTAGGAGGCTAGGGTTTGATTAATAAGAGAGAGACGGTTAGGGTTTGATCAAGAGAGAGGCAGAGAAATGGTTTCTCTATTATTGCGTGAATAATCTGTATCTCTTACCCTAAGAAAACCATTTTCTTATATTTATAGATTTATAATTACCGTAAATTGTAACTTAGTCCTTCAACGTCCAATTGTCAACAAATTGGTCCTTGAAGTTTACTTAATTACAATTAGGTCCCATGAATTATAACAAATTTATAATTCACCTATAAATATATTCTCTTCTTTTAATTAACCCCACAATATTATCAAACAATATATTTGAGCATTCAAACCTTTATTGTGTGTGACCCATTAGGTTTCCTGGTCTTATTGGTAGCATAATATGAATTAATTCTAACAATATTAGAATTAATAATCCTTAATAAAATAAAGGATTAAATTTATTAATTCTCTAATTAATAAATCTATATTTAGCATATCAAGAGCGACATCTAGCAATGACTCTTGACCACCCAAAAGTCCAAAAAGTCAAGTGACTTGACATGAACCTTCCAATAGTAAATTATCAGTGCAATAAACTTTTTTCACCATACAATATCTTATTCGGTCTAAATTGTGGAATTAGTGCCAACTCCCTCCAGAATATTATGAATTCTGGCCCAAATATTTTAGTACTTGTTAAAGAAATCTATTACTCAATATGTGTATCAATTGGAACCATTTCCATCACATAGTCGCCTTGGCCAAGGACTTCATGAGTAATGATTTCTACAAGTGGCCTTGAGATATACTCTCCTACTATTAGGAGTGGTGAATCCTTTATTGACTTTCTCACTACTTTCGTTTACTTTACGTTGTACCCAATATCCATGCCATAGGCAGTCCTAGATAAGACTCCAAAGATTAGAATCAAAGTACAACGCTCGTTAAACAAAGTACCTTGGAGATCTCAAGTCTAAGGATACTTGCACACTTGCTATAATGAGATTCTATCACTGGCACTAAATAGTTATCCAAGTGATTATCTCGTAGCTAGGTCATCTAATGAACTTGTTCCAAAATAAGCATCCACACGTTAATCCTGAGTATCCCAATACTTACGGATATGAGAACCACCGCTTGATCTAATCAAGAGATATAACATGTGCCATTCTTGGTGTATTAATAATATCCCATCTTATTAATACTATGACTGGGGATTATTTAAGTACAAACACTGCATAGTGTAGTAGGAATCTCACATCATGATCTCTATCATGATTTCCTTAACACTGTGTTGTACTAGGGACTTTATCTAACAGTTTGTACACATATTTAGATATAACAATCAAACTGAAAGATAAAGAATGCCTCTTATTAATTTAATATGCAATATACATGGTACAAGTGATTGCCTCTAGAGCACAACACTAACAGTAGTATCAACTGATTTGTCAAAACTCTGTTTAGTATATAAACAGAAGTCCCTAGTGCATACCCTCAAAATGATTTTGGTAGGTCTGTAGAAGCCATTATGGTCCGTACTATGTCTAGAAGGGTTCGATTCCTTCTCTCAAATACATCATTATGTTGAGGTGTATATGGTGGAGTCCATTGAGATAATATCTCATTATCTCTCAGATAACTTAGAAACTCTTGGCTTAAGTATTTTCCTCCTCGATCAGATCTTAGAGTCTTTATACTTTTGCCAAGTTGTTTCTCTATTTCAGTCTTGAAGTCTTTGAACCTTTCAAAGGCCTCAGATTTGTATTTCATTAAATAGAAATACTCGTATCGTGAGAAATCATCGATAAAGATTATGAAATAGTTATAACCTCATATTGCTTGTATTGACATTGGGCTACATACATCAGAATGCATGAGTTCTAATAACTCATTGGCCCGTTCTCCTTTTCCTGAAAAATGAGTTTTATTAATTTTACCTAGTAAACAAGACTCGCATGTGCCATATGATTCATAATCAAATGACCCTAAGTCACCAAGCTTGTGTAACTTAGAAACACGATTTTCGTTTACATGGTCCAAACGACAATGTCATAAGTAAGAGGTGTTAGAGTTATCCATTTTAGGTTTCTTATTATTTATATTGAGAACTGGATCATCCAAGTCTAGAACATAGAAACCATTAACCAAAGTTGCTGAACAATAATGAATATTATTCAAGGAAAAAGAACAACATTTATTCTTAAATATTAAATGAAATCCACATAAGTCTAAATACGCAACTGAGATAATGTTTTTCATTAAAATTGGTACAAAATAATAGTTTTGTAGTTCTAAAATTAATCTTGAAGGTAGATTCAGCTCGTATGTCCCCACAGCAAGTGTAGCAACATTTGCCCCATTTGCAGTATGTAGGTCCACATCGCCTTTCTCTAGCCTTCTACTGCTCTTTAGTCCCTACAAGTTATTTCACAAATGAGATCCACATCCAGTATCTAATACCCGTATCTCATTTCTAAATGCAATATTTATCTCAATCATAAACATACCCGGAGTAGAAGTAGAAGTGCTTGTAAGCTTCTCCTTCAACTTCTTGTCCTTAATGGTTTCCAAGTAGTAGGCTTTGCAGTTATGCCTCCAGTGGCTCATCTTACCACAATGATGGCATGGGCTCTTGGTAGCTGCTTCCTTTTTGTTCACACCACATTTGGGCTTCATGTGAGCATTCTTCTTCTTTTTTTGAACTTTCTTCGTAGAAGAGGAAGATTCTACCATTAAAACTACAATAGAATTCTTCTTCATGGAGGACTCCGTAGTTTTGAGGAGATTGATCAATTTAAAAATGGTGGAATCAATCTTATTCATCTGATAGTTAATCACAAATTGTGAGAAACTATTAGACAATGACTGTAGAATTAAGTCAACACTTAAGTCATAATCCATTGCAAACTCAAGAGATCCAAGCTTCTCTATTAAGCCCAGAATCTTCAGCTTATGAGTGGCCACAGAAGAACCCTCTACCATTTTGCAACAGAATAGTTGCTTCGAGGTCTCATATCTCTCAGTTCTAACTTGGGCATCAAATAGCTCTCGAAGATGTAGTATAATCGATTGAGCATCCATATGCTCGTGCTGTTTTTGCAACTCAGGAGTCATGGATGCTAGCATAATATATGATGCTGTATCACTATCCTCCTTGTGCCTTTTGTTGACAGCATGCTCATCAGCATGAGCATCTTGAGCTGGTGGTGGCGGAATAAGAGCATCTAGCGCATAGAGCAACTTTTCCGATTTGAGAACGATTCTCAAATTTCTATACCAGTCGAGATAGTTTGATTCGGTTAACTTGTTGGTTTCCAAGATGCTACGTAGGTTTATGTTTGTTGATATGATGCAAGTAACCTAGATGTAAAGATGGAGAGCATTAGCTACTTGTATATACACATGATATGCAAATAATTAGGACTTTAATTAAACGCATTTTTACTCCACTATTTTACTTAAACCAATAGTCCTCACTACTGATTCATGAAAACCCGTTGGAAGCTTTCCTAATGGACCGGTATCCTAATTCCTCAAGACTAATCTTGGGTTTGCCCAACAAGCCACCCTTGAGTTCATTGGTAGGTATCCAATACCAATTATATCGTATATAACTACCAGATCATTGGGTGATTAACAGCTTTTAGTCCTAAAGCCTTTTAGGCTACTCCAACTTTTCCTTTAAATTTCTTTATGCTTGAGTTTACCCAATCGGGATAAAGAATTTAGTTAAACTCGACCCATTAATCAGAAATTTAATTCCATAGCTTGAACATGCCCGATGTCAAGTAGGCTTGGGTTTGCCCAACAACCTGGTCTCGAAAAAGGACTCTCGTTCTTACTATATTAATGGAAGGAATTAGGTTTAATATTAATTGAGGGATTTGTTCCTTTTAGTGATTTTATTGAATGACATGCATAAAAATAAAAAAAATCACATAATTGATGATCATGGTAATAAAACGATTACGTGGTATGGTTATGGACTTTACCCTAAATTAATTTCTTTGAGCTATAAAAGAAATTAATATAGTTAACCCTATGTGTTCATGCATGATTCAAGTAGAAGGTTTTACCTTCTCGCCTTGTTTGGTTGCCATCTCCAAAACACATTTTTACTCCACTATTTTACTTAAACCAATAGTCCCCACTACTGATTCGTAAAAACCCATTGGAAGCTTTCCTAATGGACCGGTATCCAAATTCCTCAAGAATAACCTTGGGTTTACTCAATAAGCCACCCTTGAGTTCATTGGTAGGTATCCAATACCAATTATATCGTATATAACTACCGGATCATTGGGTGATTAACAGCTTTTAGTCCTAAAGCCTTTTAGGCTACTCCAACTTTTCCTCTAAAATTCTTTATGTTTGAGTTTACCCAACCGGGATAAAGAATTTAGTTAAACTCGACCCATTAATCAGGAATTTAATTCCATAGCTTGAACATGCTTGATGTCAAGTAGGCTTGGGTTTGCCCAACAACCTGGTCTCGAAAAAGGACTCTCGTTCTTACTATATTAATGGAAGGAATTAGGTTTAATATTAATTGAGGGATTTGTTCCTTTTAGTGATTTTATTGAATGACATGCATAAAAATAAAAAAATCACATAATTGATGATCATAGTAATAAAACGATTACGTGGTATGGTTATGGACTTTACCCTAAATTAATTTCTTTGAGCTATAAAAGAAATTAATATAGTTAACCCTATGTGTTCATGCATGATTCAAGTAGAAGGTTTTACCTTCTCGCCTTGTTTTGTTGCCACCTCCAAAATAATATAATTCTACTCCTATCTAATATTTGTAGACTAATTACATAATTTCCTAAAGTGAGAAGACCCCGAGTTACATTCGAGGGGAGTTGGATGAGAAGAGAATTACACAAGAATTCTAGAGAAGGTAAAACAAGCAGGCCCTATTTCATAAAAAACCAAAACTGTAAAATGCATGAATAGATATAATTGGTTTTGTCCATAACCATCCACCATGCCATTAACTATGCTTAAACAAAATAAACATATACTTTAATTATTCAAAAATCACTATTTTGGAAAAATAAAATAAAATCTAAAATCAATAATTTAGAAAAATACATTAATTTTAAATTTTCAAAATACTATTTTGAAAAATAAAATTATTTGTCTCAAAACTAATTTTGAGAAAATGCTTTTGGGTCCCGTCTCCGGTAACAAAACGGCAGTCTTGCTGGCCGGACAGCGGGCGGGGGTCAAGGGGGCAGCGCCTTTGCGAGGGTCAGGGTGGCAGCGCCCTCATTGAAAAATTTTTATTTTACCGCCTCTCATCAAATGAGATTTTTTCCTTTTTAAAATTCTATTCCAATTTTTTTTTTTAAGTAGCTAGATCGTGCAAAACAGAGCATAATCGACACCGGTTTAGAAGCCAGAGCCAGGCCGGCTCTGTTCTGATTTTCAAAAAATTTTCTCTTCCAAAAACAATTTCTGGACATCATGAACAGAATGGAACCGGCACCAGTTTGGAGGCCAGAGCCGACACCGTCTGTAGTCGGGAAGTGGCGGCGATTTTTAGAAATTTTTTCAAAAATAATTTCTGGTGCCCTAATCTTTTGCAGAATTTTAGTGAGAATAATTCTCAACATAATTTTTTGTTTTGAAGCTAAAAAAAACTATAAGATAAATAATGCATTTTATTAAAATAAAACGTGTCATATACAATGTACAAGTGATTGCCTCTAGAGCACAACACTAACAAGAGTATCAATCAGATAGCATATGCTCAAGATGATTACTGCTTTTGAGGAAGCAGAGGTCTTAGGGGCTATTATTGATCCTGAAAGTTAAGTGGACATGGTTCTTGAATCTCTTCCGGGCTCTTTTATTCATTTCAAGTTAAATTATAACATGAAAAAGTTAGACATGAGTTAAACCGAGTTAATGACAGAGCTCCAGGTAGCAGAAAAGGTCATGAAGCTACAATCTAAGGCTATGATTGCTAGGGTTTCTTCTTCCAGAATTGGGCCTAAGCCTAGAAAGTTCAAGAAGAAGAAGGGAAACACACTGGTCCATCCCAAGGACCAGCCTAACAAGTCAAGGGCAAGTGTTTCAAGTGCGGGCAAAAGGGAAATTGGAAAAATGAGAGTCCGAGTCCAAAGCTTCAGGCCAAGAAAAATCCTGCATGTATTGTTCTCTATCTAGAGTCAGTTTCAATGGTTGGATCAACTTCCACTTGGATTGTTGATTCTAGAGCGACTGATCATATTTGTAACTCCTTGTAGGGGTTTAGGAAGATAAGAAGACTCCAGAAGGGCAAGCATAAACTACGAGTAGGAAATGGAGCACAAGTATGGGCCCTTGCAGTGGGAGAACTGGATCTTTTTTTTTATTATAATAGAGTAGTTATTTTAAAGGATATTTTATATGTACCTAATTTTAGATAGAATTTGATTTCAGTTACAAAGCTAATAAATCATGGATATTCTGTTTCTTTCCATTTTGGTATTACTATCAGTAGAAATGGAGAAGTTTTATATATAGGGCATATGTATGGAAACTTATTCTTTTTAAACCCTACAAACAATCAAGTAAATAACGCTCAATACGAACCTTTAAGTAAGAAGAGAAAGACCAATATCAATGACTCATATATTTAGCATCTAAGATTAGGTCATATTAACTCAACTAGGATTCATAAGTTAATCCATGATGGGCCCTTGGGCTTATTGAGATTGGAAAGTTGGCTTTAGTGTGAATCCTGCCTTATGGGAAAAATGACCAAAAGGCTGATAGAGCCAAAGAGATATTGGGCCTTGTTCACACTGATGTGTGTGGTCCTTTGTCTATAACAACTAGAGGGGGTTTTGAGTACTTCATCACATTTATAGATGATTGTAAAAGGTTTAGTTATATCTACCCAATGAGGCACAAGTCTGACTCTTTTGACAAGTTTAAAGAGTTTAAGATTGAAGTGGAGCGTTAGACAGGTAAACTGACCAAAGCCTTACGATCGGATCATGGTGGAGAGTACCTTCTCGGTGAATTCAAAGATTACATGGTACATCATGAGATAGTATCCTAACTCTTTACGCTGGGGACATCTTAGCAGAATAGAGTAGTTGAGAGAAGAAACAGGATATTGATGGAAATGGTCCGAAATATGATGTCTCATGCTACTCTTCCGGTCTCTTTTTGAGGATATGCCTTAGAAACAATGACATACATTATAAACTTGGTGCCTTCCAAGTTAGTATCTAGGACACTCTATGAGATGTGGACTGGGCGTAAGCCAAGTCTAAATCATCTCAGGATATAAGGCTGTCCAACTTACGTACTGATCAAGGGAGATAAGTTAGAACCAAGATCGGAATTATGCTATTTTATTATGTATCCAAAAGGGACAAAATGAGGTTACTTTTATCATCCTAAGGGACAGAAAGTACTAATAAGTACTAATGCTAGATACTTGGAGGATGATCAAAGTACTTCCACTAAAGGTTCAACAAGGTTGGAACTTGAGGAGAAATTATCTTCGGAATCAACTTCTTCAGACCCGATTATGTAACAAGAAGAGGTACAGCCTCAAGAATCTGTACAAACAGAGTTTCGTCATAGTAGGAGGGTATCTAGGGTTCTAGAAAGATGGACTGTAGAGGCTTTCGAGTTGGTCTCTGATTATTAGGAACAAGATCCCACTAGACACGAAGAGGCTATTGCTGATGCCGATGCAGATCTATGGCATAAAGTAATGAAAGCCGAGATTGAGTCTATGTACTTCAATCAGGTTTGTGATTTTATAGCTTCACCTGAAGGGATAAAATGTATTAGATGTAAGTGGGTATACAAGAGGAAAGAGGAGCGGATAGGAAGGTGGAAACCTTCAAAATTAGGTTTGTGGCGAAATGGTATACTTAAAAAGAGGGAATGATTATGAGGAAAGCTTTTCCCCAGTAGCCATGCTTAAGTCTATTTGTATTCTCCTTGCCATCGCATGTTATTATGACTACGAGATATGGCAAATGAATGTCAAGACGGCATTTTTTAATGGCCATCTTAGTGAAGACATCTTTATGTTCCAACAGGAAGGTTTTATTACTAAGGGCCAGGAACATATTGTTTGCAAGCTTAAGAAGTCCATTTATGGACTTAAGCAGGCATCTAGAGCATGGAACATTTGTTTTGATGAGACTGTAAAGTCTTACGATTTCATTCAAAACGAGGATGAACTATATGTGTACAGGAAATTGGAAGGCATAAATGTGTTTTTTTTTATGCTATATGTGGATGACATTCTACTTATTAGGAATAATGTAGGAATATTGTCATATGCTAAAGTTTGGCTGTCTAGTCAATTCAGTATGAAGGACTTGGGAAAAGCCAGTTACATTCTCGGGATTAAGCTTTTTAGAAATAGGAAGCAGAGAATGTTAAGATTATCCAAAGCGTATACATTGATAAGATGCTGGCCAAGTTTAGCATGGACTCATGCAAGGGAGCTCTAATCCCTTGTAGATATGGGTTGTCTTTTTGTTCAATGGACTGTCCTAAGTTCTAAGAAGAAAAGGACAAAATGAGTAGGATTCTCTATGTTTTGGCTGTGGGAAGTCTCATGTATGCCATACTGTGCACTAAGCCAGATATTTGCTTTGCCGTAGGCGTAGTTAGTAGATATCAATGAAACTTTAGGAAGATTCATTGGTAAGCTATAAAGCATATTCTCAAATACCTCAAAGGTACAAGAGATTATATACTAGTTTACAAGGCTAATGACTTGATTTCTGCTGAATACATAAACTTAGACTTCCAGGTGAATAAGGATGAGAGAAAATCCACTAGTGGATATATCTTCACCTCATCTGAAGAAGCTATTTCATGGAGGATTATCAAGCAATCTTGCATTGCTGACTCAACCATGGAAGCTGAGTATGTGGCAGTTTCGGAGGCTTCCAATGAAGTAGTCTGGCTCCCGAAGTTCCTTTCAGAGCTTGGAGTCATGCCACACATGGACAGACCGATTGTGGTGTACTGCAACAACACTGGAGTAGTTTTGCAATCTAAAGAACTCAGGAACCACAAGAAGGGGAAGCACATCAAGAGGAAGTACTACCCGATCCAATATTTCATCTAGAGACGGAAAATCATGGTGGAATAGATAGCCTCAGAGAACAACCTAGCAAATCCCTTCACCAAGCCTTTGGCTGAGAGAGTCTTCAAGAGACACTTAGACGCCATAGGGGTGGGTACCTATGGACTTTCTTAGTCTTAGAATGCAAGTGAGAGATTGTTGGAATGTATGCCCTCTAGACTAGGTTTCTAATGTAATTATCGAATTTATTATCAAAAAATTTGTTTGTGGATTTACATTTTATACGTACACGATTTATGTTTAGAAAAAACTCATTGTGTTTTAAGTAAGTAATCCATGCGAATGGTGGTCTTTCACAGTAAGGTATGGATCACAGGTTACTTAATACATAAACATTTGTTCTTAATCGATTGGTGAGAATAGAAATCTCATTATGTTTAGGTTATTGTGTTATGAATTCCAAATAGGGAATGGCTTACCTTTAGCCAGTAAGTAGCCCACTCACTTCATAACATGAGCGTATTTCGAATACGTAGAATATGACCTGTAATAGTGGTTTCTAAAAGTATTATTTAGGAAAAACCTAGACTATTACTACTACAACGTGGACTAATATTCTATCGCTTCAGTATGAGTTAGTGGTCTGACGAAGCTAGAAGCATGTACTTTGATATGCTATACTTGAGGTTTTTACGTAGAGTCGATAAACTTGTATGTTGGGTATATGTGACTAGTTAGTTAAGACAGACTTGTATAAGGTAGCTTCTTCGCTATATCGCCCCTTATGACTGTTCAAATGGTTTAAATATCCAGGGCATTGGGAAACATGACTTGGGTGTTTGCTTTAGGGTAGCTCCCTTGAAAAGTGGAAACATTTGAGGAGTCATGAATCATTGGATTAGAGGTCTAAGGATGGTAGATATATTTTAGAGAGGTGTTAGTACACTCTTCCTCTCAAAATGTATGGCGATGCATAGAGGGGGATTTTAGTCATTACACTTGTAGGTTAGAGACTTTGCTAATGCAGCATTATCCTTAGGATCAATATTTCCTTATGGTGATATTAAAAAGTATTTAAAATACAAAATATAGCTATTTTTATAGCAGGGATATTTTGGTCATTTTAGTAGCTAAGGCGATGTGTCTTTTGGTCTTCGGAATAGCCCATAAGTCCTGATGATTTTGGGTTGAGGGATTGATCTTATATTAAATGGATTTTATTTTATTCGAGTAGCCTAGTTTATTTATTAGGTTAGAATAAAATAAAAGGTCTAAAGAGAGAGAATTATTTATTGGCCTATTTGGGTTATTTAATTAATTTAATTATTGGACTTGTATTAATCTAGGAATAATTAAATTGAATTAAAGGCTTTACCCAATGAATTGGGCTAAGGCTTGAGGTTTATATTTGTCCATTGAGTTATTTAATTAATTTAATTATTGGGCTTGTTTTAGTCCAGGAATAATTAAATTAAATTAAAAGGCTTAACCTAATGAACTGGGCTATAGATCTAAAAGTTTGTTTAATGGCTTAAACATGACATGGGTCTTAGGGCTTTTGTTTGATTTTTGAATGGCCAGATAATAACCCATCATTAAGATTGTTGGGATTAATAGGGACCAACAGAGGTTCACAGTGGCATGTTGTTTTTTTTTTGTCCTCATACCTCACGTTCTCTCCTCTTTCTCGTGTGTTCTCTGTGTTTCGAAAAATAGAAAGAACATAGACGCAATACTCGTTTGATTAATGCTTGGTAGCATTATGTCAGAGTGGGAAGATCATCCTTTTAATCCATAAGCTTTCACCACGCATTTTCAGGCGGGGTTATATTCTGAAAGCCGAGAGGATTCGTGTTGATGCCCAGAAGAAGCCGTCAACTTGCGGGACAACAGCTTCTAGAATCAATCTCGGAACCAGAATCGGTTCAGACAGAGGCACCGGCACCCCCTAGACCAGTGAGGAAACACATAGGTAAATAGCTTTTCGCGCTGCTCTGTTTTTTATTTTATCACTGTAGCATGCTTCGGTTCTTTGTTTTTGCCATATTAACCTTCATCTATAACTTTAATTCTTGAAGTATAAGCTTTTATCTTGTATGTAGGATGCTTTGGCTTGATCTTGCTCTAAGAAAACCAAGAACACACTAAGAAACACACACTTTTTCTTTCTCTCTCTTTTTTCTATTTTTCCTTTCTTTTCTCTCTTTTTTCTTCCTTCCTTCTTATTTTATGCCCTTGGCTGGTTTTCAGCTTCAATCTACTGCCCTAAGTGGTAAAAATAATGACCAATAAGAGTTTGTTCAATTAAATGCATGGTGGCTACTTTACACGTGTCGTGATCTTATTTTTTCTGTAATTTTCTTAATTATTTTGCAAAACTTATTTAAGAAGCTTTTCATGCATGAATATTTTATGCATCCTCTCATAATTTGACACATGTCTTTTGCCACCAATCACACAAAGCCACACGTCTAAATTTTTGACCGCATTTTCAATTTTTCTCAAAAATGACCAAATTCGGGTTTGTATTGAAAAATATTTTATTTCACCAATAAATTCTACTGAATTCAATGGTAACATTCAAAACCTTCAATTCTTTCCCAATTCTATAAAATTCACAGTCAAAATCCCATTTGCAGTCAAAATTATGAAAATGCCCTTAAAACACACAATAGCTTAATTTATACCGAAACAGTCATCTCATTGCACTGATCAATTTTTGTTCTAAATGTACCCCTAATTTCTTTATTTATTAAAAATAATAGCTTTCTAAAAATTTAGAGTACAGGGAGAACAAATTTAAAATTATGTCCAGGTCCCTACATATTTTTATTGCACTAAAATATTCTTCTTATTACAATGATTATCTTTTGTTCTGGCTACTAATACAAATACTCATTCTATCAAAAGTAGTAGCCAATACTCATTCTATCAAAAGTAGTAGCGAGCTAAAGATTAAAATACAGGGTATTACAATCTCCCCTCCTTCAAAAAATTTCATCCTCGAAATTTGCTTACTATTGAAATAATGCTGGATATTTTCCTTGCATCTTTGCCTCTGTCTCCCATGTTGCATCTTGTATAGAGTGATGATTCCACAACACTTTTACAAGTGGAATCATTTTACTTCTCAGTTCATTTTCGATAAACTCCAAGATCTTAATCGGTTTTTCTTCATATTTAAACTTGGAGTCATCTCAATGGGTTCTTCATTCAAAACATGTGAATGGTCCGATACACATTTCCAAAGTTGGGAACCATGAAAAACATTATGAATACCTTGAAGTTCTGCCAGTAGTTCCAAATGATAAGCTGCCTTCCTAATTCGTTCGACAATAGTAAACAGTCCGATATACCTAGGTGCTAACTTCTTTCCATGTCCTCTATTTCCTAATTATCATTATGGAGTTAACTTCATGAATACCTAATCTCCTTCTTCAAATTGCAAATCTCTTCTACGTCGATCAACGTAACTCTTTTGCCTACTTTGAGCTATTTCCAACCTAGTTTTGACCAACTCCACCATCTGCCGTACTTCATGAAGATCAAAAGCATCTTGTTCATTCGATCTCTATCCTAGGCTTTCCCAGTATAATAGGGACTGGCATTTTCTTCCATACAAAGCTTCAAATGGGGCTATTCCAATTGTTGGTTGATAACTATTATTGTATGTAAACTCTGTATATGCCAAATTATCAATCCACTTGGTTCCAAAATCTGAAGCACAGGCTTGTAACATATCTTCTAGAACTCGATTCACTCGTTCAGTATGTCCATTTGTTTGTGGGTGTGCTGCGGTACTGAATTTCAATATTATCCCATATTTTTCTTGCAATTTAATCCAAAACCTCGACGTGAATCTCGGATGTTGATCTGATATAATGTTAAAGGGTACTCCATGCAATCTGACTACCTCTTCTATATAGATTTTGCTCAATTTCTCTAAAGAATCCCATTGGTTAATGGGAATAAAATGAGTAAACTTAGTTAATCAGTCCACCACCACCCATATGGTATCCTGTTGTCCTACCGCCATGGGTAACCCTGTAATAAAATCCATGGTGATCTCATCCCATTTCCATGATGGGGTAGGTAGCGGTTGTAGCAAGCCTCCAGGTTGTTGTTAATCAGCTTTCATTTGTTGGTAAGTTAAACATCGATCCACAAATTCTGAGATATTTTTCTTCATTCCAATCCACCAATAGCATTTTTTTTTAGGTCTTGATACATCTTTACTGCTCCTGGGTGGATAGAATACTTACTACGATGTGCTTCAATCAACATATCTTGTTTCACTGTAGCTTATCTAGGAATACAATACCAGTCTTGATGGTATTATACAATACTAGTATAACCACAAGAAGAAATATCACTAAACGATTCACTTTCGGTAGAATTTTCTTAAATTACAAAGATTTCATCTACAATATCTGAATCACTTTCTATGTAATTAGATTCATCAAAATAGTATGGATTTGATCTAAAGTTTCTTTATATAAAGAGAGTTCATTTAATTTCTTTTTTTTTTTGGTCAATTTTTGTTTGCATTCATCAGTTTTATGACCTATTTTCCCAAAAAAATAGCATTTGATCCATTTTTTATCCTTTCTTTTTATGATCGTTTCTTTTTCTTAAACGCTTTATGGAGTTTATCTCTAACATATTTAGAATTTTTTCTTTTATATTTAAATCTTTTCTTAAGTTCTTTAGAAAGAGATTTAATTGGTGTATATCCAAATATTTCATAGAAATTGCCTAATTCCTTTTTAGAACTTTTATGACATTGTTCCATTTAGGCTTTAAGTTTTAAATCAATAAAAAGTTCTGATCCTACTTGATTTACATAATTGATTAATTGGCCATAAGAAAGGGTGTCATAAGGTCCAGTATTGCCTCAATTTGATTTAAGTTTCTATCTAACCTTTTCAGTAAATAATGGGGGTAAACCAGAAATAAAATGTTCTTTCCAAAAGGCATGATGACAATCCAGTCTAAGCATTACCTTTTGTAAAAATATATCTTTATACCATCTAAAATCATGTAATTTTGGGCATGTTAAATTTGTAAGGATATCAAAACTTCGATCGGCTAATTATTAAGGGTTTTCTACAAAATATTAGGTTAAAGTAAACATGAAAGTATTTAAATAATCTGGCACTACTTCTTGTACGGTAATAGATTGGCCTTGTTTATCTAAGAGGGTTTTATGAGTTACTTCAGAGGCATTTATAATTTCAAGACGTTGTTCATCAGAGAGGGGGGATAGAGGCATCAAAGATGTAAGTATTATGACATTTCATAGTGGTGACCACCATAGCCATTTCTTGGATAATATTGAGTTTTTTATGTTTTGACATATCATCTATATTCCATTTGGCAATATCTTGGCCAACAAAACTAGATCCAGTATCTAAATGACGTTTCTCGAATTGAATATCGGTTAAAGAAGGTCAAGGATAATAATTTCGAGTGTTGGGATTGGAAAATACTTCAACCTTGGTGTTTTATTTTTAGATGTAACTTTATTAAGATTTAAATGATCAAATTCGTTAACTGTTTGGATTTGGGCTTAAAAATATCCCTATCTTTACTTTTTGGGCTTAAAAGAAAAAGAAATGTGACTCGGATAGATCCTATGTTGGTATGGACTCCATGTTGATCTACTTCAAAAGGATAGATTTGGGTTTAAAAAAGGTGTTTCAAGGATTATTTCCTCATTAAGATCTTTGATTAAAATAAAAGAATTAACAAAGAAAAACTAATTATTGCAAATATGAGCATTTGATAATTTATAACTAATTTGAAGCTGACTTCCATAAGCAGAATAAAATTTAGTAGCTGTTTTTTCATAATATTTAGTTGGAATTAATCCTTCTTGAATAAAATTTTGATTTGCGCCAGAGTTAAGGCTGATGTTTTGAGTACAAAATCATCTACTATAAGAACTATAGAAATATACCATTTTTGAAAAGTAGTTTCAGAAATACCGGAAGTATAATCATCATTTTGAGTTTCTTCTACTGAGAAAGTATTAATATTATCCAAGGTATCTTCTAATAGGGGTTTTCCATTTTTAAATGTAAAAGATCAATGTTAATATTATTTATGTCAGTAATTCTCTGTTCATTTTGTTCTTTCAAAATTTTTACTTCTTGTTTTAAAGTATATAATTTGCTATATAAATCTTGTAAAGAAAGTGATATTTCTTTTTTTTTCTTTTCATTTTTTCGTTTAAATCTATCAAAAGCTTCTTTCAGATTGTAAGGTTCTACCTGTTGTTTAGTATTTAAAATCATATCTTTTACTTTAAGTAAATATTCTCTTTTTACATTTTCAACTTGAATATGATCTATACTGTATTTGAAAAGAAAGTAGTCTATCTCAAAATACAAAGAGTTTTCTCTGAAAGGACTCTCGAATTCGCTATGCATTTCTTGTAGGAATTGAAGCCTTAAATAGGCCTGTGTGGCATAACTTTCTCGGAGAGCATCTTGCATTATTGTTGAGTGGTCCGATACATGTGAAGTGGGAATCATGCTGTCGGCCACTTGGAGGAATGGTTTTATGATGAACTTTGAGTGTAGGGGTCCACTATCTTTAGCCGTGTAATGAATTATTTTACATAAAAGTTTAATAATAGAAAAGGCTGATTTAGACATTTCATATAGCTAGAATTGTTAGAGTTTTGTTTTCTTTTTTGAGTGGAGTCTTGTCATATTATGGGCTTTGGCAAAGATATGCTGTTGCACTACTAGTGGGATTGTCCATGTCACCATTATCATTATCGAAAAAGCTGAACCTGGTTGAGTTTCATCATCACTATCTTTTGTTGCTAATTGAATCTGATTTTGTAATATTTGGAGTTGAAACTGTAAATCTGCTTTTGAAATTCTAGATTTTCCTTTGCTGGAAGAAGAACCTGCATCTATATTCTTTTTGATAGGAGTAATGGGATTTATTGAACTTGTTGCTATTGGTAATAGCTTAGGTGTCCATCCTTTGAATTTAATTTCTCGATGTAAATGTCGAACAGATTCAAGGGTTTCAAACCACCAAGAATAAAACATACCTTTTTGTGCAAAAAGAATTTACAATACTGAATATGAGCAGGAAAGTGTAAAAGCTTATTTTCTTAATCATACTAATCAAACTGGATTTTGTGCTGTTTTGAAAGTGTCTGCTTATTTCCACCAAATATTTTCCACCATTAGTAGAACTATCTGGGAATGGGATTTATAGTATCTTTTCCTTGATGTGCAATTTGAAGAACGACATCTTGATACTCGAGCAGCCTTTTTTGGCCATGATATTACCAAATGGAATATTGATGGTATGTCTAAACACTAAATCCTCAATGTTATTCAAGAAATGGCAATGTCCATTACTGCTATTAAATGCCATAATACCTCCAATTATGATATTTCCATTCTTCATATTTTAACTACTGGCTTTACTGAAATCCTTCATGTGTGGTGGCATAATTATCTAACTAACAACCAGAGACATGAAATTATGAATGCTTCCAAAATCCAAAGAAAACCCTCTTTAGATGCTTTTGGTCAACCTATAACCACACATGAACAAATACCTAATTGTTTAAATCCTTGATTTTTATAATAACTCAACATTTTGTAGGAAATCTTCAACAATTAGCTAACTGCAGTTCTGAAATCCTCGCCAATTTAACTTGTCCTAAATTACATGATTTTCGATGGTATAAAGACATGTTTTTGCAAAAAATAATGCTTCGATCTGACTATCATCATGCATTTTGGAAAGAAAGATTTATTTTAGGATTACCTCCATTATTTGCTGATAAAGTTAGACAAAAACTCAAATTAGATTGGAGTAATGCAGTTCCTTATGAAAACTTATCTTATAGCCAATTGATGAATTATGTAAATCAAGTAGGAGCAGACATTTGTACTGATTTAAAACTTAAACCCCAAATGGAATCTTATCATAAAAACTCTAAGAAAGAATTAGGAAATTTTTGTGAGATTTTTGGTTATGCTCCCCTAAAACCACCTTCCAAAGAATTAAAAAATAAATTTAAATAAAAAAGAAAACTCTCTATTAAAAATCCAAAAGATAAGTTTTACAAGAATTTTAAAAGGATGAAATGATCCAAAACCGAAAAAGATAAAGATCGAATCAAATGTTATTTTGCAAAAAAAAAAGAACAAAAAGCTGATGAATGCAAACAAAAACAAGAAAAGAAAAAGAAAGTTAGTGAACACTCCTTAAGCAAAGATATCTTAAATCAGATAGAAGCCATCCTTGATGAATCATAAACCTCTAACACATCTAACAATAGTACTGACAAAATCTTTGAAATCCAAGAAAATTCTTCTGATAGTGAATCATTAAGTGAAGCCTCTTCTTGTGGATGTACTGGAATATGTACATGTTCAATAGGAGAAATTAATATGATTAGTTTTAATAAAATTAATGTTATTACCAAAGCTAATAAAGAACTCTTTTTTTTAACTCTTAGATTATATTCAAGATGAAAATGTACAAATAGAGTATTTATTTAAAGTATAGAATATATCACAAATCCTTTTTTGTAGCTTTTTCCACTTCTGGCCTAAAACCTCTTTTTAGAAGTCAAAGTACTAAAAAACTTTGTAGTGTAGATTTTTCTGGTGAAATTCCTAAAATGAATTATGAAGAAGATATAAGTGTTAAATGTTCCAGTCGCACTAAATCAGAAATGCAAATGGCAAATGCTTTATTGACCATTTCTTCTTATGATGAATTTGAATTAGATATAACAAATTTAAAGCAATTATGGAATAGGCCTTATAATCAACTAAAAATTGATTGGTACTTTGCTACTGTAAAATCTGAGAAACGTCTTAGACTTAGAGGCAAATATGATTCTGACTTAAAGAAATTTAGAAATCATTTAGACTTTTTTGATTGGTATGAATATTCCAGAAAATATAATCAATTAGAATCCATAAATATGATTACAAAAACTGGTATACTTCTAAGATTGAAGTCAAAGAATCCATAATTTCTCCTTTTGAAGAAATTAAAATCCTTGTTGAAGGTCTTGTAGTTACTGCCACTCTATTTAAAATAGAAAACCTAGATAAATAAGGTGATGTAACTAATAAAGATTTAAATAAAGTTATTCAACAAAATAATTATACAAATTAAATGTTAATCACTATGGCTAATAAAGTAGAACAATTAGATAACAAATCTACCGTTAGAGAAATGCCTAGATTAAAGCAATATAATCCTAAACAAGCTATAGATACTAACCTAATCTTTAAACCAACTTTATATGAAAATAAGACCATAAAATTATCAAAATGAGATTTTCAAGTTGATAAATCTAAACTAGACATGTTAAAGTATACAAGTAATAAATTAAAATAATTAAAAAATGAAGATTTTTCTGAAACTTCTAAAACACAAATCCAAACAGTTAATGAACTTGATACTTTAAATCTTAATAAGGTTACATCCAAAACTAAAACACCAAGGTTTAAACATTTGGCTATTTTGGAGATCTCAAATCTAAGGATGCTTGCACGTTTGCTATAACGAGATTCCATCACTGGCACTGAATAGTTATCCACGTGATTATCTCATAGCCAGGTTAGTCAATGTACTTGTTCTATTAACAAGCATCCACGTGTTAGCTTTGAATATCACAATACTCACGGATGTGAGAATCAGTGCTTGTTCGAATCGAGAAGTCTAACATGCGCAAGTCTTGGTGCATTAATGAAGTCCTATCTCATTAATATTGTGACTAGGGATTATTTAAGTACTAACACTATACAATGTAGTAGGAATCTCAAATCATGATTTTATTAACACAGTATTAGACTAGAGACTTTATCTAATAGTTATTTCACATGAAAGTAAAGAAAACAAACTGAAAGATAAATAATGCCTTCTATTATAAAACAAATGTGTTATATACAAAGTACAAGTAATTGCATCTAGGGCACAACACTAACAAACTCCCACTTACACTAGATCTATAGAACTTTTTCAAGATCAAAAGCATGTTGCTCACTCATTCTTCATCCTATATTTTCCCAATATAATGGGGACTGATATTTCCTTCCATATAAAGCTTCAAACGGGGTCATTCCAATAGTCGATTGATAACGATTTTTGTATGCAAATTCTACATACGCTAAATTATCAATCCATTTAGTTCCAAAATCTAAAGTGCAAGCTGAAACATGTCTTCTAAAACTCTATTCACTTGTTCAGTCTATCCACCTGTTTGTGGGTGCGTTGTTGTACTAAACTTTAAGGTTGTCCTATACTGCTGCTGTAGTTTAGTCCAAAACTTTGAAGTAAATCTAGGATCTCAATCCAACACAATACTAGAGGGTATTCCATGAAGTCTGATTACTTCATCTATATAGATCTTACTTAACTTTTCTAAAGAATCCCATTAATTGATAGGGATGAAATGTACGGACTTAGTCAGTCGATCCACTATCACCCATATAGTATTTTGTTATCCTATTGCTATAGATAATCTCATAATGAAATCTATTGTAATTTCATCTCATTTCCATGATAGTGTAGGCATTAGTTGTAGTAACCCTCCCAGTCGTTGCTGATCAGCTTTCACTTGCTGACAAGTTAAGCATCAAACTACAAAGTCTGAAATATCTTCTTCTTTTTTTCATACCAATCCACCAATAATATCGTTTTAAGTCCTAGTACATCTTTATGACTCCTGGATGGATGGTATACTTACTCTGATGTACTTCTGTTAAAATATCTTGCCTCATCGCTAACCATTTCGAGATATAATACCAATCTCGGTAATAAATAATTCCATCATTGTCCCTTTGAAACTCATCTCCTCCTTTATTTGCCTCTTTTTTTATTTTACTAATCTTTGCAACTCTTCATCCTTATCTTGTTCTTTCTTCGATTGTTGTAGGAAAGTAGGTTGAATGGAAATATTACTAGCCTAATTCCTTCGTCTACTGCAAATGTTTCCAATTCTAGAATTCGTATCATCTGAAGAGCAAATAAGTTCACCTTCCTACTAAAGGCATCCGCTGCTGTGTTTGCTTTTTTAGGATGATACATAATTGGATATCAAAATTCTTCCAAAAATTTCATCCACCACTGTTGTCTCATGTTTAAATCCTTTTGGGTAAAAACATAATTCAAATTTTTGTGGTTAGTGAAGACTTCAAACTCAGCCCCATACAAATAATGTCTCCACTTCTTAAGAGCAAACACAATAGCTGCCAACTCCAGGTTATGTGTAGGATAATTCTCGTTATGGGGTTTTAATTTCCTAGAGATATAAGCTATCACCTTCCTTTCTTACATTAATACTCCTCCCAATCCCTCTTTTAACATATCCATGTGCACTTCATAAGGTTTGTCCATCATCGGTAATGCCAAAACAGGAGCAGAGCTTAACCACTTCTTTAGTTCATGAAAACTCTCTCCACATTTCTTGGTACAAACATAAGGAACTTTCTTTTGGGTGACTCAAGTTAAAGGTGAATCTATCTTAAAGAATCCCTCAATAAACCTCTAATAATATCCTACTAATTCTAGAAAACTTCGTATTTCAGTTGGAGTCTCGGGATGTTTCCAATTTAACACCGCTTTGACTTTTGTAAGATCTACTGTAATCCCGTCTTTGTATATCACATGTCCCAAGAATACTACTTCTTGTAGCCAAAACTCACACTTGCTAAATTTTGTATATAATTTGGCCTCTCATAACTTCCCCAATACTTTCTGAATGTGTTGTTCATACTCTTGGGGCTCTTTGGAGTATACTAGGATATCATCTATGAATATAACCATAAAATTGTCTAAGTAAGGTCGAAATGTTCGGTGCATCAAGTCTATGAAAATAGCAAGAGCATTAGTAACACCAAAGGGCATCACTACAAACTCAAAATTCCTATATTGGGTGTTAAATGTAGTTTTTGGTATGTCTTCTTCTTGAATCCGAACTTAGTAATATCCTTACCTCAAATCTAATTTCGAAAAACATTCTACTCTTCGCAACTGATCAAATAGTTCATCAACCATGGGCAATGGATATTCATTCTTTACCGTTACTGTATTCAATCCTCAGTAATCTATAAACATCCATAAAGATCCATATTTCTTCTTAACAAACAACACAAGTGCTCCCTACAGTGAAGTACTTGGTCAAATTAACCCTTGCTCCATTAATTCCTGTAGTTGTTTCTTGGACTCCTGTAATTCTGTAGGTGCCATTCTATAAGGAGTCCTTGAAATTGGTTATGCCGATGGCACTACATCGATGGAAAACTCTACTTCTCTCTCCGGTGGTAACTCCTTCAATTCTGCTAGAAAAATATCTAAATATTCATTCACAATAGGAACATCTTCGGGTTTCTTAACCTCTCCTGGCTTATTAATCACACAAACTAAGTACCCAGTACACCCTTTTCTAATCATTTTTTGGGTCTTGAGTCCTGATATAAAAGCATTACTTTTTCTTCCAGTCTCACCTACAAATTCCAATGTGGGTCTCCCAGGCCGACGGAAATGTACTACCTACCTTATGTCTATAGTCAACTTGAGATAACCAATCCATGCCCACGATAGCATTATAATTCTCTATGGGTAAACATATTAAATCTCCTCCTAATATTTCATCTCCCATCATGATCTTACAATTCCTATGTATTTTCTCACTATTCATTTGCTTTCCCAATAGGATACTGATAATCATTTCATATGACGTTTCTTCCCCTTTTATTCTCATAGAATTAAGAAATAAATGGGCAACAAAAGAATGCGTAGAGCTGGGATCTACCAATACTTCAATATTATGACAAAAAAAAAGAGCGTACCTTCCACCACTGTAGCTTGGTTGTCTGTCTTTTCTTATGCCACCATTTGGGCATTCATTTGCGATATAGTAGGTCCATCTTTAAAGGTAGAAGCTTGTCCTGGGTTCCCTCTTCCAAATCTTGACCTCTGTCCTTGGCTGTTGCCTCCGAATCTATTCCATTTTCCTACCCTTCGTGGATGAGGGCAATAGAAACTCTTGTGCCCTACCTCTTCACAATTAAAGCATTTAAGGGGGGGGGGTTGTCCTCCAATCAAGTCTCCCCTCCTTTGCATTTTTCCTTTATTTTGCCAACGAAGCCCTCTAGACCTTTTTTGACTCATACCGGTATCCATCTTGGTTTCTCTCACCCCGCCTATTCGATAGCAGCCATTTTTGTCCTAGAAGCCATTTTTCCTACAAAGTTGTAATTGGTAGGAGCCATACTTGCTAATATATGTGTGGCCATCGGTATGGGATATTGTATGAGTCTAGATCTTATATATATTCACTCTTTTGGTTTTTTTTATAAAGATCCCTTGTCTGGGGAATTGGATGGGGTGACACCCAATGTTGATATGCTTTCACTGTTATCATTAGTAGGGGTGTTACAATTGGTATCATAGTATAGTTTTATAGAACTGTTGTATCGTCATAGGAATTAATAGAACTCTTTCATTGTGTAGGTATGGTTGATAGGAGTGATAAGGGTAAGCACCCAATATATAGTACAATGATGAAGGGAAGAAAGAAACGGGTGAAAGCGCTAGTGTAAAGAAATCTGAAAAGATTAGGATGATCTATCGAGCAGCATATCAGGACGTTTCACCTTGACAGGACCTAGCCCTAGCTGTCGTTATGTACTCATCTCGTCGGGAGAAGGTTTGACCAAGTAGTACCTGTCGTTACTCCATTTGCGCGAGACCCTAGTGTGGAGAGGATACTTACCCCCGAGAGGACACCGTCGCCACATGAGGAGGCAGGTGGCAGTTCTGATGAGATTGATGGTGATAATGAGCTGTACCCTCAGGATGATGATGATACGTAGGACAGCATCCCCAATAGTATAGTGTTGTCTGAGGATGATGAGGGGGTGTTTGGCGGGGATGTACCAGGAGTACTGGAGGAGGAGATGGCGGGTTTGGAGGTTGCGGAGGCGGGAGAGTATCAGGAGGTACCTGAGATGGAGGTACATATGGTTGTGGAGCCTGAGGAGGATTTAGAGATAGACCAAGAGCTATTGGCTTGGTTGCACCCAGATGCGAATATAGATGAGGAGGTTGATACAATAGAGTCTTATATAGTTTCTACTAATTCAGGACCTCCTGTCTCAGACCTCGATGACGTTGAGTAGGAGGATGAGACGTACATATGTATAGTACAATATGTACAGTGCGACCAATGTATATAACTGTGTGCTTAGCACACAAATTTTGCATCGACTTTGTGATAAATGAGATTGGATATATGTCATTGTGCCCATTTTATGTGTGTTATATTGTCATATTGGTAAAATCTTATGAACTTTTGGACAATCATCGCAAACTACTCGAAATAATACTAAGCCAACGATGGAGGAATCATATGTGGAAGGTCCCCTCCTTGTAACTTTGGACAATTCTATGTTCCAAACCTTCCAAAAAATGGCTGGTACCATTCAACAGTTGACTGAGACTATCACTAAAGTTAATGAGAATGCTAGAATAAATGAAAATATGAGTAGGAGAAATTGAAGTAGACTTTGGGATATGAGTCAAAAAAGACTTGGAGATCCCAATGGCTAAAGAAAGGAAAAAAGCATAGAAGAGGAGGCCTAACTAGAGGATGACCCTCTTTTAGATGCTTTAATTGTGGAAAAGTAGGGCACAAGAGTTTTTATTGTCCTCACCCACGAAGGATAGGAGAATGGAGTCGACCCGGAGGTAACAACTAAGAACAGAGGTCAGGATTTAGAAGAGGAAACCCAATACAAGCTTCTATCTCTAAGGCTGGACCCACCAAAGAGCAAGTGAATGCTCGAGTGGTTGCTTTGGAGAAGACAGACAACTAGGCTGCAATGGTGGAAGGTACACTCCTTATTTTTGAACATAATGCTAAAGTGTTGGTAGATCTCGGCTCTACGCATTCCTTTGTTACTGATTCATTTCTTGATTCTATGGGGATTAAAGGAGAAGAAACTTCATATGAAATAATTGTCAGTACCCCATTGGAAAAGCAAATAAGTAGTGAGAAAATACATAGGAATTGTAAGATCATAGTGGGAGATGAAATATTAGGAGGACATTTGATATGTTTGCCCATAGAGGATTATGATGCTATCTTAGGCATGGATTGGTTATCTCAGCATTATGCTTAAGTTGACTCTAGACATAAGGTAGTACATTTTCATCGGCCTGCGAGACCTATATTGGAATTTGTAGGTGAGGCTGGAAGAAAAAGTAATGCTTTTATATCGAGACTCAAGGCCTGAAAGATGATTAAAAAATGGTGTACTGGGTACTTGGCTTATGTGATTAATAAGTCAGGAGAGGTTAAGAAACCCGAAGATGTTCCTATTGTGAATGAATATTTAGATGTTTTTCTAGCAGAATTGAAGGAGTTACTGCCAGAGAGAGAGAGGTAAAGTTTTTCATTGATTGAGTGCCATCGGCAGAATCAATTTCAAGGACTCCTTATAGAATGGTACTTACAGAATTACAAGAGCTCAAGAAATAACTACAAAAATTAATAGAGCAATGGTTCATTCAACCAAGTACTTCACTGTGGGGAGCACCTGTGTAGTTTGTTAAGAAGAAAGACGGATCTTTACGGATGTGTATAAATTATCAAGGGTTGAATGTATTAACGGTAAAGAATAAATATCCATTACCCATGGTTGATGAACTATTTGATCAGTTACAGGGAGCAGGATGTTTTTCGAAATTAGACTTGAGGTTAGGATATTACCAAGTTCAGATTCGAGAAGAAGACATACCAAAAATTGCATTTAGCACCCGATGCGGGCATTTTGAGTTTGTAGTGATGCCCTTTGGTGTTACTAATGCTCCTGTTGTTTTCATGGACTTGATGAACCGAATGTTTTCACCATACTTAGATAATTTTATGGTTATATTCATAGATGATATTTTGATGTACTCCAAAGATCCCCATGAGCATGAACAACACATTCAGAAAATATTGGGAAAGTCAAGAGAGGCCAAATTTTATGCAAAATTCAGCAAGTGTGAGTTTTGACTACAATAAGTAGCATTCTTGGGAGATGTGATATCCAAAGATGGGATTACAGTAGATTCTACAAAAGTCAAAGCGGTGACAAATTAGAAACATCTCGAGACTCCAACTGAAATATGAAGTTTTTTGGGATTAGTAGGATATTATCGGAGATTTATTGAGGGATTCTCTAAGATAGTTTCATCTTTGACTCGACTCACCCAAAAGAAAGATCCTTATGTTTGGATTGAGAAGTGTGAGAGAAGTTTTCAGGAACTGAAGAAGAGGTTAAGCTCTACTCCTGTTCGGCATTGCTAATAATGGACAAACCTTATGAAGTGCACACGGATGCGTCAAATGAGGGATTGGGAGAAGTATTGATGCAAGAAAGAAATGTGATAGCTTATATCTCTAGGAAATTGAAACCCCATAAGGAGAATTATCCTGCACATGACCTGGAGTTGGCAGCTATTGTGTTTGTTCTTAAGAAGTGGAGACATTATTTGTATGGGACTGAGTTTGAAGTCTTCATTAACCACAAAAGTTTGAAGTCTGATTTTACTTAAAAGGATTTAAACATGAGAGAATGGCCATGGATGGAATTTCTGGAAGAATTTCAATGTTCAATTAAGTATCATCCTAGAAAAGTAAACACAATAGTGGATACCCTTAGTAGGAAGGCGAACTTATCAGCTCTTCAAATGATACGAATTCCAGAATTGCAAACATTTGCAATAGACGGAGGAATAAGGCTGAGTAATATTTCTATTCAACCTGCTTTCCTACAACAATTGAAGGAAGAACAAGAAAAGGATGAAGAGTTGCAAAGATTAGTAAAAAAAAAAGGTAAATAAAGGAGGAGACGAGTTTCCAAGGGACAATGATGGAATTATTTATTACTGAGATCTGTATTGTATCCCGAAACAGTCAGTGATAAGGCAAGATATTTTAACGGAAGCACATCGGAGTAAGTATACCATCCATCTAGGAGTCATATAGATTTATCAAGACTTAAAATGACATTATTAGTGGATTGGTATGAAGAAGGATATTTCAGACTTTGTAGCTCGATGCTTGATTTGCCAGCAAGTGCAAGCTGATCAGCAACAGGCTGGAGGTTTACTAGCCATTGCCTACCTCATCATAGAAATGGGATGAAATTATTATAGATTTCATTACGGGATTATCCATGGCAGTAGGACAGTAAGATACTATATGGGTGATAGTGGATCGACTGACTAAGTACGGACATTTCATCCCCATCAATCAACGGGATTCTTTAGAGAAGTTAAGTAAAATCTATATAGAAGAAGTAATTAGACTTTATGAAGTGCCCTCTAGTATTATATCGGATTGAGATCTTAGATTTATTTCAAAGTTTTAGACTTAACTACAGCAAAGGTATGGGATAACCTTAAAGTTTAGCACAGCAGCACACCCACAAATAGATAGACAGACTGAACGAGTGAATAGGGTTTTGGAAGAGATGTTGCGGGCTTGCGTTCTAGATTTTAGATCTAAGTGGATTGATAATTTAGCATATGCTGAATTTGCATACAATAATAGTTATCAATCAACCATTGGAATGGCCCCATTTGAAGCTTTATATGAAAGGAAATGTCAGTCCCCATTATATTGGGAAAGTATAGGTCAAAGAACTAGGGAGTAGCATGCTTTCAATCTTGAAAAGGTTCGACATGCTATGAAGATGATCAAAACTAAGTTAGAGGCAACTTAAAATAGACAGAAAAGTTAATTAGATCGACGTAGGAGAGATTTGAAATTTGCAGAAGGAGATCATGTATTCTTAAAATTGACTCCATAACAACAATTGGGAATCAAAGGATAATGGAAGAAGTTAACACCTAGGTACGTAGGACCATTCCCTATTGTCGAGAGGATTGGGAAGGTGGTTTACCAGTTGGAGTTACCCGTAGAGCTTCAAGGTATTCATGACGTGTTTCATGTCTCCCAACTTTAAAAGTATATGGCTGATCCTGCTTACATTTTGAATGAAGAGCCCATCAAGATGACTCCAATATTGAAATATAAGGAAAAGACTATTAAAATCTTGGAGTATGCTGAAAAGGAATTGCAAAATAAGGAAATTCCACTTGTAAAAGTGTTGTGGAATCATCATTCAGTGTAAGATGCAACTTGGGAAACGAAAGCAAAAAATGTTGGAAAAGTATCCAGAATTATTCTAGGTGCAAGCCAATTTCAAGGATGAAATTTTTTGTAAGGAGGGGAGAATGTAATACCCCTCATTTTATCTTCGAATGACTACTAGTTGTAATAGGATAAGAATTTGTATCAATGGCCAAAACAAAAGTTGATCGATGTAATAAGACGAATATTTTGGTATAACAATATTTTGTCGGGACTTGGATGTAATTATTGGATTTGTTCTACCTGCATCCTAAATCTTTGGAAGGATATTATTATTAACAATATAAGAATTTGAGGGTATGCTGAGAATGGAAATTGATCAGTGTGATGAAATGCACGTTTTGGTGTGAATTATGCTCAGCATTTTCGTCATTTTGACCGCACCCGTGACATAGATCGTGAATTTGACCAAATAGAGAAGGAATTGAATAATTTAAAGTATTACCAATGGATTCAGTAAAATTTTTGGAGTTGAATAGTAAGATAAAATATTTTTCCATTTTGGACCCAATTTTAGTCATTTCTGAAGAAAATAGGAAATCGCGGTTAAAAATGGTGTGTATGGCATTTTGTGATTGGTAGCCTATGGACATGTGTCAATTTAAGAGAGATTGCATGAAGGATTCATGTAAGATACATGGAATTAAAGAATTACAAAATAAATGAAGAATGATGTGTAATTTTGTAATTGAAACACAACAATTGTAGGTCCTTTAGATTAAGGCCTTGTACATTTTGATTGGCCAATACATGGACCATGAGAAGGTTATTGAATGGCTGAAAATTGGCCAAGAAACCGACAACCATGCAAGAAGAAATGAAGAGAAATTTTTGAGGAGGAAAATAGGTGGTTGGTGTGTAAAAATTTCATTAGAACACACCCAAGTATATCCACCATTCAATTAATAAATACAAGAGATGAATGGCCAAGATTGGATAGTGAATGGTAGTGGCAAGGGGCTGTTATACATCCTGAATTTCGACAGCCATGAAGGAAGAAAACCAAGAGAAAAAGAAATTAAACAAGAGAGAGAAAAAGGCTAGTGTGTGTTCTTGGTGTTCTAGGTGAGTTTTGAGAAGTTCTTGGAACAATTCACTTCAAATAGCCTCAAATACAAGGTAAAAACTCACCTTACTAGAATTAAAGTTGTTGGACGAATGATGATTATGTTGATATGAATTTTAACATAAAAACATGATTTTCATTTGGATCAAAGTTAGGGTTTGTGACTTTTATGTATGAACCTTATATATGCTCATGTGTGTATACCGGCTGCCTAGAGGTTTGTGGATGATGTTTTGTGTGAAGAAGAATTGAATACTTATGGTAGTTTGAAGGGTTGTTTATGGTTGAGGAGATAATGACCAAAGTTGAGTAAAAATAGAATTTACTTGGTTAGGAAAAATGGATTATACTAGCTTTTGATTAGAAAAGATGAATTTGTGTTAAATAAGTGTGACTCTTGTAAGCTATTGGAATCTGAAAATCAAAGAATTAAAGATATTTTGAAGGAAAATTAAATGAATTAATGGTTCCAAGGTATTAAAGGCTAAAAGAGAACAAAGGAAAGCATGAATAGTGGAATTGAAGTAAAACTACTGGGGTTGTTTTTGCCCTATAGCATGTCACGGGAACCAAGACTCTAAAAAGAGCTTATATACAGAATTAAAGTTAACAGTTTTACGGTCATTTTGGTATATCATAGAGCCAAAATAGGAGTTGTGATTGAAAGTTATGTGCAAAACAAAATCATGTGTCAAGTACTAGAAAATTAGTCCAAAAATAGATGAACTTAAGGATGATTAATTGTGTGATTTTAGATGAAATGAATGTGAATTATGAAGTGAATCCCTTGTATATGAAGGCATAAAGAATGTGGAAAAAGAAAAATGAAAGAATTGATCAAACGACGAAAAAATGACGTGAACGAAAATTGAACGTTTTCCTTAACCGTTGGCTAACTATCGGCATCGTTGGTTGGACGTCAGCTGCCCGTCAAGCATCATTGGCTGGACGTTGGCTACCCGTAGGCTAGTTTTCGACCAAACATGATTTGACCCAAAACAATGTTTGGTGTAGGTTTATCAGTAAACGGCAAACGAAACGTTGAAAACGGTAGAAACGGTGATTGAATGGCTATAATCAGAAAAGAGTTAATTAGGATACAAGGTGAGTCCCTTTGATTTTTAAAACCTTCTAAAAGCTAGTGTGCTTCATTTTTCTATGAAATGCTACGTGTTATACCATTTTGGAAATCCCTGAATATGTTTAAGGTTTATCTGAGCAACATTTGTTTAATGCCATTTTGGGCTTGAATAAACTTTATATTTAGCTTGGAAACCTTAATGGATGATTAAAGCATGACTTTTGTGAATTTAGTCCTTTTGGATTAAATACTTAGGATTTTCGAATAATGGTAATCTTTGAAAGCAGGTATTCATAAATCAACTGGAATACCCTTATTGGAACATTTTATGGAAATGTGTTTGAAAACTTTGATTTTAATCCTCCTTTAGGATTAGAATTTTGGATTTCTTGAAATGAATTCCTTTTGAAATTGGTTATTTGGAAAATAATCCAAATGTCCTTATTAGAATGTTTTATGAAAGCCATTGGAATTGGGTATTTGGTAAATGGCCGGAATATCCTTATTAGAACTTTTATGAACACTTTTCAAATCGAGTAAGGGTAAAATGACCTGAATACCCCCGAAAAGTCTTTTGGAATTGGGTATAGATAAAATGACCCGAATACCCTAGGAAATGACTTTTGTGATCAAGTACGGAAAAAATGACCCGAATACTCTTGGAAACTTATTTTGATGTGTAAAAAAGAACTCTTTACCCTATTTCAACATGGTTTTAGAAAAATGATCTCTCGATATGAGATTGACCATTGGAAAATGATATTTTGATCCCGAAAAATAGTTTATTATCTTGATGTGTCTATGGAATAAGTTGATTGGCCTTGGGGAGCCTATGTGAATGATGATCTAACTTGCAAGTCATGGGATTAAGTTCTAGAAAGTATTATTTTGCCCTAAAAATGTTTGATTTGAAATTCTTACGGGATCAGATAACTCTCTGGCCTGATCAGTCAAAAGGGGTTGGTATTGGTAACGTTGAGTACTCAGCAAAGACTTTAATCTTTGTACTAGCCTACGTTAGAATTAGACGACCCTAGAAACTTGGCCTAGTTCTAGGGACTGTCTTACTCCGAACGGGGTGACAGGACATTAAGATGAGTCGCCCTGGCTTATAGTGAGTAAGGTTGGTATGGGGACCCCTGACTTATGGTGGCAAGAGTTTACTGCAGTATACTAGGTATGCTGCGGTATACCTGAACAGAAGTACGTTGCGGTGTACTTATTCCAACGACGCACAGTTGAGTACTATAAGCTGTGGTCTCAATACAATAATACGTGGCACTGAAGGCAAGGACTGTGGGACTTTCATACAGGCCGACCTTCTGTTGGAGAAGTGCCTGTGATTTGAAAATTAGGGCAATGTTTTGAAATTGAAACATCGTTTTCCCAAAAATGATTGAGTTTTGAATAGACTCTTCTTTAGAGAGTTTTGCAATTGTTTTCAGTGAACAAAAGATATGTTATTCCATAAAAGTTTTATGTACCCTATTCTTTCATAAATCACTAGCACACACGGGACTCACTAGGTGATTCGTCACTCACATGTGTCTTTTATCTTACTTTTGTAGGATCCAGAGTTCAACGAACCTACGGATTGAAGAACGATATCATAGTGCTAGCAGTATAGGTCTGGGCTGTTTTCCTTTTGATTATATACTTTACTACTATTGTAGTTAGAGATAGCAAGTATAAAATTCTTTGATATGCATATATGTGTAGCCATCAATATGGGATATTGTACGAGTCTAGACCTTATATATATTCACTCTTTTGGTTTTCGTTATAAAAACCCCTTGTCAAGGTAACTAGGGCGACACCCTATATTGATATGCTTTCAATGTTATCTTTAGTACAGGTGTTACAGATTGTCTCTAAGGTACAATACTAACAATATATATATAAATATATATATATATATATATCCAAAAGGGTTCTAAATTAAATATTTGTTTGAAGTTCAAATATTCGTTACTAGATGAGATCGTTTTTAGCTTGGTTAATATGTAACGAATAAGACTAAGATTTGGTGAATATCGTATTCTATAATATCAAGATATGCTTCATACTATTTGATTGTTTCCTAAGAGTCTATGGTTTTTTTAAAGTAATAGTAAGTTCCAGGAGTGAGTACGTCTCATAAAGCAAGGGAATACTAAATTGATTTTGAAATCATATAGGATTACTAAGGAATAAGAAAAAAGTTGGGAGACCTACCTAATAGTATATTCACTTATCCTTTTATTCATTGAGATGGCTCACGCCTCTTCCCCTGATATGCCTTTCAAGCCTTTTTGATGGCTTCACGACTGAACAGGTACTTTGGCTCTTTTGCCTATGGCTACTAAAGATGTATAGTGAATAAGGGTTGCTCACTGAAAGAGTTATAAATTTTATTAGTGTATCATTCCTAGCTTTCATCGTATGGTTTTTAGAATGGTTGTTAGCATGGTTCTCAATATTCCTAAGACTCATGCTTTTATATTGGAAGAAACCTATGCTATCCTATACAATAAAGCAATTGTAGAGTTGCTAGCAAAAAAGGAAAAAGCCATGAGATTGAATAAGTTAAATGTCCTTTGTACGAACATTTTGGTTAGTTATGTCCTTTGCTTTGTATCCATTGTGAATTTTAATGAGTCATGTCCTTTTGCATGCTCTAGTCTTCTATGCAGGATTGTTGGCCGATTTTCAGCTTTTGAATTTTTAAGCTTTTAACATATCTTATCAGATTCACTTTTTCATATTTCAGTTCTAGATCCTTCCTTTTTTTCCTATAGCTTCTTTTCATAAAGATAAAGATAATACTGCCAAATATTTGGAAATTTGTCTTAGCTTCAAATTCTACTTCAACAAAAAAAATATTGATGTTGCACATGTATTTTCTGAATTTGATTTTTCAGCAAACAAATGAAATCTCTATCCCTTCTTCATGATTTTGTCAAGCTTGAAGGCAAGAGTTTGTAGTCTCCAATGTCTAAATTGTCTTGCAATACTTTTGGAACAAATCTTATTTTTGTAAATTCGTATTCTGCATTAATTGGTAAATCTCTTGTTGAAGTGATCCAGATATGATAAATTGCATGAACAATTTCAATGCCATCCCATTCTGGTGGAGCTGAGCTAATTTTTACTTTTAAAATTGGTCTTGCTATTTCAAATTCTTTCAAAATTGCAAGGGCAAACTATCCAACAAAATTTGTTTTTGTTTCAGAGTTGTAAAAATAATTTGGTTGAGGCATCCATAGTCTAAAAAAGTCTGTAGTGTGATTGGAAACACTTCTCCATTTTGGAGTGTTAACTCAACATTTCTAAAATATGTGAAGTTAATATTAGCTATTAATATTAAATATTCTAATTGGCATTCATAAGTAATAAAATTAAAAATGTATACTGCACAATCGGGTTGACAAATTTTACTGGTGTCTGGCTTACTCTCTTTTGTGAGATGTTTACAATATACAGGATGAAGGGTTAGATGGGGTTCGATCACAGTTCTATGCCATTCTTGTAAAAGAGTAAATTTTTCTAAAATTCTTCTTGGATTTTTTTCATAAATTATTTCTATAATAGAATTTGGAAATCTTGCTAAAATTTGTTGTGCTTTAAAAAACATTCAAGGTATCAAAAATTTAAAAGGTCTAAGTGTTCTCTGGTTTTTCTTGAATGAAAACAACTTCTGGTTCTTAGTTTTGAAATTCTTCCAAATGAGCTGTCAATAGCACAATATCTTCATTTGCAGAAGAAATTATGCCAGTGTACAGCTTATATTGTTGTTACAATGAGTGAATTATTTCTTTTTGAGAATTAATCTTGTCATTGTAAGAGCTGCACTTGTCATTTAACAGTTTAAAGTTTCTATTCAAAGCATCACACTGTTTACAAAATTCTAAGTTTTGTGAAGTACTAGTGCTAGGTATGTCTGTGATTTGTAGAGAAGGTTTGTGTATATCATTTCTACAATCTGGGTCAATGAAGAAACTAATACCAATTCTATTTCTAGCAAATTCTAGTGCTTTGTAAATATTTCTAAAACCTTTATACAAAGGATTTTTAAACTTATTAACACATTCCATCACAAAGGTCCATTTTGAGTAAACACCTAGTTGGTGACCTTTTTGTTACTACATAATACGAATAACTCTGTGTTGGTAAATTACTAAAATAAAATGCTAAAGCATGTAAACATTTTATCTTTTGCCATGCACTTTGTGCATTCCAAAGATTGTCTAGAAATGTTTGGTGGATATATTCTAAGTTACCTTCTACTAAAGTCTTAAAATGCAGATTCGTTCCTTTGGGATACTTAGTAAGCTCCCATTAGCCAATCTTTATAGTGTTTTTGTTGAGATCCATCTGTGAAGTCACAAAAGATGTGTTAGTAGTCTTGACAAATTATCTGCAATTTTTTTTTTTTTATCATGTCCTTTAATATGTTCAAAAATAATTTTATATCCACCAATAGTAATTCTATCTAGGAAATTCAATCATCTTCTTTGAGAGTTACATTTTTCATTTTTCTTATTAATAAATTTTACTATTTCTTTACAATTAGTTCTAAGTGTAAATTCTTGTTTATTTGGAATGAATAATCTAAAACTATCTAGGAATAACAAATTGCTACAGTTCTGCATCAATACTACTAATTTTTTTCTCTATATTTACCACTGCCATAGCTACAAATTTGTACTTCTAATTTATTACTATATTTATGTGGTTTAGATTTTAACATAGCTCTGCATCCTTTTGTTGGAATGTATACCCAAAATGACCTATGTATTTTTGTATTTTGAAAATTAATAAAAGTTTCATTCATTAATGGTTGTTTGTTTACATATATTGCATATTAAAGTCTAAGTATGTTAGTAAATAATTTACGTGATTGAGTTGTGCTTTCAAAGTAAAGTGTAGATTATGGGCTACTAACACATAAGCAAAAAATTGTTCGTAATCGATTGATGAAGTTGGGCACTTTATCAAGATTTAGATCATTACACTATGATCTCTAAATAGGGAATGGCCGGTTTACCTTTAACCAATGAGAAGTCCACTCACACCAATAGTGTAAGTGTATTTTGAATACGTACAGTTGCACTACGCGATAATAATCTTTATAAAAGTACTAAAATAAATAAAGATGAATTTATCGTAGCTATTGCATGGATGAGTACCCTAAGACTTGAGTATAAATTGGTAGTTTGGTGAAGCTGGACTTGTACACTTTGGTGTATAATGGGTGAGGTCTTAAAGCAAGGCCAATAACCTTATGCATTGCGTGTATGACTCTAGTTAATTAAGACGGACTTATACAATAGAGTTTCTATACTTCATTTCGTGAAGAAATTACCTCCTTGTGATCGTCCAAAATAATCTAAATAATCCAGGGTCCTGAAAAACGTGACTAAGTATGTATATTTTTTGATAGCTTCCTGTGATAAGTGGATACATATAGGAAGGCATGGATTATCAGACTAATTATTAAAGGATGGTAGATGTTATTAATAAAGGTGTTAATGTATTTTTCCTATCTCAATGACAGGTGTTACGTGAAGAGGTATTTTCATCATTACACCTGTAGGTCGAAGACATAGCATTTGTAATATTATTCTCGGGGTCAATATTTCTATATAGTGATAAATGGAATATTTAAAAAGATAAAATATTACTATTCTTTAGCAATGGTATTTTGGTCATTTTAGTAGCCAAGAATAATATGTATTTTGGTCCTTATAGTAGCTCAAATAACCTTAATAAATTTATTTATTATATGGACTTATTGGGTGAATTAATAGTGGAAGAATTATTCTAAGAGTCCAATTAATTATTTATTTAGGTTAAAATAATTTATTGGTCTAATTTAATTTAATCTATTGATTAATTAATTATCTTGAATAATTTTATATTGGGTCTAAGTAGATTAATTAATTAATAAATGACCTATTTAATTAATCATGAGCTAATTTAATTAATTAATTAATTAATTATATTAGGTAATTTTACTTTAGACCCAAGTGGATTAATTAATTAATAAGGGAGCTAGTTAATTAATCTTAGGCTAATTAAGAAAAATCCTAACCTATTAAGGTTGTGAGTGAAGGTTTTTGTTATTTTAGAAACAAAGGATAGCCATCACAAGTAAAAAAAATAAATAAATAAAGAAAAGCGATTGAAAAGGAAAAGCAAAAGAAAAAAAAAAGGAAAGCTATATTGGTTTTCTAAAGTAGTATGATGTTAGGTGAACGGGGGAAGCACGATTTTGGACACAAAAGAGAAAAAGGAAAACAAGATAGCTAGTCCTCTTCCTACGAGGGGGGAAAAAAATTAAGAAAGCTATGTTTTAATATTAAAAGACCTTTTTGTCTGTTGTGATTACGTGAATTTGGAATTCACGGTTTTTGGATACAGTACATAGCTTTTCCGTTTCCTTTTAGATGCCACCGATTTTTCTTGGGATTTTTTTCCCCCTTAGCTTTTTCCTTTGGAAAGATTAAGCTCTCCCAATTTATTCTTCCAATATTTTTATTCTTTTACCTATTATTCTACTTTCATCAATAGATAGCCTATAGAAGGTTCGAGAATACTTTAGAAGATTGAAAACTAGCAATCTTTGTGTGCGTGTTTGATGTGAAGGAATTGACACTTGACAGGTATTCCTGCGGAACAAGTAGTCGTGACAAACCAAAGCGTTCCGTCAATTTCAAATCCTCTAGTTATTCGATTTAAGCGGCCTAAAAGTAAGTATTCTTAAACATTAACTCGAAAAAAAATTTAAATTATTATTTTCCATTGCGTTTTTTATTTTCCTGTCATTCTTAAGTGGTATTAGAGCCATGGTTATAATCTAGGAATATACTTAGGGTTAATAACCGAAAAAGGTAGTTCCTTCACTAATAAAAATTAATCTTTGTGATTTTATGAATCCTTCGTGATTTTTGATATGGGTAGATTTTGTGTACACCCTGCGTGTGGAGGCATAGGCACCTGTAATTTATTTTTACGCCTCGTTTTGAAAGGCATAGGTGATTGATATTGCATTTCAATTTTAATTTACGAATTCTTGTAACAATATTGGTGCCGGATCAACACTAGAAAAAATCCTTGAAGAAAAGCTGAAGGAAATTCGAGAAAAAAAAAAATTTGTAGAAGACAAAGGAGGACTCTGGTTCAATTCGGATTGGGTCGAGGGTTTTCGATTCTGAAATCATTTTTTTAAAATTTCTTTGTAATTTATTTTTCCTTTTAGGTCCCATATCACACGAGATTATTTCCTTGTGATGGTTTATTTATGGTATTAAATAATTTTGTATGAAAATTGTTAGTAAATGTCAAACCACCTTAAGATTAAAAAATATCATTTTAATTTTATTATTATGTTATTTAATTCATTATTTGGTCACTTAAGAATTAAAGGTTAGAAATAGCATGTAAAAAGTTTTTTTTTTTGATTTGGAGCATGGTTATTTTATTTAATTTTGTAATCAAATGCACAAATGTTTTTGAGGAATTATTTTTTTTCTCTAGATAAAACAATTAAGAAAAACATTTTAAAAATAGAACTAAAGAATTTAAAATAAAATTCGTGGTTTATTCTTCGAAAGGATTTTTCCTTAACATGGAGAATAATTTTGAATTTAAGTATTTTAAATTTTGTTCCTAGAAAAATAGTTTTAACTTAAGTAGTGAAATAAAAATTCATAATTTATTTTCTTAAAGGGTTTTATCCTTGACATAGAGAATAATGGTTCAATTTTTGGGATTTCACTAAAGTTAATAAAAATCAATTAATTTTAAAGAAACATTTTTTCAAATAACCTATTGTTCTCAAAAGATTAAGTGGGAGAGGAATTCCAATGGCCTTACGGCTTCAATTATGGATTTTTGTTAGAGATTGTGGTTATCCTCGTGTCATTCTGAGCATGACTCCCAATAGGATGGATTTCTATGAGAATCTAGAACTAACGGAGGAATTATAATTAAAGCCTAGAATATGTGTATCGGCCAACCTATCGTTGGAGGCATTAATGCTGAATTGTCCGTAGATGATGGGAGTAGTGACCATCCTATCAATGGAACTATTTCTAGATCATTATCTATTAAGAAAGTTTAATTTGTAATAGTTATACACTTAACTTAGAAAATTGTTAACCTTTGTATGAAGTTCTGCCAATTTTTCTAAGAGCAAAAATTTTCATATTTTTTATAATGGTTTTAATAGGTTAATCATATCATGGAAATAATATGATGTTTTAAATGTACATTTTATACATTTTTCCAAAACAAATATTTTTTTGAATGAAGATTTTTTTTTTCCCAATCAACAGAAATGTCTAATTTCAGTCTTCTATCCATTATTCACAAAGAGAATAAGTTATATAGATCTATCTATGTGGACTGGAAAAGGAATCTGAGCATAGTATTTACTGCAAAGGAGTACAAGTATGTTCTAACCAACTCCTATCCTAAAATTGGGAAAGATTCTACGGACCAAGATTGCGAGGCTGAGAAGGCATGGTGGAAAGCTGATGAGATAGCTAGATGTTATATGTTGGTTTCCATGTCCAATGTACTTTAGTCTAAGTACAAAAACATACCTACTACGTATGATATTGATGTATCGTTGCATACTTTGTTGACAAGAGCCGGTTTGTAAGGTAGAAAGCTCATAGAGCAATCATGAACACTAGGATAGCTGAGGGGGCATCGGTTCATAAGCATATACTCAAGATGATTGCTCATTTCAAGTAGGCTAAGGTCCTAGGAGTAACAATTGATGCTCAGAGCCAAATTGACTTAATTCTTAAGACTTTGCCGAATTCATATTTTTAGTTCAAATTAAATTATAACATGAATAAGTTGATTATGTCTTTGACTGAGTTGGTGAAAGAACTTTAGGTTGCTAAGAAAATTATGAAACTTGAGTCAATGATTTTTGTTAGTTGTTCTAGTTCATCTTCTAGAATCGGGGCCCACTCAAAGAAGTTTCAGGAGAAGAAGGCCCAGAACAATGTAGGGGCCCAACCTAAGGGATCTAGATCCGGTTTGTCCAAGCCCAAGGGCAAGTGTTTCAAGTATAGCAAGAAGGGGCACTTTAAAAAAGATTGTCCGGATTTCTTGGCTAAGTCCTCTTTAGGTATTGCTCTATACTTAGAGTCTATATTGATGGTTGGATCATCATCCACTTGGATTGTTGATTCCGTAGCCATTGACCATATCTGTAACTTATTATAGGGGTTCAGCAAGATAAGGTGACTCAGTAGAGGAGAGCATGGACTTAGAGTGAGAAACAGAGCACAAATGTAGGCTGAAGCAGTAGGGGACTTAGAGTTTTTATTTGATTGTAATAGAATTTTAGTTTTAAAAGAACTTTTATATATTTATAGTTTTAAACAGAAATTGATTTCAGATTCGAGATTGATTAATCAAGGATATTCTGTTTCTTTTCATTCTGGTATTTCAACTAGTAGAAATGGAATTATTATTTATCCTAAAAACATGTCTAGGAATTTTTTTTATATTAATCCTATTAATATTCAAATAAATAATACTTAGATGGAACCTAATAATAAAAGGAGAAATGTCACATCAAATAACTCATATTTATAGCACTTGAGTTTAGGACATTAGAGTCATTGAAATTGGAGGAATGGCCTCAGTGTGAATATAGTCTTTTGGGTAAAATGATCAAAAGATCCATGACTCAAAAAGCGGAGAGGGCTAAGGAGATATTGGAGTTAGTTCACACTGATGTTTGTTGTCCTATGTTTACACCAGCTAGAGCAAGTTATGAATACTTTATCACGTTTATAGTTGATCACATTTGTTTTGATTATGTTTACTTGATGATGTGCAAGTTTGACTCATTTGATAAATTCAAGGACTTTAAGGCTGAGATAGAGCGTCAAACAGGTAAATTAATAAAAAAGCTAAGATCGGATCGTGGTGGAGAGTATCTCCCTGGTGAATTCAAGGACTATTTAGCATATTAGGGTATAGTATCTTAGCTAACTACACTTAGGACTCCCCAGCAGAATGGAGTAGCTAAGAGAAGAAATAGAACATTGATAGAAATGGTAAAAAATATGATGAGTCATGCAACTCTTCCTATTTCTTTTTAGGGATATGCTCTAGAAATAGAAGTATATATTCTGAACTTAGTGCCTTCCAAGTCAGTGCCTAGGATACCCTATGAGATGTGGATTAGATGAAAGCCCAGTATGAATCATCTCAAAGTATGGGGTTGTCTAGCTTATGTACTAACAAAGGGAAGTACGCTAGACCTAAGATCAGAATTGTGCTACTTCATAGGATATCCAAAAGGAACAAGTGGTAGATACTTTTATCATCCTCAAGAGCAAAAGGTACTTGTTAGTACTCATGCTAGGTACTTGAAGGATGAAAAAAGTGTATCTACCAAGGTTTCGAGTAAAGTGGAGTTAGAAAAAAAAGTTTATTCACGCTTCTACATCTTGTACCCCGATTGAGAAACCTAAAAAGGCATAGTTTGATGTTCCTATACAAAATGAACCACGTCATAGTAGGAGAATATCTAGGGTTTTGGAAAGATGGATCGGAGAAACCTTTAAGGTAGTAGATCTCTAGCCATCAAGAACAAGATCCCATTAGATACAATGGGGCCATTACTGATGTTGATGCAGACAAATGGCAAGTAGCAATGGATGTCGAGATTGAGTTTATGTTCTTAATCAAATCTAGGATCTTGTGACTACACTTGAAGGGATCAAACCCACAGTGTGAAAATAGGTATATAAGAGAAAGAGATGTATAGATGAAAAGTTGGAAACCTTTTAAGTAAGGTTGATAGCAAAAGATTATACTCAGAAAGAAGGGATCGATTATGAGGATAACTTTTCACCTGCTGTCATGCTTAAGTCCATTTGTATTCTCTTAGCCATCGCATTTTATTATGATTACTTGATATGGCAAATGGATGTCAAGACAACCTTTCTTAATGACTATCTTAACGAAAACATCTATATGACCTAGTCTGAAGGCTTTGTAGCGAAAGGCCAATAACATATAGTCGTAAGGTTAAGATGTCTATTTATAGACTTAAGCACGCATCACAAGCATTAACATATATTTTGATGAGACTGTAAAGTCTTATGGATTCATACAAAACGTAGATAAAAAATACATGTATAGGAAGACAGATGGCAACAACGTGTCTTTTATGGTACTTTATGTAGATGACATTCTACTTATTGAAAATGATGTAGGGACATTGTCATCTATAAATGTTTGACTATCAAGCCAATTTAGCATGAAAGATATGGGAGAAGTTAGCTACATTCTTGAAATAGTGCTTCTTAGAGATAGGAAGTAAAGAATGTTAGGCTTATCCCAATCTACTTAGATTGACAAGATATTGACTAAGTTTAGCATGAATCAGTGTACAGGGACAACCATACCCTTTAGGCAAGGATTGACCTTATCTTCTAAGCAGTGTCTTAAAACATAAGAAGAAAAGGAAAGAATGACTAGGATTCCATATACATCGGCAGTGGGAAGTCCCATATATGCCATGCTTTGTATAAATCTGGATATCTGTTTTGCAGTAGACATAGTTAGCAGGTATCAATCAAACCTTGGGGAAGAACATTGGCAAGCTATAAAGCATATTCTTAAGTACCTGAATGGAATGAGGGATTATATGCTTGTTTACATGGCCGATGACTTAGTTCCTACAAGTTACGCAGACTCAAACTTCTAGGTAGATAAAGATAATAGAAAATCCATTAGTGGATATATTTTCACTTTATCTGAAGGGACTATTTAATGGAGAAGTGTTAAGCAATTTTACATTGTTCATTCTACCATAGAAGCAGAGTATGTGGCAATTTCAAAAGCTCCAAAAGAAGTGATTTGGCTTCCTCACAGAATTTAGAGTTATGCCACAGGTGGACAGGCCCATAACTTTATATTATGACAATTCTGGAGCTGTGTCACAATATAAAGAGCCAAGAAACCACAGGAAGGGCAACCACATTGAGAGGAAATATCACTTGATCCGGGAGTTCATCCAAAAATGGGAGATAGTGGTTGATCATATTTCGTCTGCAAATAATCCAGCGGACCCATTTACCAAGCCTTTAATAGAGAAGGTGTTTCGAAGACACTTAGATGTCATAAGGGGTAGGCATATATGGACTATCATAATCCATTTAGTGTAAGTGGGAGATTGTTAGAATGTGTATCCAAAATAACCTATGTATTCCAGTATTTTGGAAATTAATAAAAATTTCATTCATTAATGGTTGTTCTTTTACATATATTGCACATTAAGGTATAAGTATGTTAGTAAGTAATCTATGTGATTGGATTGTTCTTTCACTGTAAGGTGTAGATTATAAGCTACTAACACAGAAACAAAAATTTGTTCTTGATCGATTGATGAAGCTGAGCACTTCATCAAGGTTTAGATCATTACACTATGGTTTCTAAATAGGGAATGATTTACCTTTAACTAGTAAGTAGTCCGCTCTTACCAATAGTGTAAGTGTATTTTAAATACGTAGAACTAGGCCATGTGATAATAATCTTTATAAAAGTACTAAAATAAATAAAGATAGGCTTATTGCAGCTATTACTTGGACGAGTATCCTAATACTTAAGTATAAGTTGTTGGTCCGGTGAAATTGGACTTGTGCACTTTGATGTATAATAGGTGAACTCTTAATGCAAGGCCAATAACCTTATATGTTAAGTGTATGACTCTAATTAATTAAGATGGACTTATACAATATAGTTTATATGCTTCACTACATGAAGAAATCACCTCCTTGCAATTGTCCAGAAAAATCTAAAAAAATGTGACTAAGTATGTACACTTTTGGGTAATTTCCTATGATAAGTGGATACATTCAGGAATTCATGGATTATCGGACTGGTTTTCAAAGGATGATAGACGTCATTAAGAAATGTGTTAGTACATTTTTCCTATCCCAATGACGGGTATTACATGAAGGTATTTTCGTCATTACAACTGTAGGTCGAAAATACAGCACTTGCAATATTATTCTCAGGGTCAATATTTCTATATGGTGATAAATAGAATATTTAAAATGATAAAATATTGCTATTCGTTAGCAATGGTATTTTGGTTATTTTGGTAATCAAGAATAATAAGTCTTTTGGTCATCATAGTAGTCCAAGTAACCTTCATAAATTTATTTTCTATATAGACTTATTGGGTGAATTAATAATGGAAGAATTATTCTAGTAGTCCAATTAATTATTTATTTCGGATAAAATAATTTATTGGGTTAATTTAATTAAATTAGTTTATTTATTAATTAATTATCTTGGGTGATTTATATTGGATCCAAGTGAATTAATTAATTAATAAGGAAACTATTTAATTAGTCCAGAGCCAATTTAATTAATTAATTATCTTGGATAATTTTATTTTAGGCCCAAGTGAATTAATTAATTAATAAGGGAGGTAGTTAATTAGTCTTGAGCTAATTAAGAAAAACCCTAATTCACTAGGGTTGTGAGTGATGACTTTTGTTATTTTAGAAACAAATGATAGCCGTCACAAGTAAAAAAAAAATATAAAAGAAAATAAAAAAAACGGTGGAAAAGGAAAAACAGAAGAAAAAAACAAAGAAAGCTATATTTGTTTTCTAAAGTAGTCTGATGTTACGTGAATTGGAGAATCACGATTTTGGACACAAAAGAGAAAAAGGAAAACAAGATAGCTTGTCCTCTTCCTATGGCGGAAAAAAAAAAAAAAAAGGAATTAAGAAAGCTATGTTTTAATATTAAAAGACCTTTTGGTCTGTTGTGATTACATGAATTTGAAATTCTCGATTTTTGGACACAGTGCATAGCTTTTTTGTGTCCTTTTTTATGCCACCGATTTTTCTTCAGATTTTTTTTTTTCCTTTGGAAAAATTAAGCTCTCCCAATTTATTCTTCCAATATTATTATTATTTTACTTATTATTCTACTTTCACCGGTTGATAGCCTATAGGAGATTTGAGAATATTTTAGACAATTGAAAGATAACAATCTTGGTGCACATGTTTAATGCGAAAGAGGCAACCCATGGCCGGTATTCCTGCGGACCAAGTAGTTGTGACAAGCTAAAGCATTCTGCCAATTTCAAATCCTCTAATTATTCAATCTAAGTAGCCTAAAAATAAGTATTCCAAGATTTTGGCTTGAGAAAAATTTTAAATTACTATTTTTCGCTATATTTTCCCAGGATCCTTCACCTCTGTCATATTCATCTGTTTCTATGATTAAATAATCACTATCTAAAGGTGACCGTAAATCTGGTAATTTTTCTACTTTCCCTTTTATTTATTTTACTAATTCTACATCTTCTTTATTAAAATAATTTTATCCTTTATGGCTAGTTTTACTATATAACGACCCTATTATTTTACTCAGATCTTTAATAAATGTTCTTGCATAATTTAGTACTCCTAAAAATTGTTGCAATTGTTTTGTATCTTCTATTTTATCAGGAAATTTTAATACTTTTTTAACAGAGGTTGTAATTTTATTCTTTTTTGAACAATTTTTATTCCTAAAAATTCTATGTTTTTCTTAAATAACTGAACTTTTTACTACTAATTATAATGTCATGCTCTTTAAGAATTCAAACAAAATAATTTTAAGATGACTAATATGTTCATTTTTAGTTTTAGAATATACCAAAATAACATCTATATATACTAAAACAAAATGGTTATATTTACTGAAAATTTTATCTATTTTTCTTTGAAATACTACATGTGAATTTTTTAATCCAAAAGGCATAACTAACTATTCAAAATGTCCTAAAGGGTAAGTAAAAGCAGTCCATGTTATACTATCTGGGTGCATTTTAATTTGCCAACATCCTAATTTACAGTCAAATTTACTAATTATATACCATCCTTAAATTCTATTTATTAATTGATCTTTGTCACAAATATTATAACTATCTTCTAATATATTATCATTTAAATGTTTATAATTTATTACCATTCTACTTTTCCCTCTAATAATTTCACTGTGTTTTTTAACAATAAAACCAACACTTCTAATTTTTAAATTAGGATTTAAAATTTCTAATTTGCAATATAATTTATCCTTTTGCTAATGTTTTGTGGGATTTTCTTCCATTATTTCTTCTTTTTCTAATTAGCTAAGTATACTATCTATATCACTATGTTTCTAAAAGATTATATAATTTTTGTATATGTAAATAATTAACTTGTATGTCTTGGTCTTACCATTCTAATTGGGAATCTATTTGTTCTAGAAATTCAATTTGATCCATGTCTAATATTCTATCTACTTTATTTTATTTACATTCACTAGGTATGTGACACCTACAATATTCTAATTCTTTTTTTTTTTTGGTAGATTTTCTATTTCTATACGATTTTTAAGTGGGGGTTGAATAGGTCTATGACACATCTCAGTGCACTATGACGTGTTATAAGGTAAACTGCTACTTTTTAAGGAATGAATACCACTACAGGTTAAAACTAAATCATGATAATAATGAATCACAAAATCTAATCCTAGGATTAATTTATATTGAGTAGGTTTAATATAAATTTTAGGGACATAATAAGGTTCAGTATAGGAAGTCGAAGAGATTTTAAAATGAAAATCTAAATGTTTTACAGATTTAGTATACCTATATATTTTACCATCCATCTGAGCTACTGCTGCTATACTACTAGTAGTTGTGTGATATTTTTTAGGAACTACGGTACTATTAAGGACTGAATTACTACAATTAGTATCAATTAAAACTGGTACTTATATTTATAAGGTTCTTATTTTAATAAGGACAAGAATGTCTATACAATAGGTTCTATTGTTTTTCTTTCTATCTAATATTTTTGTAGTCGGATTATAACTACCTTGAATTATTTGAACTTATTCAATATTTTTTTTTAATGCACATGATCTTCTAATTGGTCTACTTTTTGTTCTACTATCCTAATACTTCTTTCTAAATGATGTTCTATAGGATCTTTTTTCTATTTTTGTTTTTAATTTTCTATTATTTTTAATTCTATATTTTGTGTTTCAAAACAAAATTTATAGGCTTCTTGTAAACAATTACTACATAGCCATCTAAGTGCTAAAGAAGGATATTTTTCACATAAGTAGCAAGGTTTGTTATCTAATCCTTTCTTATATATCCAATCATGTTCACAATCTACAAGGACTAATTCCTGAAGGGTATCTTCTACATTATATAATTGAGATAAATAAGACAATTGATTTTCCAGAGATGGGTATTTGTTATTTCTTCTATAAAGTCTAAGTTTTCTATTTCTTCATCTGACTTAGGTTGTTGGTAGTCAACGTCATCAATAGATATTGTGCTATATACACTTCTAAATCTGATATATATTCATCTATATCAATAATATCCTTATTTACACATTCTACTAACATTGTATACTTATTGTGTAAATTATTTTTTCTAGGATAACCTCTTGCTAAATGATTAGGCTAACCGCAACTATAACAATGTAATTTATTTTTATAAGTTCTAGTTTTACTAAATTTTCTAACATCCCTATGTTTATTTAAATATGATTTTCTAGCTGGGGATTTTCTAAGATAATACTTTTTCTTAAAATATTTCTTTTTTGGTTTTCTATATATTTTCCTAGTATTTTGTTGACCATAATGTTGAGGAGTATAAATATTTTTACAAAAATTATATTCTCCTTTTAATTGTTTTTGTATTTGTATAAATGTGTACTTTTCTGCTAATTTCATAACTATAAATTTTATACAAGTAGTTATATTTTTTATATGTGCTACATTCCAATTGTATGATTTATAACTCCTATATATCTCTTCTTCTAAAGGTCCTAATAATTTTAAAAATAAAATTTCTAAAATTAATTCTTCATAGAAACATCCTACTAAAGTAGTATAATAATAATAATATTGCAAAAAGGATTTAATAAATTTCCAAACTTTTATAGATAATCGTTCTAATTTTGTAATGGCTTTTTCTTGTTGTAATCTACGACCATAATTAGGGCTTTGGGCTACACGTATTAATTAAAATTTATTTGTAAAATTACATGGATTTGGTCCTAAAGCTAAATCATTTGCTAATTCTAATGGAAATTTTTCTTTATATTTTTCCTAAGCTACTCTAGCAGTTTCTCCTAAAAAGGTTTCTAAATAACTATACATTGCTTCTACTGTATAATCAAAATTTTGTTGAATATAATATTGTACTACTAAATATTTCCAAGTGTCTATTACTCTTTCCCATAGTTGTGGGTCATGAGCTGCTAAATTTAACATTCTACTGTTATCTATTAATTTCTTATCATCTATTGTTTTTAGAGGTTGTCTTTTTCCTTTGGGTGCTATTTCTAATTGTATTTCTGTATAATCACAATATGTCATTCTAGGTAAATTCCCTGAACCATAATGTCTAATAACTACTTGTTGTGGTGCTACTAGTTGTGAAGAAAGATTAGGATTACTAGATGTAGTAGAGGGAGAAGCAGTATCCATATATCTTATATATTTATTATTTTCTTCTTTTATATTTTCAATGTATTATTCAATTTTTACTCTTATATTTCTATCTATATCATAAGAGAAATATTTAGTATATTTTATTTGACTATTTCTTTGTAATTCTGTTTCTAACCTAATTAAATCTTCTTCTGATAATTCTAAACCTAATTCTTTAGGATACATTACCATAATTTCTATACATACATTTTCTATTCCCTATCTTAGAGATTTTGTTTCTTCATCTTCTTCTGTTCTTATATTTGTATTTAAATAATTTAAAAATCTAACACTTGTTTCTTTTTCTATTATTTTGATATAGTACACTATCTCTAGGTATTAAAAGAGTATCTGATTCTAAAAATTTACTAAGGTTCCATTCTTCACCTGTTAAAATTTCTGGATTAACTTTTCTGTTTTTATTAATTGAATTCATTTATTAGCCATAGCTTCTATTCTATATTTAATTTTAGACCCATTAGTTAATCGTCCTATAAATCTTAAGCTTATTATTAAATTTTCTCCACTAAAATCCTCATAACCTTTAATTTGAATTCCTATTTCTATATTTTTAGCTAAATCTTCTAAAGTTATTAAAAATTTGGGACTACAATGAAAAATTCCTCTATTTTCATCCATGTCTACTTCTATAGTTGTTGTGAGTGCTTTTTTTAACATCTTCCTATTTTTTATCTAATATTGTTAATAAAACATTAGTTCCTAGCCTTGATCTTGGTAAGCTTTTAATTGCTATTACTGCTAATCCTAAATGCATAAAAGCATATTTATTTTTTAAAATTTTAAGACTTTTATTAGTGACTAGCCTACGTGTTCTAGGTTCTGTAGTTACTAACAAAGGTTTTTCTCTACTGGATCTAAATAAACCTATATAACCAACCTACTTGACATAATCTTCTAGGATTTCGTAAATCAATGTTATGATTTCTATAAATTTCTACATCTCTATTCACATCTATGACTTCTTCTAATTGAATTTGTCTATTTTCTCTGGATTGCCTAATTCTTCCTAAAATAGATGTTTCGACACTATCATTCTCGTTGAAAGTCCTACTGGGTCCTAAAAATGATAATCGCCTCATTATTTCTATAGATTACTTGTTTTTTCCTTTTTTTTTTTCATTACCGAAATTTTCACTGCCTAAATTTTTACTACCGAAATTTACTGAAGATAAATATCCAAAAATATAGGTTATTTGTTTTTTCCATTTTCTATCTACTGGAATTCTATTAACTGTATAGTCAAATACCTAAATGATATTTGACTAATTGTTCACTGGAAGAATTTGATTTCTTTTGTTTGAGAATACCTCCATAACCAAGTTCAGAGGCATTTGTTTTAACAATCATGAAAGCATTAGGATATGGGATTCCAAGATAAGGAAGCTTTTCGATAAATGTTTTTATTTTCTGAATAGTTTGGGTCTATTCTATACTCCAAGTAATTGGATTTTTGCGAAGGCGTTGATACAGTGGTTCATAGATCTGTCTCAGATTTGGAATAAAATCAGATATATAATTGAGACATCCTAAAAACCTTGTAACATAGTTTTCTCCTTAATTTCATCTGGAATTTATCTACAAATTCTATAGCTATATTCGTTGATGAAGATCATAATCTAAAGAAATGGGTATAAGATGTAAAAATATCATTCATTCCTTTTTGAAATTTAGAAAACATTTAGATTTTTTTTGATTGGTATGAATACTTAAGAAAATATAATCAATTAGAATTAATAAACTTGATTGCAAAAAAATGGTACACTTTTAAAAATGAAGTTAAAGAATCCATAATGCTTCTTTCTAAAAAATTAAAATCCCTGTCGAAGGTCATGTAGTTACTGCTTCTCCATTGAAAATAAAGAATTTAGATAAACAAGTTGATGTAACCAATAAAGATTTAAATAAAATTATTCAACAAAATAACTATACAAATCAAATACTAATCACTATGGCAAATAACGTAGAACAATTAGATAATAAATCCACTATTAGATTAAAGCAGTATGATCCTAACAAGCTGTAGATACGAACCTTATTTTTAAACTAATTTTATACAAAAACAAAACTTTAAAATTAAAGGGGAGTTTCAAGTAGATGAGTCTAAATTAGATATGTTAAAAGATATAAATAATAAAATTAAATTAAACGCTAAAGATATTCCTGAAACACCCTTTAAAGTTCATGTCCAAACAATTAATAAAATTAATCCTTTTAGCCTTAATAAAGTTAAACCCAAAACTAAAGCACCAATGCCTAAACAGTTTCCAAATCCTCACATTCGAAATTGCTACCCTCGTCCTTCTTCCTCAGATGCCCAATTTGAATTATTTAGACACATTTGCCGCTTTTAACGGTCAAAATATTACTGAATGGAATATAGATGTATGTCTGAACATCAAATCCTCAATGTTATCCAAGAAATGGCAATGGTTGTTACGACAATGAAATGCCATAATACCTCTCTTACGGATGTCTCTATCCTCCATGTAACACCACATATTTCCATGGCGTAGTGGACTATAACTTTTGGGATGTCACCCCGTTTGATTGCTCAGAAAAGAGGTCTTTATAATGAATTTTATCCAATAGACAGCGAAAATTTTTCCAAAATATCTTTGTTGGACACAAGATAACGCATAGAGTCTAACATATGATATGTATACTCAAGGGTCTAACAGATCTATGGCATAGCATGAGCCTTTGGGAGTCCATTGCGCTTCGACTGTACCTCTGATCCCTAAAATAGTTCAAAGGAAATAATACACGTGTGAGTGAAAGTCACTCAGTGAGTCCCGCGTGTGATAATGATTTACAAAACAGAACGATAACATGTTATCAGTTGTCGCTTCATAAAACCATTACTGGAAAGCATTGTATTAGTTCCCAAAAAATAGTTCTACAATTCACTATTGGAGTATTTGTCTAAAATCCAGTCATATTTTGAAAACTAAGTTTTACACAACATTACTGCCACATTTTTAAGAAAGACAGACATTTCTCTCGATGGAAGGTTGGCCTACGGGCAAAGCTCACAAGGCTTTGCTCTTGGCATCAAGATCTTATTGTGCCAAGGACTTTACCTTACAATACTCAACCGTGCATTGCCAGAAAGGTAGAGTTGTCGTCACAATCTACCTCAATTATATAATTATTTTTATTTGAGGTAGTACGAATCACCACTTCGTACTCCCCTCACCACAAGGTTGACAAGGGTTGATTACAAATTAGGTGTCCCGCCTAGGACCAACCAATTAACTATTTTCTTACGCATTGGGATAGTGCTAGCTAGGGAACTCGGTTAATTCCAATGTCTTGTCGCGTTGTTTGTAGTAAGATGATCCCTGACCTTGGCCGGGTAACTTGAGACTATCTATCTCTAACGAGAACTAGTATAGAGGTCATAACCTCTACTGAGTACTCAGAGTTTCCATTGGTTCACAAGACTAGTATAATTCCGCTGGCTCACAAGGCTAGATAAATTTTCTCGAAAGAATACCAATAAAAATTTTTTTGGGGCCAAATACCAATTTTCAAAAGTTAATCTCATACTGATAGATTTATTTCCTAAACCATAGCAAAAAAGGATAAAAAGTCCTTCTCATACGATAAGATAAGCTTCCAAAGGTATTTTCGTCATTAGAAGAATACCCGATTTCAAAAGAAGTCTTATCTAGAAAAACTTGAATTCTAATCCTAAAAGAAGAATAAAATTCAAGAAATCCCAATTATGATTTACAAAATCAATAATTTACATTTTCCAAAAAATCTTGTCCGTAAAAAGGAATATTTATGCTTTCCCAAAATAAAACATTATTTTGACTCATAATTAATGAGAAGAAAGCCTTTCAAGTATACATTTATTCCTAAGAAATATACATAACTCAAGTGAACCAAATTCTTTATAAAAAACACCATTTCCTAAAGTCTCTAAAAATTTTCCCATTCAAAGAAACCATATTCCCTCAGAAAAACAAAAGGTCCATTAACCTTGTTATAAAAAGACTTTAGGCAAATTATTCACTGATTATGAATACTTTCATTTTATTAAAAATTCACATTTTCCAATCAAGCCTAGCATGGCAGAATACTAGTTCTTCCTAAAAAAAAACCATAAGATTGTTCAAAGAAACCAAAAGGATTCATAGAACATTTCCCCAATAAAACATAATTTCACTAGCATAAAATGAACTTTATAAAATAAGTGGAACTCACCTCGTGTCCTTGACTATATATCGTATCTAGCTGGTCACCAAACACTTAACATGAACAATCTATATTAAACAACATTTCACACTTAGTTTGGTATACTAAAGCTTAGCTCAATATTCAACTAGTATCAATGTATGGAAATCACTCATTTCCTATCTCTTCATTCTCTTTATAGAATAAGCACATATATATACATATATCGTGTATCCGAATCCTTCAATTCTTATTTCCACATTTCCTTTCTCTTCATAAGCATAACATCTCTTCATGATTCTCATCCTTTGCATTCCTCATTCCATATAAATAAAACTCCTTTGAGTTCATTTCCTTTAAAACAAAATTATGCATATTACCTCTTTGATACACTATCTTGTTTTGTGCATAACTTTTGATCCATAACTCCGATTGGTCTCTATTGTATATCACAACGCTTGTTACCTTCAACTACATTTCTATGGAGTCCATTCCCTCAACTTCGATTTCGTCCAGAAATTGCTGAGACGAAAAGGTCTCAACATTTCTTTGGATATTATCTGTTTTCCACAAACAACTTCACCTACTTGTTCTCCTCGCTTTATAACATCTATTGCACACTTAATCCACTTCATTTCCCTTAAAAATACCCTTAATTCTTTAGTCTTTTAGATTTAAGCAAGTTACCAAGTTCATATTTAAGCAACACACAAATCTACAACTAAGAATGATTATAATTCAATCTCTTAAGTGTTTAACTTCCGTTTTTTCTTTCCAATTCCACTATCATCTTTTATAACCATGATCAACTCTTCAAATCACCATCAAAACACACCTATCCATCATACCAAATATAGCACATGGATCCTTCAACCAACCGGCACACACACTTGCACATATAAAACTTCACATACTAAAAGAATAATCATAATCATAATCATGATTTTTAAATTTTCATATTAAAATTCATGCCAAAATGATCACCACATTGAAATCCATAACTTTAATTCATATCCTTCCACACATTATAACAAAACTAGATATATTTCCATGTCGTAGTGGACTGTAACTTTTGGGATGTTGCCCCATTTGATTGCTTAGACAAGGGGTCCTTATAACAAACTTCATCCAATAGGCAGTGGAAATTTTTTCAAAATACCTTTGTTGAGCATAAGATAACGCATAGAGTTTGACATCTGATATGTAGACTCAAGGGTCTAACAGATCTAGGGTATAGCATGAGCCTTTGGGAGTCTACCGCGCTTCGATTGCACCTCTGATCCCTAAAATAGTTCAAAGGAAATAATACACGTGAGAGTGAAAATCACTGAGTGAGTTCTGTGTATGCTAGCGATTTACAAAACAGAAAGATAACATATTATCAGTTGTCGTTTCATAAAACCATTACAGGAAAACATTGTATTAGTTCACTAAAAATAGTTCTACAATACACTGTTTGAGTATTTTTCTAAAATCCAGTTATATTTTGAAAACTGAGTTCTATATAACATTACGACCCCATTTTTAAGAAAGGCAGGCACCTCTCTCAATGGAAGGTTGGCCTGTGGGCAAAGATCACAAAACTTCATCTTTGGCATCACGATCTTATTATGCTAAGGACTTCGCTGTACAGCACTCAATCATGCATTGCCAGAAAGATAGATTTGTCATCACAATCTACCTCAAATTATATCAATTTTTTTTACTTGAGGTAGTACAAATCCCCACTTTGTACTCCCCTCACCATGAGGTTGACAAGGGTTGATAACAAATTAGGTGTCCTACCCAAGACCAACTAATTAATAGTTTGCTTACGCATTAGAACAGTGCTTGGAAGGAAACCTGGTTAACTCCAATATCGTGTCGCTTTGTTTGGAGTAAGATGATCCCTGACCTTGGCTGGGTAACTTAAGACCATCTATCTCTAATGAGAGCTAGTACAAAGGTCATAACCTCTGCTGAGCACTCAGAGTTTCCACTGGTTCACAAAACCAGTATAATTCCACTGGCTCACAAGGCCAGATAATTATCCATTCTCGAAAGAATATAATAAAATATTCTCTGGGGCCAAATACTATTTTTCGAAAGTTAATCTCATACCAATAGATTTATTTCCTAAACCGTATCGAAAAAGGATAAAAAGTCCTTCTTGTGAAACCCCACTCGAAACCAACCTTAGAGTAAGGGGGGTTGGGATGCATAACATATTTTATTGCATGGTTAAATATATTTTTTATATGAAATTATGTGCTTTGGATTTGTGTTTTGTGGCCTAGAAGGCTTAATTGTGAGTATTGAGTAAGAAGGACAAAATTGTAATTTTTGCTTAAGGTGAAAATAGAGAGATAGCTTGAGGATTAAATAGGAAAAATGTTTTAGAGAGAAAATAAGAACAAGAGTTGTTGTAATGTAGTGGTTAGAGCTTTGGAATTAATTCTTGAGGTCTTGGGTTCAAATTTCATCATTGGAATTTTAGCATGATTAAATTTTATTTTTGCTTTGGAAGGTTGTATTTTCGGTCTTAAGTGCTTTAGAGTAGAGTAGAGGTATTGTCCTAGAGGAGACATGATAGGAGTACCCTAATCCTATTCTTGTGCCCTACACAAAATTTCTAAGAAATTCATTCTTCTTTGATCCTTAATTTTCCTTAATTCTTAATTCGTTAGATTGGTCACATTTGTTCTAGCCAATTTTATTCCAGAAAGTTCAATAAAGTGTTGTGGCTTTGAAGGTTCAAAATGTCTTAGTAAAAGACATCTTATAGGCCGAAAATGTGGAAGAGATAGGGAAGGATTCCAAGAGAATTAATTCCCCTAGTGAACCTTCTAAACTTCACTCTAGCTAGATTCATTTTCCTTCATGTAATGAACTGAAATTTTCCAACTTCTTGTGCCTTCAAGGTGTCGAAATTCCCAGCCATTATTCCCTCCCAAATGCTGCCAGAAAATGGCCCTTTTGATCAGCTTGAAATCTGAATTTTTCTAGCCATTTTCGGACTGCACAAATGCTATGCAAAACTAGAAAAATTTCTGGGTAAAATAACAGCTTAGGTGGTCTTAAACTAAGCTGTTTTCTTCCAGTTTTCTCCCAACTCCTTAGCCACGTTTTTCCTCCATGAAAAAGGCTGGAAAACAGCCTTGAAAGACCTCTAAATGCCCCTTCAAAGTCTCTGCAATTTGACTGGAAAATCACAGCAAAAGCTGCCCAGAAAAATTACAGCAATGGCGAAATTCTGTGCAGTAAATTTTCCAGCCTTGTTTCCTTTTCCTACCCTGGCCGAAACTCCATTCTTTTTCTGCACAGACCTCTCTTAAACAGCCATGAATAGAACTCCATTGTCTTCCCCAAGCTTATGCACGAAAACCAGTCATGGCTGCCCTAAAATATCTCCATCAAATTACTCCAATCATGCCTTGATTGGATACCAAAATTCCAGCAATCTTAATTTAGCAACATTCCATAAAATGTCTCTCAAACAACCAGACATTTCATTCAGCATTACACTCCTTCTTTTCGGCCACCATTAGCCTTCTTCAACCAGCTTTCATCTAGTTAAATCACTATGCAATCAGTCGGCCGTTACAGCTACAAAAAGCTCTCCATTGATCAAAGATATTCTTGTTATATTTGTTTCCAAATTTGATTCCCAAAAATATTCTTTTAGGATTTCAACAACCAGCTTTTCCTTTTCCTTTCAAACCAGAAAAATCATCTACCTAAAACACTCTAGCAATTCAGCCACTGCACTCCTACAGAATTTCGGCAGCCTCAAACCAAAATCTTTCCATTCTCTTCAACCTTCAAGCACACATAGAACACTAAAAACACCTACTCCCTTCTCTCGCCTAATACCTCTCCAAACCACTTCAAACTTCTTCAAAAAAATTCCAGAATTCATCTACTCACTACCATGAGTCCATCCATACCATTTTTAACATCAAATTCCAAAATCCAACTTGCTCTTTTGGATAAAAAATCAGAATTTTTGTGAAGGCTCAAGAACACCTACAAGGTAAACTTGTTCAATCAGCTTCATCTTCACTAATCCTTGATATCTAATGAATATATATATGAATAAACATGCTAATGGACTTTCTTCTTCTCTCTCTCTCTCTCTCTCTCTCTCTCTCTCTCTTGGCCGAACACCCTCTCCTTCTTGGCCGAATAACTTCTTCACCAATAGCTATGCTTTCTTCATCTCCCTTGGATGGATTTAGACATCTAGGAGTTGAGATCCATTCGAAACTCCTTCAAGGTACTCATCAATCAAGTCCTTTCAACCCTCTTTTTAGGCTCTAGATTCATGTCTCTAGGATGATATTGGAAGGAGATGGGCTATGAGTGTGGTTTAAGCATGTGTTGTTGTGATGAGTTGAGTTTGAAGCATGAATGAATGTGCGTATATGGTGGAGTTGGGGTTGATGCATATGATGATTTATCTTGGATGATATTATGATGTTTTAGGGTTTAATACATGTCTCCATGTTGAGAGTGATATATGTGATCAAGCATGTTAGAGATTATGTCACCGTTGGTGAATAGGATTTATATTTAAGTATGATTGTTGAAGCCATGATTATGTTTATGCTAGTAAAGGTTGGATCATGCCTTAATAAATTTAGATCTATTCTTTTATTCATGATTTGGATGATTTGATGAATTGGAGGGAGTATATGTTCATGATTGTGGTTAGAAATATGAATATGATCATGATCCAGTTGTCCCTAAGCTAATTTTATTCCTTCAATAAAATATTTAAATTATGATTTTTGCTAGTAATTTTGGAAAAAAAAAAACCCAGGAAGGGTAGATTTGGATTATTATATATATAATAAGGATATTTTAGTCAAATAAATAATAGCTTTTGCCAGAAAAATAAAATATATAGATATTATATAAAATGATAAAGCCTTTTAAGAAAATAATCATATCAAGTAAAATATTTATTATTAAAATTTAATTATTATCTTTTAATCGAAACATATTAAAATTTATTTATTATCTTTCAATCAAGACTCATTAAACTTTATTTTCAACTAATTTTAATTATAAATTATTTTCTATCAATTAATTATTAATAAATTATTATTTTACCTAATACTACCTAGGACCCTTCATCAAATAAACTCTAAATTATTTTAGCAAGATTTAACCCTTCAACTTATTGGTACCTATTTCCTAAAACACTAATTATTTTAAAATATCAAAATTAGCCTTGGCTTATAAACCATTTTATTTATTATTTGGCCTTAAAGCTTGGGACACTAGGATCATGGTTGTAGTACTGAGTTGAATTAGTTTTATTTGTGAAAGTGGATTTTGGCTTAAGTTTGATTGTGGTTTGTATTTACCCCATGCGGGGTTAGGTTAGCTGTTGGAGACCTTTATTGTGAGCAAGGATCAGGTAAGCTCCTGCATAAAACTTAATTGATGTAAAGCTGTTTATTATGGCAAGCCAAATGTAGAGTGCATGGACACTCATTTTGTAAAGGCAATTGAGGAGTGACTTCTTTCTTATTTCAGTCAAATGAATTATTTGAAAATCAATAAGCTGATTTACTCAAACTCAAAACTCTTTCTAAAACGATTTTGACAAGGACTTTGGAAATCCTTAACTGCCATTTTCTTGTGAAACTGTGTTTTGTTCATTTTCTCCCAAGTGGGATACGTTACGTTGAGTATTCAATAAAGGTAGGCTAGTAGTACTAGTTTTGAAGAGTAAGAGTGAGTCTTCTGGCAGGAGGCCACCTCCAGAAGATGAACTCAACTTAGAGAAACGTCAGTACTACTTACTCATGCCGGTCCGAGCTAACAGTTTTTATTTCAGTCAAGTGACTGTGTTTTGCCGGAATGGACACCCGGTTGTTGTTTGGGTATAGAGAATGAGGAGTATCTTGCCCAGTAGGCCGATCACCTACCTTTTGTCAGTCTGCACAAAGTGTCGGCATTCTGACCGGTTATGGGGCCCAACGTGTGGTAATCCATAATCATTTCTTTTGAGTGGTTGATTTTATTGTACCTGTATGGTTGAAAAAGCCAAAACTCCACTCTTGATTTTGACTGCGGTTTATCGCTTGCCAGTATTTCTCTTATAAAGATTTTATACTCTGCATTCACGAACTGTTTTCACTGAACACTTAAAGCACACATAGACTTACTGAGATATTTGTCTCATCACCATTTTTACCATGATATCAGGTCGATCCTGTAGGGGGGATGAGTAGCTAGTGTTATCTGCCTTAGAAGAGAATTTTATCATTTATTTTTATGTATTGCTTTGGGGAGTTGAGAGTGGATAATCTTTACTATGGATTCATTTTTTTTTTTGGAATTCTTGGATTTATTCTTGGATTGTAATAAATTTTAAGTTAAAATATTATTTTTATTCCGCTATCCCCTGCCTTGGTGGGCCTAAGTAGCGGGGTGTTACACTTCTCGTATGATAAAATAAGTTTCCAATGGTATTTTTGTCATTAGAAGAATACCCAATTTCAAAAGAAGTCTTGTCTAAAAAATCTTTGATTCTTATCCTAGAAGAAGAATGAAATTCAAGAAATCCCAATTATGATTTACAAAATCCATAATTCACAATTTCCCAACAATCTTGTCAGTAAAATGGAATATTTTTGTTTTCCCAGAATAAAACATTATTTTAACTCTTAATTATGAGAAGAAAGCCTTTCAAGTATACATTTATTCCTAAGAAATATTCATAACTCAAGTGAACCAATTTCTTTATAGAAAACACTATTTCCTAAAGTCTCTAATAATTTTCCCATTCAAAGAAAGCATATTCTCTCAGAAAACCTTTCAAGTATACATTTATTCCTAAGAAATATTCATAACTTAAGTGAACCAATTTCTTTATAGAAAACACTATTTCCTAAAGTCTCTAATAATTTTCCCATTCAGAGAAAGCATATTCTCTCAGAAAAGCATAAGGTCCATTAACCTTGTTATAAAAAACTTTAGGCAAATTATTCACTGATTATGAATACTTTCATTTTGTGAAAAATTCAGATTTTCCATTGATAAGGGCTAAATTAGTCATATTTTTTCTAGTTATTTGAGACTCTTTTGTGAAACATTTTGTTTAATAACTAGTCGTATTCCTTCATATTTGAGATTTTACCTTTAGAAAGGTATTTTGGTCATTATTTTAGATTTTTAGGGTAAAACGAAGCAAAAACGTCACAAAGCAGAACCAAGGCAGCGCCGGCCAGGACAGAGGAACTGACGCCGGCCATGCACTGGTTACATGAACTTCAAAGTGATGAAAAATTGTCAGAACAGAGCAGAACAGAGTGGAACCTGCGTCGGCTCCAGTAGCCAAGGCGGCGCCGGCTGCATTCTGAAATATATTGTGCGGAATTCGAAAAAAATTGGCGAACAATTGGAAAAACAGAACACAATCGGTGCTGGCTCCGAGAGCCAAGGCGGCGTGGTTGTGCCCTGAAGTTAAGGCGGTGCTTGATTTTTCTACGCAGTTTTTGGTAATTTGTGGAGTTTTAGTATTTTTCAACTTCTACTCGGCCAAGAACAGTACACCAATGAGTTTAGGCATTTCCTAAGCCTATAAATAGATGAAAAACACAAGGGAAAATGGGAGAATTCATTGATCATAATAAAAAATCATTCAAATCAAATGAGGAATTCTTCAGAACAAGGAGGGTTGTGTAAGAATGTCTTCAAAGGAAGAAGAAGGAGGCTTACCTATGAGTGCTTTCTTTTATTTTGTTTTCTTTTTCTTAACAATGATATGTTAATTATTTTATTATAATTTGACGTTATTTAGATATTCATGATTCTAGAGTTGTTTGATCTTTTGATTAATTGATTGTTATTCTTGGTATTCAATTGCTTGTGCTCATTACGAGATTAATTGGTTGGTTCTCTCCATTGACTTTTTGGACCAAAGGGGGTTGATGGTAGTTTCAATTTATTAATTTCTTATTCTGTTGGCTATTGACTTGCTGGACCAAAGGGGGTTGATTGCTTAGAACTGGTAATTGAAGATTAATTGATGTCTTCCGAGACCAAGGGTTCATTGAATAATTTCATGTTTTAAATTCGTCGAGACCAAGGGAATTTAATTGAGAACTGTGTTTAATGCATCTTTTGGATGAATTAGTTGAGACGAGATCAAGTTATTCTAATTTATCTAGAAGATAGAGATTCATGGATTGAAAAAGAAGTGAGTCTACTTTAATCCTTCATGATGCCAAGAGAATGATTAGTTATGATAATGATTAGGTACTTTAAGATTATGTTTGTCTAAATAATGATTTGAATTGCATACTTCTCCATCCTTGACATGTATATATTTTTATTTTTATTTTATTTTGTTTTATTTTATTTCTTTTTCACTTTATCGAGTCGGTTAAACAATGAAAGAAATGTGATTAATGTATACTTGTTCTTGGAGGATTGACACTCGTTTGAACCCTATGCTCTGTTAATGATGAATACACTTGCTCATATGTGTAATTTGGGGTTAACGTTTTAATTTGAACTTGATTGGGAATGTGTTTATTTTTATATAATTTTTTATACTCAAATCCAAACACATCATCCATTCAAGCCTAGCATGGCAGAATACTAGTTCTTCCTTAGAAAAACCATAAGATTGTTCACAGAAATCAAAAGGATTCATAGAATATTTCATCAGTAAAACATAATTTCACTAGTACAAAATGGAGTTTATAAAACATGTAGGACTCACCTTATGTTCTTAACTAGATATCGTATCTTGCTGGTCACTAAATGCTTAACATGAACAACCTATATTAAACATCGTTGCACTCTTAGTTTGGTATACCAAAGCTTACTCAATATTCAACTAGTACCTATGTAAGGAAATCACTCATTTCCTATTTTGTTCATTCTCTTTGTCGAAGAAGCACAGATATATACATTTATCGTGTATCCGAATCCTTCATTTCTTATTTCCACATTTCCTTTCTCTTCATAAGCATAACATCCCTTCATGATTCTCATTCTTTTCATTCCTCTTTCCATATAAATAAAACTCCTTTGAGTTCATTTCCATTAAAATATAATTTTGCATATTACCTCTTTGATATACTATTTTGTTTTGTGCATAACTTTTGATCCACAACTCCGATTGGTCTCCATTTTATATCACAACACTTGTTACATTCAACTACATTTCTATGGAGTCCATTCCCTCTACTTTGGTTTCATCCAGAAATTATTGTGACTAAAAGATCTCAGCATTTCCCTAGATTTTATCTATTTTCCATAAACAACTTCACCTACTTATTCTCCTTGCTTTATAACATCTATTGCACACTTAATCCATTTCATTTCCCTTCAAAATACCCTTAATTCTTCAGTCATTCAAATTCAAGTAAGTTACCAAGTTCATATTTAAACAACACCCAACTAACATCTACAACCAAGAATGATTATAATTCATTCTGATATAAATATCGAATATGTTAAAAAAAAAATTATTTTTGGAAATCGTTTGTGAATTTATTTTCTTTATTTGTGCACAACTTCATTTGGAAAAGACCCATTGTATTTAAATAAGTGATCCATGTGAATGGAGGTCTTTCACAGTAAGGTATGGATCATAGGTTATTTAAACACATAAACATTCATTCTTAACCGATTGTGAGAATGGGAATCTCATCATGTTTAGGTTATTATGTTATGAATTCCAAATGGAGAATGACTTATATTTAGCCAGTGAGTAGTTCACTCACTTCATGACATAAGCGTATTTCGAATACGTAGAACGGGACCCGTAGTAGTGGTTTCTAAAAGTACTATATGGTAGAAACCTAGACTACTACCACTACAACGTAGACTAGTACTCTATGACTTGAGTATGAGTTGGTGGTCTGGTGAAGCTAGAAGCATATACTTTGATATGCTATAGTTGAGGTTCTATCGTAGGGCCAATATACTTGAATGTTGGGTATGTGTAACCAGTTAGTTAAGACAGACTTGTACAAGATAGTTTCTACACTATGTCGTCCCTTGTGGTTGTCTGAATGATCTAAATATCCAGGGCCCTGGGAAACATGACTTGGATGTTTGCTTTAGGGTAGCTCCCTTGGAAAGCGAAAACAATCTAGGTAGTCATGGATCATTGGACTAGAAGCCTAAGGGTGGTAGATGTCTTTTAGAAGGGTGTTAGTACACTTCTTCCTCTCTAAATGTACAGCGATGTGTAGAGGGGTATTTTAGTCATTTTACCTGTAGGTCGAAGACTTTGCTAACGCAGTATTGTTTTTCGGGTCAATATTTCCTCATAGTGATATTAGGAAATATTTAAAATGTAAAATACAACTATTTATTTAGTAGGGGTATTTTGGTCATTTTAGTAGCCAAGGCGATGTGTCTTTTTGGTCCTCGGAATAGCCCGTAAGTCCTAATTAATTTTTAGGTTGAAGAATTGGTCTCAGTTGAGAGGGTTTTATTTTATTCAGGAAGTCTAATTTATTATTAGACTGGAATAAAATAAATTAAGAGAAATTTATTATCTGGTTTAATTAGTTAATTAATTATTTAGGGCCTAGGTCTAGTTTGAATAATTAAAAAAATTAACCAGGATTTAAACTACAGGAAAATAATTAATACTTAATTATTTATTGGATTATTTGTTTAATTAATCCCAAGAAATAAATAATTAAAGTTTAATTATTTTTTGGTTCATTTGGGCACATTAATTATTTATTGGGTTATTTATTTAATCCCAAGAAAAATAATTAATGTTTATTATTTTGGGTTTTTCGGGTCCAAGAAAAATAATAAATATTATTTTGGCCTAATAGCCTGGACCATAGGATTTTTCTGGACACAATTCAGAAGAGTTTAGAGTGAAGCCAAAATTTATTTTGTTAATAATATTCGAGTGTTTGAAATATTAAATCTCGGGAATATTATTTTTATCAAAATAATTATTTTTGGTTTCATGACTCTTGGCTTTCCGTCTCTCGTGACTTTTAGTTTTCTTCACTGGCTTTTGTTTTGTTACATAAAAAGCCATGGAAGCCAAGCTAACTGATGAGGAAGGAGTGGAAAAATCTGAGACTTTCTTCATCCCATTTCTGTGTTCACCAACTGAGATTAGGCTGGGTCATATTCTGAGAACTAGAAATCTAATCATTCATCGGAGGTGAAGAAGTTGGCAACCGGAAGCATCAACCCACAGGAAGAAGGAAGCTGTTTTTGTGCTTCAATCCATCCTACTCCAATCTTCAAGGTTTAAGGCACCAAGAGGTATGGTTTTCATCCCTCCATGCTGCTGCCATGCTCTATTTCTATTTATTTTCTCCATTTTTATGTCCACCGTGCATGCTCTGTCTCTGTCAAATTCCTTCAAGTATACCAAAGCTTAGCTCAATATTCAACTAGTACCAATGAAAGGAAATCACTTATTTCCTATTTTTTCATTCTCTTTATAGAATAAGCACATATATATACATTTATCGTGTATTGGAATCTTTCATTTCTTATTTCCACATTTCCTTTCTCTTCATAAGCATAATGTGTCTTCATGATTTTCATTCTTTTTAATCCTCTTTGCATATAAATAAAACTCCTTTGAGTTCATTCTCTTAAATGTTTAACTTTCGTTTTTCTTTCTGATTCCACTATCATCTTTTATAACCATGACCAACTCTTCAAATCACCATCAAAACACACCTGTCCATCATACCAAATATAGCATATAGATCCTTCAACTAACTAGCACACACAAAACTTTTAGTATAAGAATAATCATAATCATAATCATGATTTTCACTTTTTCATATTAAAATTCATACCAAAATGATCACCACTTTGAAATCCATAACTTTAATTCACAAAGTATGATCTTTTACCTTGCTTATGAGGTTCCCCAAGCTTGATTTGGTCCAAGAGCACCGAGAACAATTTTTCTCTCTCCTATTTCTATTTTTCTCCAAATTTCTCTCAATTTCCCCAAACTTTTCTTCCTTTTTCTTCCTTTCTATCCTTTTTATTATTGTTGGCCGATTTTCCCCCTTCTAAGCACTATTCCTTGGGATGGTCACAAGGTCAACCTATAATAAATGTTATGGTGGGCTATCTAACACGTGTCGTATTTTCTAATTTTCACTTAATTTTCCTTTTATATTGTAAAGCTTACTTAATAAGCTTTTCTTGCATCAATGTTTCATGTATCCTCTCATTGTGTGAGACTTGTCCATGCCCACCAACCACAAAATGCCATGTGTTCAAATTTTGATCGCGTTTCCAATTTTCCCAGAAAATAACTATAATTTCGGTCCAAATTGAAAAAATATTTTATTCAACCGATGGAATCTATAAATTCCTCAACTCTTAATTCTTTCTCAATTCTTGCCAATTTACGATCAAAATTCCAATCGCAATCAAAATTATGACAATGCCTATGATATTGCCGGTTGCTTAATTTATGCCAAAATACTCATTTCATTGCAGTGATCATTTTTTATTGTGATCGTATTCCCAATTTCTCACTCTATTAAAAATAGTCACAATATGAATATTTAGGATATGGGTAGAACAAATCCAAAAAAATCTATTTAGGTCCCTATAAATTCTAAATTTCTAATAATAACCCTGGATATTTTTATTACACCAAGATATTCATCTTATCATACTGATCATTTATTGTTCTGACCACTAATACAAATTCTTATTTTATATAGAGTAGTAGCTAGTCAAAGTACAAAAAGGGAGGGGTATTACTCTCCATCTCTTAACTACTAATTTTACTGGAGTCCTTTATGGGTGGTGGCACAACTATCTCTCTGACGACTAACGTCTTGAAATTATGAAAGCCAACAAAGTAACTCATAAAACTCTCTTAGATAACTAAGGTCAACCTATAACACAACAAGAAGTAGTGCCAGATTTTCTAAATACTTTTATGTTCACTTTAACCCCAAATTTTGTAGGAAATCCTCAACAATTTAGCTGATTGCAGTTCTGAAATTCTTGATAATTTAACATTCTCGAAATTACATAATTTTAGATGGTATAAAGATATATCTTTACAAAAAGTAATACTTAAACCAGATTGTCATCATGCCTTTTGGAAAGAAAGATTTATTTCTGGTTTACTTCCATTATTTACTGAAAAAGTTAGACAAAAACTTAAAGTGGATTGGGGAAATGATTGACCCTATAAGACCCTTTCTTATGATATATTAATTAGTTATGTAAACCAAGTAGGAGTAGACCTCTATACTGATTTAAAACTTAAAGCTCAAATAGAACATTATCATAAAAATTCTAAAAAAGAATTAGGTAATTTTTGTGAAATATTTGGGTATACACCTATAAAACCTAATCTCTCTAAAGAACTAAAGAAAAGATTTAAATCTAAATGAAAAACTTCTAGTAAATATTCTAGAGACAAAACCCCCAAATCCTCCTATGCTTTTAAGCGTTAAAAATGTACAAAAGAAGCAAAAGATAAAGATCGTGAAGAAATCTTTGAAACTCAGGAAAATTCCACCAATAGTGAATCTTTAAGTAATACTTCATCCTATGGTTGTACTGGTATTTGTACTTGTACAATAGGAGAAATTAATATGATCAATTCAAGTAAAATTAATGTCATTACTAAAGCCAATAAGGAATTATTTTTTGAACTCTTGGATCATATTCAAGATGAAATAGTTAAAAGAGAATATTTACTTAAGGTAAAAGAAATGATCTTAAATCCTAAATAGCAAGTATAACCTTATGATCTTAAAGAAGTATTTAATCAATTCAAAAGAAATGATAAAGAAAAAGTAGCAGTTTCTTTACAAGATTTTTATACCGAAATTAATAGTCTAAAATAAGAAATTAAACATTTGAAAGAACAAAATGAACAAAGAATCACATATATTAATAGCATTAATATTAATATTTTACATTTAAAAACATAAAAACCAATATTAGATGATACCGTTCATTATATTAATAAGTTAATTAAAAATAATCAAAGAGAAGAATATATTTCCGCAATTTCAAGAACTACTTTTCAAAAATGGTATATTCATGTAATTCTTAAAATGGAAGATTTTGCTATCAAAATAGTAGCTTTATTCAATTCTGGTATAGATCAAAATTGTATTCAGAAGGTTTAATCCCAACAAAATATCATGAGAAAATAGCTGCAAAATTGTATTAGCATTCGGTAGTCAACTTCAAATTAACTATAAACTCTCTAATGCTCATATTTGGATCAATCAATTTTTATTTGTTAATTCTTTTATTCTTATCAAAGATTTAAATGAAGAAATCATATTAGGAACTCCCATTTTAACTCAGATATATCCTTTTAAAGTAGATTAACATGGTGTCCACACTAGCATAGGATCCATCCGAGTGACTTTTCATTTTTAATTAAACACACAAAGTAAAAATATCAATACTTTAAAAAAGAAGGTTATGCAGAATCAAATCAACTTTTTAAAAGAAGATGTTAAATAAAACATAATCTAAGAACTGTTGGAATCACGTGAAGTTCAAGATAAGGTAGAATCTGCACAAAAAGTGATTGAAAGCCATATTTTTTCTTGAGATACCTACTGCCTTTTAGAATACGAAAAAGCATGTCGTAAGCCTACCCTTTATAGACAACTTTAATAGAAGTATGATAGCTACTAAAGCAAAACCTATTCAAATGAATCAAGAACTCCTTGAATATTGTAAACAAGAAATCTCAAGACTATTAAGTAAAGGTATCATTCTTGAATCTAGATCTACCTAGTGCTGTACAGCCTTTGTTAATAATAATACAGAAAAAGAACATAGTGCTCCTCAATTAGTCATAAACTATAAACACTTAAACAAAGTTTTAAAATGGATAAGAAACCCAATTCCCAACAAAAGAGATTAATTAAGTCTATTGTAAATTTGATATGAAATTAGGCTTTTGGCAAATCTAAATCAAAGAAGAAGATAGATATAAAACATCCTATAATGTACCTTTTGGTTAATACAAATGGAATATTATGCCTTTTGGTCTTAAGAATGCCCCTAGAGAATTTCACAAAGTAATGAATGATAATTTACACCTTATACCTATTTTACCATTATCTATATTGATGATGTCCTCGTTTTTAGTGGCTCCCTCGAACAACATTTTAGACATCTTTCTCTTTTTCGTGAAATTATCACAAAAAATGGGCTAGTGTGAGTGCTAAGAAACTAAAATTTTGTCAAATATAGATATGATTTTTAGGTCAAGAACTTCATCAAGGAATGTACAAACCTATTTGTAGAGCTATAGAATTTGCAGATAAATTCCCAGATGAAATTAAGGAGAAAACTGTTAGTGTTGTGCCCTAGACGCAATCACTTGTACATTGTATATGACATATTTTATTTTATTAAAAGGCATTATTTATCTTACAGTTTCTTTTGTTTACTTTAAGTAATATAACTGTTCGATAAAATCCCTAGTACAACACTGTGTTAAGAAAATTATGATAAAGATCATGATATGAGATTCCTACTACACTGGATCGTGTTAGTGCTTAAATAGTCCCTAGTCATAGTATTAATGAGACAGGACATCATTAATGCGTTAAGACTATCATATGTTAGACTTCCTGATTTGATCAGGCGGTGGTTCTCATAACCGTGAGTATTGAGATACTCAAAGTTAACACATGGATACTTGTTAATGGAACAAGTTTATTGGATGACCTAACTTTGAGATAATCACATGGATAACTATTTAGTGCCAGTGATATAATCTCAATATAGCAAACGTGTAAGTATCCTTAGACTTGAGATCTCTAAGGTACTTTGTTTGCTGAGCCTTGTACTTTGATTCCAATCTCCGAAACTCGATCGAGGGCCGCCTATGGGATGGATATTGGGTATATGGTGAGGTAAACAAAAATAGTTGAGATGGTCAATAAAGAATTCACCACTCCTAATAGTAGGGGCGAATATCTCACGACCACCTGTAGGAATTACTACTCGAAAGTCCTTGGCCAAGTCAATTGTGTATTGGAAACAATTTCAATTGATACACATCTAGAGTAGTGGGTTCCTGGAACAAGTACTATTGTATTCGGGCTAGAATTAATTCTAGAGGGAGTTGGCACTAATTCCGTACTCCAAACCAAATGAGATATTGTATGGTGAAAGGAGTTGATTGCACTGAAGTTTGTTATTGAAGGATTCATGTCAAGCCACTTGACTTCCTAGACTCTTGGGTGGTCATGATGTGTTGCTAGATACCACACATGATCTGGGAATATGGGTTTATTAATTGATGAATTAATAAACCAATCCTGATTAGAATTAATAGGATTAATTCTAATTAATTATGGATTATTAATCTCAAAGACGTTTGGATTAATTCATATTCTCTACCAATTAATTGGGAAACCTAATAGGTCACACACAATAGAGGATTATATACTCAAGATGTTATTTGATAACAATGTGGGGTTAATTGAGAGAAAGAAAAGTTGTTGTGGACAAATTATAATTAGTTATAATTTGTGGTACAAGTTGTAATTGTGAGAACTTGATGTTTCCAATTACAATTAGGGAATTCTAATAGGATTAGAATTCTCAGTTTTGGGAAGAGAATTTCGTGTGATATATAGTAGCTAATAACACAAGAAAAACCTTAGCCAATAGCTGAAAGACAACACATGATTCTCTCTTCATTTGATCTCTCTTTCTCTCGTTTTTTTTCTTGAAAGTAAAACCCTAGCCGCCATTAATTTTTGCTAGCACAGAAATTTTGGTGCTTAAGTATTCCTCTGTGTGGATTACTGTTAGAGATAATCACACACTGTGATTATAGAGGTTTGACGTTCAACTCATGTGGAGGTTGATCACGAGGATTGCTGGATCGCGCCTCAACTTGAAGAAGAAAATTTTGTTCTTCGTACGATCACCCAAAGGTAAAAGCTGTTGCCTTTATTGTCATTATGTCTTGTTTTCTTCACATAGAAGAATCCTGGGAGGGTGTCTCGATTTATTTTCCGCTACGCCATATAGGATACAAGCCTGAGATACCCAACAGTGGTGTCAGAGCCAGGTTATGTGTGGTTTACGAACATTATTTTAGCATAAAAAACTGTTTTCGTGTTTGTCTTTATTTGCTGTGAAAATCGTTTTCACTCGAGTCGAAATCGTTTCAATATTTATGAGTTGGGTCCGTAGCACAATATGATTGTGTTAAAGTCATAGAGTATTTCGAAAAGATACTTTCTTTGGTGCTAAAAAATTTCTGCAGAAAAACGTTTTCTTGCAGCATGGATGTTGCCCTCCGTTTCATCTTAATTTTCCGTTTTGATTTTGTTTAAACTAACAAATTATTTTTTGTTTATAGCTTCAAAAAAGAAAATACAGCTGAGAATTATTCTCACTGAAAATTTGTAGAAGAAGAAAGCACCAGAAATTGTTTCTGAAATTTTTTGAAAATCGCCGCCATTGTTGCAGAACACAGGCGGCACCGGCTCCGGCCTCCAAGCCGGCACCGGTTCTATTCTGTTCGTGATGTTCGAAAATCGTTTTGGAAGAGAAAATTTTTTGGAAACCAGAACAGAACCGGCGCTGGCTTTGCTCTGTTTGTGACTTCCAGGTATTTAAAAAAAAAATTGGGAACAAAATTATGGAAGGGAAAAATCTCATTTGATGAGAACGGGACCTAAAAACTATTTTCTCAAAATTAGTTTTGAGATAAACAATTTTGTTTTTCAAAATGATGATTTTGAAAATCTAAAATTAGTGTATCTTTCTAAAATGGTGATTTTAGAATTTGTTTTGTCTTTCCAAAATTGTGATTTTGGAAACATAAAAGTGTATATTTATTTTGTTTAAGCATAGTCAATGGCATAGTGGATGATTATGGACTAAAACCAATTATATCTGTTCATGTATTTTACAGTTTTGGTTATTATGAAATAGGGCCTGCATGTCCTGCCTTCTCTAGAATTTCTTGTGTAATTCTCTTCTCATCTAACTCCCCTCGAATGTAACTCGAGATTTTCTTTCTTTAGGAAATTATGTAATTAGCTTACATAGGTTAGATAAGAGTAGAATTATTTTATTCTGAAAATGGCAACCAAAACAAGGCAAGGAGGTAAGTGTTGGGGATATGCCCTAGAGTCAATTTGTACTTATACAATTGTCATTATGTTTTATATAATAATATGAGGCTTTCCTTTCCATGAATAGTGAGTTTTGTTTTGTTGGTCATCAAGTACGTGACTTGATAGTAAAACCCTACAATGAATACAATGACTATTCTAAAACTGTCCCTGATCGATTATTATTATTGGAATAATAATAAATTAAGATTAGTATGTTTGTGACTTGATGGCTATGTTTTACTGGCCATGGATATTTGTGATATCGAGTCAAGACATAAATAAATGTTAGAGAACATTGTATTGGACATGACCCACTGTGAGAGTACTTCATGGAATATGTCATAAGTACTTTCTAGCCATAATAATATTGAAAGTCCTTCGACCTAAATTCATCATAGTTTCTTACTTGATAAATTCTATATTTTGACATTGTCTAAAGTTGTCTTTAACCAGATAATAAATTAGACTACTGTTGGATATAGAATAAATCAAGGAGAGGAATATGATTGATTGTGAAGGAATTTGTCCCTCTCAGTTATGCGAGAGATATCCATGTTAGACTGTTAAAAATGTATGGCCGTGCTCAAATATATCAATCTAAGATATTGATATCATTTGTTTGAACAGTCTACTATGAAATCAAAAAATAATTGATTAAGCTTAATAAGGATGACATGCTCCGTGCCTTATGCTTAATCTGGATATCGTGTGACAAAAGGACTAAATATAAAATTATGGTTTGGTTCAAAGAGATCACCGATCTTCATTTAACCTGGATAGTTATAATGTTTTGCTAGAAACCGCTTATAACTTGTGGGCCATTTAAATATGATTTAGGCACACTTGCCAGATGTTAAATGAACCTATAGGGTCACACAATAAGCGAACTTGTTAGGTTATTTTTCTGGTGACCAGGTTCGATGAATCTGGATGATATCCAGATTATAAGAATCTGACTCGGTAAAATAATTAGTTAAATTACCGAGATAATGGCAGAATATTATCATATCAGTTTTAATTTAATTTGAATTTAAATTAGAATATGATAAGATATTATTAGGGTTGGACTCTAAGAGGTTCGAGGGTTTTTAAGAAAACCCTAGCCGTCCTTTCAATAGTCCAATTTTTTGGTTGAGAACATTCGTGCCATTCTCTACCAGAAAGAAAAAAAAAAACCTCTCAAACCCTAGGCGGTAGCACTCCCCGGGTATCGAGTGAGTTCGCGGTGTGTATCCGATAGAGGACGTTCGCATACTGCAGCGTCTGGTGATTGTTCGGGTTGAACGTACAACAGCGCAACCAGAATCGAAGGATTTCGATTACAGCAACCAGAGGTAATTCTTAAAGCTTAGATCTTCTTAATCGTTTACTTGGGTCCTCGGGAGGGATTCGTAGATGTTTTCCGTGTTTAGGAGTCCACGAATCCTAACAGTAAGACCTTCTACTTAAATCATGCATGAACACATAAGGTTAACTATATTAATTTCTTTTATGGCTCAAAGAAATTAATTTATGGTAAAGTCCATAACTATACCATGTAATCGCTTTGTTACCATGATTATCAATTATATGATTTATTGATTTTTATGCATGTCATTCAACGAAATCACTAAAAGGAACAAATCTCTCAATTAATATTAAACCTAATTCCTTCCGTTAATATAGTAAGAACGAGAGTCCTTTTTCGAGACCAGTTTGTTGGGCAAACCCAAGCCTACTTGACATTGGGCATGTTTAAGCTGTGGAATTAAATTCCTGATTAATGGGTCAGGTTTAACTAAATTCTTTATCCCGGTTGGGCAAACTCAAGCATAAAGAAATTTAGAGGAAAAGTTGAGGTAGCCTAAAAGGCTTTAAGATTAAAAGTTGTTAATCACCCAATGATCCGGTAGTTTCATACGATGTAATTGGTATTGGATACCTACCAATGAAAACAAGGTTGGCTTGTTGAGCAAACCTAAGGTTATTCTTAAGGAATTTGGATACCGGTCCACTAAGAAAGCTTCCAACGGGCTTTCCCAAATTACTAGTGGGGATTATTGGTTTGAGTAAAATAGTGGAGTAAAAATGCGTTTAATTAAAGTCCTAATTATTTGCATATCATGTGTATATACAAGTAGCTAATACTTTCTGCCTTTACATCTAGGTCACTTGCATCATGTTAACGAACTTGAACTTACATAGCATTTTGGAAACCAACAAGTTAACCGAATTAAACTATCTCGACTGGTATAGAAATTTGAGAATCGTTCTCAAATCGGAAAAGTTGCTCTACATGCTAGATGCTCCTATTCCACAACCACCAGCTTAAGATACTCATGCTGATGAGCATGCTGTCCACAAGAGGCATAAGAAAGATAGTGATACAGCATCATGTATTATACTGGCATCCATGACTCCTGAGTTAAAAAAACAGTACGAGCATATGGATGCTCAATTGATCATTTTACATTTTCGAGAGCTGTTTGATGCCCAAGCCAGAACTGAGAGATATGAGATCTCGAAGCAACTATTTCGTTGTAAAATGGCAGAGGGTTCTTCTATGGCCACTCATGGGCTGAAATGCTGGGCTTGATAGAGAAACTTGGATCTCTAAGGTTTGTAATGGATCATGACTTAATTCTGCAATCTTTACCTAATAGTTTCTCACAATTTGTGATTAACTATCAGATGAACAAGATTGAGTCCACTATTCCTGAATTGATCAATCTTTTCAAAACTGCGGAGTCCTCTGTGAAGAAGGATTCCAATGCAGTTTTAATGGTAGAATCTTCCTCTTCTAAGAAGAAAGTTCAAAAGAAGAAGAAGAAGGCTGTCATGAAGCCTAAAAGTGGTGTGAACAAGAAGGACGTAGCTACCAAGGGCCCATGCCATCATTGTGGAAAGATGGGCCACTGGAGGCACAACTGTAAAGCCAACTTGGAGACCATCAAGGACAAGAAGCAGAAGGAGAAGCTTACAAGCACTTCTACTTCTTCTCCAAGTATGTTTATGATTGAGATAAATATTGCCTTTAGAAATGAGATATAGGTATTAGATACTGGATGTGGATCTCATTTGTGCAATAACTTGCAAGGACTAAAGAGCAGTAGAAGGCTAGAGAAAGGCGACGTGGACCTATGTACTGCAAATGGAGCAAAGGTTGCTGCACTTGCTGTGAGGACATACGAGCTGAACCTGCCTTCGGGATTGATTCTAGAACTAGAAAACTGTTATTATGTACCAGTTTTAATGAAAAACATTATCTCAGTTGTGTGTTTAGACTTATGTGGATTTCATTTAATATTTAAGAATAAATGTTGTTCTTTCTCATTGGATGATATTCATTATGGTTCAGCAACTTTGGTTAATGGTTTATATGTTCTAGACTTGGATAATCCAATTCTCAATATAAACAACAAGAAACCTAAAATAGATAACTCTAACACCTCTTACTTATGGCATTATCGTTTGGGTCATGTAAACGAAAATCGTGTTTCTAAGTTACACAAGCTTGGTGACTTAGGGTCATTTGATTATGAATCATATGGCACATGCGAGTCTTGTTTACTAGGTAAAATGACTAGAACTCCTTTTCTAGGAAAAGGAAAACGGGTTAAGGAGTTATTAGAACTTATACATTCTGATGTATGTGACCCAATGTTAATACAAGCAAGAGGAGGTTATAACTATTTCATAACATTTATCAATGATTTCTCATGATATGGGTATTTGTATTTAATGAAATACAAATCTGAGGCCTTTGAAAGGTTCAAAGACTTTAAGAATGAAATAGAGAAATAACTTGGCAAAAGTATTAAGACTCTAAGATCTGATCGAGGAGGAGAATACTTGAGTCAAGAGTTTCTGAGTTATCTTAGAGATAATGGGATATTACCTCAATGGACTCCGCCATATACACCTCAACATAATGGTGTATCTGAGAGAATGAATCAAACCCTTCTAGACATGGTACGGACCATGATGGCTTCTGCAGACCTACCAAAATCATTTTGGGGGTATGCACTAGAGACTTCTGTTTATATACTAAATAGAGTTCCGACAAAATTGGTTGATACTACCCCATTTTAGATGTTCTTTGGTAAGAGACCAAAGTTATCTCACTTATGAGTATAGGGTTGTCCTACATTTGTTAAAAGGCCACAGTCAGACAAACTTAATAGTAAGTCTGACAAGTGTTTGTTTGTGGGATATCCGAAAGACTCTTTCAGACATTACTTCTATCTACCCTCCGAGAATAAATTATTTGTTTTGAAGCATGTCGTTTTCTTAGAGAATGAGCACATGCTCAAGGGGGAAAGTGGGAGTAAGATTGAACTTAGTGAAGTTCATGAAAATCAAACAAACGAGGATCAACTGTCTAACCCCACATCTATTGAGAGAATAGATGAACCTTCTAATATACAAGAACCTCGTAGATCTAGTAGGATACGCATGGAACCTAAGAGATATGTATTTCTCCTTAGTGACCACAATGACGTATTGCTCATAAATGAAGATGAGCCTACTACCTACAAGGATGTTCTGAATAGTTCAGAATCTGACAAATGGCTTGAGGCCATGAAGTCAGAGATGGATTCTATGTACGACAACCAAGTATGGACTTTGGTTGATCCACCCAAAGGAATTAAACCTATTGGGTGTAAGTGGGTTTTCAATAAGAAAATTGACATGGATGGTAACTTAGTTACCTATAAAGCACGACTAGTGGCGAAGGGTTATCGTCAATAACATGGTATTGACTATGATGAAACCTTCTCGCCAGTAGCCATGTTGAAATCCATCAAGATACTCCTAGCCATTGCTGCTCATTATGATTATAAGATTTGGCAAATGGATGTAAAAACAGCTTTCCTAAATGGAAATCTGACTGAGGAAGTGTATATGACACAACCTGAGGGTTTCATATTCAGTGATGGCTCAAAGTTGTATAAGCTGCAAAGGTCTATTTATGTACTTAAGCAAGCTTCTAGGAGTTAGAATATCCGTTTTGATGAAACAATCAAAGAGTTTGGTTTCATTCAAAATATGGATGAGCTTTGTGTATACAAGAAGGTCAGTGGGAGTGCAATCGTTTTCTTACTGCTTTATGTAGATGACATATTACTAATAGGAAACGATATACCTGTCTTGCAAACGGTTAAAGTTTGGTTGTCCAAACAATTCTCCATGAAAAACCTTGGTGAAGCAACTTATATTCTTGGAATAAGGATCTATAGAGATAAATCCAAAAGGTTGCTTGGTCTTTCACAGTCTACATACATAGATAAAGTGCTAAGGAGGTTTAGCATGGATCAATCCAAAAAGGGATTCTTGTCCATGTCATATGGTGTAAGTCTTTCAAAGTCGATGTCTCCCAAGACACAAGTTGAAAGGGATCACATGAGTAAGATTCCATATGCCTCGGCAGTTGGATCTATCATGTATGCTATGATATGTACTAGGCTCGATGTATCTTGTGCTCTCAGTTTGACGAGCAGATACCAATCCGACCTTGGTGAGGGTCATTGGGCGACTGTAAAGAACATCCTTAAGTGCTTACGAAGGACTAAAGACATGTTCTTAGTATATGGAGAAGGTGATTTGAAAATAAACGGGTATATGGTGAAAGGAGTTGATTGCACTGAAGTTTGTTATTGAAGGATTCATGTCAAGCCACTTAACTTCCTGGACTCTTGGGTGGTCATGATGTGTTGCTAGATACCGCTCATGATATGAGAATATGGGTTTATTAATTGATGAATTAATAAACCAATCATGATTAGAATTAATAGGATTAATTCTAATTAATTATGGATTATTAATCTCAAAGACGTTTGGATTAATTCTTATTCTCTACCAATTATCTGGGAAACCTAATAGGTCACACACAATAGAGGATTATATACTCAAGATGTTATTTGATAACAATGTGGGGTTAATTGAGAGAAAAAAAAGTTATTGTGGACAAATTATAATTAGTTATAATTTGTGGTACAAGTTGTAATTGTGAGAACTTGATATTTCCAATTATAATTAGGGAATTCTAATAGGATTAGAATTCTCAGTTTTGGGAAGGGAATTTCGTGTGATATATAGTAGCTAATAACACAAGAAAAACCTTAGCCAATAGCTGAAACACAACACACGATTCTCTCTTCATTTGATCTCTCTTTCTCTGGTTTTTCTTCTTGAAAGAAAAACCCTAGCCGCCATTAATTTTTACTAGCACAGAAATTTTGGTGCTTAAGTATTCCTCTATGTGGATTACTATTAGAGATAATCACACATTGTGATTATAGAGGTTTGACGTTCAACTCAGTGGAGGTTGATCACGAGGATTGCTGGATCGCGCCTCAACTTGAAGAAGAAAATTTTGTTCTTCGTACGATCACCCAAAGGTAAAAGCTGTTGCCTTTATTGTTATTATGTCTTGTTTTCTTCACATAGAAGAGTCCTGGGAAGGTGTCTCAATTTATTTTCCGCTGCGCCGTATAGGATACAAGCCTGAGATATCCAACAAAAACTATGTTACAAAGGTTTTTAGGATGTCTCAATTACATATCTGATTTCATTCCAAAGCTGAGACAAATCTGTGAACCACTGGATCAAAGCCTTTGCAAAAATCCAATTGCTTGGGGTACAGAACAAACCTAAATTGTTCAAAAAATAAAGACACTTCCTTACCTTGGAATCCCAAATCCTAATGCTTTCATGATTGTTGAAATAGATATCTCTAAACTTGGTTATAGAGATATTCTAAAACAAAAGAGATTAGATTCTTCCAGTAAACAATTAGCAAGATATCATTCAAATTTTTGGTTATCTAATCAAAAGAATTACAGTACCATAAAAAAGGAAAATCTTGTTATAGTTTTATGCATTTCTAAATTTCAAGATGATTTAATAAACAAAAAATATCTTCTTTGTATTAATTGCAAAGCTGCAAAAGAAGTTTTTCAAAAAGATGTAAAAAAACCTTAGTGCAAGACAGATTTTCGTCAGATGGCAAGCTTTACTTTCTAGCTTTGATTTTGACATTGAATTTATCAAAGGAAAAACTAATTCTCTTCTCGATTTCTTAACAAGAGAATTCCTATAAGGACAAACAGGATAAGATTTTGATAAGATTTCTTATCTTCATTAACAGTGAGTTTTCGACTATAAATATTGAGTGAATTAGCAAGTAAGAAGCAATAATGATGCACAACAATATCCAATCTAGAGGTGATACACAAACAAACAAATTTGCAGTTCTTTCTTCTTATCCTCCTTTGCCTAGCTCCTACTTATCAAGACCACCATTAACCATGAATCTTTTAAATCCAACCTCTTCACCTCAAAAAACCACCAAAACCCAAAAAATAGATAATTTCTTTTATGCTATGACACCTCATTCTTCTTTCAAAGAAGTAATCATGCCAACCCCACTACAAACTCCTACTAAACCAAAAACTCTTTCCAAAGTTGAAACTAGAAATAAAACCTTTAAACTTGTAACAAAATTCTTAATATCTTTGCTAGCCATTCCAAAAGAGTTAGCTAGTAAACCAGAAAGAGAAATTGTCAACTTGTTTCATCTAGAAGCCTATAATTAATCTAGTCATTTGTTTAAGCATATCCTTTGAAAACTAGAATTTTTATTAACATATTTTATTTGCTAATAGCTCGATAGAATTCAAACATAAATGGAATGTTCATAGAAATGACAAAGGTATCGCCTACTCTCGATGTTGAACCATCAAAATTCTAGACCTGAACACTTGGCATGTATTAGGAATTTACACCTTTATTCAGTTTAAAAGCCCTTCAAAACCACTAAAGTACAATTTCATGTATTGCTTGAATGCCTACATAATTTCTTTTTCCTTAGAGACCTTTCACATACTTGGTTTATCAAGTATTGAAAAGAAAGCATTTATCCCATTGTTAGATGGTTCTATTAGTGGTGGAAGATATTTTGTGGAAACCAAGAATCCCTCTCAAACCAGCATAAATTTCAATTTAACCAATATGTTACCAAAAATCAGCTTTCACATTTTCCTCTTCATATTTAATATTGTAAATTCTTCCTTGGAAAGAAAATCTATTACATTATTGGATGGAATTATAAATTAGACAGTGTTGAATCAGTTTGACATTTGTGTCGAGAAATTAAAATCAAAGGATGGACACCTAAGCCATCAACACCAGTAATCCCAACAATTCTAGTAAAAAAGGAGCAAGACGCCAGTTCCTCTTCCAGCAAAGGAAATATCAAGAATCTCTAAAGTAAATCTCCAACTCCAACTTCAAATCCTTTAAAATCATATTACTTTAATAGAAGACAACAATGTTGAAACCTAGCCAGATTTCAGTTTCTTTAATAATGGTGACTTGGACAATCCTTTTGGTACTGTCGCAGTGTACCTTTGCCAAAGTCCTTAATGGCAAGAATTCACTCAAAATGAAAAAGAGAACTCTAACAAATTTAGTAAGAAAAGATGTCTACATAACTTTCGGTACTCACGGAATTATTGTGCAAAATAATTCACTACATTGACAAAAGCAGTGGACCCCTTTAATAAAAAAGAATCATTGAACAATTCCTATTCGTGGCCGATAGTTTGATTCCCACATCACATGGTCTGGACCATACCATAATAATGTAGAATGCTATCAGAGAAAGCTATTCTACTTCCTCTTATTTAAAGCTCCGATTCCTCGAAGAAATGCAAAGTGAGTTTGCATGTCCTTCTAAAGAGAATTCCTTGTATTCTGAGATAGATTACTTTTTATTTCAGCTTCAAAATTTTGTATTTTAAATCCTTTTTTTGTATCAGTTTCAAATTAGAAAAGCAATAAATCAGTGAATGATTTGAAGTAATCTAGGGTGCACTTTTATTAATGCTTCAAAGTAATCCTGGATGCACTCTCATTTGGTATCAGAGCCATGTTCTTATATTCTGTCATGCTTTATCTAATTATATCCGAGTAAGCTCCTTACTTTCTCTTTCTATTCTTACATGATGTAGTCTTTAATCTTTCTGCTTTCTTATTCTCTCTCTTTATTTTCTTCCAATATTTCTGCAACTATATGGTTGAGTAGTAACTATGAGAGCAACTTATACATTGATCAGCCAAGAACGGATTGGATTAGGTCGTTGTCAGCCTAGGAATAGCGTATTTGTTTGGACCCCAATTTGATCCTGTAGCTCTCAACCAATGCATAGTGACTAGGTCGGTCCTAGGAAGATAAGGAAGAAAATAATCATAGAGAATAATCAACTAGAAACTTTTAAGACTATTGATTATATAGTTATAAAGAGAAACTGCCTTCTCAACTATGGTCTCTTGTTCAAATCTTTTTGATATTCACATTGAAACTATTAATGATCTTGAAATAAGCTCTTAATTAGATAGAACAAAATCTAAATTGATGAATTGGAAAATGTTGATAGAAAAGTTTGATAAAATTTATGAAAAAAGAATTATTGATTAAGTGCAAAATTACAATATCAGAACCATTGAGAAAGTAGTTTTTATCAATAAGACTTATGGTCCTATTTATCTATTGAATCCAGAAACTTTAGAATTGCATCGAAAGAACAAATACAGATATTTGCATATAGGAATAGTATGAGTAGTTTCAAAACCCTTATATAGATTAGGAATTGATTCTCCCATCTATCTTTTGCTAAAAGATAGTAGACATCTTGATTTTAATAATAGCATATTAGCAGTACTTAATCGAATACATCAAATAGACCTGTTTATTTCAACCACTATCCTAATTTCATTATCAATCTAACAGATCCACATATTCTTAAAACATTAACTTTAATTATTCAAACTAGGAATTTAGATTTTGAACTTCGATCTTGATAGGAATCTATCTAAGTAATATGTCAAAGCTAAAAAAGGGGGATGGAATTACAAGCAATACTATATGGCACCTTGGAAGAATCCAAGACATGGGGGCTTACATAGGAGAATCCAAGTAAAACCAACAAAAAAACTAAGGAACATAAAGAGTGTGAAGAGATGGGTGCCAAAGATAAGGCCAAAGAAAGCTGCATTTGCCCAACAATTTGTATGGAAGGCCAAAGGAGTACAATAGAAAGGTTGAGAAGAAGAAAAATGAATCGGTTGTGAAGAATAGTATGGACCTGGTGCTAGGCCTAACAAGAAGACCTGGTGTCGGGTTTGTTCTGTCTGTCGGCTAATTTCATTCAGAACAAAGCCAGCACTGGTTTCCCTATGCAATCCGGCGCCGTCCCACTTCGAGCAACTTCCAATTTTCTTCAATTTTTTTCATTATTTGCTCTATTTTATTTTCTATTAAATTCTCACAAATTTGATAATATAATAGGAATATTTTAGACCTTTTAAATGTTTAACAGGCTGAGATTTCTTCTCACCTTAGTTAGGTATATATATGGCATTATAGCATTTCAAATGTAAGTGGGATATTATTATTGAGATCAAAAGGCACTCTTGAGAGAACTCTTTGAGGATTCTTTCATGAAGGCCAAGACTAATCTTAGGATTCCATATCTTACCTTTGATTTGAGTCTATAAACTTCTAATGATAGATCAAACTAACCTATCAAAATAGAATCTTATTTTCTTGCTAATCTAAGGTCTAAAGTAGAAGTTAACTTTGATTGCCTAGTTCGTCTTCTTCAAGTTTTCTCGACTTCTTAGTTGGGTTAAGGGGTTCTTGAGTATGAATTAGTAGACTTAATTCTCTTTTCTAGAGTTCTAAGTTCTTTATTTTGACTTAGAGTCCTAGTAGTTGAATTGGGTATCTTGTTTCTTCATAAATATCACTATTTTGAGCTTTTAAATGGGTCTTACATTTTACCCCAAATTTAGCTACGAAATTCATTAAAAAATTAGCCCCAAGATCATATTAGATCTAAATCTCTTGGACTAATTTATCGTGTCTATTACAAAGTCATGAAAACCATCATAAATCCCAAATCCAAAACTCATTTAGGAAATCTTAGAGAAAACTACTTATTTGAAACTAATTTTGAAAGATCTAATATTTTTGTTCCTTAGTTCCCTAAATGGGATGATGTTCTTCATGATACAAAACGAAATTTTGAACTCATAATTAGTCCAAAATGACATTACGAATCCTGCAAAATCGAACAAATGGCAGAATCTTCTTTTGGTAATATTGAACTTGAATTCAACTGAAAATCTTTTTCTATAGCTTCTTCCTCTTCTGGTCCAAAATCTACTTTTTGAAGTCAGAGTACTCAAAAACTCTGTAGTGTTGGTTTTTGTAGAGAAATTCCTAGAGCATATTATGAAGATGATATAAGTGTTAAATCTTCAAGTCCTACTAAAACATAAATGCAAATGCTAGATACTTTATGACAATTTCTTTTGATGATGAATGCAAATTAGATAAAATATGTAGGACTGTTGCAACCATTACCTATTCTTGAATAGAAATAGGTAGAGGTAACTAAGGACTTTGTCACAGGACTACTAATGGCTAAATCCTAGAAAGATGCCATTTGGGTAGTCGTAGATTGACTAACCAAGAATATAACGGTGAATGTGAAGGATTCAATGAAGAAATTAAGTCAAATCTACATACGGGAGATTGTGAGACTGCATGGAGTACTATCAAGTATTGTGTCTGATCGGGGTCCTAGTTTCACTTTGAGATTATGGAATAAATTTCAAGAATCTATAGGCTCCATTTTGAAGTGCAGCACTACAACACATTCTCAGATTGACGGGCAATTTGAGAGTGTTATTCATTAGATTTCGAGGATAAATGGATTGATTGTGAACCCTCTGTAGAGCTAGCATGTAACAACAGTTACCAGTCATCTATTGGTATGGCTCTGTATGAGGCTCTCTATGGGAGGAAGTGTTAAGTACCGTTATTTTGAGGCTAGAGAGAAGATGGTCAGGTTAGCAAATCTAGTGAGCTAAATATCCAAGAGATGACGGACCAGGTCAGAATGATTACAAAAATATTAAAAGTAGCTTAGAGTCGACAGAAGAGCTATGCGGATAATAGAATGAGTGAATTGGAGTTCCAAGTAGGAGATCAAATGTTCTTGAAGTTGACTCCTAGTAGGAGAATACTGAACATCTGTAAGGAAGGAAATTGAGTCTGAGGTATTTGGGACCATTCCTAATTATTGAGGGAATTGGACTAGTAGCCTATTGCTTAGATTTATTGGAAAGGTTGACTGGTATACATAACATGTTACACATGTCACACTTAAAGAAATTTCATCTTGATCCAGAGCACGTGCTTAATGAAGGACCGTTGATTCTACGACCTAATCTGAGTTACGATCAAATTAGCTAATCGTGCAATAATAAAATTTAATTAAAGAGTCTCATTAGTCCCATCAATAATTTAAAAGTATATTGTACAAGAATATATATGGAATAATTCTCTAAGTGCCTAAAGAAGCTAAATGCAGAAATAAAATCTTGATTAAATTTATGTTCAATAACCTGATTTAAATTATCTATGGATAAACGTTTTTATTGTCTAAATGAAGGGAATTAATTATCTCCAAAGCATCTCTTTCTTAGATTACTTGGTAGAATAAGGCACAATTATCTCCAAATCCATTAAACACTACTAAAATCTTTACATATTCTTAGAGTTGCATCATATACAACTTTCTTTAGTAGAGAGCTCTTACATTGCCTTCATGGTTTGGAAAAATATAAAATAGCTTAAGGTCCTGCCCTCTGTTGCAAATGTTCATCTACATTTACTTCCAAGATAGCTTAAGTGGAAGGGCTCTCCAAGTTAATAAATGGGGAAGGATAGGTGCTTTAGCCTATTTATCAGGACTTCTAAGTTGTTTAAATGAAAATATGTTATTTCTATTGATCTAATTTCTTTTGTTTGAGAATACCTCCGTAACCAAGTTTAGAGACATTAGTTTCAATAATCCTAAATTCATTAGGATTTGGGATTCCAAGATAAGGAAGTTTCTTGACAAGTGTCTTTATTTTCTGAAAATTTGGGTATATTCTATACCACAAGTAATTGGATTTTTGCGAAGGCATTGATACAGTGGTCCACAGATCTACCTCAGATTTGGAATGAAATCAGACATGTAATTAAGACATCCTAAAAACCTTTATAACATAGTTTTCCCTTTAATTTTATTTGGGAATTTATCTATAAATTCTACAGCTCTACAAATAGGTTTATACATTAAGATCTCCCTAGTCGTATTCAGCTTTTTATGTTAATAATAATGTAGAAAAAGAACGTGATGCTCCTTTATTAGTCATAAACCATAAACCCTTAAACAAAGTTTTAAAATGGATAAGATATCTAATTCCCAACAAAAGAGATTTGTTAAGACAAACTTAAAAAAGCAGTTATCTATAGTAAATTTGATATGAAATCAAGCTTTTGGAAAATCCAAATCAAATAAGAAGATAGATATAAATTAGCTTTTAATGTCCCTTTTGGTCAATACGAATGGAATGTTATTCCTTTTATCTTAAAAATTCCCCTAGTAAATTTTAAAAAGTAATGAATGATATTTTAACACCTTGTATCCATTTTACCATTGTCTATATTGATGATGTCCTCGTTTTTAGTGACTCCCTCGAACAACACTTTAAACATCTTTCTCTTTTTCATGAAATTATCACGAAAAATGGGCTAAGAGTGAATGCTTCTAAAGTAACTCATAAAACTCTCTTAGATAACCAAGGTCAACCTATGACACAACAAGAAGTATTGCTAGAATGTCTAAATACTTTTATGTTCACTTTAACCCAACATTTTGTAGGAAATCCTCAACAATTAGCTGATTGCAGTTCTGAAATCTTTACTAATTTAATATGCCCGAAATTACATGATTTTAGATGGCGTAAAGATATGTTTTTATAAAAAGTAATGCTTAGACCAAATTATCATCATGTCTTTTGGAAAGAAAGATTTATTTCTAGTTTACCTCCCTTATTTGCTAAAAATGTTAGACAAAAACTTAAAGTGGATTGGGGAAATGCTATACCCTATGAAACCCTCTCTTATGGTATATTAATCAGGTATGTGAACCAAGTAGGAGCAAACCTTTGTACTGATTTAAAAGTCAAGGCTCAAATGGAACATTATCATAAAATTTCTAAAAAAGAATTAGGGGATTTTTGTGAAATATTGAGGTATACACCTATAAAACCTCCTTCTAAAAAATAAAAGAAAAGATTTAAATCTAAATGAAAAACTTCTAGTAACTATTCTACACACAAAACCTCCAAATCCTCCTATGGTTTTAAGCGTAAAAAATGCACAAAAGAAGAAAAAGATAAATATCATATTAAATGCTATTTTTGTGAAAAAAGTGGTCATAAAGTTGATGAATGCAAAAAAATAATAATAATAAAAAAAATAAAAAAGATTGAAAATAAAAAAGAAAGTAAATGAACTCTCTTTAGATAAAGATACCTTAGATCAAACACATGCTATCCTTAATGAATTTGACTTTATTAGAAGTGAATCAAAATATAATTTAGAAAAAACTTTGAAATTTAAGAAAATTCCACCAATAGTGAATTTTTAAGTGATACTTCGTCCTGTGGTTGTTCTGATATTTGTACTTGTACAATAAGGAAATTAATATGATTAGTTCAAACAAAATTAATGTCATTACCAAAGCCAATAAGGAATTATTTTTTGAACTCTTAGATCATATTCAAGATGAAACAGTTAAAAGAAAGTATTTACATAAGGAAAAAGAAATGATCTTAAATCGTAAACAACAAGTAGAACCTTATGATCTTAAAGAAGTATTTAATTGATTCAAAAGAAAAGTTAAATCCCTATAGAAGGGCATGTGGTTACTGCCTCTCCATTTAAAATAGAGAATTTAGATAGATAATGTGATGTAACTAATAAAGATTTAAATAAAGTTATTCAACAAAATAATTATACAAATCAAATGCTTACGACATGATTTTTCCTTTTCCAAAAGGTAGTAGGTATCTCAGAACAAATATAGCTTTCAATCTCTTTTCATACGAATTCTACCTTATCTTAAACCTCACGTGATTCCAGCTATTTTCGAATTCTTTTATATTTAACATCTTATTTTAAAAATTTGACTTGATTCTGTCAGAGAATTATCTTGCTCTTTAAAGTATTGATATTTTTACTTTGTTCACTTAATAATAAAGGAAAAGTCACTCGGATGGATCTTATGTTAATGTGGAAACCATGTTGATCTACTTCAAAAGGATATATCTAAGTTAAAAGGGTGTTCCTAATATGATTTCTTCATTTAAATCCTGGATAAGAATAAAAAAAATTAACAAAGCAAAATTGATTATTCAAATATGACCATTAGCGTGTTTATAGGTAATTTGGAATTGATTGCCTAATACTTAATACAATTTTGTAGCCGTTTTCTCATAATATTTGGTAGGGATTAAACCTTCTTAAATACAATTTTGATATGTACCAGAATCTAATAAAGCTGCTGTTTTGATAACAAAATCTTTAAAACTATCTTAGATAACCAAGGTCAACCTATGACATAACAAGAAGTAGTGCCAATTGTCTAAATACTTTTATGTTCACTTTAACCCAATATTTTGTAGGAAATCCTCAACAATTTGTTGATCACAATTCTAAAATCCTTACTAATTTAACACACGCGAAATTACATAATTTTAGAAGGTATAAAGATATTTTTTTACAAAAAGTAATGCTTCGACTAGATTGTCATCATGCCTTTTGGAAAGAAAGATTTATTTCTGCTTTACCTCCATTATTTTACTAATTAGACAAAAACTTAAAGTAGATTAGGGAAATGTTGTACCTTATGAAACCTTCTCTTGTGGTATATTAATCAGTTATGTAAACCAAGTAGGAGCAAACCTTTGTACTGATTTAAAACTCAAGGCTCAAATGGAACATTATCATAAAAATTCTAATAAAGAATTAGGGAATTTTTTAAAAATATTTGGGTATACACCTATAAAACTTCTTTCTAAAGAACTAAAGAAATGATTTAAATCTAAACAAAAAAATTCTACTAAATATTCTAGAGACAAAACCTCCAAATCCTCCTACGCTTTTAAGCGTAAAAATGCACAAAAGAAGAAAAAGATAAAGATTGTATTAAATGCTATTTTTGTGGAAAAAGAGGTTATAAAGCTGATGAATGCAAACAAAGATTGAAAATGAAAAATGAAAAAGAAAGTAAATGAACTCTTTTTAGATAAAGAAACTTTAGATCAAATACATGCTATCATTGATGAATTTAACTTTACATGAAGTGACTTAGAACATAATTTAGAAGAAATCTTTGAAATTCAAGAAAATTCCACCAATAGTGAATTTCTAAGTAATACTGCGTCCTGTGGTTGTATTGGTACTTATACTTGCATAATAGGAGAAATTAATATGATTAGTTCAAACAAAATTAATGTCATTACTAAACCCAATAAGGAATTATTTTTTAAACTCTTAGATCATATTCAAGATAAAACAGTTGAAAGAGAATATTTACTTAAGGTAAAAGAAATGATCTTAAATCCTAAACAACAAGTAGAACCTTATGATCATAAATTTCTTCTTCATATTTGTAACAATCAATCTTGCTTTGTCAATTCTTTAATTCTAATTATAGATTTAAATGAAGGAATTATATTAGGAACTCCCTTTTTAACTTAGATATATCCTTTTGAAGTTGATTTACATGGAGTCCATACTAACATAGGATCCATACGAGTGACTTTTCCTTTTCTGTTAAGTCCACAAAGTAAAGATATCAATACTTAAAAAAGAAAGATAATTCTTCGACAAAATCAAATTAAATTTTTAAAAGAATATGTTAAATATAAAAGAATCCAAGAATAGCTAGAATCACGTGAAGTTAAGGATAAGGTAGAATCTGTACGAAAAGAGATTGAAAGCCATATCTATTCTGAGATACCTATGCCTTTTGGAATAGGAAAAAAGCATGTCATAAGCCTACCCTATATAGACAACTTTAATAAAGCATGATAGCTACTAAAGCAAAACCTATTCAAATGAATCAAGAACTCCTTGAATATTGTAAACAATAAATCTCAGGGTTACTACGTAAAGGAATCACTCTTGAATCTAGATCTGCCTAGGCTTGTTCATTCTTTTATGTCAATAATAATGCGGAAAAAGAACGTGTTGCTCCTTGATTAGTCATTAACTATAAATCCTCAAATAAAGTTTTAAAATGGATAAGATACCTAATTCCCAACAAAAGAGATTTGTTAAAACGAACTTACAAAGCAATTATCTATAGTAAATTTGATATGAAATCAGGCTTTTAGCAAATCCAAATCAAAGAATAAGATAGCTATAAAATTGCTTTTAATGTCCCTTTTGGTTAATACGAATGGAATGTTATGCTTTTTGTGTTGACTACTAGATGCTGAATACAATTTTGTAGCTGTTTTCTCATAATAATTGGTAGGGAATAAACCTTCTTGAATATAATTTTGATCTGCACCAGATTCTAATAAAGCTGCTGTTTTGATAACAATATCTTGTATTTTAAGAATAACAGGAGTATACCATTTTTTAAAAGTAGTTCTTGAAATTGCAGAAATATATTCTTCTATTTGAGTATCTTCGATTGACTGATTAGTATCAAGAATTGTATCATCTAATAGTGGTTTTTCCATTTCCATATGTAAAAGATTAACATTAATATTATTAATATCTGTGATTCTTTGTTCATTTTTGTCCTTTCAAATGTTTAATTTCTTGTTTTAGGCTATTAATTTCGGTATATAAATCATATAAAGAAATTGCTACTTCTTCTTTATCTTTCCTTTCGAATCGATTAAATACTTCTTTATGATCATAAGGTTCTATTTGTTGTTTGGGTTTTAAGATCATTTCTTTTACCTTAAGTCAATACTCTTTTTTAACTATTTTATCTTGAACATGATCTAAGAGATCAAAAAATAATTCCTTATTGGCTTTAGTAATGAAATTAGTTTTGTTTGAACTAATCATATTAATTTCTCCTATTTCACAGGTACAAATACCAGTACAACCATAGGACGAGGTATCACTTAAAGATTCACTATCAGTGGAATTTTCTAGAATTTCAAAGATTTCTTCTAAATTATGTTTTGACTCACTTCCTATAAAGTCAGATTCATTAAGAATAGCATGTATTTAATCTTAGGTTTCTTTATCTAAAGAGAGTTCATTTACTTACTTTTTTTTTTAAATCTTTATTTGCATTCATAAACTTTATGACCTATTTTTCCATAAAAATAGCATTTAACGTGATATTTATCCTTTTCTTCTTTTGTTCATTTTTACGCTTAAAAGTGTAGGAGATTGATAGGGGAAAAAATTCATCAATATTTTTCTAGTTATTTGAGAATGTTTTGCAATGAATTTGTTGCAATAACTAGTCATATTCCTTCATATTTGATATTTTACTATTGAAAAGGTATTTTGGACTTTTATTGAAGAAAATGATGAAAAAACGTCAAACCGATGCCGTTAGAGCACGGCCAGCGCCGGCCGTGACCCACAGAGCTTGAGCCAGTGTCGGCCCTGATTTGGAACAAACAGGGGATTTTCAAAGAAAAAACAGAGCACGACTGGGCTAACTAGAGCACGGCCGGCACCAGCTCTGCTTTGCCCAGTGTCGTTAGAGCACTAGCCAGCATCGGTCATGACCCACAGAGCTTGAGCCGGTGCCGGCCCCGTTTGGAACAAACAGGGGATTTTCAAAGAAAAAACAGAGCACGATTGGGCCAACCAGAGCACGGCTGGCGCCAGCTCGGCTCTGCCCAATGTCGGCGAGCTTTTCCAAATACGCACGCGAAATTGTTAATTTCCCAAGAGTTTTGGTATTTTTCAATCTTTACTCGGCCCAGAACTCTTAGGGAAAGAATTTTGACCTCTTAGAAGCCTATTTAAACAAGAAAAATACAAGATAAATATATGAATCCAATGATCAAAGTGCCGATCACTCAAAAAAAAAAAAAAAAAAAGGTGGAGGTTCATCATTCAAGGGGCATTGTTCAAAGGAGGTTTTCAAGAGAAGAAGAAGGGCTTGTCTATGAGTTCTATCTTTTATCCTTTGTTTACTTTTCTAGAACAATGATGTGCTTAATATTTTGATTGTAATTTGATATTATTTTGGAGATTATGATTTTGAATTAGTTGGGATTTTTGATCAATCTATTATTATCTTTGGTATTTGATTACTTGTTATCTTGGGTTATTGGTGCGTTTTCTTTTCATTGACTTGAGAAGCAATGTTAGGAGCTCATTGCATTGATTTCACTTTTGTTAGATCTTAATGGACTTGAGAAACAACATTAAGATTAAAGAACTAAAGTAATCAAAGATTGGTTGATTTCACCTAGTGCATAGGGTTATTAACTAATTTTATATTTATTGCCACATAGAGTTTATGGGTAATTATTGAAGGAAGAATTTAATGCATCTTCGGGATATTTTAGTGTGATTGGGAAATCTAGTAATTTAATCAAGGGATATTGATTTCATGGATTGGGAAAGAAGTGGAATCTACATAAATGAGTTCATGACTTGGGAAATGATTGAATTTTACTTAAGTTCCTTCATGATGCCAAGATGACAATTGATTGTGATGAATGCTAAGTGATTCAATATTATGTTTTCAAGATAGTAGTCTAGCTACATGAAATTGCATTCTTGAGTTATATATGTATATTTTACATATTTTTTCATTTTAATATTTTGTCACTTCATTGGGTCAGTTAAACAATGAATGAAAGGTGATTAGTGTGTACTTGTTTCTTTGAGGATCGATACTCATTAATTCCCTTTACTATGCTTGTGATGAGTATACTTACTCATATGTATAATTTAGATTAATATTTTAACTAAAGCTTAGCTAAGGGATGGATTTAAATTTAATGATTTTTATACACCCAAAATATACGCATCAAGTTTTTGGCACCATTGTCAGGGAATACTATAATGAAAGATTGAGTTTTGTTGATTTAACTATGTTTATATGTTTATATGTCTATATGTAAATATACGAATATGTCTAGATGTTCCTTGTATGAATAGGTGTCATATTTTGTCATTTGTATAATTGTACTTTAATTTCCTAACTTCACTACATATTGTAATTTTCCTAACTTAATTTGTAATGTACTATAATTGATAAACTTGTAAATTCTATAATCTCACTATCTTCTTTTCTCTATCAATCTAGCCTTTAGTGTATGACCTAATGATCTAAAGAAGACATAGTAGATTTTGATTCTAAGATCGAGAGGACCCTCACAAAAATTCGAAAAGTGGTTAGCAAAAGAGTAAGAGATGACATAGAGGTTAACCAACCGAACAATGGTGGTAATGGTGGTAATAATAGGAGAACTATGGATGATTTTGTGAATCTTGCAATCTTGAGTACATGCTCGAGTATTATGAGACATAGGATAGAAGCTAATAACTATAAAACAAAGCCTAATATTATCCAAATAATTCAAAACGTGGTATAATTTGACGGGCTACTAGAGGAAGATCCTAATGCCCACCTTGTGAGTAGAAATCTGTAACACATTTAAGATGAATGCAGTTTCTAAAGATGCTATCAAACTAAGAAAATTTTCCTTTTTTTTAGGAGATAGAGATAAATCCTGGTTAAAGTCTTTGCCAGTCGGATCCATTACTACTTGAAATGTTTTGGTTGAAAAATGTTTGGCAAAATATTTTGCCCCAACTTGAATATCTAAGCTTAGGACCGATATTTTCGCCTTCCAATAGTTAGAATCTGAAAATCTCTATGAGTGTTGGGAGAAGTTCAAGGAGATACTAATAGGGGCAAAAATCATTACTATTTTCCTAGTTATTTGATGTTAAATTGAGATACTTTTGATTTAAAAACTAGGCATATTCCTTCCTATTTAACATTTTACTTGTAGAAAGTATTTTTGACAAATTTGTGTAGATTTAAGTGAATTTCAAATAAATAGTGGACAAATTCTAGAAAAAACCTGGCGCCAGGTCCAGTTAAGGCACCAGGTGCCAGATCCATTCTGGCCGAATAAGGAAAATAGTTTTAGGAGGAAAAATAGAACACACCTGACATCAAGTCCACTTCGGAGAGTAAAATCCTATGTACGAATTTAGTAAATTTCCAAAGATTTTGGTATTTTTCGAATCCTACTCAGCTAAGACTTCTCAAGCAACGAATTTGGTATCAACGAAGCTTATAAAACCAAGAGAAGACACAAGAGATTGATGGTGAATTCAAAGAGCAAATCCAAAAATCACTCATTGGATGAGGAATCCACCAAATCAAGGAGGGTTGTTCAAGAGAGTTTTCAAAGGGGAAGAAGAAGGCTTGTCTATGAGTGCTTTCTTTTACCTTTGTTTTTTCTTTTTCTTAAACGATTATGTACTTAATATTTTCATTATAATTTGACATTGTTTTGGTATTCATGATTTATTGAGTAATTTAGTCTTTTGATCAATTGATTACTGTTCTTGCTATTTGATTACTTATTTTTCTTATGGAGTTGGTTGATTGATTTTTGTTATTAACTTGCTTGAAAAAGAGATTTGTAATAACTTCAATTAATTGATTTGTTATCTCCTAAATTGCTTAAAAAATGGGTTAATTGTCTAGAACTTAGGTAATCAAATGTTAGTTAATGATTGCTAGAATATGGATTCATTGACTAGTATCATTTTTTAAGTCACCTAGAATATAGGGGTTTATATGAGGATTAATTTTAATACATCTTTTGGATAAATTGATTGAGACAGAATATGTTCACTAATTTAACTAGAAGGTAGTGATTCCATGGATTGCAAATGAAGTAGGTCTATTTTAAATTTTTCATGAGACTAAGATAATAATTGATTGTGATATTAGCTAAGTAACTTATTATCTTGTTTTTAAAAGCTTTTGTCTAAATTCCATATTTTCACATCCTTAAGCAGTATATATTTCTTTATTTTTCTTTTTTTTATTTTCTCACTTTGTTTGATTGATTAAACAATGAATGAAAAATAATTAGTATGTACTTGTTTCTTTGAGGATCGATATTCATTAATTTCCTATACTATCCTTGCGATGAGTATACTTGCTCGTATGTGTATTTTGGAATTAATATTTTATTTAAAACTTGACTAATGAATATATTTAAATTTGATGATTTTTACACACCCAAAATTTAGGTACCAAGTTTTTGGCACTGTTACCGGGGAATAATATCATGAAAGCTAGAATTTCATTGATTTAACCATATTTATATGTTTATATGTCTAGATGTCTATATGTAAATATGTATATATCACTACTAGAAAAAAAGTGATTTACCAACTGACAAAATCGGCCGGTAATTAGCTAAATTTGGTTGGTAATCATGATTTACCAACCGAATGGTGTAGCATGCAAAAACCTTAGCTTGTAAATTTTCCAACCGAAATTTTTTAGAGTCGGTTGGTAATTACTAACTGCATTTCGGTTGGTACTATAAAATCGTTGGTTGAAAATTTGGTATTAAGTGTGGCGTTTGAGTTTACTATTTCAGTTGGTAATTACCAACCGAAATTCGATTGGTAATGTAAAATTTTTGGTTGGAAATTTGGCATATGAGTTGACTCTTTCGGTTGGTAATTACCAACAAACATTTATGTTACCAACCGATTGTTGCAGTTGGTAATTATCAACCAAAAATGTAGTTTGTAAATTTATAATTTTTTGCTGGTAAATTTGTATTGAATATAAGATTGTAATTTACTAATTTACTAATTGAGACATGTTACTATCAATCGATAAATGTGTAGGTAATTACCAATTAACTTTTGATTGGTAATTTTTTTGTTTAGTTGGTAGTTTTATTTAATTACCAACTGAACATTCAGTTGGTAATTTTTCAACTATTTTAATTATTTAAAATCGATTGGTAATTTTTTGTTGGTGAATTACTAACTAAGTTGTTCAATTGCTAATTTTTTTTCCCATTGGTAGTTTTCTTTCTTTACCAATCAAATATTCAATTGGTAATTTTCTAACTATTTTAGTGATTTAAAATCTGTTGGTAAATTTTTGTTGGTAAATTTCCAACTAAGTTTTTTGTTGGTAGATAGTTGGTTTGAAAATTACTAACTGCTATTTAATATATTTCCAATCGAATTATTTTCAATTAACAATTGACATACCAACCGAATTCTATTCAATTACCAACTGATTGTTCAGTTGGTAATTTTTCTTTAATTTGGCAGAATTCTAGTTCATTTGAACATATAACCCAACACCTACATTTGACAAATTCATAAAATAATAAAGCCAAAACACATCCACAAACCCAACATAAACATCATCAAATCCAACACAAACATCATCCTTCCACAAACATAAACATCATCCTTCCACAAATTCAAAGCAAATATAATTCCCTTACAAAATACCACAAATCCTAACCAAACATCATCTTTAATTAAACATAAAAGATTATCATAATATGAAAGTGAGATGAACTGCAGGTCCATGGTTTAACAACAGCGAAGGAATATTAATACAATTAAGAAACATAGTGAAGGAATATTAATTTTCTGGTTGATTTGATCCACTTAAGTCCTTAACTTTCTGTGTTAGCAAAGAAACCTCCGCTGTCAACTGCTCATTTTCCTCAACATTTCTTGATTCTGTGTATCAACAACCTTTTGCACCAACTTATTTATAGCATTTTGAAAGTCAGTTGTCTCCACAAAATGCGAAGGAAGTGCTGATGAAATGGATGAAGAAGACGATGACATGTGTGAAGTAGATTTCTATAGATAACTGGAGCTTAGAGATCCCATGCCATAAACCGTATTCCCTTTCTTAGGATGGCCTACAACTCGTAACCAAATATCAGCCTTGTTTATTGGTGGAGGCTACTCCACTTCTTGAATCTGTGTGTCAACAGCCTTTTGCACCAACTCATTTATAGCATTTTGAAAGTCAGTTGTCTCCACAAAATGCAAATGAAGTGCTGATGAAATGGATGAAGAAGACGATGACATGTGTGAAGTAGATTTCTATAGACAACTGGAGCTTAGGGATCCCATGCCCTAAACCGCATTCCCTTTCTTAGGATGGCCTACAACTCGCAACCAAATATCAGCCTTGTTTATTGGTGGAGGCTACTCCCCTTCAACTGTCTGGCTAGCAAGTGATGCCATCTCTTTCTTCAATTCTTCTTGGTAGTGACGCTAACACATAAACAAATGTAGAAATATCAAAATAAACAATGGATAAGAATTTTAGAATAAACACCATGAAAATCTCAACTATATTAGTGATTGTGAAGTTTAAAACAAAGAACATCCATCAGAATTAGAATTATCTAGTTGTAACAAAAAAAGTCAAAAAGTATCACCATCATTTGAATATTTTTCCATATTTTCAATTAGAAAAGTTTATTTGACTTGGTCCACAATGCACCCCCCAACCCCCTCTTTCATAGTTAATGCATAACAAACACATTTTAACCAAACTCCCTCCCCCACCCCCCCTCTCTTTATTTGATATGGTCCACAATGCACCTGCCCCCCTACCCCTCCCTTTCATATTTCATGCATAACAAATACATTTTAACAAAACTCCCACAAAATGGCTATACATATGGAAACCAATAAATAGGCATGTCAAAGTCTTCCACTTTGGATGAGAAAAATGGAAGTGGTAAAGTTGTCTTCACTTGAGCTAAATATAATGGATATAGTAGTATTGGAATAAAAAAATAATAAAGACCATTATTAACTTTTAAGACTTACATATCTTTCCTTGGACCGCTTGTTAACAAAGACAAGTTCTGGGCCTCCAAGCTCCACGTCTTCACCCTCCAACATTCGGCATTCTTTCTTAAGCACTTGCTCAACTTCATCTTCAGTGTTTGTTGTGTGTGTGAAGACATATATTTCAGAGTGTGAGTAGTCCCTATGATATTTCCCCTCCTATAGTTGGTTTAATCATAAAATAGTATTAAAACACGTTAGATATATAGATATTAATTCTAAGTATTTTTAAAACAAGTTATTTTCATAAATTTGAATTGAAGTACTAAAAATAAGAAAAGTTTTTAGTTGTCTCTTGTGCATTGTCATTGGTATGGAACTGCCAGCGTGACGTGAGCCTCCTAAACTTCCACAATCACTATTTTTATTTGCCTTCATTATCTCTGAAATCTTATTAAATTTGTCACCATCCCAAATTGCTCGCAGCTTGTTATAGTCTTCATCCTTCATAAAGTCATGTGAGACTTTCCCTTTACGAATTTGGTCCATCAAATAAGTGTAGATCTTAAGGCCTTTCTTGTCCCATTTTGATCTAATGAGTCCATTATACATCCTATCCCACTGGAACTATTTCTGCATATTAGCCATAAGAATTGTCAAAACATTATATAGATGATTAATATATAACACTTAAAATAAAAGCAAAAAAAGAAACAATTATCGTCCACTCGGCAAACCAAACATCCTTAATTGTGTTTGGGACCTTTGACCAAGATTCATATGGTCCAGGAAATATTGATTGTATGATTAGTCGAATGGAATGTGTAGGCTTTTTACCTGGCAACCTCTTAGCTTTATCTTCTTCACAAAGGATTCTACAATACAAGAAAAAATTAACAAAAACAACCCTTAGGTTATATAGAAAAATGGCAGATTCTTTTATTAAAAAAAAAAAAAATCAGTTTCATCTTTGCTTCCTATGCTCAATGATTGCAGTAGTACTATTTTCTTTTAGGTAATAGTAGTGATTATTCTAAATTTGGAAGTGATCCAAAAATTGAAATTAAAGACACAGAAATTGAAGAACTTGAATTAAATTCTATAATAATTCATTTCATTTCACCAAAAAAAAAAAAAATGAAGGCTTTCAACAAGAAATGAAGGCTTTTGTTTGTGTTCTTCTGATTTTTGTTGTCAGGTTCATAATATATGTAAACACACCAAATAAACAGCTATAAATCTGCCTAGCATGCATTCAGTAACATATAACCAGCTTAAGTTCTCATTTTCACATCTCCTGAACACAACATGTTTCAGCCCTCTTTCCTGCATTTTCTTCATAGGAATACATACCAAAAGAGAGCTAAAAACATCTAAAATAAACTCTAAACAATTAGTTCAGTGAACAACAACAAACAGCCAGCAACCACAAAATTGTCTTATGAACTTCAGCTTTGTTTTTGCAAGTTTCTCCAACAAAAATGCTTCAACCAATCATAACTCCAGCAAAGTAGGCGAGCAATCACAACTCCAGCAAATTTTGTTTGATTCAATTACTGCTTAGATATGTGTGATTGAATCATCTTTTAAATTCAGCTTTAAAAAAAAATGCTAAAACAAGCCATAAAATGAAACATGGCAAAATAACATTTTTTTCATGAACGGCGTTAGTTCACTGTGGTTTCAAAAAGAGTAAGCAATGGAGAACCTTATGAACATGAATATAAAGGAATAACAACAAAAAATGATAATGTAACAAATTTAGGTAAATCTGATAATGTGTGCGCTCAACCTTGCACTGGAAAAGAAAACACTTGAGCAGAAGAAGAATGTGTTTCTTACTTCAATTCCTTTTTCAGTCTTTTTCTTCTTTTCTTAGGAAGGGAAGATCTAGCACAACAGATGGAACAATAGTGAAAAAATTGAAGTGAAAACAATAGTGAAAAAACTGAAGTGAATAAGCTAGATCTACTAAACACCAACTAGTCAAGGTATAAGCATGCAATGATAATATTAGCGACTTTCAGGTATAATTAGAATACTATCCTAATGCAAAGTGGGGAAAGGTTCCTATACAGAAACTCAAGGGGAAGAGCTACACCAACCAACCCTCTCATTGTGATGACATGATTTGGGCCGACTATACATAGAGCAGGGACTCAATCACAGGAAATTAAACGTGAAGTAAAGACTTATTAACCTTCCCAGTAATAGTTATGCTTGGTGCTGAAGTTTCTACTTCCATAAAAATTATGAGTGCATTAACCCCATTGTACTTTCTTGTTTTCATCTTGAACTAGAGCCAAGTTCCTTCAACTTCTGCAATAAGGTTAGCTAAGCCGATGATATTTATTAGCTTTCTTTATCTGGTCTACAAGAAAATTTGAAATCCTAGATTCACTATACTAGATTGAACAGTAAAACCCCAACTATAGAACTGGAAATCTAGTTGTGTATTTGGATATATAGTGGGTTGCGAAAACCTTTCCCATACAAGAAACCAAAGTATTCTACTTCCAATTTTCATTATCCTGGCCTTTCCAGATGGCTTGTACTTATTCTGATTAGACAACGGAGCAATTGGTTTATAGAAGTTTATTAATGTTTTCATGATGCCCTGTATATCCCTGCATCATATAGTTTATTAAAGTGTTTTATGCAGTCGTTCAATGCCCCCATCTTGTCTACACTTCGTGGATATTACCTGAACTTAATACACAATCTCTCCCTGTTTCAAAGGAGAAGCAGCCACCTTTCGGCTTACATACTGAGTGTTTTTCTCACCCTTAAAATCATGCAAAGGAAGTTTCTTTCCATTCAATAGTAATAGAATTAGGAGAAACAAAGACAAAAGGAACTATTTCTGCATATTAGCCATAAGAATTGTCAAAACATTATATAGATTATTAATATATAACACTTAAAATAAAAGCAAAAAAAGAAACAATTATCGTCCACTCGGCAAACCAAACATCCTTAATTGTGTTTGGGACCTTTGACCAAGATTCATATGGTCCAGGAAATATTGATTGTATGATTAGTCGAATGGAATGTGTAGGCTTTTTACCTGGCAACCTCTTAGCTTTATCTTCTTCACAAAGGATTCTACAATACAAGAAAAAATTAACAAAAACAACCCTTAGGTTATATAGAAAAATGGCAGATTCTTTTATTAAAAAAAAAAAAATCAGTTTCATCTTTGCTTCCTATGCTCAATGATTGCAGTAGTACTATTTTCTTTTAGGTAATAGTAGTGATTATTCTAAATTTGGAAGTGATCCAAAAATTGAAATTAAAGACACAGAAATTGAAGAACTTGAATTAAATTCTATAATAATTCATTTCATTTCACCAAAAAAAAAAAAAATGAAGGCTTTCAACAAGAAATGAAGGCTTTTGTTTGTGTTCTTCTGATTTTTGTTGTCAGGTTCATAATATATGTAAACACACCAAATAAACAGCTATAAATCTGCCTAGCATGCATTCAGTAACATATAACCAGCTTAAGTTCTCATTTTCACATCTCCTGAACACAACATGTTTCAGCCCTCTTTCCTGCATTTTCTTCATAGGAATACATACCAAAAGAGAGCTAAAAACATCTAAAATAAACTCTAAACAATTAGTTCAGTGAACAACAACAAACAGCCAGCAACCACAAAATTGTCTTATGAACTTCAGCTTTGTTTTTGCAAGTTTCTCCAACAAAAATGCTTCAACCAATCATAACTCCAGCAAAGTAGGCGAGCAATCACAACTCCAGCAAATTTTGTTTGATTCAATTACTGCTTAGATATGTGTGATTGAATCATCTTTTAAATTCAGCTTTAAAAAAAAAATGCTAAAACAAGCCATAAAATGAAACATGGCAAAACAACATTTTTTTCATGAACGGCGTTAGTTCACTGTGGTTTCAAAAAGAGTAAGCAATGGAGAGCCTTATGAACATGAATATAAAGGAATAACAACAAAAAATGATAATGTAACAAATTTAGGTAAATCTGATAATGTGTGCGCTCAACCTTGCACTGGAAAAGAAAACACTTGAGCAGAAGAAGAATGTGTTTCTTACTTCAATTCCTTTTTCAGTCTTTTTCTTCTTTTCTTAGGAAGGGAAGATCTAGCACAACAGATGGAACAATAGTGAAAAAATTGAAGTGAAAACAATAGTGAAAAAACTGAAGTGAATAAGCTAGATCTACTAAACACCAACTAGTCAAGGTATAAGCATGCAATGATAATATTAGCGACTTTCAGGTATAATTAGAATACTATCCTAATGCAAAGTGGGGAAAGGTTCCTATACAGAAACTCAAGGGGAAGAGCTACACCAACCAACCCTCTCATTGTGATGACATGATTTGGGCCAGCTATACATAGAGCAGGGACTCAATCACAGGAAATTAAACGTGAAGTAAAGACTTATTAACCTTCCCAGTAATAGTTATGCTTGGTGCTGAAGTTTCTACTTCCATAAAAATTATGAGTGCATTAACCCCATTGTACTTTCTTGTTTTCATCTTGAACTAGAGCCAAGTTCCTTCAACTTCTGCAATAAGGTTAGCTAAGCCGATGATATTTATTAGCTTTCTTTATCTGGTCTACAAGAAAATTTGAAATCCTAGATTCACTATACTAGATTGAACAGTAAAACCCCAACTATAGAACTGGAAATCTAGTTGTGTATTTGGATATATAGTGGGTTGCGAAAACCTTTCCCATACAAGAAACCAAAGTATTCTACTTCCAATTTTCATTATCCTGGCCTTTCCAGATGGCTTGTACTTATTCTGATTAGACAACGGAGCAATTGGTTTATAGAAGTTTATTAATGTTTTCATGATGCCCTGTATATCCCTGCATCATATAGTTTATTAAAGTGTTTTATGCGATCGTTCAATGCCCCCATCTTGTCTACACTTCGTGGATATTACCCGAACTTAATACACAATCTCTCCCTGTTTCAAAGGAGAAGCGACCACCTTTCGACTTACATACTGAGTGTTTTTCTCACCCTTAAAATCATGCAAAGGAAGTTTCTTTCCATTCAATAGTAATAGAATTAGGAGAAACAAAGACAAAAGGAACTATTTCCGCATATTAGCCATAAGAATTGTCAAAACATTATATAGATGATTAATATATAACACTTAAAATAAAAGCAAAAAAAGAAACAATTATCGTCCACTCGGCAAACCAAACATCCTTAATTGTGTTTGGGACCTTTGACCAAGATTCATATGGTCCAGGAAATATTGATTGTATGATTAGTCGAATGGAATGTGTAGGCTTTTTACCTGGCAACCTCTTAGCTTTATCTTCTTCACAAAGGCTTCTACAATACAAGAAAAAATTAACAAAAACAACCCTTAGGTTATATAGAAAAATGGCAGATTCTTTTATTAAAAAAAAAAAAATCAGTTTCATCTTTGCTTCCTATGCTCAATGATTGCAGTAGTACTGTTTTCTTTTAGGTAATAGTAGTGATTATTCTAAATTTGGAAGTGATCCAAAAATTGAAATTAAAGACACAGAAATTGAAGAACTTGAATTAAATTCTATAATAATTCATTTCATTTCACCAAAAAAAAAAAAAAATGAAGGCTTTCAACAAGAAATGAAGGCTTTTGTTTGTGTTCTTCTGATTTTTGTTGTCAGGTTCATAATATATGTAAACACACCAAATAAACAACTATAAATCCGCCTAGCATGCATTCAGTAACATATAACCAGCTTAAGTTCTCATTTTCACATCTCCTGAACACAACATGTTTCAGCCCTCTTTCCTGCATTTTCTTCATAGGAATACATACCAAAAGAGAGCTAAAAACATCTAAAATAAACTCTAAACAATTAGTTCAGTGAACAACAACAAACAGCCAGCAACCACAAAATTGTCTTATGAACTTCAGCTTTGTTTTTGCAAGTTTCTCCAACAAAAATGCTTCAACCAATCATAACTCCAGCAAAGTAGGCGAGCAATCACAACTCCAGCAAATTTTGTTTGATTCAATTACTGCTTAGATATGTGTGATTGAATCATCTTTTAAATTCAGCTTTAAAAAAAAATGCTAAAACAAGCCATAAAATGAAACATGGCAAAACAACATTTTTTTCATGAACGGCGTTAGTTCACTGTGGTTTCAAAAAGAGTAAGCAATGGAGAACCTTATGAACATGAATATAAAGGAATAACAACAAAAAATGATAATGTAACAAATTTAGGTAAATCTGATAATGTGTGCGCTCAACCTTGCACTGGAAAAGAAAACACTTGAGCAGAAGAAGAATGTGTTTCTTACTTCAATTCCTTTTTCAGTCTTTTTCTTCTTTTCTTAGGAAGGGAAGATCTAGCACAACAGATGGAACAATAGTGAAAAAATTGAAGTGAAAACAATAGTGAAAAAACTGAAGTGAATAAGCTAGATCTACTAAACACCAACTAGTCAAGGTATAAGCATGCAATGATAATATTAGCGACTTTCAGGTATAATTAGAATACTATCCTAATGCAAAGTGGGGAAAGGTTCCTATACAGAAACTCAAGGGGAAGAGCTACACCAACCACCCCTCTCATTGTGATGACATGATTTGGGCCAGCTATATATAGAGCAGGGACTCAATCACAGGAAATTAAACGTGAAGTAAAGACTTATTAACCTTCCCAGTAATAGTTATGCTTGGTGCTGAAGTTTCTACTTCCATAAAAATTATGAGTGCATTAACCCCATTGTACTTTCTTGTTTTCATCTTGAACTAGAGCCAAGTTCCTTCAACTTCTGCAATAAGGTTAGCTAAGCCGATGATATTTATTAGCTTTCTTTATCTGGTCTACAAGAAAATTTGAAATCCTAGATTCACTATACTAGATTGAACAAGTAAAACCCCAACTATAGAACTGGAAATCTAGTTGTGTATTTGGATATATAGTGGGTTGCGAAAACCTTTCCCATACAAGAAACCAAAGTATTCTACTTCCAATTTTCATTATCCTGGCCTTTCCAGATGGCTTGTACTTATTCTGATTAGACAACGGAGCAATTGGTTTATAGAAGTTTATTAATGTTTTCATGATGCCCTGTATATCCCTGCATCATATAGTTTATTAAAGTGTTTTATGCGATCGTTCAATGCCCCCATCTTGTCTACACTTCGTGGATATTACCCGAACTTAATACACAATCTCTCCCTGTTTCAAAGGAGAAGCAACCACCTTTCGACTTACATACTGAGTGTTTTTCTCACCCTTAAAATCATGCAAAGGAAGTTTCTTTCCATTCAATAGTAATAGAATTAGGAGAAACAAAGACAAAAGGAACTATTTCCGCATATTAGCCATAAGAATTGTCAAAACATTATATAGATGATTAATATATAACACTTAAAATAAAAGCAAAAAAAGAAACAATTATCGTCCACTCGGCAAACCAAACATCCTTAATTGTGTTTGGGACCTTTGACCAAGATTCATATGGTCCAGGAAATATTGATTGTATGATTAGTCGAATGGAATGTGTAGGCTTTTTTACCTGGCAACCTCTTAGCTTTATCTTCTTCACAAAGGCTTCTACAATACAAGAAAAAATTAACAAAAACAACCCTTAGGTTATATAGAAAAATGGCAGATTCTTTTATTAAAAAAAAAAAAATCAGTTTCATCTTTGCTTCCTATGCTCAATGATTGCGGTAGTACTATTTTCTTTTAGGTAATAGTAGTGATTATTCTAAATTTGGAAGTGATCCAAAAATTGAAATTAAAGACACAGAAATTGAAGAACTTGAATTAAATTCTATAATAATTCATTTCATTTCACCAAAAAAAAAAAATGAAGGCTTTCAACAAGAAATGAAGGCTTTTGTTTGTGTTCTTCTGATTTTTGTTGTCAGGTTCATAATATATGTAAACACACCAAATAAACAACTATAAATCCGCCTAGCATGCATTCGAGTAACATATAACCAGACTTAAGTTCTCATTTTCACATCTCCTGAACACAACATGTTTCAGCCCTCTTTCCTGCATTTTCTTCATAGGAATACATACCAAAAGAGAGCTAAAAACATCTAAAATAAACTCTAAACAATTAGTTCAGTGAACAACAACAAACAGCCAGCAACCACAAAATTGTCTTATGAACTTCAGCTTTGTTTTTGCAAGTTTCTCCAACAAAAATGCTTCAACCAATCATAACTCCAGCAAAGTAGGCGAGCAATCACAACTCCAGCAAATTTTGTTTGATTCAATTACTCGCTTAGATATGTGTGATTGAATCATCTTTTAAATTCAGCTTTAAAAAAAAATGCTAAAACAAGCCATAAAATGAAACATGGCAAAACAACATTTTTTTCATGAACGGCGTTAGTTCACTGTGGTTTCAAAAAGAGTAAGCAATGGAGAGCCTTATGAACATGAATATAAAGGAATAACAACAAAAAATGATAATGTAACAAATTTAGGTAAATCTGATAATGTGTGCGCTCAACCTTGCACTCGGAAAAGAAAACACTTGAGCGAGAAGAAGAATGTGTTTCTTACTTCAATTCCTTTTTCAGTCTTTTTCTTCTTTTCTTAGGAAGGGAAGATCTAGCACAACAGATGGAACAATAGTGAAAAAATTGAAGTGAAAACAATAGTGAAAAAACTGAAGTGAATAAGCTAGATCTACTAAACACCAACTAGTCAAGGTATAAGCATGCAATGATAATATTAGCGACTTTCAGGTATAATTAGAATACTATCCTAATGCAAAGTGGGGAAAGGTTCCTATACAGAAACTCAAGGGGAAGAGCTACACCAACCACCCCTCTCATTGTGATGACATGATTTGGGCCAGCTATATATAGAGCAGGGACTCAATCACAGGAAATTAAACGTGAAGTAAAGACTTATTAACCTTCCCAGTAATAGTTATGCTTGGTGCTGAAGTTTCTACTTCCATAAAAATTATGAGTGCATTAACCCCATTGTACTTTCTTGTTTTCATCTTGAACTAGAGCCAAGTTCCTTCAACTTCTGCAATAAGGTTAGCTAAGCCGATGATATTTATTAGCTTTCTTTATCTGGTCTACAAGAAAATTTGAAATCCTAGATTCACTATACTAGATTGAACAGTAAAACCCCAACTATAGAACTGGAAATCTAGTTGTGTATTTGGATATATAGTGGGTTGCGAAAACCTTTCCCATACAAGAAACCAAAGTATTCTACTTCCAATTTTCATTATCCTGGCCTTTCCAGATGGCTTGTACTTATTCTGATTAGACAACGGAGCAATTGGTTTATAGAAGTTTATTAATGTTTTCATGATGCCCTGTATATCCCTGCATCATATAGTTTATTAAAGTGTTTTATGCAGTCGTTCAATGCCCCCATCTTGTCTACACTTCGTGGATATTACCTGAACTTAATACACAATCTCTCCCTGTTTCAAAGGAGAAGCAGCCACCTTTCGGCTTACATACTGAGTGTTTTTCTCACCCTTAAAATCATGCAAAGGAAGTTTCTTTCCATTCAATAGTAATAGAATTAGGAGAAACAAAGACAAAAGGAACTATTTCTGCATATTAGCCATAAGAATTGTCAAAACATTATATAGATGATTAATATATAACACTTAAAATAAAAGCAAAAAAAGAAACAATTATCGTCCACTCGGCAAACCAAACATCCTTAATTGTGTTTGGGACCTTTGACCAAGATTCATATGGTCCAGGAAATATTGATTGTATGATTAGTCGAATGGAATGTGTAGGCTTTTTACCTGGCAACCTCTTAGCTTTATCTTCTTCACAAAGGATTCTACAATACAAGAAAAAATTAACAAAAACAACCCTTAGGTTATATAGAAAAATGGCAGATTCTTTTATTAAAAAAAAAAAATCAGTTTCATCTTTGCTTCCTATGCTCAATGATTGCAGTAGTACTATTTTCTTTTAGGTAATAGTAGTGATTATTCTAAATTTGGAAGTGATCCAAAAATTGAAATTAAAGACACAGAAATTGAAGAACTTGAATTAAATTCAATAATAATTCATTTCATTTCACCAAAAAAAAAATGAAGGCTTTCAACAAGAAATGAAGGCTTTTGTTTGTGTTCTTCTGATTTTTGTTGTCAGGTTCATAATATATGTAAACACACCAAATAAACAGCTATAAATCTGCCTAGCATGCATTCAGTAACATATAACCAGCTTAAGTTCTCATTTTCACATCTCCTGAACACAACATGTTTCAGCCCTCTTTCCTGCATTTTCTTCATAGGAATACATACCAAAAGAGAGCTAAAAACATCTAAAATAAACTCTAAACAATTAGTTCAGTGAACAACAACAAACAGCCAGCAACCACAAAATTGTCTTATGAACTTCAGCTTTGTTTTTGCAAGTTTCTCCAACAAAAATGCTTCAACCAATCATAACTCCAGCAAAGTAGGCGAGCAATCACAACTCCAGCAAATTTTGTTTGATTCAATTACTGCTTAGATATGTGTGATTGAATCATCTTTTAAATTCAGCTTTAAAAAAAAATGCTAAAACAAGCCATAAAATGAAACATGGCAAAACAACATTTTTTTCATGAACGGCGTTAGTTCACTGTGGTTTCAAAAAGAGTAAGCAATGGAGAACCTTATGAACATGAATATAAAGGAATAACAACAAAAAATGATAATGTAACAAATTTAGGTAAATCTGATAATGTGTGCGCTCAACCTTGCACTCGGAAAAGAAAACACTTGAGCGAGAAGAAGAATGTGTTTCTTACTTCAATTCCTTTTTCAGTCTTTTTCTTCTTTTCTTAGGAAGGGAAGATCTAGCACAACGAGATGGAACAATAGTGAAAAAATTGAAGTGAAAACAATAGTGAAAAAACTGAAGTGAATAAGCTAGATCTACTAAACACCAACTAGTCAAGGTATAAGCATGCAATGATAATATTAGCGACTTTCAGGTATAATTAGAATACTATCCTAATGCAAAGTGGGGAAAGGTTCCTATACAGAAACTCAAGGGGAAGAGCTACACCAACCACCCCTCTCATTGTGATGACATGATTTGGGCCAGCTATATATAGAGCGGGGACTCAATCACGAGAAATTAAACGTGAAGTAAAGACTTATTAACCTTCCCAAGTAATAGTTATGCTTGGTGTCTGAAGTTTCTACTTCCATAAAAATTATGAGTGCATTAACCCCATTGTACTTTCTTGTTTTCATCTTGAACTAGAGCCAAGTTCCTTCAACTTCTGCAATAAGGTTAGCTAAGCCGATGATATTTATTAGCTTTCTTTATCTGGTCTACAAGAAAATTTGAAATCCTAGATTCACTATACTAGATTGAACAGTAAAACCCCAACTATAGAACTGGAAATCTAGTTGTGTATTTGGATATATAGTGGGTTGCGAAAACCTTTCCCATACAAGAAACCAAAGTATTCTACTTCCAATTTTCATTATCCTGGCCTTTCCAGATGGCTTGTACTTATTCTGATTAGACAACGGAGCAATTGGTTTATAGAAGTTTATTAATGTTTTCATGATGCCTTGTATATCCCTGCATCATATAGTTTATTATAGTGTTTTATGCAGTCGTTCAATGCCCCCATCTTGTCTACACTTCGTGGATATTACCTGAACTTAATACACAATCTCTCCCTGTTTCAAAAGAGAAGCAGCCACCTTTCGGCTTACATACTGAATGTTTTTCTCACCCTTAAAATCATGCAAAGGAAGTTTCTTTCCATTCAATAGTAATAGAATTAGGAGAAACAAAGACAAAAGGTAAAGACTTATGGTACAGTTATTGAGCTTAATCACTTTTGAAGCCTAGTGCTGTAACTAAACGGTCTAAACTATTTTATGAATGAAAGCAATAGCAGCTGTTGAAAAGATCAAAGAAAACAAGAAAAAAAAGATGGCATTACAACCACAGCTTCACAAAAGATGGACCTGTGATCAAACAAAGAAAGCTGCAATATATTCCAATCCCCTTTCCTATAATCAGAAGGATTTTTTCTATCAAAAGTGTAGAGTTCATTGAGCTTTCCTTGTGGGTACCATCTCATCTCCAAGCATAAAGTGTTCTCACATGGTGGTGAATACTAAGACCAAAACAAGTTTCAGCTCTAAAAAATGTTTAAAATGTCTCTCCAGTTATATTATTTTGTTAAATATTTATATTTAAAATAAAATTGGACAATACATTAGCAAGGGAGATACTATACCCAGTTCCAAAACCTACAAGAGAAAAAGAAATTAGGCTTAAAGCGAGCTTTTTATAACAGGTGGTAAACATGGATCCAGATGATATTTGGACAATCTACAGCAATATACATAGATGTCAATTCCTTTTGTGATACCAAATTGTGAACAACATTCTAATTCGAAAGTGACTGGACCAATCAGACCCAACACCACAAAAGATCCCTTCTATTTTTCTGCCATAGGAGATCACTGGATCATAACAATCAAGTCCTGATGGACATTAGTTTTTCTTTTCAGACATGCAACCCTTTATCCTAGGCAACTGCATCACCACTTAAATTGGTGACTTTGGTGACCAAGTTCAACCAATTTTCAATTCCTAAACAAACACATAACTAGGCTTCAAGAAGTAAAAATTGACAACTAAATCATCAGCAGTGTTGTCTAGAAAATTGGTAATCAGATGAAATACTAAAATGCAAACCTGAACCACTTAAAGGAAACTAAAGAACAATTCAAGTGTACAGGGATGACAAAGACAGAGCCAAGCCATTTCTTTTTTACTTAAAATGTATCCTTTGGGCACTTTCAAATGTCAAACAGAAAAATCAATTAATTCTCTTGTGCTTTTTCTAGATAAAATAAAATTCCCTTTGGTGTTTTGGGAAGTGAACACTTCCTGCAATGGCATAACACTGGAGTATTTGGCAGCGAAACCGTACTCCAACTCGGTCACACCAACAAGGTTTTACTATATATAATATAGAGTAAGGCAAGACAACATAGCACTCAAGAAACAATAGCCTTATGGTTGCATAAAAAAGAGAAAGAAGGCAGGGGGGGGGGGGGGAACAAAGACAAAAAGAGAAAGGAAGAAAAAGACATTAACGGCTTCTCCAAAAAAAGGAGGAAAATGGTGTGGTAGAGGAAATCAAATATTTAGCACCAGTTTTTGGGGAATTTTACTTGAAATAGTCTAAAAATCATTTGCTAGAAAGTGGTTTCAATCATAAATATGAACAACTTTCCAAATCAAATTCATCACTTGGAAATAATTGCCAAAGTCCTCACAACATCAGTACTGAGATAAAAGAAAAGTACCAATCATTCAAAAATAAAGAAGAAAAGGCTTGATCCACCTTCAGCAAAAGATGCTACAAAAGATGCTAATGTATTTTTTTCCAATTTTTCTCACAATCATAGCAGATATTTCTTGAAAAAGGACCAAACTATTACCACATTTGTTATGTTAGAAAACATGCACGAGGAAGCACAAAAGCAGAGCTGTTTTGGGTACTTTGGCCAGAGGATCAGAAATTAAGGGTACAGTTTAGCATTTTAGTACTCGGTTATTCCTCTGTGAAGTCCACTCTGTTCCCTATGCAGTCATGATCTATTCATTCTCTTATCTAAGTGCCATTTAGTAAGAGAGCTAAGGTACACTAAATGGCAGTGAAGTCCCCGTAAATAAAATCCAAACATCCTAAACATCCTAAATAAATAGCCAGCAATTGGTTCCAACAACATCAACAAACAGCAAAAAACAAAATTCAATTCATAATCTCCGAACAATTGGTTCCAACAACAAACAGTCAGCAAGCAGAAATTTTTTTTTACAAAAATCAGCTTTGTTTTTGCAAGTTTCTCTAACAAAATTCATATCAAAAGAATTTAGTGAAAAAATATTTGCAAACTTGAAAATTCCTCATCTTTAATAAAAGGTTCTTTTACATAATAGAGATAGAAAACAGATGGATATGCGTCTGATTTCAGTCTTTTTTTTTTATTTAGCACCTTTCTTATGTTTTTTCGCTTTGGATTCTGTACAAATCTATTAATACTTTCATGATATTGTGCATCATACGTGGGCGTCTGATGGTAAACCATCGTCACAATACACCAAATGGTTACCCAATCATGTTTATATAGACGCCTAATATACTTAGCACATAATTAGATCCAATAAGCTTTTAGCACATCTAACACAATATTCTAGTGCATTGAACATTTTTTTTAAACTTCTGGACGAGAACCAAGTAGAAGAATCCTGCTTTCTATGATTCTAACTCTTTTTCTTCGCTATATTTTTTTTTAATATATTCCAAGAAAAGGAAAAAAGTAAAGATTAGCATCACAAATAAAGTTAAGTAAAGTCTTACAATATATATCAAAGCTTCAGCTTATAGCATATCCAACACAATAACATATCCAACACAATATTTCAGTGCAATGTACTTATTTTTAGCTTAGTAGCTATGAAAATCACAAAATGATAAGCTAAATAATTCTATTACATATCAGAGATACAAAACAGATTGGAATGAAAATCAGCTTTGTTTTTGCAAGTTTCTCTAACAAAATTCATATCAAAAGAATTCAGTGAAAAAATATATGCAAACTTGAAAATTCCTCATCTTTAATAGACAATCTATTACATAATAGAGATAGAAAACAGATGGATATGCATATGATTTTAGTCTTTTTTATTGATTTAGCACATTCCTTATGTTTTTTTGCTTTGGATTCTGTACAAATCTGTTAATACTTTCATGACATTGTGCAACATACGTGGGTTTCTGATGGTAAACCATCGTCGCAAAACACTGAATGGTTGCCTTATCATTTTTATATAGATGCCCAATATACTTAGCACACAATCAGATCCAGTAAGCTTTTAGCACATCTAACACAATATTCCAGTACATAACAAAGATACAAACAGATTGAAATGCTTCAGCTTTGTTTTTGCAAGTTTCTCTAACAAAATTCATATAAAAAGATCCTAAGGATAATGTCCATTTTAAACCATTAAGCTTAAACCCCTTAAGCAAATTTATAATCTAGCAGCAAAAAATATGCAATAAAAGAAAAGAGAAACCACTTACTTATTTCCCTCGATAAAACAACAGATCTTGCCCTCAGATGGAGTATTAATTGTAGAAAATGAGGCAGCTGGATACATCACAACAGGAGTAGAAGATGCATGGGCATGATTACCAGAAAGTGTACCGTCTGGTTAACCATCAGATGGTATAGCATCAGCGCTGCCATCAATAGGAGTATGATCATCTACATCAATAGTTGTAGCAACACTTTAAGGAGTATGATATACATTGTCAGCAAGAGTATTCTGAGCACATTCATCAACAACAATTTGGTTTTCCTCATTCTTATCCAAAATAGGTGATAGCTACTGTTTATTAGCTGCAGTGACTGAAGTGCTAGATTTCAGCAAAGGCGTCAAATCCTTTCAAGTAGACGCTAATGATCATCGACCAACTGAGGGGCTACCAAGAGCCGCTCATCCTCTCCTCGTCAAAGGTGAGGAACCAGAACCCCTACCAGTTTGATTTTTCTTTCCACGCACCATTTCTGAAAAATATAATAAGTATTGAAAATTATAAATTAAACACTTAATTAAAAGAATACAAATAAAAGAAAATATTAATTGGAGATAAACAAATAAAAAATAATGTAAGAATAAGATAAAATAACTATTGACAATCTAACCCTACCATGCTAGTCGCTAAGGCTATTGGAATCACTGCTTAGTTCTTTTTCAGAGTCATCTATTGATTCCTCTAACTCGTCTTCATCAGAACTACTTATGAACTCTCCCTCACTCTCTACTAGATCAACATTGCAATAGTATCCACTTCATCAAAAATGCCATGAGGATCTCTGAGACTATCTATTTCATCATCCAAAATATCAAAATCTGCAGTTTGGACTTTATCCTCTTGAAGTGCACTATCCATTATCCCTATCTCCAAGTTTCTTCTTGCAGCCACATGACAAACATGCACCCAATCAGCTGAGTCTTTCCTTTGTCTTGGATAAGGTATGTAATACACTTGGCTTGCTTGATGTGCAAGTGCAAATGGCTCGTATTTTCTCAAACTACGCTTGTGATTAATATCAACCATTTTATACTTTGGATGGATTCTCATGCCAACATTTTGCACTGGATCATACCAATCACAATGAAACAAGTAAGCTCATTTAATTGGCAACCCTGGGTATTCCAATTCAACAACTTCCTTTAGCACACCATAATAATTCATTGTGTCTGCATCAATGCTATTTGAACCTTTTATGCACACACCACTATTGGTTGTGGATTTCCTTTTACTGTGGGTAATAGTGTGGAAGTTGTACCAATTCACAAAAAACTGTGAGTATGTGCAAACACATCTCTTTGGGCCCCAAGCAATGTGTTTTATTTCCTTACTTGAAACATTGTTAGTTGGATCATTTGCCTACATGACATAAAACATGGAATACTTATTATTTATTTAAATTAAAGAAAGAAGAAGAGTGCCTAAGAAGTTGAATTATGCTTACATATCTATTAAACCAATGAACAAACTCTCTTTCCAGTGCTAATTCAATGTCAGAGTTAGAAAATCTTGAGGAATGAAGACGTTTTTCAACCTTGAATAATCTAAATATTATATAAAAAAAATAATGTGTAAGTTATGTGTCCCCCATTATTTGTAATCACTAAGAAAAATAAATACTCACTCTACATAGGGTTGGACCTCTTTGGTGTTCAACAACATATACAATGTAGCTACATCATGTTTTTTGAAACACCTAATGCCTGCCCAGGATAGCTAAAAGTTGAAATTCTTGAACCAAATAACTCTGAACTACCACCATCATCATTACTATCAACTCTTCTACTATTTGTTTTGACATGGGGTTCAAAGTAATGCGTGCAAAAACTTGACACCTCTTCAACTATGTATGCATTACATATTGAAACCTCAACCTTTACCTTATTCTTCACCTTCTTTTTCAAAGTGTATAAGAACCTAAAGATAAAAAGTATTAATGGCATGCCAAAAAAATAAATGCCATCAAATATGGTAAGAATTATTCGACTGACCTCTCAAAAGGATACATCCATCTATATTGCATAGGTCCCCTAACTAGAGCTTCATACGGTAAGTGAATTGGCAAATTCTCCATTTAATCAAAAAAGCTTGGAGGAAAAATTCTTTCTAACTTGCATATGACCATAGTAATGTTTTCTTCCAACTTTAGTACTTGGTCATCATGCAACATCCTAGAAGGCAAATCCTTGAAAAATAAGCTCAATTCTGTTAGTGCATTGCTAATAGCTTCTAGGAGCAAATGCCGAAATGCTATGGGAATCAATCAGAGCATGAATACATGACAATCATGAGATTTGAGGCCAAACAATTTGCATTCCTTCATATCCACACATCTTGACAAATTGGAAACATAACCATCAGGAAATTTTAATGATTTGATCCACCCACACAAGATTTTTCGAGCATTTTTTTTCCAAACAATAGCATCCTTTGGCTTCTTTGTACCTCCTTCAGATAGCTCCAAATCATTTCGTCGACAAATTTCACTTAAATCTCTCCTTGCATTTTCACCAACCTTGGTTTTTCCCTTAACATCAAATATAGTATTAAATAAATTGTCAAATATTTTTTTATGATATGCATAACATCAAGATTATGTCTAATGAAATTCGTTCTCCAATATGGCAAACTCCAAAATATACTTTTCTTGCCCCCAATTATGAGACTCCCTGTAGCCTTCCAGTACGCCATTTCCACCATTTTCAAGCACAGTAGGCAAATCTTTCACTCAAGCCCATATTTCATCCCCACTTAGTCTCCGTGGTGGTGGTGAGTCCTCGGTTCGATTCTTTATAAATGAGTTTTTATTCTTTCGAAAAGGGTGACCAAGAGGTAAAAATTGTCGATGACAATAAAAAAAATAATTCTTTCAAGAATGTTGAAGCCTAAATGCCTTTGACTTCTCCATACAATATGGACAAGATAATCTACCAGTCGTGCTCCATCCAGATAACATGCCATAAGCTGGAAAGTCACTTATTGTCCACATTAAAGTAGCCCTCATTTGAAAATTTTGCTTTAATGAAACATCATAAGTTGGAACTCCTACTTCCCATAACTGTATTAACTCATCCACTAAAGGTTGCAAATATACATCTAATTGTTTCTTAGGATTTTTAGGACTAGGAATTATGACACTCAGAAATATGTACGGTGATTTCATACACATCCCAAGTGGCAGATTGTGGGGAGTTACTATCATAGGCCAATAGGAATACTATTTACCAGATTGGCCAAATGGAGTGAAGCCATCAGTGCAAAGTCTAAGTCTTATATTGCGAGACTCGGCAGAGAATGAAGGATGTGCATGATTGAAAAACTTCCAAGCCTCTGCTTTAGAAGGATGACTAATAGTCCCAGGAAGAGGTTTATGCTCTGCATGCCATCTCATATGCTGGGCAGTAGCTTTTGATGCATGCAATTGTTGTAATCTTAGTGTTAATGGTAGATAATGCATTCTTGCATATGGCACATTTTTCTCCACACCTAAACTCCCTTTTTTTTTTTTGTTTCCATCTAGGATGATTACAAAACTTGCATTGTGTAAACTGCTCATACTCTTTTCAAAAAAGTATACACCCATTGATACAACAATTAATTTGTTCATATGGAAGCCCCAAACCTGAGACAAGTTTTTTTGTGTCATAAATTTTTTTTGGCATTTTATCTCCTTCAGGTGTAATGTCTTTGATGAGTTGTGCTATAGTATCAAAACAAGCTTCAGGCAAGTTGTAATTTGACTTGATCATTAAAAGTCGAGCAACTGTGGACAATTGGGATTGATTATCATACCCGGGCCACAATAGTTCATCTGTTGCGTCTAGTAAATCATAAAACTTTTGTGCACCTATATTAGGAAACTCATCTATTTGCATATGTTCATCCAATGTTCTATCCCATCCAACTGCATCAAAAAGCATATCCCTAAATGGATTGCTTGGCTCAGGGGCCATTTCACAAACATTAGGAACCTCACTGGTAGGACTTTGCTTTGTAGGGAAGATATATGGCTCCCCATGGGAATACCATTCATAATAATTTGGAAGAAATCCTTTCTTACATAGATGAAGCTTCACATCATCAACACTTAAGAATTTTCGATTCCTGCACTTTGAACATGGACATCTAATTTCCCCCCCACTAGTAAAGTCCAATTGTTTGCTTGCAAATTGGACAAATCCATTAATACCATTCACAAACTCCCTCGTTATCCCCTTTTTACCAGGTAGGAGCCTATTGTACATCCACACTCGATCAGGCCTCATTGAGAGCACTTGTGTCGGACAAGCTAAAAATGCAAACAATGAAATAGATATCCTAAATAAAAAAAATATTGAAATAGATATACCCAAAAGATCTTGAACTTTAAATATTCTTTTTTTCCCTACAGTTATTTATCATAGATTTCTTATTTACACAATATATTTAATATAATCAGGAAATAAAATATTCATTTTACTAGATTGAACATGTATGCATTGTCAAGTATAAGTACAATCAGCCACTTATCCAAACAAATAAATCCATAACATAATAAAACAAACATCAAAGTCATTTGTGTTCACACGAACACAAGTGAAAATTTTTGTGTCCAGCCATTTTACCACCAAGTCAAGTCAACACAAACAACAAATTATCCAAGCAATGACATAACTAGAAGAACTAGTTTCCAGATTGGTCATTAATTAAGAGAAAGCAAGCTTTGTCTGAATTAACTAGCAAACTCCAATAATAGATAAGGTTATTCAAGTTTATAACCTTATTAGGTAAATATACAAGGGTAATCAAATAAATCTATATAACCAAAACTTTAGCCAAATGGTTTTTACAGTAACACATAGAAAAAATTTACAGAAACATGAAAATGCTTCCAAACGGCTTGATTCTCAAATCAAATGCCTACATTACTGAACGGAACTACAAAATTATGTCAAACTAGTGTAGAAACATACATTTCAGTCTAAAATAGTGAACACATAGGGAAATAATCAGTAAATCTCAGCTAAACCCTTGAAGAAATCAAAAGAAGAGGAACCAGATAACCATGGAAGAAACAAACAAAAGCTAAATGGAAACCCAAATGAGAGAACAAACTTCTTCGTTCGAATTGAATTTTTCAGCCTTGAGAAATCCTCTCATAGCCCAGAAATGATTCTTCAATGGTTCGAACAAAGCACCTATCAGTTGATAGCATAAAGATTAGATAAACTCGAAGAATTGTGGATAGTTGGAGTATAAAATGCGACATCAAATCAATGAATAGAAGATGAAGTAGATAGATGGAGTATCAAATGCAACACTAAGCAACACTAAAAAATAATAATAAATAAATAAAAATCACGACCTTTTCATCTAATTCAAACATAACCACCCATGATCATGGAGTAAATCAATGTAATCAGTATTGAGTCAATGTAATCAATGTAACAAACATTCAAGTATGGGAAGCCATCAAGGCAACAGATGAAGGAATAGATGTCTGCCTAACTGTGAAGACTGAACTAGATGCTGCTCTCAGTGCTCTCTTGGGTGTATATCTCTCTCTCTCTCTCTCTCTCTCTCTCTCTCTCTCTCTCTCTCTCTTTTGTGTGCATAGTTTTAGAAGCACCATCTTGAAATTTAAACGCTTAATCCTCATCCCACCAAATGAGAGAGTCCAAAATGAAGGTCTATTAGTTAGAATCATTATTATCTTTTTAATTTTCTGATTGTATTCATTCAACTATTTCTCCTCATAAAACAACATGCTTCACTATGATTTGTTATGAGGAACTAAAAGCTGAAGTGTTAAATTATGCATATAGAAGTTTATTCCTTTTTAAGTTTTACAATTTGAAGCCTTTGGAGTCTTTTGAATCCATATTTATTCAATACTTAGTAACTCAAAATCCTAAAACAAAGAAGAGAATTTCCAAATTCATATCTTCTGTTTTCTTAACTGTCTTTTTTTTTATATGACTTTATATACAGGATTTTGGCATCCTTGCACTGCTTACAGTACCTGGAGCTCCTCCAAAACTGCAAACAGAACTAAGCTCCCTAGAAATACCAGCCCAAATACCCCAGATTGACCAGCGTTACCAGATCTTTATTCAGAATTCACCAGATCTCTAGAGTTCCATATCAATGCGCACTGCTGCTTGAAACCCAAACTACGGTTACCAAACCTAGTACAAAAAGAGGCCTCTAAAATCACCATGAAGCTAAAACCCTTGGCAAAAACACTAAAATCACAAATAATAAGAAAAACCCCTTTCGAAAAATGGAACTTTTTAAACAATGAAACACCTTTTTTGATCAGTATTGTCCCAATTCATGACTTAAAGTAAACCCCTCCCTTCAACACTCTATTGCACCCTCCCAACAAAAATGACAATAAAGCACAAGAAGATACACAAGAACCAACCAAACGAAGAAAAACACAGGTCACAAAAAGTTGTAAAAATGTCACCTATTAAATCTTCCGCTACTAAGAGTCAAGCATCATAGTAAGCAAATAGAGAAGCCGATCGAGATCAGCTAAGTTTGGGCTCAGAGCTTGAGGGCGGTGGTGACGTGGTAACTGTCTACCAGAAGAGAATAAGGAAGAGGGCGGTGGTGGCGTGGGAAATAGCAGAAGAGGAAGAAGGGTGATTGACGAAAGGGATGGGTTTGAGCAAGGGGAGAGTGAGAAGAGAGGAATATCGTTGACTCGTTGGTATTGGGGGCAGGAGGAAATCTTCTTGAGTGAAAACTTGTGGTCCTAAGGGTTTCTTTTGAAAACTTTTGGGACTTAGATATAATTATCTAAATAAACTAAGTTAAAACAATATAAAGATTGAAATAATTATTTTTAAAAGTTTATTTATTTATTCTTACACTTGGCTCGTTATTTTTCATAAGATATTTAAAATGGGTTGTGTTTAAAAAAATTTATGGTCGTAAGGGTTTCTTTTTTAGAAACTTTAGGGACTTAAATATAATTATCCAAATGAACTAAGTTAAAAAATATAGGAATTCAAATAATGACTAAATGCATTAATAATTAACTAATATATGACCTTAAGTCTCAATATACATTCACATATAAATTGAAAATTTATAAATTTTATCTATAGTAATTATAATTTATATATGTGCATGTATACAGAAAGACAAAATATGATATAGTAATTAAAAGAATGGGATAAAAATAGTAACATTACTAAGTATTTCTACTTTTTATACTGAAAACTTTTTATTTTTATAATATTTGTTGTATATGATATACATTTAAAAGTTTATCAATTTGAATATAAAATAAAAGAATCAAATTTACGAATATATTGACAATTTATATGCATTAATAAAGATAATTCTTATTTAATTTTGTATGATTTATAGTAATTACTATTTATATATGTGCATGTATATAGAAAAATATAAATATGATAGAAGGACATCCTACACATATACATGATGCCTATATATTTTTATTGTCATACAAATAAAAGTAATAACTTTTACATTATGATAAAAAGAATAACAATTATATCTATTAATAAAATTATGTGTACAAATATAATATAATTTTTTGATTGTTAAATTTAAAACACCTAATTGATAAATTGTTTAATGTCTATTTAGTTATGAATATTTACATAATTAAAAAAATTATGAATTGAGTCTTCTAAATTCAAAAGTATTTATTATATTAAAAAAAATTATAACTAAGAAATTTGTTGTATAACTAAAGGCATGAAAAAATTGCTTACTTTTATTATTAATTCAAAAATAAAATTTATATCATTTAGGAATATATGTATAGAATAATTATATACTCTAATAAATAGAAGCAAATTAAAAAATTAAAATTAAAAAAAAAGTGATAAAAAAATTTACTTTATTTATTTATTTAAATCAAAATTTATAAGTTTTAAAAGTGTATTTTATATAATTGTAATATTTTGCAAGAAGTAAATAAATATAATACATGATGCCTATTTGAACAAACAATGACATAGCACAGTGGTTGGAACACTGTACCTCCACAATGGAGACACAGGTTCAACTCCTGGTGGCTGCAAGAAAGGCTGGATTTTCTAGCATGGCGCCACGTGTGCAGTGATGTGGTGCCACGTCTACAGTGATGTGGCACCACATGGTGAACCAATTTTCATATATTCAGTTGGTTAATAATCGGTTGGTAAACTTTTAAAATTAAAATTCCAACTGATTACCAACCGATATATTTCGGTTGGTAACTAGTTGGTAAAATTTTTTCCATTAAATTACCAACTGATAATGTACCGACCGAGTGTTATCAGTTGGTATTCGGTTGGTATATATTTTCCGCCAAATTACCAACCGATTACCAATTGATTACCAACAAACTATTTACCAACCGATTATGCTTGTTGGTAAGTGGTTGGAAAAGTTTTAAATTTTCCCAATTTTCATTATGTTTGGTAATCTGTTGGTAAGTACCAACCAACGTGGTCAGTTGGTAATAGTTAGTTGGTATATTGCATTTTTCTAGTAGTGTATGTTCTTTGTGTAAATAGGTACTATATCTTGTTGTTTCCAACATTGTGTGTCTTAATTAACTAGCTTAGGTCATATTGTACTTGTAAATACCACTAACTTTTGTGTTTAGGTAATTTGTGAATATATCTAATATGTGTGTTTTTCTTTTCTTTAATTTTCTATTATTTGTTTTCCCATTTTGTTTTTTTTTCCTTTTCATGTTTTTCTATTATTTTTGCTTGTTTTTATTTTCGATTTGATTTTTGTTTTTCTTTGAACCCGAGATTGATGTCATCATGGACAATTACTTTTGGGCACAAGATAAAAAGGAGCTACAATGATAAGAATTTGGCAAATTTGCCAGCTCCGATTGACGCTTTTTGTGAGACGTCACTTGAAGCCTTAATACATTCTTTTGTTGGCAATACAAATTTATATGTCAAGTGGCATTAAGAATCATCCCAACATATGAGCCATTAAAGAACACAACTAGCCAAGTTGGTTTAAGATGCCATAGAGGCCCATATACTTGAACAATAAAATTCCCAAGGAAATGAGAGAGGATATGAGGAAAAATCGCCCAATGTGGAAAGGAAGGTATTCGATTCTCCTCTATGTGCTAATAATTTTAATATTTCTTTGTCACGTAATTTCTTAGGTTCCTCTCCATTCTTGGAGGACAATTGTCTAAATGATTATGTATGGAGTTTAACATGTCTGAAAGAGTTAGATTTATCCATGATTCATCATAAGAAATCCTTGAAGGATATTGACAGATTCTACCCTTCACCCCAATTTTAGGGAGGTAACTTGGTATTTGTAGAAGTATTGAAAAGTAAGGATTTATTGACCCATATTTAAGAACTCAATTGCTAAGTTTTAAGGGGAATTTTCATCGTGACAAATCTTTGGAAGGGTTAAATGGTGATTTCAAGTTTGATACAATCTTTAGATTCCATGTGCACTCATATGTTGGAAAAGCTATTTGTGTGTCTAAAGGAATGTTAGAGAATGAGGTTTATATATTTTGCTTTGGTGAGAAAAATCATTTTCATGAACATTACCTTTTTCAAAAGCCTCCCTTCTTTTTACATCCATCTTGCCTATTTTCTACTTTGAGCTTAAACTTTTTTGACAAAGGTTTGATGAGGAAGTATGATGAGTGGAAAGAGTGTTTTTTAAATGTGTTTTGGGTTTGTTTTGAATTTGGGTTTCTTTAGGTCTTTCGGTCATTTTTTTTTTTTTTCATATAGTTCTATTTTTAGTTGTTAAGTGTTTTGTTATTCCCATATATAAGGAAAATATTTTCCATCTTAACTGTAGGGGAGTGAGTCGGGTCTTTATTTACTTTGTTAGGATTTTTATTAGTATTCTTCTTTAGTTTGTTTTCTTTTATTTAGGTGTGTCTTTATTTTGATATTATTTTTTTATGCCCTTTTTGTGTTTTCTTTTGTAGGTCGGAATAAAGTCCTCTTGGCTAAACTCTTCTCTCTATTCCAAGTTTTATAATTTATTGGAGCATCGTTGCACTTGGGGAGTATTACCTAACTTTCTACCTTCTTTATCATTTTTAGTCCCTTTAGAAATGGTTTAATGTGTTAATTTTTTGCCAATGAGGACATTGTTCAGTTTAAGTGTGTGGGAGTGGTTTAATGATATTCTTTACCCAAGTCTTTATCAATCATCTTGGTGTTTTCTTGGTACTGAGCTACTACTTTAGAAAAATTTTGACTTTTGAATTTTGAAAAATAATTTTGTTGCAATTTTCTTGAAAATTTTGAACATTTAACATTCAAGATATTTTCCAAAATTTTTGAGTGCTGAAAATTTTCAAAATTTTTTGTGGATTTTGTTGCATTAGCAAGATTGTACTTATCTTTCTTACTTGGGATTTGTAAAACCCCACCCTAACATGGCCCGAGCGCATGCATGGCGTCATTCATGTGTGAATATAGTCTTAATTGATTTTAGTCTTATATGTTTTTATTGAGCAATTTAGTTGAATTGTTTGCATCTTGTAATGCCCTATTTAGCTTATATGTCTTTGAGCTACAAATTTATCTTTGTAGATAATTTATCATGAGGAGAGTTTGGGTTCAAACTTTATTTTATAGAAACAACGGTATGTTTAAGGCATAGGAGTTGTGGTGGTGTGAGGGAATTAGTGATGGAATTTTAGTTGGACAAGTAAGGGTTCGAATACTACCTTATATGAATTTTATGTTATTCTGCTTCTCCCTTGCTCTAATTCTCTTAGCCGGTCAACCTTAGATAATTTCTGTTGCCAAATTGGAAAGAATCTAAATCACCTTGTAAAATAATTTAATTAGTTTCCTTAATTCCATATTTTATGCACCTTATTTTAGTAGCTAGATATAATTGTTTCCTTTTTTTTGTCTCAAGAATAATATTCTTGGATTGAGGGGATTTTCTTCCCAATTTAATCCTTCCCTAACCACCATTTTTATTTTTGGGGTGCGAAAATATTTCATAGGAATTATATGCTAAGATTCCCCCACCTATTGTCTTTTCATAAATCCAGCTTTCTCGTTTTTTATTTAAGGTAGCCGACCAACAAATGTATTTATGTGGCATAATTTCTCAAATTTCTATTCAATTATAGGAACGCGCTTTTGCTTCCAAGTTGGACGTCACACTTCCATTTGAATTCCTTAAATTTCTCCTATATAATTATATATATATATATATATATATATACATATATATGTAAATACATCCCATTTTCCTTCCCTCTTCTTATAGGAACCCACCATAGTTACACCTTATATACTTAATTGATCATCAATTCTAGCGAGTAGAATTGCTGGAAATTTGGTTCCTTCTATGCAGCCGCAACTTTTCTCCTCTTCCACGAACTTTAAATTCGAAGTCCAGTAAATCTTTCCTAATAGAGTTTTCCTGATTTCAGGCTTTTGTTCCCTAATTCTAGACTTCCAAAAATTCCACCAATATTAATTACTTTCTTAAGCTATTAAGCTCTCGTATTTGGCACTAGGATAACTACAGAAAATTTCCTTAGCATAGCCTACATTATCCTTTCTAAACCATTATAATTTGAGCTGTAAATCCCAAAATCTACTCCCTTTAATTGCTCCATCAATTAGCCGAAAATACGAACTGAGTAGCTCCTTTATTCGGCCAACAAGTTGTCTTACTGAACTCCTTCTTTCCTATGTTGGGTTTAGCCGGAATGGAAGTAGGTAGAGAGTATTCCTTTAATGATGCAAGACCAAATAATTCCCATTACATTTTCAGCCATAGAAAATGCCCTGCGTATTTTCTTGTCCAAGAAAATCCAGCAATTCCCGTTATTCCACTTCCCGTTCTTGCACGGTTTACAGCTGAGAGTTTTAGCCTCCTCACAGTACTCCAAAGCACCTCTTTTCTCTTTTACTTGATTTCCCGAAACCCTATGTACACCCGCATCAATCTTTTGCCTCCTCAATACAGTACATACATGCTTATGGTGCACTCAGTTCTCTCTTTTATCTAAAAAAAACCGAGCATATACATGCTTAATCACCTACTGTATAGAAGGGAAAGTCACCTGTTAGTATCTGGATTGAGTCGTGCATTGTTTTCATTAGAGGTACCTTTCTCTGTTCTTCTCCGTTTTCGCCAATTTTGTACGTCCTTGCTTTGATTCCGTTGCCTTCAGTGCTGAATTTTTGAAGCATGATAGTATAGGAAATGCCTTGAATTCTAAAGTCAATGAATGTGAGTGTGGAAATGGAATTTTAGAGAGAATCTGCATATCTAGACGATCCAATTTGCCTTATGATCTGAATTGTTTGCTGGTGTTTGCTTCGTTGTTCTGCGTGAAAACCATGGGTATAGCTTTAAGGGGTGGTTTCGGTCAGAAAAATTGAGAACGGGTTGTTATATGGATTGGGATTTGCTCTTTTGCGGGATTCATTGTTTGCTTAACAAATGAAGAACTAAGTTGGTCACGTGAAGGTTATGATAGTGAAGGGTAATTTTCTTGCTATTTTTCTTTTTGTATAAAAGCTATGTGATGATGGGTAATATATTAAATTGTAGAATAATTTTATTGTACTGTTAGTTAATTTTATTTCAATGATTTATTTATTTATAAATTTAATTATTAATACATAGTTCATTACTATTAATATAACATAATTATTATATTATTCTTTTTATAATATATTACTATTATAGTCACAACTAAAATTTTATAATATAATTTAGTAGAGATATATATTTTTTATATATTAAAATTATTATTCATTATTTATGATTATTAAAATTATTACATTGAGGTCATTATTAATTTATTTTGTTAGCACATAATATTATTTATGACATTTAATAACCAATATTTATTGTGTTATTTAAGTAATTAATTATTTATTGTGTTATTTATTTACTTAATTATCATTTATTTATTTGATTATTTATTTATTTGTCTATTTATTTAAATATTTAATTACTTACTAGTTAGTTGTTTATCTATTTATTTATGTATTCATTTATTATTATTATTATTATTATTATTATTATTATTATTATTGTTGTTGTTGTTGTTGTTGTTGTTGTTGTTATACATCGTTTAATAATTTTATTACGAAAATTATTATTTATTACTTACTATTATAAATATTGTAAATATTTACTACTAAAATCTTTATTGATTGATATTATTAAATCTATTATTCATTATTAATATTATTATTTATTATAATAACTTAATAGTAGTATTAATTATTATTTATTATTGTTATCACTTATTATTATTTAATACCATTATTATCCATTAGTTACATTATTATTAACACTTCCTCATTTCTATTTGACAATTCGCTGTTTGTGTGAAGTTTTACCTTTGAAGGCTTAACTTTATGAATCTAGTTGAAGTAGGAAATTTGAACGTGATTACTTTGTTGAAAGAGTAAGTACAACAATGTTAAACTAAGTATTTTAATTTCCAGTGATAATAGGGAAGAGATCCCAAGGTCAAGGGGCAACCAATTAGTCTTGGATTAAATCACATAAGTTGAGAAGGTAAGTCCTTACATAAAATATTTCATACTAAAACTCTCAATTGCAAGTCATTAGGAAAACGAATATTGTTTCAATGATGTGAATGTTTAGAATGCAAGCTTGACTATTTCCCATTAAACGTTTTTTATGCGTAAATTTTGGGTGTATAAAAATCATCAAATTCAAATCAATCCCTTAGCTAAGTTTTAATTAAAACATTAATAAAAAAATACACATACGAGCAAGTATACTCATCGCAGGCATAGTATAGGAAATTACCGAGTATCGATCCTCAAAGAAACAAGTACACAATTATCATTTTTTATTCATTATTTAACCGACCCAAATAAAGTGAGAAAATAATAAAAATAAAAATAAAGAAAATATACAACTTTAAGGATATAGGACTATGCAATTTAGACAACTACCCTACAACACATGATAATGTATTATCTAGCAATTATCTCAATTAATCATCATCTTGGTATCATGAAGGAATATAAAGTAAAATTTAATCATTTTCCAAGTCATGAATCTACTTCTATAGACTTCACTTCTTTCCTAATCCATGGAATCACTATCTCTTGATTAAATTAGAATATTTTTCAATCAAACCAACATAACCAAAATATGCATTAAACTCAATTCCTCATAAATATGAAATTAGTTAATGATCATTTGCTCAAGGTGAAATCAACCAATCTTTGATCACTTTAATCTTTTAATCTTAACTTCGTTTCTCAAGTCTATTAAGATTTGACAAATGCAAAATCAATGTAATGAAACTCCTAACATCGTTTCCCAAGTCAATTAGAAGAACTCGCATTAATAACCAATGATAGCAAGTAATCAAATACCAAAGATGATAAAGAATTGATCAAACAACTAAAATAACACAAAATCATGAATCTTGAAATAATGTCAAATTATAGATAAAGTATTGAATACATCATTGTTTAAAAATAAGAAAACAAAGGTAAAATAAAGCACTTATAGACAAGCCTTATTCTTCTCCTTTGAAAACTCTCTTGAACAATCCTCCTTGAATAAAGAACATCCTCCTTGAATGATTGGAATTTTGATCTTGGATTCATACCCCCTTTTATCTCTTGTGTTTCCTCTTGGATTTATCTCCTTATTTTATGCCAAATTCGTTGCTTGAGGAGTCTTGACCAAGTAGGAATTGGAAAATATTGAAATCTATAGAAAATTACTAAATTTGTGCACAGAATTTTTGAGCTCCAGAGCGGTCCTAGTTTCGGGTCCCTTTGACCCATCTGGAGCTAGGTGTGTTATGTTTTTCCCTTGATTTTCACTTTGTTTTCCTTGGCCGGACCAGAATGGACCTAACGCCTAGCCCACTTGCCAGACCTGGCGCCAGGTCTGTGCTGAAAAATTCTTCTTTTTACTCGAAATCAATTTAAATCTACACAAATTTATCAAAAACACTTTATACAAGCAAAATGTCAAATAGGAAGGAATATACTTGGTTATTACAATAAAAGTATCTCAAATTAACCTCAAATAACTAGGAAAATAGTGATGATTTTAGCCCCTATCGCATATCCCCCACACTTGAACTTTTGCTTGTCCTCAAATAAAAATACTTAAGCCAAGAAAATTATTGAGAAAACACAAGGTTTTTTTTTTTTTCTCATTCAAAATTTTGAAACATAACAAGAATTATAACTTTCCTTCAAACTTTAGATAAAAAGTCTTGTCATTCACACCATTTGAAAACAATTCAAACTTTGAAACATTCGACAAGATATCACAAAACTCTTGAAGTCAAATTAAACAAGTTCATACCTTATTCCAAGAAAACTATTTTTACCCTTCAAGTAAAAATATAGATAACATGAATTACACAAGTCAAACTATCTATCAACTCAAGCATTATAAATCCAAAAATTAGACAACTCAAGTCATGATGTAAGGAAAGCACTCCAATTTTTTCTCTCTATATTTTTTCAATGACTTAGGGAATTGATATCCTCAAGTGCATGAATTTCTTTTTACACACTGTATTGGCCCATTTTTAGTCATCACTCATCATTTTTTCCAACATCTTTCCTCATCTTTTCTCTTGGGAATTCATAGCTTTAAGAAAGTGGATTTCTTTTCACTATCTTTGTTGGCCCCCATAATCAAGAAAAAACAATACTTTTTCATCTTTAAAGAGGAAACAATAATAAACTCATTTTTTCAATTCTTCAACGCACAAGAATTTGTCATAATTTTTCCACTGAAAGATCTTGTATCTCCTCACATTCCTCGTCATAACTCCAAGCTAAGCAAAGTTTAAACGCATAATATGAGAGTTAGCCAATAAACTTTTCCCACATTCATCATATCCTTCTTATTCAACCAGAAAAATCAAATAATACTCAAACACCACTGCATAAACATGATTAATCCAAATTCTCAAGCCTTGACAATATCCTATCTAATAAACTAATTTCATAAAAATCCACCAAATGAATGACAAAATTTTATATCCAAGAAAGAAAAAGAATTTTATAAACATTTTGAAAATTTCACACAAAAATGATATGGAAAATTTCTTCAACCCCCCACACTTAAACTTAACATTGTCCTCAATGGCCAAAGATATAAAAAAAAAAAAAAGCAAAGCCAAGAAGACCAAAATAAATAAAGAGGAAGAATGAAGAGAAGAAAATACTTCCATTATATATTAGGTCCAACATGTGTGAATCCATCATAAGGAGTAGTCATGAGAAGAGTCAGAAGAGTACCTAACTTAAAAGAAACCTTAAACAAGAAAACATAAATCTAGAAAAGAAAGGAAAAGAAAAGCAACATAAAAGAAAACATAACTAAAAGCTAGGAAAGGTCATTAAAATTAAAAAGAAAAGAAATAACATAAAATAAAATAAAATACAAGTGCAAAGAGTAAGTCAAAAGTCCTCATCATCATCCTCATCATCGTCCTCCTCTTCATGAAAATCGTCGGCTACTTGACTTGAAGAAGCCCCAGTTGATTGTTGGATTAAAGTCACCAACTTTTGCTCTTGGACATCTTAGCGTCGATAAAGGTCTGCAATGGAGTCTTGGAGCTGAAAAAGGATAGTCATTTGGCTCTCTAGGTGAGCCTCTACTCGTGCCTCAAAATTAGTACGTGAATGAGAACCAGTAGCACGGGTGGGAGGTCTAGTAGGCTGGTCCTCCTCCTCCTCCTCAGTAGGGGGAAGCTCCACTATCCCGAGGTGCTATACTGCAAAAAGCTTCTTCCAACGCCTCTCCCACTCATCATAGCAATACCCACACTGAACCAAAATATGCTTAATCACTAGGTCTCGATTAGTAGTGGGCTCACTAAGCTCTCTATCTAATCTCACTCCAAAGTCTTTTATAAGGCACATAATAACCAAGGGGAATTTGAGGGCTTTGGCTAATATGCTAGAGTAAACAACCTCTCACATGGATTGAATAATAACAGGGGTAAAGGGAATAGGCTCACTCCTCCTCATCTTTTTCCAGAATGTAAAGATCAAGGACCCTAGACTCATTGAAGTCACTAGTCTTAGGGTAAATATTAAAAGTAAAGATGTTGAGGATGGCACGCAAAGATGTAGACTCACTGATTTTGACCTATTTGCCTTTTTCTTCACATGTTCAAACTTGCCATCACAGCACTCACATCCCAGATAGGCTCAGAAATGACCTTTTGGTTATTATGGTCTACAGTTATCTATTGCTCATCATTAGGTACTCCCAAAATCCCGGCTAATCTAGCCCTTTTAAACTCAATGCGTACCCCTTTTACCATAGCAGCAATAACTTGGAGGTTATTTTTTTTCTTTTCCCTCATATTGGCATAGAAATCACGTACTCTCACAGGACAATAAGCACATTCTAGTCAAATGATAGGCACCCACCCCAATTGCCTAAACATAGTAGAAAACTCCAAGGAATTATCTAAGGAAGACTTATACCACATTTCTACTATGGTTTTGTTATGTTGGTGATTTTGATATCAAATTTGACAAGTGGGGTCATAGAATTGGGTAGGCTGGGTAGGTAGAGGCTTGAAAGAATGTGTAGATAAAGATGCATATCGAGCTCTCTTAGTGCCAGGTGCTAACCCCCTAGGTCTCCTAGACATGATGTGATGATGAACAAATGTGGGGTAAACAAAAATAGGATACCCTCAAAAAAATCAGTCTTAACACCACAAGCAAACACAACCCTCAGTCGTCTCGCTATCACCACAGCTTTCAACACAACTACCACCTCAACACAAAACACCACACGATAGCCAACACAATATAGCATAATCTCTTCCAACAAACCTGCAAGAGATATAACCATTGTCCAATTCCAAATACCATATCAATATTCATGACCAAATCACAATGCTCAATAGCCCCCAATTAACAATGTAAAGCTCATTACCCCAATGATAAGTTAGACATGAGCAATTATCATATATCTAGGTTTGCTCAAAATTACACCTAAAGAAGGCATGCTCAATAGTTCCCAAAAATATGTAAATCATGAATGGCATCAATTAAGTATCATTGTCAATTATATTCCCATGCTAACTAAGCTTCAAAGGAAATAACATTGGCATTCAATCCATTCAATTGAAAATGTACAAGAATTTTCGGTCAAAATCCATAGAAAAACTGTTGGGGATATGCCCTAGAGTCAATTTGTACTTATACAATTGTCATTATGTTTTATATAATAATATGAGGCTTTCCTTTCCATGAATAGTGAGTTTTGTTTTGTTGGTCATCAAGTACGTGACTTGATAGTAAAACCCTACAATGAATACAATGACTATTCTAAAACTGTCCCTGATCGATTATTATTATTGGAATAATAATAAATTAAGATTAGTATGTTTGTGACTTGATGGCTATGTTTTACTGGCCATGGATATTTGTGATATCGAGTCAAGACATAAATAAATGTTAGAGAACATTGTATTGGACATGACCCACTGTGAGAGTACTTCATGGAATATGTCATAAGTACTTTCTAGCCATAATAATATTGAAAGTCCTTCGACCTAAATTCATCATAGTTTCTTACTTGATAAATTCTATATTTTGACATTGTCTAAAGTTGTCTTTAACCAGATAATAAATTAGACTACTCGTTGGATATAGAATAAATCAAGGAGAGGAATATGATTGATTGTGAAGGAATTTGTCCCTCTCGATTATGGGAGAGATATCCATGGGCCCCTTGATAAGTTAGACTGTTAAAATGCATGGCCGTGCTCAAATATATCAATCTAAGATATTGATATCATTTGTTTGAACAGTCTACTATGAAATCAAGAAATAATTGATTAAGCTTAATAAGGATGACATGCTCCGTGCCTTATGCTTAATCTGGATATCGTGTGACAAAAGGACTAAATATAAAATTATGGTTTGGTTCAAAGAGATCACCGATCTTCATTTAACCTGGATAGTTATAATGTTTTGCTAGAAACCGCTTATAACTTGTGGGCCATTTAAATATGATTTAGGCACACTGCCAGTGTTAAATGAATCTATAAGGTCACACAATAAGCGAACTTGTTAGGTTATTTTTCTGGTGACCAAGTTCGATGAATCTGGATGATATCCAGATTATAAGAATCTGACTCGGTAAAATAATTAGTTAAATTACCGAGATAATGGCAGAATCTTATCATATCAGTTTTAATTCAATTTGAATTTGAATTAGAATATGATAAGATACTATTAGGGTTGGACTCTAAGAGGTTCGAGGGTTTTTAAGAAAACCCTAGCCGTATTTTCGATCGTCCAATTTTTCGGTTGAGAACATTCGTGCCATTCTCTACCAGAAAAAAAAAAAACCTCTCAAACCCTAGGCGCTAGCACTCCCCGGGTATCGAGTGAGTTCGCGGTGTGCATCCGATAGAGGACGTTCGCATATTGCAGCGTCTGGTGATTGTTCGGGTTGAACGTACAACAGCGCAACCAGAATCGAAGGATTTCGATTACAGCAACCAGAGGTAATTCTTAAAGCTTAGATCTTCTTAATCGTTTACTTGGGTCCTCGGGAGGGATTCGTGGATGTTTTCCGCGTTTAGGAGTCCACGAATCCTAACAGTGGTATCAGAACAACTTGCTAAACGATTAGGTTGATTCATCTGTATTAATTGTATTGTTGAATACATGTATAATATGTATATATGATTTTAACGGGTATGTATCAGCATGTTCGCATGATTATGATTTTAGAATACTTAGCATGCAGACTGCCTGAATTAGGTTTAATGTGTGCATCTTAGTCGCCTGATCAGACCAGATTAGTTGCAGATTGTCTGTAAATTGGTCTGTTTTAATATGATATAGTATCGTAAGCATGCTATCCGTCGTTCTATATTTGCGAATTGCTTTTATTAATCGGACATGATAATATGTTATCTGTATAAATATGATTAAAAGAACGCATATTGTCTGTAATATGAATTTTCACGGCGATGGTTATTAAGGGGTCCGAACGTTAATTTGATTAATTTTCGGAAATCGGAAGGCAAAATCTCATTCAATGAGAGTAGGAAAAATCGTTTTTCCTTAGGGCGCTGCCTCGAGATCGCTGCAAGGGCGCTGCCCTTGACCTCGCCTCGCTGACCGGCCAGTGGGACCTCCGCTGAGGCGCTGCCCTTGACCCCATGTGGGCGTTGCCCCTTGGAACCCCAACTAACTGTTCGTTGTGTGTTATTCGTCAATGTTTTTGATTGTAGTTGTGGATTATTTTGAATAGTGCATAGCATGGCCCGTTTTATCCCAATGTGATTGGTTGGTTACATTATGGTTGTTTTAAGTTGTAATTTTTTAAATACGGCTGCGGGGTCGTTTTTCTTTTTTGTAAAATTGTACTGCTTTCCTAGAACAGGAATTATTTTAATTTTACTATCCAATGTAAAAGAAGACGGCAGCCGACATTTACAACCAAGGAGGAGTATGCTCAAGGCATTAGAGAATGCTTAAGGAGTTCATATACCTAGATTGACCACCTTGATCTTCACTTTGCTCGTGATGATCAACATAGGTTATGGGCCATGCTATGTCACTTTTATTTATGTCTTGCATGCATATTTGATATGTTTATTTCCTGCTTACTACAATCCAATCAAATTTTTTTAAGAAGAAAAAATTGAAGTGTTAAATGCCTTCCAAAATCAAACACTTGTTATTACTTGGATCATCATATGGTCATTCCTACCAAAGTAGGATGCTTTTGATTATCTGAGTGAGATAAGATGGAAAATAGTTTTCCATATGTTTGATATGGTTTGACTTAACTGGGCTATCAAAATGATTTTGGGCCTAGGGCATTTTATGAGATATTTTTAGCCGGGACATTTGATGTCTATCTCATTTAAAATTAGAATTTTATTTAATTATAAGATTAAAGCCAAAGCTTACTTATGATTAAAACAAAATATTTTTCCCCACTACGAAACATCAAAATGTTGAAGTTTCAAAAAGTTTAAATGCTTTTAGTGGGAGTTTTTCGTTAGAGTCTCAAAAATTAATTACTTTGCATATTTTTGTATGTAGATAATGGCAACAAACAGGTTGGAATAATTCATTGCGATCCGTGGCTTGAGAAAGACAAGCTTAGTGGGACTAACTTTCTTGATTGGGCACGAAACTTAAGAATTGTTCTTAAGCAAGAAAAAATGCTCTATGTTCTTGAAAATCCTATTCCCCCTGCTCCAGCGAATAACGCCTCAAAAGCTGAAAAAGATGCTTATAGTAAGCACAAAGATGACTCCAACGATGTTACTTGTCTCATGCTAGCAACCATGAACTCTGAACTTCAAAAACAGTTTGAAGAAGCAGAGGCATATGACATGATTGTGCATCTCAAGGAAATGTTCCAAGAGCAAGCACGACAAGAGAGATTTGAAACTCACAAGGCGTTAAATGCATGTAAGATGGTTTCGGCACCTCGGTAAGTGCTCATGTCCTTAAAATGAAGGGCTATCTAGATCATCTTGATAAGCTTGGTGCTCCTGTTAATCATGACATGGCCACGGACTTGATCTTGGGCTCTTTACCTGCTGAGTATGACCAGTTTGTCATGAATTTTAACATGCATAATATGGAGAAATCCATTACTGAATTGCATGGGATGCTAAAACAAGCTGAACTGAACATTAAGAAGAATACTCAAAGTGTTCTAATGGTTCAAAAAGGGAAAGGCAAAAAGAACAACCAAAAGGGCAAGGTCATGGCTAGTAAGGGTAAGGACAAGGCAAAGTCCAAAGTTCAAGCCCAAACCTAAGGCCAAGACACCAAAGGAGGGAGCTTGCCACTATTATGGAGAACAAGGACATTGGTTAAGAAATTGCAAGCTCTATTTGGAAGCAAAGAAAAAGAAGGGCGGTGAGACTGCCGCTCAGGTATTTATGTTATTGAAATTAATTTATCTACTTCGATTCATGGGTATTGGATACCGGTTGTGGATCTCACATTTGTGTAAATGTGCAGGGTCTAAAAGGAGTAGAGCCTTGGCAAAAGGCGAGGTGGACCTACGAGTTGCGAATGGAGCAAAAGTTGCTGCAGATAGTTGTAGGAACTTTTGAATTAATTTTGCCCAGTGGGCTTGTTTTAGAACCGAACAATTGTTTTTATGTTCCTGCTATGAGTAGGAATATTATTTCAGTTTCTTGTTTGGATTTAGAAGGTTTTGAATTTGTTATTAGGAATAACATTTGCTCCATTAATAAAAACGACATTTTTTATGGAGATGCTTCATTATCGAATGGGCTTTATATTCTAAATCTTCGTGGATCTTCGGACATGTCTATCTATAATATAAATACTAAGAGATTGAAATCCAATGATTTAAATCGGACTTACTTCGGCATTGTCGTTTGGGCCATATAAATGAGAAACGCATAACAAAGCTTCATAATGATGGGCTTCTAAAATCGTTTGATTTAGAATCTTACAGAACATGTGATTCTTGTTTATTAGGTAAAATGACTAAAGCGCCTTTCAAGAGACAAAATGAAAGGGCAACTGATTTATTGGGTCTAATACATACTGATGTATGTGGACCAATGAATTCACTCGCTAGAGGAGGATTTCAGTACTTCATTACATTTACAGATGATTTCAGCAGATATGGCTACCGGTATCTGATGAAACACAAATCTGAATCGTTCCAGAAATTCAAAGAATATCAAAATGAAGTACAAAATCAACTTGGCAAAAGTATCAAAACACTTTGATCGGATCGAGGTGGTGAATACTTAAGCCACGAGTTTGACGAGCATCTTAAAAATTGTTGAATTATTTCCCAATTAACTCCACCAGGAACACCTCAATGGAATGGTGTATCTGAACGGAGAAATCGGACTTTATTAGATATGGTTCGATCAATGATGAGTCAAACTGATCTTCCAAACTCCTTTTGGGGTTATGCCCTGGAGACTGCTGCATTCATACTAAATCGAGTTCCATCTAAATCGGTTCAGAAAACGCCATATGAGATATGGATCGGGAGACAACCTAGTTTGTTATTTCGAAGATTTGGGGTTGTGAAGTTTATGTAAAGCGTTTATTATCCGATAAACTTGCACCTAAATCCGATAAATGCATATTTGTGGGGTATCCTAAAGAAACTAAAGGATATCAATTTTATCTCCCAAAAGAAAATAGAGTAATTGTTGCTCGAAATGGATACTTTCTTGAAAAGGAATTTATTTCCAAAAGAATCGAGTGGGAGTAAAATACATCTTGATAAGATTCAAGGACCACGATTAGTGCTTGAACCTCATCAAGATGAGATTCAAGAGCCACAATTAGTGCTCGAACTAAATAATGAATCTCGATTAGATGGCTCACAAGTCCAAGATGAGCCTACATCTATAGAACAAGGACCTCGAAGATCCGATAGGGTTCGTCAACAACTCTGAGAGATATGGATTTCTCATCATCGACGATCACAATGTGGAGCTTATGGTCAATGATGAGCCCACTTCCTATCAAGAAGCCATTAAGAGTTCGACTCTAGAAAATGGTTAGAGGCTATGAAGTCCGAGATGCAATCCATGTATGATAACCAAGTTTGGACTTTGGTTAACCCACCTAAAGGTTCAAAAACCATTGGGTGTAAGTGGGTTTTCAAAAAGAAAACGGACATGGAGGAAATGTGCATACTTACAAAGCACGATTGGTAGCAAAAGGTTATAGACAAACTCATGGTATAGACTATGATGAAACCTTTTCACCGGTTGTAATGCTTAAATCTATCGGAATTCTTCTTGCCATAGCAGCATATTATGACTATGAAATTTGGCAAATGGATGTCAAAACCGCGTTTCTTAATGGAAACTTACTCGAAGATGTGTACATGACACAACCTCGAAGGTTTTGATGATCCTTTGAATTCTAATAAAGTGTGCAAGCTTCAAAGATCTATTTATGGATTGAAGCAAGCATCTCGAAGTCTGGAATCTTCGTTTTGATGAAGCAATTAAAGAATTTAACTTTATCAAAAATGAAGATGAGCCTTGTGTCTATAAGAAAACAAGTGGGAATGCAATAGTCTTTTTGGTACTTTATGTTGATGATATCTTACTCATTGGAAACGACATCCCAACTCTACAAAGTGTAAAGACATGGTTGGGAAATTATTTCTCAATGAAAGACTTAGGTGAAGTTGCCTATATTCTAGGTATAAGGATCTATAGAAATAGATCTAGAAAGCTAATTGGACTAAGTCAAAGTGCATACATTGACAAGGTGCTGAAAAGGTTCGAGTATGCAAGACTCTAAGAGAGGATTCTTGCCAATGTCACATGGCATTAAGCTCGACAAAACTCAAAGTCCTTCTACGAAGGATGAAGAAGAGCGCATGAACAAGATACCATACGCTTCCGCTATAGGGTCTATCATGTATGCCATGTTATGTACTCGACCCGATGTATCATATGCATTGAGCATGACAAGCAGGTTCCAGTCAAATCCTGGAGAGGCACACTGGACTGCTGTCAAGAACATACTAAAGTACTTAAGAAGAACTAAAGATATGTTCTTAGTTTATGGAGGATAAGAGGGCGAGCTAGTTGTAAATGATTACACTGATGCTAGTTTTCAGTCCGACATAGATGATTATAGATCGCAATCAGGTTTTCTATTTTGTTTGAATGGAGGTGCTGTAAGCTGGAAAAGTTCAAAACAAGACACCGTAGCCGATTCTACTACAGAAGCTAAGTATGTAGTCTGCCTCAACTGCGACTAAAGAAGCAGTTTGGATTAAAAAGTTCATTACAGAACTAGATGTAGTTCCTAGTATTGTGAACCTAGTGGATCTTTATTGTGACAACAATGGAGCCATTGCACAAGCTAAGGAACCAAGATCACATAAGCGATCCAAACATATACTTAGACGTTTTCATCTCATTCAAGAAATTGTTGATAGAGGAGATGTCAATGTATGCAAGGTGCCAATCGATGACAATGTTGCGGATCCATCGACAAAGCCTCTCCCATCGTCTAAACATGATAGTCATACCGGAACAATGGGATTACGGCTTATGCCAAATTGGTCTTAGTGCAAGTGGGAGACTGTTGGGGATATGCCCTAGAGTCAATTTGTACTTATACAATTGTCATTATGTTTTATATAATAATATGAGGCTTTCCTTTCCATGAATAGTGAGTTTTATTTTGTTGGTCATCAAGTACGTGACTTGATAGTAAAACCCTACAATGAATACAATGACTATTCTAAAAGCTGTCACTCGATCGATTATTATTATTGGAATAATAATAAATTAAGATTAGTATGTTTGTGACTTGATGGCTATGTTTTACTGGCCATGGATATTTGTGATATCGAGTCAAGACATAAATAAATGTTAGAGAACATTGTATTAGACATGACCCACTGTGAGAGTACTTCATGGAATATGTCTTAAGTACTTTCTAGCCATAATAATATTGAAAGTCCTTCGACCTAAATTCATCATAGTTTCTTACTTGATAAATTCTATATTTTGACATTGTCTAAAGTTGTCTTTAACCGAGATAATAAATTAGACTATCTGTTGGATATAGAATAAATCAAGGAGAGGAATATGATTGATTGTGAAGGAATTTGTCCCTCTCGATTATGGGAGAGATATCCATGGGCCCCTTGATAAGTTAGATCTGTTAAAATGCATAACCGTGCTCAAATATATCAATCTAAGATATTGATATCATTTGTTTGAACAGTCTACTATGAAATCAAGAAATAATTGATTAAGCTTAATAAGGATGACATGCTCCGTGCCTTATGCTTAATCTGGATATCGTGTGACAAAAGGACTAAATATAAAATTATGGTTTGGTTCAAAGAGATCACCGATCTTCATTTAACCTGGATAGTTATAATGTTTTGCTAGAAACCGCTTATAACTTGTGGGCCATTTAAATATGGTTTAGGCACACTGCCAGTGTTAAATGAACCTATAGGGTCACACAATAAGCGAACTTGTTAGGTTATTTTTCTGGTGACCAGGTTCGATGAATCTGGATGATATCCAGATTATAAGAATCTGACTCGGTAAAATAATTAGTTAAATTACCGAGATAATGGCAGAATCTTATCATATCAGTTTTAATTCAATTTGAATTTGAATTAGAATATGATAAGATACTATTAGGGTTGGACTTTAAGAGGTTCGAGGGTTTTTAAGAAAACCCTAGCCGTCTTTTCGATAGTCGAATTTTTCGGTTGAGAACATTCGTGCCATTCTCTACCAGAAAAAAAAAAAAACCTCTCAAACCCTAGGCGCTAGCACTCCCCGGGTATCGAGTGAGTTCGCGGTGTGCATCCGATAGAGGACGTTCGCATATTGCAGCGTCTGGTGATTGTTCGGGTTGAACGTACAACAGCGCAACCAGAATCGAAGGATTTCGATTACAGCAACCAGAGGTAATTCTTAAAGCTTAGATCTTCTTAATCGTTTACTTGGGTCCTCGGGAGGGATTCGTGGATGTTTTCCGCGTTTAGGAGTCCACGAATCCTAACAAAAACACCTAAAAATCAAATAGAAAAATTGAACAATAGAAAGTGTAGAAAAATCATACCATAATGATTCCCAATGTATGGGTAATGATCTATGCAAAAAGATTGAAGAAATCGTGCACCAAATGGAAGGATTGAAAAATGGGTTTTGGAAGAAAATATTAGATTTTTCGTAGTTGTAATCCAAAACTTCAAGAATAAAGTGAAGATTTTGTGTTTGAAAGGTGTTTTGGAGGTTTAGAAAAGGACTTGGCGGTGTTTCGGAGTTGAACCCGGCAATGGGTTGAAAGAAAAAATGAGGGAGATAAGAGCGTTTTTTGAAAAAAAATGGCCAAAACTGGCCGTGGGTGGTCTTATGGCTGAATCGGCCGGGCACCGAGCCTGTTTTGCTATCGTTTTGCTGCCGGGCATTGTTGGCCCTACGCCCGAGCTAAAGTTCGGGCCCAGCGCCAGGTCAGCTCTGGCCAACCAAAAATCATTATTTTTTATTTAATTAAATAAAATAATAATTAAAACATGACATCATAAAGAGAATACAATATAAAAATTAAAAAGACAGCAAAATGAATGAAAACAAACAAAAATTATAAATATGTCCACCAAAACTAAAGCAGTCAAAATCATCATTTTTCACGATCTTGGTCACTGGGATTAGTCTCCGTATTTCCTAGAAGTGAACTGCTTGACAATCTCCAAGGAGTTTACTAGTTGTCCAATTAGATTCTTAAGATTTCGCATGGATGCCTCTAAATTTCTTGTGGTCGCATCTATTCATTGGAACTGTATCTTTATACCACTTACCAGCTGGTTAACCAACTCCTCAAATGATGGCTTAGCCCATGGGGCATTGTAAGGCAAGGGCATTTGTGTCCTTTCAGTCCCAAAATTAGAAGAAGCTTGTCTAGGTTGGTTTTGTCTTTTCCATGAAAAGTTAAGATGATTCCTCCAACCCGGGTTATAAGTGGTGGTATAGGGATTATTACCTTGTCATCCATTGTCCACAAACGCTACTTGTTCTAATGATTCTTGTGATGATCCCATGTTTTGACACTCATGATTTGGATGCTCCTCCCCACAAAAGTCACAAGTTACACTCATTACCTATCCATGGGAAGGAAACATCATCATTTGCTCCATCCTTTGTGTTAGTACCTTCACTTTGGCTTCCAATGCCGCCATTGTATCCACTTTGTGTACACCATGAACACGAGCTCTTGACCATGAACTCCCCCAAGAATAATTGTTTGTTGCCAAATTTTCAATCAAATCAAATACCTCCTCTGGGGTTTTAGAATTAATGAAGCCCCCTGCAGATGCATCAACCAATTGCCTAGTAGTAAAACTTAAAGTAATATGAAATATTTGCATTTGTATACCTAGTTTGAACCCATGACGAGGACACTTTCTAAGTATTTCCTTAAACTTCTCCCAACACTCATAAAGATTTTCTGATTCTAACTGTTAGAAGGTAAAAATATTGGTCTTAAGCTTGGATGTTCTAGATGGGGGAAAGTATTTTGCCAAGAATTTTTCAGCTAAAACGTTCCAAGTGGTAATGGATCCGGTCGACAAAGATTTTAACCATGATTTTGCTCTATCTCTCAAGAAAAAGAGAAAAAGCCTTAGTTTGATGACATCCTCAGAAATAACATTCATTTTAAAAGTGTCATAAATTTCTAAAAATCTTGCAAAGTGGGTATTGGAATCTTCTTTAGGTAGCCCATCAAATTGTACCATATTTTGGATCATTTAGCTTATGTTGGACTTTATTTCAAAGTTGTTGGCCTCTAGCCTAGGTCTCGTAATACTCGAGCCCGTACCCAAGATTGTGGGTATCACAAAGTCATTCATAGTCTGTCTGTTAATTCCACCATTACCATCATTGTTGAGTTAATTTACCTCCATGTCTTTTCTTACCCTTTCTCTTACAATCCTTTGGACCTTTGTGAGGGTTCTCTCGATCTCAGGATCAAGATCTACGATATCGGCCTTAGATTGTCAGGTCATAAACTAAGGGTAAAGTCTATATAAAACAGAAGATAATGAGATTATAGAATTTACAAGTTAGACGGTTTGTACATATTCACACATTAAGTTAGAAAAAATTATAATACATAGGGACACTAAATTACAAATATATAAGAAAATAAAATATGGAACCTATTCATACAAGTAATATGTATACATATTTATATATTTATATATAGACATATAAATATATAAATATGTTTAAATCAACAAAATCCAAGCTTTTATGATATTATTCCCTAGCAACGGTGCCAAAAACGTGATGCGTAAATTTTGGGTGTATAAAAATCATCAAATTTAAATCCATCAATTAGTCAAGTTTTAATTAAAACATTAATCCCAAAATACATATATGTGCAAGTATACTCATCGCAAGCATAGCACAGGGAATTAACGAGTATCGATCCTCAAAGTAACTAGTACACACAAATAACTTTTTATTCATTATTTAACCAACTTAAATAAAGTAAGAAAATAATTTTAAAAATAAAGAAATATATACAACTTCAAAGATTGTAGGACTATGCAATTTAGACAACTATCCTAGAATACTTGCTAATGTATTATGTTGCAATTATCTCAATTAATCATCATCTTAGTATCATGAAAGAATATAAAGTAAAATTCAATAATTTCCAAAGTCGTGAATCTACTTATATAGATTCCAATTCTTTTCCAATCCATGGAATCAATATCTTTTGATTAAATTAGTAGATTTCCTAATAAAACCAACATAACAAAAACGTGCATTAAACTCAATTTCTCATAAACATAAAATTAGCTAATGACCCTTTAATCGAGGTGAAATCAACTAATCTTTGATTATTTTAGTCCTTTAATCTTAACTTCGTTTCCCAAGTCCATTAAGATTTGAAAAATACGAAATCAATGTAATGAAACTCTTAACATCGCTTCCCAAGTCAATTAGAAGAACTCGTATTAATAATTAATGATAACAAGTAATCAAATATCAAAGATGATAAAGAATTGATCAAACAACTAAATTAAAACAAAACCATGAATCCCGAAATAATGTCAAATTACAGATAAAACATTGAATATATCATTGTTTAAGAACAAAAAACAAGGTAAAAGAAAGCACTCATAGATAAGCATACTTCTTCTCATTTGAAGACTCTCTTGAGCAACCTTCCTTGAATGATTGGAATTTTTATTTTGGATTCACTCCCCCTTTTATCTCTTGTGTTTCCTCTTGGTTTTATAGGCTTATTTGATGCCAAATTCGTTGCTTGAGGAGTCTTATATGGGTGGGAATTGGAAAATACTGAAATCTTTGGAAAACTACTAAATTTGTACACTGAATTTTCGAGCTCTAGAGCGAATCTGGCACTAGTTCCTTTCGACCCACCTAGCGCCAGGTGTGTTCTGTTTCTCCCATGATTTTTGCTCTATTTTCCTTGGCCAGACCAAAATGGACTTGGTGCCTGGTCCACTTGCTAGACCTGACGCTAGGTATGTGCTAGCAAATTCTTCTTTTTACTCAAAATTGACTTAAATCTGTACAAATTTGTTAAAAGCACTTTCTACAAGCAAAATGTCAAATAGGAAGAAATATGCCTGGTTGTTACAAAAAATGTATTTCAAATTGACATTAAATAGCTAGGAAAATAGTGATAATTTTAGCCCCTATCAGCTTTTATACAAATAAAGGTTTAATTGGAAAGTCATCTTTCATTTGTAAATCGATTTTACCACATTATTTGAAAACCATGCTTGCATGATCAAAGAGTATTGGAAATATTTTATTGAGTTTAGATCTTGATTGATCTAGAGAAACGTTGAGTACTCAATAAGGATAAGCGTCTGAGACTAACCTTTGAATGGTAGGGCAAGTCTCTTAGTAGGAGGTCACCTCTAAGAGATTAGCTCTATTTGGAAAAGCTGATAGTCCTAGTAGGTCAGGTTGGTCTGAGCTAGCATCTCAGTCTAAGTAGGCTGTTATTTCGGGATGGACATCCGGTAAGTTAGGATAAGAGATAGAGGAGTATCTTACCCAATAGGCCGTACACTAACTACACTATGATGCAAGGTTTCACAGTATTTGTCATGTTGCAAAGTTTCATGGCAAGGCTATAATGCAAGGTTTCATAGCCGTTTATTTTGAGTGGTTTGTTGTAAGTTACTTATTACTGTAATTTGACTTCGGTATGATATACCACTCACTTTGGTTATGGAAAATATTTGACTTGTAATCAACTTTTGATAATTGGTTTCAAAGTGCATTCATGAAAGCTATTTTGACTCAATCAAGAGTTCGCACAGGACTTACTGAGAATTTTTTTCTCACACAATTTCCTCTATCATATTTCTGGAAGTACTAGATCTAAGACAAAAAACTATTAGAGGCAAGTGCTGTTAAAGTTGCCTTGATCATTTATTTATTTGGTTTTGAGAGATTATTTGTCCTCTAGACTTTTATTTATTCAAGTCATGGATTGTGCTTTTGTACGCTTTAAATTTTCGAGACCTTGTATTAAGTTTTGATGTGTTGTATTCCTTTTGTGTTGAGTTTCATAATTTATCCATTTCGCCAAGTTATAAAGACCTTGGTCCTAAAGATGGGGCCGACATCCCCTTTCGGGTCACATAGTAGCGGAGTGTTACAGGATATGAGTTTTGTCATTCTTTTGGTGAAATTTTTATGAAATTGGTATATTGAATAGGATATTTTCAAGACTGGAGAATTTAGATTAATCTTGTTTATACATTAGTGTTTGAGTATTATTTGACTCATCTTGTTTGAATATGGAAAATATGATGAATGTGGGGAAAGTTTGTTGGTTAATTCTTGTATTATGGGTTTAAACTTTGCTTGATTTTAAGTTGTGATAAGGAGTGTGAGGAAAACAATATCTTTGAGTGACAAAAATTTTTTTGAAAAAACATTTGATTGAGAAAAATGAGTTGATTGTTGTTTCCTCTTTAAAGATAAACAAGTATTGTTTTTGCTTGATTATGGAGGCCAATACGGATAGTGAAGAGAAATCCACTTTCTTGAGGCTATGAATTCCTAAAATCAAAAGAGAGGAAAGATGTTGAAAAAATGATGGGTGATGACTAAAAGGGGGATAATACGGTGTGTGAAGAGAAATCTATTCATTTGAGGCTTTCAATTCCCTAACTCATTTGAAAAAATTGAGAGAGAAAAAATTAGAGTGATTTCCTTATATGCAATTTTTGGATTTATAATGTTTAAGTTGGTAGATAGCTTGACTTGTGTAATTCATGTTATCTATGTTCTTACATGAAGAGTGAAATAATTTTCTTAGACTAAGGTATAAACGTAATTAATTTGACTTCAAGAGTTTTGTGATGTCTTATTAAATATTTCAAAGTTTTAATTGTTTTCAAAGGGTTTGATGAATGGTAAGAGTTTTATCTAAAATGTTGAAGGGAAGTTATAATCCTTGTTATGTTTTAAAATTTTTGGAAGAATAAAGGCTTTTTCTTGATAATTGTCATGACTTAAAGTGGTTTGCTTGAGGACATACAAAAGGTCAAGTGTGGGGGAATTGATAGGAGCTAAAATCATCACTATTTTTTTCGTTATTTAAGGTTAAATTGAGATAATTTTGATGTAAAAACTAGGCATATTCCTTTCTCTTTGACATTTTACTTGTAGAAAGTGTTTTTGACAAATTTTGTACAAATTTAAGTGAACTTCAAGCAAAAAGTGAACAAATTCCAGAATGCACCTAGTGCCAGGTTTGTTCTGGCCAAACAGGGAAAATAGAGCAGCTTTCAAGAGAAAAAATAGAACACACTTGGCGCCAGGTCCACTCTAGAAAAGCAGAATCTTATGCACAATTTAGTAATTTTTCAAAGATTTTGGTATTTTCCAAATCTTACTCAGCCAAGACTCACAAGTAGCGAATATGGCATCCAAGAAGCCTATAATACCAAGAAAAAAACATAAGAAAATGAAGGTGAATTCAAAGAGCAAATCAGAAAATCACTCATTAGAGGAGGAATTCACCAAATCAAGGAGGATTGTTCAAAAGAGTTTTCAAATGAGAAGAAGGAGGCTTGTTTATGAGTGCTTTATTTTACATCTGTTTTCTTTTTCTTAAACAATTATGTACTTAGTATTTCCATTGTAATTCGACATTATTTTTGGGATTCATGATTTATTGAGTAATTTAGTCTTTTGATCAATTGATTGCTGTTCTTGGTATTTGATTACTTATTTTTCTTACGGAGTTGGTTGATTGATTTTTGTTATTAAATTGCTTGAAAAAGAGGTTGGTAATGACTTCAATTAATTGATTTGTTATCTCTTCACTTGCTTGAAAAAAGGGATTAACTGTCTAGAACTTAGACAGGTTAGTTGATGGTTACTAAAATATGGATTCATTTACTAATTTCATGTTTTAAATCACCTTGAATATAGGGATTTATATGAGGATTGATTTTAATGCATTTTTTGGATAAATTGGTTGAGATAGAATATGTTCATTAATTTAACTAGAAGATAGTGATTCCATGGATTGCAAATGAAGTGGGTCTATTTTAAATCCTTTATGAGACCAAGATAATAATTGATTGTGATATTGGCTAAGTGACTTATTATCATGTTTTCAAAAGCTTTTGTCGAAATTGCATATTTTCACATCCTTGGGTTGTATATATATTTCTTTATTTTTTCCCCTTATTTTCTCACTTTATTTGGCCAGTTAAATAATAGATGAAAAGTGATTAGTGTGTACTTGTTCATTTCAGGATCGATACTTATTAATTCCCTATACTATGCTTGTGATGAGTATACTTGCTTGTATGTTTATTTTGGGATTACTATTTTAATGAAAACTTGACTAAGGGATGGATTTAAATTTGATAATTTTTATACACCCAAAATTTACTCACCAGGTGCTTAGAAAGTATCCTTATCATGGGGTTCGAGATAAGGATGCAAATGCAAATCTTTCATAGTGGTTTAAACTTTGCTACAAGGAAACTTGTTGATGTATTTGCAAGAGGTTCCATTAACTCTAAGATCCTGGAGGAGGTATTTGATTTGATTGAAAATCTTACAACAAACAACTATACCTGGGGTAGTTTAAGGTCAAAAGTTCGTGTTCATGGAGTGCATAAGGTGGATGCAATGACAGCTTTGGAGGCTAAAGTGGAGGCATTAACACAAAAGATGGAGCAAATGGTGATGTCTCCTTCCCAAGGATAGATAATGAATATAAGTTATGATTTTTGTGGGGAAGGGTATCCAAATCATGAGTGCTAAAGTATGAGATCATCATAAGAGTCATTAGAACAAGCTGCATTTGTGGGCAATGGATGATAAGGTAACAATCCTTATAGCACTAATTACATTCCTGGTTGGAGGATCCATTCTAACTTTTCATAGAACAGCCAAAATCAACCCAGGCAGACTTCTTTAATTTTAGGAATCAAATGACTCATCCCCCTTGCCTTACAATGCACTACCTTCGAAGCTATCATTGAAGGATTGGGTTAACCAAATGGTAAGTGGTACAGAAACACGGTTTCAAGGAGTGGATGCAGCCACGAGGAATTTGGAGGCGTCCATGCGCAATCTCGAAAATCAAATTGGACAACTAGCCAAACTCCTTGGAGACCATCAAGCGGAATCTCTTCTAGGAAATACTGAGACCAATCTACATGATCTTGATCGTGGAAAAAAATGATCTTCACTGATTTGATTTTTATTTTAGGACATCTATTTAATTTGTGTGTGCTTTTATTTATTTTCATGTATTTTTAATTTTTAGCATAATGGTATTTTCTTCATAATTTCGTGGTTTCCATTATTGTATTTACAGTGTTTAAAATAAAAATAAAAAAATTTCTGGCCTAGACCAGGGTTGGTGCTGGCTGGCCGCATGGAGTGGCACCGGCTCCTGCTCCTGTCCAGAGAGTGCTTAAAGTGGCCAAATTGGCCACTGTGTTTTCAAACAAACCGACTTCCCTCGATTTTTCTCTCCTCCCAGTGTTGTTTCTATATCCCCAAACACCATCGATTCCATTTTTACCTTAAAAAACATCAATCCAACATAAAATTCTCTTGTTTTTGTTAAATTTACAAATCAAAATTCCAAAAATCTTAAATTTTCTTCAAAAACTCACTTTCAAACCTCTTATTTCAAGCAAGGATTTCTTCAAAAAGATTGCATATTTTGCTGGCCCATCTATTGGAGAACACAAAGGTATGATTTTTCTTGAATTCCTATGGTTAAAATCTTGCAATTGTATTTTTTCTATTTTTGGACGAAAATTGCATATATTATAATTATTAGTTGAATTTTATTATCTTGATGGCATTATTTTGACTAGAATATCATGGGAATATGATTCATGGATTATTTTTACAACTACTTGTCCATATTGTGGTCATATGTGGTCTATTTTTTGTTATGGAAATTGTCTTATTGATGAATTCATGATAAATGGATAATGTGCATAACCATTGTTCTTGACTTGGGATATGGACATGCTTTTCATGCTATGATTAGGTTGTGTATTTGTTGGGAATCATATTATGGTTTTAATTGTGGCATTCCATTATTTTTTGCAGGTTTTGAAAGGAGATTTGGTTTAATTGATATTACGGATGGAGGTTGTTGTGGATTGATTAGAAATTGTGGATTATGGGAATTGTGTGTAGAGTTGTATTTTGGTGATGTGATCCCATTAAGTGTTGTTGTGACATTGTGGTGGTGCCTCAATCATATTCTTTTTTCACCCTTTTCTTATCACTTCATCATGCCTAGAGAGAGGGGCCAATCTTCTAAAAGGGCTAGAGCTTCATCTTCCTCTACCCCTACGTCTATAGATCCGTTGTTCCTACACCGTGCTGATTTCATTAATTCCTCCTACCAAGAGTGGTACACTAAAAGGGCTACCAATAAAATCATAGTAGAACGCACCTTCACACCCTCTTTAGACTTTGCCCTCAAATTAGGACTCATGTTTAGACGCTTAGGGTGGGGACCAATAGTTCAATTGAAAGGACCCTATTGCCCTGTTCTGATCAAAGAATTATATGCTAACATGGTCTAAAAATGCAATAACCATCTTGAGACCATTGAGACTAGGGTAAAGGGCACCCCTATCTTTCTAGATATAGAAAGACTCACTGCTGTCCTCCATGTTAATAACGAAGGTCCTTGGTTAGCTATAGATCACAATAACCAAAGGATACTGTCTGATCCTGAGTAAAAAATAAGTGATACTAGAGTTACCTTGAGAATGTACAGGAGAGGTCTAGTAGGGTAAGTAGGTTTTTACTCTAATAATGATTTTGAACCAACCTACGTACCTTAGTCAATATCTTTGCTTACAATATTGTTCCAAAAGCTAGTGGGTTTAATGAGTCCTGTGTAATTAATTTGTATATTCTTCATAGGATAATGCACACTCAGCCCATCTCGCTTACTCCTTTAATTATTCAATCCATGCGAGATGTGGTCTATTCTTGCTTTTCCACCAAAGCCTTTGTCTTTCCCCTCGTAATAATGAAATTTCTTGAAGCCTTTTAGCATTAGTTTGGAGGGGGAGCTTACTGAAACCACAATGGAGCATAATATGGTTACTGACCAAACACTTACTAGCTATGGTTGAAGGAATTGAGGAAAACTATCGAAGGAAAAACGCAGTGAAAAATTTTCAATTTTTCGAGCCATATTTAGGAGAGAGTACTTACTTTTCCTTATTTGTTGCAGATTAACCAACGTAGGGATGGGTTGCACTGGAACTTCTTGCCCTAGAAAGGGTGAAGGAGGCGCCTGCTGCTCAACTGAAACTCCCACCAATGTTCTACTCCTACACGTCAAGCATCTCCAAGCTTCTTCTCTTCGTCTTCCGGAGTATGACTCAACCTTGGTCTTGGATTAGCTTGGTGACAGCTTCTTTTGGATAACCAAAACACTTTTCTAGAGAGAAGGAAAAGAAAAGACAAAAGCCAAAGAAAGAGAGAGAGAGAGAAAGCACACTTGAGAGGCAGAAACTCTAAAAAACCACGTTCAGTTTTTTCTTCTCTTCACCTCATATTTTCAACAAGCCTTAGGGCTTCATTAAGCCATAATGGTCGAAAACATTAAGCCCTAATGGGCTTGGTGTGATGGGATTTCTATATCACAATAACGATTACTATAGCAGAAACTAAGAAATCCAAACCCGAATATCACAAGCATGTGATTTAAAACAGGTTTAACAAGGAATAAAAGGTAACGGTTTTACCTTTCTTTGCGCATCTGAAAAATAAAATTTTCCTTCTTCTTGTCTGACGATTGTGGTGCGATCCAGTAGTCCCCTTAATGCCAATGGATCACAAACAGGTTGATTGTCTGCCTCTGTGATCACAGTATGCAATCGCCTCTAATAGTAGTCCACACGAGGGTTATTCTCAAGCACCAAGATGTTTCGGTGCTAGCAGAAACCAAAGTGGCGGCTAGGGTTTTTGCAGAAAAACGAGAGAGAGAGAGAGAGAAGAAGAGGAGGGTTTTGGAGAGTGTTGTTGCCGTGAATAACTCTCTCCCTAAGGCATCGTGTATATCTCTCATATAACACGAAAAGGCTGAAAACTCTCCATCTGAGAATTCTAAAGCAATTATTGTAATTAGAACCCTCTAATTGTAATTAGAACCATCAAGTTCTCACAATTATAATTTGACCTATAAATTATAACTAATTATAATTTGGCCACAACTATTTCTTTCTCGCAATTAACCCCACAATGTTATCAAATAACATCTTGAGTCTATAATCCTCTATTGTGTGTGACCTATTAGGTTTTTCAGTCAATTAGTAGAGAATATGAATTAATTCAAACTCGTTTGAGATTAATAATCCATAATTAATTAGAATTAATCTTATCAATTCTAATCAGGATTGGTTTATTAATTCATCAATTAATAAACTTATATTCCTATATCATGAGTGATATCTAGCAACACATCATAACCACCCAAGAATCCAGGAAATTAAATAGCTTGACATGAACCCTTCAATAACAAACTATAGTGCAATTAACTATTTTCACCATACAATATCTCATTCAGTTTGGAGTATGAAATTAGTGCCAACTCCCTCTAGAATATATTAATTCTGGCTCAAATATAATAGTACTTATACCAGGAACCCACTATTGTTGAGTAGCAATTCCTACAAATGGCCGTGAGATATTCATCCATACTACTAGGAGTGGTGAATACTTTATTGACCCTCTTAACTACTTTCATTTACCTCACAATGCACCCAATATCCATCCTATATGTGGCCCTCGATCTGGTTTCAGAGATTGGAATCAAAACACAATGCTCAGCAAACAAAGTACATTGGAGATCTTAAGTCTAAAGATATACTTGCACGTTTTGTAAAACCCCAGCTAAAACCAACCATAGAGTAAGGGGGTCGGGATGCATATCATATTTACTTACATGCATAAATATATTTTTGTATGATTTTATGTGCTTAGATGTGTGATTTGTAGTCTAGATGGCTTAATTGTGTTTATTGAGTAAGAAGGGCAAAATGATAATTTTTGCTTGAGGTAAAAATAGGGAGATAGCTTAAGGATCAAATAGAAAAAATATTTGGGAGAAAAAATAAGAACAAGAGTTGTTGTGGTTTAGTGGTTAGAGCTTTGGAATTAATTCTTAAGGTCTTGGGTTCAAAGTCCATCATTGGAGTTTTAGCATGATTAAATGTTATTTTTGTGTAGGAAGGCTATATCTCGGCCTTCACATGCTTTAGGGAAGAGTAGGAGTGCTGTTTTAGGGGAGACGTGATAGGGATGTCCTAATCCTACTCTTGTGCCCGACAAAAATTTCTAAGGGGGATCATACCCTTCTTGATTCTTAGCTTTCCTTACTTCTCAATTCATCTAAGCCAATTCTATTTCTAGAAAATTCCAGCAAAGTGCTGAGGCTTTGAATGTTCGAAAATGTCTAAGTGTGAGACATCTTGTTGGCCGAAAATGGGGAGGAGTTGTGGAAGGTTCCCAAGAGAATTAATCTTCATGGTTGAACCTTCAAACTCCAACCTAAGTGTGTTCATCTTCTTCATGTAGTAATCTGGAATTTTTCCAGCTTCTTGTTCAGTACAAGTGTCGAAAATTTTAGTCATCTTTTCCTCCCAAATGCTGCTAGAAAAATGGGCATTTCACTTAGCTTGAGGACTGAACATTCCAGCCAAAACCGAGCTGCTCAAAAAACTGTGCAAACCAGAAAATTTTTTGGACAATTTTCGCAGCATTGGTGAGCCAAAACCAAGCTGTTTCTTCCAGTTTTTCACCTTGCAACTCAACCTCATTTTTCCTCCATAAAGAAGGCTGGAAACTAGCCTTGAAGGACCTCTGAATACCCCTTCAAACCTTCTACGAACTGACTGAAAAATGGCAGCAAAATCTGCCTAGAAATTTCTAACAAACCTTGCAAAAATCTGTTCAGGATTTTCCAGCTTTGCTTCTTCTTCAGCCATGTCCGAAACTTCCACCATTTTTCTGTACAAACTCCCCTTGAACAGCCATGAACTGAGCTCCATCATCTTCCCAGCATTCTGCTCAAAAATCAGTCCCATGGCTGCTTCTAAAATATCTCCATCAATCACTCCAATCAAGCTATTGATTGAAGATCAAAATTTCAGCAATCATATTCAGTAAACTACCATAAATCAACCCTCCAACAACAAAAAAATCCCTTCACCATTGTCCACCATATTTCATCCACCCTAAAGCTCCATCAAACAACACTCATCTCAGCAAAATTCAAGCAAGCCAGTCGGCTATTGTAACTTTCCAAAAGCTCTCCATCAACAAAGATCTTCCTACCATATTTATTTCCAAAATTGATTCCCTAAATTATTCTCTTTGAATTTCAAACAATTAGCTTTCCTTTTCCTCTCAAATCTAAAAATCCAATTACCAAAAACCATTCAAGCAATTCGGCCACTCTATTCCCACAGAATTTCGGCTAGCTTTATCCAAATTCTCTCCATTCTCTCCAACCTTCAAGAACACCAAGAACACCTACTAGCATCCTCACGCCTAAGACCACTCCAAACCTCTCCAATCTTCTCCAAAAACTCTAGAGCACACCTACTCAACCCCTTGAAACCACTTCTGCAATTTTTAACATCAAATACGTAAATCCAAGTCTCTCTTTTAGATAAAAAACCAGAATTTTCTTGAAGGCTCAAGAACACCTTCAAGGTAAGCATGATCAATTATCTCCATCTTCACTCATCTTTAACTCTTAATGAACACACACACACACACACACACACACACACACACACTAATGAACTCTCTTTATCTCTCTCTCTCGGCCGAGCGGTTACTTCAATTATGGCCATGTTTCCTTCTTCCTCCTTAGACGAACCAAGTTGTCCACGCGAGAGGATTCTTTCAAAACTCCTTCAAGGTTGTCATCTTTCAAGTAACCTCTTCAACCTTCTCTTTAAATTCTAGATTCATGTCTCTAGGATGATATTGGAAGGAGATGGATTATGATTAGGGTTTGAGCATGTGTTGTTGTGTTGGAGTTGAGATTGAAGCATGAATAAATGTGTTTGTATGATGGAGATGGGATTGATGCATGAGATGATTTGTCTTGGTTGATTGTATGGCATTTTTAGGATTTGTTGCATGTCTTCATGTCGTGAGTAGTATGAATGATCAAGCATGTTAGAGATTATGTCACCTTCGGTGAATAGGGTTTTGTAATTATGTATGATTGTTAAAGCCACGAATATGTTTATGTTAGTAGAGTTTGGATCATGTCTTGGTAGATTTGGATCTATGTTTCATTCATGATTTGGATGTTTTGTTGATTGATATAGAGTGTATGTTCATGATTATGGATAGCAATAGGAAATATGATCATGAACTTATTGTCCCTAAGCTAATTTTATTTCATTAATAAAATGATTAAAACTATAATTTCTTCTAGTGATTTCGAAAACCCTAGGGAAATGCGGATTTGGACTATTATATAAAATAATGATATTTTAGTCAAATAAATAATGGCTTTTGTTAAAGAAATAAAATATATAGATTTTATATAAAATAAAATATATAGAAAATAATAATATCGAATAAGGCTTTTTATATAAATATTCATAATAGGTAAAATATTAATTTTGTAAGTCTTATGTTCATAAATACTATTAAAATTTATTTATTGTCTTTCAATCAAACCCCATTAAAATTTACTTAGTTACCAATTATTTTCTAACAACTAATTATTAATGGGTAAGTATTTTAAATAATTCCATCTAAGTCCTAGGACCCTTCGTCAAATAAACCCTAATTTATTTATAGCAAGATTTAAACCTTCAGCTTATTAGTGCCTATTTCCCAAACTCTAGTTATTTTAATATCAAGCTAGATTTATTTTATAAACCCTTTTATTTATTATCTAGCCTTAAAACTTGGGACACTAAGGTCATGGTTGTAGTAAGTTGAGTTAGGATTATTTGTGAAAGGAAATTTTGGTTTGAGTTTAATTATGGCTTATGTTTAACTTAGGCAGGGTTAGGTCAGCTGTTGGAGACCTTTATTTTGAGCAAGGATCAGGTAAGCTCCTGTATAAAACTTGTTTGATGCAAAATGGTTATTATGGCAAGCCAAATGTGGAGTGCGTGGACACTTACTTCTGTAAAGGCAATTGAGGATTGTCTCCTATCTCATTTCAATCAAACAAATTATTTGAAAATCAATAAGCAGTTTTACTCAAACTCTAACTCTTTCTAAAACCAGCTTTGTCCCAAACTTTGGAAATCTTCAATTGCCATTTTCAAGTGGAGTAATGATTTATTCATTTTTCCCCAAGTGGGATAAATTATGTTGAGTACTTAATAAGGGCAGACTGCTAGGACTAGTCTTTGAGGGGTTAGGGTAAGTCTCTCAGTAGGTGGCCACCTCTGAGTGGTAAGTCCTTCCCAGATAAGATGTCAGTTCAGTGGGTCGTACCGGTCCGAGCTAGCAATTTTCAGTCAAGTGCACTATGTGTTGTCGGAATAGACAACTGATTTTGTTTAGGTGTAGAGATGGAGGAGTATCTCACCCGGTAGGCCGATCACCTACTTTTTATTAGTCTGCACAAAGTGTGGCATTCTGACCATTGTATGGTTATGGGACCCAACGTGTGGTAACCCATGATCACTATTTTTGAGTGGTTGATTTATTTGTACATGTATGGTTGGAAAAGCCAAAACGTCACTCTTGATTTTGACTATTGTTTATTGTTTGCCAGTATTTTTCTTATGAAATTCTTACACCTTGCATTCCTGGACTGTTTTCTTTGAACACTCAAAGCACACACGAACTTATTGAGATTTTTATCTCATCACCCGTTTTACTATGATTTCATGTCGATCCTGCTGTGGGGATGAGTAGCTAGTGTTGCCTGCCTTGGAAGATAATTTGTTATTTATTTTATGTAATGCTTTGGGAATTGAGAGTGAACAATTTTTATTTTGGATTTATTCATGAATTTTTGGGTTGTAATAAGCTTTAAATTTTTAAGGTATAGTTTTATTTTTATTATGTGTCCTAGCTATAAAGACCCCTTATCCTTTGGACAGGACGACATCCCCGGCCCTATTGGGCCTAGGTAGTGGGGTGTTACACGTTTGCTATATTAAGATTATATCACTAGCACTAAATAGTTATCCATGTGATTATCTCATAGCTAGGTCATCCAATGTACTTGTTCTATTAACAAGCATCCACGTGTTAATTTTGAGTATCTCAATACTCACAGATATGAGAAACACCGCCTGATCAAATCAGGAAGTCTAACACATGCTAGTCTTAATGTATTAAGGTTGTCCTATCTTATTAATACTATGACTAAGGACTATTTAAGTACTAACACTATACAGTGTAGTAGGAATCTCATATCACGATCTCTATCATAATTTTCTTAACATAGTGTTGTACTAGGAACTTTATCTAACAGTCATTTTACACAATAGTAAACAAAAAGTACTGTAAGATAAATAATGCCTTTTAATAAAATAAAATGTGTTATATACAATGTACAAATGATTACCTCTAGGGCATAACACTAACAAACTGCCACTTGCACTAGAGCCAATCATTCATGTATCTAATACCGAATGACTCAACATGCCTATCATGTTTGTTTTAGGATAGTACTTTTGTAAGTGGGTCAACTATGTTCTCATTCGTAGGAACTCTCTCTATCTTTACTTCATTCCTATCTATGATCTTCCAGATCAAATGATAGCGTTGCAGTATGTGTTTGGATCGTTGGTGAGACTGTGGCTCCTTTGCTTGTGTAATAGCTCCGTTGTTGGTCCAATATGTTGTCATAATATAGGGATATTGGACCAACAACACTAGGAACCACATCCAGTTCCGTCACGAACTTCTTGATCCAAATGGCCTCCTTAGTTGCTTCAGAAGCGGTTATGTACTTAACTTCTATTGTAGAGTCAGCAATAGTTTCTTGTTTGGAACTCTTCCAACTTTTTGTCCTTCTACATAATGTAAACACATAGCCAAATTGTGATTTGAAATCATCTTTGTTAGATTGAAAATGACATCAATATACCTATTTATTTTCAAATCACTTTCTCTATATACTAAGAACACATCCTTAGTCCTTCGTAAGTACTTAAAGATGTTCTTTACAACCACCCAATGACCCTCACTAGGGTCGGATTGGTATCTGCTCGTCAAACTGAGAGTACAAGATATATCGAGCCTTGTATATATCATAGTGTACATGATAGATCCAACTGCCGAAGTATATGGAATCTTACTCATGGGATCCCTTTCAACTTATGTCTTGGGTGACATCGACTTTGAAAGGCTTACACCATGTGACATGGGTAAGAATCCCTTTTTGGATTGATCCGTGTTAAACCTCTTTAGCACTTTATCTATGTATGTAGACTACGAAAGACCTAGCAACCTTTTAGATCTATCTCTATAGAACCTTATTCTAAGAATATAGGTTGCTTTACCAAGGTTTTTCATAGACAATTGTTTGGATAACCAAACTTTAACCATTTGCAAGACAGGTATATTGTTTCCTATTAGTAATATGCCATCTATATAAAGTAATAAGAAAACGATTGTGCTCCCACTTGTATACACAAGGCTCATCCATATTTCAAATGAAACCAAACTCTTTGATTATTTCATCAAAACGGATGTTCCAACTCCTAGAAGCTTACTTAAGTCCATAAATAGACCTTTGCAGTTTACACACCTTTGTGCTATCATTGGATATGAAACCCTCATGTTGTGTTATATACACTTTCTCAGTCAGATTTTCGTTTAGGAAAGCTGTTTTCACATCTATTTGCCAAATCTTATAATCATAATGAGCAACAATAGCTAGAAGTGTGCTGATAGATTTTAACATGGCTACTAGCGAGAAAGTTTCATCATAGTCAATACCATGTTGTTGATGATAACCCTTTTCCACTAGTCGTACTTTATAAGTAACTAAGTTACCATCCATATCTGTTTTCTTCTTGAAAACCTACTTGCACCTAATAGGTTTAATTCCTTTGGGTGGATCAACCAAAGTCCATACTTGGTTGTCGCATATGGAATCCATATCTGACTTTTTGGCCTCAAGCCATTTGAGGCCATTTGCCAAATTCTGAACTGTTCAGAACATCCTTATAGGTAGTAGGCTCATCTTCATCTATGAGCAATACGTCATTGTGGTCACTAATGAGAAATCCATATCTCTCAGGTGCCACACGTATCCTACTAGACTTACTAGGTTCTTGTGTAGTAGAAGGTTCATCTATTCTCTCAATAGATATGGGATCAGACGGTTGATCCTTATTTGTTTGATCTTCTTGAACTTTACTAAGTTCAATTTTACTCCCACTGTCCCCTTTGAGCATGTGCTCCTTCTCTAAGAAGACAACATGCTTCGAAACAAACATTTTGCTTTCAGATGGTAGGTAGAAGTAATATCTGAAAGATTCTTTCGGATATCCCACAAATAAACACTTGTCAAACTTACTATCAAATTTGTTTGACTGTGGCCTTTTGACACAGGTAGGACAACCACATACTCGCAAGTGAGATAACTTTGGTTTCTTACCAAAGAACATCTCAAATGGGGTAGAATCAACCAATTTTATTGGAACTCTGTTTAGTATATAAACAGAAGTCTCTAGTGCATACACCCAAAACGATTTTGGTAGATCTGCAGAAGCCATCATGGTCCGTACCATATTTAGAAGGGTTCAATTCCTTTTCTCAGATACACCGTTATGTTGAGGTGTATGTGATGGAGTCCATTGAGATAATATTCCATTATCTCTAAGATAACTTAGAAATTGTAACACCCCATGTCTGCATTGTAATGGGCCAGGTTCTAGTGGGATGTTGCCCCACCTGATTTCTCAGATAAGGGGTTTTTATAACGATTTAAAACTTAAGGTAAGCAAGTTAAAGTTGAAGCTTAAGTAGATATATGAAACATGCTCTTTTATTACATAGCATATAAGTCAAGATAGGTACATCATCATAGTTCCCAAAATACATAAGCTAAAATACTATATAGATTATGTACAATGATCACTCCAAAAGTTTCACTAACTAGTGCTAGAGGAGTAGTCCTAGAAGTACCGTCGTTTATTCCTCATCTTCAATTCCTAAAAAAAAAAATAGAAAAGGTAGACACACGTGTGAGTGGTGTACTCAGTGAGTCCCGTGTGTGCTAGTGTTTTTCATATGAAATCAATCATCAATTTCTTCATCGAAAATAACTTTATGACTGAGAAATAAAAGTAATTGATGGATTTGGATTCAATTTGTCTTATACATACGAAAAACATAGTTTTCAAATATATGGCCCCTAATTTTAATAAAAGCAGGTTTTTCTCCATTTAGAAGGGCGACCCGCGTGCAAAGTTCAAGGAACTTCGCCTTCGGCTACATGATTTCTTGTGCTAGGAACTACGCCTTACAGCACGTCACCCATGTCATGCCAGAGTGGTTAGTGTAAAAATGTACAGTTCACCTAACACTTAGGGCTCTTTTACTTGTCACCATAAGCCAAGGGTCCCAATCCTGACGTCAGTCACCATTGAGGTGGCAAGGAGTCAAACGCACCGAGTGTTTCCACCAGGCATCCAGCGAATGACTCAAAATCAAGAAGCGCCCATTGATGCGGTAATTGCCAGGCTCAAAACGGCTAGCCAGGACGACTCATCTCAATATCCTGTTGGCCTGTTTGGAGTAAGACAATCCCCAGAGTTGATCAGGTTACTTGGGGTCGTCTATCTCGAACATGAGCTAGTACAAAGATCAAAGTCCTTGTTGAGTACTCAACATCAACAATACTAACCCCGTCTGACTGATCAGGCCAGAGGGTCATCTGTTCCCACAATATTTTCAAATCAAAATATTTTTGGGGCAAAACAATATTTTCCAAAATCATGTTGAAACCAGATAAAGGGTTCTATTCACACATCAAGACGTGTTTCCAAGAGTATCCGGGTCATTTTTCCCGTACTCGATTATAAAAGTCATTTCTAAGAGTATTCAAGTCATTTTATCGATACCCGATTTCAAAAGATTTTCTGAGGGTATTCAGGTCATTTTATCCTTACTCAATTTGAAAAATATTCACAGGAATTCCAATAAGGATATTTCAGTTATTTACCGAATACCCGAATTCCAAAGGTTTTCCATAAAGCAAGCATATAATATATTCATGGCAGTAAAAGCTTTATTTAAATAAAATTTTGGTAAAGAATGTAATTTGAGCTCTAGTAACTATGCTCTAAATTTAGGTTTGTACTTGGTACTTCAAATATATCAAGGAGACATGGACTATATTAGAGAAACATTAAGCTTTATCAGAAAAACACATAGCCAACGGTGGTTTTAAAAATCATGGGACTCACCTTGTACGTTGGGCCAAAGTAGTACCCTTTTTGTAGCCCTAAAAGGGGTTCCTTTGACTCGGCTCACCTACACCAATAGTATATTTCTTCATTATTACTTAATGGGTTCAAATAAGGTTTCTATAATTTCTTAAAGAAATAAATTGGTTAATGATTTTTTATAGTTTTCTTATTTTACAGCTTTACTGCCTTCCAATGTTTTGTGCATAATTTACTCAATATAAGTCCAAATGAGGTGAGACTACTTCCAAAACACTCCTAGGACATAGTTTATCAACTCCAGGTCATGGGACATTGAAACGCCTTCCCATTTCGTTCATTTTTTCAGTTGATCTCACTGCACAGTATTCGGGGTCCAAAATGACAGTTTAAAGGCTTAACTTATTTTAGCTTATTCTATGGTTTCTTCAACATATCCTACCACATCTAATGCTTTCAAACCCTTGTTTCATACCTTAATAACACTGTCTTATCTTGCTTTCCCATCCAGTAATTTTCAGCAGTCCAAAATAGCCATGAAACAAAACCTGCTACAATCAGAATTTTCTTCCTTTTTAATGTTTTCTTGTCATTTTTTCCATGGTCTTTCTTTCTTTCTTTCATTGACCAACTCCAGTTATCAAAGTGCTTCAAAACAGCTTCCATAAGTTATCAAACACTACACTTTTCCTTCTTCATTTACCCGGTCAGCTCCCTTTCAAATTTATATACCATTTCCATTTTATTTCCTTCCAACTATCAACCTTAGATATATAATTTCTATTTCATTTTCCCCAACACCAACTACATATACAATCCTATGTCATTTTATTCTAAATATCCAAGAAATAAATGTAGAATAGCTTAAAATAAATCTTTATTACTCATAGCTTTCTTTATATTAAACTAAAATAACCTTACCTTATTTAAGATTGCAAACTAGACTTGAATGCCTTCTTCTTCCTTTTTCCTTGTTTTTCCTCATTTCTTCCTTGTTTTCTTTCTTTTCCTCACTTTTCTATTCTCTTTTCCAGCTTTCCACTTTGTTGAATCCTACCTCCCCTTATCCCTATTTATATAGTTTGTTTTTGGTCTTAGCAAAAAGGTTATGTGATTTGGCAACTCTACAAGCCTTTTGATCTTTATTGAATCTAACAAAAAATTATAGAATATCCTAGAAAGTCTTAGAATTATTTAGAACCTAAAAGAGCATTGGTGAATCTTGTAGAAATTTCTAGAATTCTCAAGAACTAATAGATATTTTCTAATATTGCATGTCCATGCATAATCAACCATGGTTAACTTACTCAAATCAAGATTAGCTTAATTAAGCTTGGTCAAATGAAGTCAAAAAGGTGGTCCAACTTGGTCAAGCTTTTCATGCTTGTAGGCCATTCTTATTTATTTCTTGTGGGCCCTCTAAATTATCTTTTTATATAATATGATTATAGCTAAGATATTTAGGATATTAATTATATTATTTATATGTATAATAATAATAGTAATGATAATAATAATATTGTTAATGTTAAGATATAATAATAGTAACAATACTAATAATATATAATAATAATAATAATAATAATAATAATAATAATAATAATAATAATAATAATAATAATAATAATAATAATAATAATAATAATAATAATAATACTAGCGATGACTATATTATAGCACTAAGAATAATATTATTAATTTGTAGCCTTAATAATACTACCAATAAAAATATATCATTAATTCCTTTTATATGTATATTCTTATTTTAAACAAGACTACCATACGCATATTCTTTATATAAAGTGGGGTATTACAGAAACTCTTAGCTCAAGTATTCTCCTCCTCGATCAGATCTTACAGTCTTAATACTTTTGCCAAGTTGTTTCTCTATTTCATTCTTGAAGTCTTTGAATTTATCAAAGGCCTTAGATTTGTATTTCATTAAATACAAATACCCGTATCGTGAGAAATCATCGATAAAGGTTATGAAATAGTTATAACCTCCTCTTGCTTATATTGACATTAGGCCATATACATCAGAATGTATGGGTTCTAATAACTCCTTGGCCCGTTCTCCTCTTTCTGAAAAGGAGTTTTAGCCATTTTACCTAGTAAACAAGACTCACATGTACCATATGATTCATAATCAATTGACCTTAAGTCACTAAGTTTGTGAAACTTAGAAACACGATTTTCATTTACATGGCCTAAACGACAATGCCATAAGTAAGAGGTGTTAGAGTTATCTATTTTAGATTTCTTATTATTTATATTGAAAATTGAATTATCAAAGTCCAGAACATATAAACCATTAACTAGAGTTGCTGAACCATAATGAATATCATTCAATGAAAAAGAACAACATTTATTCTTAAATATCAAATGAAATCCATTTAAGTCTAAACATGCAACTGAGATAATATTTTTCATTAAAACTGGTACATAATAACAGTTTTGTAATTTTAGAACTAATCCCGAAGGTAGGTTCAGCTCATATGTCCCCACAACAAGTGCAGCAACCTTTGCCCCATTTGCAGTACGTAGGTCCACGTTACCTTTCTCTAGCCTGCTACTATCCTTTAATCCCTACAAGTTATTGCACAAATGAGATCCACATTTGGTATCTAATACCCATATCTCATTTCTAAAGGCAATATTTATCTCAATTATAAATATACCCGGAATAGAAGTAGAAGTGCTTGCAAGCTTCTCCTTCTACTTCTTATCTTTAACAGTCTCCAAGTAAGCCTTGCAGTTGCACCTCCAATGGCCCATTTTGCCATAATGATGGCATGGGCCCTTGATAGCAGCGTCCTTATTCTTCACACCACCTTTGGGCTTCATGGGAGTCTTCTTCTTCTTCTTTTGAACTTTCTTCTTAGAAGAAGAAGATTCTCCCATTAAAACTGCATTGGAATCTTTCTTCATGAAGGACTCCGCAGTTTTGAAAAGATTGATCAACTCAGGAATGGTGGACTCAACCTTGTTCATCTAATAGTTAATCACAAATTGTGAGAAACTATTAGGTAAAGGCTGTAGAATTAAGTCAATACTTAAGTCATGATCCATCCCGAACCCGAGAGATCCAAGCTTCTCTATTAAGCCCAGCATCTTCAGCCCATGAGTGGCCATAGAAGAACCCTCTGCCATTTTGCAACGGAATAGTTACTTTGAGATCTCGTATCTCTTAGTTCTGGCTTGGGCAGCAAACAGCTCTCGAAGATGTAGTATAATCAATTGAGCATCCATATGCTCGTGCTGTTTTTGCAACTCGGGAGTCACAGGTACTAGCATAATACACAATACTGTATCACTATCCTCCTTGTGCCTTTTGTGGATAGCATGCTTATCAGCATGAGCATCTTGAGTTGGTGGTGGCGGAATAGGAGCATCTAGCACATAGAGCAACTTTTCGATTTGAGAACAATTCTTAAGCTTCTATACCAGTCGAGGTAGTTTGATTCAGTTAACTTGTTGGTCTCCAAGATGCTACATAGGTTTAGGTTTGTAGACATGATGGAAATGACCTAGATGTAAAGATAGTGAGGATTAGCTTCTGTATATGCACATGAAATGCAAATAATTAGGACTTTAATTAAATACAGTTTTACTCCACCGTTTTACCCAAATCAATAGCCCTCACTACTGATTCGGGAAAGCCCGTTGGAAGCTTTCCTAGTGGACTAGTTTCCAAATTCTTCAAGAATAACCTTGGGTTTGCCCAACAAACCACCCTTGAGTTCATTGGTAGGTATCTACTACCAATTACATCGTATGTAACTACCGGATCATTGGGTGATTGGCAGCTTTTAATCTTAAAGCTTTTTTGGTTACCTCAACTTTTCCTCTAAATTTCTTTTTCTTAAGTTTGCCCAACCGGGATAAAGAATTTAGTTAAACCTGACCCATTAATTAGGAATTTAATTCCAAAGGAATTTAATTTCATAGCTTGAACATGCCCGATGTCAAGTAAGCTTAGATTTGTCCAACAACCTGGTCTCGAAAAAGGACTCTCGTTCTTACTATATTAACGGAAGGAATTAGGTTTAATATTAATTGAGGGATTTGTTCCTTTTAGTGATTTCAATAAATGACATGCATAAAAATTAATAAATCACATAATTGATAATCATGGTAATAAAGTGATTACGTAGTATTGTTATGGACTTTACCCTAAATTAATTCATTTGAGCCATAAAAGAAATTAATATAATTAACCCTATGTGTTCATGCATGATTTAAGTAGAAGGTCTTACCTTCTCACCTTGTTTTGGTTGTCATCTACAAAATAAAATAATTATACTCCTATCTAACCTATGTAAACTAATTACATAATTTCCTAAAAGAGAGAAAACCATGAGTTACATTCAAGGGGAGTTAGATGAGATGAGAATTACACAAGAATTCTAGAGAAGACAGGACACGTAGGCTCTATTTCCTAAAAAACCAAAACTGTAAAATGCATGAACATATATAATTAGTTTTAGTCCATAACAATCCACCATGCCATTAATTATGCTTAAACAAAAAAAAAAACATATAATTTTTATTATTTCAAAATCATTATTTTGGAAAAATAAAATAAATTCTAAAATTAATATTTTAGAAAAATACACTAATTTTAAATTTTCAAAATAATTATTTTGAAAGAATAAAATTGTTTGTCTCAGAACTAGTTTTGAGAAAATGCTTTTGGGTCCCGTCTCTGGTAGCGAAAACGGTGGTCCCGCTGACCAGCCAGTGGGCGGGGGTCAAGGGGGTGGCGCCGCTTAAAAGAAAATTTTATTTTACCGCCTCTCATCAAATGAGAATTTTCCTTTCAAAATCCTTTCTAGAAAATTTATTAATTGCTGGAACGTCACGAAACATAACAGAACTGGTGCCGGCACCGGCGCCAGCTATACTGGGGGTTTTTGGGAAAAAAAATTTTAGAAACGATTTCTAGACGTTGCGGAACAGCACAGAACTGGCGCCAGTTAGGAGCTAAAGCCGGCACTGACTGCAATCTGGAAGAGTTGGCAATTTTTAAAAATTTTCCAGAAACGATTTCTGAAGCCTTCATCTTCTGCAATGGTTTAGTAAGAACAATTCTTAGCAGAGTTTTTCTGTTTTGAAGCTCAAAACAACAACCAATTCATTAGTTTAAACAAAAACAAAAGGCAACAAACATGTTCACAGAAAACGTTTTTCTGTAAAAAAAAAAACCTATAGCACACACAAAATAATCTTTTGACAGCTTTTCAAAATATGCTGTAGCAATTACTCAAGCATAATGCACTACAAATTTAATCCACAACCAAATTCCATAACCAGAAACATCCACAAATGTTTTTCTGAATGAAACCAGAACTAGAGAAAGCTTTTGTATCAAGATGAAAACAATTTTCATCCAAGATAACAAAACAGAAAACTCTTCATACAGAACCCAGTCTCAGACACAATTTCTTTATGACACTTATCTTATGCACGAAACGTTCTCAGACATAGAAAATAAAGTCAGTAGAAAACATATTTCAGAGACATAATCGCACCATTGAAAACATTTTTCAATCACCGAACATGCTTGGAACAATTCACAGCAAAATTTTAAACCCGTTAGAAAACACATTGCAGGAAGTCTCTGATACCATTGATGGGATTTCTGTCAGTGTTGTGCTCTAGAGGTAATCACTTGTAGATTGTATATGACACATTTTATTTTAATAAAAGGCATTATTTATCTTACAGTTTCTTTTGTTTACTTTTAAGTAATATAATTGTTCGATAAAGTCCCTAGTACAACACTGTGTTAAGGAAATCATGATAGATATCATGATATGAAATTCCTACTACACTGTATAGTGTTAGTACTTAAATAGTCCCTAGTCGTAGTATTAATGAGGCAGGACATCATTAATACATTAAGACTAGCATGTGTTAGACTTCCTGATTTGATCAGGCGGTGGTTTTCATATCCGTGAGTATTGAGATACTCAAAGTTAACACATGAATGCTTGTTAATGGAACAAGTTCTTTGGATGACCTAGCTTTGAAATAATCACATGGATAACTATTTAGTGCCAGTAATATAATCTCAATATAGCAAACGTGAAAGTATCCTTAGACTTGAGATCTCCAAGGTACTTTATTTGCTGAGCATTGTACTTTGATTCCAATCTCTGAGCTCAATCGAGGGCCGCCTATGGGATAGATATTGGGTACATTGTAAAGTAAATGAAAGTAGTTGAGAGGGTCAATAAAGGATTCACTACTCCTAATAATAAGGGTGAATATCTCACGGCCACTTGTAGGAATTACTACTCAAGAAGTCCTTGGCCAAGGCGATTGTGTATTGAAAATAGTTCCAATGGATACACATATAGACTAGTGGGTTCCTGGTACTAGTACTATTGTATTCGGGCTAAAATTAATTCTGGAGGGAGTTAGCACTAATTCCGTACTCCAAACCAAATGACATATTGTATGGTGAATGGACTTAATTGTACTGAAGTTTGTTATTGAATGGTTCATGTCAAGCCACTTGACTTATTGGACTCTTGGGTGGTCATGATGTGTTACTAGATACCGTTCATGATCTGGGAATATGGTTTTATTAATTCATGAATTAATAAACCAATCATGATTAGAATTAATAGGATTAATTCTAATTAATTATGGATTATTAATCTCAAAGATATTTCGATTAATTCATGTTCGCTACCAATTGACTGGGAAACCTAATAGGTCACACACAATAGAGGATTATATACTCAAAATGTTATTTGATAACATAGTGAGGTTAATTGAGATAAAGAGAAGTTGTTGTGGACAAATTATAATTAGTTATAATTTATGGTCTAAATTGTAATTGTAAGAACTTGATGTTTCTAATTACAATTAGAGAATTCTAATTGTATTAGAATTCTCAATTTTAGCAAGGTTTTTTGGTTTATATGTATGACATACTGGAAACCCTGGCTGAGGTTTTGAAAAACCGGAAACCCTAGCAACACTTGACATTCTCTCTTTTCTCTTTCTCTCGATTATTCATAAGAAGCCCTAGCCGCCATCTTGTTTTTTCTAGCACAAGAAATTTTGGTGCTTGAGTGTATCCTCTATGTGGATTACTGTTAGAGATAATCACACACTGTGATTATAGTGGTTAGACGTTCAACTCTCATTGAGTTTGCACAAGAGGATTGCTGGATTGTACCTCGACTTGAAAAAGAAATTTTTGTTCTTCGGATGATCAAAGAAAGGTAAAAAGCTACTACCTTTAATTTGTTTATGTCTTGTTTTCCACATATATGTGGGTCCTAGGATGGTATCTCGTTTTATTCTTCCGCTGTGCCGTATATGATACGAGCCTGAGATACCCGACAAGTTCTATATCACAATAACGATTACTGTGGCAGAAACTAAGAAATCCAAGCCCCATCATCACAAGCATGTGATTAAAACCACCCAAGACTCCAGGAAATCAAGTGGCTTGACATGAACCCTTCAATAACAAACTATAGTGTAATTAACTCCTTTCACCATACAAGATCTCATTCAGTTTGGAGTACGGAATTAGTGCCAACTCCCTCCAGAATATATTAATTCTAGCTCGAATATTATAGTACTTGTACCAAGAACCCACTACTCTAGATGTGTATCTGTTGGAACTATTTCCAATACATAGTTGCATTGGCCAAGGGCTTCTCGAGTAGCAATTCCTACAAGTGGCCGTGAGATATTCGCCCCTACTATTAGGAGTGGTGAATTCTTTATTGACACTCTTAACTACTTTCGTTTACCTCACAATGCACCCAATATCCATCCCATAGGCGGCCCTCGATCTGGCTCCAGAGATTGGAATCAAAGCACAATGCTCAGTAAACAAAGTACCTTGGAGATCTCAAGTCTAAGGATATACTTGCACGTTTGCTATATTGAGATTATATCACTAGCACTAAATAGTTATTCATGTAATTATCTCATAGCTAAGTCATCCAATGTACTTGTTCTATTAACAAGTATCTACGTGTTAACTTTGAGTATCTCAATACTCACAGATATAAGAAACACCGCCTGATCAAATCAGGAAGTCTAACACATGCTAGTCTTAACGCATTAATGATATCCTATCTCATTAATACTATGACTAGGGACTATTTAAGTACTAACACTAAACAGTGTAATAGGAATCTCATATTATGATCTCTATCATGATTTCATTAACACGGTGTTGTTCTAAGGATTTTATCTAACAGTTATTTTACACAAAAAGTAAACAAAAGATACTGTAAGATAAATAATGCCTTTTAATAAAATAAAATGTGTCATATATAATGTATAAATGATTACCTCTAAGGCAAAACACTAACATGGTGCTGTGCTCCAAAACCAAGCAAAGTTTGGCCAAATCCTCTTAATTAATTATTTATATTTTCTAAGCTTTATTAAATACACAAGACTAATTAATTAACTCTAATTGGACTCTTAATATATGTCAACACATATCTACCTAATTAATTAATTTATTGCATCCCAATTCTCTTAATTAATTAATTATCTTTTCTAGACCTAATTAAATATCCAAGACTAATTAATTAATTCTAATTGGACTCTTAGAATAAATTTTATTTCACTTCTAAATAATTATCCATTAAGCCCAAATTGTATATAAACAACACTACGGTAACTTGAGCTACTCCGAGGACTAAAAGACATCTTATTCATGCTTACTAAAATGACCAAAATACTCTTACTGTTAAATAGCCGCATTTTATCATTTTAAATATTTTAATTTATCACCATATGAAAATATTGACCTCAAGAATAATATTGCTAAAGTAATGTCTCCGACCTATAGGTGAAATGATGGAAATACCCCCTCTATGTAACACCCATCAATGAGACAGGATAAATGTACTAACACCCATGTCAAAGACATCTACCATTCTTAGATCTCAAGTCTGATAATCCATGACTCACTTGAATGTACTTGCTTATCATTAGAAGCTACCAAAAAACAGACATTCTAGAGTCACGTTCCCAGGGCCCTGGATCATTTAAATTATGCCGGACAATCATAATGGGGTGATTTAACCTCACTAAGTGAAGTATAGAAACTCTGTTGTATGAGTCCGTCTTAACTAACTAGAGTAATACACCCAACATACAAGGATATTGATCTCACAAAAGAAATCTCACCCAACATACATCAAAGTATAAAACACTAGCTTAGCCAGACCACCAACTTATACTTAAGATGAAGGTATCCATCCACGCTATAGCTGTAATAGTTTGGTCTCTATAATTATTGTACTTTAAGAGAGACTACTACTACAGGTCCAGTTCTATAGATTCGAAATACGCTTATGCCTATGATGTGAGTGAACTACTCACCGATTCAAGGTAAACCATTCCTTATTGGAAATCATAGAATAATAGTCTTATCTTGATGAAATGTCTAGTTCTATCAAACGACTAATAACTTAATTTTACTTGTATGACAAGCACCCATAGTCTATACCTTACTGTGAAGTATGACCCAATATATAAACCATTACTTGTCATACTTAGACTTTTAAATGTGCAATAATATAAGGAACATACTAAATTGAATGAATAAACATTTTATTGCAATATGTTTACACAGAATACATAGTTGTTGAGGGCATACTTTCCAACAATCTCCCACTTGCATTACAAAAACTAAGAAAGTCTAAAAGTGCCTACTCCTATGACATCTAAGTGTCTGCAAAATACCTTTTCTGTCAAAGGCTTGTGATGCGTATGGATTTGGATATAAAAATCACATAAAAACTAAGCACATTCCCAATCAAATTTATATTAAAACGTTAACCCCATATTACACATATGAGCAAGCGTACTCATCATTAACATAGCATAGGGTTCAAACGAGGGTCAATCCTCAAGGAACAAGTATGCATAAATTTCTTTTCTTTCATTGTTTAATTGACTCAATAAAGTGAAAAAAGAAATAAAATAAAATAAAATAAAATAGAAATAAAAATATATACATGTCAAGGATGTAGAATTATGTAACTTAAGCCATTGTTTAGACAAACATGATCTTAAAGTATCCAACCATTATCATAACCAATTATTCTCTTGGCAACATAAAGGATGAAGGTAGATTCACTTCGATGGTCAATCCATGGAATCATTATTCTCTAGATAAATTAGCATCACTTGGTCTGTCTCAACTAATTCACCTAAAAGACGCATTAAACGCAATCCTTAATTAAATTTCCTTGGTCTGAAAAATTTAAAACATGAAATTAATCAATGAATCCTTGGTCTGGCAAACATTAATTAACCTTTAATTACTTAATCCTCAGTAATTAACCTCTTTGGTCTAGCAAGTTAACAGCTAACAAATATGAAACTAATCAATCGAAACCACCATTAACCTCTTTGGTTTAGCAAGCTAATGAAAAGAAACAATCAATTAATTTCATAATATGCCCAAATAATTAAATACCAAGAAGAACAATCAATTAATCAAAAGATCGAATAACTCTAAATATCATGAATATCTACAACAATGTCAAATTACAATAAAACAATTAACTATTCAAGAAAAAGAAAACAAAGTAAAAGAAAGTACTTATAGACAAGCCTTCTTCTTCTTCCTTTGAAGACCTTTTTGCACAACCCTCATTGAATTGAAGAATTTCTCCTTTGATTTGAGTGATTTTCTATGATGATCAATGAATTCTCCCATTTTCCTTTATGTTTTCCATCTATTTAGAGGCTTGGGAAATGCCTAAACTCGTTGGTGTAATGTTCTTTGCCAAGTAGAAGTAGGAAGATGCTAAAACTTCACAGATTACCAAAAATCGCATAAAAAAAATCACAATCCCGCTTTTTCCTCAGAGCATAGCTGGCGCCGCCTTGGCTTTTAGAGCCGACGCCAGTTACGTTCTGGTTCTCTACTCGTTCGCCGTTTTTTTCGAATTCCGTACAATGTATTCTAGAATGCAGTCGGTGCCACCTTGACTCTTGGAGCTGGTGCCAGTTCCATTCTGTTCCGCTTTGTTTTGACAATTTTTTGTTACCTTGAAGTTCGTGTTATCAGTGCATGGCTGGCGCCGGTTCCAATGCCTTGTCTGATGCCGCATTTATTCTGTTTTGTGATGTTTTTGCTTCGTTTTACCCCAAAAATCTGTAATAATGAACAAAATACCTTTTTAAGGATAAAATCCCAAATATGAAGGAATATGACTAGTTATTGAACAAAATATATCACAAAAAAACCTCAAATAACTAGGAAAAATATGACTAATTTAGCCCTTATCATATTCCCCCACACTTAGCTCTTTGCTTGTTCTCAAGCAAAGTATCAAAGACAAGTAGGAAAATATAAAGTTTAATCAAATCACTGAATCAATTTCAAAATAATATCTCTAATGCTTTTTTAATTCAAGAACATAAAACATATGCTACTATATCTTTCACAACAAATGCAAGACTTGTGTAAGTGAATAATGACTTAGTAGAACCATCTCAATACTTAACAATATTCTCAAACCATTGGAAAGAATTTAGTTCGAAAAGAATATGCATTCCATAGGCTTACTTTTCATACACTCTCTCCACTAATCCGAGACATATCATGATTCTACTTAGGTCAAGTAGGACTTTCAAGCTTGTAATGTAAGGCTAAAGGCTTGTAATGTAGCTTATCAAACGAAGGATATAGGAGAATCAAATGTCAAAGAAGCTGAGAGTTCACAAGAAAATAATAAACAAATGAATCAATAATTTCCAGCTCTTCTTGCTCTTCTATTCCAAAAATCAATCAAACCATAACCTTATTAAGCAATTATAACTCAACTTAAGCAAATCCTGCATTTTTTTTTTTCTTCTTCTTCTTCCCATCTTTTTTCTTTCTTCATCAACTCTTCCCTATTTTTCACAAGATCACTCATTGTTAGCCCTAAGGGCTTTCTTCTAGGTTTTGATTTATGACAAACGTCGATATGGACTAACATGTCAATTTATTGTGATAGGATATGTTTGACATTTATTCTTCTAAAGTCTTTAGATAAGAATTGTTGGCAACTCTTTCGACACTGATTTCAACATTAGAAGATCAAATGCGAAAATCACAATATGAGGAGTTATATATCAAGGAAGCTTTTTATAAAGAATATTAGACTAGGAAGTGTCATTAAGGTATATCTATTATTTCCTATGTCTTCTTATCTTTTGATTCATTTGACTTCACCTTGAAGCTTCAAAGGAGATGTTTCTCAAAGATTTTAAAATTCACAGAATTTTGGATGGAACAATTTGAATCCAAAAGGTTCATCCAAAATCTTGTAAACTGGGTCGAAGAATTTTTCTGTCAGGGATGTGCCATTTTGGACTTAACTTTTGGATGCATCTTCGTCCAAAACCCGAGTCCAAAACTCGGATGAGTTTAAACAAAAAAATTTATAGCCGTTTTTTTATGACCGTTGACACTCCACTTTTTGGCTCTATAAATAGCCTTTAAAGTAAAATTACAAGTAAGATTTTTGAAACATTCATCTTAGAAACACTATTGCTCGATATTTTCAAAAATCTCTTTTTATCTTAGCTTTAAAGTGAGTTCAGTGTGTATCAAAGATAAAAGTATTTTGTGGCTTGTATCTGAGAGAATATCTGCTCAAGTAAGTGAGCTTGTCTCTGTTCTGTTGATTTTCAATTCTCTGTTGTAAGTGCAAGGTTGTGTGGTAAAACCCATAGGGGTGATCCTTGTGTTGTTGTAAGTACAAGGTTGTGTGGTAAAACCCATAGGGGGTGACCCTTGTTGTGTGTATGTTCAAGGTTGTGTGGTAAAAAAAACCCATAGGGGTGATCCTTGTTGTGTGTATGTTTAAGGTTGTATGGTAAAACCCATAGGGGTGATCCTTGTTGTGTATATGTTCAAGGTTGTGGTATAAAACCCATAGGGGTGAGCTTTAATGTGTTTGAGAGGTTGTGTAAAACCTAGTGTGGTAATCCTCTCTTGTATGTGGCTGTTTCATTAAGTGAGGTTAATGAAATAGGGTTGAAAATCCTTAAGTGTGAGGTTTAAGGTAGTGGACGTAGATCACTGTGATCAAACCACTATACATCTCTTGTCTCATTTTAATTCAGTGGGTTTTGTACTAATTTATGTTCTTTCACTGTCTAAATCTGGATACACATCTATGAGTGCTTGGACAGCTTTCAATGCATCAATAAAGTTAGTCCAAGTATATTGGTGATCATCCTTGTTTAGCATTTTAGACTCTTCGGAAAAATTATTTTTGCTTGCCAAAAACCTAATTCACCCCCCTCTAAGGTTTTTCATTTGGTATCAGAGAAAGGTCTACATACTCTTAGTTTAACAGCCTTGTAGAAAAGATCTTAATGGCAAGCTTATCTTCTCTTCCATATGTTGAAGGGTCTTCAACAAATCGTCCTCCTTTGTTTAATGGAAGCAACTATACTTTCTGGAAAAATAGAATAAAAATTTATGTGTATTCTATTAACTTCGAGTTATGGAGTTTAATAGAGAATGGTCCTTTTATTCCATCAAAGATGATTGATGGCATAAAAATACCTAAACAAAATGATGAGTATAGTGTGGAAGACAATGCAAAAATGACTCTAAATTTTCAAGCTATGAACATTTTGTGTTGTGCTCTAGATGCGACTAAATACAACCGTGTTAGTGGTTGTGATTCAGCCCATGATATGTGGAAATTGCTAGAAGTCACCCATAAAAGGACTAATCAAGTCAAAGAATCAAAACTAGGGCTTCTTATTCATGATTATGAATTATTTACTATGAAGCCAATGAAAGCATCACTGATATATTCACAAGATTTACTAATATCTCAAATGGTCTAAAAGCTTATAGAAAGGTTTATTCCCTTAGGGAACAAAACTGGAAAATTCTTGATGCTTTACCAATAAGTTGGCAGCCTAAAACTCTTGCTGTAGAAGAATCCAAGGATTTGAAATCCTTACCTACTGAAGAGTTGATCGGATCTCTTTTAACTCATGATATGAAGCTTAAAAGGTTTCATGAATCTGATGATCATGATAGAGGCAGAAAAGGGATTGCTCTAAAGGCTGAAAGTGATGATGGAGAAATAAGTTCTTCGGAAAGTAATGAAGGCATGGAAATGGACAGTGATGACTTAGTAATGATAGCAAAAAAAATTCAGAAGGATGTTTAAAGGAAACCACAAATGAGGAAGGAAGCTTATAAGAAAGAAAGGACAAACCTCCGGCTTCAAACCTCAATGCTTTAAATGTAAAAGCATGGATCACTTCATTGCAACTGTCTGGTTGCAAAAGGAAAGGAAGGAAAAGTGTCTAAGAAGAGGAAAGACCTAAAGGTCAAGAAAGGTAAATGATTGATGGGAGCTTAGGACTTAAATGAAGAATCTGGAGATGAAGAATCTGAGGAAGAAACTGCCAACATTTGCTTTATGGCTTTGGAAAATGAGGTAAACTTTTCAACATCAAAATGCATGTCTAATTCGCATACGTCTATGACTGAAAAGCATGTTGATCCTAATGAGTTGTTATGTGATATGTTTTATGAATTTAAAAAACTATCCAGAAAAAAATAAAGATTTAAAGTTGAAGGTAAATTGTCTGATGAAAGAAAATGAAGCTTTGTTGAATGTCTACGAAATATCTCTTGAAATACATACGTGTGCTATAATTGAGAAAGATGTGATCATGACTATCTTGCATCATGCATCACTGGAAAATAAAAACCTATGTGATAAAATTCAAACTCTTGAATGCATGGTTAGCACCTTTGATGATATGAAAATTAGAGTAAATGATCTTACCAATTGCATTGAGAAATTCACAAATGGTAAAAGCAATCTGGAAAAACTTCTAGGAACTCAACATCATTTTGGTAATCGAAGTGGCTTAGGATATTACCATGAGGATAAAGACAAAACTTGCATGCTTAGATTTGTTTATGCTGGAAATTGAAGTGGCTTAGAATATAAACATGAGGATAATGACAAAACTTGCATGCCCAAATTTGTTTATGCTAGAAATCGAAGTGGCTTAGAATATAAACATGAGGATAAAGATAAAATTTGCAAGCCCATATTTAGTTTGACGGGAAATCAAAGTGGGTTAGGACATGAATGTAAGAATAACTACAAAAAGAACAAGTTTTAGTTTGCTAAACCTACTCACAGCACATATAAGGCATGCACTGTAACACCCCGCTACCTAGGCCCGCCAGGGCTGGAGATGTCGCCCCGTCCAAAGGACAATGGGTCTTTATAATTAGGTCACACAAATAAAATAGCAAAATAAAAATAATACTTTAACTTAAAATTTATTAAAACCCAGAATGAATCCAAGAATTCCCAAAAGAAAAACAAATCTATAAATAAAATCATCCACTCTCAACTCCCCAAAGCAATAAATAAAAATAAAAGACAACATTCTCTTGCAAGGCAGATAACACTAGCTACTCATCCCCACAGCAAGATCGACCTGAAATCATGTTAAAATGGTGGTGAGACAGAAATCTTAATAAGTCCGTGTGTGCTTTGGGTGTTCAGTGAAAACAGTTCGTGAATGCAAAGTATAAAATTCTTTATAAGGGTTCACTGGCAAGCAATAAACATCAGTAAAAAACAATAGTGGTGTTTTGGCATTTCTAGCCATACATAATTTATAAAATCAACCACTCGAAAGAAAGGATTACGGGTTACCACACGTTGGGCCTCATAACCGGATGGTCAGAATGCCACACTTTGTGCAGACTGACAAAAGTAGGTGATCGGCCTACTGGGCAAGATGCTCCTCATTCTCTATACCCAAACAACAACCAGGTGTCCATTCCAGTAAAACACAGTCACTTGACTGAAAAGAACACTGCTAGCTCGGATCGGCATGACTAAGTAGTACTGATGTTTCTCTAAATTGAGCTTATCTTCTGGAGGTGGCATCTTGCCAGAAGACTCATTCTTGCTCTTCAAAACTAGTACTACCAGTCTACCCCTGTTGAGTACTCAACGTAACATATCCCACTTGGAAAAAATGAACAAAACATAGTTCCACTTGAAAATGGCAATTAAGGTTTTCTAAAGTTTGGGGTAAAACTGGTTTTAGAAAGAATTTTAGGTTTTGAGTAAAACCGCCCCTTAATTTGCAAATAATTTATTTGTCTGAAATGAGAATGGAAATATTCCTCAATTGCCTTTATAGAAATGAGTGACCATGCACTCTACATTTGGCTTGCCATAAAAAAAAAAAAAACCATTTTTCATCAAACAGGTTTTATGCAGGAGCTTACTTGATCCTTGCTCACAACAAAGGTCTCCAACAGCTGACCTAACCCTGCATGGGGTAAATACAAACCACATTCAAACTCAAGCTAAAGATTCACTTTCACAAATAAACTAACTCAACTCACTACTACAACTATGATCCTAGTGTCCCAAGCTTTAAGGCTAAATAATAAATAAAAAGGTTGATAAGCCAAGGTTAATTTAATATTTAACATAATTAGTGTTTTGGAAAATAAGTACTGATAAGTTGAAGGTTTGAATCTTGCTAAAATAATTTAGAGTTTATTTGATGAAAGGTCCTAGGTGGAATTAGGTAAAATAATGATTTATTAATAATTTAGTTATTAGAAAATAATTGATAACTAAAATTAGTTGAAAATAAATTTAATGAATCTTGCTTGAAAGATAATATATAAATTTTTAATGGGTTTTGATTAAAAGATAATTATTAAATTTTTAGTAATAAATATTTTACTAATTATGATTATTTCCATAAAAGGCTTTATTTGATATTATCATTTTATATATAATATCTATATATTTTATTTTTCTAGCAAAGGCTATTATTTATTTGACTAAAATATCCTTATTATATATATAATATTCCAAATCTACCCCTCCTAGGGTTTTCGAAATTACTAGCCAAAAATCATAATATTAAATATTTTATTGAAGAAATAAAATTAGCTTAGGGACAACTAGATCATGACCATAGTTCTATTGCTAACCACAATCGTGAACATTTACAACCCTTCAATTCATCAAATCATGCATATAAGCATAGATCTAACGATATCAAGACATGATCTAACCTTTTCTAGTATAAATATGATCATGGATTCAATAATCCAACATGAATATAAATCCTATTCACCAAAGGTGACATAATCTCTAGCATACTTGATCACAAATACTACCTATGACATGGAGACATGCATTAAACCTCAAATCATCATATAATCAACCAAGATAATCCATCCATGCATAAATCCCATCTCCTTCATATTCATACATATATTCATGCTTTAAGCTCAACAATATATATACTCAAACCTTATCCACCATCCATCTTCTATCAACATCATCCTAGAGACATGAATCTAGAATTTAAAAGATGGGTTAAAATGGCTTACTTGATTGGTGAATTCCTTGTAGTAGTTTTGAATGAATCTCAAGCCCTAGATGCCTAAATCCGTCCAAAGGAGATGAAGGAAGCATGGCCATGGAGAAGAAACCATTCGGCCAAGCGAGTGGTTCGGCTAAGAGAGAGAGAGAGAGAGAGAGAGAGAAGAAGAAGAAGAAGAAGAAGAAGAAGAAGAAGAAGAAGAAGAAGAAGAAGAAGAAGAAGAATGGTTCGGCTAAGAGAGAGAGAGAGAGAGAGAGAGAGAGAAGAAGAAGAAGAAGAAGAAGAAGAAGAAGAAGAAGAAGAAGAAGAAGAAGAAGAAGAAGAAGAAGAAGAAGAAGAAGAAGAAGAAGAAGAAGAAGAAGAAAGCTCATTAGAATGCTTAAACACATATATGTTCATTAGAGATTGAAGATTAGCGAAGATGAAGTTGATTGAATAATCCTACCTTGAAGGTGTTCTTGAGCCTTCACAAAGTTTCTGGTTTTTTATCCAAAAGTACAAGTTGGATTTTGGAGTTTGCTGTTAAAAATGGTACGGATGGACTCACAGTAATGAATAGATGAAATCTGGAATTTTTAGAGGTAGTTTGAAGTGATTTGGAGAGGTATTAGGTGAAAGGAAGGAGTAGGTGTTCTTGGTGTACTATATGTTCTTGAAGGTTGAAGAGAGTAGAGAGCTTTTGGGTGGAGGCTGCCGAAATTCAATGAGGATTAGGGTTTCTGATTTTCTATAGGGTTTAGGTAGATGGTTTTTCTGGTTTGGAAGGAAAAAGGAAAGGCTAATTGTTAGAATCCTTGAAGAATATTTTTATGTAGCAAATTTGGAAACTAAATATTCAAGAATATCTTTGATTATGGAAGAGCTCTTGGAAATCTGCCATGGCCGACTGCTTGTGCAGAATTTTGGCTGGATGAAAGCTGGTTGAAGGAGGCTTAGGGTGGCCGAAATCATGAAGTATAATGGTGAAGAGAAGGTCTGGTTGTTTGAGATATATCTTATGGAAAGTTGCTAAACTATGGTGGCTGGAATTTTGGTAATCAATCAAGCATAATTGTAGGGATTTGTTGGAGAGATTTTTGGACAGCCATGGCTGAGTTTCGTGCAGAAGCTTAAGGGGAAAAATGGAGCTCTGTTAATGAAGGTTTAAGGAAGGTTTATGCAGAATAAGGTTGGTGTTTCTGCTGGAAGAGAAATAGGGAACAAAGCTGGAAAATTTTCCTGCACAGAATTTTCGCTAGGCAGAATTTTCTGGACAGATTTTCGGCTACCATTTCCAGCCATCTTCTAGATAGTTTGAAGGGGAATTTCAGGGGCTTTAAAGGTTGGTTTCCAGCCTTCTTCATGGAGGAAAAACATGGCTAAGGTGCTGAACAAAATCTGGAAGAAAACAGCTTGGTTTTGGATTCTCAAAGTGGCGATTTGTACAGGAATTTTCCTGTTTTTGCTCCAGCTTTGAGCAGTCTGAAAATGGCCAAGAAATTCAGATTGCAAATTGATCCTAAAGACCATTTTTCTGGTAGAATTTGGGAAGGAATATTAGCTAAGAAACTCGACACTTTGAAGGCACAATAAGCTGGAAAATTTCAGCTCATTCCAAGAAGGAAGATGAACTAGCTAGAGTGAATTTTTAAAAAGTTCACTAAGGAATTTAATTCACTTGAAATCTTTCCCCCTCTTCCATTGTTTCGGTCCATATGATGTCTTTTACTAAGACATTTCGAACCTTCAAAGCCACCGCACATTGCTAGAATTTTTCTAGAATAAAATTGGCTTGAACAAAATGAACAAACTAATGAATTGAGAAATAGGAAAAATTAAGGATCAAGAGGAAATGAATTCCCCTTAGGAATTTTGTGTAGAGCAAAAGAGTTGGATTTGAAGACTCCTATCATGTCTCTCATAGGACAACATCTCTACCCCACTCCAACCACCACTAAGGCCGAAAATGATACTTCCCAAGCAAAAATAAAATTTAACCAAGCTAAAGCTCCTATAATGGAATTTGAACCCAAGGCCTCAACAATTAATTCCAAAGCTCTAACCACTAAACCACCACAACTCTTGTTCTTATTTCCTCTCTAAAATTCTTTTCCTATTTAATTCCCATGCTATCTCCATATTTTCACCTCAGGCAAAAATTACCATTTTGCTCTTCTCACTCAATAATCATAATCAATCCCTCTAGACTATAAAACACAAACCCGAAGCACATAAAATCATACAAAAATATATTTAAATATGCAAATAAATATGCTATGCATCCCAACCCCCTTACTCTAAGGTTGGTTTTGACTGGGGTTTCACATGTATGTATCGTGAAAAACCTGGACATATAGTTTTAAGATGTCTTGTTAAAAGAAAGGTGGAATCCAGTGGAGCTACCTTCTGGAAAATCAAAAAAAATGTTACTAACCTTCATGGACCCAAGAAAGTGTGGGTACCAAAAATCATCTCTTCTACTTATGTATAGGCACGGTCTTTAAGCTTTACCAAGTGGTACTTGGACAGCGGTTGTTCAAGACATATGACTGGAAATGCAACTTTGTTAGAAGATATTCAGACAACAAATGAAGGATTTGTTACATTTGGAGACAAGAAGAAAGGGAAGATTCTCGGCATTGGTAATATTGGTAAAGGTTCCTCAACATTTCTAAAGCAAGTCTTACTTATTGATGATTTAAAATATAATCTGCTCAGCATTAACCAACTTTGTGACAATGGTTGTAAAGTTATTTTTGAAAAAGATTCTTGCTCTATACTTGACAGTGGAAATCTTGAAACCATCTTTACTGCCAAACGCATGGAAAATGTATATGTGTTTTATCTCAATGACCTTGTAGCTAATGGAATTAGATGTCTATCCGTACATGACAATGATGGCTATCTTTAGCATAGAAGATTAGGTCATATATACTTTGATTTGTTAAACAAACTATCCTCAAAAAAACTTGTTAGAGGGCTTCCAAAAATGAAATTTGATAAACACAAAATCCGTGATGCATGTCAATTTGGAAAGCAAATCAAAACCTCTTTTAAACAAAAGAAAATGATTTCTACGTCAAAACCACTTGAATTAGTTCATATGGATTTATTTAGACTTATGAGGACTGCTAGTCTTGGGGGTAAAAAATATGCATATATAATTATTGATGATTTTTCTAGACTTAACTGGATATTATTTCTTGGACAAAAAGATGAAGCCTTTACTGAATTTTCAAAACTGATTAAGCGCGTCCAAAACTCGTTTGGATGCAAGCTGATTTCTATTAGAAGTGACAATGGAAAAGAATTTTGTAACAGTGAATTTACTCACTTCTGTGATGAAAATGGAGTCTTTCATAATTTTTCAGCAGCTAAAACTCCTCAACAGAATGGTGTTGTTGAAAGGAAAAATCGGACCTTGCAAGAAATGGCTAGATCAATGTTTTGTGAAAATATTCTTCCAAAATACTTTTGGGCGGAAGCTGTTAACACAGCATGCTATACAATAAACCGAGTTATGTTAAGACCATTTTTAAGAAAAAATCCTTTTGAACTTATGTTTGACAAAACTCCTTCTATCTCTTATTTTAAATTTTTTGGATGTAAATGTTTCATTCTAAATACAAGAGATAATCTTGGAAAATTTGATAGCAAGTCCGATGAGGCTATATTTCTTGGATATTCTTCCAACAAGAAAGCTTATAGAGTATACAATAAAAGAACACTTTGTGTGGAGGAATCTGTGCATGTTGTATTTGATGAATCTAACATTTATACTTCAAAAAGAGATGATGATGATGATGATGTAGGAAATTCAAATGAAGTTAAGTTAGATCAGGTTAAAGCTCCGTCGTTAGACACTCATCCAAAAGAAGAGGAAATTGAAGAATTGCATAAAGAACAAGAGAGAAAACAAACTGAAGTTTCTGCAAATCATCAATTGCTAAAGAATTGGAAATACAAATCTGGCCATCCAAAAGAGCAAATTATTGGAGATCCGAACCAAGGAGTTAAAACTCGACGGTATTTTATCGACAACTTTGCTCTTCTTTCAAATATTGAACCTAACAACATTGATATTGCATTACATGATGAATTTTGGATTATTTCCATGTAAGAAGAGTTAAATCAGTTCGAAAGAAATCGGGTTTGGAAACTTGTTCCTAGACCACATGATCATCCTGTTGTTGGAACAAAATGGGTTTTTAGAAATAAACTTGATGAAAATGGGGCTGTAATTAGAAACAAAGCTAGATTAGTAGCTCAAGGATTTAATTAAGAGGAAGGCATTAACTATGATGAAACATTTGCTCTTGTTGCTAGACTAGAATCAATACGAATGTTACTTGCCTTTGCATCCTTTAAAAATTTCATGCTCTATCAAATGGATGTCAAAAGTGTTTTCCTAAATGGCTTTATTGAAGAAGAAGTGTACGTTGAGCAGCCACCTGGTTTTACTCATGAGCTTTTTCCAAATTATGTTTTCAAACTCTCTAAAGCTGTTTATGCGTTAAAATAAGCTCCAAGAGCTTGGTATGAAAGACTTAGTGGTTTCCTAATCTTAAAAGGATTTTCTGGAAGCTTAATTGATAATACCTTGTTCATCAAATCTGATTGTTCCGGTGACTTACTAATTGTCCAAATCTATGTTGATAATATTATTTTTGGCGCTACTAATGACTCTTTGTGCAAGATGTTTGTTAAGACTATGCAGTAAGAATTTGAAATGAGTTTGATGGGAGAATTAAACTTCTTTCTCGGACTGCAAATTAAGTAAACTAAAGACGAAATCTTCATAAACCAAATAAAATATGCCAAAGAGTTGCTCAAAAGGTTTGGAATGAATGAAGCAAAGAAAATCAACACACCTATGAGTACGTCTATAAAACTTGACCAAGATAAAAAGGGTAAGAAGGTGGATGAACGAAAATATACAGGTATGATTGGAAGTCTACTATATCTTACTGCTAGTTGACTAGATATCATGTTTTTAGTATGCCTTTGTGCTCAATTTCAATCTTGTCCAAAAGAATCATATTTAAGTGCAGTTAAACGCATACTTCGATATCTAATTGGGACACATGATTTTGGATTATGGTATCCACGTACTAACACTTTTGTTCTTGTAGGATATACTGATGCAGATTATGCAGGGTGTAAAGTTGAAAGAAAAAGTACTAGTGGTCATTGTCAATTTCTTGGACACTCACTGGTATCATGGCAATGACCACTAGTACTTGGACACAAGCTTGTGTATCATTATCCACCACTGAGGCTGAATATATTGCAGCAGAAAGTTGTTGTGCTCAAATCTTATGGATGAAGAATACTCTACAAGATTTTAATCTAAATTTTAATTGTGTACCTATAATGTGTGATAATACAAGTGTTATCAATCTAACAAAAAATCCAGTGCAGTATTCGAGAACAAAGCATATTGAAGTCAAACATCACTTCATCCGAGACCATGTACGCAAGAGAGATGTATGTGTGGAATATGTCTCAACGGATGAACAACTAGCAGATATCTTCACTAAACTTCTAGCTGAGGAAAGATTCAACCACTTAAGAAGAGGTTTGGGAATTACAAGAATTTGAAAACTAACCATGTGGTATAAGTCTTTCTTGCACAGGATTTGTGAAGAGAAATGGTTTTGGAAATAAAGTTCTACATCCAAAATACCTCGTTCTTTGTTTTAGACTCAATGCTAGAATCTAATTCCTACATCCAAAATGCATTTAAGGAAAACACTCTTTTGGATGTTGATTTCGGACCTGGCCTTATTCCAAAATCAATGCTTAATATTCTTTTATTCCAAATTTCGAGTTTCAAAAAATGGTTTGTACGTTTTTCAAAACTCCTCAGAAAAACATATGTTTCCAAGGCACTTTGTTCTCACACTATCCTAGACATTCAAAGCTTTCTGGTTTTCTCTCATTCAAAACCTTTAAAACTGTTCTTCTTCCAAAATAATTCCTCCGTGCTCTTCTTCTCTGAAAAAGCTTAAATCTTTCAATGGCAAAAACTAAATCTACCATTCCAAAATCGAAGAAGGGGCAGAAATCATCTCCCGTGAAAAAGAATGTGACTTCCGGTTCATCAAAGGGCAAAGCTAAAGAAGCCTCTCCTCAGTCTCATTTCTCGGCTTCTCATTATGATTCGTCTGAATCATCCTTCGAACAACTGAGTTCTGCAAATCAGGTACCCCGATTTCTCGACTCAAAATGTGAATCTGAATACAATGACTGGGTCTCTAGAAATCGAACTATTGTTTTTGGTTATCGAGTAAACCACTCAGCTTTTCTGAACTTATCGAATATTCTGGATATGTTTGATCATGTCGGATGGGGAAGTTTGCTATTAGTTGAGGAGAAAATCTAGACTTCTTTAGTCTAGGAATTTTATGCAAATTTGAGAAAGGGTAAACTGGAAGAAACAGAAGGAGGATTCATGATTAGGTGGTATGTAACAAGGGTGAAAGGAAATGATTTTGAATTCAATCATAGAATGCTGAATAGAATATGTGATGTTCGTGATGCTGGGTTTTAGTATTTTAAGTTGAACAAATTTCCTAAAGGACATGAAATTTTTAATCTGAAAATCTTGAGAAGTTGTTTACTGGTGGAAAAAGCTTTGAAAACTCTAGAAATCGCAGTTCTAAATAGTTGAACGGATTGGGTAGAATCCTTCATCATATGGTATCTATCATTGTTGTACACAGTTCCAGTCATAAGACCTCTATTAGCATACTTCAAATGGAGGTCATGTTAGCTTTAGCTGAGGGGAGACAGATTAACTTTGGATTTCTGGCAACAAAGTTATGTTGCAGTCTAGAAATACTTCTAGGAAGGCTCTTCCGTTTGGAAATTTATTGACCAAAGTCTTTAGATTTTTCAATATTTATTTAAATTCTGTTACTTGTGATCCCTCAAGAACAAATGTATACAGCTATGACTCTTTTGAAAAGATAGGGTATGTTAGGGAGGGAAATTCATGGAAATTGTTGAGAGAATCTGTTGGAAAAGAAAAGGAAAATTTGATAAAGATCAAGGAAGAAGGGAAGTCAAGGACCAAAAGAAAAATTGATGAGGAAGAAACTATTCCTGACTCTGGCCTATCTGAGAATATTTTGAGTACAATCAGTTCTTTTGCAGAGAAATTGGAATCTCTTAGCTCAGAAATCAAAATCTTAGAGAACAGAATTCCTGTCATTGAAAATTCTACTAAGCCTTCTGCCTCTAAATCTGACCATGACAAGAATGAGCAATCTTCAGAGGACAAGGCTGAACCGCCTGCAGAAGTCAAGGTTCCTTCTCCTTGAAACAAAATTTTGTGATAAAATTTTTTTAGTGCATCGAGTCAAGGGGAGTTTTGGACTCAGAAACTTCGTATCCAAAATAAATATTCATATAAGTAGTTTTTGAAAAATGTTTTTAGACATCCAAAAGCCCTATCCAAATGATATTCTGAAAAAACATATTCTTCCAAAACGATTTTGGATACACTTTCTAGATGAATAAATGTTACTTCTTCTCATCCCTCTTATGTTCGAAATTGTCACATAAGCATATATTTAGGGGGAGCATTTTAGCATTTTATCTCTATCAAATTACTCTGAATATTTATATAGAGATATGATATGCTTTAGGATCATTGAGATTTGTTTATAGATTTTTGATCATAAGATCTCTATGAGATCTATACTGTAAGATTATATTTATTTGCTCAACATGTTCTCTCTATTTACATATCAACTGTGTCATGTTTGTCATCACTCAAAAAGGGGGAGATTGTTAGTCCTAAGGGCTTTCTTCTAGGTTTTGATTTATGACAAATGTCGATATGGACTAACGTGTCAATTTATTGTGATAGGACATATTTGACATTTATTCTTCTAAAGTCTTCAGATAAGAATTGTTGGCAACTCCTTCGACACTGATTTCAAGATTAGAAGATCAAATGCAAAAATCACAGTATGAGGAGTTATATATCAAGAAAGCTCTTTATGAAAAATATTAGACTAGGAAGTGTCATTAAGGTATATCTATTATTTCCTATGTCTTCTTATCTTTTGATTCATTTGACTTCACCTTGAAGCTTCAAAGGAGATGTTTCTCAAAGATTTTAAAATTCACAGAATTTTGGATGGAACAATTTGAATCCAAAAGGTTCATAAAAAATTTTGTAAACCGGGCCGAAGAATTTCTATCAGGGATGTGCCATTTTGGACTTAACTTTTGGATGCATCTTCGTCCAAAACCCGAGTCCAAAACTCGGATGAGTTTAAACAGAAAAATTTATAGCCGTTTTTTTATGACCGTTGACACTCCACTTTTTGGCTCTATAAATAGCCTTTAAAGTAAGATTACAAGTAAGATTTTTGAAATATTCATCTTAGAAACACTATTGCTCAATATTTTCAAAAATCTTTTTTTATCTTAGCTTTAAAGTGAGTTCATTGTGTATCAAAGATAAAAGTATTTTATGTCTTGTGTCTGAGAGAATATCTGCTCAAGTAAGTGAGCTTGTCTCTGTTCTATTGATTTTCAATTCTCTGTTGTAAGTGCGAGGTTGTGTGGTAAAACCCATAGCGGTGACCCTTATTGTGTGGATGTTCAAGGTTGTGTGGTAAAAAAAACCCATATGGGTGATCCTTGTTGTGTGTATGTTTAAGGTTGTAGTGTAAAACCCATAGGGGTGAGCTTTAATGTGTTTGAGAGGTTGTGTAAAACCTAGTGTGGTGATCCTCTCTTGTATATGGCTGTTTCATTAAGTGAGGTTAATGAAATAGGGTTGAAAATCTTTAAGTGTGAGGCTTAAGGTAGTGAACGTAGATCATTGTGATCGAACCACTATACATCTCTTGTCTCATTTTAATTCAGTAGTTCTTGTACTGTTTTTATGTTCTTTCACTATCTAAATCTGGATACACATCTACGAGTGCTTGGACAGCTTTCAATGCATCAATAAAGTCAGTCCAAGTATCTTGGTGATCATCCTTGTTTAGCATTTTAGACTTTTCAGAAAAAATTGTTTTTGCTTGCCAAAAACCTTATTCACCCCTCCTCTAGGGTTTTTCACTCATTTTTTTCAGCAATGGTGTCAAAGATCTGATTTGAGCTCAACTTTTACAGCTCAATCACCATTCCTTTTGTGATCTTTCTTTTCTTCTTTTTTTTTTTCAACAAATTTTCTTTTCTCTCTCTCTCTCTCTCTTCTTTTGTCATTCACTGCTGCCTTTCTTTTCTTTTTCAGTTTCTTCCTTTCCATCTTTTCTAACAGGTTTTTCTATTCTTTTCTTGTGTTCAATCTCTCTTTTCTCTTTCTTTCCTTTCTCCAGCTCAACACATTATTGATACATGACTGAAAGTAACGAGTCATGATCTTTCTCCAAGTATTCTTTCTCACATGCTTCTACATATACTTTTATCCACCAAGAGCATAAAGATTTGGAAAATTATTCAAACTCTCAGAAACAAGCAATGGAGAAAGTATGATAATGGGTTTTAAAGAAAAAAAATAAACAATTTAGGCTCAAAATAGGCACTAGGGATAATATAAAAAATAGGTAGGCTTGAAAAGCTCAAACTATCCAAAGAAGGCCTATTACTGTCATCCCTAAGTTAAATCATGATTGTCTTTCTTATTTTATCTCGAGAGATATTCAAATAAGTTCTAGAATGCTTCATGAATTTTAGTAGAAAAATAGGTTTAAGAACAATGTAAAGCATTTGATCAAAATCGACTTCATCCAAGTGCATGCAAAAAGTCATGCATAAGCCATAAATGATCTAGAACATATGTTCTATAATCCATCATAAAGACATGCATTAAAAAAGCAGCTCGATATCTCAAAGAAAATCAGAAAAATTTTGAAAATTTTTGGTTTTACAAGAAGGATAAAGGATACAAGAATGATGCATAAAAGAATTTTCAATTGAACCATTCCCCCACACTTAAACTGGACATTGTCTTCAATGGCCAAAGAAATAGAACAAAGAATAAAAAATGCCATGGGACCAAAAATATAAAAGAGAAGAGATAAGAAAAACAAACTTCTATTCATTTTGCATTGTGTTGTACAAGAGCTGAATGCTGAAAGAACGAGGCATTGGCAAAGTACCTAAAAAGAAAAATACAAAAGAGCACACTAAAGCATAAAAACTAGAAAAGAAAATAAATTAAAAATAAAAGAAAGAAAATATTACATACGAACAACTACCTCACGATAAACTAAAAGTTTCTACGTGGTAGTGTCGAAGAGCATCTCCACCTGCTCGGGGTTGGGAAGACCCTCACCCACATAGCGTTTGACGTGATTTCCATTGACTTTAAAGGTGCCCCTAGTGGGGTGAGTGATTTCAAGAGTGCCAAAGGGGAATATCTTACTTGCCGTGTTGGGTCCCTACCATCTTGATTTCAATTTCCCTGGAAAAAGTCTTAACCGAGAATTGAAAAGCAACACTTGATTGCCTTTCTTAAATTCATGTTGTTGAGTGGTATGCTTATCCTGCCATCTTTTGACCCGCTCCTTATATTACATTGAACTATCATAAGCCTCTGCCCGCAATTCTTCCAAGGCGGTTAGCTGAAGCGCCCTGGACTTACCAGATGACTCAAGATCAAGGTTAACAAGTTTAATAGCCCAATAAGCTTTATGTTCAATTTCAACAGGTAAGTGACAAGTTTTTCCATAAACTAACTGAAACGGAGTCATGCCAATTGGTGTCTTAAAGGCTGTCCTATATGCCTAAAGAGTGTCGTCTAATTTTAGGCTCCAATCCTTCCGAGGGTGGTTAACAGTTTTTTCCAAGATTCGTTTAAGTTCTCTATTAACCGCTTCGACCTATCCACTTGTTTAAGGGTGATAGGGGGTGGCCAACCTATGGGTCACACCTAGGTGTTTGAGAACCTTTTTCATTTGTGCATTACAAAAATGAGTCCCCCTATCACTAATGAGTACCTTAGGCACACCAAAACGGGTGAAAAGCTTTTTCAGAAATTTTACCACAATCCTTACATCATTAGTGGGTAAATCTTGGGCTTCTACCAATTTAAAAACATAATCCACTGCCACTAGAATATATTTATTCCCTAAAGAACTAGGAAAAGGTCCCATAAAGTCTATCCCTCAACAGTCAAATACTTCATAAGCTTGAAAATTTTGTAATGACATCTTATTAGATTTAGAGATGTTACCTATGCGTTGACACCTATCACAACTTTGGACAAACCTGTGGGCATCTTTGAACAATGTGGGCCAATAGAATCTAGCATCAAGCACCTTCTATGTGGTGTTGTTGGCTTGGTAGTGGCCTCTAGCAAGTCCTTCATGGCAATGTCTAAGAATATCATCGCCTTCCTTAGAGTCCATGCATCTATGAATGATTTGGTCCGTACAACACTTAAACAAATACGGGTCTTCCCAAAAGTAATGCCTTACTTCAGAGAGGAATTTCTTCTTTTGTTGCATCATGAGATCTTTTGGAGTAATTCCTGCAGCCAAGTAGTTCGCAAAGTCGGCGAACCATGGGGTGTTTGGAATCTCACCTTCGATGAGCAAGAGTAGCTCATCCGTAAAAGCGTCATCGATGTCCTCTTTTATCAAGGATTCTAAATTGGATTATCCAATCTTAACAAGTGATCCGCAACTAAGTTTTTTGCACCCTTTTTGTCCTTAATCTCCAAATCAAATTCCTGCAACAATAGAACCCATCTTATCAACCTTGGTTTGGAATCATGTTTGGTTAGTAGGTACTTCAGGGCCGAATGGTCCGTATAAACAATGACTTTGGACAGAATAAGATAAGAACGGAATTTATCAAAAGTAAACACTATGGCAAGCAATTCTTTCTCTGTTGTTGTGTAGTTTTCCTGTGCATCCGTTAAAGTCTTGCTCGCATAGTATATAGGTTGGAAGTGCTTATTCCTCCTTTGTCCCAATACTGCACCAACTGCAAAATCACTTGCATCACACATTAGTTCAAATGGAAGAGACCAATCAGGTGCAATTAGAATAGGTGAATTAATCAACTTTTCTTAGAGCAAGGTGAATGCCATGAGACATTTTTCGTCAAAATTAAACACAACATCCTTTTCAAATAGAGAAGTAAGAGGTTTGGAAATTTTTGAGAAATCGAAGATAAACCTCCTGTAAAAACCTGCATAGCCAAGGAAGCTTCTTATTGCTTTCACAAAAATAGGAAGGGGTAGCTTCTCAATTGTTTCAATTTTTGCTCTATCAACCTCTATACCCTTCCTTGAAATTTTATGCCCCAACATAATAACTTCTTGCACCATAAAGTGGCATTTTTCCCAATTAAGCATGATGTTAGTCTCTTCACATCTTGCTAGCACCTTTTCAAGATTAGATAAACACAAATCAAATGAATTACCAAAAACAAAAAAATCATCCATAAATACCTCCATAATGTCCCCTACGAGTCCTTCAAAGATAGCTGTCATGCACATTTGGAATGTTCAGGGACCATTGCAAAGACCAAACGGCTCCGACGATAGGCAAAAGTACCATATGGACATGTGAAAGTGGTTTTTTCTTGGTCCTCCAGAGCTATAAGAATTTGTAGGTAGCCAGAAAATCCATTCAAGAAATAATAATACTCATGTTCAGCTAACCTCTCTAACATTTGGTCAATAAAAGGGAGAGGGAAATTGTAATACCCCGCCCAAAACCCCCTTTGACCTATGGGGAAAAAGTCATGCATTGCATAGTATTTTGCATTTCATATGATGTTTCAAAATATTATGCTTGCATGGGTGCATGTGGTTTTCAAGGTTTACTCTTGCATTAATTTATTTAAAGAAAAATAGTTGTGTTGTTTGCATTATTTGAGAATCGTTTAGGTGAAATTTAGTAGAGGAGATAGAGGGATGAAAAGTAGGGTGAAAGGAATTTATTAGAGATATATTAGTATCGGAGTTGAATTGGAATAGCGGTTAAGTTTGGTGATTTTCCCTTGGTAACCTGAGTTCGAATCTTACCTCTTGAGAATCTAAGCTTTCTTTTTGAATTCTTTTCCTAGGTTTCTTCATGCCTTGGCCGAAAATCCCAGCTATCCTTTTTAAATTTCAGCGCCATCTTCTTAAGGGATAAGTCTCCATATTTATCTCCTAGCTTCAAGGATTTTTGATAAGGATAAAGATTAATTCTATTTTAGCTTTTATTCTCTTTGATTTTCAGAAATTCTAGCTAGAGCAATTAAATTCCAGCTTGTTTTTAATTCATCAAATTTTATATTAGATAGCTGGAATTAATTTGTTATTTTTCTAGTAAGATATCTTGTTGATTTTGAACATGGAACCCTAGTTGAAATTCTAGAAATTTTTCCAGCTTAGTGCCGTCACATTTGGAGCACTTCTAGCTCAACACAAAACTCTTCTAAGACTAGGGAATCTTATCCTAAATCCTCTTGCAAATAAGGTTTTATTCTAATCCTAAACAAACCAGATTTTGATCCTCTTATCTTGCAGATTTTTGGTCATCCTTGTGCATGCACAAGCTGCACGCTAAGGCCATCCAAACTCTTCTAAACCTAGTTCAAATCACCTAAAACACCCCTCATCAATTCAGATTATTTTAGCTACTCAAATCAGATTTTTATCCCCTACAATTTCTAGAATTTTGGCCAGCTTGTGCACAGGAATTTCGGCCAGCATAGTGTACAAAATTTCAGTTAGTTTGTGCACTCCAAGATGCACCAAAACTCTTTATTGATTAAGCCAATTTACAGCACCTAAATCCCTCACTTTTCCTCTCTGATTTATGGTAGAACAATAACCAAAATAGCCCAGAACTTTCCCTCTTTTGTTCAGTAATTTTCGCACAGCACACACACCCGTCTTGCATAGAATTTTTAGTTGTCAAAACTCACTCAAACTCCTTCTAATTTTGGACAAAAACCTGAACACACATAACCTTCCCTTGTGTAGTTTTCGGCCAGCTTAGGAGAGCAACTTCAAACTGTTTTTCTGCTCTCAACTCCTCTCAATTTCGGCAACAATAAAAGTGCAGCAAGCTGCAGTTTTTCGCCATTGCTGCCAAAGAAACCTAGAGCCGTTCGGAGTCCTTCTTAGCATCACCTTCTAACCCTAAATCAAACTCTTCCAACCCTAAACCACAGAAGCTGCCTATTCCAACCTTACTACTCGAAAAATTCTAGCAAACTTCCTCTGCAATTTTCAAAAACTCAAGAACAATCCTAGGCTAAAAAAACCGAGCACTCCCTAAGGTAAGCAAAAGACCTCTCAACCTCTTGATTCTTTTCCTCCATTGATTCTTCTCTTTTTCTTCCCTTGAATCACGCCACATAGAAGCTGATTTCATCTTTTTTCTCAATTTTTGATCAAGAGAAAGTAAAGAAGACAGCTTTCTCTCCTTCTCAAGTGAACTCGTGAGGGTCACCATAGGGGCATCGGGATCCTGTTTATCCGGTTATCGTAAGGTAAGGAAATTCTTATCCTTGATGACGTAACTAAGGTTTAATATGATTGATGATGTCTATGGGAGTATATTAGCATGATGAATGGGTTTGGTTGGGATGAATGAATATTTTGAGATGAGTATTATGTTAAGAATATCCGATGGATAGCAATGCTATGTTTTATTGTGATAATGATGGATGTGAATCTTGATGGTTAAGTCGAGACCTTTTTGATATATTGCTCATGTCTTAGATGGGTATATGATTATGGTATGTTTATTTCATGGAATGGGAGGTTTATTTGAGGCTAGATGATGAGTCATGATATGCTTAGGGGAAAAAGTGAGTTTATATGCATGTTTGAGATGATTAGGTCCTGATCATGATATTATGTGATTCTAGATCAGGAGATTGTTTGAAGGAAGCAAGCAGTTGATTTTATCTTGTTTAACTGATGCATATCAAGTAAGTCCTTGCATAAACTCTTTTTGTTAAATGCTTGTGGTGGCAAGTCGGATGTTGTAAAGCTTTGTAAAGCTATTGTTGATCTATGATTATTTGGGTTGTAAACGTGGATGTTCATTCTCTAAATGGTTTTGTCAAACTAATACATTTATCAAGAACTGTTTCTTCTCTTAAACATTTTAGAAAACTCTTTTTAAAAAAATCACGTTTTACAAAGCCAAGGTTTGGAATTATTATAAACTAAGAATTGACGGTTATATTCGTTGAGCACTCAATAAGGGTAGGCTAACAATACTAGCCTTGGAGAGCATGAGTGAGTCTTCTGGCAGGCGACCACCTCCAGAAGATAAGCTCCGCTTGAGAATGTGATAGTATTGGTTGGTCACGCCGGTCCGAGCTAGCATTTGTACCTGGTAAGGTATTCTTTATTTTCCCAGCATAGACACCTGGATGGTTTTGTTGGGTGAAGAGATGGAAGAGTATCTCACCCAGTGGGCCGTACACCCACCTTTGATCAGAACGCCCAAAGTGTGGTAATCTGATCCTGTCAAGGTGCACAAAGTGTGGTGCCTTGACCGTTTTCTTATCATGGGGCTCAAAGTGTGGCACCATGACTGTTTATTTGAGCGGAGGATTTATTTTGTACAAAGTGTGACAATGAGAAAAACCCACTCCTTGTAAAGAGAAATTATTTATGACTTGCCAAATATTTCTGTAAATGTTTTCAGCTATGCATACATGAACTGTTCAAAATACCTTGTGCACACACAGGACTTACTGAGATGTTAATCTCACACTGTTTTATATCATGTTTTCTGGAGATTGTTTATGCTGAGCAAGCGAGATGTGTAATAGTTGAAGCTTTTGTTATTTTCATTATGTTGTGCGAGACAAATGTTGATTTATGCTTCTGGAACCGATGTTTGCTTTTATTTAGTTTTGCTCTAGTTTAAGCCTAATGTAATAAGAGTTTTCTTCATTTATCTAAGTTTAATTTTTTGGGTTTGTTTTTATGTTGTACCTTGTTTTAAAGACCCCTTGTCTTCGGGACGAGGCGACATCCCCACCCTTTTTAGGGTACGTAGTAGGGGGTGTTACAGAAGTGATCTTTTCTAGTGACTTTGTTTAGCATCCTATAATCAATGCAAAACCTCCAACCCGTGACCAATCTAATAGGGACTAGCTCATTTTTATTGTTGGGACTCACCATCATTCCTCCCTTCTTTGATGCTACTTAAGTAAAACTCACCCAAACACTATCAGAAATAGGATAAATGATACCGGAATCTAAGAGCTTAACCACCTCACCTTTTACCACTTCACTCATTTGTGGGTTCAACCTACGTTGGGATTGCACTACGGGTTTTGCACCTTCTTCCATCAAAATCTTGTGAGTGCAAAAGGATGGGCTAATTTTCTTTATATCAGTGATTTTCCAAGCTATAACTCCCTTATATTTTCCCAACATATTTACCAATTTGGTCTTTTGTTCTGTATTGAGATCTTTAGCAATGATCACTGGTAATTTACGTCGTTTAGACAGGAACACATATTCCAAATGCTCGAGTAGGTCTTTTAAGTCTAATTCGGGAGGATCTTCTATGGATTATTTCGTTCTCCCTAAACTGCTTTTCTCAATTTCCAACTTATTCATCCCATCCTCATTAGGGACTTCCTCCGGATATGCCATTAATGTTTCCATCAACTCTTCCTTAATAGATTCCTGCATCAACTCAAAAATAGGTTCGTCAAGAATATCAACTCTTAAACGGGAATCATCAGAAGACAAAGGGTGTTGCATGCTCTTGTGGATTTATGATTATTTCTTCATCCCTAACCCTAAGTGTCAATCTCCCCCAATAAACATCAATTAATATTTTTGCTGTAGTTAGGAAGGGCCTACCTAGGATTAAAAGAACTTTGGAATCTTCATCCATGTCAAGAATAACAAAATCTACTGAAAATATGAATTTATCAACTTTTACCAACACATCTTCTATTATGCCTCTAGGATATTTGATAGATCTATCCGCGAGTTGAATACTCATCCTAGTAGGTTGTGGTTCTCCTAGGCCTAGCCTTTTAAATGTTTTATATGGCAATAAATTAATGCTAGCACCTAGGTCAGCTAATGCATTACAGACATGAAAAGTGCCAATTAAACATGGGATAGAGAAACTTCCTGGATCTTTTACTTTATGTGGCAAATTCGAGTTGTCCTGTAGGATGGTTGAGCATTCTTCATTGAGGACTACTGTGGACAACTTTTCCAATCGCTTTTTGTTGACGAGCATGCTTTTGAGGAATTTGGCATATTTGGGCATATGAATTAAAGCTTCACTGAGTGGGATGTTTATGTGCAGCTGTTTAAATACTTCAAGGAATTTGTCGAATTGAGCATTTTTTCGGGCCTTGTGTAGACGGGTAGGATATGGTATGTCAGGCTGAAAAGTAGGCTTTTTGGGAGATGGATAGGGGATAGCCGGTGCCAGTTTAGTTCTGTGTTACTCGGTCTCGGGTTTATCAGATAGCCAGCACCAATTCTCTTCTTTCAACTGGCGCCGGTTGTAATCTGTAACATTTGGCAACTCTTTCCCACTCCGTAACATGACAGCAGCTATTTCCTCTTAGCCTAATGGTGCTAGTTCTGTGGATTTTAACACTATATCGGTCAAAAACCAGATTTGTTGTTCCATGTTGCGGATCATCACTTCAAACTTCTCAAATGTGGAATCCATTTTCTGGAAACGCCTCGTGACATGAATAGCAAATTTCCCAATTATGGTTTCAAGCTCTGCTGATTCTAGGACTGCACGTGTTATCTCCGAAGCGTAATGGGGGTACTGCCCCTCATTAAACTTCCTTCGATTCCAATTCGCCATTTCTCCTAAACATAGAAGCGAGTTAGATACGGAATTCATGATTACAACAAAAGGAAAAGCTTACAAAGTTAGTCAAGAGGACATAGTCAAAGTTAGTAGGTTAGGTTACAAGGTGTACATAAAGACACAAAATACAAAAGATAGCACATTTCTGCAAAAAGAACAATAGTACATATTTGTATATTTACATATTTACATGGTGAAATCAACAAATCCAAGCTTTCATGATATTGTTCCCCAGCAACAGTGCTAAGAACTTGATGCGTATGGATTTGGGTATAAAAATCACAAAAAAATTAAGCACATTCCCAATCAATTTTACATTAAAACGTTAACCCCAAATTACACATATGAGCAAGCGTACTCATCATTAACATAGAATAGGGTTCAAACGAGTGTCGATCCTCAAGGAATAAGTATGCATAAATCCCTTTTCTTCATTGTTTAACCGACTCAATAAAGTAAAAAAAGAAATAACATAAAATAAAATAAAATAAAAATAAAAATATATACATGTCAAGGATGGAGAATTATGTAACTCAAGTCATTGTTTAGACAAGCATGATCTTAAAGTATCCAACCATTATCATAACCAATTATTCTCTTGGCATCATGAAGGATAAATGTAGATTCACTTCGATGGTCAATCCATGAAATCACTATCCTCTAGATAAATTAGTATCACTTGGTCTGTCTCAACTAATTCACCCAAAAGACGCATTAAACGCAATCCTTAATTAAATTTGCTTGGTCTAAAAATTTTAAAACATGAAATTAGTCAATGAATCCTTGGTCTGGCAAACATCAATTAACCTTTAATTACTTAATCCTCAGCAATTAACCTCTTTGGTCTAGTAAGTTAACAGCCAATAAATACGAAATTAATCAATTGAAACCACCATCAACCTCTTTGGTCTAGCAAGATAATGAAAAGAAACAATCAATTAATTTCGTAATACGCCCAAGTAATTAAATACCAAGAAGAACAATCAACTAATCAAAAGATCAAATAACTTTAAATATCATGAATATCTACAACAATGTCGAATTACAATAAAATAATTAACATATCATTATTCAAAAAAAAGAAAACAAAGTAAAAGAAAGTACTCATAGACAAGCCTCAATCTTCTTCCTTTGAAGACCTTCTTGCACAACCCTCCTTGAATTGAAGAATTTCTCCTTTGATTTGAGTGATTTTCGGTGATGATCAATGAATTCTTCCCTTTTCCTTTGTGTTTTCCATCTATTTATAGGATTGGGAAGTGCCTAAACTCGTTGGTGTAATGTTCTTAGCCGAGTAGAAGTAGGAAGATACTAAAACTTCACAGATTACCAAAAACCATGTAGAAAAATCACAATCCCGCCTTTTCCTCAGAGTATAGCCAGCGCCACCTTCGCTCTCGGAGCCGGCACCAGTTGTGCTTTGGTTCCATACTCGTTCACTGATTTTTTTTTTAATTTTGCACAATGTATTCCAAAATGCAGCCGACACCAGTTCCACTCTGTTCCGCTCTATTTTGACAATTTTTTATTACCTCGAAGTTCGTGTCATCAGTGCATGGCCAGTGCCGCCTCTCTTCTGTTTTGCGACATTTTTGCTTCGTTTTACCCCAAAAATCTGTAATAATGAACAAAATACCTTTCCAAGGGTAAAATTTCAAATATGAAGGAATATGACTAGTTATTGAACAAAATGTATCACAAAAGAACTTCAAATAACTAGGAAAATTTTGACTAATTTAGCCCCTATCAGCTTGGGAAAGGGATCTGCTAGATTGTTAATAGAGGAAATCCGATCAACCACAATGTAATACCCTGCCCAAAACCACCTTTGACTATAGGGAAAAGTCATGCATTGCATAGCATCTTGCATTTTATGTGGTAGCTAGAATAATTTTATTTGCATGGATGCATGTGAATTTTTCCGTTGCTCTTGCATTTGAATTAATTAATGTGAAATTGATGTGTTGTTAAAGATTTGGATAAAGGAGGTTTGGTCAAAGATTTGGAAGGATGAGTATTAGGGGTGGTGAGAATTGATTGTGAAAAAAAAAATTAGTATTGGAGTTGTTTTGGAATAGCGGAGAGGTTGGTGATTTCCTTTGGTGACCCAAATTCGAATCCTATCTCTTGAAAATTTTAAGCTTTCTTTTGAATTCCTTTTCTAGTATTCCTCATGCCTTGGTCGAAAACCTCTAGTGAGGTGCCACTTTGAAGAATTTCAAGTGGTATAAAACTCTTCTTGATGAATATTAGAGTTAGGGAATATATTAGGGAAAAATGTTATTTTACCTCTTCAAGAATTTTAGCCATAATCCTTTTATTTATTTAATTGTTTTAGAGAAATATTTTTACTAAAGTCTTAGATATCTTCTTTGGGTTTAAACGTCACTTTTATAGGAATAAGACTCCATATTTAACTCCTAAGTTCAAGGATTTTAGATAAGGATAAAGTTTGCTTTATTTTTAGCTTTTGATCTCTTGGATTTTCGAAAACCTTAAGCTGGAAAATTCTGGAAATTTTTCCAGATTTTGTCCGCCACCTTGGAGCACTTTTAGCTTAATCCAAACTCTTCTAGGACTAGAGGAAATCTTATCCAAATCCTTGATAAAACCAGATTTTATTCAATCCAAATTCAACTAGGATTTTCTTCCTTATCCTAGCAAAATTTCGGCAGCTTTGTATCAACACAAGCTGTCCGAAATTCCAGCCCTCTTTAGTTACAATCCAACTCTGTAAATCCTAGCACAAAACACCTAGAACACTCCTTAACAATTCAACTACCTTAGCTGCACAAAACCAGAATTTCTATCTCAAAAAAACTACTGATTTTCAGCAGCTTGGAAACCAGAAAATTCGGTCAGCTTGCACAGGAATTTCAGCCAGCCTTGTACTCCTAATCCAACTGAAATTCTGCACACAAAACACACCAAAAAACCCCAACTGATTAAGCCAATTTCAGCGCCCAAAACCCTCATCTTTTCTATGGAAATTTCGGCAGAATTACAGCCTAAACAGTCCAGAATTTCTTCTCCTTTTGTTCAGCAATTTCGCACAACACTTACATAGAATTTTCAGTCATCAACACCCACACAAACTCTTCTTTGTTTGGCCCAAAATTCTGAACACATTTAGCCTTCTTTTGAGAAGTATTTCGGCCAGCACAAAGGAGCAAATTGTAGAATATTTTCCTCCATTACACCCTTCCAAATTCGGCAGCAAGAGGGGGCACATCAAGCTGAAATTTCGCCCTTGCTGTCCAAGAAACCTAAAGTCATTAGGAGTCGTTCTAAACATCACCATCTAACCCTAAACCAATCTTCTCCAACTCTAAATCATAGCAACCGTCTACCCTCTCCATTCTACACAAAAATTTCAGCAACTTCTCTCTGCAAATTTTCGAAAAACATCAAGAGCCATACCTAGCAAAAAACCGATCACTCTCTAAGGTAAGCAAAAACCATCTCGACTTCTTGATTCCTTTATTCCATCTATTCTTCTCCTTTTCTTCCTTTCAATCACGCCCCATAGAGGCTGATTTCATCTTCTTCCTTTAATTTTCGATCAAGAGGAGCCAATGAGGTAGCTTTTCTCTTCTTCCCAAGCGAACTCGAGACGATCACCATAGGAGCATCGAGACCTCATTACCCGGTTGTTGCAAGGTAAGGGAATACCCACCCTTAATGCCGAAAGTAGAGTTTAATGGTGTTTATTAGTGGGATGAACATGTGGTTGTGGTATATGATCTTTGGGGATTGAATAGTTTACTTGGAATTAAATAGGGGATTGCGAATTGTTGTGAAAATAAATGGGATTACAGCATGTTTGAATTAATTGAGACCCTGATCATGATATTATGTGGTTTAGATCAGGGGGATAATTAAGGAAAGCAAGCGGTGAATTTATCACGTTTATCTGAGGCACATCAAGTAAGTCCTTGCATAAACTCCTTTATTAAATGTTGTGATGGTAAGTCCTTATATAAACTGTTTTGTTAAATGTGGTGATGGAAAGTCTATGTTGTGAAGCTTTGTAAAGCTATTGTTAAACTATGTTTGCTTGGGTTGTAAACGTGGGTATTTTTGTCAAACTAATGATTTTATCAAGAAAATTATTCTTTTCCTTAAATTTTTGGAAATCTCTTTTAAAGAAAACCACATTTTACAAAGCCAAGGTTTGGAAATATTGTGAATCAAGAATTGACGGATGTATTCGTTGAGTACTCAATAAGGGTAGGCTAACAATACTAGTCTTGGAGGGTTAGCGTAAGTCTTCTGGTAGGAGGCCACCTCCAGAAGATGAACTCTTCTTAAAAAAGCGACAGTGTTGGTGAGGGAAAACGCAGAAACAGGAGAGCATGCTCTTTGCATTCCTTAACCCTCCTAGGTTGCATAGGAACAGATTGAACGGCTAGAATCGCCTCGCTTTGCACACTTGAAGGAGCTTCCGGTTGAACACTCACTAGCCTTCGACTTCGCCTTGTTTGCATTAACGCTTAGCTCTCTAGCTCGCGGGATATTCCTCAGCCTAACATCTAGTTGGTGAACATAATGGGAAAGAGAAACGGTCTCAATTCTCCTTGGTTTACCTGCTATTGGTTAGCAAAGTCCAAGGAGAAACCAAGAAGAAGAAATGTGAGAGAGAGCAGAGAGAGAGACGACGTGAGTCTCTCTGTTTTGGTAGGGAAAACTAAGGTTTTTCTTTTTCCAGAGAGTTGTTTATTAGTTATCCAAAATTAGGTATCTCATTATCTGATAAACATATCCCCGGGATTTCAAAACACCAGGATGTTATCCTGAGAATCAGTTTGGCCTAACCCTAAACTCCTCTTAACCTTATCTGGAAAAAACCATAAGGTCCAAGCTATTGGGCTAGATAAATATTTATTATTTTTCTTGGACCCAAAAGGCCCAAAATAATAAACATTAATTATTTATTTCCTGGGCTTATATAAATATCCCAATAAATAATTAATGAGCCCAAATGAACCAAAATAATTAATATTTAATTATTTATTTCTTGGGCCTATATAAATAACCCAATAAATAATTAAACATTAATTATTTCCCTTAGTTTAAGCACAGGTTAATTTCTTAATTATTCAGACTGGACCTAGGCCCTGAATAATTAATTAACCAAATAAACTAGATAATTAATTTCTCTCAACTCATATTTTATTTATTTATTTATTTTATTCCAGTCCAATAATAAATTAGACTTCCTGAATAAAATAAAATAAAATAAAATCCTCTTCAACTGAGACCAATTCCTCAACCCAAAAATAGTTAGGACTTACGGGCTATCCCGAGGACCAAAAAGACACATCGCCTTGGCTGCTAAAATGACCAAAATACCCCTGCTATATAAATAGTTGTATTTTGCATTTTAAATATTTCCTAATATCACCATAAGGAAATATTGACCCCAAGGACAATGCTGCATTCGTAAAGTCTCCGACCTATAGGTGAAATGACTAAAATACCCCTCTACACATCGTCGTATATTTAGAGAGGAAGAAGTGTACTAACACCCCTCTAAATGACATCTACCATCCTTAGGCTTCTAGTCCAATGATCCACGACTTCCTGGAGTGTTTCCGCTTTCCAAGGGAGCTAACCCAAAGCAAACATCCAAGTCATGTTTCTCAGGGCCCTGGATAATTTAGACCATTCGGACAACCACAAGGGGCGATATAGTGCAGAAACTATCTTGTATAAGTCTGTCTTAACTAACTAGCCACATATACCCAACATGCAAGTATATTGGCCCTACGATAGAACCTCAACTACAGCAAATCAAAGTATATGCTTCCAGCTTCGCTAGACCACCAACTCATACTCAAGTCATAGAGTACTAGTCCACGCTGTAGCGGTAGTAGTCTAGGTTTCTGTCATATAGTACTTTGAGAAACCACTACTACAGGTCCTGTTCTACGTATTTGAAATACGCTTATGTCATGAAGTGAGTGGACTACCCACTGGCTAAAGGTAAGCCATTCCTCATTTGGAATTCATAACATAATAACCTAAACATAATGAGGTTCCCAGTCTCATCAATAGGTTAAGAACAAATGTTTATGTGTTAAATAACCCGTGATCCATACCTTACTGTGAAAGACCACCATTCACATGGATCACTTATTTAAACACAATGGGTCTGTTCCAAACGAAAATCGTGCACAAACAAAAAGTAAATTCACCAACAATTTCTGAAAATAAATTTTTTTATTAAATAATTCGATTTTACATTAGAAACCTAGTCTAAGAGGGTATACAATCCAACAGTTGGTTGGTCAGACCAGTCCGAGCTAGCATTTGTATCTGGTATGGTATTATTTATATTCCCGGCATGGACACCCGGATGGTTTTGTTGGGTGTAGAGATGGAGGAGTATCTCACCCGGTGGGCTGTACACTCACCTTGATCAGAACGCCCAATATGTGGTAATCTGGTCCGGACAAGGTGCACAAAGTGTGGTGCCTTGGCCATTTTGTTCTCATGGAACCCAACGTGTGGTGACATGACTATTTATTCGAGTGGAGGATTTATTTTGTACAAAGTGTGACAATGAGAATAACCCACTCCTTGCGAAAAGAGATTGTTTATGACTTGCCAAATTATTTCTACAAATGTTTTACACTTTGCATACACGTGCTATTCAAAACACCATGTGCACACACAGGACTTACTGAGATTTATTCTCACACCGTTTTACATCATGTTTTCAGGAGATAGATTGTGTTGAGGCAGCGGGGCTTGATAGTAGAGGCTTTGGCTATTTTTCCTATGCTGTTCTAGGAGACTTTTGTCGTTTATACTTCTGAACAATATTTGTTTTGTTTCATTTTGCTCCAAGTTGAGCCTGATGTAATAAGAGAATTTCTTTATTTAGCTAAGTTGATTCCTTTGGAGATTGCCTTTATATTTTATACCTCGTTCTAAAGACCCCTTGTCCTACGGGACGGGGCGACATCCCTGCCCTTTTAGGGTACGTAGTCGTTGGGTGTTACACACAATCTCTCGTTTTTGGATGAACTCTTGGATAAGGTGATACTTTATCTCTATATGCTTGCCCTTCCTATTGTTTCGAGATTCCTTGCATTGTGACACCGCTGTAGAGTTTTCACAATATATGGTGACAGGCCTATCCATGTGTGGTACTCTCCAAGTTCTATGAGGAGCTTTCGGAGCCATACTGCTTCTTTAGAGGCTTCTAAAGTAGCAACGTATTCAGCTTCCATTGCAGAATCATCAATGCAAGATTGTTTTATACTTCTCCATTAAATAGCTCTTTTAGACAAAGTGAAGACATATCCATTAGTGGATTTTCTTTCATCCTTATCTGCTTGAAAATCTAAGTCTGTATAACTAGTCGGAACCAAATCATTAGCACGATATACAAACATATAATCTCTCATTGCCTTGAGATATTTGAGTATATGCTTTACGGCTTGCCAGTGAGCTTCCCCTGGGTTTGATTGATATCTACTAACGATGCCTACTGCAAAGTAGATATCTAGTCTAGTAGCATACATCAGACTTCCTACAACCGAAGTATAAGGGATCCTACTCATTTTCTGTTTGTCTTCCTGTATTTGAGAACATTGCTTGGAAGATAAGGATAATCTATGTCTAAAGGGTATAATAGCTAATTTACATTTATCAATGTTATATTTGACCAATATCTTGTCAATGTAAGCAGAATGGAATAAGCTTAACATTCTTTGCCTCATATCTCTAAGAAGCTTAATGCCTAGAATGTAGCTAGCTTCTCTTATGTCTTTCAAGTTAAATTGACTAGATAGACAAACTTTAATGAATAACAATATCTCAACATCGTTTCCAATGAATAAAATGTCATCTATATAAAGTACCAAGAAATCACTTTGCCACTGTCTGATTTCCTATATACATATGGTTCATTCACTTTTTGAATGAAACTATAAGCATTTACAGTATCATCAAAACGTATGTTCCATACTCATGAAGCTTTCTTAAGTTCATAGATGGACTTCTTAAGCTTACAGATCATTTGTTCATGATCACTAGCAACAAAACCTTTGGGTTAGGACATATAGATGTCATCGCTAAGATAGCCATTTAAGAAGGTCATCTTGACATCCATCTACCATATCTCGTGGTCATAATGACATGCGATGGCTAAGAGAATTTAAATAGACTTAAGCATGGCTACTGGTGAAAAGGTTTCCTCATAATCAATCCCTTCTTTCTATTAGAAATTGTGGACTCCTAAACACAAAAAATATCCACAAATCACTTCCGAGGACCCAAACTAAACGATTAAGATGATCTAAGGATTATAGAATTACCTTTGTTCGGCGTAATCAAGATCCTTGGATTCTGATTTCAGTAGTCATACGTGCAACTCGAACGATCACCAGATGTTGCAGTGTGTAAACGCCCTCTATCGGATACAAACGGCGAACTAACTCGTTACCCCGAGAGTGCTAGCGCCTAGGGTTTAAGAGGCTTTTTTTTTTCTAGTGAATGGAGGCACGAATATTAACTGAGAGCACCCTTGAGAAGATGGTTAGCGTTTTCTTTTAAAACCACCTGAACTTCTTGGAGACAAACTCTAATAATATTTTATCATATTTTATTTTAAATTCAAATTAAAATAAAAATAGATATGATAAGATTCACCATTACTCGGTAATTTAACTAATTAATTTACCAAGTCAGATTCTTACAATCTGAACATCATCTAAATACATCGAATGTGGACATATTTCCATATTCATTGTGTCTGGTCAACTTTCTAGGTTTGATTAACTTTGACATATTTCTAGATTCATTGAACCTGGTTACTAGAAAAATAACCTAACAAGTTCTTCTATTGTATGACCCTATAGGTTCATTTAACACTAGCAGTGTACCCAAATCACATTTAAATGGCCTACAAGTTACAAGCGGTTTCTAGCAAAACATTATAACTATCTAGGTTAAATGAAGATCAATGATCCCTTTGAACCAAACCATAACTTTTTATTTAATCCTTTTGTCACACGATATCCAGATTAATTATAAGGTATGGGGCATGTCATCCTTATTAAGCTTAATTAATTATTTCTTGATCCTGTAGTAGACTATTCAAACAAATGCTATCAATATTTTAGATTGATATATTTGAGCACGACCATGTATTTTAACAGTCTAACTTATCAAGAGGCCCATGGATATCTCTCTCATAATTGAGAGGGATAAATTCCTTTACTATCAATCATATTCCTCTCCCTGATTTATTCTATATCCAATAACAGTCTAATTTATTATTATTTGGTTAAAGATAACTTTAGACAACGTCAAAATATAGAATTTATCAAGTAGAAAACTATGATGAATTCAGGTTGAAGGACTTTTAATATTATTATGACTAGAAAGTACTTATGGCATGTTCTATGAAGTACTTTCACAGTGGGTCATATCCAATACAATGTTCTCTAACATTTAGTTATGTTTTGACTTGATATCATATATATTCATGACCAGTAAAACATAGCCTTCAAGTCACAAACATGCTAATCTTAATTTATTATTATTCTATTAATAATAATCGATCAAGGACAATTTAAGAATAGTCATTGTATTGATTGTAGGATTTCACTATCAAGTCACACACTTGATGATCACAAAACTAAATGCGCTATTTATGGAAAAAAAAATACCTCTATTATTACATAATACATAACGACAATAGTATAAGTATAAATTGACTCTAGGGCATATCCTTAACACTTTCGGAGTATAGCCTTTAGTAACCAACCTCGCTTTATAGGTTTCAACCGTTCCATCCGTACTTCTCTTCCTCATGTATACCCACTTACACCCAATGAGTTTTCTCCTATTAGGTACAGTGACAAGATTCCATACCTGATTGAGGTACATGGACTCAATCTTGGCATTCATAGCTAGCTGCCATTTGTTTGCATCAGCATCAACAATGGCTTCCTCGTATCTAGTGGGATCTTGTTCCTGATGATTAGAGACTAGATCATAGATCTCTCTAGTCTACCTTTCTGGAACCCTTATGATCCTCCCATTATGATGAGGCTCAATTTGTATAGGAACATCCGATAGTGTTTCTTTTGATTTCTCGATCGGGGTGTTAGAAGTACCCGAAGTTGAAATAAAGACCAACTTCTTTTCCAATTGTATTCTGCTTGAACCTGTGGTGGATGCAACTTGTTCATCCTCTAAGTATCTAGAATTAGTACTAATAAGTACCTTATACTTTTAAGGATGATAGAAATATCTACCTCTCGTTCCTTTTGGATACCCAACGAAGTAGCATAACTCTGATGCATAATCTGGACAACCCCATATCTTGAGATGGTTCAGACTAGGCTTTCGTCCACATCTTATAGGGTATCCTTGGTACAGATTTGAGAGGTGCTAAGTTCAAAATATATGCTACTGTTTCTAATGCATACCTCCAAAAAGAAATAGGAAGAGATGTATGACTCATCATGCTTCTAATGATTTCCAGCAAAGTTCTATTTCTACTCTCAGCTACTCCATTTTTCTAGACAGTCCCAGGCACAGTTAACTGAGATATTATGCCGTGATGTACCAAGTAATTCTTAAACTCACCGAGGAGGTACTCTCTACCATGATCTAATCTCAAAGTTTTAATAAATTTACTTGTTCGACGCTCCACTTCAACCTTAAACTCCTTGAATTTATTAAAAGAGTCAGACTTGCACCTCATCAGATAAATGTATAAAAAACGAGTGTGATCATTTGTGAAAGTGATGAGTGTTCGCAGCCTCCTTTTGCTAGTGTAGAAATTAGACCACAAACATCCTATGAACTAGTGCTAGTATTTACATGGCTCTATATGCTTTTTTGGTAAAGGACCTTTTGGTTATTTTACCTTTGAGGCAAGATTCACAGTGAGACCATTCTTTCAATCTTAATAAATCTATAGGCCCATTATAGTTTAGCCTCTGAATTCGATTGGAATTTATATGTCCTAATCTTAGATGCCTCAAATACAAGTCATTTGATATGGTATTTCTCTTTTTATTATTAGGCTCAGTTTAAATATTGTTTACTTGATTTTTAATAGGATGTATATAAAAAAGATTTCCGTACTTGTTTCCTGTACAAATTAAATTACCATCTCTACTGATGGAAACACCAGAATGGAAAAAATGGAATATTTTTTATTTATCAATTTAAAAACTGAAATCAAATTCTATTTAGAATAAGAAGCATATAAAATATCTTTTAAAGTTAACTTCCTATTACAATAAAAAATAAGCTCAAGATCTCCCATTGCTTCAGCCTATATTCTTGCTCTATTTCCTACTTGAAGTCTATGCTCACCCTTGCTGAGTCTTCTTGTCCTTCTGAAACCCTACAAAGAGTTACAGACATGGTCAGTGCCTCCAGAATCAACTATCCAGGAAGATGTTTATCCAATCATCAAAGTAGACTATGGGTAAAGAGCAATGCTTGAAGTAGACTAGGGCTAAGAAGTCTGGACAATCTTTCTTCCAAAGCCCCTTCTTGCCACACTTGAAGCATTTGCCTTTAGGCTTCTCATTGGGCTTGGCCTAACTAGATGCTTTTGGTTGGGACTCTACGTTATTCTGGACCTTCCTCTTCTTAAATTTCTTAGGCTTTACCTTAATTCCAGAAGAAGTAAAACGAGAGAGTAAAACATTTGACACGGGTTCTATGATTTTCTCTGTCACCTGGAGCTCTTTCATGTTGTAGTTCAACTTGAATTGAGAATATGAATCTGGTAGAGTTTCAAGAACTATGTTAATTTAGCTCTCAGGATCTATTGTTGTGCCTAGGACCTTGGCTTTCTCGAAGTAGGCAATCATTTTGTGCGAATGCTTTTGAACCAATTCACCCTCAGCCATCTTAGTGTTCTTGATTTCCCTAAGAGCTTCCTGCCTTACAGTACGGCTATGAAACCCCAGTCGAAACCAACCTTAGAGTAAGGGGTTGGGATGCATATCATGCTTTATTTCATGATTAAATATGCTTTCATATGATTTATATGTGCTTTGAATTTGATTTTTATTATCTTGAAGTCTTGTTGGTGAGTGATGTGTTAGAGGGGCAAAATGGTAATTATTGCCCGAGGTGAAAATAAGGAGATAGCTTGTGGATTGAATAGGAAATAATTTTTCTAGTAGAAATAGCAACAAGAGTTGTTGTGGTGTAGTGGTTAGAGCTTTGAAATTAATTCTTGAGGTCTTGGGTTCAAAGTCCATCATAGAAGCTTTAGCTTGAGTAAATTTTATTTTGCTTGGAAAAGGATGGTTTCGGCCTTAAGGGCCTAGATTAATGTGGTGATGATGTTCTAGGAGAGAGATGATAGAAGTAACCTCATTTCACTCCTTTTACTCTTCTCGAAATTCTTGTAGGGAAAATCATTCTTCCTTGATTTTTAATTTTCCTCAATTCTCAACTCATTAGTTTGATCAAGATGTTCTAGCCTTTTCCTTTCCAGAAAATTCAGTAAAGTACTGAGGTCTTTTAAGATCAAAATGTATTGGTAAAAGACTCCTTATGGTCTGAAAAATATGGTAGCGTTGTGGGAAATTTCAAGAGGAAAAATTCCCCTAGTAAGCTTGCTGAAATTTTCCTCTAGCTTAGTTTATCTTTCTTCATAGAATGAGCTGGAATTTTTCCAGCTTGTTGTACCTTCAAAAGGTCGAAATTTTTAGCTAACATTCCCTCCCCAATGCTACCAGAAAAATGGTCTTTAGGATCAGTTTGAAACCTGAAAGTTCTTGTCCAATTTTGGACTGCTCAAGCTAGAGTAAAATAGGAAAAATTCTTGTACGAAAATCAGCTTTGAGAGCTCCAAACCAAGCTATTTTCTCCCAGATTTTGTGCAGTACCTTAGCCATGTTTTTCCTCCATAAAAAAGGCTGGAAACTAGCCTTGAATACCCCTGAAACCCCCCTTCCAGCTCGCTGCAAAATGGTTGGAAGTGGCAGACGAAAATCTGCCAGAAAATTCACTGTGCAGTGAAATTTCTGTGCAGATTTTTGTCCAGCTTGTTTCCTATCTCTCTTCCAGCCAAAACACCAACCCTAATCTGTCAAAACCTTTCTTAAACCTCCATCAATAGAGCTCCATTGATCCCCTTGAACTTCTGCATGAAATTCCATTAATGGTTGTCCAAAAATCTCTCAAACAAATCCCTGCAATTTAGCTTGATTGGTTTCCAAAATTTCAGCCATCTTATTTAGCAACCTTCCATAATATTTTGCTCAATGGACCAGACTTCTTCATCATCATTGTACACCCTAATTTTGGCCACCATAAGCCTCCATAAGTCAGCATTAATCCCACGAAATTCTGCTCAATCAATCAGCCATGGCAGACTTCAAAGCTGTCCAAGCAATCAAGATAGTCTTAAGATATTTACTTTCCAAATTCACTTCCTAAAAATATTCTAGCAAGATTGTAAAAACTAACCTTTCCTTTTCCCTTCCAAATCACAGAAACAACTCCCTAAACCCTACTGAAAATCGGCCAACCCCTCTTTCACAGAAAATTCGGCAGCTGCAAATCCTTTCTCTCTCTCTCTCGCGATTTTCAGCAACCTCAAGAACACACACACACTACACCAAGAACACCTACTTCTTCTCTACACCTAATACCACTCCAAACCATCTCAAACCCTCACGAAAATCTCCAGATTCAGTGTACTCATTGCTGTGAATCCATCAACACCAATACTAACATCAAACTCCTCCAAACATCTTGCTACTTCGGATCAAAACCAGAAATTTCTGTTAAGGTCAAGAACACCATCAAGGTAAACTTATTCTAGCAACTTCATCTTCTCTAACCTTGATCTCTAATGAGAACCTATGCGAATAAACATACTAATGATTTCTTTTTCTCTTTCTCTCTCTCTCTCTCTCTCTCTCTCTCTCTCCCCCTCTCTTGGCCGAATGACTTTTTCTCCCATGAACATGCTTTCGCCATCTCCCATGGACAAAGTTAGACATCTAGGAGTTGAGATCTACTCTAAACTCCTTCAAAGCATTCATCAACCAAGTAAGTCCCTTTAACCTTTCTTTTAAACCCTAGATTCATGTCTCTACAATGATGTTGTTAGAAGATGGAGGGCGAGGGGATGAGTATATATATATTGTTGAGATTGAAGTATGAATATATGTATGATTGTGAAGGAGATGGGATTTATGCATGGAAGGATTGTCTTAGATGATTATATGATGATTTGAGGTTGATGCATGTCATAGGTAATATTTGTGATGAAGTATGCTAGAGATTATGTCACCTTTGGTGAATAAGATTTATATTCATGTTGGATTATTGAAGCCATGAACATATTTATGCTAGTAGGGGTTAGATCATGTTTTGATAAATCGAGATCTATGCTTGTATGCATGATTTGGATGATTTGATGAATTGAAGGGTTGTATAAGTTCATGATTGTGGTTAGCTATAGGAATATGATCATGGTCTAGTTGTCCCTAAGCTAAATTTTATTTCATTAATAAAATATTTAATAATATGATTTTTCTAGTAAAATTTTGAAAACCATGGGAAAATGTGGATTTTGTCTTTTATATAAAATAGTGATATTCTAGTCAAATAAATAATAGTTTTTGCTGGAAATATATATATATATATATAGAGAGATATATATATATATATTATTTAAAATAATAATATCAAATAAAGCCTTTTATGAAAATAATCATAATTAGTAAAATATTTATTACTAAAAATTTAATTATTATCTTTTAATCAAAACCCATTAAAAAATTATTTATTATCTTTCAAGCAAGACTCATTAAATTTATTTTCAACTAATTTTAGTTATCAATTATTTTCTATCAACTAAATTATTAGTAAATCATTATTTTACCTAATTCCACCTAGGACTCTTCATCAAATAAACTCTAAATCTTTCTTAGCAAGATTTAAGCCTTCAACTTATTAGTACGTATTTTCCAAAACACTAATTATTTTAAATATCAAATTAGACTTAACTTATAAACCATTTTTATTTATTATTTGGCCTTAAAGCTTGGGACACTAGGATCATGGTAGTAGTGAGTTGAGTTTGTTTTATTTGTGAAAGTCAATTTTGGACTTGATTTTCTTTTGGGATGATCTAGAAAGTGCTGTAATTAATTTATATGAACTCTTTGATAGATTTAGAAGATTGCCAAGGGTAGGGACCAACCTACTAGAGTTCATACCCTAAGCTTAAGGATAAGGTAAGTTCCCTTGCATTCATGAAATTGATTTTATTTTATTATCTTGGTTTGAAAGTAAGGTTGGTGAGTATCTTTTGCAAATACGAAATTTTAGCACGATAGCTAATTTTGAAAACCTCTATATTTGGAACCTTCTAATTTTGGAAACTTTCTACGTTTAGAAAACTTCTAATTTTAGAAACTTCTAGATTTATAAAATTTTAAAATGTGTCAGGCATGACTTAGGAGCCAAGCATCAAACATTTTGATTTGTTTTGAATATGCAACAGATAAATTTTTGGGCATGCATCTAATTTTTGAAAATCACAGCATGACTTATTTAAGCATGTGGCTCCTCCACTATAAATTTGTGGAATAAATTATTGACTTAAAACCATGCCTTCTAAAATTTTTGTACGAGTTGAAAAATGTTGTTTGGAACCGTATTGAGCTAATTTTGTAGGTTCCATCTTGGAGCCTTATGAATTGTGAAAATTGAATAACGTTGAATACTCAATGGGGGCTAGGCCTTTATACTAGCCTTTGGTTGGTCTGGGGATATCTCTCGGCAGGTGGTCACCTCCGAGAGGTTGACTCTTTTCTATCAGGCCGTCAGTATAGAAGGTTGAGCCGTCCTCAGCTAGTGACGGGGTTCTAGTAGAATCGACGGCCGGAAGTGGGACAACTGGTTTGGATTGAGTGAGAGAGGGAGGAGTATCTCACTCGGTAGGATGTACACCTACCAGGTGTTGGGGGTCAAGTGCTTCACAGGAGTGAGAGCCACCTCTGTGCCCTTTCACCACCTGTCGGGGGTCAAGTTCTTCACCTGGTGTGAGAGCCACCGTTGTGCCCTGTCAGATTAACTTGGTTGCTTTAATTGATGAGCTATTTTCATGGAACTGTTCTGAAGTGTCATTGGAATTTTATTCGAAGCTCAATATCTTTTAATTATTCATATCTATCCAAACATAATATTTTAAGAGCATTTTGCTTCATGACTTCTCACTACTATCTTCCAAAAAGTGAGAGTTAAATTTGTAAAGAAGGCATGACAAGCTTTTGATATACTGCTAGTGCATGCATCATGAAAAGTGTTTTGTCTTTTTAGCCCAACTCACACACAAGGCTTACTGAGATTTCTGTCTCATCACTCTTTTTACCATGATTTTAGGTCGATCCTGCTGTGGGGATGAGTAGCTAGTGTTATCTGTCTTGGAAGAGAATGTTGTCATTTATTCTTATGTATTGCTTTGGGGAGTTGAGAGTGGATAATTTTTATTTATGAATTTGTGTTTAGGAATTCATGGATTTATTCTTGGGATATAATAAATTTTTGAGTTAAAGTATTATTTTAATCCGCTATTTTATTTGGGTGACCTAGTTATAAAGACCCCTTGTCCTTTGGACGGGGCGATATCCCCGGCCCTGGCGGGCCTAGGTAGCGGGGTGTTACAACGGCTCTTGTCAGCAAACATGGTACGTAGTGACAAATCCATATAGTACGTAGTGACCGTGTACTCATGCTTAGATTGAAGCACACTGGACATGGAAGCCAACATGTAGCATTTAGCCATCTCATCGGCTTTCTTCTATGCCTTCTCGGCCTATTGCTCCTAATTAGTGAATTCTTCTCCAATCTTAGGACAGGGATCTATAAGAACATACATGTACTCCTCGACAGTGAGTACTATGTTTAGGTTCCTCATTCAGTCACATAATTTAGGCCTATTAAGTTATTCTCCTTGAGTATTATTGACAATAGACTAAAACCAGACATTTTTGAATTATTGCGAAAAAAACATTCATTTAGTTTGCCAGAAATAAAATGCACATTCTTCATATTATTTCTTTGATAATATATAACTCTTAAAACCATTATCAATAATATAAATAGTTTGGCTCTTAGAAAAGCTAACAGAGTTTCGTAGGAAGAATAATAGAATCCTAAGTTAAGTGTATAACCATCACAGATCAAAACTTCCTAAAATAGGTAATGGTCTAGAAAAAGTTTCATCGATAGAATGGCCACTAATTCACATCACCTACGGGAAATCTAATGCTAAAAACCTCCAACGTAGATTGGTCGATCTTAGCAAATACCGTAGGCTTTTAACTTTACTCTTCCATTAGTTCTAGATACTTGTGGAAATCTATCCTATAGGGGGTCACGCTCAAAATGATACGAGAAAATCCACTATCAATAATGAGAGTTGTGATGGAAGCCATGGGGTCATTGGAACCCCTCTTCTACTTAATCTTTTTTTTTTTTAATAGAGTTTTCAGCCCAAAAATGTTTTCTATAATCTTATGGTTTCATTAACTTTAATAATAATCTAAAATTCAATATTATTTTCTATGTCATGGATTAAAATCTTTAAGAGAATAAACTGTGAATTTATTTTACTGTTCTAAACTAGGAAAAACTTAATTAAATAACCTAAGTTCAACATTATTCTCTATGTCAAGGATTAAAACCTTTAAGAGAATAAACCATGAACTATTTTATTTTTTAAAGTTTCTTAGATTAAAACGTTTTTATCAAAAACCGTCCTATCTAGAGAGACTTTGGTCTCACAAGGACTCGTGCATTTGATCACAAAAATTAAATAAGCATGATATTAGAAGTAGACTTTTATATGCTCAAACTCTTCATTTATTCCTAAGTGAACAAACAGTGGATTAAACATTGGGAATTAAAATTAATGATATTGTTTAATCCTAAGGTTGTTCCATCCTTTACTATTTATTTTCAGGCAAATAATTCGTCTGTAGACAAATAAAACTATTGTAGAAAATTAACATCATACAATAGTTTCAAAACATTATTACATCAAGAAAAAAATTAAGGTACAAAACTTTAGCAGTGCTATTCTATTTTTTGGATAATTTGCGCACAGCTGCCTCTAGATAGAATGGACCTAGTGCCTGGTCCATTTGGCCCACCTGGCACCGAGTCCAATCTATTTCTCTAAAAACTCTAGCTGGGCAGAGTAGACTTGGCGTTTGGTCCGATCGGCACACCTGGGGTCGAGTTAGCTCTGGAGTTCGCTGATTTCTAGAAAAATCTAGCTTTTTAATAACTTTTCGCCCCTCAAAAAATTCCAGCAATCACATTTTTCAGTCCCCAGGGTTTACAAGTTAAAAGAATACAATGAAACGTTAACCACGAGGCCTACATGAACTCTAGAAACCAATGTATGAGGGATCACATGAAATCATAAAAGATTCATTTATTAATAGTAAAGGAACCACATTTTCCAGTTTTTACTCTAGTACATGCTACTAGATAAAAACCGTGGCTCTGATACCACTTGAAGGAATCGCAGAAAACTATCAAAGGAAAAACACAGTGAAAATTTTTAGTTTTTTTAGCCACATCTAGAAGACAGTACTTACATTTCCTTATTAGTCGCAGATTAACAAACGTAGGGATGGGTTGCGCTGGAACTTCTTGCATTGGGAGGGGAGAAGGGGGTGCCTACTGTTCAACTGGAACTCTCACCAATCTTCTACTCCTACGCATCAAGCATCTCCAAGCTTCTTTCCTTTGTCTTCTGGAGTAGGACTTTACCTTGCTCTTGGGTTAGCTTAGTGATAGCTCATTTTGGATAATCAAAACACTCTTGTAGAAAGAAGGAAGTGAAAAGACGAAAGCCAGAGAAAGAGAGAGAGATGGCACACTTGAGAGGTAGAAACTTTAAAAAACCATGTTTAGTTTTTTCTCCTTTTCACCTCATATTTTTTGCTAGCCTTAAGGCTTCATTAAACCCTAATGGCCAAAAACATTAAGCCCTAACGAGCTTGGTACTGTGCTCCAAAACCAATCCAAGACTGACACAATCCTCTTAATTAATTAATTATCTTTTCTGATTTCATTAACTACCCAAGACAAATTAATTAATTCTAATTGAACTCTTAATATATGTCAACATATATCAGCCCAATTGAACTCTTAATTTATTTTTGCCCAATTCTCTTAATTAATTAATTATCTTTTTTGGGTCTCGTTAAATACCCTAGACTAATTAATTAATTCTAATTGGAATCTTAGAATAAATTTTATTTCTCTTCTAAACAATTGTCCATTAAGCCTAGATTGTGTGTAAACAACACCAATATAACTAAAGCTACTTTGGGGGACCAGGAGACATATTATTCATGCCTACTAAAATGACCAAAATGGCCTTACTATTAAATAGCCGCATTTTATCATTTTAAATATTTTATTTATCACCATATGTAATTATTAACCCTAAAAATAATATTATTAAAGTAATATTTCAGACCTACATGTGAAATGATGGAAATACTCCTCTATGTAACACCCATCAATGAGACAGGATAAATGTACTAACATCTATCTTAAAGACATCTACCATTCTTAGATCTCTAGTTTGATAATCCATGGCTCACTTGAATGTACTTGCTTATCATTGGAAGATACCTAAAAGCACACATTCTAAAGTCACATTCCTAGGGCCCTGGATCATTTAGATTACCCCGAACAATCATAATGGGGTGATTTAACCTCATTAAGTGATGCTTAAAAACTCTGTTGTATGAGTCCGTGTTAACTAACTAGAGTAATACACCCAACATACAAGGATATTGATCTCACAAAAGAAATCTCACCTAATATATATCAAAGTATAAAATACTAGCTTCGCAAAACCACTAACTCAAACTCAAGTATGAAGGTATCCATTCACACTGTAGCAGTAATAATCTAATATCTATAATTATAGTACTTTAAGAGAGACCACTACTACATGTCTAGTTCTTTATGCGTAAGATGTGAGTGAACTACTCACTGATTCAGGGTAAACCATTCCTCATTGGAAATCATGGCACAATAACCTTACCTTGATGAAATGTCCAGTTCCATCAAAAGACTAAGAACTTAATTTTACTTGTATGACAAGTACCCATGGTCTATACCTTATTGTGAATAACGACCCCACACATAAATAATTACTTGTCATACTTAGACCTTTGAATATACAATAATATAAGGAACAATATAAATTGAATGAATAAATATTTTATTACAATATGTTTACACATAATACATAGTCTTTGAGGGTATACATTCCAACAATCTCCTACTTACACTACTAAGACTAAAAAAGTCCATAAGTGTCTACCCCTATGATATCTAAGTTTCTACGAAATACTTTTTCTGTCAAAGGCTTGGTAAAGTGATCCACTAGATTGTTAACAAAGGAAATCTAATCACCCACAGTCTCCTGTTTCTGGATAAACTCCCGAATGAGGGGATACTTCTTCTCTATATGCTTATCCTTCCTATGGTTTCGAGGTTCCCTGCATTGTGACACCGCTCCAGAGTTGTCACAATATATGGTGATAGGCATATCCATGTGTGGTACTACTGCAAGTTCTATGAGGAACTTTCGGAGCGACACCGCTTCTTTAGAAGCTTCTAAAGCAGCAATGTACTCAGCTTCCATGGTAGAATCAGCAATGCAAGATTATCTGATACTTCTCCATGAAATAACTCATCTAGAAAAAGTGAAGAAATATCTACTAGTAGATTTTTTTTCATCTTTATCTGCCTGAAAATATGAGTTTGTGTAATCGATAGTGTAACACCCCACTACCTAGGCCCAACAGGGCCAGGGATATCGCCCCGTCCAAAGGACAAGGGGTCTTTATAACTAGGTCACACAAACAAAAATAAAATAATACTTTAAAATTAAACTTATTACAATCCAAAAATTCAAGAACAAATCCAAAATAAATTGTTCACTATCATCTCTCAAAGCAACACAAAATAAATAACACAAAGTCTTCAAAGAAGGCAACAATCTAGCTACTCATCTCCATAGCAGGATTGACCTGAAAACATGGCATAAAAGGTGATGAGATAAAAATCTCAGTAAGCCCGTGTGTGCCTTAAGGGTTTTAGGTAAAACAGTTAATGAATACAGGTTGTAAAAATTGCATAAGAGAAAGTGCTGGCAAGTAATAAATAAGGATTAAAAATAAAGAGTGGCATTTTGCTTTTCAAACTATACATGTGACTACAACCACTCAAATGGGTAGCTATAGGTTACCACACGTTGGGCCCCATGACCATACAACGGTCAGAATACAACACTTTGTACAGACTGACAAAAGTTAGGAGATCGATCTATTGGGTAAGATATTCCTCATTCTTTACACCCAAACAAACTGGTTGTCCATTCCAGAAACACACATCCACTTGACTGAACTTGCTAGCTCGGATCGGCATGACTAGGTAGTATTTGAGGGAACCGAAAACAGAGGGAGCATGCTGTTACGGGGAAAAAAATTTGGGGAAAAATAAACGCGAGCCTTAAAGGCTATGCGGAAGCATGAAGATCATACATTTGCGATCCTTAACCCTTCTAGGTTGAGTAAGAACGGATTGAATGACTGGAACCGCCTCGCTTTGTCCACTTGAAGAAGCTTCTGGTTGAACACCCGCTAGCCTTCTACACTGCCTTGTTTGCATGAACACCTAGCTTTTCAGCTCTCGGGATATTCCTCAGCCTAACCTCTAGTCGGTGAACACAACAGAAAAGAAGAATGGTCTCAAATCTCCTTGGTTCTCTTGCTATTGGTTAGCAAAGTCTAAGGAGAAATCACGGAGTAGGAAGACGTGAGAGAGAGCAGAGAGAGACGTGAGTTAGCTTCTGTGAGGCTAGAAAATTAGGGTTTTTTTTCCAAAGAGTTGTTTATCAGTTTTCCAAAACTAGGTCTCTCAATCTCTGATAAACATATCCCCGGGATTTCAAAACACCCGGATGTTATCCTGAGAATCAGTTTGGCCTAACCCTAAACTCCTCTTAACCATATCTGGAAAAAACCCTAAGGTCCAAGCTATTGGGCCAGATAAATATTTATTATTTTTCTTGGACCCAAAAGGCCCAAAATAATAAATATTAATTATTTATTTCCTGGGCTTATATAAATAACCCAATAAATAATTAATGAGCCCAAATGAACTAAAATAATTAATCTTTAATTATTTATTTCTTGGGCCTATATAAATAACCCAATAAATAATTAAACATTAATTATTTCCCCTAGTTTAAGCCCGGGTTAATTTCTTAATTATTCATACTGGACCTAGGCCCTGAATAATTAATTAACCAAAAAAACTAGATAATTAATTTCTCTCAACTCCTATTTTATTTATTTACTTATTTTATTCCAGTCCAATAATAAATTAGACTTCCTGAATAAAATAAAATAAAATAAAATCCTCTTCAACTAAGACCAATTCCTCAACCCAAAAATTAGTTAGGACTTACGGGCTATTCCGAGGACCAAAAAGACACATCGCCTTGGCTGCTAAAATGACCAAAATACCCCTGCTATATAAATAGCTGTATTTTGCATTTTAAATATTTCCTAATATCACCATAAGGAAATGTTGACCCCAATGACAATGCTGCGATAGCAAAGTCTCCGACCTACAGGTGAAATGACTAAAATACCCTCTACACATCGCCGTACATTTAGAGAGGAAGAAGTGTACTAACACCCCTCTAAATGACATCTACCATTCTTAGGCTTCTAGTCCAATAATTCACGACTTCCTGGAGTGTTTCCGCTTTCCAAGGGAGCTACTCTAAAGCAAACATCCAAGTCATGTTTCCCAGGGCCTTGGATAATTTAGACCATTCGGACAACTACAAGGGGCGATATAATGCAGAAACTATCTTGTATAAGTCTGTCTTAACTAACTAGTCACACATACCCAACATGCAAGTATATTGGCCCTACGATAGAACCTCAACTACAGCAAATCAAAGTATATGCTTCCAGCTTCGCCAGACCACCAACTCATACTCAAGTCGTAGAGTACTAATCCACGTTGTAGCGGTAGTAGTCTAGGTTTCTACCATATAGTACTTTGAGAAACCACTACTACAAGTCCTGTTCTACGTATTCGAAATATGCTTATGTCATGAAGTGAGTGGACTCCCCACTGGCTAAAGGTAAGCCATTCCCCATTTGGAATTCATAACATAATAACCTAAACATAATGAGGTTCCCAGTCTTATCAATAGGTTAAGAACAAATGTTTATGTGTTAAATAACCCGTGATCCATACCTTACTGTGAAAGACCACCATTCACATGGATCACTTATTTAAACCCAATGGGTCTGTTCCAAACGAAAAACGTGCACAAACAAAAAGTAAATTCTGAAAATAAATTCTTTTATTAAAATATTCGATTTTACATCAGAAACCTAGTCTAAGAGGGCATACAATCCAACAGTATTGTCGTTTCTTTAAGTTGAGTTTATTTTCTGGAGGTGGCCTCCTGCCAGAAGACTCACCCTTGCTCTTCAAAACTAGTACTACTAGCCTACCCTTATTGAATACTCAATGTTGATTGTCCCACTTGGGAGAAAACTGATAAAACATTGCTTTACTTGGAAATAGTAATTAAGGGTTTCTAAAATTCGTGTCAAGTTGAGTTTTTAGAAAGAGTTTAGTGTTTGTGCAAAACTACTTGTTTGGTTTTCAAAAGATTTGTTGGCTGAACAAGAAAGGAAACAGTCTTTAATTGCTTTTACAAAATTAGTGTCCATACACTCTGCGTTTAGCTTGCCATAGTAACCTTTTGTCATCAAATAAGTTTATGTAGGAGCTTACCTGATCCTTTGCTTGCAAATTGACAAATCTTCCATAGCTGACCTAGCCCTGCCTGGGGTAAACACAAGCCATATGGTTATACTCAAGCTATATTCACTTCCATAAATAATCCTAGTTTAACTTATTACAATCATGACCCTAATGTCCTAAGCTTTAAGGCTAGATGATACAGGATTTTATAAAATAAGTCTAGCCTGATAAATGAAAATAACTAGGGGTTGTAAAATAATTACTAATAAGTTATATGTTTAGATAATAAATCTTGAATATTGCTATTAATAAATAAATTAGGGTTTAATTGATGAAGAGTCCTAAGTCTTAGATGATATTATTAAAATAAATTATTTCTAATCTCTTAATTATTAATTAATAGGTAGAAAATAATTAATAAATAAAATTAATAATAAATAAATTTTATTAAATTTTAATAAATAAATAAATTACAATAGTATTTATGAATATATGGCCTACAAAATTAATATTTTACCTATTGTTATTATTTATATAAAAGTCTTTATTTATTATTATTATTATCTTATATAAATATTTACATATATTATTTTTAATAAAAGATATCATTTATTTGGCTAAAATATCACTATTCCATTTAATATTCCAAATCCAACTTCCTAGGGTTTTCGAAATCTTTGGAGGTAATCATAATATTAATTTTAATTAACGTAATAAAATTGACTAATTAAAATAGCTTAGGATCAACAAGGTCATGATCATAATTCCTATTGCTAACAAGAATCATGAACATATACTCCAACATCAATCAACAAACTATTCCATTCATGAGTAAAAGCTTAAATCCATATCTACTATCAAATGGTCAAATCTCTACTAAGCATAATCATATTCATGGATTCAACAAGAACACAAGAACATAATACCCTATTCACCAAAGGTGACATAATATCTACCATGCTTAATCATCCACACTCACTCAAGATATGAAGAACATGCATCGATCCATAAGAAATATCATGGAACTTAACAATGGCAAAACATCCTTATACTCCAATCTCAACACATTCATACATAAGCTCATACTCAAACCCAAATCATATTCTATCCTTCTCTAACAACATCGAAGAGACATGATTTTAGAATTAAAGAGAATGTTAAAGAGAAATACTTGGTTGATGACTATCTCGATGAAGATTCAAGGAGATCCCACACGCTTCGGAGGCTTGATTCGTCCAAGAAGGGAGAAGAAAAACGGCCATAGTTGAAATAACCATTTCGACCGAGAGAGAGAGAGAGAGAGAGAGAGAGAGAGGGGAGTATTAGTATATCATGTTAAAGATTGAAGGGAAAGAAGATGAACAAAATCGTTCTTGGTTACCTTGATAGAGTTCTTGAGACTTCAAGAAAAATTTTGGTTTTGTTCCGTTAGCAGATTTTTTTTATTTTCACTGTTTGATGTTATAAAATCCAGAAATGAACTCCAGGGAGGAAGTAGGCATGATCTAGAGTTTTTGGAAGGGATTGGAGGTGTTTAGAGTAGTCTTAGAAGAAAGTTAGTGTGTGTTCTTGGAGAAATAGAGAGAATTAGAGAGAAAGATGGACGAAATTGCTAAAAGGTATTGGCAGAATGATTGAGGTATCCTTGTGATTTGATTTTCAGATTTGGGAGAAGAGGGAAATCTGGTTGTTTGAATTTCAAAAAGAGTAATTTATGGAGTGTTTTAAGGTAGCAGATATGGTAAGGTGGTTTGATTGATAGAGGTTCTTGGAAGCTACAATGGCCGACTGGTTTGCTATAGTTTTGCTATGGTTTGAGTCTCCTCAGTGGTAACATTTTCGCTCACCTCTTTTGGACTAATTATTTCTCTCTATGTGGCCCCTTTTCCCACATTGTCGATATAACGGAAGGTTCTGCGAAGGACCAGCTGGTGTTGTCCGAGCTTGCTTTCTCTGATTCTGCCACTGCTAGTTAGCGGGGCACTTGTTGGATTGCTGCCTCTGGAAAGGTCCCTGCAGTTGCCTTGGCGGCTGGAAAGATCTCGATGCCATTCTACTGCGGTCCTCATTTTCTATCCGGGTGGCTGCGTCTACGGCCCCTGAGTAAGTCGTTGATGGAGAAGGTGCCAATGCCCTTCTCAAATCCTGCCTTAGCCCCTTAACAAACTGTCTTGTCCTATTCTGTTCAGTGCCCACCAGCCTCTTGCAGTACTTTGATAGTTGGGTGAACCGTGCTGCGTACTGAGCTACCGTCATACCTCCCTGCTTTAGATTCTAGAACTCATCTTCTCACTTCTCTACTATCCACTGAGAGATATACTCAACTCTGAATGCTTCTACAAAATTGGCCTACGTCCAGTCTTGATCAATCATCTCCCAGTCGTCCTGAACCCGCTGCCACCATGCCCGAGCTGGGCCCTTCAAACGGAATGCAGCAAACTTCACCATTCACTCCTTAGTGTACTGAAGCGTAGTGAATATGTCTTCTATCTACTCTATCCATTGCTCAGCTTTCTGATCCTGCTCAGCTTCTCCAAAGAAAATGGGCGGTTGAAATTTCAGAAACCGCTCCAAAGTTTCGTCCTCTTCCTTGGGATTCCTCCGCTTAGTCAAAGTCTGAAGGATCTCGGCCATCTTGATGAATGCTTGCCCCATTGTCACTTCAACAGGTGCTTCTGTCCCCATGTCCAAATCTGGCTCACTCCTATTTCCGTAGTTAAGTGACTGCATTTGGGTCATCTCAACTTCCAGTGCCATAGGTTCTGCCTTCGGAACTTTCCTGCCTGATGTGGCTACACGGCGTTTGGGTGCCATTCTAAACCATACCCAAATGATAAGTTTATGCATTCAATGTTTAAAACATTTTGAGCATGCATTCACAGTTAGATTGAAGTAAAAGGAAATCAGATGCAAGTTTTGTATAAAGAATTGCACATAAATTTCTCTCAAACCTTAGAGTACTCAGGTACTCTAATTTGCATAAATTTGAAATTAAAGCAGTACACAGAAATGAAATCCTTTACATAGAAGTTCATGGAAAGCTGTAAACAAAACATCCTAATCATAACAGCCTTTAGCCTCCCTAATCCTCATCGAAGTCTTCAAAGTCGGCCTCATATAACCATCCCCTAGAATTCTTAGTGAAGTCTATCGCAACCCCACTTGCAAATCCATCCATTGGCTCTCTCCTAAGTCGCCTAGAACTCTCCCCGGTCTCAACCTGGTTGGGTAGAGGTATGAAGGAAGGTCTTGGTGGAGATTCATAATCTATCTCCCCCGGATCATCACTATTAGCTGACAAGTCAATTACGGGACTAGAAGGGTGGGGAACATATGCCATATCTATCTCATCATCTTCACTGTCAGTAACCAAATCTATCACAAATATTGGGGGTGGCTCATTGATTAGGACCTCATCGTCACTGCTATCTTCCAAGGGAATAATTGGCTGCGGTGTAGGCTGAGGCACTGGTAGGTCATCTGGGTAGATAGGGATGGGAGGGTACCATTGCTGCCCTTTTCCTTGCAGTTCTAAGCATTCTAATCATCCTATAACATAAACAAAATAGGTTAGATGAAAGATTTGAACTCTATAAAACAGAACATATACTATCAATATTTACCTAAACCGGGGCTCTAATACCACTTGTAACACCCCACTACCTAGGCCCAACGGGGCCGGGGATGTCACTCTGTCCAAAAGACAAGGGGTCTTTATAACTAAATCACACAAAACAAAAATAAAACAGTACTTTAAAATTAAACTTATTAAAATCCAAAAATTCAAGAATAAATCCAAAATAAATTGTTCACTACCGTCTCTCAAAACAACACATAAAATAAATAACATAAAGTCTTCAAAGCAGGAAACAATTTAGCTACTCATCTTCACAGCAGGATCGACCTGAAAACATGGCATAAATGGTAATGAGATAAAAATCTCAATAAGCCCCTGTGTGCCTTGAATGTTTCAGGAAAAACAGTTCATGAATGCAGGTTGTAAAAATTGCATAAGAGAAAGTGCTGGCAAGCAATAAATAAGGATTAAAAATAAAGAATGGCATTTTGCTTTTCAAACTATACATGTGAATACAACCACTTAAATAGGTAGCTATGGGTTACCACACGTTGGGCCCCATGACCATATAACGGTCAGAATGCCACACTTTGTGCAGACTGACAAAAGTTAGGGGATCGATCTATTGGGTAAGATACACCTCATTCTCTACACCAAACAAACTAGTTGTCCATTCCAGAAACACACATCCACTTGACTGAACTTGCTAGCTCGGACCGGCATGACTAGGTAGTACTGTCGTTTCTTTAAGTTAAGTTTATCTTCTGGAGGTGACCTCCTGCCAGAAGACTCACCCTTGCTCTTCAAAACTAGTACTACTAGCCTACCCTTATTAAATACTCAACGTTGATTGTCCCACTTGGGAGAAAACTGATAAAACATTGCTTTACTTGGAAATAGTAATTAAGGGTTTCTAAAATTCGTGTCAAGTTGAGTTTTTAGAAAGAGTTTAGTGTTTGTGCAAAACTACTTGTTTGGTTTTCAAAAGATTTGTTGGCTGAACAAGAAAGGAAACAGTCTTTAATTGCTTTTACAAAATTAGTGTCCATACACTCTGCGTTTAGCTTGCCATAGTAACCTTTTGTCATCAAATAAGTTTATGTAGGAGCTTACCTGATCCTTTGCTTGCAAATTGACAAATCTTCCATAGCTGACCTAGCCCTGCCTGGGGTAAACACAAGCCATATGGTTATACTCAAGCTATATTCACTTCCATAAATAATCATAGTTTAACTTATTACAATCATGACCCTAATGTCCTAAGCTTTAAGGCTAGATGATACAGGGCTTTATAAAATAAGTCTAGCCTGATAAATGAAAATAACTAGGGGTTGTAAAATAATTACTAATAAGTTATAGGCTTAGATAATAAATCTTGAATATTGCTATTAATAAATAAATTAGGGTTTAATTGATGAAGAGTCCTAAGTCTTAAATGATATTATTAAAATAAATTATTTCTAATCTCTTAATTATTAATTAATAGGTAGAAAATAATTAATAAATAAAATTAATAATAAATAAATTTTATTAAATTTTAATCAATAAATAAATTTCAATATTATTTATGAATATATGGCCTACAAGATTAGTATTTTACATATTATTATTTATATAAAAGGCTTTATTTATTATTATTATTATTATCTTATATAAATATTTATATATATTATTTTTAATAAAAGATATCATTTATTTGGCTAAAATATCACTATTCCATTTAATATTCTCAATCTAACTTCCTAGGGTTTTCGAAATCTTTGGAGGAAATCATAATATTAATTTTAATTAACATAATAAAATTGACTAATTAAAATAGCTTAGGATCAACAAGGTCTTGATTATAGTTCCTATTGCTAACAAGAATCATGAGCATATACTCCAACATCAATCAATAAACTATTCCATTCATGAGTAAAGGCTTAAATCCATATCTACTATCACATGGTCAAATCTCTACTAAGCATAATCATATTCATGGCTTCAGCAAGAACATAAGAACATAATACCCTATTCACCAAAGGTGACATAATATCTACCGTGCTTAAACATTCACACTCACTCAAGACATGAAGAACATGCATCGATCCACAAGAAATATCATGGAACTTAACCATGGCAAAACATCCTCATGCTCCAATCTCAACACATTCATACATAAGCTCATACTCAAACCCCAATCATATTCTATCCTTCTCTAACAACATCTAAGAAACATGATTTTAGAATTAAAGAGAAGGTTAAAGAGAAACACTAGGTTGATGAAAATCTCGATGAAGATTCAAGGAGATCCACACGCTTAGGAGGCTTGATTCGTCCAAGAAGGGAGAAGAAAAACAGCCATGGTTGAAACAACCATTTCGGCTGAGAGAGAGAGAGAGAGAGAGAGAGGGGAGGGGGGGGGTATTAGTATATCATGTTAAAGATTGAAGGGAAAGAAGATGAACAAAATCGTTCTTGGTTACCTTGATAGAGTTCTTGAGACTTTAAGAAAAATTTTAGTTTTGTTCCGTTAGCATTTTTTTTTTGTTTTCAATGTTTGATGTTATAAAATCCTGAAATGAACTCTAGGGAGTGAGTAGGCGTGATCTGGAGTTTTTGGAAGGGATCAGAGGTGTTTAGAGTGGTCTTAGGTTTGAAGAAAGCTAATGTATGTCCTTGGTGTACTTGGCGTTCTTGGAAAAATGGAGAGAATTAGAGAGAAAGCTAGACGAAATTGCTGAAAGGTATTGGCCGAATGATTAAGGTATCCTTGTGATTTGATTTTCAGATTTGGGAGAAGAGGGAAATCTGGTTGTTTGAATTTCAAAGGGTGTAATTTATGGAATGTTTTAAGGTAGAAGATATGGTAAGATGGTTTGATTGATGGAGGTTCTTGGAAGCTGCAATGGCCGACTGGTTTGCTGTGGTTTTGTTGAAATGAATGAGGGTTGAAGGGGCTATAGGGTTGGCCAAAATTCTGAACGTATTGGTGGGATAATTTCTGGTTGTTTGAATCTTAATCCAAGGGAGTTTTCATGGAGTAATTTGCTGGAATTTTGAACTTCAATTGAAAGCTTGATTGGAGTAATTGAAAGAGGAATTTAAGAAGTGGCTATGGTGCTCAATCGTGCAGGTAAGTGGAGGAGGATGATGAAGCTCAGTTCATGGCTGACTAAGGTTAACTGCATAGAACTTTGAGGTGATTTTCGGACAAGGCTTGAAGAGAAAGTAAGGTTGGAATTTTCTGGTTTGATTTTTGAATGGCTTGCTGGAATTTTTTTGTACAGTTTTTTTTTTTTTTTTGCAATATTCCAGCCGACTTGCAGAGAGTTTGAAGGGGTATTGGAGGGTCCTTTAAGGCTGGTTTTCCACCTTCTTTTTGGAGGAAAGACAGAGTTAAATTACTGGTTTGAAGGGTAGAAGAAACAGCTTTGTTTTTTGCCTGCTATGCTGTGAAACTTGCCCAGAATTTTTTTCTGGTTTGCACAGCTTTGTGCAATCCGGTTTTTGGCAAGGAAATTCAGTCTTCAAGCTAAAGAAGTTGGTCATTTTTCTGGCAGCATTTGAGTAAGAAAAATTGTTGAAGTTTTCAAAAGTTAGGCTGCCCAAGAATCGGGAAAAATTTCAGGTTCCTACATGAAGAAGATGAACACTATGAAGTGGAGTTTTGAAGGTTCAAGCATAGAGATTAATTCTCTTGAGAACCTTCCTTAACTCCTTCCCTATTTTTAGTCAAAACTCTATCCTCTAAGAGCCATTTTCAAATTCCAAGATCAATAAACCTTGCTGAATTTTTTGGAATTAAACTATAGCTTTGGATAAATTGAACAAACTTAATTGGTAAAGAATTAAGGTAAGCTATGGGATAAAAAGGACATGAATCCCTTAAGAATTCTTTTAGGACATAAGAATAGAATTAGGACATTCCCTTCATGTCTCCCCTAGGACAACACTCCTATTTCTACTTATGGAATACAAAGGCCAAAAAATTCAACCTTAAACAAAAATAAAATTAATCATGCTAAAACTTAAATGAGGGGATTTGAACTCAAGACCTTAAGGGTTAATTCCAAAGCTCTAACCATTAAACCACAACAACTCTTGGTCTTATTTTCTCTCCCAAATATTCTTCTTATTTAATCCTCAGGCTATCTCCCTATTTTCACTTCAAGCAAGATTACCATTTTACCCTTCCTACTCAATAAGCACAACTAAACCTTTTAGACTATAAATCACAATTCTAAAGCACATAAAATCATTCAAAAATATATATATTCATGCAAGAAAATATGATATTCATTCCGATCCCCTTACTCTAGGGTTGGCTTTAGGTGGGGTTTCACAGGTAGGATCCAAATCATTAGCACGATATAGAAGCATATAATCTCTCATTTCCTTGAGATATTTGAGTATATTCTTTATAGCTTACCAGTAAGCTTCTCCTAGGTTTGACTGATATCTACTAACCATGCCTACTACAAAGCAAATATCTAGCCTAGTAAAAAACATGGCATTTATGAGACTTCCCACAGCCGAAGCATAAGTAATCCTATTCATTTTCTACTTGTCTTCCTGTGTCTAAGGACATTGCTTGAAAGATTATGGATAATCCATGTCTAATGGATATAATAGCTCATTTACATTGATCCATGTTGTACTTCACCAATATAATATCAATGTAAGTAGAATGTGATAAGCCTAACATTCTTTGTTTCGTATCTCTAAGAAGTTTAGTACCTAGAATGTAGCTAGCTTCTTCCATGTCTTTCATGCTAAATTGACTAGATAGCCAAATTTTAATGGATGACAATATCTCTACGTCATTTCTAATGAGTAGAATGTCATCTACATGAAGTACTAAGAAATCATTTTTCCATTTTCTAATTTTCTATATACATATGGTTCATCTACATTTTGAATGAAACTATAAACTTTCATAGTTTCATCAACACGTATGTTCCATTCTCGTGAAGCTTGCTTTAGTCCATAAATAGACTTTTTAAGCTTACATACTATTTGCTATTGACCTCTAGGAACAAAATCTTCTGGCTAGGACATGTAGATGTCTTTGCTAAGATAGCCATTTAAGAAGGCCATCATGACATCCATCTGTCATATTTCATAGTCATAATAACATGCGATGACTGAGAGAATTCGGATAGATTTAAGCATGGCTAATAGTGAAATGGCTTTCTTATAATTGATTCATTCTTTTTTAGTATAACCTTTAGCAATCAACCTCACTTTATAGGTTTCAACCTTTCCATCCGTACCTTTCTTTCTCTTATATACCCACTTACACTCAATTAGTTTATCCCATCAGGCACAGTGACAAGATCTCGGACCTGATTGAGGTACATGGACTTAATCTCGGCATTCATAGCTAGCTGCCATTTATCAGCATCAACATTAACAACGGCCTCCACGTATCTAGTGGGATCATGTTCTTAATGATCAGAGACTAGATTATAGAGCTGTTTGGTCTACCTTTCTGGAACTCTTGTGCTCCTCCCGCTATGATGAGGCTCAATTTGTATAGGAACATTTGGTAGTGTTTCTCTTTGTTCCTTGATCGGGGTGTTAGAAGTACCTGAAGTTGAATCAGTGACCTACTTCTCTTCTAACTATATTCTACTTGAACCTGTGGTGGATGCAACTTGTTTATCCTCTATGTATGTAGCATTAGTACTAACAAGTACCTTATGCACTTAAGGATGATAGAAATATCCACCTCTCATTCATTTTAGATACCCAATGAAGTAGCATAACTCTGATCGTGGTTCTAGCTTAATTCTTTTCGTCAGCACACAAGCTGGACAACCCCATATCTTGGTTCAAACTGGGCTTTCATCCAGTCCACATCTTATAGGGTGTCATAGGTACTGATTTGGGAGGTACCAAGTTCAGAATGTATGCCACTGTTAACACATGCATGCTTGTTAATGAAACAAGTTCATTGGATAACCTAGCTTTGAGATAATCACATGGATAACTATTTAGTGCCAGTGATATAATCTCAATATAGCAAACGTGCAAGTATCCTTAGACTTGAGATTTCCAAGGTTCTTTGTTTGCTAAGCATTGTACTTTGATTCCAATCTTTGGAGCTCGATCGAGGGCTGCCTATGGGATGGATATTGGGTACATTGTAAGGTAAACAAAAGTAATTGAGATGGTCAATAAAGGATTCAACACTCCTAATAGTATGGGTGAATATCTCACGGCGACTTATAGGAATTACTAGTCGAGAAGTCCTTGGCCAAGGCGATTGTGTATTGAAAATAGTTCCAATTGATACACATCTAGAGTAGTGGATTCCAGATACAAATACTATTGTATTCGGGCTAGAACTAATTTTGGAAGGAGTTGGCACTAATTTCGTACTCCAAACCGAATGAGATATTATATGGTGAAAGGAGTTAATTGCATTGTAGTTTGTTATTGAAGGATTCATGTCAAGCCACTTGACTTCTTGCACTCTTGGATGGTCATGATGTGTTGCTAGATACCGCTCATGATTTGGAAATATGGGTTTATTAATTGATAAATTAATAAACCAATCCTGATTAGAAGTAAGATGATTAATTATAATTAATTATGGATTATTAATCTAAAAAATGTTTGGATTAATTTATATTCGCTACCAATTGATTAGAAAATCTAATAGGTCACACACAGTAGAGGATTATATACTCAAGATGTTATTTGATAACATAGTGGGGTTAATTGCGAGAAAAAGAAGTTGTTGTGGCCAAATTATAATTAGTTATAATTATGGTTCAAATTGTAATTGTGAGAACTTGATGTTTCCAATTATAATTAGAGAATTCTAATAGGATTAGAATTCTCAATTTTAGTAGGGTTTATCAATTTATATGTATGACATGTTCGAAACCTAACAGATGTTGGATTCACGAAAACCCTAGGTAACAAACGACTTCTTCTCTTCTCTCTCTATCACGTTGTTTTTCTGAAAATCAAGTAACCCTAGTCGCCACTTAGATTTTTTGCTAGCACAAAAAACTTCATGCTTGAGTGTATCCTCTGTGTAGATTACTGTTAGAGATAATTAAACACTGTGATTATAGTGGTTGGACGTTCAACTCTCGTGGAGTTTGATCAAGAGGATTATTGGATCGTGCCTCGACTTGAAGAAGAAAATTTTTTGTCCTTCGGAAGATTTAAGAAAGGTAAAAGCTGTTACCTTTGTTATTTTTATGTCTTGTTTTCCACACATATGCGGATCCTGGGATGGTATCTCGTTTTATTTTCCGCTGCTCCATACACGATATGCATTAGAGATACCCAACAGTTTTGGTTATGGACTAAAACTAATTATATCTGTTCATGCATTTTACAGTTTTGGTTTTCTATGAAATAGGGCCTGCGTGTCTTGCCTTCTCTAAAATTCTTGTGTAATTCTCTTCTCATCTAACTTCCCTCGAATGTAACTCGAGGTTTTCTCTCTTTAGGAAATTATGTAATTAGTTTACATAGGTTAGATAGGAGTAGAATTATTCTATTTTAGAGATGGCAACCAAAACAAGGCGAGAAGGTAAGATCTTCTACTTAAATCATGCATGAACACATAGGTTTAACTATATTAATCTCTTTTATGGCTCAAAGAAATTAATTTAGGAAAAAGTTCATAACCATACCATGTAATCGCTTTATTACCATAATTATCAATTATGTGATTTATTGATTTTTATGCATGTCATTCAATGAAATCACTAAAAGGAACAAATCCTTCAATTAATATTAAACTTAATTCCTTCCGTTAATATAGTATGAACGAGAGTCCTTTTTCGAAACTAAGTTGTTGGGCAAACTCAAGCCTACTTGACATCGGGTTGGGTTTAACTAAATTTTTTATCCCGGTTGGGCAAACTCAAGCAGAAAGAAATTTAAAGAAAAAGTTGGGGTAGCCCAAAAGGCTTTAAGATTAAAAGTTGTTAATCATCCAATGATCTGGTAATTACATACGATTTAATTGGTATTGGATACCTACCAATGAATTTAAGGATGGCTTGTTGGGCAAACCCAAGGTTATTCCTAAGGAATTTGGATACTGGTCCACTAGGAAAGCTTCAACGGGCTTTCCTGAATTTGTAGTAAGGGTTATTGGTTTGAGTAAAATAGTGGAGTAAAAATGCATTTAATTAAAGTCCTAATTATTTGCATATACAAGTAGCTAATGCTCTCTATCTTTACATCTAGGTCACTTGCATCATGTCTACAAACCTAAACCTATGTAGCATCTTGGAAACCAATAAGTTAACCGAATCAAACTACCTCGATTGGTATAAAAATTTGTGAATCGTTCTCAAATCAGAAAAGTTGCTTTATGTACTTGATGCTCTTATCCCACCACCAGCAGCTCAAGATGCTCATGCTAATGAGCATGTTGTCCATAAAAGGCACAAGGAGGATAGTGATACAGCATCATGTATTATACTGGCATCCATGACTCCCGGGTTGCAAAAAACAGCACGAGCATATGGATGCTCAATTGATTATACTACATCTTTGAGAGCTATTTGATGCCCAAGCCAGAACTAAGAGATTCAAGATCTCGAAGCAACTATTCCATTGCAAAATGGTAGAGGGTTCTTCTGTGGCCACTTATGGGTTGAAGATGTTGGGCTTAATAGAGAAGCTTGGATCTCTCGAGTTTGCAATGGATCATGACTTAAGTGTTGACTTAATTCTATAGTCTTTGCCTAATAGTTTCTCACAATTTTGTGATTAACTATCAGATGAACAAGATTGAATCCACCATTCCTGAGTTGATCAATCTTCTCAAAACTGCAGAGTCCTCCATGAAGAATGATTCCAATGAGGTTTTAATGGTAGAATCTTCTTCTAGGAAGAAAGTTTAAAAGAATAAGAAGGCTCCAATGAAGCCCAAAGGTAGTGTGAAGAAGAAGGACACAGCTCCTAAAAGCCCATGCCATCATTGTGGGAAGATGGGCCACTGGAGGTGCAACTGCAAAGCCTACTTGGATACCATTAAGGACAAGAAGTAGAATAAGAAGCTTACAAGGACTTTTACTTCTTCTCCAAGTATGTTTATGATTGAGATAAATACTGCCTTTAGAAATGAGATATGGGTATTAGATACCGAATGTGGATCTCATTTGTGCAATAACTTTTAGGGACTAAAGAGCAGTAGAAGGCTAGAGAAAGGCGATGTGGACCTACGTACCGCAAATGGGGTAAAGGTTGCTCCACTTACTGTGGGGACATACGAGCTGAACCTGCCTTCGGGATTAATTCTAGAACTGCAAAATTGTTATTATGTACCAGTTTTAATAAAAAACATTATCTCAGTTGCGTGATTAGACTTATATGGATTTTATTTGATATTTAAGAATAAATGTTGTTCTTTTTCATTGAATGATATTCATTATGGTTCAGCAACTCTGGTTAATGGTTTATATGTTCTAGACTTGGATAATCTAGTTCTCAATATAAACAACAAGAAACCTAAAATGGATAACTCTAACACCTCTTACTTTTAGCATTGTCGTTTGGGCCATGTAAACAAAAATCGTGTTTCTAAGTTACACAAGCTTGGTGACTTATGGTCATTTGATTATGAATCATATGGCACATACGAATCTTGTTTACTAGGCAAAATAATTAAGACTTCTTTTTCAGGAAAAGGAGAACGGGCCAAGAAGTTATTAGAACTCATACATTCTGATATATGTGGCCCAATATCAATATAAGCAAGATGAGGTAATAACAGTTTCATAACCTTTATCGATGATTTTTCACGATACGGGTATTTGTATATAATAAAATACAAATTTGAGGCATTTAAAGGTTCAAAGACTTTAAGAACGAAATAGAGAGACAATTTAGTAAAAGTATTAAGACTCTAAGATCTCGATCGAGGAGAAGAATACTTGAGCCAAGAGTTTCTGAGTTATCTTAGAGCTAATGGGATATTATCTCAATGGACTCCACCATATACACCTTAACATAACGGTGTATTTGAGAGAAGCAATAGAACCCTTCTAGACATAGTACGGACCATGATGGCTTCTGCAGACCTACTAAAATCGTTTTGGGGGCATGCATTAGAAACTTCTGTTTATATACTAAATAGAGTTTAAACAAAAATGATTAATTCTACCTCATTTGAGATGTTCTTTGGTAAGAAACCAAAGTTATCTCACTTGCAAGTATGAGGTTGCCCTGCCTTTGTCAAAAGGCCACAGTTAGACAAACTCGATAGTAAGTCTGACAAGTGTTTGTTTGTGGGATATCCGAAAGAATCTTTGGGATATTACTTCTACCTATCCTCTGAAAATAAATTGTTTATTTCGAAGCATGTTGTCTTCTTAGAGAATGAGCACATGCTCAAAGGGGACAGTAGGAGTAAAATTGAACTTAGTGAAGTTCAAGAAGATCAAATAAATGAGGATCAACCATCTAACCCCACAACTATTGAGAGAATAGATAAACCTTCCAATACACAAGAACCTTGTAGATTTAGTAGGATACGTGTGGCACCTGAGAGATATGGATTTCTCATTAGTAACCACAATGACGTATTACTCATAAATGAAGATGAGCCTACTATCTACAATAATGTTCTGAACAGTTTAGAATCTGGCAAATGGCTTGACGCCATGAAGTCAGAGATGGATCCTATATACGAAAATTAAGTATGAACTTTGGTTGATCCACCCAAAGGAATTAAACCTATTGGGTGCAAATGGATTTTCAAGAAGAAAATGGACATGGATGGTAACTTAGTTACCTATAAAGTACGTCTAGTGGCGAAGGGTTATCGTCAACAACGTAGTATTGACTATGATGAAACATTCTCGCCAGTAACCATGTTAAAATCCGTCAAGATACTCCTAGCCATTACTGCTCATCATGATTATAAAATTTGGCAAATGGATGTGAAAACAGCTTTCCTAAATGGAAATCTGACTGAGGAAGTGTATATGATATAACCTGAGGGTTTTATATCCAATGATAGAACAAAGGTGTGCAAGCTGCAAAGGTCCATCTATGGACTTAAGCAAGCTTCTAGGAGTTGAAACATCCATTTTGATGAAACAATAAAAGAATTTGGTTTCATTCAAAGCATAGATGAGCCTTATGTATATAAGAAGGTTAGTGGGAGTGCAATCGTTTTCTTATTACTTTATGTAGATGACATATTGCTAATAGGAAATGATATACCTATCTTGCAAATGGTTAAAGTTTGGTTATCCAAACAATTCTCCATGAAAGACCTTGGAGAAGTAAACTATATTCTCGGAATAAGGATATATAGAGATAGATCCAAAAAGTTGCCAAGTCTTTTACAGTCTGCATACATAGATAAAGTGCTAAAGAGGTTTAGCATGGATTAATCTAAAAGGGGATTCTTACCCATGTCACATGGTGTTAGCCTTTCAAAGTCGATATTTCCCAAGACATAAGTTGAAAGGGATCCCATGAGTAAAATTTCATATGCTTTGGTAGTTGGATCTATCATGTATGCTATGATATGAACTAGGCCTGATGTATCTTATGCTCTTAGTTTGACGTGCAAATACCAATCTGACCTAGGTGAGGGTTATTGGGTAGCTGTAAAGAACATCCTTAAGTACTTACGAAGGCCTAAGGATGTGTTCTTAGTATATGGAGAAGGTGATTTGAAAATAAATAGGTATACTGATGCTAGTTTTCAATCTAACAAAGATGATTTCAAATCACAATTTGGCTACGTGTTTACGTTGTACAAAAGGGAAATCAATTGGAAGAGTTCCAAACAAGAGACTATTGCCGACTCTACAACCAAAAGCTGAGTACATAGCCGCTTCTGAAGTAGCTAAGGAAATAAAGATAGAGAGAGTTCCCACGAATGAGAACATAGTTGATCTGCTTACAAAAGCACTATCCCAAAAGAAATATGATTGTCATGTTGAGTCATTCGGTATTAGATACATGAATGATTGGTTCTAGTGCAAGTGGGAGTTTGTTAGTATTGTATCCTAGAAGCAATCACTTGTACATTATATATGACACATTTTATTTTAATAAAAGGCATTATTTATGTTAAGTTTCTTTCATTTACTTTTAAGTAATATAACTGTTCGATAAAGTCCCTAGTACCACACTATGTTAAGGAAATCATGATAGAGATCATTATATGAGATTCCTACTACACTGTATAGTGTTAGTACTTAAATAGTCCCTAGTCATAGTATTAATGAGATAGAACATCATTAATGCATTAATACTAGCATGTGTTAGACTTCCTAATTTGATTAGGCAGTGGTTTTCATCTCCATGAGTATTGAGATACTCAAAGTTAACACATGGATGCTTGTTAATGGAACAAGTTCATTGGATGACCTAGTTATAAGATAATCACATGGATAACTATTTAGTGCCAGTCATATAATCTCAATATAGCAAATGTGCAACTATCCTTAGACTTGAGATCTCCAAGGCACTTTGTTTGCTGAGCATTATACTTTGATTTCAATCTCTGGAACTCGATCGAGGGTCGCCTATGGGATGGATATTGGGTACATTGTGAGGTAAACAAAAGTAGTTGAGAGGGTCAATAAAGGATTCACCACTCCTAATAGTATGGGTGAATATCTTACGGACATTTGTAGAAATTACTACTCAAGAAGTCCTTGGCCAAGGCGATTGGGTATTCGAAATAGTTCCAATTGATACACATCTAGAGTAGTAAGTTCCTGGTACAAGTACTATTGTATTCAAGCCAGAATTAATTCTAGAAGGAGTTAGCACTAATTCTATACTCCAAACCGAATGAGATATTGTATAGTGGAAGGAGATGATTACACTGTAGTTTGTTATTGAAGGGTTCATGTCAAGACATTTGATTTCTTGCACTGTTGGATGGTCATGATGTGTTGCTAGATACCGCTCATGATTTGGAAATATGGGTTTATTAATTGAGAAATTAATAAACCAATCATGATTAGAATTAACAGGATTAATTCTAATTAATTATGGATTATTAATCTCAAAGACGTTTGGATTAATTCATGTTCGCTACCAATTGACTGAAAAACCTAATAGGTCACACACAATAGAGGATTATATACGCAAGATGTCATTTGATAATATAGTGGGGTTAATTGCGAGAAAGAGAAGTTGTTGTGGCCAAATTATAATTAGTTATAATTATGGTCCAAATTGTAATTGTGAGAACTTGATGTTTCCAATTACAGATAGGGAATTCTAATAGGATTAGAATTCTCAATTTTAGTAGGGTTTTTCGATTTATATGTATGACATGTCTCTTGTACAAATTAAAATACCATCTCTAGTAATGGAAATAACAAAATTGAAAGAAACAGAATATCCTTGATTCATTAATTTAGAAACTGAAATCAAATTCTGTTTAAAAAAAGAAATATATAAAATAACTTTTAAAGTTAACTTCCTATTACAATAAAAAATAAGCTCAAGATCTCCCACTATTTCAGTGCATATATTCTTGTTCCATTGCCTACTTGAAATCTATGCTTACCCTTGTTGAGTCTCCTTATCCTTCGAAACCCCTACAAAGAGTTACATACATGGTTAGTGCTTCCAGAATCAACTATCCAGGAAGATGTTTATCCAATCATCAAAATACACTCTAGGTATAGAGCAATACCTGAAGTAAACTTGGGTAACAAGTTCGGACAATCTTTCTTCCAATGTCCCATCTTGCCACACTTGAAGCATTTGCTTTTGGGCTTCTCATTAGGCTTGGCCTGACCAGATGCTTTGGGTGGGGACCCTATGTTGTTTTGGACCTTTCTCTTCTTGAATTTCTTAGACTTTACCTTAATTCCAAAAGAAGAAGGAGAACGAAAGACCAAAACCTTTAACACGGGCTTTATGATGTTCTCTGCCACCTAGAGCTCTTTCATAAGCTCTGTGAGATTAATATCCAACTTGTTCATGCTGTAGTTCAACATAAATTAAGAATATGAGTCAGGCAGAGTTTCAAAAACCATGTTAATTTAGCTCTTAGGACCTATCGTTGTGCCTAGGACCACGGCTTTCTCGAAGTAGGCAATCATCTTGAGTAGATGCTTTCGAACTGATGCCTCCTCAGCCATCCTAGTGTTCTTGATTTCCCTAAGAGCTTCCTGCCTTGTGGGACGGCTCTTGTCAGCAAACATAGTAGCAGTGACAAATCCATGTCGTACGTAGTGACTATATGCTCATGCTTAGATTGAAGCACAATAGACATGGAAGCCAACATGTAGCACTTAGCCATCTTATTGGCTTTCTTCTATGCCTTCTCAGCCTCCTGCTCCTGATCAGTAGATTCTTCCCCAATCTCAATATAGGGATCCATAAGAACAAACTTGTACTCCTCGATAGTGTGTACTATGTTCAAGTTTCTCTTCCAATCCGCATAATTTGGGCTTGTAAACTTATTCTCCTTGAGAATGATTGACAATGTACCGAAACCTGACATTTTAGAATTATTGCAAAAAAAACATTCATTTAATTTGCCATAAATAAAATGCACATTCTTTGTTTTATTTTATTGATAATAGATGACTCTTAAAACCACTATCGATAATAGCATCCTAAGTTAAGTGTATAACAATCACGAATAAAAACATTCTAAAATAGGTAATGGTCTAGAAAAAGTTCTACTGATAGGATGGCTACTAATTCACACCATCTATGGGCAATCTAATGTTAAAAAACCTCCAACGTAGGTTGGTCGATCCTAGCAAAAACCCTAGGTTTTTAATTTTACTCTTCTATTAGTTCTAGATACTTGTGGAAATCCATCCTATAGGGGGGTCATGCTCAGAATGACATGAGAAAATCCACTATCGATAATGAGAGTTCCAATGGAAGCCATTGGGTTATTGGAACCCCTCTCCCACTTAATCTTTTATTGAAAATAGATATTTCAACCCAAAAACGTTTCTATAATCTTATGATTTCATTAACTTTAGTAAAAATCTAAAATTCAATATTACTATGTATGTCAAGGATTAAAACCTTTAAGAGAATAAACTATGAATTTATTTTGCTATTCCAAGTTAATAACCGGGTAAAACTTTATAAAATAACCTTAAGTTCGATATTATTCTCTATGTTAAGGATTAAAACCTTCAAGAGAATAAACCATGAACTATTTTATTTTTAAAGTTTCTTATATTAAAACGTTTTATCAAATATCATCCTATCCAATGAGACTTTAGTCTCACAAGAACTCGTGCATTTGATCACCAAAACGAAATAAGTATGATACCAGAAGTAAACTTTTTCATGCTTAAACTATTCATTTATTCCTAAGTGAACAAACAATGGATTAAACATCATGAATTAAAATTAAAGATCTTGTTTAATCCTAAGGTTGTTCCATCTTTTAATATTCATTTTCATGCAAATTATTCATCCATAGATAAATAAAACTAATGTAGAAAAATAATCTCCTACAATGGTTTCAAAATATGATTAAATCAAGGAAAAATTGAGGTACAAAACTTCAGCAGTGCTCTCCTATTTCTTGTACAATTTGCGCATAACTGTCTCAAGACATAGTGGACCTAGCGCCTGGTACGTTGGGCCCACCCAGTGCCGGGTCCAATTTGTTTCTCCAAAAACTCCGGCTGGGATGAGTAGACCTGGTACCTAGTCTGATTGGGCCACCTGGCACCGGCTCCGTTCTCGAGTTCACCGATTTTTGGAAAAATCCAATTTTTCAGCCACTTTTTGCCCCTCAAGAAATTCCAGTAATCACGTTCTTCAGTCCCCAAGATTTACATGTTAAAAGAATACAACAAAACACTAAACAATGCATAAAAACATACCTTTACAAGTGCTTATACCTCTAACCACGAGGCATACATCGAATCTACTTAAAACCAGAAAATTAATGGGAAAACCATTAGAATACAATATCATATGCCTCCAATCGCGAGGCGTACATGAACTCTAGAAACCAATGTATTAGGGATCACATAAAATCACAAAAGATTCATTTTTTAATAGTAAAGAAACCACATTTTCTAGTTTTAACCCTAATACATGCTCCTAGATGAAAACTGTAACTCTGATACCATTTGAAGGAATCGCGGAAAAATATCAAGGGAAAAATAGAGAAAAAAAATTCAGTTTTTCACGCCATATCTAAGAGAGAGTACTTACTTTTCCTTATTCATTGCGGATTAACTAATGTTGGGATGGGTTGTACTGGAACTTCTTGCATTGGAAGGGGAGACGGAGGCGCCGGCTATTCAACTGGAACTCCCGCCAATCTTCAACTCCTACGCATCAAGCATCTCCAAACTTCTTCTCTTCGTCTTCTAGAGTATGACTCTACCTTACTCTTATGTTAGCTTAGTGACAACTCCTTTTGGATAATCAAAACATTCTTCTAGACCGTATTTTCAGCCAGCCTTAGGGCTTTATTAAGCCCTAATGGCTGAAAATATTAAACCCTAATGGACTTGGTGCTGTGCTCCAAATCCAATCCAAGACTGATACAATCCTCTTAATTAATTAATTAATTAATTATCTTTTCTAGGCTACATTAAATACCCAAAACTAATTAATTAATTCTAATTGAACTCTTAATATATGTCAACATATACTAGTCAAATTAATTAATTTATTCTAGCCTAATTCTCTTAATTAATTAATTATCTTTTCTTGGCCTCGTTAAATACCCAAGACTAGTTAATTAATTCTTATTGGACTCCTATAATAAATTTTATTTCTCTTCCAAATAATTATTCATTAAGCCCAAATTGTGTCTAAACAACACCAAGGTAACTTGAGCTACTCTGGGGACCAAGAGACATATTATTCATGGCTACTAAAATGACCAAAAAGCCCATACTATTAAATAGTCGCATTTCATCATTTTAAATATTTTATTTATCACCATATGTAAATATTGGCCCCATGAATAATATTGCAAAAGTAATATCTCTGACCTACATGTGAGATGACGAAAATACCCCTCTGTGTAACACTCATCAAGGAGACAGGATAAATGTATTAACACCCATCTCAAAGACATCTATTATCCTTAGATCTCTAGTCCAATAATTCATAACTTACTAGAATGTACTTGCTTATCATTGGAAGCTACCCAAAAGCACATATTCTAGAGTCACATTCCCAGGGCCCTAGATCATTTAGATTCTCCCGGACAATCACAAGGGGGTGATTTAACCTTATTAAGTGAAGCATAGAAACTCTATTGCATGAGATCGTCTTAATTAACTAGAGTAAAACACCCAACATATAAGGATATTAATTTCACAAAAGAAACCTCATCCAACATACATCAAAGTATAAAACCCTAGCTTTGCCAGACCACCAACTCATACTCAAGTATGAAGGTGTCCGTCCACGCTGTAGCAATAATAGTCTGGTCTCTATAATTATAGTACTTTAAGAGAGACTACTAAAATAGGTCAAGTTCTACGTATTCAGAATACGCTTATGTCTATAATGTGAGTGAACTACTCACTGATTTAAGGTAAACCATTCCTCATTAGAAGTCATGGCACAATAGTCTTACCTTAATGAAATGTCCAGTTTCATTGAACGACTAAGAACTCAATTTTACTTCTACAACAAGTACCCATGGTCTATATCTTATTGTGAAGAATGACCCAACACATAAACTATTACTTATCATACTTAGACCTTTAAATGTACAATAATTTAAGGAACAAACTAAATTGAATGAATAAATATTTTATTACAATATGTTTATACACAATACATAGTCTTTAAGGGTATACTTTCCAATAATATCCCACTTGCACTATAAAGACTAAAAAAGTTCATAAGTGCCTGCCCCTATGACATCTAAGTGTTTGCAAAACACCTTTTCTATCAAAAACTTGGTAAAGGAATCCACTAGATTATTGACCGAGGAAATCTGATCAACTACAATCTCCCATTTCTGGATGAACTCTCGGATGAGGTGATACTTCCACTCTACATGCTTGCCTTTCCTATGGTTTCAAGGTTCCTTGCATTATGAAACTGCTCTAGAGTTGTTACAATATATGGTGACAGGCCTATCCATATGCGGTACTACTCCAAGTTCTATAAGGAACTTCCGGAACCACACCACTTCTTTAGAAACTTCTGAAGTAGCAATGTACTCAGCTTCTATAGCAAAATTAGTAATGTAAGATTGCTTGATACTTCTCCATGAAACAGCTTCTCCAGACAAAGTGAAGACATATCTACTAGTAGATTTTCTTTCATCTTTATCTGCCTAGAAGTCTGAGTCTGTGTAACCGATAGGAACCAAATCATCAGCATGATATACAAGCATATAATCTCTCATTTCCTTGAGATATTTGAGTATATGCTTTACGATGTACTAGTGAGCTTCCCTTAGATTTGAATAATATCTACTAACCATGCCTACTTCAAAGAAGATATCTGGCCTAGTACAAAGCATAGTATACATGAGACTTTCCACAACCGAAGTATAAGGGATCCTGCTCATTTTCTGCTTTTCTTCTTGCACCCAAGGACACTGCTTGAAAGATAAGGATAATCCACGTCTATTTAAATCATGCATGAATACATAGGGTTGACCATATTAATTTCCTTGATGGCTCGAGGAAATTAATTTAGAGAGCCCATAACCATGCCACGTAATTGTTTATTACCATGTTTATCAATTTATGCTGTTTATTGATAAATTGTATGCATGCCAAACGATGAGACAACTAAAAGGAATAAATTCCTCAAATAATATTAAATCTAATAAATTCCATTAATATAGTAAGAATGAGAGCTCTTTTTTGAAACCAGGTTGTTGGGCATACCGAAGCCTATTTGACATTGAATATGTTCAAGTTATGGAATTTAATTTCTGATTAACATGTTGGGTTTAACCAATTTCTTTATCCCGGTTGGACTAACCCAAGAATAAAGAATATTAGAGGTAAGGTTGGGATAGTATTAAATACTTTAATGATTAAAGATGCCAATCACCCAATGATACAGTAGTTACATTTGATGTAATTGGTATTGGATACCTACCACTGAGTTTAAGAGTGGCTTGTTGGGCTAACCCGGGGTCATTCTTAAGGAATTTGGATACTAGTCCACTAGGAAAGCTTCCAACAAGTTTTTTCGAGTCAATTGTGGGGGCTATTGATTTGAGTAAAATAGTGGAATAAAAATGCGTTTAATTAAAGACCTAATTATTTGCATAATATGAGCATATACATGTTCTAATTATTCTATCTTTATATCTAGGTCACTTGCATTATGTTGACAAACCTAAACCTACGTAGCATCTTGAAAATAAATTAGCTCACCGAATCAAACTATTTGGACTGGTATAGAAACTTGAGAATCGTTCTCAAGTTGAAAAAGTTCCTCTACATGCTAGATGCTCCTATTCAGCCACCTCCAGCTGAAGATGCTCCTACTGGTAAGCATGTTGTCCACAAGAAGCATAAGGAGAACAGTGACACTGTATCATATATTATACTGGCATCAATTTCTCCTGAGTTACAAAAACAGCATAAGCATATGGATACTCAAACCATTATCTTCCATCCTAAAGAGCAGTTTGATAAACAAGCTAGAACTATGAGATATGAGATCTCTAAGAAACTATTCCATTCTAAGATGGTTGAGGGTGCTTCAGTGGCCACTCATGAGCTGCAGATGTTAGGCTTTTTCTACAAAGCTTGGGTCTCTTAGTTTTGTAATAAATCACAATTTCACTGTTGACTTAATTCTACAATCATTACTAAGTAGGTTTTCACAATCCATGATTAACTACCATATGAACAATATTGAGACCACCATACCTAAGCTTATCAATATGCTTAAGACTGCTAAATCACCCATTAAGAAGGATGATAAGGTGATCTTGCTAGTAGGTTCTTTGTCTTTTAAGAAGAAAGTTCCCAAGAAGAAGAAAAAAAATATTACCAAGCCCAAAGAAGGCATGAAGAAGAAAAAAGCAGCCACTAAAGGTCCATGTCATCATTGTGGCAAGATAAGCCATTGGTGGCGCAACTGCAAAGCCTACTTAGAGACAGTAAAGGAAAAGAAGGAAAAGGAAAAGCTTGCAAGCACTTCTACTTCTACTCCTGGTATGTTTATGATTGAGATTAATACTACCTTTAATAATGAGATATAGGTTGTAACACTCCACTACCTAGGCCCAACAGGGCCTAGGATGTCACCCTGTCCATAGGACAAGGGGTCTTTATAATTAAGTCACATAAAATAAAAAAAAATACTTTAAAATAAAACTTATTACAACCCAATCATACAAAAATAAATCCAAAATAAATTGTCTACTACAATCTCTAAAAAACATCAAGTAAAGAAAATAACAAAAAGTCTTCAAAATCACAAGCAACAATCTAGCTAATGACCTTCACAGTAGGATCGACCTAAAAACATTGCATAAAAGGTAGGAAGATAAATATCCCAGTAAGCCTGTGTGTGCTTTGAGTGTTTCAAGTAAAACAGTTTATGTATGCAAGTTGTAAAAGCTTCATAAGAGAAAGTGTTGGTAAGCATTAAATAAATGTTAAAATAAAGAGTGGTGTTTTACTTTCCAAATCATACACGTGCACAATAAATATAACCACCAAAAGAGGTAATCATGGGTTACCACACATTGGGCCCCATGACCATATAATAGTCAAAATGCCACACATTGAGCATGCTGACAAAAGGTAGGTGTACGGCCTACTAGGTGAGATACTTCTCCATCTCTACACCTAAACTTACCAGTTGTCCACTCCGAAAACACACAGTCCACTTGACTGAAACTTGCTAGCTCGGACCGACATGACCTACCGGATTGGCATCCTATCCGTTAACGACTCATCCCTCAGAGGTGGCCACCTACTGAGAGATTTACCCTAACCCTTCAAAGATTAGCCCTAGTAGTCTACCCTTATTGAGTACTTAATGTTGCTTGTCCCACTTAGGAGTAAATTAATCATACAACAATTTACTTAGAAATAGCAATTAAGGGTTTCTAAAATTCTTGACAAAGTTGGGTTTTAGAAAGAGTTTAGCGTTTTGCATAAAACTGCTTGTTTAGTTTTCAAATGATTTGCTTGACTGAAATAAAAAGGAAAAAAAAATAGTCCTTAATTGCCTTTACAACCGAATACTCATACACATTGAATTTGGCTTGCCACAATAATTTTTTGTCTTCAAATGACTCCATGCAGAAGCTTACTTGATCCTTTGCTTGCTTGAATTCAAAAATCCTCCAAGGTTGACCTAACCCTGCCTGGGGTAAACACAAGGCGTAAGGTTATACTCGAGCTATACTTGCCTTATATAAATAATGCCTAGTTCAACTAGTTACAATCATGACTAACCATGACCTTAATGTCCTAAGCTTTAAGGCTAGACGATAAAGGATTTTATAAAATAAATCTAGCTTGATAAATTAAAATAACTAGGTGTGAAACCCCACCTAAAGCCAACCCTAGAGTAAGGGGGTCGGGAATACATATCATATTATTTTGCATGAATATATATGTTTTTGAATGGTTTTATGTGCTTTGGAATCGTGGATTATAGGTTTAAATGCTTAGTTGTACTTATTGAGTAGGAGGGGTAAAATGATAATTTTGCTTGAGGTCAGAATAGGAAGATAGCTTGAGGAGTAGATAAGAAAAATATGTGGGTGAGAAAATAAGAACAAGAGTTGTTGTGGTTTAGTGGTTAGAGCTTTGGAATTAATCTCTAAGGTCATGTGTTCAAATCCCATCATTTAAACTTTTATCATGATTATCTTAATTAAGTTTGAATTTGTGTTTTCTTGCATTCCATGAAAATAGGAATGATTGTCTTAAGGGAGACATGAAGAGAATGTCCTAATCCTATCCTCATGTCCTAAAAGAATTCTAGAAGAATTCTTGTCCAACTTATTACCTCTAGCTTTGTCCTAGCAATTTCATAATTCAAATAAACTAAAATCCATGAAATCTTTTTCTTTGAATTCCAAAAAAAATCTGTGATGATTTCTTCCCCTTGAATTTCTAAAATCAGCTTTGGGGAAGGAAGGTTGACCGAAAAATAGGAGGGGAAATAGGAAGGGTTCCAAGAGAAAATCAATCACCATGGAAGGACCTTCAAAACTATCTTCAAGATGTTCATGCTTTAGTGGTAGGAAATCTGGAAATTTTCCAGATTTTTGCAGCCCTTCTCTTCGAAAATTCAGTCCATAAACCCAACCATTTGCTGCCAAGAAAATGGTCATTTCAAGTGGCTTGGAAGCTGGAAAAATTGTGCAATTTTTGGACTGCACAAAACAGCACCAAACCAGAAATTTTTTTGGGCAATTCGCAGCTCTTCATCAAGGAAATGAAGTTGTTTTTAGTTCATCTTCAAGCCAGCAAACTTCTCTGCATTAGTCCAGGAATGAGGCTGAAAAACCACCCTTGGAAGACCCTCAAACAACCCTGAAGAACCTCTAAAAAATCGAGCTAAGAAGGTACGAAAATCCTGTACCAAAATTCTGCAAACTTTCGAAAAGCCATGAACACTTGAGAGCAGAATTTTTCCAGTCTTGTTCCTTTCCAGCCTAGGACCGAAAGTCACCTTCAATCTCTGTAGAATTGAGCCTTGCTCAGCCATACTCTGAACACCATTAAACCCACACTTACCTTGAAGCATAAGGACTCCATGGCTGCACCACAAAACACCCCTAAGATCACTCCATTCAAACTCCATTTGAACTTCAAATAATTCCAGCATTTCACTCCCATAAATCACTCTTGCATTAAGCTTAAATAACCAGAATTTTCTCTGCCTTTAAGGAATGAATTTCGGCCAGCCTTGAGCAACAATAACCCTCAACTATTTCAGCAAAACATGCTTGTTCCAGCCGACACCATTAAAGCTGCTAGACACCTCTCTTGATCAAACACCATAGCTGATCTTTTACCTTAAACATCTCCACCATTTCCTCCATTTAAATTTCAAATAAAATCTGATTTCTCTCTCTCACAAAGCTAAAAACCGAAACCCTCAATCACACCCTACCATTCGGCCAGCCTTCTAGTAGAATTCGCACAGCACTTCTTCTAGTTTCTCTCCATTTTCACCTAAAATACCAAGAACACCAAGAACACACACTAAACTTCTTCAAGCCTAAACAAACTCCAAACACCCCCAATCACTCTCAAATACTCCAGATCATCTCTACTTAATCCCTAGACTTCATTTCTGCCATTTATAACACAAAATCTCGCAAACAAGAATTTTCAACCGGATCAAAAAATCAGTTTTTCTTGAAGACCTCAAGAACATCAACAAGGTAAAACAAGAACAATCTTCTTGTTCATCTTCTTCCATTCAATTCTTAATACCCCTATCTAATGCTCTCTTTCTTTTTCTCTCTCTCTCTCTCACCCTCTTCTAACCGAAATGGTTGATCAAACCATCAACCATGAACGTTGTTTCATTGGACCATTCAAGTCATTCCATCGCGTGTGGACCTTCTTTTGTCTTCATCAAAGGACTCGACAATCAAGTATTAATTCTTAAATTTCTCTTATTAAATTCTGAAATCATGTCTCCTAGTTGATGATAGAGAAATGGATTATGATTGGGAGATTGAATATATGCATGTGGATTAGGGGATGAAGTTATGACATGATGATGGTTGTATTTGACTAGGATGTATGTGTTTCCTTTCGAATCAATATATGTTCTTCATGTTTGATGAATTTAATGGATGTTGAAGCATGATTAGATATTATGTCACCAAAGGTGATTAGGCTTTTATGATCTTATTTTCCCATGGAAACCATGATTGATGATTATGCTTAGTAGGATTTTGGCCATGTGATAGTATGAGATAGTTCAAGTGTTGGTGCATGAATGGATTAATTTCTTGTTTGATGATGGAGAATGGGATCATGAACCTTTTTTAGCAATAGGAAGACCATGATGTAAGATTATTTTCTTGTAAATTCTAAGCTATATTCATTAGCAAATTTTATTACATAAATTAAAATTACTACTATATTTTTCTTCAAAAAAATTCAAAACACTAGGGGGATTTGTAGTAGAATATTAAATCAAACTATTAATATTTTTATTTAACGAAAATTTAAAATAATTTATTAATAAATTTTAATTATTATTAATTATTTATTATCTCTTCGAAATTAATTAAAAAATTATTATTTATTTAATTTATTATTTATTTATTTATAATAAAGCTACTTTTAAATTTCTTAATATTAAATAGTAATATTAAATAGGACTTAATAATATTTAAAATTCAAAACTTGGTTTATTTATTAATAATAACACTCAATGATTATTATTTAAGTCTATAATTTATTAACAATTATTTTAGAATCCCTAGTTATTTCAATCTATCAAACTAGACTTACATCTAGCCTTAAAGCTTAGGACATTAAAATCATGGTTAGTCATGGATGTAGCTAGTTGAGCTAAAAATTATTTATGTAAGGCAGGTATAGCTTGAATGTGACCCTATGTTTTGTGTTTACCCCAGGCAGGGGTTAGGTCAGCCTTGGAAGACTTTTGATTAGAGCAAGCAAAGAAGCAGGTAAGCTCCTGCATGGAGTTTTGTGAAGATCAAAAGTTATTATGGCAAGCAAATGCAATGTATATGGACATTTATTTGTAAAGGCAATTAAGGACTGTTTTCTTTTCCCTTTTTATTTCAGTCAAGCAAATCATTTGAAAATTGAACAAGCAGTTTTACACAAATCTAAACTTTTTCTAAAACCCAACTTGACTAGACTTTTGGAAACCCTTAATTGCTATTTTCAAATAAAGCAACGTTTGATCAATTTTCTCCCAAGGGGAACAACCAACGTTGAGTACTCAATAAGGGTAGACCACCAGGACTAGTCTTTGAAGGGTTAGGATAAGTCTCTCAGTAGGTGGCCACCTCTGAGGGGTGAGTCCTTCCTGGATAGGATGCTAGTCCGGTAGGTCATACAGGTCCGAGCTAGCAAGTTTCAGTCATGTGGACTGTGTGTTCCGGAGTGGACAACCGGTAAGTTTGGGTGTAAAGATGGAGGAGTATCTCACCCGGTAGGCCGTACACATACCTTTTGTCAGCATTGCACAAAGTGTGGCATTCTGACTGTTATTGGTCATGGGGCCCAACGTGTGGTAACCCATGGCTACCCATTTGAGTGGTTGTATTTATTGTGCACATGTATAATTTGAAAAGTGAAACACCACTCTTTATTTTCAACACTTATTTATTGCTTGCCAGCACTTTTCCCAATGAAACTTTTACAACTTGCATACATGAATTATTTTACCTGAAACACTTAAAGCACACACGGGGTTACTGAGATTTTTATCTCACCACCTTTTATGCCATGTTTTCAGGAAGATCCTGCTGTGGAGATCAATAGCTAGAATGTTGCCTTGCTTGAAGACTCTTGTTATTTACTTTAAGTATTGTTTGAGAGATTGTTGCAAACAATTGATTTTGGATTTATGCCAGTATTTATCTTTTGGGTTGTAATAAATTTAGTTTTAAAATCTTTAGTTTTATTTTATTTTCATGTAACCTAGTTATAAAGACCCCTTATCCTTTGGACGGGGCGACATCCCCGGCCCTGTTGGGCCTAGATAGTGGGGTGTTACACTAAGGGTTCTAAAATAATTGCTAATAAATTATAGGTTCAAATAATAAATCTTGAGTATTATTATTATTAATAAACTAGTGTTTAAATATTGAATAATACTAAGTCCTAATTAATATTAGTAAATGGTAATTTATTTACTATTATCCATATATATATTATTTTTAATAAAAAATATTATTTATTTGACAAATAAAATATTAATATTTTACTTAATATTCCATTTCCAAAATTTCCTAGGGATTTCAAAACCTTTAAAAATATAGTAGTAATCTTAATTAAGGTAATAAAATTTGTTAATAAAAATAACCTAGGATTAACAAGAAAATAATCATGATTTTTCTATTACTAAACAAGATTCATGAACACATTCCCCAACATCAAATAATAAACTAATCTATTTATGAACATAAGCTTAAATCAACACATACTATCACATGGCCAAATCCCTACTAGGCATAATCATCAATCATGGCTTCAATGGAAATAAGAACATAAAAATCCTATTCACCAAAGGTGTCATAACATCTAACATGCTTTAAACATCCATAACTCTCATAAGACATGATGAACATACATTGATTCCCAAGAAATTCATATAGCTTATTCATATACAACCATTCTCATGTCCTAACCCCAACCCTTTCATTCACATGCATGCATTAAATCCCCCATTCATATTCTATCCTTCCTATCAAAACCTAGGAGACATGAAATCAGAATTAAAAAGGAGGATTAAGGGAAAAATACTTAATTGTTGATTACTTCAATGAAGACTAAAGAAGGTCCACGCGCGATTGAGAGTCTTGAGTTGTCCAAGGAAAAAAACAGCCATGGTTGTTGATCAACCATTTCAGCCCTAGGAGAGAGAGAGAGAGAGAGCATTAATATGGTACATTGAAGGTTGAATGGAAGAGGATGAACAAAGAAGTTGTTCTTGATTTACCTTGATGATGTTCTTGAGACCTTCAAGAAAAAATTAGTTTTTGATCCGATTGAAATTTCTTTTTTGTGAGATTTTATGTTATAAATACCATAAATGAACATTAGCACTTATGTAGGAGTAATTTGGAGTATTTGAGAGTGATTGGAGGTGTTTAGGGTAGGTTTTGGCTTGAAGGAATGTAGTTTGTGTTCTTGGAGTTCTTGGTAAAAATTGAGAGAGTTTGAGAAAGGTGCTACACAAAATCTGGAATGGTGATGGCCGAATGGTTTAGGGGAATTAGGAGTTTCGGTTTTTAGCTAGAGGGGAAGAGAATAATCTGATTTTGTTTGAAATTCAAATTGAGGAAATTGTGGGGTTGTTGAAGGTATTGGATAAGCTAATGGTGTTTGATTGATGGAGGTTTCTTTGTTCTTCAATGGTGTCGGCTGAACTAGCTACTTTGTTTAAATGAATGAAGGTTGTTCAGGGTTTAAGGCTAGCTGAAATTCAGTGCTTAATGGCAGAGGAATTTCTAGTTTAGTAGCTTAATACAAGAGTGTTTTCATGGAGCAAAATTCTAGGATTTTTTTGAAGTTCAAATGTGTTTTGGATAGAGTGATCTTAGAAGATTTTTTATATGTGATTATGGAGTCCAAGTATTCAAGGTAAGTGCAGAGGTTAATGGTGTTCAGTTCATGGCTACACAAGGTCCATTTTACAGAGGTTTGAAGGTGATTTTTCTGCCTAGGCCTAAGGTGACAAAACTGGAATTTTTCTGGTTTCAAGGTGTTCTAAGGTTCGAAGGTTTGCTGAATTTTCTGTGCAGAATTTCTGCAATTCTTCAGCCCGATTTGCAGAGGGTTTTGAGGGGTGTTTGAGGGTTTTTTAAGATTGGTTTCTAGCCTTCTTTCTGGAGGAAAAGCAGAGGAGTTTTGCTGGATTGGTGACAAGAAAAACAGCTTCATTCTCAGCTTGATGTGCAACGAAACAGCACAGAAATTTTTCTGGTTTTGTGCAGTTTTATGCAGCCCGAATTTGCACAAAAATTTACGTCTCCAAGTTACATGAATTGGTCATTTTTCTGGCAGCAAATGAACAAGAAAATTGGCTGAGTTTTTTGAAAGCTGGACTACTCAAAATTCTAGAAAATTTCTAGGTTTTCTTCATTGAAATCATGAACACTATAAAGATGAGTTTAAAGGTCCTACCATGGTGATTGATTTCCCTTGGGAACCCTTCCTAACTTCTTTCCTATTTTCGGTCTACCCTCTAACTTCCAAGATTAGTTTTCAAAATTCAAAGCTAGGAGATCATCATAGAATTTTCTGGAATTAAAAGATGAGACTTGATGAATTTTGAATAATTTAAATTGTGAAGATGTTAGGACAAAGCTAAAGGTAATAAAAGGACAAGAATTCCTCTAGAATTCTTTTTAGAACATGATAATAGGATTAAGGCATTCTCTTCATGTCTCCCCTAAGACAACATTCCTAACTTTAAGGAATGTAAGAAAACAAAAATTCAAGCATAACTAAGATAATCATGAATAAAACTTAAGTGATAGGATTTGAACTCATGAGTTTAGAGATTAATTCACAAAGCACTAACCACTCAACCACACTAACTCTTGTTCTTATTTTCTCACTCAAATATTCTTCTTATTTAAACCTCAAGCCCTCTTCCTATTTTGACCTCAAGCAAAATTACCGTTTTACCCTTCTTACTCAATAAGCATAACTAAGCCTTTTAACCTATAAATCATAATTCTAAAGCATATAAAATTATTCAAAAATTATATATTTTTATGCAAAATAATATGATATGCATCCCAACCCCTTTACTCTGAGGTTGGCTTTAGGTGGGGTTTCACATAGGTATTGGATACCAGTTGTTAATCTAATTTATGCAATAATTTGCAGGGACTAAAGGTTAGTAGAAGGTTGGAAAAGGGCGATATGAACCTACAAGCTGCAAATGGAGTAAAGGTTGCTGCACTAGTTGTGGGGACTTATCATCTTAATCTACCTTCTAGATTAATTTGAAATTGCTATTGTATACTAGTTTTATTAAAAAACATTATCTCAGTTACTTGTTTATACTTATTTAGATTTTATTTAAATTTTAAGAATAAACGTTGTTCTTTTTCATTAAATAATATCTGTTATAATTCTGCAACTTTGGTTAATGGTTTATATGTTTTGGACATGGATAATCCAATTCTCAATATAAATGAAAAGAAACAAAGAAAAGATAACTCAATCTTATCTTACTTATGCCATTGTCGTTTAGGCCATGTAAATGAAAAACGCGTGTCTAAGTTATACATGTTGGGTGACTTAGGGTCATTTGATTATGAATTATATAACTCTAATTTGATCATTTGTTTACTTGGTAAAATGGCTGAAACTCTAATTTCTAGAAAAGGAGAAAGTGCTAAAGAGTTATTAGAACTAATACATATAGATGTATGTGGCCCAATGTCTATGTAAGCAAGGGTAGGTTCTTACTACTTTATAACATTCATAACTATTCACGATATGTGTATTTGTATTTAATGAAATACAAGTCTGAAGCATTTGACAAGTTCAAAGACTTCAAGAATGATGTAGATAAATAACTTGGTAAAAGTATTAAAACTCTTAGACCTAATCGATGAGGTGAATACTTAAGCCAAGGGTTTCTAAGTTATCTTAAAGATAATAGGATATTATGTCAATAGACTCCACCACATACACCTCAACATAATGGTGTATCTGAGAGAAGGAATCAAACCCTTCTAGACGTAGTACGGATCATGATGGCTTTTGCAGAGTTACCAAAATCGTTTTGGTAATATGCACTGGAGACTATTGTTTATATTTTAAACAGAGTTCCATAAAAAATGGTTGATATCACTCCTTATGAGCTGTTTTTTGGTAAAAGACCAAAGTTATCTCATTTAAGGATTTGGGGTTGCCCTACTTTTGTTAAAAGGGTAATGTCAGATAAACTTGAAAGTAAGTCTGACAAATGCTTGTTTGTTTGATATCCGAAAGAATCCTTTGGCTATTACTTCTATCTTCCTTCTAAAAATAATTTTTTTTATTTCGAAACATGCTGTCTTCTTAGAGAAGGAGCACGTGTTTAAAGGAGATAGTAGAAGTAAGCTTGAACTTAGTAAAGTTAAAGAAGAACAAATAAATATTGATCAATCATCTGAACTCATACCTATTAATGAAACCTTCTAACACACAAGAGCCTTATAGGTTGAGTAGGATACGAGTGGTGCCTGAGAGATATGGATTTCTCATAAGTGACCACAATGATGTATTGCTTATAGAAGAAGATAAGTCTACTACTTACAAGGACGTTCTGAATAGTTTAGAATCTAACAAATGGCTTGAAGCTATGAAGTTAGAAATGGATTCCATGTATGACAACCAAGTATAGACTTTGGTTGAACCACCCGAAGAAATCAAGCCTATAGGGTGCAAATGGGTTTTCAAGAGGAAAACTCACATGGATGGTAATGTGATTACCTATAAGGCACGTTTGATTGTAAAAGGTTATCGATAACAGCAAGGTATTGACTATGATGAAACTTTTTCACCAGTCGCTATGCTAAAATCCATAAGAATACTTCTAATACTTACCGCTCATTACAACTACGAGGTTTGTCAAATGGATGTGAAATTGGCTTTCCTTAATGGAAACTTGATCGAGGAAGTATAAATGACACAACCTGAAAGTTTCATATCCAAAGATGGCACAAAAGTATGCAAGTTGCAAAAGTCCATCTATGGACTTAAGCAAGCATCTAGGAGTTGGAACATTTATTTTGATGAGACAATTAAAGAATTTAGTTTCATTCAAAACATAAATGAACCTTGTCTGTATAAGAAGGTTAGTGGGAGTGTAGTTGTTTTCTTATTGCTTTATGTAGATGACATATTGCTAATAGGAAATTATGTTTTCGTTTTTCAATCTGTAAAGATTTAGTTATCCAAGATGTTCTCAATGAAAGACCTTGGAAAAGCAACCTATATTCTGGGAATAAGGATCTATAGAGATAGATCAAAGAGGTTGTTAGATCTTTCACAGTCTCTATACATAGATAAAGTGCTGAAGAGGTTCAGCATAGATCAATCCGAAAGAGGATTCTTACCTGTAACACATGAAGTAAACGTTTTAAAGTCGATGTCTCCAAAGACATAAGTTGAAAGGGATCATATAAGTAGAATTCCGTATGCTTTGGCAATTGGATCTATCATGTATGCTATGATATGTACTAGGTCTGATGTATCATGTGCTCTTGGCTTGACGAGCAGATACTAATCTGACCCTGGAGAGAGTCATTGGGTAGCTGTAAACAATAACCTCAAGTACTTATGAAGGACTAAGGTTGTATTCTTGGTATTTGGAGATGGTAATTTGCAAGTAAGAGGGTATATTGGTGCTTGCTTTCAGTCCGATAAGGATGACTACAAATCACAATCTGGCTACGTGTTCACATTAGGTAGTGTGACTGTAAGTTGGAAAAGTTCCAAATAAGGGACTACTGCCGATTTGACAACTGAAGCAAAGTACATAGCAGCTTCCGAAGCAGTATGGATCAAGAAGTTCATCATTCAACTTGGAGTAGTGCCTAGCATTGTAGGTCTGATAGTCTTGTATCGTAACAACAATATAGCCATTGCACAAGCAAAGGAACTACAACCTCATCAACGTTCCAAGTATGTACTTAGATGCTATTATCTGATTAGAAAGATCATAGATGGGCAAGATGTAAAGATAGAGAGAATTCCCACGAGATCAGAACATAGCTAATCCACTTGCTAAAGAACTTTCCCAGAAAAAACATGATAAACATGTTGAGTCATTCAGTATTCGATTTATAAATGATTAGTTATAGTGCAAGTAGGAGATTGTTAGTGTTGTACCATAGAGACAATCACTTGTAATATGTATATATTGCACAATAATTAATAAAAAAAGGCATTCTTTATTTTTCAGTTTGATTGTTATATCTTAATATACGCATAAACTATTTGATAAAGTCCCTAGTACAGCATAGTGTTAAGGAAATCATGATAAAGATCATGGGACAATATTAATATGCCAAGACTAGAACATGTTATATCTCTTGATTAGATCAAGCGGTGCTTCTCATAATCGCGAGTATTGTGATCCTTATGATTAATATGTGGATGCTTGTTATAGGAACAAGTTCATTGGATGACTTAACTATGAGAAAATTAATTGGATAAGCTTTTGAGTGTCAGTGATAGAATCTCATTATAGTAAGTGTGCAAGTATCCTTAGACTTGAGATCTCCAAAGTATTTTGTTTATCGAGCATTGTACTTTGATTCTAATCTTTGGAGTCTTACAAGGACTACCTATGGGATGGATATTGGATACAATGTAAAGTAAACGAAAGTAACTGAGAGGGTTAATAAAGGATTCACCACTCCTAATAGTACGAAAGTATATCTCAGAGCCAATTGTAGAAATCATTACTCATGAAGTCCTTGTCCAATACAACTATGTGTTGGAAATAGTTCCAAATTTGATACACATATCGAGTAATAGATTTCTTGAATAAATACTAAAATATTCGAGTTAGAATAAATAATATTCTGGATGGAGTTGGCACTAATTCCATGCTCTAGACCAAATGAGATATAGTATGATGAAATGTGTTTATTGCACTAATTATTTGCTATTGAAAGGTTTATGTCAAGTCACTTGACTTTTTGGACTTTTGGGTGTTCAAGAATGTAACACCCCGCTACCTAGGCCCGCCAGGGCCTAGGATGTCGCCCCGTCTAAAGGATAAGAAGTCTTTATAACTAGGTCACACAAATGAAATAGCGGAATATAAATGATACTTGAACTTAAAATTTATTACATCCCAAAATAAATATCAATCCAAGATTAAATCCCAAAATACTAAAAACAAATCCGTAATAAAATTTATGCACTCTCATCTCCCCAAAACATTACACAAGAATAAATCATTAGAAAATCTTCCAAAGAAGGTATAATCTAGCTACTCATCCCCATAGCAGGATCGACCTGAAATCATGGTAAAATGGTGGTGAGACAAAAATCTCAGTAAGTCCGTGTGTGCTTTGGATGTTCAGTGAAAACAGTTCGTGAATGCAAAGTATAAAATTCTTTATAAGAGATCACAAGCAAGCAATAAACATCAGTAAAAAACAAGAGTGGTGTTTTGGCATTTCCAGCCATACATAATTTATAAAATCAACCACTCGAAAGAAAGGATTACGGTTTACCACACGTTAGGCCCCATAACCGGATGGTCAGCATGCCACGCTTTGTGCATACCGCCGGTCAGAATGCCACACTTTGTGCAGACTGACAAAAGTAGGTGATCGGCCTACTGGGCAAGATACTCATCCTTCTCTATACCCAAACAACAACCGGGTGTCCATTCCGGCAAAACACAGTCACTTGACTAAAAAAGAACACTGCTAGCTCAGACCGGCACGACTTACTGGACTGTCGTCTTATCCGAGAAGGACTCACCCCTCAGAGGTGGCCACCTACTAAGAGACTTACCCTAACCCCTCAAAGACTAGCCCAGTAGTCCACCCTTATTGAGTACTCAACGTGGCATATCCCACTTGGGAAAAAAAAATGAACAAAATATAGTTCCACTTGAACATGGCAATTAAGGGTTTCCAAAGACTTTGTCAAAATCAGTTTTAGAAAGAGTTTTGAGTTTTAATAAATCTGCTTATTGGTTTTCAAATAATTTGTTTGACGGAAATAAGATAGGAGACGATCATCAATTGCCTTTACAAAGATGAGTGTCCATACACTCTACATTTGGCTTGCCATAATTAAACACTTTTCATCAATCAGGTTTTATGCAGGAGCCTACCTGATTCTTGCTCACAATAAAAAGGTCTCCAACTGCTGACCTAACCTCACATGGGCAAATACAAACCACAATCAAACTCAAGCCAAAATTCACTTTCTCAATTTAAACAACTCAACTTACTACTATCATGATCCTAGTGTCCCAAGCTTTAAGGCCAAACAATAAGTAAATAGGTTTATAAGCTAAGGATAATTTGATATTTAAAATAATTAATGTTTTGGAAAATAAGTACTAATAAGTTAAATGTTTAAATATTGCTAGGAAAATTTAGAGTTTATTTGATGAAGAGTCTTATGTGGTTTTTAGGAAAAATAATGATTTATTAATAATTTAGCTGTTAGAAAATAATTGATAACTAAAGTTAGTTGAAAACGAACTTTAATGAGCCTTGCTTGGAAAATAATAAATAATTTTTAATAGGTTTTGATTAAAAGATAATAATTAAATTTTAATAATAAGTATTTTACTAATTATGATTATTTCAAAAAAAAAATGCTTTAGTTGATTTCATTATTTTTATATAATATCGATATATTTTATTTTTCTATCAAAACTATTATTTATTTGACTAAAATATCCTTTATATATATAATAATCCAAATCCACCCTTCCTAGGGTTTTTTTTTCCGAAATTACTAGCAAAATCATATTATTAAATATTTTATTCATGAAATAAAAATTAGCTTAGGGACAACTAGATCATGATCATATTTCCATGGCTATTCACTATCATGAACATATACAATCCTTCAATTCATCAAATCATCCAAATCATGCATACAAGCATAGATCTCAATTTTATCAAGACATGATCTAACCTCTACTAGCATAAATATGATCATGGCTTCAACAATCCAACATGAATATAAATCCTATTCACCAAAGGTGACATAATCTCTAGCATACTTAATCATGGAGGCATGCATCAAACCTCAAATCATCATACAATCAACCAAGATGATCCATCCACGCATAAATCCCATCTCCTTCATATTCATACGTATATTCATGCTTCAATCTCAATAATACATACTCAAATCCTATCCACAATCCAACTTCTATCAACATCATCCTAGAGACATGAATCTAGAATTAAAAGAAGGGTTCAAAGAAAGCTTACTTACTTGATGAATTCCCTTGAAGGAGTTTTGAATAAGTCTCAACTCCTAGATGTCTAAATCCGACCAAAGAAGGTGAAGGAAGCATGACCATTGGAGAAGAAACCATCCGGCCAAGGAGGAGAGAGATTCGGCCAGAGAGAGAGAGAGAGAGAGAGAGAGAGAGAGAGAGAGAGAGAGAGAGACCATTAGTGGGTTTATTCATACATATATTCATTAGAGATCACGATTAGAGAAGATGGAGTTGTTAGAATAAACCTACATTGATGGTGTTCTTGAGCCTTCACAAAATTTCTGGTTTTTTATCCAAACTAGTAAGTTGGATTTTGGAGTTTGATGTTAAGAATGGTGTTGATGGACTCACGGCAGTGAGTAGATGAATTCTGGAGTTTTTAGAAGTAGTTTGAAGTGATTTGGATATGTATTAGGTGAAAGGAAGAAGTAGGTGTTCTTGGTGTGTTGTGTGTTCTTGAAGGTTGAAGGGAATAGAGAGTTTTTGGATAGAGGCTGTCGAAATTCTAAAGAGATTAGGGCTGGCCGAAATTTCTGTAGGGTTTAGGAAGGTGATTCTCTGATTTGGAAGAGAAAAGGAAAGGCTAGTTATTGGAATCCTTGAAGAATATTTTTTAGAAGCAAATTTGGAAATTAAATAATCAAGAATATCTTTGATTCTTGGAGAGCTTTTGGAAGTCTGCCATGGCCGAATTTCTGTGTAGTGTTCCTGTTGGATGAAAGCTGATTGAAGAGGGGAAATGGTGGCTGAAAATATTGAGTGAAATGGTGAGGAATAAGTCTGGTTGTTTGAGGAACATTTTATGGAAGGTTGCTAAATTATGGTGGTTGGAATTTTGGTAACTAATCAAGCATGATTGGAGAGATTTGTTGGAGAGATTTTCTGGCAGCCATGACTGGATTTTTCGTGTAGAACTTAGGGAGGATAATGGAGTTCAGTTAATGGAGGTTTAAGGGTGGTTTGTGCAGAAAAATGATGGAGTTTCGGCTAGGAGAGAATTAGGAAACAAAGCTGGAAAAACTACTGCACAGTATTTTTCGCAAGGGTGGAATTTTTTTTTTCTGGGCAGTTTTAGCTGCCATCTTTCCAGCCGATTTGCAAAGGTTTTGAAGGGGAGTTTCAGGGGTTTTCAAGGCTGGTTTCTAGACTTCTTCATGGAAGAAAAATATGGCTAAGGTGCTGAACAAAAACTAGAAGAAAACAGCTTGGTTTCGGACCTCCAAAGCTGCTATTTGCCCAGGGATTTTTCTGGTTTTGCACCAACTTTGTGCAGTCCGAAAATGGTCAGAGAAATTCAGGTTGCAAGCTGATCCAAAAGGCCATTTTTCTAGTAGCATTTAGGAGGGAATATTAACTAAGAGTTTCGACAACTTGAGGCACAAGAAGCTGGAAAATTTCAGTTCATTCCAAGAAGGAAGATGAACCTAGCTATAATGAATTTTTAGAAAGTTCACTAAAGGGATTTATCCCCTTGGAATCTTTCACATCTCCTCCACATTTTCAGACCATAAAATGTCTTCCACTAAGATATTTTGATTCTATACAAAGCCACAGCACTTCACTGGAATTTCTGGAAAGAAATTGGCTAGAACAATTTGAACAAATTAATGAATTGAGAAATAGGAAAATTAAGGATCAAGAGGAAATGAATTCCTCTTAGGAAATTTGTGTAGAACAAATGAGTAGGATTTGAAGACTCCTATCATGCCTCTCATAGGACAACATCTCTACCCTACTCCAAACACCACTAAGGCCGAAAATGATACTTCCCAAGCAAAAAGAAAATTTAACCAAGCTAAAGCTTCTATGATGGAATTTGAACCCAAGACCTCAAGAATTAATTCTAAGGCTCTAACCACTAAACCACAACAACTCTTGTTCTTATTTTCCCTCAAAAAAATATTTTTTTATTCAATCCTCAAGTTGTCTCCCTTTTTCCACCTCAAGCAAAAATTACTATTTTGCCCTTCTCAAGCAATACTCACAACCAAGCCTTCGAGACAATAAAACTCAAATCCAAAGCATAGAAAATCATTTAAAAATATATTTAAACATGCAATAAATTATAATATGCATCCCAACCCCCTCACTCTAAGGTTGGTTTTGACTGGGGTTTCACAAAGAGTCATTGCTAGTATTGGGTATCTCAAGCTCGTATCGTATACGGCACAGCGAAAAATAAAATGAGATACCCTCCCAAGACCCATCTATGTGTGGAAAACAAGACATAAAGAGAGTAATGATAACAACTTTTTACCTTTGGGTGATCGTCTGAAGAACAAAAAATTTCTTCTTCAAGTTAAGGCACGATCCAGCAATCTTCGTGATTAACCTCCACGTGAGTTGAATGTCTAACCACTATAATCATAGTGTGTAATTATCTCTAACAGTAATCCACACAGAGGATTATTCAAGCACCAAACTTTCCTGTGCTAGCAGAAATAATATGGCGGCTAGGGTTCTTTGATCAAGATCAACGAAAGAGTGAAAGAGAATAGTCGTTTGTGGCTATTGTTTTTTATGTGTTTATTGATCCAAACCTCAGCTAGGATTTCGATTATATCATATATATATAACCAAAATATCCTACTAAAACTGAGAATTCTAATCCTATTAGAATTTCCTAATTGTAATTAGAAACATCAAGTTCTCACAATTATAACTTGGACCACAAATTATAACTAATTATAATTTATCCACAACAACTTCTCATTCTCTCAATTAACCCCACTATATTATCAAATAACATCTTGAGCATATAATACTCTATTGTGTGTCACCTATTAGGTTTCCTAATCAATTGGTAGCGAACATGAATTAATCCAAACGTCTTTGACATTAAAAATCCATAATTAATTAGAATTACTCCTATTAATTCTAATTAAGATTGGTTTATTAATTCATCAATTAATAAACCCATATTTCCATATTATGAGCGGTATCTAGCAACACATTATGACCACCCAAGAGTCCAGGAAGTTAAGTGGCTTGACATGAATCCTTCAATAACAAACTTCAGTACAATTAACTCCTTTTACCATATAATATCTCATTCGGTTTGGAGTACGGAATTAGTGCCAACTCCCTCCAGAAATAATTCTAACCCGAATACAATAGTACTTGTACTAGGAACCCACTACTCTAGACGTGTATCAATTGAAACTATTTTCAATAGACAATTGCCTTAGCCAAGAACTTCTCGAGTAGTAATTCTTACAAGTGGCCGTGAGATATTCGCTCCTACTATTAGGAGTGGTGAATCCTTTATTGACTCTTTCAACTACTTTCATTTACCTCACAATGTACCCAATATCCATCCTATAGTCAGCCCTCGATTGAGCTCTGGAGATTAGAATTAAAGTACAAAGTTCAGCAAACAAAGTACCTTGGAGATCTCAAGTCTAAGGAGACTTGCACGTTTGCTATATTGAAATTATATCACTGGCACTAAATAGTTATCCATGTGATTATCTCAAAGTTAGTTCATCCAATGAACTTGTTCAATTAACAAGCATCTATGTGTTACCTTTGAGTATCTCAATACTCACGGTTATGAGAACTACTGCTGATCAAATCAAGAAGTCTAACGCATATTAGTCTTGATGCATTAATGATGTCCTGTCTTATTAATACTATGACTAGGGACTATTTAAGTACTAACACCATCTAGTGTAGTAGGAATCTCATATCATGAACTCTATCATGATTTTCTTAACACAGTGTTGTACTAGGGACTTTATCGAACAGTTATATTACTTAAAGTAAACAAAAAAAACTGTAAGATAAATAATGCCTTTTATTAAAATAAAATGTGTTATATACAATGTACAAGTGATTGCCTCTAAGACACAACACTAACAAACTCCCACTTACACTAGAGCCAATCATTCATGTATCTAATACTGAATGACTCAACATGACAATCATGTTTCTTTTGGGATAGTGCTTTCGTAAGCGGGTCAGCTATGTTCTCATCTGTGGGAACTCTCTTTATCTTTATTTCCTTAGCTGCTTCAGAAGTAGCCATGTACTGAACTTTTATCGTAGAGTTAGCAATAGTCTCTTGTTTAGAACTTTTCCAACTTATTGCCCCCCCCGCACAATGTAAACATGTAGCTGGATTGTGATTTGAAATCATCTTTATCAAATTGAAAACTAGCATCAGTATACCCGTTTATTTTCAAATCACCTTCTCCATATACTAAGAACATATCTTTAGTCCTTCGTAAGTACTTAAGAATGTTCTTTACAGCCGCCCAATGACCTTTACCAGGGTCAGATTGGTATCTGCTCGTCAATCTGAGAATATTAGATACATCGGGCCTAGTACATATCATAGCGTACATGATAGATCCAACTGCCGAGACATATGGAATCTTACTCATGTGATCCTTTTCAACTTGTGTCTTGGGAGACATCGACTCTGAAAGGCTTACACCATGTGACATGGGTAAGAATCCCTTTTTGAATTGATCAATTCTAAACCTCTTCAGCACTTTATCTATGTATGTAGACTGTGAAAGACCAAGCAACCTTTTAGATCTATCTCTATAGATCCTTATTCCAATAATATAGGTTGCTTCTCCAAGGTCTCTCATGGAGAATTGTTTGGACAACTAAATTTTAACCGTTTGCAAGACAGGTATATCGTTTCATGTTAGCAATATGTCATCTACATAAAGTAATAAGAAAACGATTGCACTCCTACTAACCTTCTTGTATACACAAGGCTCATCCATGTTTTGAATGAAACTAAACTCTTTGATTGTTTCATCAAAACGGATGTTCCAACTCCTAGAAGCTTGCTTAAGTCCATAAATGGACCTTTGCAGCTTGCACACCTTTGTGCTATCATTGGATGTAAAACCCCCAAGTTGTGTCATATATACTTCCTCAGTCAGATTTCCATTTAGGAAAGCTGTTTTCACATCCATTTGCCAAATCTCATAATCATAATGAGCAACAATGGCTATGAGTATCCTGATGGATTTTAACATGGCTACTGGCGAGAACGTTTCATCATAGTCAATACCATGTTGTTTACGATAACCCTTCGCCACTAGTCGTGCTTTATAGGTAACTAGGTTACCATCCACGTCCATTTTCTTTTTGAAAACCCACTTGCACCTAATAGGTTTAATTTCTTTGGGTGGATTAACTAAAGTCTATACTTGGTTGTCGTACATGAAATCCATCTCTGACTTCATGGCCTCAAGCCATTTGCCAGATTCTAAATTATTCAGAACATCCTTGTAGGTAGTAGGCTCATCTTTATCTATGAGCAATACGTTATTGTGGTCACTGATGAGAAATCAATATCTCTCAAGTGCCACACGTATCCTACTAGATCTACGAGGTTCTTGTGTATTAGATGGTTCATCTATTCTCTCAATAGATGTGGGGTTAGATGGTTGATCCTCGTTTGTTTGATCTCTATGAATTTCACTAAGTTCAATCTTACTCTCACTATCCCATTTGAGCATGTGCCCCTTCTCTAAGAAGACGGCATGCTTCGAAACAAACAATTTGTTATCGGAGAGTAAATGTGACACCCCACCTAAAACCAACCCTAGAGTAAGGGGGTCGGGAATGTATATCATATTATTTTGCATGAATATATATGTTTTTGAATGATTTTATGTACTTTAGAATCGTGGATTATAGGTTTAAATGCTTAGTTATACTTATTGAGTAGGAGGGGTAAAATGGTAGTTTTGCTTGAGGTCAGAATAGGAAGATAACTTGAGGAGTAGATAAGAAAAATATGTGGTTGAGAAAATAAGAACATGAGTTGTTGTGGTTTAGTGGTTAGAGTCTTGGAATTAATCTCTAAGGTCATGAGTTCAAATCCCATCATTTAAGCTTTTACCATGATTATCTTAGTTAAGTTTGAATTTTTGTTTTCTTCCATTCCATGAAAATAGGAATAATTGTCTTAAGGGAGACATGAAGAGAATGTCCTAATCTTATCCTCATGTCCTAAAAGAATTCTAGAAGAATTCTTGTCCAATTTATTACCTCTAGCTTTGTCCTAGCATTTTCATAATTCAAATGAACTAAAATCCATTAAATCTTTTTCTTTGAATGCCAAAAAAATTCTGTGATAATTTCTTCCCCTTGAATTTCTAAAATCAGCTTTGGGGAAGGGAGGTTGACCGAAAATAGGAGGGGAAATAGGAAGGGTTCCAAGAGAAAATCAATCACCATGGAAGGACCTTCAAATCTATCTTCATGTTGTTCATGCTTTAGTGGTAAGAAATCTGGAAATTTTCCAGATTTGTTGCAGACCTTTTCTTCAAAAATTCAGGCCATAAACCCATTCATTTACGGCCCAGAAAATGGTCATTTCAAGTGGCTTGGAAGCTGGAAAAATTGTGCAATTTTCGGACTGCACAAAACAACACCAAACCAGAAAATTTTTCTAGGCAATTCGCAGCTCTTCATCAAAGAAATGAAGCTATTTTTAGTTCATCTTCAAGCCAGAAAACTCCTCTGTATTTGTCCAGAAATGAGGCTGAAAAACCACCCTTGGAAGACCCTCAAACATCCCTAAAGAACCTCTGAAAAACCGAGCCAAGAGGGTGCAAAAATCCTGCACCAAAATTCTGCAATTTTCGGAAAGCCATGAACACTTGAGACCATAATTTTCCAGCCTTGTTCCTTCTAGCCTAAGACCGAAAATCATCTTCAATCTCTATAGAATTGAGCCTTGCTCAGCTATACACTGATCACCATTAAACCCACACTTACCTTGAAGCATAAGGACTCCATAGCTACACCACAAAACACTCCTAAGATCACTCCATTCAAACTCCATTTGAACTTCAAATAATTTCAGCATTTCACTCCCATAAATCACTCTTGCATTAAGCTGAATTAACCAGAATTTCCTCTGCCTTTAAGGACTAAATTTCGGCCAGCCTTGAGCAACATTAAACCTTAGTCATTTCACAAGACAACCTTGCTTCAGCTGACACCATTAATGTCCGTAGACACCTCTCTTGATCAAACACCATAGCTGATCTTTTACCTTAAACATCACCACCATTTCCTCCATTAAAATTTCAAATAAAATCTAATTTCTCTCTCTCACAAAGCTGAAAACCAGAACTCTCAATCACACCCTACCATTCGGCCAACCTTCTAGCAGAATTCGTGCAGCACTTCTTCTAATTTCTCTCCATATTCACCTAAAACACCAAGAACACCAAGAACACACACTAAACTTCTTCAAGCCTAAACCTACTCTAAATACCTCCAATCACTCTCAAATACTCCAGATCATCTCTACTTAATCCCTAGACTTCATCTCTGCCATTTATAACACGAAATCTCGCAAACAAGAATTTTCAACCGGATCAAAAATCAGTTTTTCTTGAAGACCTCAAGAACATCAACAAGGTAAAACAAGAACAACCTTCTTGTTCATCTTCTTCCGTTCAATTCTTAATACACCTATCTAATGCTCTCTTTCTCTTTCTCTCTCTCTCTCTCACTCTCTTCTAACCGAAATGGTTGATCAAACCATCAACCATGGATGTTGTTTCGTTGGACCATTCAAGTCATTCCATCGCGCGTGGACCTTCTTTTGTCTTCATCAAAGGACTCGACAATCAAGTATTCATTCTTAAAATTTCTCTTATTAAATTCTGAAATCATGTCTCCTAGATGATGATAGAGAAATGGAATATGATTGGGAGATTGAGTATATGCATGTGGATTAGGGGGATGAAGTTATGACATGATGATGGTTGTATTTGACTAGGATGTATGTGTTTTCCTTTCGAATCAATATATGTTCTTCATGCTTGATGAATATAATGGATGTTGAAGCATGATTAGATATTATGACACCAAAGATGATTAGGCTTTTATGATCTTATTTTCCATGGAAACTATGATTGATGATTATGCTTAGTAGGATTTTTGGCCATGTGATAGTATGAGATAGTTCAACTGTTTGTTCTTGAATACATTCATTTCTTGTTTGATGATGGAGAATGGGATCATGAATCTTTTCTAGCAATAGGAAGACCATGATGTAAGATTATTTTCTTGTTAATTCTAAGTTATATTCATCAACAAATTTTATTACATGAATTAAAATTACTACTATATTTTTCTTCAAAAAATTCAAAACACTAGGGGATTTGGATTAGAATATTAAATCCAACTATTAATATTTTTATTAAACAAAAATTTAAAATAATTTATTAATAAATTTTAATTATTATTAATTATTTATTATCTCTTCGAAATTAATTAAAAATTATTATTTATTTAATTTATTATTTATTTATAATAAAGCTATTTTTAAATTACCATTTCTTAATATTAAATAAGACTTAATAATATTTAAAATTCAAACCTTGGTTTATTTATTAATAATAGCACTCAAGAATTATTATTTGAGTCTATAATTTATTAACAATTATTTTAGAACCCATAGTTATTTCAACCTATCAAACTAGACTTATTTTATAAAATTCTTCAGCATCTAGCCTTAAAGCTTAGGACATTAAGGTCATGGTTAGACATGGTTGTCACTAGATAAGCTAAGAATCATTTATGTAAGGCAGGTATAGCTTGAATGTGACCTTATGTTTTGTGTTTACCCCAGGCAGGGGTTAGGTCAGCCTTGGAAGACTTTTGAGTAGAGCAAGTAAAGAAGCAGGTAAACTCCTGCACGGAGTTTTGTGAAGACCAAAAGTTATTGTGGCAAGCAAATGCAATGTATATGGACATTATTTGTAAAGGTAATTAAGGACTGTTTTTCCTTTTTATTTCAGTCAAGCAAATCATTTGGAAATTGAACAAGCAGTTTTACACAAATCTAAATTTTTTCTAAAATCCAACTTGACTAGACTTTTGGAAACCCTTAATTGCTATTTCCAAATAAAGCAAAGTTTTGATCATTTTTCTCCCAAGGGGAACAATCAACGTTGAGTACTCAATATGGGTAGACCACCAGAACTAGTCTTTGAAGGGTTAGGGTAAGTCTCTCAGTAGGTGGCCACCTCTGAGGGGTGAGTCCTTCCTGGATAGGACGCCAGTCTGGTAGGTCATGCCGGTCCGAGCTAGCAAGTTTCAGTCATGTGGACTGTGTATTTCTGGAGTGGACAACCGGTAAGTTTGGGTGTAGAGACGGAGGAGTATCTCACCCGGTAGGCCGTACACCTACCTTTTGTCAGCATTGCATAAAGTGTGGCATTCTGACTGTTATTGGTCATGGGGCCCAACGTGTGGTAACCCATGGCTACCCATTTGAGTGGTTATATTTATTGTGCACATGTATGATTTGAAAAGTGAAACACCACTCTTTATTTTCAACACTTGTTTATTGCTTGCCAGCACTTTTCCCTATGAAACTTTTACAACTTGCATACATGTATTATTTTACCTGAAACACTTAAAGCACACACGGGCTTACTGAGATTTTTATCTCACCACCCTTTTATGCCATATTTTCAGGAAGATGCTGCTGTGGAGATCATTAGCTAGAATGTTGTCTGTGCTTGAAGACTCATGCTATTTACTTTAAGTGTTGTTTGAGAGATTGTTGCAAACAATTTATTTTGGATTTGTGCCAGTATTTATCTTTTGGGTTGTAATAAATTTAATTTTGAAGTCTTTTATTTTATTTTAATTTCATGTAACATAGTTATAAAGACCCCTTGTCCTTTGGATGAGACGACATCCCCGGCCCTGTTGGGCCTAGGTAGTGGGGTGTTACAAGTGGTATCAGAGACTGGGTTTAGGCAAGTATTGATAGTATATGTTTTGATTTATTAAGTTCAAATCTTTTGTTTGACCGGTCTTGTTAGTGTTGTAGGATGGTTAGAATGATTAGAACAGCAAGGAAAGGACAGCAATGGCACCCTCCCATTCCTATCTACCCGGAGGACCTACCTGTGCCTCAACCAGTCCCTCAGCCTACACCTCAGCCAATCATTGCCCTGGATGATAGTAGTGACGATGAGCTCCAGATCATTGAGCCACCTCCCATACCTGTGATCGACCTAGTTACTAATAGTGAAGATGAGGAGATAGACATGGAATATGTTCCCCTCCCTCCTAGTCCCATAGTTGATTTAATTGCTGACAGTGATGACCCAGGGGAGATAGATTATGAATCTCCACCTAGACCTTCCTTTGTAACCCCACCCAATCAGTTTAAGACCGGGGAAAGTTCTAGGAAAGCTAGGAAGGAGCCAATAGATGGGTTTGCCAGTGGGGCTAGGATAGACTTCACTAGGAATTCTGGGGGATGGATATATGATGCCGACATTGAATACTCTGATGAGGATTAGGAAGGCCAAGTTCTGCATTGTTTGAAACGTTTTATTTGCTATTTTCAATAAACTCCTAGGCTAGGAGTCTATTCACCTTTACTGCTTTATTTCAAAATTTATGCAAATAAGAGTACCTAGAGTACTCTAAGTTTTGAAAAAATTTATGTGTCATTCTTTATACAAAATTGCATCCAATTTCCTTCCGCTTTAAGTTGAATGTGAATGCTTGCTCAATTTGGATATTTTCAACTTTGATGCATAAACTCATTATTTGGGGAAATGGTTTAGAATGGCACCCAAACGTCGTGCAGCCTCATCCAGCAGAAAGGTTCCTGAGGCAGAGCCCGTGACACCGGATATGGAAACAACTCAAAGAACATCACCAAATCAAGGGGATGAGAACGAAATGGGGCCAGAAATGGGATCGGAAGAACCGATTAGTGTGACTATGACGCAAGCATTCCACAAAATGACCGAGATTCTGCAAAACTTGACTGCGCGGAGGAATCCGAAAGGGGAAAATGAGGCGTTGGAGCGGCTTCTGAAATTTCAACCGCCTATCTTCTTGGGAGAGGCTGAACAAGACCAAAAACGAAACAATGGGTGGAACAAATGGAGGACATCTTTGCCACGCTCCAGTATACTGAAAGGCATATGGTGAAGTTTGCCGCATTCCGACTAAGGGGTCCAACCCGGGCATGGTGGCAAAGGGTTCAGGATGATTGGGAGATGATTGACCAAGACTGGACGTGGGCTAATTTCGTGGAAGCATTCCGGGCAGAATATATCCCTCAGTGGATAGTTGAGAATCGATAAGACGAGTTCCAGAATCTGAAGCAGGGAAGTATGACGGTAGCCCAATACGCAGCGCGGTTCACGCAGCTGTCAAAGTATTGTAAGAGGCTGGTGGATACTGAACAGAACCGAACGAGGTAATTTGTTAAGGGATTAAGGCAAGAGCTAAGAAGGGCGTTAGCACCCTCTCCACCGACGACTTATTCGGGGGCTGTGGACGTAGCCACCCGTATTGAGAATGAAGACCGCAATCGATTGGCTTCCCGACCGTCCATACCGACAAGACCGCCGCCAAGACCTTTTCAGAGGCAGTAACCTAACAAGCGTCCTGCCAACCAGCAATGGCAGAATCGGGGAAAGCAAGCCCGAACAACGCCAGTTACTCCAGTGCAGAATCTTCCTATATGCCGGCACTGTGGAAAAAGGGGCCACATTGAGAAAACTTGTTGGTCCAAAGGAGGCGAGCGGAAGTGCTACCACTGCGGAGATCCGAATCATCTACGGAACGCCTGCCCTAAACTTCTCCAGATCGGGTCGGGGAACCCAGCTCATAACCCAGGGCCGAATCAGGCCAATACCTCGGGAGCTTCCGGGAGTGGAACGCAGAAGCCGCAAGTGAAAGCAAAAGTTTTCGCTATCAACCAGGAGGAGATTGGAGCTGATGTAGCGGTAGTGGAAGGTACGCTTGCTATCCAAGGTCGTTCTGTTAATGCATTGATAGACCCTGGATCTACCCATTCTTATTTAAATAAGAATTGTGCATATCAATTGGGTTGGGATGGAGTAGAACTACCTTTTACCTTGTTAGTAAGTACGCCTTCGGGGAAAATGGTGCAAGCAGATCGGTATGTGCAAAATTGTAAAGTTGAAGTAGGGAGAGAAAAGTTGGAGGGAGATTTAATAGTCTTAGCTATTGATGATTATGATTTGATATTGGGAATAGATTGGCTAGCGAAGCATGGTGCTAAGTTAGATTGTAAGAATAAGTCGGTTCAGTTCATTAAACCAGGGTATGATGTGTTGGAGTTCAATGGCAAAAAAGTAAAAGAATTGAAGTTTTTGATAGTCGGGGCTAAAGCCCGGAAGTTGTTGAGGCAAGGATGTCAAGGATATTTGGCTTATGTGATAAACAAGCCGAAGGACCAGTGCACCCTGGAGGATACTGAGGTGGTAAGGGATTTCCCCGACGTATTCCCTACGGAACTCACTTCTCTACCTCCCAATCGAGAAGTTGAGTTCACTATTGATCTAGTCCCAGGAGCAGAACCGGTGTCTCGAACTCCATACCGGATGGCACCGGCGGAGCTGAAAGAATTGAAGGAGCAGCTAGAATAGTTGGTGCGGCAAGGCTATATCAGACCTAGCACGTCACCCTGGGGAGCACCTGTGCTATTTGTGAAGAAAAAGGACGGGACTCTAAGATTGTGTATTGACTACCGAGGCTTGAACAACCTGACTATCAAGAATAAATATCCTCTGCCGTTAATTGACGAGCTATTCGACCAGTTGCAAGGATCCAGATGTTACTCCAAGCTAGATTTGAGGCAAGGCTACTATCAAGCGAGGATAAAAGAGGAAGATATTCCTAAGACGGCCTTCAATACGAGATATGGTCACTATGAGTTTGTAGTGATGCCTTTCGAGGTAACCAACGCACCCGCGGTATTTATGGATTTAATGCATCGAGTGTTCCAGCCTTACTTGGACAAATTCGTGGTAGTCTTCATCGACGACATACTCATATACTCCAAGAGCCCAGAGGACCATACAGAACATTTGAAGTTGGTACTAGAAAAGCTAAGGAAGCACAAGCTTTACGCCAAGTTTAGCAAGTGCGAGTTTTGGCTGGATAGTGTGGCATTTCTTGGTCACGTGGTGACCAAGGATGGGATCAAAATAGACCTGGTGAAGGTTGAAGCTGTTTCGGACTGGAAACAACCAGAGAATATCACCAAGATTCGAAGCTTCTTGGGATTAGCTGGCTATTACCAGAGGTTTATTAAGGGATTTTCAACACTAGCATCTCCTATGACCCGGCTGCTGAGAAAGGACGTGCCCTTTGTGTGGAATGAAAAATGCGAAAAGAGTTTTCAAGAGTTGAAGCGGAGGCTAATGACAACGCCTGTGTTGAGTCTACCAGAAGCAGATAAACCTTACGCTCTATATACGGATGCTTTGAAGGAAGGCTTGGGAGCCATTCTGATGCAAGATAGGAAGGTGATCGTCTATGCTTCTCGAAAATTGAAGCCGCATGAAGTCAATTATCCCACGCATGATCTAGAGCTCGCTGCCATTGTGTTCGCATTAAAGAAATGGCGACACTATTTGTATGGGGCGGAATATAAGGTGTTCACTGATCACAAAAGCCTGAAGTACATCTTCACCCAGAAGGACTTGAATTTGAGGCAGCGAAGATGGATGGAATTTCTGGAGGAATACCGGTGTCCTATCTGTTGGGGATATGCCCTAGAGTCAATTTGTACTTATACAATTGTCATTATGTTTTATATAATAATATGAGGCTTTCCTTTCCATGAATAGTGAATTTTGTTTTGTTGGTCATCAAGTACGTGACTTGATAGTAAAACCCTACAATGAATACAATGACTATTCTAAAGCTGTCACTGATCGATTATTATTATTGGAATAATAATAAATTAAGATTAGTATGTTTGTGACTTGATGGCTATGTTTCTTGGCCATGGATATTTGTGATATCGAGTCAAGACATAAATAAATGTTAGAGAACATTGTATTGGACATGACCCATTTGTGAGAGTACTTCATGGAATATGTCATAAGTACTTTCTAGCCATAATAATATTGAAAGTCCTTCGACCTAAATTCATCATAGTTTCTTACTTGATAAATTCTATATTTTGACATTGTCTAAAGTTGTCTTTAACTAGATAATAAATTAGACTACTTGTTGGATATAAAATAAATCAAGGAGAGGAATATGATTGATTGTGAAGGAATTTGTCCCTCTCAATTATGGGAGAGATATCCATGGGCCCCTTGATAAGTTAGGTTGTTAAAAATGCATGGCCGTGCTCAAATATATCAATCTAAGATATTGATATCATTTGTTTGAGCAGTCTACTATGAAATCAAGAAATAATTGATTAAGCTTAATAAGGATGACATGCTCAGTGCCTTATGCTTAATGCTGGATATCGTGTGACAAAGGGACTAAATATAAAATTATGGTTTGGTTCAAAGAGATCACCGATCTTCATTTAACCTGGATAGTTATAATGTTTTGCTAGAAACCGCTTATAACTTGTGGGCCATTTAAATACGATTTAGGCACGCTACCGGTGTTAAATGAACCTATAGGGTCACACAATAAGCGAACTTGTTAGGTTATTTTTACGGTGACCAGGTTCGATGAATCCGGATGATATCCAGATTATAAGAATACGACTCGGTAAAATAATTAGTTAAATTACCGAGATAATGGCGAGAATCTTATCATATCGGTTTTAATTTAATTTGAATTTAAATTAGAATATGATAAGATATGATTAGGGTTGGACTCTAAGAGGTTCGAGGGTTTTTAAGAAAACCCTAGCCGTCTTTCGATAGTCCAATTTTTCCGGTTGAGAACATTCGTGCCATTCTCTACCGAGAGAAAGGAAAAAAAAACCTCTCAAACCCTAGGCGCTAGCACTCCCGGAGTATCGAGTGAGTTCGCGGTGTGTATCAGTAGAGGACGTTCGCATCTTGCGGCGTACGGTGATTGTTCGGATCGAACGTACAACAGCGCAACGAGAATCGAAGGATTTCGATTACAGCAACCAGAGGTAACTCTTAATCGTTTACATCTTCTTAATCGTTTACTTGGGTCCTCGGGAGGGATTCGTAGATGTTTTCCGCGTTTAGGAGTCCACGAATCCCAACACTATCAACTACCACCCCGAGAAAGCCAACGTCGTTGCTGATGCCCTGAGCCGGAAAGTCAGAATGGCCATGCTAAGAGTACAAGAGGTTAAAATGGTTCAGGACGTGTTGGACAGAAGAGCGAAGTGCAAGAAGAGAGGATCATTATTAGCAACCTGAAGTTGACACCAGATCTAAGGGGGGAAATTGTTGAAGCCCAGAAGAGTAATGCGGAATTTCAGCTTTTCAAGGATAAGGAGCTTAAACGGCAAGGCAGTGAATTCCGACAGGACGGAGCAGGAGCGTTGTACTTTCGGGATCGTTTGTGTGTACCCGTGGAGCACCAGTTGCGGGACAAAATTTTAGAAGAAGCGCATAAGAGCAAGTACGCCATTCATCCAGGAGAGGTCAAGATGTATCAAGATCTGAAAAAGTCTTATTGATGGCCCGGGATAAAGCAGAATGTGGTTAAGTATGTCTCAACGTGTCTAACCTGTCAGAAAGTCAAAGCGGAGCACAGAAAGGTGGCAGGATTATTACAATCGTTTCCAGTACCGGAATGGAAATGGGAAGAGGTAACCATGGACTTCGTTACCGGACTCCCTATGGCAAGAAACCAAAAAGACGCCATATGGGTAGTGGTGGATCGATTGACCAAGTCGGCGCATTTCATACCCGTGAATGTAAGGGATTCAATGGAAAAGTTGGCTCAGACCTATGTACGGGAGAAAGTCAGATTACACGGAGTACCTTCGAGTATTGTGTCCGACCGTGATCTGAGATTTACATCCCGATTTTGGGGCAAGTTTCAAGAATCGATGGATTCTAGTCTAAAGTTCAGTACGTCGGCGCATCCGCAGACCGATGGATAGTCAGAAAGGGTTATTCAGATATTGGAGGATATGCTGAGAGCCTGTGTATTGGATTTCGGGGATAAGTGGATTGAAATTGTACCGTATGCCGAGTTATCATACAATAACAGTTATCAAGCTTCGGTTGGAATGGCTCTGTATGAAGCTCTATATGGACGTAAGTGTCAAGTACCGCTATACTGGAGTTGGTCAGAGGATGGTCACATAAGCAAGTCGGGATAAGTCTATGTTCAAGAAATGTTGGACAAGGTTAAGTTAATTAGAGAAAGGTTGAGAGCAGCCTGGAGCCGACAAAGAGTTATGCAAACAATAGGCGAAGGGAGTTAGAATTTCAGGTGGGAGACAGCATGTTCCTAAAACTGACACCAAATAGGAAAATTCTGAAACATCCAAGAAGGGGAAAGCTGAATACGAGGTATCTGGGGCCGTTTCCAATTAAAGAGAGAATTGGGCCGGTAGTGTATCGATTGGATTTGCCAGATGGGTTGACAGGAATTCACGACGTATTCCATGTATCACAGTTGAAGAAATACAATGCCGAACCCGGACATGTGTTGAATGACGAGCCGTTAGTACTACAACCCGACCTAAGCTATGTGGAGAAACCCGTAAAGATATTGGACCGAAGTGTCAAGACTCTCCGGAACAAGCGATTCCGATGGTAAAAATGCAGTGGGAGCATCATGGCACGCGAGATGCCATATGGGAGACAGAAGAATGGGTAAAGCGGAAGTATCCCGATCTGAGGTAAAGGTGCGTCTGAATTTCGGGACGAAATTCTCCTAAGGAGGGGAGGATGTGACACCCCACCTAAAACTAACCCTAGAGTAAGGGGGTCGGGAATGCATATCATATTATTTTGCATGAATATATATGTTTTTGAATGATTTTATGTACTTTAGAATCGTGGATTATAGGTTTAAATGCTTAGTTATACTTATTGAGTAGGAGGGGTAAAATGGTAGTTTTGCTTGAGGTCAGAATAGGAAGATAACTTGAGGAGTAGATAAGAAAAATATGTGGTTGAGAAAATAAGAACATGAGTTGTTGTGGTTTAGTGGTTAGAGTCTTGGAATTAATCTCTAAGGTCATGAGTTCAAATCCCATCATTTAAGCTTTTACCATGATTATCTTAGTTAAGTTTGAATTTTTGTTTTCTCACATTCCATGAAAATAGGAATAATTGTCTTAAGGGAGACATGAAGAGAATGTCCTAATCTTATCCTCATGTCCTAAAAGAATTCTAGAAGAATTCTTGTCCAATTTATTACCTCTAGCTTTGTCCTAGCATTTTCATAATTCAAATGAACTAAAATCCATTAAATCTTTTTCTTTGAATTCCAAAAAAATTATGTGATAATTTCTTCCCCTTGAATTTCGAAAATCAGCTTTGGGGAAGGGAGGTTGACCGAAAATAGGAGGGGAAATAGGAAGGGTTCCAAGAGAAAATCAATCACCATGGAAGGACCTTCAAATCTATCTTCATGTTGTTCATGCTTTAGTGGTAAGAAATCTGGAAATTTTCCAGATTTGTTGCAGACCTTTTCTTCAAAAATTCAGGCCATAAACCCATTCATTTGCTGCCCAGAAAATGGTCATTTCAAGTGGCTTGGAAGCTGGAAAAATTGTGCAATTTTCGGGCTGCACAAAACAACACCAAACCAGAAAAATTTTCTGGGCAATTCGCAGCTCTTCATCAAAGAAATGAAGCTGTTTTTAGTTCATCTTCAAGCCAGAAAACTCCTCTGTATTTGTCCAGAAATGAGGCTGAAAAACCACCCTTGGAAGACCCTCAAACATCCCTGAAGAACCTCTGAAAAACCGAGCCAAGAGGGTGCGAAAATCCTGCACCAAAATTCTGCAATTTTCGGAAAGCCATGAACACTTGAGACCATAATTTTCCAGCCTTGTTCCTTCTAGCCTAAGACCGAAAATCATCTTCAATCTCTATAGAATTGAGCCTTGCTCAGCTATACACTGATCACCATTAAACCTACACTTACCTTGAAGCATAAGGACTCTATAGCTACACCACAAAACACTCCTAAGATCACTACATTCAAACTCTATTTGAACTTCAAATAATTTCAGCATTTCACTCCCATAAATCACTCTTGCATTAAGCTGAATTAACCAGAATTTCCTCTGCCCTTAAGGACTGAATTTCGGCCAGCCTTGAGCAACATTAAACCTCAGTCATTTCAGCAAGACAACCTTGCTTCAGCTGACACCATTAAAGTCCATAAACACCTCTCTTGATCAAACACCATAGCTGATCTTTTACCTTAAACATCACCACCATTTCCTCCATTAAAATTTCAAATAAAATCTGATTTCTCTCTCTCACAAAGCTGAAAACCAGAACTCTCAATCACACCCTACCATTCGGCCAGCCTTCTAGCAGAATTCGTGCAGCACTTCTTCTAATTTCTCTCCATATTCACCTAAAACACCAAGAACACCAAGAACACACACTAAACTTCTTCAAGCCTAAACCTATTCTAAACACCTCCAATCACTCTCAAATACTCCAGATCATCTCTACTTAATCCCTAGACTTCATCTCTGCCATTTATAACACGAAATCTCGCAAACAAGAATTTTCTACCGGATCAAAAATCAGTTTTTCTTGAAGACCTCAAGAACATTAACAAGGTAAAACAAGAACAACCTTCTTGTTCATCTTCTTCCGTTCAATTCTTAATACACCTGTCTAATGCTCTCTTTCTCTTTCTCTCTCTCTCTCTCTCACTCTCTTCTAACCGAAATGGTTGATCAAACCATCAACCATGGATGTTGTTTCGTTGGACCATTCAAGTCATTCCATCGCGCGTGGACCTTCTTTTATCTTCATCAAAGGACTCGACAATCAAGTATTCATTCTTAAAATTTCCCTTATTAAATTCTAAAATCATGTCTCCTAGATGATGATAGAGAAATGGAATATGATTGGGAGATTAAGTATATGCATGTGGATTAGGGGGATGAAGTTATGACATGATGATGGTTGTATTTGACTAGGATGTATGTGTTTTCCTTTCGAATCAATATATGTTCTTCATGCTTGATGAATTTAATGGATGTTGAAGCATGATTAGATATTATGACACCAAAGGTGATTAGGCTTTTATGATCTTATTTTCCATGGAAACTATAATTGATGATTAGGCTTAGTAGGATTTTTGGCCATGTGATAGTATGAGATAGTTCAAGTGTTTGTTCATGAATACATTAATTTCTTGTTTGATGATGGAGAATGGGATCATGAATCTTTTCTAGCAATAGGAAGACCATGATGTAAGATTATTTTCTTGTTAATTCTAAGTTATATTCATCAACAAATTTTATTACATGAATTAAAATTACTACTATATTTTTCTTCAAAAAATTCGAAACACTAGGGGATTTGGATTAGAATATTAAATCAAACTATTAATATTTTTATTAAACAAAAATTTAAAATAATTTATTAATAAATTTTAATTATTATTAATTATTTATTATCTCTTCGAAATTAATTAAAAATTATTATTTATTTATAATAAAGCTATTTTTAAATTACCATTTCTTAATATTAAATAAGACTTAATAATATTTAAAATTCAAACCTTGGTTTATTTATTAATAATAGCACTCAAGAATTATTATTTGAGTCTATAATTTATTAACAATTATTTTAGAACCCCTAGTTATTTCAACCTATCAAACTAGACTTATTTTATAAAATTCTTCAGCATCTAGCCTTCAAGCTTAGGACATTAAGGTCATGGTTAGACATGGTTGTCACTAGATGAGCTAAGAATCATTTATGTAAGGCAGGTATAGCTTGAATGTGACCTTATGTTTTGTGTTTACCCCAGGCAGGGGTTAGGTCAGCCTTGGAAGACTTTTGAGTAAAGCAAGCAAAGAAGCAGGTAAGCTCCTACACGGAGTTTTGTGAAGACCAAAAGTTATTGTGGCAAGCAAATGCAATGTATATGGACATTATTTGTAAAGGCAAGTAAGGACTGTTTTTCCTTTTTATTTCAGTCAAGCAAATCATTTGGAAATTGAACAAGCAGTTTTACACAAATCTAAATTTTTTCTAAAATCCAACTTGACTAGACTTTTGGAAACCCTTAATTGCTATTTCCAAATAAAGCAAAGCTTGATCAATTTTCTCCCAAGTGGAACAATCAACGTTGAGTACTCAATAAGGGTAGACCACCAGGACTAGTCTTTGAAGGATTAGGGTAAGTCTCTCAGTAGGTGGCCACCTCTGAGGGGTGAGTCCTTCCTGGATAGGACGCTAATCCAGTAGGTCATGCCAGTCCGTGCTAGCAAGTTTCAGTCATGTGGACTGTGTATTTCCAGAGTGGACAACCGGTAAGTTTGGGTGTAGAGACGGAGGAGTATCTCACCCGGTAGGCCGTACACCTACCTTTTGTCAGCATTGCATAAAGTGTGGCATTCTGACTGTTATTGGTCATGGGGCCCAACGTGTGGTAACCCATGGCTACCCATTTGAGTGGCTGTATTTATTGTGCACATATATGATTTGAAAAGTGAAACACCACTCTTTATTTTCAACACTTGTTTATTGCTTGCCAGCACTTTTCCCTATGAAACTTTTACAACTTGCATACATGAATTATTTTACCTGAAACACTTAAAGCACACACGGGCTTACTGAGATTTTTATCTCACCACCCTTTTATGCCATATTTTCAGGAAGATGCTGCTGTGGAGATCATTAGCTAGAATGTTGTCTGTGCTTGAATACTCATGCTATTTACTTTAAGTGTTGTTTGAGAGATTGTTGCAAACAATTTATTTTGGATTTGTGCCAGTATTTATCTTTTGGATTGTAATAAATTTAATTTTGAAGTCTTTTGTTTTATTTTAATTTCATGTAACCTAGTTATAAAGATTCCTTGTCCTTTGGACGGGGCGACATCCCCGGCCCTGTTGGGCCTAGGTAGTGGGGTGTTACAGTAAATAGAAGTAATATCGGAAAAATTCTTTCAGATATCCCACAAACAAACATTTGTCAGACTTACTATCAAGGTTGTCTGACTGTGGCCTTTTGACAAAGGCAGGACAACCCCATACTCGCAAGTGAGATAACTTTGGTCTCTTACCAATGAACATCTCAAATAGGGTAGTATCAACCGATTTTGTCGGAACTCTGTTTAGTATATAAATAGAAGTTTCTAGTGTATACCCCCAAAACGATTTTGGTAGGTCTGCAGAAGCCATCATGGTCTGTACCATGTCCAGAAGGGTTCGATTCCTTCTCTCAGATACACCGTTATGCTAAGATGTATGTGGTGGAGTCCATTGAGATAATATCCCATTATCTCTAAGATAACTCAAAAACTTTTGACTTAAGTATTCTCCTTCTCGATCAGATCTTAGAGTCTTCATACTTTTGCCAAGTTATTTTTCTATTTTGTTCTTGAAGTCTTTGAACCTTTCAAAGGCCTCAGACTTGTATTTCATTAAATACAAATACCTATGTCATGAGAAATAATTGATAAAGGTTACAAAATAGTTATAACCTCCTCTTACTTGTATTGACATTGGACCACATACATTAGAATGTATGAGTTCTAATAACTCCTTGGCCCGTTCTCCATTTCCTGGAAAAGGAGTTTTAGTCATTTTATCTAGTAAACAAGACTCGCATGTGCCATATGATTCATAATCAAATGGCCCTAAGTCACCAAGCTTGTGTAACTTAGAAACACGATTTTCGTTTACATGGCCCAAACGACAATGCCATAAGTAAGAGGTGTTAGAGTTATCCATTTTAGGTTTCTTATTGTTTATATTGAGAACTGGATCATCCAAGTCTAGAACATATAAACCATTAACCAAAGTTGTTGAACCATAGTGAATATCATTCAAAGAAAAAGAACAACATTTATTCTTAAATATTAAATGAAATCCACATAAGTCTAAACACGCAATTGAGATAATATTTTTCATTAAAACTAGTACATAATAATAGTTTTGTAGTTCTAGAATTAATCCCGAAGGCAGGTTCAACTTGTATGTCCCCACAGCAAGTGCAATAACATTTGCCCCATTTGTAGTACGTAGGTCCACATCGCCTTTCTCTAGCCTTCTACTGTTCTTTAGCCCCTGCAAGTTATTGCACAAATAAGATCCACATCCAGTATCTAATATCCATATCTCATTTCTAAAGGCAGTATTTATCTCAATCATAAACATACCTGGAGAAGAAGTAGAAGTGCTTGTAAGCTTCTCCTTTTGCTTCTTGTCCTTAATAGTCTCCAAGTAGGCTTTGCAGTTGCATCTCCAGTGGCCCATCTTCCCACAATGATGGCATAGGCCCTTGTTAGTTACGTCCTTCTTGTTCACACTACCTTTGGGCTTCATGGGAGCCTTCTTTTCCTTCTTTTGAACTTTCTTCTTAGAAGGGGAAGATTCTACTATTAAAACTACATTGAAATCCTTCTTCATGGATGACTCCGCAGTTTTGAGAAGATTGATCAACTCAGGAATGATGGACTCAATCTTGTTCATTTGATAGTTAATCACAAATTGTAAGAAACTATTAGGCAAAGACTGTAGAATTCAGTTAACACTTAAGTCATGATCTATTGCAAACCTGAAAGATCCAAGCTTCACTATTAAGCCCAGCATCTTCAGCCCATAAGTGGCCACAAAAGAACCTTCTGCCATTTTGCAATGAAATAGTTGCTTTGAGATCTCATATCTCTCAGTTCTGGCTTGGGCATCAAACAGCTCTCGAAGATGTAAAATGATCAATTGAGCATCCATATGCTCATGCTGTTTTTGCAACTCAGGAATCATGGATGCCAGCATAATACATGATGTTGTATCACTATCCTACGTGTGCCTACTGTGGACAACATGCTCATCAGCATGAGCATCTTGGGCTGGTGGTGGAATAGGAGCATCTAGCATGTAGAGCAAATTTTCGATTTAAGAACGATTCTCAAATTTCTATACCAGTCGAGATAGTTTGATTCGGTTAACTTGTTGGTTTCCAAGATGCTACATAAGTTTAGGTTTATTGACATGATGCAAGTAACCTAGATATAAAGATAGATAGCATTAGATACATGTATATGCACATGATATGCAAATAATTAGGACTTTAATTAAGGGCATTTTTACTCCACTATTTTACTCAAACCAATAGCCCCCACTACTGATTCGGGAAAGCCCGTTAGAACCTTTTCTAGTGGACTGATATCCAAATTCCTTAAGAATAACCTTAGGTTTGCCCAACAAGCCACCCTTGAGTTCATTGGTAGGTATACAATACCAATTACATCATATATAACGGATCATTGGGTGATTAACAGCTTTTAATCTTAAAGCCTTTTGGGCTATCCCAACTTTTCTTCTAAATTTCTTTATGCTTAAGTTTGCCCAACCAGGATAAAGAATTTAGTTAAACTCGACCCATTAATTAGTAATTTAATTCTAAAGAAATTTAAATCCATAGCGTGAACATGCCCAATGTCAATTAGGCTTGGGTTTGGCCAACAACCTGGTCTCGAAAAAGGACTCTCATTCTTACTATATTAACAAAAGGAATTATGTTTAATATTAATTGAGGGATTTATTCCTTTTAGTGATTTTATTGAATGACATGTATAAAAATTAATAAATCACATAATTGATAATCATGGTAATAAAGCGATTACGTGGTATGGTTATGGACTTTTCCTAAATTACGAGCCATAAAAGAAATTAATATAGTTAACCCTATGTGTTCATGCATGATTTAAGTAGAAGGTCTTACCTTCTCACCTTGTTTTGGTTGCCATCTCCAAAATAGAATAATTCTACTCCTATCTAACATATGTAACTAATTACATAATTTCCTAAAGAGAGAAAACCTCGAGTTACATTTGAGGGGAGTTAGATGTGAAGAGAATTACACAAGAATTCTAGAGAAGGCAGGACACGCAGGCTCTATTTCATAAAAATCAAAACTGTAAAATGCATGAACAGATATAATTAGTTTTAGTCCATAACCATCCATCATGCCATTGACTATACTTAAACAAAATAAAATATACTTTTATCATTCCAAAATCACTATTTTGGAAAGATAAAACAAATTCTAAAATAACTATTTTAGAAAGATACACTAATTTTAGATTTTCAAAATCATTATTTTGAAAAACAAAATTGTTTGTCTCAAAACTAATTTTGAGAAAATGCTTTTGGGTTCCGTTTCTCATCAAATGAGATTTTTCCCTTTCAAAATTCTGTTCCAGAATTTTTTTTTTTAAAATACCTGGAAGTCGCAAATAGAGCAGAACCGCGCCGGTTTAGAAGTCGGAGCCGACGCCGAGTCTGTTCCAATTTTTTTTTTAAAAAAAAAAACTCCTTTCTAAAACCAATTTTTGGACATCGCGAATAGAATGGAACCGGCACTGACTTGGAGGCTAGAGCCAGCACCGCCTATGTTCTAAAACAATGGCGGCAATTTTTCAAAAAATTTCAGAAATAATTTCTGGTGCTTTCTTCTTCTGCAAATTTTCAGTGAGAACAATTCTTAGCAATATTTTCTGTTTTGAAGCTCTAAACAACAACAATTTGTTAGTTTAAACAAAATCAAAATGGAAAATTAAGATGAAACGGAGGGCAACATCCATGTTGCAAGAAAACGTTTTTCCTGCAGAAATTTTCAGCACCAAAGAAAGTATCTTTTCGAAATATGTTGTGACTTTTACACAATCATATTGTGCAATGGACCCAATCCATAATGATCGAAACGATTTCAACTCGAGTGAAAACGATTTTCACAGTAAACAAAGACAAATACAAAAATAGTTTTTTATACCAAAACAATGTCCATAGACCACACATAGCATAGCTATGATACAATTATTGGGTATCTCAGACTTGTATCGTATACGACGCAATGAAAAATAAAACGAGATACCTTCCCAAGACCCATCTATGTATGGAAAACAAGACATAAAGAGAGTAAAGGTAAAAGCTTTTTACCTTTGGGTGATCGTCCGAAGAACAAAAAATTTCTTGTTCAAGTTGAGGCGCGATCCAACAATCCTCATGATCAACCTCCTCGTAAGTTAAACGTCTAACCACTATAATCACAATGTGTGATTATCTCTAATAGTAATCCACATAGAGGAATATTCAAGAACTAAATTTTCCTGTGCTAGCAGAAACAATATGGTGGCTAGGGTTCTTTGATCAAGATCAATGAAATAGTGAAAGAGAAAAGTCGTTTGTGGCTATTGTTTTTTATGTGTTTATTGATCCAAACCTCAGCTAGGGTTTCGATTATATCATATATATAACTGAAATATCCTACTAAAACTGAGAATTCTAATCCTATTAGAATTCCCTAATTATAATTGGAAACATCAAATTCTCACAATTACAACTTGGACCACAAATTATAACTAATTATAATTTGTCCACAACAACTTCTCTTTCTCTCAATTAACCCCACTATGTTATCAAATAATATCTTGAGCATATAATGCTCTATTGTGTGTGACCTATTAGGTTTCCCAATCAATTGGTAGCGAACATGAATTAATCCAAACGTCTTTGACATTAATAATCCATAATTAATTAGAATTACTCCTATTAATTCTAATCACGATTGGTTTATTAATTCATCAATTAATAAACCCACATTCCCAGATTATGAGCGGTATCTAACAACACATCATGACCACCCAAGAGTCTAAGAAGTTAAGTGGCTTGACATGAACCCTTCAATAATAAACTTCAGTGCAATTAACTCCTTTCACCATACAATATCTCATTCGGTTTGGAGTACGGAATTAGTGCCAACTCCTTCCAGAAATAATTCTGGCTTGAATACAATAGTACTTGTACCAGGAATCTACTACTCTAGATGTGTATCAGTTGGAACTATTTTCAATACACAATTGCCTTGGCCAAGGACTTCTCGAGTAGTAATTCCTACAAGTGGCAGTGAGATATTCGCCCCTACTATTAGGAGTGGTGAATCTTTTATTGACTCTTTCAACTACTTTCGTTTGCCTCATAATGTACCCAATATCCATCCCATAGGTGGCCCTTGAACGAGCTCTGGAGATTGGAATCAAAGTACAAAGCTAAGCAAACAAAGTACCTTGGAAATCTCAAGTCTAAAGATACTTGCACGTTTGCTATATTGAGATTATATCACTGGCACTAAATAGTTATCCATGTGATTATCTCAAAGCTAGGTCATCCAATAAACTTGTTCCATTAACAAGCATCCATCTGTTATCTTTGAGTATCTCAATACTCACATTTATGAGAACCACCGCCTGATCAAATCAAGTAGTCTAACACATGCTAGTCTTAACGCATTAATAATGTCCTGTCTCATTAATACTATGACTAGGGACTATTTAAGTACTAACACCATCCAGTGTAGTAGGAATCTCATATCATGATCTCTATCATGATTTCCTTAACAAAGTGTTGTACTAGGGACTTTATCGAATAGTTATATTACTTAAAGTAAACAAAAGAAACTGTAAGATAAATAATGCCTTTTATTAAAATAAAATGTGTCATATACAATGTACAAATGATTGCCTCTAGGGCACAACACTAACAGCTAGATATCGCCCTTGATATGCTAAATATGAATTTATTAATTAGAGAATTAATAAATTAATCTTATATTTTATTTAGGATTATTAATTCTAAAACTTTTAGAATTAATTCATATTATGTTACCAATAAGACCAAGAAACCTAATGGGTCATACACAATAAAAGTTTGAATGCTCAATAAATATTATTTGATAATATTGTAGGGTTAATTAAGAGAATAAAATATATTTATAGGTGAATTATAAGCTTGTTATAATTCATGGGATTTAGTTGCAATTATATAAACTTTAAGTGCTCAATTATAGACATTAGATTTTGGAGGGCTTAATTGCAATTAACACAAATTCTAAAATCCATAAATATGGGAATCATTCCCTTATGTATAAGGCGGTTGGACGATCAAAAATAGAGGAACTTCAAACATCCCTATTCTTCCCTATTCTTCTCCAATTAAACCTAGCCTCTCCTCTTCTACTAACATAGTTTTGAATGGGCTTTGTAAGCAATTCAACCTTATGTGGATTACTGCTATAGACAATCCTACTCTTGCATTGTAGTGGGGCAATTAGACGATAAAAATAAGGGGATTGGTTCCTGGTTTGGCGCAAGAAAGTTTTTATTTTATACTATAAAAGGTAATCTCCGTTTCCTTCCTCTATTCTCATTTTAATTGCAAACACATAATCCTTAGGCATGGATTTCATAGTTATTTCTGTAGCATTGTTATTTGATAAGCATGATTGAATCCCAACACATACATCAGAAGGTATGAATTCTAATAACTCACTGGCTCTTTCTTCTTTTCCAGAAAAAGGAGTTTTAGCCATTTTATCTAGTAAATAAGACTCATAAGTGTCATATGATTCATAATCAAATAACCCTATGTCACCAAGCCTGTGTAACTTAGAAACACGATTCTCATTTACATGGCCTAAGCGGTAATGACATAAGTAGGAGGTGTTTGGGTTATCAATCTTTAGTTTCTTATTTTTTTATATTGAGAATTAGATTATTTATGTCTAGAACATATAAACCATTAAATAAGTTGTAGAACCATAGTGGATATCATTTAATGAAAAAGAACAACATTTATTCTTAAAAATTAAATGAAATCCATATAAATCTTAACATGCACTGAGATAATATTTTTAAATAAAAGTGATACATAATAACAGTTTTGAAGTTCTAAAACTAATCCAGAAAACAAGCGTAACTCCTAAATTCCCACAGCAAATATAGCAACCTTTGCTCCATTTGTAGTACGTAGGTCCATGTTGCCTTTCTCTAGCCTTCTGTTGCCCTTTCGTCCCTGCAGGTTATTGCACAAATGAGATCCACATTTGATATCAAATACCCATATCTCATTTGTAAAGGTAGTATTTATATCTCAATCATAAACATACCAAAAGTAGAAGTAAAAGTGCCCGCAAACTTCTCCTTCTGCTTCTTTTCCTTCACTGTCTCCAAGTAGGCCTTGTAGTTGCATCTCCAATGGCCCATTTTGCCACAGTGATGACATGGGCCCTTGGTGGATGCGTCTTTCTTCTTCACACTGCCTTTGTGCTTAATGGGAGCCTTTTTCTTCTTCTTAGGAAATTTCTTCTTAGAAGAAAATGATTCTACCATCAAATTGCATTAGATTTATTCTCCATGAAGGACTCCGTAGTTTTGAAAAGATTTATCAACTCAGGAATAGTAGACTCAATCTTGTTCATCTGATAGTTGATCACAAATTGTGAAAAACTTTTGGGCAAAGATTGCAGAATTAAGTCAATACTTAATTTATTGTTCATTACAAACCCAATAGATACAAGCTTCTCAATCAAGCCCAACATCTTCAGCCCATGACTGCCCACAAAAGCACCTCCAGCCATCTTAGACAGGAACAACTCTTCAAAGATCTCATATCTCTCTGTTCTTGCTTGTTGATCAAATAGCTCTCTAAGATGGAGAATAATCATTTGAGATCCATATGCTCATGTTGTTTTTGTAGCTTAGGAGACATCGACGCCATCATAATATAGGTTGTTGTGTCACTATCTTCTTGGTGCTTTTTGTGAATAGCATGCTTATCAGCATGAGCATCTTAGGCTGGACATGGTGGAATAGGAGCATCTAGCATGTAGAGCAACTTCTTCGATTTGAGAACAATTCTTAAATTTTGATACCAGTCAAGATAGTTTGATTCAGTTAATTTGTTGGTCTCCAAGATGCTACGCGAGTTTAGATTGGTTGACATGATGCACGTGACGTAGATGTAAAGATAGAGAACATTAGCTAGTTGTATATGCACATGTAATGCAAATAATTAGGTTTTTAATTAAGCGCACTATTATTCTACTATTTTATCCAAACCAATAGCCCTCACAATTAATTTGGAAAATCCCGTTGGAAGCTTTTTTAGTGGATCGGTATCCAAATTCCTCAAGAATAACCTTGGATTTGCCGAACAAGCCACCATTAAATTCAATGGTAGGTATCCAATACCAATTACATCGTATGTAATTACCAGATCATTGAGTGATTAACATCTTTTAATCTTAAAGCCTTTTGGGCTACCTCAATATTTCCTCTAAATTTCATTATGCTTGAGTTCCAATGGGGATAAAGAATTTAGTTAAACCGGACCCATTAATCGGGAATTTAATTTCATAGCTTGAACATGTCCGATGTCGAGTAGGCTTGGGTTAGCCCAACAATCTGGTCTTGAAAAAGGACTCTCGTTCTTGCTATATTAACGGAAGAAATTAGGTTTAATATTAATTGAGGGATTTATTCCTTTTAGTGATTTCATCAAATGACATACATAAATATATCAGTAAATCACATAAATTGATAATCATAGTAATAAAGCGATTACGTGGTATGATTATAGACTCTTCCTAAATTAATTTCCTTGAGCTAAAAAGGAAGTTAACATGGTTAACCCTATGTGTTCATGCATGTTTTAAGTAAAAGGTCTTACTCTCTCGCCTTGTTTTGATTGCCATCTCCAAAATTAAAATAATTCTATTCCTATCTAACATATATAATCTAATTACATAAATTTCCTAAATAAAGAAACCTCAAGTTACATTCGAGGGGAGTTAGATGAGAAGAAAACTACACAAGAATTTTAGAGAATGCAGGACTCGCAAGTCCTATTTAATAAAAATCAAAATTGTAAAAATGCATGAACAAATATAATTCGGTTTTAGTCCATAACCATCTACCATGTCATTAATTATGCTTAAACAAAAATTAAACATATTATTTTAATATTCCAAAATCTCTATTTTGGAAATAAAACAAATTTAGATTTAATTTCTAAAATCAAATTGTAGAAATTAAATTAAGATAAAATCTAAAATCAATATTTTAGATTTAGTTTCTAAAATTGAATTCTAGATATTTAATTAGGATAAAATCTAAAATCAATATTTTAGAAATTTATTAATTTCTAAAATCAATATTTTAGAAATTTATTAATTTCTAAAATCATATTTTAGGAATTAAATAATAATATATAATCTAAAATCAATATTTTAGAAAATATATTAATTTCTAAAATATAATTTTATCCCAAATCATGGGTCTCAATTAAAAACAATCATAATTAGATTTAATTCTCAAAACGAGAATTAATAATAAAAAACACTTATTTTTTTTCTCTTCTTTTATTCATCATCTTCTAGAAATGAATTCTGGCCAAAAAAATTTCAAGTCTCTGAAAACATTTTCTCCGTGAACTCCAATGTTGTTTCCAGTTTGATTTAATTCTTTGTTAATCCATATTAACAACAATCTGTGGTCAGCATCACCATTAAATCAACATTACAACTAGTTAAGAGAAAAATTTTAATTTCTTGCAAACAGAAACCATTCACAGAACTTTCACGACTCACAGAAACAATTTCTATAAGCATTGTGAAAACGTTTTTCACAGACCAAGAAGCACGATTGAAACAATTTCATTGCAAAATCAACAGAAAATAATTTTTTCAGAAACATGATTGTAGCATGAAATAGAAAATAGAGACAAACATGAAACAACTTTCATGGTGAACAAACGTCCATAAAACACAGATAAGTGTCTCTGATAGCATTGCTAGAATCCATACATGCATCATATATGCATTACGCAGTTCTAGACAAGAGGACCGCATATATGTGTTAATACAAATAAAAAACCAACAAAGAAATACCTTTTAGTGATGTCCCTGCAAATCAAAATTTCTTTCTTCTGTCCGTGGCGCGATCCAGCACAAAACCAGAGCTCCTCGTCGTCACCATTAGAGTCTAAGTGTAAGACTCCCTCTAACAATATCCACATAGAGGATACACAAGAAACTCGATCACAATCTCTATGCTAGCAGAGAAGAACGGTGGCTAGGGTAAATTCAGTGAGAAAAAGAAAGAGAGAGTCGTGAGGTTTTTCCTTTTTCAAAGAGAACAACTTTTCTCTATCTCTCAAAGATAAAACAACCTCTGGCCTCTTTTTAAGGAAAAATCCCAGAAAATCATGTCGATACAACCTCTGTGAATTCTAATCAAATTAGAATTCATTAAATTGTAATTGGAACCTTCAAGTTCTCATAATTATAATTTGGCCCAAAATTATAACTAATTATAATTTGACCCAAATAATATCTACTTCTCACAATTAACCCCACAATGTTATCATATAATATCTCGAGTATTTAATCCTCAATTGTGTGTAACCTATTAGGTTTACCAGTTTATTAGAAGCGAATATGAATTAATCCAAACGTTTTTAGATTAATAATCTGTAATAATTTAGAATTAACCTATTAATTCTAAACATGATTGGTTTATTAATTCATCAATTAATAAACCCATATTAAGCAGATCATGAGCGGTATCAGGCAACACATCATGACCACCCAAGAATCTAGGAAGTCAAGTGGCTTGACATGAATCCTTCAATAACAAACTATAGTGCAATGAACTTCTTTCACCGTATAATATCTCATTCAGTTTGGAATATGGAATTAGTGTCAACTCCCTCCAGAATATATCATAATTCTAGACCAAATATATTAGTACTTTACCAGGAATCCACTACTCTACATGTGTATCAATTAGAACTATTTTCAATACATAATAACCTTGGCCAAGGATTTCATGAGTAGTAATTCCAACAAGTAGCCGTGAGATATTCGCCCCTACTATTAGGAGTGATAACTCCTTTATTAACCCTCTCAACTACTTTCGTTTACCTCACATTGTATCCAATATTCATCCCATAGGCAGCCCTCAATCTAGCTCTACAGATTGGAATCAAAATATAATGCTCAGCAAAAAAAGTATCTTGGAGATCTCAAGTCTAAGGATACTTGTACGTTTGCTATAACGAGATTCTATAACTGACACTACATAATTATCCATGTGATTATCTCATAGTCAGGTCATCCAATGTACTTATTCTATTAACAAGTATCCACGTGTTAACTTTGAGTATCTCAATACTTACGAATAAGAGAACCACCGTCTGATCAGATCAAGAAGTCTAACACGTGTTAGTCTTAATGCATTAATGATGTCTTATCTCATTAATATTACGACTAGGGATTATTTACGTACTAACACTATACAGTGTAGTAGGAATCTCACATCATGATCTCTATCATAATTTTCTTAACATAGTGTTGTACTAGGGACTTTATCTAATAGTTATTTTACATGAAACTAAAGAAGACACACTGAAAGATAAATAATGCCTTGTATTATAAAACAAATGTGACATACACAATGTACAAGTGATTGCCTCTAAAGCACAACACTAACAGTAGATAGCTCAAAGAAAAATAGTGTTGAACATCATGACGTTCCATCATTTGACAACCATGCCAAAGAAGAAGAACAAGAGAAACAATAAGCTGAAGATAGTGAGCAAAGAAATCTCGATCATACTGATTAGAATCTGCCAAGAGTTTGGAAGTACAAAACTGTCCATCTAAAAGAACATATCATTGGTGATCCTAGCTGCAAATTTAAAATTAGACGGTATTCTGCTGATAATTTTTCTTTATTTTCTATCGCTAAACCTAATTGAATTGATACTATCGTACATGATGAATTTTTTTATTATGGCCTTGCAAGAAAAGCTAAAGCAATTTTAAAAGAATCAAGTTTGGAAGCTTGCCCCTAGACTACTTGACCATCCCGTAATTGATACCAAATGGGTTTTCAAAAACAAACTTAATGAGCATGTGATTGTTATTAGAAGTAAGGCCAGATTAGTTGCCCAACGATTCAATCAAGAAGAGGGCATTGATTATAATGAACCTATTACTCCCATTACTCGATTAGAATCCATTAGAATGTTACTTGCGTTTGCATTATTCAAAGGTTTTATACTTTACCAAATGGATGTCAAAAGTGCCTTTTTAAATGGTTTTATTGAAGAAGAAGTTTATGTTGAGCAACCTCTTGGTTTCATTCATGAACATTTTCCAAGCCATGTATTTAAATTCCCCAAAGCCCTTTACGGTTTAAAGTAAGCTCCAAGAGCATGGTATGAAAGGCTTAGTGTTTTTCTTCTTTCAAAATGTTTTTCAAGAGATATCACATTATTTATAAAATTTGAAAAATTCTAATGATATCCTAATTGTGCAAATATATGTTGATGATTTTTTTTTTTTTTGAGCTACTAATTATTCCCTATGCAAGGAACTTGCCAAGACAATACAGTAAGAATTTGAGATAAGCATGATGAGAAAACTTAATGTTTTCAATCTACAAATCAAGCAAACCATAGATGATATCTTTATAAATTAAGCTAAGTATGCCAAGGATCTGCTCAAAAGGTTTGGAATGAACGAAGCAAAAGAAATTGATATATTCACAAACCATTGGCTGAAGAACGATTCGATCATCTGTGGAGAGGTTTGGAAATTACCATATTATGTAACTAACAATTTTGCCAGAAATTGGTTGTTTATTCTTGCAGAATTCCTAAAGATCTTTGGATTTTGGATGGAGATATTAGATGTAGTACTTGAACTATATTTTGGATAGAAAAATCTGTAACACCCCACTACCTAGGCCCGCTAGGGCCGGGGATGTCGCCCCGTCCAAATGATAAGGGGTCTTTATAATTAGGTCACACAAATACAATAGCGGAATAAAAATGATATTTGAACTTAAAATTTATTACATCCCAAAAAATAAATCCAAGAATAGCAACAGCAAATCCATAATAAAATTTATCCACTCTCATCTCCCAAAAACATTACACAAAATAAATTATCAGAAAATCTTCCAAAGCAGGAAATATCTAGCTACTCATCCCCACAGCAGGATCGACCTGAAATCATAGTAAAAATGGTGGTGAGACAGAAATCTCAGTAAGTCCGTGTGTGCTTAAGTGTCGGGAGAAAACAGTTCGTGAATGCAAAGTATAAAATTCTTTATAAGAGATCACTGGCAAGCAATAAACATTAGTCAAAAGCAAGAGTGGTGTTTTGGCTTTTCCAACCATAAATAATCAATAAAATCAACCACTCAAAAGAAATGATCATGGGTTACCACACGTTGGGCCACATAACTGCATGGTCAGCATGCCACACTTTATGCATATCGCCGGTCAGAATGCCACACTTTGTGCAGACTGACAAAAGTAGGTGATCGGCCTATTGGGCAAGATACTCCTCCTTCTTTATACCCAAACAACAACCGGGTGTCCATTCAGGCAACACACAGTCACTTGACTGAAAGAGAACACTGCTAGCTCAGACCGACACGACCTACTGGACTGACGTCCTATTCGGGAAGGACTCACCCCTCAAAGGTGGCCACCTACTGAGAGACTTACCCTAACCCCTCAAAGACTAGCCCTAGTAGTCCACCCTTATTGAGTACTCAATGACATTTCCCACTTAGGATAAAATGAAAAAAACAATGTTCCACATGAAAATGGCAATTAAGGATTTCCAAAGTCTTTGTCAAAATCAGTTTTGGAAAGAGTTTTGAGATTAAGTAAATCTACTTATTAATTTTCAAATAAATTATTTGTCTGAAATAGGAAAGAAGTTAATCTTCAATTGCCCTTACAAAACTGAGTGTCCATGCACTTTACATTTAGCTTGCCATAATAAACACGTTTCATCAATCAAGTTTTATGCATGAGCTAACCTGATTCTTGCTCACAATATAAGGTCTCCAACAGCTGACCTAACCCTGCATGGGCAAATACAAACCACAATCAAATTCAAGCCAAAATCCACTTTCTCAATTTAAAACAACTCAACTTATTACCACCATGATCCTAGTGTCCTAAGCTTTAAGGCCAAACTATAAATAAATAGGTTTATAAGCTAAGCCTAATTTGATATTTAAAATAATTAATGTTTTGAGAAACAAGTACTAATAAGTTGATGGTTTAATCTTACTAAGAAAAATTTAGAGTTTACTTGATAAAGAGTCCTATGTGGTATTAAGTAAAATAATGATTTATTAATAATTTAGTTGTTAGAAAATAATTGATAACTAAAATTAGTTGAAAATAAATTTAATGAGTCTTGCTTGAAAAATAATAAATAAATTTTTATTGGGTTTTGATTAAAGATGATAATTAAATTTTTTTAGTAATAAAATACTAATTATGATTATTTTCATAAAAGGTTTTAGTTGATTTCAGTATTTTATATAATATATATATATATATATATATTATTTTTCTAGCAAAAGCTATTATTTATTTGACTAAAATAACCTTATTATATATAATAATCCAAATCTACCCCTCCTAGGGTTTTTTTTTTCCCGAATTTACTAGAAAAATCATATTATGAAATATTTTATTCATGAAATAAAAATTAGCTTAGGGACAACTAGATCATGATCATACTTCTATGGCTAACCACAATCATGAATATATACAATCCTTCAATTCATCAAATCATCCAAATCATGCATATAAGCATAAATCTAAATTTACCAAGACATGATCTAACCCCTACTAGCATAAATATGATCATGGCTTCAACAATCCAACATGAATATAAATCATATTTACCAAAGGTGACATAATCTCTAGCATACTTCATCACAAATACTACCTATGACATGGAGACATAAATTAAACCTCAAATAATCATACAATCAACCAAGATAATCCATCCATGCATAAATGCCATCTCTTTCATATTCATACATACATTCATGCTTCAACCTCAACAATATATACTCAAACCCTATCCACAATCCAGATTTTATCAACATCATCCTAGAGACATGAATCTAGACTTTAAAAGAAGGGTTAAAAAAGCTTACTTGTTTGCTGAATATTTTGAAGGAGTTTCGAATGGTTGTCAACCCCTAGATGCCTAAATCCGTCCAAGGAATGTGGAGAAAGCATGGCCATTGGTGAAGAAGCCATCCGGCCAAGATGAGAGAGATTCGGCCATGAGAGAGAGAGAGAGATGGAGAGAGAAAGAGACCATTAGCATGTTTATTCGCATATATATTCATTAGAGATCAAGATTGGAGAAGATGAAGTTGTTAGAACAAACCTACCTTGAAGGTGTTCTTAAGTCTTCACAAAATTTCTGGTTTTTTTTATCTAAAATAGCAAGTTGGATTTTGGAGTTTGATGTTAAGAATGGTATTGATGGACTCACGGTAGTGAGTAGGTTCAATCTAGAAATTTTAGAAGAAGTTTGAAGTGATTTGGGAGAGTATTGGGTGAAAGGAAGGAGTAGGTGTTCTTGGTGTGTTGTGTGTTCTTGATGTCAAAGAGAGTAGAGAGCTTTTGGGATTGGAGCTGCCGAAATTTTGTAAAGAGTAGGGTTGGCCGACTGCTTGAAGGGTTTTGGTAGCTAATTTTCTGGTTTGGAAGGGAAAAGGAAAGGCTAGTTGTTGAAATCCTTAAAGAATATTTTTGGGAAGCAAATTTGGAAACTAAATATTCAGGAATATCTTTGATCATGGGAGAGCTTTTGGAAGTCTACCATGGCCGAATTGCTGGCAGTGTTTCAGCTAGATGAATGCTGGTTGAGGGAGGCTAAAGGTGACCGAAAATAGTGTAATGGTGAAGGGAAGGTCTGGTTGTTTGAGGTATATTTTATGGAAAGTTGTTAAATCATGGTGGCTGAAATTTTGGTATCCAAATCATATCATGTTTGCAGAATTTTTTTGGAAATCTTTTAGGCAGCCATGACTGGATTTTCGCGCAGAAGCTTGAGGAGGATAATGGAGTTTAGTTACTGAAGGTTTAAGGGTGATTTGTGCAGAAGAAGGATGGAGTTTCGGTTAGGGATGAATTAGGAACCAAGGCTAAAAAATTTCTGCACAGGTTTTCGCTACTTGTTGGAATTTCCTGGGCAGTTTTTTAGCTGCCCTTTTCCAGTCGGTTTGTAGGGAGTTTGAAGGGGAATTTTAGGGCTTTTCAAGGCTGATTTCCAGCCTTCTTCATGGAGAAAAAATGTGGCTAAGATGCTGAACAAAAACTGGAAGAAAACAGCTTGGTTTCGGACCTCCTAAGCTGTGAATTTGCCCGGGAATTTTCTTAGTTTTACACAGCTTTTGTACAGTCCGAAAATGGCCAGAAAAATCCAGGTTCTAAGCTGATCAAAAGGGCCATTTTTTGGCAGCATTTGGGAGGGAATAATGGCTAAGAATATCGATACCTTGAAGGCACACAAAGCTGGGAAAAATTTCAGTTCCAGGCAAGAAGGAAAATGAACTTAGCTAGAGTAAAGTTTTTAGAAAGCTCACTAAGGAATTTAATTCACTTGAAATCATTTCCCCCTCTTCCATGGTTTCAGTCCATAAGATGTCTCTTACTAAGACATTTTGAACCTACAAAGCCACAACACATTGCTGGATTTTTTCTAGAATAAAATTGGCTTGAACAATTTGAACAAACTAATGAATTGAGAAATAGGAAAAATTTAGGATCAAGAGGAAATGGATTCCCCTTAGGAATTTTGTGTAGGCAAAAGAGTAGGATGAGGATACTCCTATCATGTCTCTCTTAGGATAACATTTCTACCCTACTCCAAGCTCATAAGGCTGAAAATATTACTTCCAAAGCAAAAATAAAATTTAACCAAGCTAAAACTCCTATGATGGAATTTGAACCCAAGACCTCAAGAATTAATTCTAAAGCTCTAACCACTAAACTACAACAACTCTTGTTCTTATTTTCCCTCTAAAAATATTTTCCTATTCAATCCTCAAGCTATCTCCCTTTTTCCACCTCAAGCAAAATTACCATTTTACCCTTCTCACTCAATAGTCATAATCAAGCCCTCTAGACTATAAAATACAAATTCAATGCACATAAAATCATATAAAAATACATTTAAACATGCAATGAAATATGATATGCACCCCAACCCTCTTACTCTAAGTTTGGTTTTGACTGAGGTTTCACATCCTCCCCTCCTTAGGAGAATTTTGTCCCGAAATTCAAGCATACCTCTATTTCAAATCAGGGTACTTCCGCTTAACCCATTCTTTCGACTCCCATGTGGCATCCTGCGTGCCATGGTGCTCCCACTGAATCTTAACCATCGGTATCTATTTGTTTCGGAGAGTCTTGACACTGCGGTCCAATATCCACACAGGCTTCTCCACATAGCTCAGGTCTGGCTGCAATACTAACGGCTCATCATTCAATACATAACCGGGATCCGCATTATACTTCTTCAATTGTGACACATAAAACACATCATGGATTCCCGTCAACCCTTATGGCAGATCCAGTCGGTAAGCTACTGGTTCGATCCTTTCCTTAATCGGAAACGGCCCCAAATATCTCGGATTCAACTTTTGGCCCTTCGGATGCTTCAAAATTCCCCTATTCGGCGTCAATTTCAAAAATACGTTGTCCCCGACTTGGAATTCAATTCTCTCTGCCGGTTGTCTGCATAGCTCTTCTACCGACTCTGTGCCGCCTTTAACCTTTCCTTGATCAATTTCACTTTATCCAGCATTTCTTGGACACATACTTCTCCGGTTTTGCTCACATGACCGTCTTCGCACCAACTCCAATACAATGGTACCTGACACTTGCGCCTATACAAAGCCTCATACGGTGCCATCCCAATTGAGGCTTGGTAGCTATTATTATATGACAGCTCGACATACGGTACATACTCTCTCTACTTGTCGCTGAAGTCTGGGACACAGGCTCTCAGCATATCCTCCAATATTTGTATCACCCTTTCTGACTGCCCATCAGTCTGTGGATGTGCCGTCGTACTAAATTTTAGACTCGACCCCATTGCTTTCTAAAACTTTCTCTATAATCGAGATGTAAACCTCGGGTCTCGATCTAACACTATGCTTGAAGGCACACCATGCAGTCGGATGATTTCTCGAACATAAGTCTGAGCCAGCTTCTCCATCGAGTCTCTCACATTCACTGGTATGAAATGGGCCGACTTGGTCAGTCGATCCACCACCACCCATATGCCGTCCTTTTGAGTCCTTGACATGGGAAGCCCAGTGACAAAATCCATAGTCACCTCCTCCCATTTCCATTCTGGTACTGGTAATGGCTGCAATAGTCCCGCTGACTTCTTGTGTTCCGCTTTGACATTTTGGCAGGTAAGACAGGTCGAGACATACTTGACCACATCTCGCTTTAGTCCGAGCCACTAATAAGCTCTCTTCAAATCCTGATACACCTTGACTTCCCCCGGATGAATGGCGTACTTGCTCTTGTGCGCCTTCTCCAAAATTCTGTCCTTTAACTGCTGCTCCTCGGGTACACACAGCCGATCTCTGAAAAGGAGAACTCTCGCTTCGTCTAGAAGGAATTCACTGCCCGACCGCCTAAGCTCCTTGTCCTTGAAAAGTTGAAACTCAGCGTTGCTTTGCTGAGCTCCCATGATTTCCTTCTTCAGATCCGGCACTAACTTCAAATTGCTAATGAAAATTCCTCTGCCTTGCACTTCCACCTTTCTGTCCAACACATCCTAAACTGCTTGCATTTCCTGCACCCTTAATCTGGCCATCCCAACCTTTCTGCTTAGGGTATCCGCCACAATGTTGGCCTTCCCGGGATGGTAGTTGATCGGACAATGGTATTCCTCCAGGAATTCCATCCATCTTCGCTGCCTTAAATTCAGATCCTTTTGAGTGAAGATAGACTTCAGACTTATGGTCGGTGAACACCTCATATTCGGCTTTATACAGGTAGTGTCGCCATTTCTTTAGGGCGAACACTATAGCTGCCAGCTCCAGATCATAAGTGGGATAGTTGACTTCATGAGGTCTTAGCTTCCGTGAAGCGTAAGCAATCACCTTCCGATCTTGCATCAACACTGCTCCTAATCTTTCTTTCGAAGCATCGGTATATAGCGCGTAGAGTTTCCCTTTCTCCGGTAAACTCAATACCGGTGTTGTCATCAGTCTGCGCTTCAGTTCTTGAAAACTTTTCTCGCACTTCTCGTTCCACACAAATGGAACATCCTTTTGCAATAATCGGGTTATTGGCGATGCAAGTGTCGAAAATCCCTTGATAAACCTTCGGTAGTAACCAGCCAACCCCAAGAAACTCTGGATCTCGGTGATACTCTCTAGCTGCTTCCAGTCGAATAGCGCTTCAACCTTTGTCGGGTCCACCTTAATTCCCTCCTTGGTCACCACATGGCCAAGGAACGCCCCACTGTCTAAACCAGAATTCGCACTTGCTGAACTTAGTGTACAGCTTGTGCTCCCGAAGCTTCTCCAGTACGAGCTTCAAATGCTCCGCATGCTCCTCCGGACTCTTGGAGTAGATCAAAATGTCGTCGATGAAGACCACCACAAACTTATCCAGATAGGGTCGAAACACTCGGTGCATCAGGTCCATGAATACTGCTGGGGCGTTAGTCACCCTGAGCGGCATTACCACGAACTCGTAATGTCCATATTTGGTGTTGAAGACCGTCTTGGGGATATCTTCCTCTCTTATCTGCACTTGGTAGTATCCTTGCCTCAGATCCAACTTGGAGTAGCAACTGGATCCTTGCAACTGGTCGAATAGCTCGTCAATCAATGGTAGGGGATTCTTGTTCTTGACCGTCAAATTGTTCAATCCTCGATAGTCAATACATAGCCTCAGAGTGCCGTCCTTTTTCTTCACAAATAGCACAGGCGCTCCCCAGGGCGACGTGCTACGTCTAATGTAACCTTGACTCACTAACTCCTCCAACTGCTTTTCAACTCTTTCAACTCTGTCGGTGCCATCCGGTACGGGGTTCGTGATACTAGTTCCGCTCCCGGAACTAAGTCGATGGTGAATTCCACTTCTCGGCTGGGAGGTAGAGAATCAAGCTCCACCGGAAATACATCGAGAAATTCCTTCACTACTTCAGTGTCCTCCAAAGTGCACTGGTCATTCGGCTTGTTTATCACGTAAGCCAGGTATCCTTGACACCCTTACTTCAACAATTTTCGAGCCTTAGCCCCTGTAATCAAATACTTGAGTTCTTTCACCCTTTTGCCATTAAATTCCAATACATCACAACCCGGTCTGACGAACTGGACTGTCTTATTTTTACAATCTACCCTAGCCCTATGCTTGGCTCACCAGTCCATCCCAAAAATTAAGTCATAATCCTCAATGTCTAGCACTATCAAATCTCCCTGCAGACTTTCTCTCCCCACATTAACTTTACACTCTTTTACATACCGATCCGCTTACACCATTTTCCCCAGAGGTGTGCTCACCACTAAAGCGTAAGGTAGCTCCACTCCATCCCAACCCAAATGACATACACACAACTTGCTTATATAGGAATGAGTAGAGCCAGGATCAATCAAAGCATTAACGGAACGTTCTTGAATAGTGAACGTACCTTCTACCACCGCTGCATCAGTCCCAACTTCCTCTCTGTTGAGAGCGAATGCCTTGGCCTTCACTTGCGGCTCCGGTGCTCCACTCCCGGCTGCTCCCGTGGGGTTGGCTCAGTTGGGCCCCGAGTTCTGAGTCGGGTTTCCTTGCCTAACTCGATGCAATTTGGGGCAGGTGTTCCTCAGGTGGTTCGGGTCGCCACAATGATAGCATTTCTTTTCACCACCCTTAGACCAACAATTCCTTTTGGTGTGGCCTTTCTTTCCACACTGCCTGCATGATGGGAGATTCGGGGCATGTCCACCCGGTGCCGTCCGGGCTTGCTTCCCTCGGTTCTGCCATTGGTGATTGGCGGGGCGCTTGTTTGACTGCTGCCCTTATGGCAGTCTTGGCGGCTGGAAAGGCCTGGTCGCCATCTGGCTACGGTCCTCGTTCTCAGTTCGGGTGGCCGCATCCAAAAATCTATTTGAATCTTCTTCTCATTTAAAAAATTCAAAAACCTGTCATTTGCCTTAGCACTTTTCTCTTTCCTCTGCCCTTCATTCTTTCGCCAAAACAAAAAAAAACCAAACCCTTCAATCCTGTCCATCATGGGTAAAACTCCAAATCCCAGCTAAGAGGCTGAGCTAATAATGAAGGAGATCAAGAAATGCAAGATAATGAAAAAGAAACCAGTCGCTATCGGACTAATATCTGTAAAGAAGAAGGAAAAATGAGTTGCCATTGATGAACTAACTCCTCAAAGTGCATTATCAAAACCACCTCTAGAAGTGGAAAGCACAGACGCTCAGGTACCTCAATTTCTCAACGCAAAATAGGTGAATTTTAGTACAATGATTGGGTATTTAGAAATAGAACTATTATTGCGGGCTATTAGGTTAATTAATGCTAAGGTCTTTCATTGCAAAAATGTTTTTGAATTTTTCTGTCATTCTGAATATGTTGATAATCTTGGATAAGGGGCTTTGTTATCAATTGATGAGAATCTAAACACCCCAATAGTTTGAGAATTCTATGTGAATAAGAGAAAGGGATGACATGAGAAAATGGTAAACGGGTTTATTATGCAGTGGTGTATGTCTAGAATCGAAGAAGTGAACCTCGAGTTTGACCATCACATGTTAAACTGGATTTTTTTTATATATCAGAGACAGTGGAGTACAATTTTTTTGAAATGAACTGCCTGAAAAATTCTAAAATTTTGTTTGAATTTAGTTGATTTGAAATGAAATTTATTGGTGCCAAGAGCTTTAGAAATCTAAGTGATCGAAATGCCAAATGGTTAAATGGAATAGGGAGACTACTACATCCCAACCATGGTGATACCGAGTCTTGCCCACAAGATATGTGTATGTTTTCTACAAATAGTGTTGATGTCAGTTTTGTCAGAAGGAAAACAAATTATCTTTAGGTTTCTGGTTGTGAAATTAATGATTCGATCCTGAAACACATCAAATAAAGCATTACTCTTTGGAAACCTTCTCACTAAGCTATTCAAGTATTTCAATGTTGATTTGAGCACGGTTACCCCTAAGCACTATAAGGTAAACATCTATAGCAGAGATTCATTTAAGAAAATGGGATCCATTCAAGCAGATAATCAATGGATATCACTTACAAAGGCCACTAAAGGAGAGGAAGAAAATTTGGTGGAAGGCAAGGAAAATCTGCTACATCAGGACACCCAAAAAGAAAAGCTAATACTGAAATTCAAAGGGAAACATCAAGCTACGAGAGCATAAAACTAAAAAAAAAATAGAATAAATCAGAGTATTTTGGATACTATAAATCTGCTATCCACCAAGCTAGATAGTTTGAGTGCAGAAGTCAAAGGTGAATTGAGAAATTTGGGAAATAGATTAACAAATGTGGAAGGAAAATAATATAAACCTAAAAGGCATTCAATTGAACATGTTCCTCCACCCGTGCCAGAGCCTGAACCTTTTTATTCATTCAACATGGGAAGAAACTGATGTTCAGCAATAGAAGAAGACTGAAAAAGAGACTGATATTGTTAATGTCTCATCTTTGCACACCAAAGAACCCACAACTACTGCATCCACTGCTGACAAGGAAGTTCTCAAGCAAAACAAACCAACTGTATTTGGCAACCTATTTGGCTTAAAGCAGAAGCATGTGGTGGTAACAAAAGTCCAGTAGAATTGTTGGATAACATTCAAAGAAGGGTGCCAGTACTAAACCTGTAGCTATCCTTATTTCATGAGATATGGCACATAATGACTGCTTAATGATGACCTCTTCTGCCAACTTTTATTCTAGATGACACAATTTTATTCTTGCAAAATTTCCTGCTCTCTGCACTGTATTTTTCATGAACTTCTTCATCTTAGTCTTGGACTAATATTACTGCTAGTTTACTACTTCTTCTTATTAACTGATATTGCTTACTGCTTATTGCTATCCTTGTTTTGGGCATTCTCCAGATATTATTGCTTATTGTTATTATTTTTTTTATTGTGATGTGGAGACTATTCTTAAGAAGCTTGTGATTATAGGAAATACATTTTTGGGATTTGAGTTGATCAAACATTGTGCTGTGCAATTTTTTTGCTTTCATGATATCTCTTTCACTGGTTTTTGCCCTTATAAATATAGATTGTGAATTGTGAATATATTATGGTTGTATGTTGGTTTATGAGGGTTATGATTTGAAATTTATGGATTAGGATTGTGACTATTTATGAGGATTATAAATTCATATGGCTTAAGATGAATTATGACTATTTCTGGTTATGGTTTGAAAATACGAACTGAGAAGAATTGAGCGACTTGATAGAGGCTATGTTGAGACATTGCTATTAGTATGGACTAAGGAGATTGAAGTGTGGGTGTGGGTTTGTTGTATTTTCTGACTGATTGAGATCTGGTTGAATAATTTGTTTTGAATATGGTTGTGATGTGCATTTTGCAAAATATTTGTTTAGATAATGAGGTTATGCAAGTGAATACTTATGAAATCTATCTTACCCCTTTTTAGTTGCTATGTAAAATTTTCGTGTTGAATTTTCTTGAGAAAAATGAGTTCAAACAATTCCAAGAAAAACATTGATCTATACTCTTGGGAATTTTTCTTACTATGCACATTCACAGGGGGAGTTTTGGACTCACATTTCTTCAACCCAAAAGACCAATCAAAAAATGAGTTTTCAAAAGATTAGCTTTCGCCCCATTTTACCCCATTTTGAATACATGTTTTGGAAGTCCAAAATCTTAAAATCCAGTCTGATTCTCAAACACATTTCATAGCTCTATATCGTGTGATTCATATATGCACATACTAAGGGAAAACATTGCATCTTATGATTGATCTTCTATACCTCCTCCGGTACATATCTATACATTTTTTTTGTGCTACTATTTACAGTTATTTCCTTGTAAAATCATCTTTTGATGGAAGGAAGGAGGATAAGGAGGTAGGTTGGGACATATGCTCATTGAGCTATGTTTATAAGTACATACTTTAAATTTTCTATCTTAATGTCATAAGCATTCTTTGAGTCCTATAATGATAAATTGCATTTCAATGAAAAATATTCTTATTTCTCTTAGTCTATCATGCATGTACTGTACATATCATTGTTTTTATTTCACAATCCCATTAAGTTTTTCATCACTCAAAAAGGGAGAGAATGTTAGCCCTAAGGGCATTCTCCTGTGTTTTGACTTATGATAAATATTGATGAGGACTAACTTGTGTGATTTACATGTGATAGGACATGTTTGACCCCAATTCTTTCAAGGCATGTAAATAAGGTTGATAAGAAGCTCATAGGGAAATGGAATCCAAAGTAGTGATTGATCAAGTACAATTTCAACCTAAGAGGTCGCAAAATCATGAAGTGCTTGTGAAAAAAGTTTAGACTAGAAATCGTTTGTTAAGGTATATTGTGAAAATTCCTATGTCTTCTTTACCTTATGATTCAATTGATTTCTACGTTGAAGCACACAAGTAAGAAGATTTCAAAGTATTAAGTCTTTAGAATTTTGGATTGGGTAATTTGGATGGCTCTGCATCCAAAAGCCTCATCCAAAACTCTGTGAATAGTGTCAAAATGTTTTTGCCTAGAAAAGTACCATTGTGGACTCATTTTTTGGACGCACCCTCGTCCGATCCTTGAGTTCAAAACTCTGAAAAATCTGACAGCGAGAAACTAGCCGTTTCCAGCTATTGGTATCTTATTTTTTTGCTTCTATAAAAACTTTCAAAATTTGATTTTAAAGCAAATTTTTGTGTTGTCTTTGTCAAAAACACTCCTATACTTTAGAAAATAAAAATCTCCCTTTTCATTGTACTTCAAAGTGAAATCAAATTGCTCCAAAGGTAAAAAGGGTACAGGGGCTTAAACTGTTCATATATGCTGAATCTATGAGCTATTACTATATTTCTTTCTGTGATTTGTTGTGTATCAAGGTTATGGTATAAAACCCAGTTAGGGTGAGCCTTAATTGTTATGATTGAAGAGATTTGGTATAAAACCAAGTATGGTGATCCTCTTATGTAAGATTGATGTAGCCTATCACCATTAATTTGGGAAAAAATGTTTAGTGATTGTTTAAAATCCTTAAGTGCGTGCTTAATGTAGTGTATGTAGATCATTTGAGAATTGAACCACTATAAATTATTAAGTCTACCTTCTTACATTTACACTGATATTCATGCCTACGTTTTTGTTGTTCATCCGACTTGAAAGCATTATACTCCTCCTTGCATTTAGTGATGTGATCAAAGATATTCATGTTGATTGAGTTAGACTATTTTTTGATGCTTTATCTACCCATCTTAATTATAGTTTTTCATTTCCTCATTTAGGGGAGTTTTTTTAAAAGATCTTTAGCAGCATATTCAAAGCTACACGGATAATATATTTTTTTAGCACACACACTTAGTTGATTCTCATTTTTAAGGTTTTCAAAAGAACTTTTAAATTTGCAGTTGTTTGCCATATACCTTATTCACCCTCCCTCTAAGGTATATCAACTAGAATTTTAGAATTTATAGGGACTTAGATAGAATTTTTAGATTTGTTCTACCTGTACCCTAAATATTTAGATTGTGACTACTTTTAGTAGAATGAGAGTTTGGGGGTACACTCAGAACAAAAATTGAATAGTGTGATGAGACAAAAGTTTGGTATAACCCAAGCTATTAGGGGCATTGTCATAATTTTAACCACATTTGACCTTGAATTGGAAAGAATTGAGAATTTTGAGTCCTATCATTGAGTTCAATGAAATTTATAGATTCTATTAGTGGAATAAAATATTTTCCTGATATGGACCGGAATTATAGCTATTTAATGAAAAAAATTGAAAACGCGGTCAATATTCGAACACATGGCATTGTGTGAATGGTGGATGGAGACAAGTGACAAGTTATGAGAGGTTTTATAAGATTTTCATAGAAGATAAGCTTATCAAGTAAGTTTTATAAAATAAATAAGGGAATTGTAGAAAATTGAGAAAATGATATGTGTAAAGGATAGCCCACAATTCATTAATTGTTGGTTGACCTTGTGACCTTATTTGGTCACAAGATGAGGCAGTGGAAGGCAGTTTTTCAGCAAGAAAAACGACAGCAAGAAGAACGGAAGAAGAGAAAAAGAAAACAAGGAAGAAAAGGAAGAAAAAGTTGAGAAAATTAAGGAAAATTAGAAATTAGTGAGAGAAAAGTGTTCTTTAAACAAAATCAAGCTAGAGGATCTTACAAACAAGGTAAAAGGCTACACCCCCATGAATTACAGTTGTAGATTTTATCGTGGTGATCGTTTTGATATGAATTTTAACAAGAAATCACGAAGATTATGATTATATATAGCATTAATTTGGTACTATGTGAAGAATTGTGTGTGTGAGTATGCGTCGGTTGCTTGGAGGGTTCATGTGCTATATTTTGTGTGATGCATATGTGTGTTTTGATGGTGATTTAAAGGATTGATCATGGTTGTAAAGGATGATGGTGGAATTGGAAAGAAAACAAGAGTTAAACACTTAAAAAAATGAATTATGATCAATCTTGGTTATGTGTTGTCTACATATGAACTTGGTAACTTGCTTGAATATGAGAAACTAAAGAAGTAATGGTGCTTTGAAGGGAAATGAAGCGGAGTAGGTGTGAAATAGATGTTATAAAGCAAGGACAACAAGTAGGTAAAGTTGTTTAGGAAAACAGATAAAATCCAAAGAAATTCTAAGACATTTTCGTTTCAGTAGTTTCTAGACGAAACTAAAGTTGAGGGAATGGACTCCATAGAAATGTAGTTGAAGGTCTAATGAGCGTTTTGATATAAAATGGATACCAATCGGAGTTGTGGATCAAAAGTTATGCACAAAACAAAAAATGGTGTATCGAAGAGGTAAAATATGCAGAATTTTATTTTAAAGGAAATGAACTGAAAAGATTTTTATTCGTATGAAAAGAGGAATGAAAAGATTGAGAATAATGAAGAGATATTATGCTTACGAAGAGAAAAGAAATGTGGAAATAATAAATGAAGGAATCAGATATATGATATACGTATATATATATGCTTATTCTATAGAGAGAATGAAGAAATAGGGAATGAGTGATTTCCTTTCGTTGTTACTAGTTGAAGATTGGTCTAAGCTTTAGTATACCAAACTAAACATGAAGTGATCCTCAATGTAGGTTACTTATGTGAAGCGTTTGGTGACGAGCTAGACAAATTATCTAGTCAGTTATTACAATACAAGACACAAGGTGAGTCCCACTTGATTTACAAAATCCTATTTTATGCTAGTGAAATTATAATTTATTGAAGAAATGGTCTATGAATCCTTTTGGTTTCTCTGATCAAATAAATAGTTTCTTTGAGAAAGAAATAGTGTCATGGCATGATTGGATCTGAATGGAAAAATATGATTTTTCATAAATGGAATTATTCATAAATAGTGACTAATTTTCCTAAAACCTCTTTGTGACAAGGTTAATGGACCTTTGTGTTTTACTAAGAAAAATATGGTTTATGTGAACAGGAAATTATTGAGGTTGTTAGGAAATGGTATTTTCTATAAGGAATTTTGGACCCTTTGAATTATGAATAATTCATAGGTATAAATGTATACTTAAAAGGATTTCTTTTCGTTAATTATGAGATGAAATAATATTTTATTCTAGGAAAGTATTAATGTTCCTTTTTATGGAAAGGATTTTTGGAATATGTGAGTTATGAATATTATGGAATTATCATTGGAATTTCTTGAATTTAATTCTTCCTTTTGGATTAGAATTCTAGAATTCCATAATAATGCTATTTTTGAAATCGGGTATTCTTCAAATGATGAAAATACTCTTGGAAACTTAATTTATCGTACGAAAAGGACTTTTTAACCTTTTTCATTACAATTTTGGAAAACAATCTCTTAGTGTAACACCCTAATACTACGTGACTTGAAGAGGGTCAGGGATGTTGCCACATCCTTAGAACTAGGGGCCTTTAAACTAGAGAAGAGTAAAAAGAAAAAAAATAGAAATTTCAAACTTCATACAACTCTTTGATAATCAAACAAAGGTCTTATAAATGAAATCCTAAAAGAGTATAGGTTCCTAAAATAAAATCACGGCATAATCTAAGCCTTTGGTCCCTAACAACTTACCACCTTGTTGAGATTAGAACTTCCTAAAAACATGATAGAGAAATGTGTGAGAAAAAAAATTCTCAGTAAGTCCTGTGTGTGCTCAATGTAAATTTAAAATTCACTCATGATGCAAGTTGAAAACTTTACAGAAAATGTTGCAAGTCATATCATTATACTTTAAAGGAACACAGAGTGGTTGCTTGTTCATTTGGCTCAACATAATAAGACAAAATTAACAAAGAAGTTAAAATAACCACTCATTAAGGTTTTAAAACGGGTGGACTATGAAACCATGTACCATAGTCCCTTACTCAAAATAAAGAGGAATGGGTAAAACCATTCCGTGCATAAAATAACCACTCATACAACTTTTATAAAGTAGTGGACTATGAAACCCTGCATTATCGTCCCTTGCCATGAAACCTTGCATCATGGCAATGCATTGCGAAACCTTGCATCATAGTGTTGTGGGTGATCTACCTACTGGGTGAGATGCTTCTCCATCTCTCACCCCAAACTTACTGTTGTCCAACTCCGAATCATAGTTCCACTTGGAATTGGTTGCTAGCATGGACCGGCTTGACCTACTGGCATTGTCGCCCCTTCCGAAAAGAGATTATACTCCGAAGGTGGCCACTTGTTGGAGTATTCACCCAATCTCTCAAGGGCTAGTATCAGTAGTCTACCCTTATTGAGTACTCAACGTATAACATGCTCAAAGTCATTCTCAAAACAAATAGTTTCAACTAACTCGAGATGCATACATGGCGAAGCATAGAAACCAAAATACCATTGACAAAAACTTAGTTTTCTTCTTGAAAGCTTTGGTTTGATTGAAATTTCATTTTGGCAAAAGAAAAGTTTAACCATGTCTGCTTATCAAGTAATCAATCTCCTTGACAAAATATTAAATCAACCAATGACTTGCATAAATAGAGTATTATTTATCAAAAGTCATGTAAGGACATACCTTATCAGCTTATGAGATTGATACAAAAATTTATTATCTTGACCTTAGACCATGACAATATTCCACAACAACAACAACAACAATATGATGATGATGATGATGATGATGATGATGATGATGATTATGATGATTATTATTATTATTATTATTATTATTATTATTATTATTATTATTATTATTATTATTATTATTATTATTATTATTATTATTATTATTATTATTATTAAATGGTAACAACGATATCAATGATATTTAATAGCAATGGCTACCAAAAATTATTTAATAATAAGTAATGATAACAGATTTTATTAAATTATGAATAATGATTCTTAGTAACAACACCTGACAATTACCGTAGTAATTAATAATTGTAATAGTTGTAATATTAACCATTTTTTTTTGTGATAATATTGATAATCATCTATTCAAGGGTAATGAGTATTAAATAAATAAACAATACCATAAATATTAGATATTACCAATAATAATTCTACAAATAATATTGTGTATTATATTATAAAAAATACAATAATGACTTTTAATGTATGATTAAGAATATGATAATAATAACAACATATACCAAAGTATTATATTAGAAGGAGAATAATTGTTTATATATATATATATATATATATATATATATATATATATTTGTGTGTAGACAAACTTATTACAATAACAATACTGGCCAATTATATAACACATTACATTACACTACCCATCATTAATTGTACAAATTTAATATATACTAACAACCTATGCGTAACCAAATTCCCAAATATACTCCTATAACATCCCCAGGGAAACCCCGTGCATAAGCCACCCAAGCAAAAGGATTCAGGATGGCTCTATCACAACAATACCACGTAAATCATTCGAAAATAAAATTCAGAAAAAGGATTGACTTCCCATTCCATACCCATCACATGATCAGATTAGCTACTACATGAGTTGAAATCAAAACAACAAGTAACGGCTGCCATTAGAACATTTCCCTCAAACCATTAATGCATCCCCTACTCATAAGCTGACCGAAACCACACATCATACCCACCGAATCCACACAAAACAAGGGATATCGCCATAAAATAAAACTGAACGTCTGCTAGGCCATTATGCTCAAAACCCAGCACCGAGGAAAATGATTATGGAAAGCTACTGACGGCATTTAGATTAAAGGGAGGAAGAAACGGAAATGTTCGGCTACCTCAACCAAGCAGTGCTCGACTCCGTCCAAGAGAAGGTAGCGACTTTGTCCTTTAAAAGTTGGAAGAATAAATCTTCAGGAATGAGAAGAAAGAGAGACGACTGTTTTGGTTTTGTTGTTTTTTGGAAAAGACTTGGCCGAAAATTCTTGTTGCTGGAGTTGTGTGTGTTTCGTCCAGTTGAGTAGGAAAAGAATGCAGAAGTCTGGAATTCAGATAGACAGTTTTCCTTAAAAAAAAAATATCTACCTTTCTTAACTAAAGAAATTCCATCCTTGGCTTTCCTCTGTAATTTCGGCCTGCTACACAAGGAAGGAGAGGGTTGTCCGTGCATAAATGCTGGCCGAAATTAAGGACCCAAACAGCTCTAATGCTGGCCGGGATCAAGAGTCTTCTGTTCATTCTTGGCTGAAGTTCTGCGATGTTCCAAGGTAAGAGATTATTTCAATTTTAAATGCTAATTTTGAAGAGGAAAAGAATAGGCATCAATTTATTTTGGAGGAATATTCTCCCTCTAAGGAAGTAGCGGCTGATGAAGGAAACCAACTCCTAGCAATTCAAATTGCTAAAATCTATGATCGCTTGGAGAGATTCTCGGTGCGGAAAAGAAAGGAGTTTGAGAAGTAAATAAAATTATACCCCTCCTAAGAGTTCCTAATTTCCGGATAACAAGAATAGAACTAACTCCATCTTTGGTAGGAAAAATAATCCTCCACTAAATTGGTTGCCAAAGCTAATGTGAGATTGGAGAATTACGGCTGGAATGCACGGCTGTACTAATAGCGAAACCAAGATAGGAATTGTTTGTATAGAGAAAATATTATATAAAGAAGTTGGTCCTCAAGGAGTTTTAAAAATTGGAATCGTATATATATACCCTCCAAAGATTATGTTGTACACACACACTTATTTATTATATATATATATATATATATATATATATATATATATATGTGTGTGTGTGTGCGTGTGTGTGTAATATAAGTCTATATAGATGGGACAGTATGGTTTGGTCCGACTACTATATGGGGTGGCTAAATATAGAAAGCTTGGAATTTGCTAGGGTAATAATATATTAAAGAAAGATTTGGTATTAAGTCTTGTGGGAAAAAAAAAAGGATCTCCTATCCTATTATCGGAATGGTGACCAGGTAGCTTTAATAGAATGGAGTCTTTAGATAATCCTAAGAACATTATCCTATGTGAGAATGGATATTCCTATAGTTTATTTACTAACTCAATGTATGTAAGGTACGATAATTTGGGGAGAATAAGGAAGTCGAATTATTTTAAGAGGTGATATGGATTTGGAAATAACTTAAGGGCAGTAATGGCACTAAGGTTGGCCGGCCAAGGGGAAATAGAAAAGAAAAATAAAGGATGATCAAGCAAAAATTAGCTTTCCAACCCTCAATTGATCAATTAAAATTCTAATTCTTTTACCATTAAACCACATAAGTCTTGTGTCCTATTTGTCCACTAAAATCTCTATGTGCTAAACTCTCCTTAAATTTTCCCTAACGGAAGATAACTAAACAAAATAATTTAGTGTGATGCGCGCAAGTTCCTTAAAATAATTCGGAATAAAAGTTAATCAAAAAGACACTTATAAATAATGTAATTTAGTAACATAGCTAATTTAATTTAGTGTGATGCACGCAAGTTCCTTAAAATAATTCGGAATAAAAGTTAATCAAAAAGACACTTATAAATAATGTAATTTAGTAACATAGCTAATTAATTAAATTACCCATATAGCACACATCAACCTAAAGCCAAACATAGTCATGTATGGAAATAAATAATGCAATGCAAACCCTCTTACTTTCTACGGCAGTTTAGGGATGGGTTTCACATCGTCCTCCTCTTAAAGGAATTTCGCCCTGAAATTCATAGTGTCATTACTTTAATGCGATTCAAAGGTTTTCTTCTGCTGTAGGTCACTATCCTTCGTCTTGGTGGTATACTCTAGTTAACAAGGTTATACCATTACTAAGAATGCATGCAAGAATTAATGTATGGTATTAATGTCGCTATATGTCGGACAATTGTTATATCATAAAGGAAGCGTAATATTTATCAAAGAGGATAATTGCATACTAGTTTAAATAGAAAAATAAGGAAGTTTTCAGAGTAATCATTTTAAAAATCGTTATTGAACATATAATTCATAAGATAATGGCTATCGAATCTGATACCCTTGTTTTCAATGCAGGAAATGCTCATGCACATTATACTACACTTAAACAAGGAAATAGAATATAAAAGAATGAACATTTACCACAAAGAGTGGTGGTATACAAACCTAAATTGTCACTACAAGAAAATAGTAAAATTGCGACCAACAATTCAGTAGCTATTCACTAAATTGCGATCAACTTTTGATAGTCGCATATCAGTAGTAGTTAATTTGCGACAACTTTAAAAAAAGAAAAAATAAACAAATTGTTGAATTTGACTCGACCCAAGCCCGCCAACCCGACCTGTTTGACCCTCACAAAACTTGGTCAAGAGAACACCCGCCACACTGGATTAGTACCCTTGCAAGGAAAATGTGCTGAAGTTTGCCATCCCTGGGATTCGATCGCGCGACCAACCATCCACAATGTACTAAACTTTGCTATCCTGCCAAACCTGTTGTTGTGTCAAGTGTTATCATAAATTATATTTATTATATATTTACGACCTTTTTTTTTCATTTCATTTTCAATTTTCAGCTTATTTATAAATATTTTTAATATAAGTTGAATGTATTTTAAGTAAATAAAAAGTTATAATAATTTATTAATTTTGAAGAAAATATGTGATATATAGTTTTAAAAATATTTTTCAATTAAATGACAATTATCTTTTATTCCTTTTTATATAATTAAATAACAATTATTTTTATTGTTTTTATATTTATATATTAAATAATTTTTTAAATAATCTTGCTTTTTTTCTTTTTTTCCTTTTTTGCTAGGTTGTTTTTTTTCTTTATTCTATGAAAATTAAAATTTAATAGAGGATTACAAATTTAGATATGTTTTCATCTTTTAGTTGTATTATTTATTTCTTAGAGCATCAAATATTCTTAAAAGTATTATTCATTATAAGTTAAAAATGAAGTAAAAAAAATTATAGTAACTAATAATTAACTATTAAATTACACTCTAATTTATAAGCCATATATGTAACTTGATAAATTTAACTTAAAATTTGTTCGTGTTCATATACAAAGATTTACTTTTTGTCTTTCAGATTTATAATATTTGAGATGAATAAAGAATTATAATAGTTTGTTAATTCTAAAGAAAAAAAATTGTAATATCCATGGTTAAATGAAAATATTTTTTTATTCTCTTATATATATTTATATATTTGAGTAGTTTATTTTTATCAATTTATGTTGCTATTTTTTCTTTTATTTTGAAAAAATTAAAACTTAATTAACGAGCAATTAATCTAGATATGTTTTCATATTTTATGTTATTTATTTATTAAAGTATCAAATATTGTAAAAGGTATCTAAGTGCCAAAAAAAAAAAATTATTATTACTTAATATGATTGGAGAAAAAGTATCAAATTTAGATAAAAATTGAATTACTCTTAATTATTGTTATGGCCTTCGACGTATTTATTGGCATATCGTAATATATATAATGCTCAACTATAATACAAGTCATTATTTGAAACACTATTGAAATTATATACATTAAAAACATATCTATAATATATATTGTTTGATGGTTTAAAAAAATCATCTAATAAAATGTTTAAAAAGTAAACTATTAATTAAATAGTTACCGAATTACAACCAAACAATGACTAAATTGCAACTAATTAATTAATTAATTAATTGAAATTTTAATTAATTTAGTCGCAGATCGGTCTCAAAATCAATCTCAAATTTATTCAGTCGCAAATCGGTAGCAAATTTGCGATCGATTAGTGATGGATTTAGGTTTTACAGTTTAATATTCAACGACAATAGTTTAGGGTATAGGGTTTAGCGAATGAATAGCTACCGAATTGAGCCGGCACAAACTTTGGCCGCAAAATTGTTGCAATTCGGTCACTTTTTTTTTTTTTGCGAGAATAATTGCCGCCAAGAATTCGAGGATATTAACAATTGGGTCACGATTTGGTCGCTAATTTGCAACCGAATTAAATCGGTCACAAATTTCAGTCGCAAAATCATGTTTTTTCTTGTAGTGTGTGAACAAGGATGTTTTCAAAGGAAATCATTTTATACAATGGAATTTATTGCAAGTATGTCCATTTAACTATTAAAAGGAATAGATATCATATTTGAATTTTTTATTCCACAAACCATAGCTTTAAAGAAATAATCCATGATAAATACTCAATTACCAAAGCATTTAAAATAGCATCACTTCTTTATTTCATAGAGCATAGATTAAAGGGAAATAAACCAACATAAATATCCTATATCGGAAATATCCCAGAGAGTTTTATTGCCACTATCCTAACTCTCTACTCATCGCTAGAATCTTTAGTGACAAATAGGAAAAATTTCTCTGCAAATCTTCTAGTTGACTCTACGAGCTTAAGAAATTCCTTAGCCTCCCTACTAGCAGGACTCATGGGTTTCTTCGTCTTGGGTTCTTCTAACCATCCCCCTATGTACCTAGTCAGGTCCACATGCTTAAGGAGTCCATACTCATCTATATTACCTATAGAAACAAAGGTGAAGGTTTTATCCCTCTTATCAATCCCTCAAAGTTTCCTCCATTTATTTCTTTTCTGTTGACATCTACTATTTGAGTTCTTTTCCAAAGTCTCCCCATTTATTCCTCAATTTCTCACTTGAGTTTGGATCCTCTAAGGTCTGCTTGACTAAGGTCTTGACTACCCACTGACTCAACCTCACTGGCGGTATTGACATACTCAAGTAAGTCCTCTCTCAATGACTCAGAGAAGGGGAAATCAACAAAGATTGATGCACTATGGACGACTGACAAGCATGAGAGGCCGTGGACTTTATGGAGGCAGCAAGTGTTCTAACCATCCTATATATACGGAACTTACTTATTTTAGTAACATGACATATAACTTAGAGAAATAAATCCCAAATATATTAATTCATGGTTAATAAAGCCTAAACCTAGGCATTGAAACCATTTGTAACACCCCGATATTATGTGACTCGACGAGAGTCAGGGATGTCGCCCCGTCCTTAGGATCAGGGGTCTTTATAAGTAGACAAGAGGAAAAAGAAAAAAAAAAGAAATTTCAAACTTAATACAACTCTTCGATAATCATACAAAGGTCTTATAAATGAAATCTTAAAAAAGTACAGGTTCCTAGAATAAAATCACGGCATAATCTAAGCCTTTGGTCCCTCACAATATCCTACCTTGTTGAGACTAGAACTTCCCAAAAACATGAGAGAGAAATGTGTGAGAAGAAACTTTCCAATAAGTCCTGTGTGTGCTCAATGTAAATTTAAAAGTCATTCATGATGCAAGTTAAAAGCTTTATGAAAAATGATGCAAGTCATAGAATTATACTTTAAAGGATGACATAGTGGTTGCTTGCTCATTTGGCTCAACATAATAAGACAAAATAAACAGCGAAGTTTAAATAACCATGTTGCACATATAAGAGAAACCACTCATTATGGTTTTTAAAACGGGTGGACTATGAAACCATGTACCATAGTCCCTTACTCATAAAATAAAGCAGAATTCGTAAAACCATTCCGTGCACAAAATAACCACTCATACAATTTTTATAAAATAGTGGACTATGAAACCCTACATCATAGTCCCTTGCCATGAAACCTTACACCATGGCAATGCACTGTGAAACCTTGCATCACAGTGCTGTGGGTGATTGGCCCATTGGGTGAGATGCTCCTCTATCTCTCACCCCAAACTTACCGACTGTCCAACTCAAGATCACAGTCCCACTTGGAATTGGTTGCTAGCACGGACTGGCTTGACCTACTGGCATTGTCGCCCCTTTCGGAAAGAGATCATACTCCGGAAGTGGCCACACGCTAGAGTATTCACTAAATCCCTCAAGGGCTAGTATCGGTAGTCTGTCCTCATTGAGTACTTAACGTGTAACTTGCTTAAATTCGTTCTTAAAACTAGCAGTTCAACCAACTCAAGATGCATACATGGCAAAATATAAAAACCAAAATACCATTGATGAAAACATGGTTATCTTCTTGAAAGCTTTTGTTTGATTGAAACATCATTTTGGCAAAAGAAAAGCTTAACCGTGTCTACATATTAAGTAATCAATCTTCTTGACAAAATATTAAATCAGCAAATGACTTGCACAAATAGAGTATTATTTATCAATAGTCATGGAACGACTTACCTTCTCAGCTTATGTGATTTATACTAAAATTTATTGTCTTGACCTTAGATCTTAGCAATACTCCTCCTCTTCAATAGAAAGTCAAGATGCTTAATCAATTACAGCTTTAATTAGTCTCGGTACAAAGTACTCATGTTCAAACTTTCTACTCTACCTAGGCACGTAAGGTTAAGCTCACCAGGGTAAAGTTCTCACAATCCACATACTACCAAATAAAATGAGGATGTAATAATAATAATAGTAACATTATTATTATTATTATTATTATTATTATTATTATTATTATTATTATTATTATTATTATTATTATTATTATTATTATTATTATTATTATTATTATTATTAAATGGTAACAACGATATCAATGATATTTAATAACAATGGCTACCAAAAATTATTTAATAATAAGTAATGATAACATATATTATTAAATTATGAATAATGATTCTTAGTAATAACACCTAACAATTACCGTCGTAATTAATAATTGCAATAGTTGTAGTATTTTCCAATATTTTTTTTTGGATAATATTAATAATCATTGATTAAAGGGTAATGAGTATTAAATAAATAAACAATAACATAAATATTAGATATTACCAATAATAATTCTACAAATAATATTGTTTATTACATTATAAATAAATACAATAATGACTTTTAATGTATTAATTGAGGATATGCTAACAATAACAACATATACCAAAATATTATATTAGAAAGAGAATTATTATATATATATATATATATTATAAATATATTATAAATATATAGACAAACTTATTATAATAATACTACTGACCAATTATATAGGAAATGTTTGTATAGAGAAAATATTATATAAAGAAGTTGGACCTCAAGGAATTTTAAAAATTGGAATCGTCCAGCTTGGCAGCACTATACTCTCCAAAGATTATGTTTTATATATATATATATATATATATATATATATATATATATATATATATATATATATATAAGTCTATATAGATGGGACAATACGGTTTGGTCCGACTCCTCTATGGGGTTGCTAAATATAGAAAGCTTAGAATATGCTAGGGTATTAATATATTAAAGAAAGATTTGGTATTAAGTCTTGTGGGAAAAAAATGATCTGCTATCCTGTTATGGGAAAGGTGACCAAGCAGCTTTAATAGAATGGAGTCTTTAGATAATCCTAAGAACATTATCCTATTTGAGAATGGATATTCCTATAGTTCATTTACTAACTCAAAGTATTTAATGTACGAAAATTTGGGGAAAATAAGGAAGTCGAATTATTTTAAGAGGTGATATGAATTTGGAAATAACTCAAGGATAGTAATGGCACTAAGGCTGGCCGGCCATGGGAAAATAGGAAAGAAAAATAAAGGATGACCAAACAAGAATTAGCCTTCGAACCCTCAATTGATCAATTAACGTTCTAATACTTTTACCATTAAACTACATAACTCTTGTGTCCTATTTGTCCACTAAAATCTCTATGTGCTAAACTTTGCTTCTTAAATTTTCCCTAAAGGAAGATAACTAAACAAAATAATTTAGTGTGATGCGCATAAGTTCCTTGAAATAATTCGGAATAAAAGTTAATCAAAAAGACACTTATAAATGATGTAATTTAGTAACATAGTTAATTAATTAAATTACCCATACAACACATATCAACGTAAAGCGAAACATAGTCATGTGTGGAAATAAACAATGCAATGCAAACCCTCTTAATTTCTACAGCATTTTAGGGTGGGGTTTCACACTTGGTTTGAGATCAACTTTTAGAAAATGGTACTTTGATCCTTAAAATTGTTTTATTGATATTCCTTTGGGAATAAGATGAGATTAATAACTGGTCTTGTGAGCCAGTGGCAACTTTTGAAAAATGATATTTTGGCCCAAAAAAATGTTTTATTGATATTCCTTCGGGAATGGATATTTATCTGGCCTTGTAAGACAATGGATTCGAATTGGTCTTGTGAACCAGTGGAAATGTTGACTACTCAACAAAAGCCAACCTTTGTACTAGCTTACATTGGAAGTACACGACCCTAAGTAACCTGGTTAGTTTTGGGGATTGTCTTAATCTAAACTAGGTGATGGGACATTGGAAACGGCCGAGAATTTACCAGATGGGTTGGTAAGTGTCTAGTTGATCCCTTGCTCCCTCTCGTGTGAGGAACGATGCGGGAATGGGTCCTCATACGTAAACAAGCATTAAGTGATAACCCATGCCCCCTCTAGTGTAAGGAACGAATAGTGATCCGAAGGCATATGAATCAAATGAATTAGGTAGAGTCTAACAACATTTCTACCTCTCCAGTAATGCATAATTAAATGCTATGAGCTTGTGTCCATAGTACAACAAGATTGTGATGCTGAAGGCGAAGCCTTGTGAGCTTTGCACACAGGCTGACAGTCTATTGAGAGAACTGTCTGCATTTCTGAAATTGGGGTAATGACTCCAAAATAAAACATTAGTTTTCCAAAAATGATTGAAATTCTGAATAAACTCTTTCTTAGAGTGTTATGGAATTGTTGTCAATAGAAAAATGCAATACTTTCCCATAATGGTTTTATAAAGTTATAGTTGATACACATTTATCTGTTTGTTAATTAATTACTAGCACACATGGGATTCACGTGATGATTTTTTACTCACATGTGTATTATTCCTATTAAAATTTTAGGGATCACAAGTGCAGCAGAAGCATGGTGGACTCTGAAAGGCTCATGCTACATCTTGGAACTGTGATACCTTGAGTATATGTATTAGAAGTTAGAGTCTATGCACTTTCCTATATTAAACAAAAGTAAATTTTAGAAAATTTCAGCTGCATATTAATTGAAGTTTGTTATAAAGACCCCTTGTTTGGGCAAATGGACGGGGTGACATCCCATAAAGTTACAACTCACTGCGCCATGAAAACGTGGGGTGTTACATAAACTATTCATAAAATCAAGAAAATTGTAAAGAAACTCCCTTGTCTTGGCATTCCAGATCCTAATGCTTTCATGATTATTGAAACTGATGCCTCTAAACTTGGTTATGGAAGTGTTCTAAAATAGAAAAAGGATGATTCCTCTCCTGAACAATTAGTCAGATATCAATCATGCATTTGACTATCCATTTAGAAAAAATATAGCACCATTAAAATGAAAATTCTTTTTAGTATTTTATACATTTCTAAATTTCAAGATGATTTAGTAAATAAAAAATTTCTCCTTCGAATTGATTGCAAAGCTACAAAAGATGTTTTACAAAAAGATGTCAAAAACTTTGTTGCCAAACATATTTTTGCCAAATGGCAAGCATTACTTTCATGTTTTGATTTTGATATTGAATTTATCAAATAAGAATCTAATTCTCTTCCTGATTTCTTAACAAGAGAATTTATGCAAAGACACGCAAGATAAGATTTCGATAAGATTTCTTATCCTCTTAAAAGGTGAGTGTAGATCTATAAATAGAGTTCAAGAATAAGCAAGAAGTAGCAATGGTGCAAAACAATCTCCGACCCCGAGCACCAACACCAACAAATAGATTTATAGTACTTGCTTCTTATCCCTCTCTATCAATCTCTTCTCTTTCAAGACACCTTTAACCATGAATCATTTTGATCCTCTTTCTCCATCTAAAACCACCGAAACCCAAAAAATAGACAGTTCCTTTTATGTAATGACTCCTCCAGCTTCTTTTAAAGAAGCATTTTCACCACAACTCCTGCAAAACCAGAAAAGGCCTCGTCTACCTCAAATCCAAAAAAATTTTGCATTTGTACCAAGATCCTTAATTCCACTCATTGCAATTCCTAAGGAATTAGTTAATAAAAGAGTAGGAGAAACTGGTCAATAGCCTTAACCTTGAAGCTTATAATAAATCCAACCATCTTTTTCATGGAGATCTATTAAAAACTCGATTTTTTATGAACATATTCTTTTTTACACTAGTTCGAAAGAATTCAAACATGAACAAAATCCTTCCCATAATGACAGAGGTATTGCCTACTCTCAATGCCGCATTGCCAAAATCCTAGACCTCAACACCTGGCTAATATTAGGTATTTACACCCTAATCCAGTTTAAAAGTCCTTCAAAACCTCCAACCTATAATATCATGGATTACTTAAATGGCTGGCACAATCTCTTTTTCCTTTGATACCTCACTCATACCTGGTTTATCAAATATGGAAAAGAAACAATTAGTCTCATTCCTAAATCGTTCTACTATTGGAGAAAAACATTTGGCGGAAACCAAGATGCTCTCTCAAAGCAGCATAAAACCTAATTTGATCAGTATATTAAAGAAAACCCACTTTTTCATTTTCTTGGTAATATTCAATGCCGTAATTTTTTTTCTTCATAAGAAAATCTGTTTTATCCTTGGATGGAATTACAAGTTTGAAACACTTGAATCCATTTCAATGGATAAAACAGATTTTCTTATGGGGAAAAAAAAAATTACAGCATTGAATATTACTAGGAAAATGAAAAAGTGGGTTTTCTTTAATATATTAGTCAAATTAGGTTTTATGCTATTTTGAGAGAGCATCTTGGTTTCTGCCAAATGTTTTCCACCAATGGTAGAACTATCTAGGAATGCGATTAATTATATCTTTTTCATATTTAATAAACCAGGTATGAGTAAGGTCTCGAAAGAAAAAGAAATTGTGCTAGGCATTTAAGTAATCCATCAAGTTGTAATTTAGAGGTTTTGAAGGACTTTTAAACTAGATTGGGTGTAAATATTTTATACTAGCTTGGTGTTGAGGTCTAAGATTTTAACAATGCGGTATCGAGAGTAGGTAATATTTTTGTCATTCCATGATGGATTTCGTTCATGTTCGAATTCTATCGAACTAGTGGCAAAGAGAATATGTTCATAAAAAGTTTGGTTTTTAATGGAAGTGCATGAAAAAGATCATGAAAAAGATGGCTAGATTGAATATAAGCTTTAGGGTGAAGGCTGTTACTAGTTCTCTTTCGTTTTTACTAGCTATTCTTTAGGAATTTCTAGGAGTGGAATTAAGGATCTTGGTACGAATTCAAAAGTTGCTGGATTTGAGGTAGACGAGGCCTTTTCTAGTTTTGTAGGAGTTTGTGGTGACATTACTTCTTTAAAAGAAGATGGAGGAGTTATTGTATAAAAGGAACTGTCTGTTTTTTGGTTTTCAATGGTTTTAGATGGAGAAAGAGGATCAAAAGGATTCATGGCTAATGGTGGTCATGAAAGAGAAGACCTTGGTAGAGAGGGATAAGAATCAAGTACTATAAATCTATTTGTTGGTGCTGGTATCGGTGATAATGCTCGATGCCGAAGATTGCTTTACGCCATTGCTACTTCTTACTTATTCTTGCACCCTCTTTATAGATCTACACTCATTTTTTAAGAAGATAATAAATCTTATCGAAATCTTATCTTGTGTGTCCTTTTAGAAATTCTCTTGTCAAGAAATTGGAAAGAAAATTAGATTCTCTTTTGATAAATTCAATATTAAAATCAAAACTTGAAAGTAATCCTTGCCATCTAGCAAAAATTTGTTTAGCAACAAAGTTTTTTTACATGTTTTTGTAAAATATCTTTTGTAGCTTAGCAATCAATTTGAATGAGAAACTTTTTATTTACTAAATCATCTTGAAATTTAGAAATGCAAAAAATAATAGAAAGAATTTTTGTTTTATTGGTGCTATAGTTTTTCTGACTGGACTGCCAAATACTTGAATGATATCTGACTAACTATTCAGGAGAGGAATAATCTTTTTCCTATTTTAGAATGCCTTCATAACCAAGTTCAGAGGTATCAGTTTCAACAATCATGAAAGCATTAGGATCTGGAATGCCAAGACAATGGAGTTTCTTTACAATTTTCCTTATTTTTGAGAATAATTTGGGTCTGTTCAGTACCCCAAGCTATTGGATTTTTGTAAAGACGCTGATATGAGGGTTCACATATTTGTCTGAGATTTGGGATGAAATCTAAAATGTAGTCGAGGCATCATAAAAATCTTTGTAGCATGGTTTTCTTTTCTATTTCATTAGAGAATTTATCTGCAAATTCAATTGCTCTACAAATGGGTTTGTACATCCCATAATGTAACTTGTAACCTAAAAATCAGATTTAGGTTTAACATAATTTAACTTCTTGGCACTCACTACTAACCCATTTTTCATGATAATGTCATGAAGAAAAGAAAGATGTTTGAAGTGTTGATCTAAGGATTCATTAAAAACAAGGACATCAACTATATAGACTACGGTAAAAGAGGTGTAACAAGTAAAAATATCATTCATTACTTTTTGGAATTCACTTGGAGCATTCTTATAGCCAAAGGGCATTACATTTCATTCATATTGACCAAAGGGAACATTAAAAGATGTTTTATATCTGTGCTATTCTTTATTTTTAATTTGTCAAAAGCCTAATTTCATGTCAAATTTACTATAGATAACAACTTTGTAAGTTCGTTTTAATAAATCTCTTTAATTGGGATTGGATGTCTTATCCATTTTAAAACTTTGTTGAGAGGTTTGTAATTAATAACTAATCTAGGAGCACCAGGTTCTTTTTCAGCATTGTTATTAGCATAAAACATAGAATAAGACCACAGGGATCTTAATTCTCTAATTATTCCTTTAGTTAATAATCCAAAGATTTCTTGTTTACAATATTCAAGAAGTTCTTGATTCATTTGAATTGGTCTAGATTTAGTAGAAATCATTTTCTCATTGAAGTTTTTTATGTAGGGAAGGCTGACTACATGCTTTTTCCTATTCAAAAAAGTTGTGGGAATCTCAGAACAAATTTGATTTTCAATTTCTTTTCGTATAGCATCTATTTTATTCAGAACTTCACAGGACTGTAACTATTCTTAGATTCTTTTGTATTTAACATCTTCTTTTAAAAAGTTAATTTGATTTTATCAGAGAATTATTTTCTTTTTTGATGTATTACTATTTTTACTTTGAGGGCTTAAAAGAAAATAAAAAGTGACTCAAATGGATCCGATGTTAGTATAGACTCCATGTTAGTCTACTTCAAAGGGATATATTTAAGTTAAAAATGGTGTTCCTATAATTGCTTCTTCATTTAGGTCTTTAATTGAAATAAAAGAATTTACAAAGCAAAACTAATTATTGCAAATATGAGTATTAGAAAGTTTATAATTGATTTGGAGTTGACTTCTAGAAGTAGCATATAGTTTAGTAGTTGTTTTTTCATAATATTTGGCAGGAACTAAACCTTCTTGAATACAATTTTGATCTGCTCTCATATAACACCCCTACCACAAATAGCAATGGAAGCATAACATAATCAGGGTGTGCCCCATCCAGTTGCCTGGATAAGAGGTCTTTATAACGATAATAGCTAATAAGTAAGGAAAGCCCAGATTGATATAACAAAACCATATAGATATAATGTAATATACAAAAAGGAGGTCTCGTACATCCAGCTATCAGTACAACAACAGTAATGTCATATACATATGCAAAAGAGGAAGTTTCCAGAACTATGCTGTGGTATTGCCCATATCTACGCGACTACTCATCTCTGGGTCCTAAAATTGGATAAAAAACATGTGTGAGTAAAAGTCACCCAATGAGTCCCAAGTGTGTGCTAGTGCTTTATAAAACAAATCTACACAAGTGTTTTTGAATTTTATTTAAAAATTCATCACGGGAAAAATATTCTAATTTTCTACTAAAAACAACTCTACCGCTCACTAAGAGGGAGTTTCTTTCAGTTTCAATCATATTGGGAAAATTCATGTCTTATTTCATAGTCATTGTCCCAATTTCCAAAATGCAAGCACTTTTCTCAAAAGAAGATCGGCTCCTATGCAAATCTCGCAAGGCTTTGCCTTCGACATCACAGACTTATTGTATTAAGGACACAAGCTTATAGTACTTAACTATGCATTATTGGAAGGGTAAGTACATACAAGCACAGAACCTGAGTAATTGATAGGAATCCACCCAATCATTATGCCAAAGTTAAAGAAGGGGGATGGAGATTCAAAGCTCACTCCATGGTGCCAAGGAAGAATTTAAATTACAAAGGCTTTCAATGGAGGATTCAAGCCAAACAAGCCACCAAACCAAGGAATAAGAAGATAGCAAAGAAGTGGTTGCCAAAGGAAAGCTTGAAAGTCCTTCAAGAAGAAAAATCAAGAATAAAAAAGTTGTTAAGTGATGGAGGATCAAAGAAGACCTAGGAAGATCAAAACTTGGACGACAATTTGTGTGGAGGGCCAAATGAGCACAAGAAGAGACAAAAAATACAAGAAAGTCAACTGTGTGGAGAACATTACGAGCTCGGCGTTAGGCCCAACAACCCCACCTGGCGCCAGGCCCTCTCGGCCCATTGGCTAATTTTAGCAGCACCAACCCGATGCTAAGCTCTTCCAGTCGACTTAGCACCAGGTCAATTCGGGCACAACCCTGTTTTAATGATTTTTTTCTATTTTTATTTTATGTTTATTTCTAATTTAATTTCCACGACTTTTATTCTATAATAGGGATATTTTGGACATTTTAAATATTTAAATGATTGAGATTTTATCTCACACTAGTTAGGTTTATATGCCTATATATATAGTATTATAACATTTCAATGTAACAACTTTGGATATTGATAGAAATCAAAGAGTTTCCTTTGAGAGTTTTTGAGAGGTGATTCCTCTTGGGTAAATCCCATGAACATCAAGGCCATTCTTAGGGTCTAATCCCTCCCTATGTATTGAGTCTATAAACCCTTTTAGGATAGATCAATTATCTTGCTAATTTGGGTCTTAGGTTATAGATGATCTAAGATTCTTATTAGAGGTAAAGTTAGTTGCCTAAATCAACTTCTTCAAAGTGTTCTTGGTTTCTTGTTGAATCAAGGGTCTTTGGTTGTGATTTGGATGGCTTGATTCTCATTTCTAGTGTTCTAAGTTCTTTATTTTGACTTAGAGTCCTAGTATTTGAATTGGGTGTCTTGTTTCTTTACTAAACTCACTATTTCGAGCTCTTATATGGGTCTTGCATTTTGTCCTAAATTTAGCCACGAAATTCATTGAGAAAACAACCTCAAGATCATATCAAATAGTTTGGTATCAGAACGAGAAAGCTTTGATTCTCATCAAAGCTTGAAGACCTTGAACAAAGCTTCAAAATTGGTCAATCCCGTAACTCAAATTTATGCTACAAAAATGTCAAGTTTTCTTTGTGCTTTCTTCTATTTTATAGGTTAAACTTGTGCCTTATTGATAGTATAAACATTAGGGATTGCAAATTTCTTATTGTTTGTTGATTTTGAGGGCTAAAATTGCTTAAAATTTCTGTGATATCTTGAGTTCCGACAATTGCTTTCAAAGTATTGTTTGTACACTTCCATAATTATGGCTAAAACTTTTTTGAACACTTCCGTAATTGCTTAGCTATTATTTTCAAGTATCTTGAGGACATTGCTTGTCCAATTGAGCTCATTGCAGTTGTTGAACTCTTACTCTTGTTCTTGAGCGATATGTTGTTGAACTTCTAGTGTTTCATTGAAAATCTCGTTAGGCCTTGTCCATTTACCCATCCCTTAGTTTATCGAAATTGTCGCGCTTCTTGAATTCATTGACTCTTGATATAAACTCCTTGAGACTCATTGTTATTGATGATCAAACTTCCATCTAAGTCCAGTTAGTTGTCCCTATAGGGTTAGTAAACTTGTCAAGTTTGGACTAGCTCCTAGGCAATTGGGGAGATTTTTGTGGAAGAACTCATTGAGGAAATTGAGTGCTTAAAAAGGGTAAGAGTGTGAGCTTATTATTGTTAAAAGCTAAAGGAGAGTTAAACACGAGGGTTGAGAGATAATTCTTGAGTGGATACACGTGAGGGAGTGATTGTGAGGAATTACTTTCTCATTTTATCCAAATTTTCTAAGTGAACACCCTTGAAATTCTCAATACAATGTCCCAAGAAACTTCATTTGATATTTGAGCCGCCTTTGAAATTTTCCAAGCAAAAATAGAAGGCATAAGGAGGGACATTGAGGGGATGAAATCTAACCAAAGCTAAACCTCAACGAATGCTAAAAGGGGAGATAGCCTTAGAGTGAGAAATGAGTGCAAATCTCCACCCCTCATTATATGATCAACTAATAAAGGGAAGTGGAGAACACCTTAAGGGAGGTTATCTAAAAATTCCAATATGACATGAGGGAAAAAAATTGAGGAGTGAAAACTTGATGGTTGTAAGGAAAGCGACCTATCCTAAGAAGTCCAAATATAATAATCTCATTTTTCAACATTCACCAAACCAGAAAAATAAGCTACCGAAACAATCATTTCGAACAACCCAAAAGCCTAGAAAAGAAGAGGGTAATGAGGAAAGACTTGATGTTGGGAAGGTTTTTCTATTGATTTGTATTGCTAGAAAGATTGAGGGTGTGAATGACGATGAGAATGAGGAGAATTCACAAAGGAGTAATATCTTTTACACTAACCTTGTAGTATGATCATTGGTAGAGAAAGTTGCACCAATATGAGAAGTGCTACCTTAGTGGAGGACTTGGGATAAAATACTATGAGATATCCTAAACTCCATTGGTTAAGTAATTGTGGTGAAGTTAAAGTAAACAAACAAGTTGAGGTTAAGTTTGCTATGGAGGCCTATAAAGATGTGGTACTATATAATGTGTTCCCAATGCAAGTAGGGCATATTTTACTAGAAAGATCATGGATGTTTGATAGAGATGTGGCGCACAAGTGGAGGGAGAATAAATATACATTCGAGAAGGATGGCAAGAAGATTACACTAATTTTGTTATCCCCTAGTGAGGTGCTTAAAGATCAAAATATCATGAGGGAAAAAGATAACAAAAGAAGAAAAATGAAAAAGAAGAAAAAACAAGAGAGAAAAGAAGAAGAGCTTAAGGAAAATTTAAAATAAGAGGGTGAAAAAGAAGAGAAAAAGAAAAAGGGTGAGGAGGGAGACAAAAGCAAATAAGACCTTCTTATGCTTGAAAAGTGAAAATAATGAGAGAGAGGCTATAAAGAAGAAGAATGAAGATGAGGGGAAAAATGAGCTTTATGTGGGAGAGCATAAACTTAGTTTTTCATCTTCACAAAAAGATTCTTGTTTAATATCTTACATAGGTGTTAATTCGAGAACGAATCGTCTTCAAAAAGGGAAAAATGATAGGAATCTACCCAAGTATCATACCAAAGCTAAATAAAGGGGATGGAGATTAAAAGCTCACTCCATAGTGCCAAGGAAGAATTTAAATTATGAAGGCTTTCAATGGAGGATTTAAGCTAAACAAAGCCATCAAGCCAAGGAATAAGAAGATAGTAAAGAAGTGGGTGCCAAAGGGAAACTTGAAAGTCCTTCAAGAAGACAAATCAAGAATCAAGGAAGTTATCAAGCGATGAAGAATCAAAGAAGGGCTAAAAAGATCAAAGCTTAGATGACAATTAGTGTGGAAGGCCAAGGAAGCACAAGAGGAGGCTCAAAACACAACAAAAGCTGACTATGTGGTGAACAGTGTGGGCTTAGCACCAGGCCCAACAAGCCCACTTGGCGCTAGGCGTTCTCGGCCCGTTGGCCATTTTTGGCAACACTAACACAGTGCCAGGCCCATCTAGTCTACCTGCCGCCAGGTCAGCATGGGCACAACCATGTTTTGATGATTTTTTCTATTTTATTTTATGTTTGTTTCCAATTTAATTCATACAACTTTTATTATATAATAGGGATATTTTAGACCTTTTATATACTTGAATGGTTGAGATTTCATCTCACCTTAATTAGGTTTAATGCCTCCATATATATAGCATTATAAAATTTTAACATAACAACTTTAGATATTGATAGAAATCAAAGAGTCACCATTTCGAGTTTTTACGAGTCTTTGGTTGTGATTTGGATAATTTAATTCTCATTTCTAGTGTTCTAAGTTCTTTATTTTAGTTTAGGGTCTTAGTATTTGAATTGGCTGTCTTGTTTCTTAACTAAACTAACTGTTTTGAGCTCTTACACGGGTCTTCCATTTTGCCGTAAATTTAACCACGAAATTCATTGAGAAAACAACCCTAAGATCATATTAAAAATTTAAAATATTTTACTTGCAACTGTAAGCCCAAGGGTCCCAATCTTGATGTCAATCACCATTGAGGTAGCAAGGGGTTGCACAACGCCAGGTGTCCAGCCCTGCCCATGAACAACCCAAAATCAAAATGCGCACAAGACGGGCCAATTGTCAGTTACTATACAACTAGTCAGACCGACTCATCTTAATGTCCTATCGCTCTGTTTGGAGTAAGACAATCCCCATAACTAGCTAGGTTACATAGGGTCATCTATCTCTAACATAAACTAGGGCAATGATCAAAGTCCTCGCTGAGTACTCAATGTTTCCACTAGTTCACAAGACTTGTACCAATTTCACTAGCTCACAAGGCCAGATAAATATCTATTCCCGAAAGAATTCCAACAAAACAATTTCCAGAGGCTAAAATATCATTTTTCAAAGGTTGATCTCATATCGAGAGTTCGTTTCCAAAATTTGTAGCAAAAAAGGATAAAAAGTCCTTCTCGTATCATAAAATGTTCCAATAAGGATATTTGGGTCATTTTATCCATACCCGATTCCAAAGAAATTTTGTTCAAGAATTCTAACCCTACAAGAGGTTTAGACTCAAAGTTTCCAATTATGCTTCCATAAGATATTCCAATAAGAGCATCCTAGTCATTTTCAGCATACCCAATTCAAAAAATTACCTAATTTTGAAAACCTCAATTATTTAATCCCAAAAGGATTAAATTTGCAAAATACATGCTTTTATTATCCTTTAAAGTTTCCAATCGAATTATGATATTCATGCCAACTAAATATGGCAAAACATTATTTTCTTGCTTAGAAAACCTTAAATCAATTTAGCGATTCCAAAATAATACGAAATGTGTTATTTCATGAATAGTAAAGCATACTAGCATTTAAAAGCTTAGAAATCTAGTAGGACTCACCTCGTGTCTTATATTGATATAACTGGTCAAATATTGTACTTAACCCACCACCAACCGTTAACGTGAATAAGCTACATTAGATGTCGTTTCATATTTAGTTCTGCTTACCAAAGATCAAACCAATACTTGGTCAATACAAATATAAGGAAATCATATATTTCCTATTTCTTCATTTTGTTTCATTTTTTAGCAAAACTTGTATGCATACATATATTGCATACTCAATTCTTCCATTTCCTGTTTCCATATTTTCTCTCCTTCATGAACATGAAATCTTCTTCATTTTCCCCACCATTTTTTATTCCCAATGTCATGCAAACAATTCCTTAGAGTTCACTTGTATCAAAACTAAAATTCTACATTTTTTCCCGTTAAACACACCATTTTGTTTTGTGCATAACTTTTGATCCACAACTCCGGTTGTTATATCAAGACGCTTATTAAACCTTGAACTATGCTTCTATGCAATCTTTTTCCACATCCACAAAACCGTCCAAAAACTACTAGGCCAAAAAGATCTTAGAATTTTCATTATCTTAATTCATTTTCACTAATAATATTACCATCTTATTCTCCTTTGTTTATAGCATCTATACAACCCTTAATCCACCTCATTCCCCCATCAAAACATCTTTAGTTCCTTATGCTTTTAGATCAAATAGGTTACCAAATTCATGATTTGAACACTACATGGTCACCAACATGAATTAAAATAGCTATAGTTTTATTTCTATTAAACCTTCCTTTTTCTTCCAATTTCACCACTTTTCAAACCAACCATGAATAACCCCTTAAATCACCAATCAAACACCTTTATTCACCACATAAAACATAGCATACAAGGCCTTCATCCAACTGGTATGCACACTTGGGCGCATAAAGTTTCACATAGTACACATTTAATCCAAATCATAACCATAAATCTCATGTTTTCATATTAAAACTCATACCAAAATAATCACTGTAATGAAATCTATGACTTTAATTCTTGAAGAATAAACTTTTACCTTGTATAGACGATCTTTTGGCTTGATCTTGGTCCAAGAACACCAAGAACACACCAAGAATGTACACACTTCTTTCGTTCTCTCTCTTTTTTCTCTTTTTTATGATTTTTCCTTTCTTTTCTCCTTTATTTTTTCCTACCTTCTTCTTTATGCTCTTGGCTGGTTTTCAGCCTCCTTTCTACCACCCCAAGTGGTCATAATGAAGACCATTAGGATTTTGTTCTATTAAAAACATGGTGGCTATTTTACACTTGTCGTGTACTTGATTTTTCATATATTTTCTTAATTATTTTTACAAAATTTATTTGGGAAGTTTTGCATGCATGAATACTTCATGCATCCTCTCATGGTTTGACACATGTCCATGGCCACCAATCACATGAAGAAACACATCCAAATTTTCGACCGTATTTTCTATTTTTCTCTAAAACAACCAAATTTAGGTCCGTATTGGAAAAATATTGTATTTCACCAATAAATTCTATAAATTCCACTGAATTCAATAGTAGCATACAAAATCTTCAATTCTCTCATAATCCTATAAAATTCGCTGTCAAAATCCCATTCACGATCAAAATTATGAAAATGCCCCTAGAGCCCCGAATGGCTTATTTTATACCGAAACGCTCGTCTTATCGCACTGGAGTACCCCTCCAACTTCTTACTTTATTAAAAGTAGTAACCTTATGAAAATTTAGGATACGAGTTAAACACATTCAAAATTACATCCAAGTCCCCATATATTTTTATTGCACCAAACTATTCTTCTCATTACAATGATCATCTTTTGTTCTGGCCACGAATACAAATGCTTATTCTATCAAAAGCAGTAGCCAGTCAAAGACTAAAATACAGGGTATTACAATCTCCCCTCCTTCAAAAGAAATTTCGTCCCCGAAATTGGCTTATCCTTGAAATAACTATGGATACTTCTCCCACATCCTTGCCTTTGTCTCCCATGTTGCGTCTTGTATAGGGTGATGATTCTATAACACTTTTACAAGTGGAATTTTTTTATTCCACAGCTCCTTTTCAGCATACTCCAAAATCTTAATACATTTTTCTTCATATTTTAATCTTGGAGTCATCTCGATGGGTTCTTCATTCAAAATATGTGAAAGATCTGCCATATATTTTTGAAGTTAGAAGACATGAAATCTATCGTGAATACCTCAAAGTTTTGCTAGTAATTCCAAACAAGAAGCCATAGTCCCAATTCGTTCGAGAATAGGAAACGGTCTAATATACATAGGTGACAACTTTTTTCCTTGTCCTCTAAAGAATCTCGTTGGTTAATGGGAATGAAATGAGCAGACTTAGTTAGGCGGTCCACCACCACCCATAAACATCCCGTTATCCTACCGCCATGGGTAATCCTATTATAAAATCCATGGTAATCTCATCCCATTTCCATGATGGGATAGGTAGTGGCTATAATAAGCCTCTAGGTCATTGTTGTCTAGTTTTCACTTGCTACCAAGTTAAACATTGAGCCACAAACTTCGAGATATCTTTCTTCATCCTAATCCACCAAAAGTGTTTCTTTAAGTCTTGATACATCTTTACTACTCCTAGGTGGATGGTATACTTACTACGATGTGCTTCCATCAAGATATCTTGTTTCACTGCAGCTTATCTCGAACTACAATATCGGTCTCGATAATTAGAGAATCCCATCATTACCTTTTTGAAATTCACATTCCTCCCCATTCACTTTTTTTGTAATATCTTTTGTAGATCCATCCTTATCCTGCTCTTCTTTCAATTATTGTAGAAAAGCAGGTTGAATTAAAATATTACTCATTCTTATTCGTTCTTCAACTGTAAATGTTTCCAATTTTAGGACGTGTGTCATCCGACGAACGGATAGATTGGCTTTTTCAACTCAAAGCGTTTGCTACTAAATTTTCTTTCCTAGGGTGATATCTGGTTGGAAATTGAAATTCTTTCAAGAATTCCATCTTCCTGCATTATCTCATGTTTAAATCTTTTTGAGTGAAGACATACTTCAAGCTTTTATGATCGGTAAAAACTTCAAACTCAGCTCTATATAAATATTGCCTCCACTTCTTTAAAGTGAATACGATGGCTGCTAATTCTAGATAATGTGTAGGTTATTTCTGTTCATGTGATTTCAATTTTCTGGAGATATAGGCTATCACTCTTCCTTCATGCATCAATGCTCCTCCTAACCCTTCTTTTAATGCATTAGTATGTACCTCCTAAGGATTATCCATTACTAGTAATTCCAAAACGAGGACAAAGCTTAACCCTTTGTTTCAACTCCTGAAAATTCTTCTCATACTTCTCTGTCCACACATAAGGAACTTTCTTTCGAGTAAGTCGAATTAAAGATAAAGCTATTTTTGAAAATCCCTCAATGAATCTCTTATAATACCCAACCAGTCCCAGAAAACTTCGAACTTCAGTTGGAGTCTCGGGGTGTTTCCAATTTGTAACTGCTTCAACCTTAGCAGGATCTATCGTAATTCCTTCCTTGGATACGACATGTCCCAAGAATACTACTTCTTATAACCAAAACTCATATTTACTAAACTTTGGATGTAATTTAGCCTCCCGTAATTTCTCCAATACTTTTCGAAGATACTGTTCATGTTCATGAGGATTCACTGAATACACTAAGATATCATTTATAAAGATGACAACAAAATTATCTAAATAGGGTTGAAATATCCGATGCATCAAATCCATAAAAATAGCGGGAGCATTGGTAACACCGAATGACATCACCATGAACTCAAAATATCCATATCGTGTGTTAAATGCAGTTTTTAGTATATCTTCCTCTCAAATCGAGACTTGATAATATCCCTGCCTTACATCTAACTTGTAAAACACCCTGCTCCTTGTAGTCGATCAAATAACTCATCAACCATAGGCAGCAGATACTTATTCTTCACCTCGATAGTTTATACACATTTGTAGTGATCCATCATTCTTCTTAACAAATAATACAGGTGCTCCCCAAGGTGAAGTACTTGGTCAGATAAATCCCTGCTCCAATAACTCCTATAATTGCTTCTTAAGCTCTTGCAGTTCTGTTGGTGCCATTCTATAAGGAGTTCTCAAAACTGGTTCTGCCATTGGCACTAAGTCAATAGAGAACTCTACTCCCCTTTCTGGAAGTAACTTATTCAGTTCTGTCAGAAAAAACATCCAAATATTCATTTACCACAGGGACATCTTCTAGTTTATTAGCTTCTCCTAGCTTATTCAGTACATAAGTCAAGTATCCAGTACACCCTTTTCTAATCAACTTTCGAGCATTTAGTCCTGATATGAAAGAATGATTCCTCCTCGCAGTTGTCCCTACAAACTCCAATACAGTTTCTCCAGGTATACGAAATCATACCGCCTTATGTCTACAATCAACCTGAGCATGATGCTGGGATAACCAGTCTACGCCTAAGATAGCATCATAATCCTCTATGGACAGGTATATCAGGTCTCCTTCTAATATTACATTTCCTATGGAAATCTTACATCCCACATGCATTTTATCACTACTCATCTGTTTTCCCAATGGAGCACTGACAATCATTTCATATTGAGTTTCCTCCCCTTTAGCCCCCAATAGTTTCAAGAAAAGAATTTGCAACAAAGGAATACGTAGAGCCTAGGTCTATTACTACTTTAGCTTCTTTATTAAAAATAGGAAGCGTACATTCTACTACTGTAGCATTATTGTCTACCTTGTCCAAAGTAACTACTTGAGCATTCACCTGTGGTTTAGTCAGTCTTGACTTAGATGTAGAAGCTTGTCCCAGATTTCCTCTTGCAGGTCCTGATCTATGTCCCGGATTACTTCCCACTGGTCTCACCCATTCTGTTGATCTCTGAGGATGAGGTAATTAAAAATCATATGTCCCATTTCTCCACAGTTACAATATTTGATAGGCAATTATCCTATAATCGGGCCTCTCTTCCTTCGAATCTTTCCCTTTTTCTACCACTGAGGCCCTCCTGGCCGTTTCTAATTTACATGTCTAGGTCCACTTTGACCCTGCTATCTAGCTTGCTCAATGTCGACCATTTTAGTTCTCCAAGCAATCTCCATCGCAACATTATAACTAGCAGGGGCTATACTTGCAAATACTCTTTTCAATTCAAGTTGTAGGCTTTTAACAAAGTGCCTGATTCTATCCGTCTCTAAGTGCACTAAGAGTGGGCAATACTTTGACAATCTAGTGAATTTACCTGCATATTGGCCTACTGTATGATTTTCTTGTCAAAATTTTTGAAATTTATCCTCCTTTTTCTCCACCACGCAACTAGAAAAAAATTCCTTCTTAAAACTAGTCTTAAAGTCTATCCATTTCCACTCTCGCTAGTTCATTTCCCTATTCCACCCGTCTTATGCAAGCCCCTGTAACTAGAATGTCGCAAATTGCACCTTTCTTTGTTTTGAGTAATTCAAAGCAAGAAAAAATTTCTCCATTTGTTCTATCCAGTTCTCAGCTTCCTGCTTCGAATTAGGTTTCCCCTGAAATTAAGGAGGGTAGAATGTTAGAAATCGCTCAAAAGCTTGATCAGATTCAAGTTCACTCTTCTGCCCTCCCTAATGGGCTTTCTCATTCACCCTAGTGGCATTCTCTGTCAATTGCTAAATCATATCAGCCATTTTTTTGAAATGTCCTAAACATGGAGTGGTCTAAGGTTGCAAGTTGGGAACTTCCCATTTGGGGTTCTTCAGTGGGTAGCTTGGGATAGTGTGTTGAGTTGTTCATTTTAGTCATCCTGGGGTACGTTTAGGTGGCATCTATACAATTTATAAGGTTTTCATTGTTAAACAAATATGACATATCTCAAAGCAAGTACAAAAGTGGACGTAGTACAAGTAATAACATATATTCATTCCTCATCAAACCATAAGATCAGTATAAAATTTTTTCCCCTGCACCCCATCATGTCAAAAGTACACAGGCCAAACTACACACATACACACACACATAATATCAACCTAATCATCCTCATCCCTATCCGAAACTAGTGGTCCCGAGTCAGAAGAAACGATGTAGGACTCAGTCGTACTAGGCCCATCGTATCCAAATGCATAGGGATCAATGTCAACATCTGGGTCCATAATATACTCCATCGCAAGCTCCTGCTCCCAAACCTCCTCTGGATCTATTTTTAGCTCTGCCACAGTCTCCTTTTCATCAAGAAAATCAAATCTCTGTCTACCTTAGCCTTTCCCAATCTGGGCATATCCCCTCAGGTACTCCCAGGATATCTCCGCTAAACACCTCCTTATCGTCAGAATGTCGTGACTCAATATTGTCAGGGTCATTGCCTACCTCCCCTGATCGGCTAGATGGTGATGGTATCCTTTCTGGGGTAAGGTCTCAGATTGGTGTCACTCACGGAGTAAATATGCTCTCAGAGAGTCACGGAGGGCTACATCGTCCAGGGCCAAGTCCCGTCAATAAAAAGTAACCAGGGTTCCACCAAGAGAAAATCTTCCTAATCTTCCCAGACTTCTTCTTCACCCCTGAACTCTCACCTCTCTCTAAATTCTTCTTCTCATAATCTCTGTAATCATTTACTGGGCGCTTCCCCTTATTATCTCTACCCGTCATGCCTACAAGATAAAAAGGTTTTATCAGTTCCTATAATGATTCCACAATTCTATAACTATGCTAAGATACCAATTGTAACACCCCTACCATAAATAGCAACGGAAGCATACCATAAATCGGGTGTCGCCCTGTCCAGTTGCCCGGACAAGGGGTCTTTATAACGATAATAGTTGATAAGTAAAGCCCAGACTGATATAACAAAACCATAGGGATATAATGTAATATACAAAAATGTGGTTTCGTATATCTGACTATCAGTACTACAACAATAATGTAATATACAAATACACAAGGGGAAGTATCTGGACCTATGGTATGGTATCACCCCTATCCGTGTGACTGCTTAGCTCCGGGTCTTAAAATAAGACAAAGGATACGTGTGAGTGAAAAATCACCTAGCGAGTCTCAAGTATGTGTGAGTGCTTTATAAAACAAATCGACACAAGTATTTTTTAATTTTATTCAAAAATTCATCACGGGAAAAATATTATAACTTTTCACTGAAAATGACTCTATCGCTCACTAAGAGAGAGTTTATATAAGTTTTAATCATATTTGAAAAAATCGAGTTTCATTTCATAGTCATTGCCCCCAATTCCCAAAATGTAGGCACTTCTCTTAATAGAAGGTCGGCCCGAGTGCAAAGGTCACAAGGCTTCGCCTTCGACATTACAATCTTATTGTACTAAGGACACAAGCCTATAGTACTCAACTATGCACGTCGGAAGGGTAAGTGCAAACAAGCACATTAGCGAGTAATTCAGAATGTTTTACTTGGTACTGTCAGCCCAGGGATTCTAATCATAACGTCAATCACCATCGAGGTTGCAAGGGATTACACAATGCTAAGTGTCCGGCCTAGCTTGTGAACAACCCAAAATTAAAATGCGCACAAGGCATGCTAATTGCCAAGCACTAAATACTAGCCAGGACGACTCATCTTAATGTCCTATTGCCCTGTTTAGAGTAAGACCATCCCCAGAACAAGCTAGGTTACTTGGAGTCATCTATCTCTAACATGAGCAAGGGCAAATATCAAAGTCCTTGCTGAGTACTCAACATTTTCACTTGTTCACAAGACTAGTACCAATTTCACGGGCTCACAAGGCCAGATAAATATTCATTCTCGAAGGAATAGCAATAAAACATTTTTTGGGGCCAAAATATCATTTTCCAAAGGTTGATCTCACACCAAGAGATCGTTTCCAAAATCTGTAGTGAAAAAGGATAGAAAGTCCTTTTTGCATCATAAAATGTTTCAATAAGGGTATTTGGGTCATTTTACCCATACCTAATTCCAAAGGAATTTTGTTAAAGAATTCCAGAATTCTAACCCTACAAGTGGTTTAGATTCAAAGTTTCCAATTATGCTTCCATAAAATATTCTAGTAAGGGCACTTCGATTGTTTTTTGAATACCCGATTCTAAAAATTACCACATTTTGAAAGTCCCAATTGTTTAATCCCAAAAGGATTAAATTTACAAAATACATGCTTTTATTATCCTTTAAGGTTTCCAGTCGAATTATGATATTCATGCCCACTCAACATAGCAAAACACTATTTTCTTGCTCAGAAAAACCTTAAATCAATTCAGGGATTCCAAAATAATACGAAATGTGTTATTTCATGAAAAGTAAAGCATACTAGCATTTAAAAGTTTAGAAATCTAGTGGGACTCACCGCATGTCATATATTGATATAACTAGTCAAATAACGTATCTAACCTGTCACCAACCGTTAATGTGAATAACCTTCATTAGATGTCGTTTCACATTTAGTTCAGCTTACCAAACTTCAAACCAATACTTAGTCAATACAAATATAAGGAAATCATTCATTTCCTATTTCTTCATTTTTTTTTCTTCTTTGAGCAAAACATGAATGCATACATATATTGCACACTTAATTCTTCCATTTCCCGTTTTCATATTTTCTCTTCTTCATGAACATGAAATCGTCTCCATGTTCCCCACCATTTTTTATCCCTAAAATCGTGCAAACAATTTCTTAGAGTTCACTTGTATCAAAACTAAAATTCTCCATTTTTTTTCCCGTTAAACACACCATTTTATTTTGGGCATAACTTTTGATTCACAACTCCGATTGGGCTCCATTATATATCAAAATGCTTGTTAAACCTTGAACTATGCTTCTGTGGATTCTTTTTCCACATCCACCAAACCGTCCAGACACTACTGGTCCAAAAAATCCCAGAATTTTTATTATCTTAATTCATTTTCACAAAATAATATTACCATTATGTTCTCTTTTGTTTGTAGCATCTATACAACCCTTAATCCACCTTATTCCCCATCAAAAAATATTTAATTATTCATGTTTTCAGATCCAATAGGTTACCAAATTCATGATTTGAACACTACATGGTGACCAACATGAATTAAAATAGCTATTGTTTTATTTCCATTAAACCTTTCTTTTTCTTCCAATCTCACCACTTTTCTCACCAACCATGAATAATCCCTTAAATCACCAATAAAATACCTTCATTCACCACATAAAACATAGCATACAAGGCCTTCATCCAACCAGTATGCACACTTGCACACACAAAGTTTCACATAGTACACATTTAATCCAAATCATAACCATAAATCTCATGCTTTCATGTTAAAATTCATACCAAAATAATCACCGTAATGAAAACTATGACTTTAATTCTTGAAGTATAAGCTTTTACCATGTATATATGATCTTTTGGCTTAATCTTTCTCCAAGAACACCAAGAACACACACACTTCTTTCTTTCTCTCTTTTTTCTATTTTTTTTGTGGTTTTTCCTTTCTTTTCTCCCTTATTTCTTCCTTCCATCTTCTTTATGCTCTTGCCCGGTTTTCAACCTCCTCTCCACCACCCCAAGTGGTCAAAATGAAGACCAATAGGATTTTGTTCCCTTAAATGCATGGTGGCTACTTTACACTAGTTGCGTACTTGATTTTTCAAATATTTTCTTAATTATTTTTACAAAACTTATTTGGGAAGTTTTGCATGGATGAATATTTCATGCATCCTCTCATGGTTTGACACATGTCCTTAGCCACAAATCACACAAAGCCACACGTCCAAATTTTCAACCGCATTTTCAATTTTTCTCTAAAATGACCAATTCATGTCTGTATTGGAAAAATATTTTATTTCACCAATAAATTCTGTAAATTCCACTAAATTCAATGGTAACATTCAAAATTTCCAATTCTTTCTCAATCCTGTAAAATTTGCGGTTAAATTTACGAAAATGCCCTTGGACCTCGAATGGCCTATTTTATACCAAAACACTCGTCTCATCGCACTGATCAATTTTTGTTCTAAGTGTAACCCTAACCTCTTACTTTATAAAAATTAGTAGCTTTCTGAAAATTTAGGTTATGGGTAGAACATATTTAAAATTACATCTAGGTCCCCATATATTTTTATTGCACCAAAATATTCTTCTCATTACAACGATCATCTTGTGTTCTAGCCACTAATACAAATAGTCATTCTATCAAGAGTAGTAGCCAGTAAAAGATTAAAATACAGGGTATTACTTCCTGAATATAATAGGGCAGTTGTTTTATTAACAAAATAATCTATTTTGAGAATAATAGGAATGCACCATTTTTGAAAAGTGGTTCTAGAAATGGTAGAAATATAATTTTCTCTTTGATTATCTTCTACCGGAAGAGTACTATCCAAAACATCGTCAAGAAGAGGTTTTTCCATTTTTAAATGTGTTAGATCTATATTAATATTATTAATATATGTTATTCTTTGCTCATTTTAATTCTTTAAATGTTTAAACTCTTGTTTTCACAAGTTAATTTCTAGATATAAATCTTGTAAATAAATTGTTACATCTGCTTTATCTTTCTTTTTACATCTATCAAAAACCTCTTTAACATGATAATGGTCTACTTGTAATTTAGGATTTAAAACCATTTCTTTTACTTTAATTAAATATTCTCTTTTAACATTTTCATCTTGAATGTGATCCAATAGTTCAAAAAAGAGTTCTCTATTATCTTTCGTAATAACATTGATTTTTTTTTTGAACTAATCATGTTAATTTCTCATATTGTATAGGTACAAATTCCAGTACATCCACAAGAAGAGGTGTCACTAGAGGATTCATTCTCAGAGGATTTTTCTTAAATTTGAAAATTCTCATCTAGACTGCTATTAGAGTTCACTTACTTTTTGTAAGCAAAGTTCACTTACTTTCTAGACTGCTATTAGAGTTATTGGAGGAGGTAGTTTCAGATTCATCAAGAATAGCATGGATTTGATCTAACATTTTTTTTTTTTTTGGTAAGCAGAGTTCACTTACTTTCTTTTTCTTTTTTTGCTTTGTTTACATTCAATAGCTTTATGTCCTCTTTTTCCACAAAAATGAAATTTTATTCGTTCTTTGTCCTTTTCTTGTTTTTTTTTCTTTTCTTTATTTCAGCGTTTTTATAAAATTTTTCTTTGGCAATTTAGTAGCACTTTTTCTTCTAGATTTAAATTTTTTCTTTAGCTCTTTTGATGGAAGTCTGATTAGAGCATAGCCAAATATTTCACAGAAATTTTCTAATTCTTTTTTTAGAATTTTTGTGGTAGTTTTCCTTTTGGGATTTGAGTTTTAAGTTAGTACAAAGTTCCACTCCTACTTGATTCACATAATTAATTAATTGTCCATATAAGAGTGTTTCATAAGGCACTGTATTTCCCCAATCTAATTTAAGTTTTTGTCTAACCTTTTCAGCAAATAAAGGAAGTACTCTAGAAATAAAACGTTCTTTCCAAAAAGCCTGATGATAATTAGGTTTGAGCATGACCTTTTGTAAAAACATATCTTTGTACCATCTAAAATCATGTAATTTAGGACAAGTTAAATTTGTAAGAACTTTAGAACTTCTATCAGCTAATTGTTGAGGATTTCCTACAAAATAATATGTTAAAGTAAACATAAAAGTATTTAGGCAATCAGGTATTACTTCAGTAGTTGTAATGGGCTGGCCTTTTGTATCAAGAGTGGTTTTGGTAATTAGTTTGGACGCATTCATAATTTCAAGACGTTGGTTTTCAGTCAAATAGTTATGCCACCGCGCATGAAGGATTCCAGCAAAACTAATAATCAAAAGATGAAGAATGGTGACATCAGAAGTATATGAATGATGATATTTCATGGCAGTGAGAGCCATAGCCGTTTCTTGAATGAGGTTAAGAATTTGATGTTCAGATTTGTCATCAATATTCCATTCGATAATTTTTTGACTTGAGAAGGTTGCTTGAGTATCAAAATGTTTTTCTTCAAATTGAACATTAGGAAAAGAGGGTCTTGGATAATAGTTTCTTGTATATGGATTTCAATGTTTAGCTTTTGAAGTTAATTTGTTTAAATATTCTTAAGCATGATCATTAATAGTTCGAATATGAGTTTTTGATGATGTTTTAGGGACATCTTTGGTATTTAACTGTTTTAACTTTTCATTCAAGTCCTTTAATATAAATAAATTTAAATCTTCTATTTTAAATTTTTTAGATAGCTTTAATGATGTATCTTCATATACAATTGGTTTAGAATTAAGATTAGAATCTATAGGCTATTTAGGATCATATTGCTTTATTTTAGGTGTCTCTCTCATAGTGGAATTATTTTCTAACTGTTCTACTCTATTAGCCATTGCGATTAATATCTGATTTGTATAATTATTTTGTTGAATTACTTCGTTTAAATCTTTATTAGTAACATCACCTTGTATATTAAAATTTTTCTATTTTAAAAGGGGAGGTTGTTATAATATGACCATCTACAGGAATTTTAATTTCTTAAAATGGAGGAAGTATAGATTCTTTTACTTCATTTTTTAGCAATCATATTAATATATTCGATTTGATTATATTTCCAAAATATTCGTACCAATAAAAAAAAAATCTATATGTTTTCTAAATTTTTTTGAGATCAGAATAGTACTTTTCTCTCAATCTAATTCTTTCATCTGGTTGACTGTAGCAAAATACCAAACTATTTTAAGTTGATTACAAGGCCTATTCCAAAATTGTTTCAAATATGTTTTGGCTAATTCAAATTCATCGTTAGAAGAGATCATCATTAAAGTCTCTGGCATTTGCATTTTACATTTTGTTGGACTAGAAGATTTTATACTGACATTTTCTTTATAATTTACTTTGGGAATTTCGCATGAGAAATCTACACTATTCAATTTTTGAGAACTCAAACTGCGAAAGAGAGGTCATTGAGAGGAAGAAGAAGCTATTGAAAATGATTTGCAACTGAATTCAATTTTAATATTACCCAAAGAGGATTCTAAAATTCGATCAATTTTGTTAGATTCATAATATCTTTTAGGGGTTTCTAAGATGTTCAAAATTCCATTCTGTATCGTGAAGGACATCATCCCATTTAAGAAATCGAGGAACAAAGGTGTTTGATCGTTTGAAATTAGTTTCTAGGATTTCCTAAATGAGCTTTGGCTTTGGGATTTATAGTGGTTTTCATGACTTTCTGATAAACACAATAAATTAATCCAAAAGGTTTAGAACCTAATTTAAAATCTCAATTTTTTTATTTGAATATTTAAGGTTAGGGTTTTAAGGATATGAGGATCTATGAGATCTACTGTGAAATTAGGATAATGGTTAAAATATATGGGACCATTTGTTGTGTTAGATTCAAGCACTGCTAAAAGACTATTATTAAAATCAAGATGTCTACTATCTTTGAACAAAAGACAAATAGGAGAATTAATTCTTGATCGGTAAAGAGGTTTAACAACTACTTAGACTAATCCTATATGCAAATATCTGTATTTATTTTTGCGATGTAATTCTAAGGTTTCAGGATTAAACAAATGAATAGTACCATAGGGCTTATTAATAGAAATTATTTTTTCTGTGGTTTTAATGTTGTAATTTTGTACTAAATAAAAAATTCATATTTCATAAATTTTGTCAAATTTTTTAGTTGGCATTTTCCAATTCATAAGTTGAGTTTCAGTGCGATCTATGATACGGCCTAAATTAGTCATATATTTCATAGTTATTTGAGGCTATTTTGTGATACATTTTGTTCAATAACTAGTCATATTCCTTCATATTAGAGATTTTACCCTTGGAAAGTTATTTTGTACTTTATTTTAGATTTTAGGGGTAAAATAAGATAAAAACGTAGCAAAACAGAACAGAGGAGGCGCCGAACAGGACAAAGGAACCGGCGCCGGCCACGTGCTGTTGGCATGTACTTCGAGATGACAAAAAATCAGTGAAACAGAGCGGAATAAAACCAAACCGGTGCTGGCTGCACTTTGGAAAAGATGTCATAAAAATCAAGAAAAAATCGGCGAACGATTGAAAAAACAGACCACAACCGGCACCGGCCCTAGGCAGGATAGGCGGCACCGACTATGCCCTGATGCCTAGGCGGTGGCTCGATTTTTGTATGTGATGTTTGGCAATTTGTAGAGTTTTAGTATTTTCTTACTTCTAGTCGGCCAAGAACCCTAGAGAACAATTTTAAGCACTTCTAAAGCCTATAAATAAAGGAAAAACACAAGAGAGAAGGGAGAATTCACAGAGCATAACATCAAATCACTCAAGTCAATGAGGAATTCTACCAATTCAAGGAGGGTTGTGCAAGAAGGTCTACAAAGGAAGAATGGGGAGGCTTGTCTATGAGTGCTTTCTTTTACTTTGTTTTCTTTTTCTTGAACAGTGATGTATTAATTATTTTATTGTAATTTGACATTGTTTTAGGTATTTATGACTTTTAGAGTTACTTTGATCTTTTGATTAATTGATTTTTATTCTTGGTATTTCATTACTCGTGCTAATTACGAGATTAGTTGGTTGTTTCTTTCCATTCACTAGCTTGAAAAAGGGGTTGATGGTGGTTTCAATTCATTAGTTTCATATTTGTTGTCTTTTAATTTACTCGAAAAAGGGATTAATTGTGAAGAACAAGGTAATTAAAGGTTAATTGATGTTTGCCAGAATATGGATTCATTGGTTAATTTCATGTTTTAAGTTTGCCAAAATATAGAAATTTAATCAATGATTGTGATTAATGCATCTTTTGAGTGAATTAGTTGGGACAGAATATGTGATGCTAATTTGTCTAAAAGATAGAGATTTCATAGATTGAAAAAGAAGTGAATATATCTTAATCTTTCATGATGCAAAGAGAATAATTAGTTATGATAATGATTGAATACTTTAAGATCATATTTGTCAAAACAATGGTTTAAGTTACATAATTCTCCATCCTTGACATGTGTATATATTCTTTTATTTTATTATTTTATTTTTCTTTTCACTATTTTTCACTTTATTGAGTCGGTTAAACAATGAAAGAAAAGGGATTAATGCATACTTGTTCCTTCAGGATCGACACTCGTTTGAACTCTATGCTATGTTAATGATGAGTACGCTTGTTCATGTGTGTAATTTGAGGTTAACGTTTTAATTTAAACTTGATTGAAAATGTGCTTATTTTTATACCCAAATCCAAACATATCAATCTAATTGAGAGATGATTTCTAAGTTCTTTATGGTTTCAACATCTATATCAGATAATTTTGAACTAGAGGCCATGGATGAGGGTTACTTTCTCTTTCTAATCAAGACAATCAATAGTTTTAAATTTTTTTTATTTTATTTTTCCCCAAATTTATCTTTCCATTTTCTTCCTAAGATAAAACTAGTTACTATGTATGGTTGAGAGCTATAGGACCACCCCCGCGTCCAAACTACCTTCCTAGGCAAACTGTGACCTAATCCAACCATTCTGGGCTAACCAATGTATGAGCTGCTCTCATAGTCACCACTCAACCACATAGTTACAGGAATAAGTAGGGTAAATAAAGGAAGAGAATAATAGAGAAAAAAGATTAAAGATTACATCATGCAAGAATAGAAAGAGAAAGTAAGGAAGCTTAAAATAGAGAATTTATATAAACAAGGTGATGTAACCAATAAAGATTTAAATAAAATTATTCAACAAAATAATTATACAAATCAAATACTAATCACTAAGGCAAACAAAGCAGAACAATTAGATAATAAATCCACTATTAGAGAAACACTTAGATTAAAGTAATATGATCCTAAAGAAACTATAGATATGAACCTTATTTTTAAACTAATTTTATATGAAAATAAAACTTTAAAATTAAAGGAGAGATTCAAGTAGATGAGTCTAAATTAGATATGTTAAAAGAATAACAAACTAAAAAATTTAAACACTAAAGATATTCTTGAAACATCCTTGAAAGCTCATGTCCAAACAGTTAATGAAATTAATCCTTTTAGACTTAATAAAGTTACACCCAAAACCAAACCACCAATGCCTAAATGATTTGCAAATCCACATATTCGAAATTACTACCCTCATCTTTCTTTCCCGAATGTCCAATTCGAATAACATTATTTAAACACCCTTACCGCTTTTACTAGTCAAGATATTACTGAATAGAATATAAAGGGTATGACTGAAAATCAAATCCTCAATGTTATCCAAGAAATGGCTATGGCTGTTACGACTATGAAATGTCATAATACCTCCCTTATGGATGTCTGCATCCTTAATCTCTTAACTACTAGTTTTACTAGAGTCCATCATGGGTGCTAAAAAACTATCTCTCTAACAACTAACGTCTTGAAATTATGAATGGCACCAAAGTAACTCATAAAACTCTCTTAGATAACCAAGGTCAACCTATGACACAACAAGAAGTAGTGCTAGATTTTTTTTAACACTTTTATGTTCACTTTAACCCAACATTTTGTAGAAATCCTCAACAATTAGCTGATCGTAGTTATGAAATCCGTGCTAATTTAACATTCCTGAAATTACATGATTTTAGATGGTATAAAGATATGTTTTTACAAAAAGTAATACTTAGACTAAATTGTCATCATGCCTTTTGGAAAGAAAGATTTATTTCTGGTTTACCTCTATTATTTCTTGAAAACGTTAGACAAAAACTTAAAGTAGATTGGGGAAATGTTGTACCCTATGGAACCCTTTCTTATGATATATTAATCAGTTATGTAAATTAAGTAGGAGCAAACTTTTATACTGATTTAAAACTCAAGGCTCAAATGAAACATTATCATAAAAAATTCTAAAATGAATTAGGGAATTTCACAAAATAATCTATTTTGAGAATAATAGGAATATACCATTTTTGAAAAATGATTTTAGAAATAGTCGAAATATAATATTCCCTTTGATTATCTTCTACTAGAATACTATTATCCAAGGAATCTTCGAGAAAATGTTTTTCCATTTTTATATGTAAAAGATCTATGTTAATATTATAAATGTTCATAATTCGTTGCGGTCAGCCTAATCATTTAGCAAGAATTGTCCTTAAAAAAAATAATCTATGTAATAAGCAAACAACATTAGTAGAATGTGTAAATGAAGATATTATTGGTGTCGATGAATATATGTCCGATTCAGAAAGTGTATATAGCATAATCTCTATTGATGATCTAGACTTCTAGCAACTTAAATCAGATGAATAGATAGAAGACTTAGAATTTGTAGAAGAAATAACTAATACTCGCTCTCCAAAAAATCAATTGTCTTATTTATCTCAATTAGATAGTGTAGAAGATACCCTTCAGGAATTAGTCCTTGTAAATTATGCACATGAATGGATACATAGAAAAGGATCAGATAGTAAACCTTGTTACTTATGTGAAAAATATCCTTTTTTAGAACTTAGATGGCAATGTAGTAATTGATTACAAGAAGCTTGCAAATTTTGTCTAGAAAAACAAAATATAGAATTTAAAATAATGGAAAAAGGAAAACAAAAACACGAAGAGGATCTCGTAGAACAACACTTAGAAAGAAGAACTTGGACAATAGAACAAAAGTTGACCAATTAGAAGATCATGTGTATAAAAACAAATATTGAAAAAGTTCAAATAATTCAAGATAGTTATATTCTGAATATAGAAATATTAGTTAGAAATTAAAATAATAAAACCAAATAGAATAGATATTCTTGTTCTACTTAAAATAGGAACTATTGAAATAGAAGTACCAATTTTAATTGATATTGGTTGTAGTAATTCAATCCTTAATAACACTATAATACCTGAAGAATATCATGCAATTGCTAGTACTATAGTTGAAGCAGCTTAGATGCATGGGTATATATATAATTATACTAAATCTGTAAAACTTGAAGTTTTTCATTTTAAAATTTCTTCTAGACAAGAACATACAAGTTAATTATTTGCACATAGAAAAATTATGTAATCTTTTAGAAATAGAAATTAGTGATATAGACAATATACTTAGCAAATTAGAAAAGGAGGAAATAATTGGAGAAAATCCCACAAAACACTACAAACGGATAAACTATATTGTCAATTCAAAATTTTAAATCCTAATTTAAAAATTACTACAACTAAGATATATGCGAGTAATGAAGAAATAAAAGAATTTAAGATGCACATCGGAGATTTATTAAAATTAGAAGTAATTAGAAAAAGTACTAGTCGTAATAGAAGTGATGCTTTTATTGTTAGAAAATATAGTGAAATTGTTAGAGGAAAAGTTAGAATCGTCATAAATTATAAACGATTAAATAATAATACATTAGAGGATAGCTACAACATTCCTAATAAAGAGCAATTAATAAATATAATTCAACGATGTTATATATTTAGTAAATTTGACTATAACTCCAAATTTTGGCAAATCAGAATGCATCCAATTAGGGTAGCATGGACAACTTTTACTTGACCTGTAGGACGTTTTTGATTGGTTAGTTATGCCTTTTGGATTAAAAAATGCACCTGCAATATTTCAAAGAAAGATGGATACAATTTTCAATAAATAGAGGTATAAATAGATGATATTTTGGTTTTCTCTAAAACAAAAAATGAATGTATGTATAAAGGATTTAGAAATCTTCTTAAGGCATTAGAATTTGCTAGAAATAGAAGTCTAAGCAATGCTTTTAGATGTTATAAAGATATGTTTTTACAAAAAGTAATGCTTTGACCAAATTCTCATCATACCTTTCAAAAAGAAACATTTATTTTTTGTTTACCTCTATTATTTGTTGAAAAAGTTAGACAAAAACTTAAAGTAGATTTGGGAAATGTTGTACACTACAAAACCCTTTCTTATGATATATTAATAAATTATGTAAACCAAGTAGGAGCAGACCCTTATGCTGATTTAAAATTCAAGGCTCAAATAGAACATTATCATAAAAATTCTAAAAGAGAATTATGGAATTTTACAAAATCATCTATTTTAAGAATAATAGAAGTATACCATTTTTGAAATGTAGCTTGAGAAATAGCGGAATATAATCTTCTTTTTGGTTTTCTTCAATAGGAAAAGTAGTCTCAAGAGAACTATCTAACAGAGGTTTTTCCATTTTTAAATGTAGAAGATCTATATTAAGATTATTGTTATTTGTTATGCGTTGCTCATTTTGATCTTTCAGATGTTTAATTTCTTGTTTCAATTGATTAATTTTTGTATAAAGATCTTGTAAAGAAATTATTTCTTCTTTGTTTTCTTTCTTTTTAAATCTATTAAACACTTCTTTTAACGTATAAGGTTCTACTTGTGGTTTAGGATTTAAAACCATTTTTTTTACTTTAAGTAAATATTCTATTTTAACATTTTTATCCTGAATATGATCTAGTAATTCAAAAAAGAGTTCTTTATTGGCTTAGTTATACATTAATTTTGCTAGACTGGTCATATTAATTCATTCTATTGTATAGTTACAAATTCCAGTACATCCATAAGAAGAGATTTCACTAAAGGATTCACTATCAGAAGAGTTTTCTTGAATTTCAAAGATCTCATCTATATCACTATCAGAGGTTTTGGAAGTAGGTTCAAATTCATCAAGAATAGAATGGATTTGATCTAACATTTCCTTATTAAAAGAGAGTTCACTTGCTTTCTTTTTCTTTATCAGCTTTATGTCCTCCTCTTCCATAGAAATAATATTTAATGTGATCTTTATCCTTTTCTTGTTTTGTTCATTTCTTTCATTTAATTCTTTTATAGCATTTTTCTTTTGGGCTTTTGGTAAAACTTTTCCTCTTGGATTGAAATTTTTTCTTGAGTTTTTTTGACAGAGGTCTAATAGGAGCATAACTAAATATTTCACAAAAATTTCGTAATTCTTTTTTAGAATTTTTTTGGTAATTCTCCATTTGAGCTTTGAGCTTTAAGTGTCAATACAGAGTTTTGCTCCTACTTGATTTATATAGATAATTAATTGACCATAAGAGAGTGTTTTGTAAGGAACAGTATTACCCCAATCTAATTTAAGCTTTTGTCTAACCTTTTCATCAAAAAAAGGGAGTAAGCCAGATATAAAGCGTTCTTTCCAAAAAAACATGATAATAATCAGGTCTGAGCATTACGTTTTGTAAAAACATATCCTTGTACCATCAAAAATTGTGTAATTTAGGACATGTTAAATTCGTAAGAATTTCAGAACTTCGATCAGCTAATTGTTGAGGATTCCCTACAAAATACTGTGTTGTATTAAACATAAAATATACATGTGAGTGAAAAATCACCCAGTGAGTCCCATGTGTACCAGTGCTTTACAAAAATAGATAAAGTAGAGCAATGTTGCTGACGTGCCCGACAGTTAGCCAATGTTCAGTTCACAGGACTGACGGTTAAGAAAACGCTCAACAATCGTTCATGTCATTTTTTTTTGTCGTTTGTTCAATTCTTTCGTTTTTCTTTTTCCATAGCCTTCCTCTCTTCATGAACAAGGAATTATCTTTGTGTTTCTCATTCATTTCATTCCAAAATCACACAATTTAAGTTCATTCATTTCCCAACCAAAATTCTGGAATTCCCTTCTTAACACACAATTTTGTTGCGCATAATTTTCAATCCACAACTCCAATTGGGCTCTTCGATATATCAAAATGATCGCAAGACTCTTAACTTTAATTCTATGTAAGCTTTTTTCTGAGTTCATATTTTCATGACATAATTCAGAGGCAAAACAGTCACTATAGTTTGGCCCTAACTCGACAATTCATGTTATTTTTTGATTTCCTTTAATCTTTAACACCTTGAGAACATTAAATTCATTCAATTTTTCCTTCAAACCATCTTTGATCCTTCAATTTTTACATTCCAACAACTCATAAAAGTCATGTTTATTCAACACAAATTCACTTTCTACAATCAAAAGTTAGCATAATTCATCCTTCTAACCAATTAACTCCCATTTTCATTCCACTTTGATCATCATCTCATCAACCAAGATCAACCCTTCCAACTACCATGAAAATTCATTCCTTCATCATGCAAAACATTATACATAAATCCCCTAGGCAGTCGGCACACATAATCACACACAAAGTTCACATACAAAGTTTATATACCGTAGCTTTTGATCCAAAATCGAGACATGAAAATCATGTATTCATGTTAAAATTAACACAAAATAATCACCATTAGCCCAAAAACAACTTAATTCTAACAAGGTAAGGTTTTACCTTGTGTATAGAGCTCTTTGGTGTGATTTGCTCTAAGAACCTCTCAAGGACACACACTTTCACCAAGAACACACACTATTCACATTTTCTCTCTCTTTTGCTAATTTCTTTTGATTTCTTTTTCTCTTATTTTTTTTTTCTCCCTTCAAGCTGCCGAATTTCTTGCTGTAAAATAGCCTTCCACCACCACACTTCATTAGAATTTTTGGTCAATTAATTTCTAATTCTATTAATTATTTGGTGGTTTACATATAGGTGTGTTCCAAGCACAAAAAATACACATAATTTCCTTTTATTTTCCTCCTTAAATTTTCTTATTCTCTTCATTTTCGTGGTTGCTGTTCTGGTTGTTTTTCAGCCATTCCACCACCTCTTTATGGTCAAATAATGGCCAGTTAAATTGTGCAAGACATTAATTAAATGGCTCCACAAATGATGTGTTCCAATCACAATTAAACACACCATTCCTTTATTTATTTTGTAAGTCCTTAATTCCATATGTCTTGCAGGAATTCTTCATGCAACCTCTCATAAGTTGACACACATTCATGGCTACCAATCACAAAATGCCACACATACCATTTTTTTTAACTGCAATTTCACTTTTTCTCCAAAATAATCAAAATTCCAATCCGATATGAAAAAATATTTTATTTTACCATTCAATTCTGAAAATTCTACTGAATGCATTGCTAATACTTAAATTTCTCAATTCCTTCTCAGTCTGGTCAAAATCGCAAATGCGGTCAAATGACGAAAATGCCCTTGATAACCCGAATAACTTAATTCACACCAAAACTTGCATTTCATTGCACTAATTAATTTCTGTTCTTAGCGTACCTTCAAATTCTTATTTTATTAATAATAGTAGCCTTCTGAAGATTTAGGGTACAGGTAGAACAAATTCAATAAATACATCCAGATCCCAACAAAATGTTATTATACCAAAATATTCATTTTATCATATTGATCATCTTGTGTTTTGGCCATTGATACAATTATCATCCTATTATAAGTAGTAGCCAATCAAAGGTTAAAATAACAAGGCATTATACTATCAACTAGCAAAAACAATGGACTTTTAAGCATACCTCTATCACATGCTTAAAAAGTTGAAGGGCAAACTAAAAGAAAATAAAAAAAAATAACTTCTAAACCTCTAAATGTCAAATAAACTAGTAATGAAGGAATCCACAAATAATCTATTTGGTTTTTTTATTATTTATTTGGGAGATTGTAGAAAAAACAATAGTATGCATTGGACATGTGTGCATTTGTGGAAAGTTAACAAAAATGCGAACTTCTTACCCAATAAAGATATTTTTGGCTTTTTTAAAGTGTGAAGTTTGCATTTCTTCACGCTAGAATTTTGCTAAGAAGTAAGCTTTGGGATGTAGGGAGGAGGAAGGTATGAGTATCTGGCAAAATCTGTAGCATTTGCATTTTTGTTGGACTAGAAGATTTTATACTAACATCATCTTCATGATTTACTTTAGAAATTTCTCCCGAAGTAATCAATACTATTCAACCTCCAAGAACTTTGACTTTGAAAAAGGGGTCGTTGAGAGGAAAAAGAAGAAGCTACTGAAAAGGATTTGCGGCTGAATTCAAGTTTGATATTATCCGAGGAGGATTCTATAATTCAATCAATTTTGTTGGATTCATAAAGTCTTTTAGGGTTTATTATATGTTCAAATTTTCATTTTTTATCATGAAGAACATCATCCCAATTAAGGAATCGAGGAACAAATGTATTAGATCGTTCAAAATTAGTTTCTAATAAGTAGGTTTCTGTAGGATTTCCTAAACGACTATTGGCTTTAGGAATTATAGTGGTTTTCATGACTTTATAACAATTACGATTAATTAGATCTAGTAAAGAAGAACATGTTAGTGTTGTGCCCAAGAAGCAATCACTTGTGCATTATATATGACACATTTTATTTTAATAAAAGGCATTATTTATCTTACAATTTCTTTTGTTTACTTTAAGTAATATAACTGTTCGATAAAGTCCCTAGTACAATACTGTGTTAAGGAAATTGTGATAGAGATCATGATATGAGATTCCTACTGCACTGGATGGTGTTAATACTTAAATAGTCCCTAGTCATAGTATTAATGAGACAGGACGTCATTAATGTGTTAAAACTAGCATGTGTTAGACTTCCTGATTTGATCAGGCGGTGGTTCTCATAACCGTGAGTATTGAGATACTCAAAGTTAACACATGGATGCTTGTTAATGGAACAAGGTCATTGGATGACCTAACTTTGAGATAATCACATAGATAACTATTTAGTGCCAGTGATATAATCTCAATATAGCAAACGTGTAAGTATCCTTAGACTTGAGATCTCCAAGATACTTTGTTTGCTGTGCCTTATACTTTGATTCTAATCTCTGAAGCTCGATCGAAGGCCACCTATGGGATGGATATTGGGTACATGGTGAGGTAAATGAAAGTAGTTGAGAGGGTCAATAAATGATTCACCACTCCTAATAGTAGGGGCAAATATTTCACGGCCACTTGTAGGAATTACTACTCAAAAGTCCTTGGCCAAGGAAATTGTGTATTGAAAACAGTTCCAATTGATACACATCTAGAGTAGTGGGTTCTTGGTACAAGCACTATTGTATTCGGGCCAGAATTAATTCTGGAGGGAGTTGGCACTAATTCTGTACTCCAAACCGAATGGGATATTGTATGATGAAAGGAGTTGATTGCACTGAAGTTTGTTATTGAAAGGTTCATGTCAAGCCACTTGACTTCCTGAACTCTTGGGTGGTCATGATGTATTGCTAGATACTGCTCATGATCTCGGAATATGGGTTTATTAATTGATGAATTAATAAACCAATCCTTATTAGAATTAATATAATTAATTCTAATTAATTATGGATTATTAATCTCAAAGACGTTTGGATAAATTCATGTTCTCTACCAATTGACTGGGAAACCTAATAGGTCACACACAATAGATAATTATATATTCAAGATGTTATTTGATAACAATATGGGGTTAATTGAGAGAAAGAAAAGTTATTGTGGACAAATTATAATTAGTTATAATTTGTGGTACAAGTTGTAATTGTGAGAACTTGATGTTTCCAATTATAATTAGGGAATTCTAATAGGATTATAATTCTCAGTTTTGGGAAGGGAATTTCGTGTGATATATAGTAGCCAATAACACACGAAAAACCCTAGCTAATAGCTAAAACACAACACACGATTCTCTCTTCCTTTGATCTCTCTTTCTCTCATTTTTCTTCTTGAAAGAAAAACCTTAGCCGCCATTAATTTTTGCTAGCATAGAAATTTTGGTGCTTGAGTATTCCTCTGTGTGGATTACTACTAGAGATAATCACACATTATGATTATAGAGGTTTGACGTTCAACTCACGCGGAGGTTGATCACGAGGATTACTGGATCGCGCCTCAACTTGAAGAAGAAAATTTTATTCTTCGTACGATCACCCAAAGGTAAAAGTTGTTGCCTTTATTGTCGTTATGTCTTGTTTTCCACACAGAAGAGTCCTGGGAGGGTATCTCGATTTATTTTTCGCTGCGCCGTATAGGATATGAGCCTGAGATACCCAACAATGGTATCAGAGACATGCTATGTGTGATCTACGGACATTGTTTTGGCATGAAAAACTATTTTCTTGTTTGTCTTTGTTCACTGTGAAAATCGTTTTCACTCGAGTCGAAATCATTTCAATCTTTATGAGTTGGGTCCGTAGCACAATATGATTGTGTTATAGTCACAGAGTATTTCGAAAAGATGCTTTCTTTGGTGCTGAAAAATTTCTGCAGAAAAACGTTTTCTTGCAACATGGATGTTGCCCTCCGCTTCATCTTAATTTTTCGTTTTAATTTTGTTTAAACTAACAAATTAGTTGTTGTTTATAGCTTCAAAATAGAAAATACAGCTGCGAATTGTTCTCACCGAAAATTTGCAGAAGAAGAAAGCACCAGAAATTGTTTCTGGATTTTTTTTTTCAATCGCTGCCATTGTTGCAGAACACAAGCGGTGCCGGCTTCGGCCTCCAAGCCGATGCCGGTTCCATTCTATTCGCGATGTCTGAAAATCGTTTTGGAAGAGAAAATTTTTTGGAAACCAAAATAGAGCCAGCGCCGACTCCGGCTTCCGAACTGGCGCCGATTCTGCTCTGTTTGTGACTTCCAGGTATTTTTAAAAAAAATTGGGAACAGAATTATGGAAGGAAAAAATCTCATTTGATGAGAACGGGACCCAAAAACTATTTTCTCAAAATTAGTTTTGAGACAAACAATTTTTATTTTCAAAATGATGATTTTGAAAATCTAAAATTAGTATATCTTTCTAAAATGATGATTTTAGAATTTGTTTTGTCTTTCCAAAATAGTGATTTTGGAAACATAAAATCATATGTTTATTTTGTTTAAGCATAGTCAATGGCATGGTGGATGGTTATGGACTAAAACCAATTATATCTGTTCATGCATTTTACAATTTTGGTTTTTATGAAATAGGGCATGCGTGTCCTGCCTTCTCTAGAATTCTTGTGTAATTCTCTTCTCATCTAACTCTCATCGAATGTAACTCGAGGTTTTCTCTCTTTAGGAAATTATGTAATTAGCTTACATAGCTTAGATAGGAGTAGAATTATTTTATTCTGGAGATGGCAACCAAAACAAGGCGAAGAGGTAAGACCTTCTACTTAAATCATGCATAAACACACAGGGTTAACTATAGTAATTTCTTTTATGGCTCAAAGAAATTAATTTAGGGGAAAGTCCATAACCATACCACGTAATCGTTTTATTACCATGATTATCAATTATGTGATTTATTGATTTTTATGCATGCCATTCAATGAAATAACTAAAAGGAACAAATCCCTCAATTAATATTAAACCTAATTCCTTCCGTTAATATAGTAAGAACGAGAGTCCTTTTTCGAGACCAGGTTGTTGGGCAAACCCAAGTCTACTTGACATTGGGCATGTTCAAGCTATGGAATTAAATTCCTTTGGAATTAAATTTCTGATTAATGGGTCGGGTTTAACTAAATTCTTTATCCCGGTTGGGCAAACTCAAGCATAAAGAAATTTAAAGGAAAAGTTAGGGTAACCCAAAAGGCTTTAAGATTAAAAGCTATTAATCACCCAATGATCCGGTAGTTACATACGATGTAATTGGTATTGGATACCTACCAATGAACTCAAGGGTGACTTATTGGGCAAACCCAAGGTTATTCTTGAGGAATTGAGATACCGGTCCACTAGGAAAGCTTCCAACGGGCTTTCCCGAATCAGTAGTGGGGGCTATTGGTTTGAGTAAAATAGTGAAGTAAAAATGGGTTTAATTAAAATCCTAATTATTTGCATATCATGTGCAGATACAAGTAGCTAATACTCTCTATCTTTACATCTAGGTCACTTGCATCATGTCAATGAACTTGAACTTACATAGCATTTTGGAAACCAACAGGTTAACCGAATCAAACTATCTCGACTGGTATAGAAATTTGAGAATCGTTCTCAAATCGAAAAAGTTTCTCTATGTGCTGGATGCTCCTATTCCACCACCACCAGCCCAAGATGCTCATGCTGATGAGCATGCTGTCCACAAGAGGCACAAGGAGGATAGCGATACATCATCATGTATTATGCTGGCATCTATGACTCCTAAGTTGCAAAAATAGCACGAGCATATGGATGCTCAATCGATCATTTTACATCTTCGAGAGCTATTTGATGCCTAAGCCAGAACTGAGAGATATGAGATCTCGAAGCAACTATTTCGTTGTAAAATGGCAGAAGATTCTTTTGTGGCCGCTCATGGGCTGAAGATGCTAAGCTTGATAGAGAAGCTTGGATCTCTCAGGTTTGCAATGGATCATGACTTAAGTGTTGACTTAATTCTACAATCTTTACCTAATAGTTTTTCACAATTTGTGATTAACTATCAGATGAACAAGATTAAGTCCACCATTCCTGAATTGATCAATCTTCTCAAAACTGCGGAGTCCTCTATGAAGAAGGATTCCAATGCGATTTTAATGGTAGAATCTTCCTCTTCTAAGAAGAAAGTTCAAAAGAAGAAGAAGAAGGTTGCCATGAAGCCCAAAGGTGGTGTGAATAAGAAGGACGCAGCTACCAAGGGCCCATGCCATCATTGTGGGAAGATGGGCCACTGGAGGCGCAACTGCAAAGCCTACTTGGAGACCATCAAGGATAAGAAGCAGAAGGAGAAGCTTAAAAGCACTTCTACTTCTTCTCCAGGTATGTTTATGATTGAGATAAATACTGCCTTTAGAAATGAGATGTGGGTATTAGATACCGGATGTGGATCTCATTTGTGCAATAACTTGCAGAGACTAAAGAGCAGTAGAAGGCTAGAGAAAGGCAATGTGGACCTACGTACTGCAAATGGGGCAGAGGTTGCTGCATTTGCTGTGGGGATATACGAGCTGAACCTGCCTTCGGGATTGATTCTAGAACTGGAAAACTGTTATTATGCACCAGTTTTAATGAAAAATATTATCTCAGTTGCGTGTTTAGACTTATGTGAATTTCATTTAATATTTAAGAATAAATGTTGTTCTTTCTCATTGAATGATATTCATTATGGTTCAGCAACTTTGGTTAATGGTTTATATGTTCTAGACTTGGACAATCCAATTCTCAATATAAACAATAAGAAACCTGAAATAGATAACTCTAACACCTCTTACTTATGAAGATCAAACAAACGAGGATCAATTGGTAGAGAACATAAATTAATCCAAACGTCTTTGAGATTAATAATCCATAAGTAATTAGAATTAATTATATTAATTCTAATTAGGATTGGTTTATGAATTCATCAATTAATAAACCCATATTTTGAGATCATGAGTAGTATCTAGCAACACATCATGACCACTCAAGAGTCCAGGAAGTCAAGTGGCTTGACATGAACCCTTCAATAACAAACTTCAGTGCAATCAACTCCTTTCACGATACAATATCTCATTCGGTTTGGAATACGTAATTAGTGCCAACTCCCTCCAGAATTAATTCTGGCCCGAATACAATAGTACTTGTACCAGGAACCCACTACTCTAGATGTGTATCAATTGGAACTGTTTCCAATACACAATTGCCTTGGCTAAGGACTTTCGAGTAGTAATTCCTACAAGTGGCCGTGAGATTTTCGCCCCTACTATTAGGAGTGGTGAATCCTTTATTGACCCTCTCAACTACTTTCGTTTACCTCACCATGTACCCAATATCCATCCCATAGGTGGCCCTCGATCGAGCTCCGGAGATTGGAATCAAAGTACAAGGCTCAGCAAATAGAGTACCTTGGAGATCTCAAGTCTAAGGATACTTGCACGTTTGCTATATTGAGATTATATCACTGGCACTAAATAGCTTTCCATGTGATTATCTCAAAGCTAGGTCATCCAATGAACTTATTCCATTAACAAGTATCCATGTATTAACTTTGAGTATCTCAATACTCACGGTTATGAGAACCACCGCCTGATCAAATCAGGAAGTCTAGCATATGCTAGTCTTAACGCATTAATGATGTCATGTCTCATTAATACTATGACTAGGGACTATTTAAGTTCTAACACCATCCAGTGTAGTAGGAATCTCATATCATGATCTCTATCACAATTTCCTTAACACAATGTTGTACTAGGGACTTTATCGAATAGTTATATTACTTAAAGTAAATAAAAGAAACTGTAAGATAAATAATGCCTTTTATTAAAATAAAATATGTCATATACAATGTACAAGTGATTGCCTCTAGGGCACAACACTAACAAACTCCCACTTGCACTAGAGCCAATCATTCATGTATCTAATACCGAATGACTCAGCATGACAATCATGTTTCTTTGGGATAGTGCTTTCGTAAGCAGGTCGGCTTTGTTCTCATCTGTGGAAACTCTCTCTATCTTTACATCATTCCTATCTATGATCTCCCGGATCAGATGATAGCGTTGCAGTACGTGTTTGGATCGTTGGTGAGACCGCGGCTCCTTTGCTTGTGCAATAGCTCTGTTGTTGTCATAATACAAAGTTATTTGACCAACAACACTAGGAACCACACCCAGTTCCGTCACGAACTTCTTGATCCAAACAGCCTCCGTAGCTGCTTCAGAAGCAGCTATGTACTCAGCTTCTGTCGTAGAGTCGGCAATAGTCTCTTGTTTGGAACTTTTCCAACTTATTGCCCCTCCGCACAATGTAAACATATAGTTGGATTGTGATTTGAAATCATCTTTATCAGATTGAAAACTGGTATTAGTATACCCGTTTATTTTCAAATCACCTTCTCCATATACTAAGAACATGTCCTTAATCCTTCGTAAGTACTTAAGGATGTTCTTTACAGCTGCCTAATTACCCTAACCAGGGTCGGATTGGTATTTGCTCGTCAAACTGAAAGCACAAGATACATCAGGTCTAGTACATATCATAGCATACATCATAGATTCAACTGCTCAGGCATATGGAATCTTACTCATGTGATCCTTTTCAACTTGTGTCTTGGGAGACATCGACTTTGAAAGGCTTACACCATGTGACATGGGTAAGAATCCCTTTTTGGATTGATCCATACTAAACCTCTTTAGCACTTTATCTGTGCATGTAGACTGTGAAAGACCAAGCAACCTTTTAGATCTATCTCTATAGATCTTTATTCCAAGAATATAGGTTGCTTCACCAAGGTCTTTCATGGAGAATTGTTTGGACAACCAAATTTTAACCGTTTGCAAGATAGGTATATCGTTTCCTATTAGCAATATGTCATCTACATAAAGCAGTAAGAAAATGATTGCACTCCCACTAACCTTCTTCTATACACAAGGCTCATCCATATTTTGAATGAAACCAAACTCTTTGATTGTTTCATCAAAATGGATATTCCAACTCCTAGAAGCTTGCTTAAGTCCATAAATAGACATTTGCAACTTACACACCTTTGTGCCATCACTGGATGTGAAACCCTCAGGTTGTGTCATATACACTTCCTCAGTCAAATTTCCATTTAGGAAAGCTGTTTTCACATCCATTTGCCAAATCTCATAATCATAATAAGCAGCAATAGTTAGGAGTATCCTGATGGATTTCAACATGTCTACTGGCGAGAAGGTTTCATCATAGTCAATACCATGTTATTGACGATAAACCTTCACCACTAGTCGTGCTTTATAGGTAACTAAGTTACCATCCATGTCCATTTTCTTCTTGAAAACCCACTTGCACCTAATAGGTTTAATTCCTTTGGGTGGATCAACCAAAGTCTATACCTGGTTGTCGTACATGGAATCTATCTCTGACTTCATGGCCTCAAGCCATTTGTCAGATTTTAAACTATTCAGAACATCCTTGTAGGTAGTAGGCTCATCTTCATTTACGAGCAATACGTCATTGTGGTCACTAATGAGAAATCTATATCTCTCAGCTGCCACGCGTATCCTACTAGATCTACGAGGTTCTTATGTATTAAAATGTTCATCTATTCTCTCAATAGATGTGGGGTTAGACAGTTGATCCTCGTTTGTTTGATCTTCATGAACTTCACTAAGTTCAATCTTACTCCCACTGTTCCCCTTGAGCATGTTCTCATTCTCTAAGAAGACGGCATGCTTCGAAACAAACAATTTGTTTTCGGAGGGTAGATAGAAGTAATATCCGAAAGATTCTTTCGGATATCTCACAAACAAACACTTGTCAGACTTACTATCAAGTTTGTCTGACTGTGGCCTTTTAACAAAGGCAGGACAACTCCATACTCGTAAATGAGATAACTTTGGTCTCTTACTAAAGAACATCTCAAATGAGGTAGTATCAACCGATTTTGTCGGAACTCTATTTAGTATATAAACAGAAGTCTCTAGTGCATACCCCCAAAACGACTTTGGTAGGTCTGCAGAAGCCATCATGGTCAATACCATGTCTAGAAGGGTTCGATTCATTCTCTCATATACACCGTTATGTTGAGGTGTATGTGGCGGAGTCCATTGAGATAATATCCCATTATCTCTAAGATAACTCAGAAACTCTTAACTCAAGTATTCTCCTCCTCGATCAGATCTTAGAGTCTTAATACTTTTGCCAAGTTATTTCTCTATTTCATTCTTGAAGTCTTTGAACCTTTCAAAGGCCTCAGATTTGTATTTCATTAAATACAATTACCCATATCGTGAGAAATCATCAATAAATGTTATGAAATAGTTATAACCTCCCCTTGCTTGTATTGACATTGGGCCACATACATCAGAATGTATGAGTACTAATAACTCCTTGGCCTGTTTTCCTTTTCCTAGAAAATGAGTTCTAGTGATTTTACCTAATAAACAAGACTCGTATGTGCTATATGATTTATAATCAAATGACCCTAAGTCACCAAGCTTGTGTAACTTAGAAACATGATTTTCGTTTACATGGCCCAAACGACAATGCCATAAGTAAGAGGTGTTAGAGTTACCTATTTTAGGTTTCTTATTGTTTATATTGAGAATTGGATTGTCCAAGTCTAGAACATATAAACCATTAACCAAAGTTGCTGAACCATAATGAATATCATTCAATGAGAAAGAACAACATTTATTCTTAAATATTAAATGAAATTCACATAAGTCTATACACGCAACTGAGATAATATTTTTCATTAAAACTGGTACATAATAACAATTTTCCAGTTCTAGAATCAATCCCGAAGGCAGGTTCAGCTCGTATATCCCCACAGCAAATGCAGCAACCTCTGCCCCATTTGCAGTACGTAGGTCCACATTGCCTTTCTCTAGCCTTCTACTGCTCTTTAGTCTCTGCAAGTTATTGCACAAATGAGATCCACATCCGGTATCTAATACCCACATCTCATTTCTAAAGGCAGTATTTATCTCAATCATAAACATACCTGGAGAAGAAGTAGAAGTGCTTTTAAGCTTCTCCTTCTGCTTCTTGTCCTTGATGGTCTCCAAGTAGGCTTTGCAGTTGCGCCTCCAGTGGCCCATCTTCCCACAATGATGGCATGGGCCCTTGGTAGCTGCGTCCTTCTTATTCACACCACCTTTGGGCTTCATGGCAACCTTCTTCTTCTTCTTTTGAACTTTCTTCTTAGAAGAAGAAGATTCTACCATTAAAATCGCATTGGAATCCTTCTTCATAGAGGACTCCGCAGTTTTGAGAAGATTGATCAATTCAGGAATGGTGGACTTAATCTTGTTCATCTGATAGTTAATCACAAATTGTGAAAAACTATTAGGTAAAGATTGTAGAATTAAGTCAACACTTAAGTCATGATCCATTGCAAACCTGAGAGATCCAAGCTTCTCTATCAAGCCTAGCATCTTCAGCCTATGAGCGGCCACAAAAGAATCTTCTGCCATTTTACAACGAAATAGTTGCTTCGAGATCTCATATCTCTCAGTTCTGGCTTGGGCATCAAATAGCTCTCGAAGATGTAAAATGATCGATTGAGCATCCATATGCTCGTGCTATTTTTGCAACTTAGGAGTCATAGATGCCAGCATAATACATGATGATGTATCGCTATCCTCCTTGTGCCTCTTGTGGATAGCATGCTCATCAGCATGAGCATCTTGGGCTGGTGGTGGTGGAATAGGAGTATCCAGCACATAGAGAAACTTTTCCGATTTGAGAACGATTCTCAAATTTCTATACTAGTCGAGATAGTTTGATTCGGTTAACCTGTTGGTTTCCAAAATGCTATGTAAGTTCAAGTTCATTGACATGATGCAAGTGACCTAGATGTAAAGATAGAGAGTATTAGCTACTTGTATCTGCACATGATATGCAAATAATTAGGATTTTAATTAAACCCATTTTTACTTCACTATTTTACTCAAACCAATAGCCCCCACTACTGATTCGGGAAAGCCCGTTGGAAGCTTTCTTAGTGGACCGGTATCCCAATTCCTCAAGAATAACCTTGGGTTTGCCCAATAAGCCACCCTTGAGTTCATTGGTAGGTATCCAATACCAATTACATCGTATGTAACTACCGGATCATTGGGTGATTAATAGCTTTTAATCTTAAAGCCTTTTGGGTTACCCTAACTTTTCCTTTAAATTTCTTTATGCTTGAGTTTGCCCAACCGGGATAAAGAATTTAGTTAAACCCGACCCATTAATCATAAATTTAATTCCAAAGGAATTTAATTTCATAGCTTGAACATGCCCAATGTCAAGTAGACTTGGGTTTGCCTAACAACCTGGTCTCGAAAAAGGACTCTCGTTCTTACTATATTAACGGAAGGAATTAGGTTTAATATTAATTGAGGGATTTGTTCCTTTTAGTGATTTCGTTGAATGGCATGCATAAAAATCAATAAATCACATAATTGATAATCATGGTAATAAAGCGATTACGTGGTATGGTTATGGACTTTCCCCTAAATTAATTTCTTTGAGCCATAAAAGAAATTACTATAGTTAACCCTATGTGTTCATGCATGATTTAAGTAGAAGGTCTTACCTCTTCGCCTTGTTTTGGTTGCCATCTCCAGAATAAAATAATTCTACTCCTATCTAAGCTATGTAAGCTAATTACATAATTTGACCATCCATCTGAGCTGCTTCAGCTATAGTACTAGTAGTTGTATGATATTCTTCAGGTATTATGGTGTTATTAAGGATTGAATTACTATAACCTGCATCAATTAAAGTTGGTAATTCTATTTTTATAGTTCTTATTTTAGTCAGAACAAGAATATCTATCCTATTGGTTTTTTTTTTTCTATCTAATATTTCTATATTTTGAGAATAACTATCTTGAATTATTTAAACTTGTTCAATGTTTGTTTTATACACATGATCTTCTAATTGGTGTAGCTTTTGTTCTATTATCCTAATTCTTCTTTCTAAGTGGTGTTCTACAGGATCTTCTCTTTGTTTTTGTTTTCCTTTTTCTATTATTTTAAATTCTATATTTTGTTTTTCTAGACAAAATTTGCAAGCTTCTTGTAAACAATTAATACATTGCCATCTATGTGCTAAAGAAAGATATTTTTTGCATAAGTAACAAGGTTTGCTATCTGATCCTTTCCTATGTATCCAATCATGTTCAGAATTTACAAAGACTAATTCCTGAAAGGTATCTTCTACATTATCTAATTGAGATAAATAAGATAATTGATTTTTTGGAGAACGAGTATTAGTTATTTCTTCCATAGAGGCTAAGTCTTCTATCTCTTCATCTTATTCAGGTTGCTGGTAGTCTAGATCCACAATAGATATTTTTCTATATATAGTTTCTGAATTGGACATATATTCATCAATATCAATAATATCTTCGTTTACACATTCTACTAATATTATTTGCTTATTATATAGATTATTTTTTCTAAGACAATCTCTTGCTAAATGACTAGGTTGACTGCAACTATAACAATGCAATTTATTTTTATAAGTTCTATTTTTACTAAATTTTCTAACATGCCTGTCTCTATTTAAATAGGGTTTTCTATTTGAGCATTTTCTAAGATAATACTTTTTATTGAAATATTTCCTTTTTGGTTTTCCATAGATTTTCCAAATACTTTGTTGACCATAATGTTGAGGAGTATAAATATTTTTACAAAAACTATATTCTCCTTTTAATTGTTTCTATATTTGTATAAATGTACGTTACTCTGCTAATTTCATAATTATGAATTTTATACAAGTGAATATTTTTTTTTATGTAATATCTTGTATGTAAAACCCCAGCTAAAACCAACCTTAGAGTAAGGGGGTCGGGATGCATATAATATTTTTTTGCATCCATAAATATATTTTTGTATGATTTTATATGCTTTGGATATGTGATTTGTAGTCTCGATGGCTTAATTGTGGTTATAGAGTAAGAAGGGTAAAATGATAATTTTTGTTTGAGGTGAAAATAGGGAGATGGCTTGAGGATTAAATAGGAAAAATATTTGGGAGAGAAAATAAGAACAAGAGTTGTTGTGGTTTAGTGGTTAGAGTTTTAGAATAAATCCTTGAGGTCTTGAGTTCAAATTCCATCAATTGAGTTTTAGCATGATTAAATTTTATTCTTGTTTAGGAAGGCTATTTTCGGCCTGTGCATGTCTTAGGGAGGAGTAGGAATGTTGTCCTAGGGGAGACATGAAAGGAATGTCCTAATCCTACTCTTGTACCCTACAAAAATTTCTAAGGGGTTCATACCCTTCTTCATCTCTAGCTTTCCTTACTTCTTAATCCATTAGGTTGTTCAATTTATCTAAACCAATTTTGTTTCCAGAAAATTCCAGCAAAGTTTTGTGGCTTTGAAGGTTCGAAAATGTCTAAGTGTGAGGTATCTTCTTGACCGAAAATGGGGAGGAATTGTGGAAGGTTCTCAAGAGAAATAATCTCCATGGTTGAACCTTCAAACTCTAACATATGTGTATTCATCTTTTTCATGTAGTAATCTAGATTTTTTTTTCCAGCTTCTTGATCAGTCCAATTGTCAAAAATTTCAGCCATCTTTTCCTCTCAAATGTTGCCAGGAAAATGACCATTTCACTTAGCTTGAGGACTGAACATTCTAGCCAAAACCGAGCTGTACAAAAACTGTGCAAACCAGGAAAATTTCTTGGACAATTTTGCAGCTTGGTGAGCCGAAAACCAAGTTATTTCTGTAACACTCCACACCCTAGGTACTTAGATAGGGCAGGATGTCACCCCGTCCAAAGGACCAGGGGTCTTTATAACAAAGTACAAAATAAAACGAAAACTACTAAATAAAATTAAAAGAATAATTCTATTACATCCGAAAGCAAAACTTATACAAGTTTAGAAAATCAAAACTAGCAAGTGTCACTTGAAATAAATTCAAAACATAACTAAACAAATAAATTGGAGATCAACCCTAACTTCGCCCCGCTCACTGAAAGCAATCCCCTGAAATCATGATATAAAAGGTGTGAGATTGACATCTCAGTAAGTCCCGTGTGTGTAAATGTCAGTTATAATCATTTCATGTATGCAGGTTTATCAAAACCATAAAATCGTGTCTGCAAGTCAATTTCATCAATAACAGTTATACAAAGGAGCCTTGCTCAATAAATCCAAAACAGTTCACAATCAATCACTGTTTCATCACAATCATAATTTATTAAATAGGGATTAGCAAATGATTCCACAATATAGTAACATAATCCATATCATGGTTACCACCATGATAGCTCCCTAATGTATTCTTCCAACAAAGGGGCAGTAGGGAATTCACCCACTAGGTAAGGTACTCCTCTATCTCTACACCCAACATTCCGGTTGTCCAATCCGGATCAACAATGTCCACATGGACCAATATGCTAGCTCGAACCGGCCTGACTAAGTAGTACTGTCACCTCTCCAAGTTGAGTTTATCTTCTGGAGGTGGCCTCCTACCAGAAGACTCACTCTTGCTTTTCGAAACTAGTACTATTAGCCTACCCCCGTTGAGTACTCAACGCTCCCCAGTTAGGGGCAGAATCATTTTTCATTTTTCAAAAGTCTTTAATTAATTTGATTGCAAAACGTTGTTTTCGTAATAGTATTTTCAAATCGTTTGACAATGGTTTAAGAAATCATTTTCGAAGTTGAACAATTAAAATTTAGCAAATTCGTTTTGAAAATAAAATATCTACGTTTCCAATCCAAATCTCACAACAATCCAGTATAACTCATCATTTTCAGTCAAGGCTTAATCCTTGTGTCAAAACATCATATTGACATCAATTCCAAATAACATTGTAAAAATTGTTTGCAAACATGTAATATTTATCAAAACGGTTATGCAGGGACTTACTTGAATAGATCACAGCCAAATCCAACTCAATCGATTGCTCTAATTTCCACTCCTTCCGTATCTAGAGCAAATAACCCCGCAATTAGGATTTAATCGTTCCACCCATTATTTCATACAATATGACTCTTTATGATTTCTTTATTTACCTATTGCATCCATGGTATTTAATTCACTAAATCACATATATAACTTTCCTTTACAATTCTATTGATCATGACAATGCATTGATCTAGATCAATTCATCACATGATATCTTCCATATTAAACTAACATAAAATCATCATAAATAGCCCCATAAACATTAAAAGATCTCATCTTTTGCCTATTTAGCATGGATCTAGATTCATTATGACAAGATACATCAATGTCCTATCTCATACATGCTTTATCTATGTCTTTCATCAACATGTTCATCAATCTAATATATTCATGCTTTCATACTAGACTCCATAGGCATCCTTAAGCCAATATTTTGAAGTTTAAGACCATTTAAATCAATAAAGAGAGGATCTTGATTATCTCTTAGTGATTTAGACTTAAATCATGGCAATTCCTTGTTGACTAGCTTGAGTTTGATCAATAGTTGAAGAGTTTGGATCGCTTGGATGACCTTGATCAAGACTCACCAAAGAATGGGTAAAATCAGTCCCTTATGGACGTGATTTAAGGAAGAGAAAAGGAAAAGAATAGAGTAGGGTTTGAATAGAAGGGTTGAAGATCAATTACCTTGTAGTGAATTTTGATTTTGGTTGTGTTCTTGGAGAGAGCTGTCCGAGATTGTGGGTAGGGTTTTAGCTGACTGCTTCATGTATTTGGAAGGCTGAGAAGGTGAGAGCTTCGTGGTTGGCTGTATAGAAAAGTCTAGGGTTTTAGGTTTAGGTGTTTGAAGGAGTTTTGGTCTTGCTAGGGTTTCTTGATCATAACAGAAAATTGTTCAGCTTTGGTGTTCTCTATGGCTACCGAGATTTTGGAGGGAATTAGGGTTGGTGGTTGCTGTGTTTGTGAAGCTGAGGGTGCCGAGATTCTGGACAGAAAGAAAGGAGAAATTTGATTGGTTTTGGGCCCCTATAATAGCGAAAATATGAGAGGAAGAATGGGCCTTTGTGCAGCTGTTTTTCTGTTTGCTAGCTAGGGAACTTTTGTGCAGATTTTGTGCTGGAATTTATGGGTGAATTAGGGCTAAAGGTGGCTGAAATCTAGAGGAAAAGGAGAAGGAAAAATACTGATTTTCTGGCTGCTTCTTGAACGAGATTAGGAAGGGAAAGATGAGGGTTTGTGTAGCTGTTTTTGTTGGTCTGCTGGAGGGGTTTTTGATATGGCGTTTTGGCTAGAAATCTTGGGCAATATGGGCTTAGGGTGGCCGAAAATTCTGAGGGTCTAGGAGCTGAAATTCTGGTTTCCTTTTGGCTGAAAACAGGTCCTAATTGGATAAGGTTTTCTTGGCCAATCCTAGTTAGGTTTTGAAGAGTTTTTTGGTAGGTTATTTCTCTTCATTATGGCGGCAGTTTTGAGCGAATTTTCCAAAAAATCTTAGAGGAGAATTAGGTCATCTAATTAGGAAATAGTTTAATTAATTCCCTATATTAAATTGGGTAATAGCTATTAAATGGTTATTAGGAAATAAAAATTCTGGTTTCCTATTCATATCTACTGAAATTTTCCATAAAGGCTTCAAAAATTTCTGGATTTGTCCAAGAGATAAATACTTCATTTAAATTCACCTCTAAGCCTTTTATTTCCATCAAGAAAATATTATTTGAAAGAGGATAAAATATGGGAATTTATTTCCTTGAAAATAATACCTATATGCTTCTTATATATATTTTTCTCAACTAATATATCATTTGGATGTTGCTAAAAGAAAATCTAGATTAGTAATCTTTAAAATTCTCCAAAAGATTATGATAAGATATTAGAACCAAAATTTTGATTTGTTGTCAAATATTTTATAAAATAATTTTCAAATAAATCACTCTCCTAATTTATTTTTCTCTTCTTAGGAAATTAATTTCCTAGTGGCTATTCTCCTAGGAATTTCGGCCAAGCTAGGGAAAAATTAGGGAAGGAGGAAAGAAAATAAGAGAATTAAAAGGATTGGAAATAGTTAGGATTCAAACTCAAGCCTGTCAAGGTTTAAATGCCAAGCTTTATCCACCAAGCTACCTTTTCTTTCTAAATATTCTCCTAACAACTCCATTGATTTCTTCCCACTTACTTTACCCGTTTTTCTAATAAACTCTCCTCAATAAATGAAAGCTCAAGCAATCCAACTACTTCAAGAATAAATTAATTCATGCAATCCACAACCAATATTTTCATGGAAAATAATTCAAATCATCAAATGCAGTATAACTCAATATGACATGCATGATTTTTCCCCCACTTACCAAAGACGGTCTAACACGGGGTATTACAGTTTCTTTTAGCTTTTCAACCAGCAACTCAACCTTGTTTTTCCTCCATAAAGAAGGCTAGAAACCAGCCTTAAAGGACCTCTCAACATCCCTTCAAAGCTGCAGCAAACCGAATGAATCATGGCAGAAAATTCTGTCCAGAAATTTCCAGCAAACTTACGAAAAAACTGATCAGATTTTCAGCTTTATTCTTTCTTCACCCATGTTCGAAACTTCCTCCATTTTTCTGTGCAAACTCACCTTGAACAGCCATAAACTGAGCTTCATCATCTTCTCCAGTATTCTACTTGAAAAACAGTCCATGGCCGCTCCTAAAATCTCTCCATCAATCACTCCAATCAAGTCATTAATTGAAGTCCAAAATTCCAGTAAAATATTCAGCAAACTACCATAGTTTACCCCTCAAACAACTAGAAAATTCCTTCACCATTGCACACCATATTTTGGCCATCCTTAAGCTCCTTCGAACAGCTTTAATCTCAGCAAAAATCCCAACCAAGCAGCCGGCCATTGAAGCTTCCAAAGAACCTCCATTATCAAAGATTTACTTACCATATTTGCTACCACAAAATATTCCCTAAATTGTTCTTTTTGAATTTCAAACATCCAGCTTTCCTTTCCCTCCCAAATCTGAAAATCCAATTACCAAAACCCTCCAAACAATTCGACCACCCTTTCCCCACAGAATTTTGGCCAGCCTTCATCCATTCTCTCCAAACCTCCAAGAATACCAAGAACACCTACTACCATTCTCACGCCTAAGGCCACCCAAAACCACTCCAATCTTCTCCAAAAACTCCAAATTATACCTATTCATTCTCGTGAATCCATTCCTGCAATTTTTAACATCAAACTCAGAAATCAAAGTCTCACTTTTAGATCAAAAACCATAATTTTCTTAAAGGCTCAAGAACACCTTTAAGGTAAGCATGATCAATCATCTCCATCTTTTTCCATCTTCGACCTTGATGAGTATATACTAATGAACTCTTTCTCTCTCTCTCTCTCTCTCTCTCTCTCTCTCTCTCTCTCTCTCTCTCTCTGTCGAATGGTTACTTCCACCATGGCCATTTTTCTTCTTCTCCTTGGATGGATCAAGCCTTCCTAGCGAGAGAATTCTCTTGGATCGACTTCAAGGTAGTCATCATTCAAGTAAGCCTATTCAACCTTTTCTTTAAATCTTAGATTCATATCTCTAGGTTGTCTTAGAAAAGTTTGAGCATGTGTCTTGTGATGGAGTTGGGATTGAAGTATGAGAATGGATGTGTTTTGCGATGGAGTTGGGATTGATGCATGTGGAAGATTGGTCTTGGTTGAATTTTATAGCTTTTAGGGTTTTGTTACATGCTCTTCATGTCGTGAGTAGTATGATTGAATAAGCATGTTAGAGATTATGTAACCTTTGGTGAATAGGGTTTTATGATTATGTATGCTTGTTAAAGCCATGAATATGATTATGTTAGTGGAGTTTGGATCATGTGATGGTGAATTTGGATCTATGCTTTTAATCATGATTTGGATGTTTTGTTGATTGGTGTGGAGTATATGTTCATGATTATGGTTAGCAATAGGAAATATGAGCATGACCTTGTTGTCCCTAAACTAATTTTATTCCATCAATAAGATGATTATTACTATAATTTCTTCTAGTGATTTTGAAAACCCTAGGGAAATATGGACTTGGACTTATATAAAATAATGATATTTTAGTCAAATATATAATGACTTTTATTAAAGAAATAAAATATATAGATATTATATAAAATAAAATATATAGAAAATAATAATATCGAACAAAGCCTTTTATATAAATATTCATAATAAGTAAAATATTAATTTTGTAAGCCTTATATTCATAAATACTATTAAAAGTTATTTATTGTCTTTCAATCAAAATCCATTAAAATTTACTTACAACTAACCTTAGTTACCAATTATTTTCTAATAATTAATTATTAATATATTATTATTTTAAATAATTCCATCTAGGTCATGGGACCCTTCATCAAATAAATCCTAATTATTTATAGCAAGATTTAAACCTTCAACTTATTAGTACCTATTTCCCAAACCCTGGTTATTTTAATATCAAGTTAGATTTATTTTACAAACCCTTTTATTTATTATCTAACTTTAAAGCTTGGGACATTAGGGTCATGATTGTAGTAAGTTGAGCTAGGATTATTTGTGAAAGTAAATTTTGCCTTGAGTTTAATTATGGCTTATGTTTACCCGAGGCGGGGTTAGGTCAACTTTTGGAGATCTTTATTTTATCTCGAGCAAAGGATCAGGTAAGCTCCTGCATAAAACTTATTTGACGCAAAATGATTACTATAGCAAGCCAAATGAGGAGTGCATGGACACTCACTTCTGTAAAGGCAATTGAGGATTGTCTCCTTTCTCATTTCAATCAAACAAATTATTTGAAAATCAATGAACAATTTTACTCAAACCCTAAAAATTTTTCTAAAAGCAACTTTGTTCCAAACTTTGAAAATCCTTAATTGCCATATTCAAGTGGAGCTTTGTTTTATTCAATTTTCTCCCAAGTGGGATAAATTACGTTGAGTACTCAATAATGATGGACTACTAGGACTAGTCTTTGAAGGGTTAGGATAAGTCTCTCAGTAGGTGGCCACCTCTGAGGGGTAAGTCCTTCCCGGATAAGATGTCAGTTCAGTAGGTCATGCCGGTCCGAGCTAGCAAGTTTCAGTCAAGTGGACTGTGTGTTTTCAGAATGGACAACCGGTTTTGTTTGGGTGTAGAGAATAAGGAGTATCTTACTCGGTAGGCCGATCGCCTACTTTTTGTCAGTATGCATAAAGTGTGGCATTTTGACCATTGTATGGTTATGGGGCCCAACGTGTGGTAACCCATGACCACCATTTTGAGTGGTTGATTTTATTGTATGTGTATGGTTGGAAGAGCCAAAATGCCACTCTTGATTTTGACTATTGTTTATTGCTTGCCAATATTTCTCTTATGAAGTACTTACACTTTGCATCCACAAACTGTTTTCACTGAACACTCAAAGCACACACGGACTTACTGAGATTTTTATCTCATCACCCTTTTTACTATGATTTTAGGTCAATCCTATTGTGGGGATGAGTAGCTAGTTGTTGCCTGCCTTGGAAGATATTCTGAAATTTATTTTGTGTAATGCTTTGGGAGTTAAGAGTGAACAATTTTTATTTTGGATTTATTCATGAATTTTGGGTTCTAATAAGTTTCAAAATTTAAAGTATTGTGAATTTTGGGTTCTAATAAGTTTCAAAATTTAAAGTATTGTTTTATCTTTGTTGTATGTCCTAGTTATAAAGACCCCTTGTCCTTTGGATGGGGCGACATCCCCGGCTCTGTTTGGCCTAGGTAGTGGAATGTTACATTGTAAAAATTTCACTCTAGATAATGACTACTTTTGATAGGATGAGAATTTGTATATGAGCTCAGAATTAAAGTTGATCAGTGTGAAGAGATGAACATTTTGGTATAAATTGTGTTTTTGGGGGTATAATCGTAATTTTAACCCGAATAAAGAAAAACTTAGAAAGAATTTCAAAATTCTGACTCCTACCATGACGATTATTAAAATCAGTAGATTCTATTAGTGGAATAAAAAGTTTTTCAATTGGAGTATTTACTGACCCAAATTTTAGTTCATTTCAGAAGAAATTTTGAAGAATGGCCAAAATTGAGCCAAGTGGCGTTTTGTGATTTGTGGGTAAAACAAGTGTTGGAATATCATTGGATGCATGAAATATTTATGTATTTCATGAAGCTTTTTAAAGAATTTTAAGAATTAAGGAATTAATATTATAGCAACCAATAAGAAAATTTAACAAGAAATGGATAGCCAATGCATTTAATGCTTTGTGACCAAATTAGTCAAAATTGTTGGCCTCAAATGGTGTTGGAAAGTTAATTCTCAGCTATCAGAAATGGCAGCCAAGAAGAAAAGAAGAAGAAGAAGAATGAAAGAAAGGAAAAGAAAGAATAGCTAGAGAAAAATTGAGAGAGAGAGAGAGAGAAGAGTTCTTGAAGGGTAGAAGGAGAACTTGAGGCATTTTTCAGCCAAAATCAAGCTACAAACAAGGTAAACATTCAAGTTTCAAGAATTAAAGTTGTAGTTTAAAGCATGAAAATCATTTTGGTATAAGTTATGTTTGAGAAAATCCATGATTTTTCTTAGAATGTAACTATGTTCTTCAAGTGATTGTGTGTGTTGTGTGTGCCGATAGCAAGAGGGGATTATATGCCATGGTTTATATGGTGGTTAAGGGTGTTTTGATGGCAGTTTTATTGGTGGTTCATGGCTACACAAGAATTATATGAAATTGAAATGGAAAAATGGTTTAATTGTTAATAAAAATGAATTCTTGTTATTCTTATTTATAATTGTTGATTTTGTGCTATAAAATTATGGAATTGCTTTGGCCTAGCAATAATGCAATGAATTCAGGCCTGATATGATCTTGGGAAGCACCAAACTTTTGGATTCAACTCAAGAACAAGAACCCTAACAAACTCACACACAAGAACACCAAAATGCAAAGAAATTAACACTCTTGTAATAATGTGAATCTATCCAACTTCAAAGACACCTTAACACACTAAGCTAACTAGAGATTAGAACACTAAGGATAAGAATTTAAAGGCACCTAACTCAATCCTATCAAACACACTAGGCAACCTAGCACATAAGAATAGAGATAAAGTTGAGATTATCCCATAAGATTTAGAGATAATATCAAAAATGGGACTAAATCCTTTGATTTAGTCTCGATGTTTAATGGACATCACACAAGAGGATCACCATCTCAAAAATTCTCATAGAGTTCTTCAACTCAAAATTTCATATGGCTCCCAAAGGTTCTTTTTTACAATATTATAATAGCATATATATAGATGTCTTGCCATAACTACTTAGCAAATATTACATAATAACCCCAAAATAGCTGAAAATGTCTGGGGCTTGAATCTAGAGCAGGACTGACGCGGGTAGGTCTCCTAGGGACGGCGCCGGGTACATTCTGGAGGAATAGTACACTTTCACAAAAATCATAATCAAAATGAGGCCTTTTCCAGTACACAATCGATGCTGGGTCGGTCTAGTAGGGCCGGCACTAAGTCTATTCTGCTGGAATAGTTCGTTCGTCCAAAAGTAGAAGAATTTTGCATATCACAGCCGGTGCCAAGTCAGTCGATCTGGGCCGACACTAGGTCATCTTTTGGCACTCCAATTCCTGCTCATTTAACCTCTATTCCTTCTAATCCTTTTCCATGCATTCCCTTGTTCTTCCAAATAGTTTTGAAGCTAAGATTGTTTCCATTTGTAAGCTCCCTTGGGTTACATTCCTTCATTTACCCGTTTGCCTTTTAATCCTTGCTTAAAGATTGGCTTGATCCTTCATATATATTGTTGCTCATGATGTGCATCCTTTGGCCCTTCCTTTACTATCCATCTCTTCACAATCTTCTTAGCCCTGTGTTTGTTGAATTTGTTGCCTTGAAAATTCTCCTAAATCCTCTTGAATATTGTTCTTATCCCTCCCCCCCCCCCCCTTCTTTAGATGTGCCTTGTTGCATGCATAGATTCCTGTCATTTTCCCTTTCTTTGAGATGATTAATCCTCGAATCGATGTGCCTTGTTGCTTTACGAATTTCCTTGCATAAGAATTCAAACAAAAGTTTGTGTGGAATAGTAAAATTTCAGGCTATTTCTCCACAACTCCTACCTTGTTTCCTCTTTTTTCAACCCAAAATTTTCACTCTCTTCTTATTTCACTCTTCTTCCCCCTCTTGTTGTTTTCACCTCTCCAAACCCAAGTTGGCACTCTTATTTTACCTCTTTGCTCCCTCGTGTGTTCTCTCTCCTCCTTTGTTTTTTCTTGCGTTTGGAGTTCTAACCTCTCTTTTTCTTCTTTTGTTCTTCTCTCATTTTCTCTCGTCTCTTGCTCTTGTTTTTCCTTCTCTCGCTTTTCCCTCTCTTTTTGTTCTCTTCTCTTTTTATCTTCCTCCCTCAAAATATTTTGTTCTCTCAACACCTCACTGGGGATAAGGGAAGTAGAGTGATTTTCTTTCCATCTTTCCTCAAAGAATAAGTGTTCCTCTTCCCTTCATGGACCATACCTCTATCAAACATCCAAGGTCTTCCCAACAAAATATGCCCTACATGCATGAGAAATATATCACAAATCACTTTATCCTTATACTTCCCCATATCAATGGCAATCTTGGCTTGTTTGTTCACCTTCATCTCCCCACAATTGATCAACCATTGTAACTTGTAGGGTCTAGGGTGTTTTAAGGTTTCTATTCCTAACTCCTCCACCAATGTAGCAATAATAACATTTTTACAACTCCCTCCATCAATGAGGATACTACATGATTTTTGCTTGATTAGAGACCTTTAAAAAAAATATATTCTCTCTTTGCAAACTTTCTCCTTCCACTCCCTCACAAGAATTTTCAACTTCCATTACTACGCCAATCAATGCACATGGTGTCTCAAGTATATCCATATCTCTTCCATCCACTCTATATCCTTCACTGGATTTGGTGTCATTTTGTGAAGTTGAACTAGGTACTTCATTCTTACTAGTTTCACTCATTTTCATTTTTCTTTTGCACCACCTCTAGCCAACTCCTCTTTTTCTCATCTGGTGGATGTAAGCTGTCTCCCACTTCATGAGTACTTGAAGCACTTTAGGAACCTTCATCTATAGCACGCATTTGCTCATTCTTTACCTTATTTTTTGAATTCTTTGGCTCTTCAAAAAAATTCCATACTCTTTTGCTCAATTTCTTCTTGCTCATCCTTCTCTAACACTTCTAATAGATGTGACCATTCGTCTAGAAAGAATAAGATATTGTAATACTCCTTGTCACCCCATTTGTTGGACTCAATTGATCCACGTCTTCATCATCATCATCACTAAGCTCCTCATCAAGCTCATCAACAGTTTTCTCAACTTCTTCATACACTACTTCATCATTTTGCTTGAGCATCCCATGGCACTTGTCCTCATTTTCTAGCTTCTCTTCCTTCTCAAAGTCTTGCAATTCATTTTGCTCAACCCTCTCAACTTTTTCATCACTTCTTGCCCTTCTTGGCTCCTCAACGTCTATAACATTTTTCTTGGCCACTTTGGTCTCAAGTCTCGCTTTTTGCCTCTCAAATTTATGAATCCCACTTTCCTCCTTAGAGAACTTCCAGTGGCAATCAAATGATTTGTGCCCATAGGCATTACAATGCACACAAGGAATTGCACTACCCTTTTGCAAATCAAAACTTCTTCCTTGATCACTCAATCTTGGGCAAGCACATATATTGCAACCATATTCCCAACAAGTAGAGCAAACATAATCTTATTTTCTCATATCCCTCCTTTTGAAAAATTTTGCATTGTACTTCCCTTACCATACTTAGAACTTCTTGGACAATTCTAGGACATATGAGCAAAACTTCTACATACTTAGGTACAAATTGTTTTCTCATCAAATCTTACATATCTTCCCAAGAAACCACTGTTTGATACTCACTTTGCCTTCTTTGTGCATTCATTTTCTCCCACCATTCAAAATAATTTTTGGAGAAATCCATTAAGGCACAGTTCACTTTATTTCTTTCACTGCACTCAAAATTTTTAAAGAATTTTTCCATTCTTCTTTCCCATTCATAGTACTCCCTCCAATCTCTCTTCCCATGGAACAGAGGTGTCAATTTCTCATTGTACTTTAACTCCCTATTCTTCATATCTGATGCGTTCAAACTTGGGTATAAAAATCATACAAATCTAAGCACATTCCCAATCAAGTTCAAATTAAAACGTTAAACCCAAATCACATATATGAACAAGCGTACTCATCATTAACTGAGCATATGGTCAAAACGAGTGTTGATCCTCATGGAACAAGTAGATATTAATTACCCTTCTTTTATTGTTTAATCGACTAAATAAAGTGAAAAATAAAAAAAAATAAAAATATGTATATGTCTATGTCAACGATCAAAGATTTATGTAGATTTATGTCGAGAAAAAGAAAACAAAGAAAAAAGAAAGAACTCATAGACAAACCTCCTTCTTCTTCCTTTGAAGACCTTCTTGTACAACCCTCCTTGAACTTGAAGAACTCCTCCTTAGATTGAGTGATTTTCTATGATGATCAATGAATTCTCCCATTTTTTCCTTTCATTTTCCATCTATTTATAGGCTTAAGAGGTGCCTAAACTCATGGGTACAAAGTTCTTGGCTGAGTTGAAGTTGGAAGCTGCTAAAACTCTTCAGATTTCCAAAAACACGTAGAAAGATTGTAGCACCGCCTCAGGGACAGACCACAGCCGGCGCCGCCTTGGTTCTATTTCTCCACTCGTCTGTCGATTTTTCTCCGAATTGTGCGCATACGTTCGAGCCTTGCAGCCAGCGCCGGTTCTGCTCTGTTTCGCGATGGTTTTGCTTTGTTTTACCCAAAATCCTGAAATAATGACCAAAATATCTTTCCAAGGGTAAAATCTCAAATATGAAAGAATATAACTAGTTATTTCACAAATGTATTACAAAAGAGCCTCAAATAACTAAGCAAAGTATAACCAATTTAGCTCCTATCACATTCCCCCACACTTAACTCTTTGCTTGTTCTCAAGTAAAGTATCAAGAACAAGTAGGAACAAGTAGGAAAAACACAAGGTTTTAATCACTCAATCAATTCCAAAACCATATCTTCAATGATTTCTTTATTTATGAACATAAAACATATGATACTAAATCTTTCACAGTTAATGCAAGACTTGTGTAGTTGATAAATGACTTAGTAGAACCATCACAATACTTAACAATATTCTCAAACCATTGGAAAGAAGTCAGTTTAAAAAGAGTATGCATTCCATATGCTTACTTTTCATACATTCTTTCCACTAATCCGAGACATATCATGATTCTACTTAGATCAAGTAGGACTTTTAAGCTTGTAATGTAAGGCTAAAGGTTTGTAATGTAGCTTAGCAAATGAAGGATATAGGAACATCAAAAGTCATAGAAAACTGAGAGTAAGTAAGAAAAGGGTAACCAAAATAAACCTATAATTCCCAACTCTTCTTGCTCTCCTATTCCAAGAATCAATCAAACCATAACCTTATATAATAACCCTTATGCATTTTAAACAAATCCTGCATTGTTCTTTTTCTTCTTTTCTTTTCACCTCTCTTCTTATCATCAACTCTTTTCCTCACAAGATCACTCAATTTTCCAGCAATGGTGTCAAGTGTTTTATATGAACTTACTTTTACAGTTCACTCACCACCCCTTTTGTGATATTTTTCATTCTTCTTTTTTTTCCAATACTTTTTCAATTCTCTCTTCTTTTACTCCTCTTTTGTTTTCACTGCTGCTGTTCTTTTCTTTTTCTTCACTTTTCTTTTTAGCAGCTTGTTGTTTTCTCTTTTCACTTCCTCTCGTTTCTTTTCTTCTTTCTCATATTTTTCAGCTCACCATTCTTTTCTTTCTCAATTTTTTTCAACTTTTTCCTTCCATTCCACTTCCTTTCTTTTTCCAGCTCCACTTGTAATTGATCCATGACTGAAAGTAACAAGTCATGATCTTCATCCCTGTATTTTTTCCAACATACATATACCTTCATCCTTCAAGAGTATAAAGATTTGGAAATTATACAAACTCTCAGCACAAGTAATGGACAAAATATTATGCTCGGTTTTAAAGAAAGAAATCACCAATTTAGGCTCAAAATAGGCACTAGGGATAATATAACAATAGGTAGGCTTGAAAAGCTCAAACTATCTAAAGAAGGCCTATTACCGTCATCCCTAAGTTAAATCATGAATGTCTTTCTTATTTCGCCTCGAGAGGTATTCAAGTAAGTTCTAGAATGTTCCATGAATTTTAAAGAAAAACAGGTTTAAGAACGATGCAAAGCATTTAATCAAGAACTACTTTGTCCAAGTGAGTGGAAAAAGTCATGCATAAGCCATCAATGATCTAGAACATATGCTCTATAATCCATTACAAAGACATGCACTAAAAAAAATACAGCTTGAAATCTCCAGAAAATCAGAAACTGGTGAAAATTTTTGAAAAATCTCGCTCCCAAGAATATGTATCCCAAGAATATGTATAGAAGAATTGTCAATCAAACCACTCCTCCACACTTAAATTGGACATTGTCCTCAATGGCCAAATAAATATAACCAAAACAACCAATACCATGGGACCAAACAAAATAAAGGAGAAGAGATAAGAAAAACAAACTTCCATTCATTGTGGCGTACAAGAGCTGAATGCGTGAAGAGGGAGGCAGCATCAACGTACCTAAAAAATACAAAAGAAAATACCAAAGCATAACAACTAGAAAAGAAAATAAAGCAAAGACAAACGAAATAGAAATGGCCAGAAAACAACCGCTGCTTGGGAAACCACACATTTTCTATGTGGATTCGTCAAAGAGCATGTCCACCTGTTCGGGATGTGGAAGACTGCCACCCACATAACGTTTCACCCTATGGTTATTAACTTTGAAAATGCCCCGAGTAGGGTGAGTAAGTTCGAGGGTGCCAAAAGGGCCGATCTTACTTACCGTGAATGGTCCCAACCACCGAGATTTCAACTTGTCGGGAAAGAGTTTTAAACGAGAATTGAATAACAGCACTTGCTCGCCTGGTTTAAATTCAGGTTGGTAAGTGATATGCTTGTCGTGCCACCGTTTGACTTTCTCCTTGTACAGTATGGAATGATCATAAGCATCGTTTCGCAATTCCTCCAAGGCTGTGAGTTGAAGTAACCTAGACTTTTCAACTGACTCAAGATCGAGGTTAACTAGTTTTATCGCCCAATAAGCCTTGTGTTCAATTTCAACGGGTAAATGACAGGATTTACCATAAACTAACTGAAACGGAATTGTACCAATCGGTGTCTTAAAGGCTGTTCGATATGCCCAAAGGGTGTCATCTAATTTTAAGCTCCAATCTTTCCGAGTGTGATTGACAATTTTTTTCCAAAATTCATTTGAGTTCTCTATTAACCACCTCAACCTGTCCACTTGTTTGAGGGTGATATGGGGTAGCCAATCTATGGTTCATACCTAGGTGTGTGAGAACTTTTTTCATTTGTGCATTACAAAAATGAGTCCCCCTATCACTAATGAGGACCTTAGGCACACCGAAACGAGTGAAAAGTTTTTTCAAAAATTTAACCATCACCCTTGCATTATTAGTGGGTAAGGCTTGGACTTCTACCCATTTAGAGACATAATCCACTGCCACTAAAATATATTTATTCCCTAAAGAACTAGGAAAAGGTCCTATAAAGTCTATGCCCTAACAGTCAAATACTTCACATGCTTGAAAAATTTGTAATGGCATCGCATTAGATTTTGAAAGGTTACCTGTGCGTTGACACCTATCACAATTTTGGACAAACCTGTGGGCATCTTTAAACAACGAAGGCCAATAGAATCCGGCATCTAGCACCTTTCGTGCAGTGTTGTTGGCTTCGTAATGGCCTCCAGCAAGTCCTTCATGACAATGTCGAAGAATATCTTTCCCTTCCCTAGAATCCACACATCTCCGAATGATTTTATCCGCACAACACTTAAACAAATATAGATCATCCCAGAAGTAATGTCGTACGTCAGAGAGGAATTTCTTCTTTTGATGTGTCATGAGGTCTTTTGGGGTAATTCCTACAACCAAGTAGTTAGCAAAGTCGGCAAACCATGGTGGGGTTTAGATCTCACCTTCTATGAGCAAGAGTTGCTCATCTGGAAAAGCATCATCAATATCTTTGTCTAGCAAGGATTCCAGGTTTGGATTATCCAATCTTGACAAATGATCTGCAGCCAAGTTTGTCGCTCCCTTCCCTAATCTCCAAATCAAATTCCTGCAATAGTAGAACCCATCTTAGCAATCTTGGTTTGGAATCATATTTGGTTAGTAGGTACTTCAGGGCTGAATGGTCCGTATATACAATGACTTTGGACAAAATAAGATAAGAGCAGAATTTATCAAAGGCAAACACTATGGCAAGCAACTCTTTCTCTGTTGTTGTGTAATTTTCCTGTGCATCCGTTAGAGTCTTGCTGGCATAGTATATTAGTTGGAAGTGCTTGTTCCGTCTTTGTCCCAATACTGCACCAACTACAAAGTCATTTGCATCACATATTAGTTCAAAGAGAAGAGACCAATCCGGGGCAATTAGAATGGGTGAATTAATCAATTTCTCTTTAAGTATGGTAAAAACGTTGAGACATTTATCATCAAAGTTAAACACAGCATCCTTTTCAAGTAAAGAAGTAAGAGGTTTCGAAATTTTTGAGAAGTCTAAGATAAACCGCCTGTAGAAACCTGCATGACCAAGAAATGTCCTTATAGCTTTTACCGAAGTAGGAGGAGGTAGATTCTCGATTGCTTCAATTTTTGCTCTATCGACCTCAATACCCTTTTTTGAAATTTTATGCCCTAGCACAATACCTTCTTGTACCATAAAGTGGCACTTTTCCCAGTTAAGCATGAGGCTAGTCTCTTCACATCTTACTAGCACCTTCCCAAGGTTAGATAAGCACAAGTCAAATGAATCACCAAAAATTGAGAAATCATCCATAAATACCTCCATGATATCCCCCACGAGTCCTTCAAATATAGCTGTCATGCACCTTTGGAATGTTCTGGGGCCATTGCAAAAGCCAAATGGCATCCTACGATATGCAAAAGTACCATATGGACACGTGAAAGTGGTCTTTTCTAGGTCCTCCGGAGTTATGGGAATTTGCAGATAGCCTGAGAATCCATCTAAGAAACAATAATACTCGTGTCCGTCTAACCTTTCTAATATTTGATCAACTAAATGAAGGGGGAAGTGATCTTTTCGAGTGGCTTTGTTTAACATCCTATAATCTATGCAAAATCTCCAACCTGTGACCAATCTCATAGGGACTAATTCATTTTTATCGTTGGGGCTCACCGTCATTCCTCCCTTCTTTGGTACCACTTGAGTAGGACTTACCCAACTGCTATCTGAAATAGAGTAAATGATGCCAGAATCTAAGAGCTTAACCACATCACCTTTACCACGTCACTCATATGTGGGTTCAACCTACGTTGGGGTTGCACTACGGGTTTTGCACTTTCTTCCATCAAGATCTTGTGTGTGCAAAAGGATGGACTAATGCCTTTAATATCAGTGATCTTCCAAGCTATCACCCTTTTATATTTTTCCAACAGACTTACCAGCTTAGTCTTTTATTCTGCCTTGAGATTTTTGGCAATGATGATAGGCAACTTACGATCCTTAGCCAAGAACACATATTCCAAATGCTCGGGTAGGTCTTTTAAGTCTACTTCGGGATGATCCTCTATAGATGATTTTATTCTCCCCAAACTGCATTTTTCTACGTCCAAATTTTGCCTCCTATCCTTGATATGAAATTCCTCCGAATATGCCATTGATGTTTCCATCAATTCTTCCTCAATAGATTCCTGCATCATCTCAAAAATTGGTTTGTCAAGAATATCAACTCTTAGACACAAATCATCAGAAGTCATAGGTTGTTGCATGCTCTTGTGGATTCGAATTATGACTTCCTCATCCCCAACCCTCAGTGTCAACCTCCCCCCATGGACATTAATTAATGCTTTTGTTGTAGCTATGAAGGGTCTACCTAAGATTAAGAGGACTTTAGAATCTTCATCCATGTCAAGAATAACAAAATCCACAGGAAATATGAATTTATCAACTTTTACCAACACATTTTCAATGATGCCCCTAGGGTATTTGATAGATCGATCTGCAAATTGAATACTCATCCTAGTGGGCTGTGGTTCTCCTATGCCTAGCCTTTTAAATGTTTTATATAGTAGTAAATTAATGCTAGCACCTAGGTCAGCTAATGCATTACAGACATGAAGAGTGCCAATTAGACATGGGATAGAGAAACTTCCTGGATCTTTTGCTTTTTGGGACAAACTCGAGTTGTCCTGCAGGATGGCTGAACATTCTTCATTGAGGACTATTGTAGACAATTCTTCCAATTACTTTTTGTTAACAAGCATACTTTTGAGGAATTTGGCATATTTGGGCATGTGGATTAAAGCTTCACTGAGGAAAATGTTTATGTGCAGTTGTTTAAATACCTCTAGTAATTTGTTGAACTGAGCGTCTTTTCGGGCCTTGTGTAGATGAGTAGGGTATGGTACGTTAGGCTAAAAAGTAGGTTTTTCGGGAGGTGGACAGGGGATAGCCGGCACCAGTTCCAGTGCTTCAGCCGACGCTGGTTCCATTCTGTGTTGCATCGTTTCGGCGTTTATGGATATCCGGCGCCGGTTCTCTTCTTCCAGTCGGTGTCGGCCTTCATCTGGTCTATCTAGTAATTCTTTTCCACTTCGTAATGCAACAGCAACTGTTTCCATACTGGCTAATGGTGTGAGTTCATGAGATTTTATTACCATATCCGTCAAAAACCAGATTTGTTGTTCCATGTTGCGGATCATTGCTTCAAATTTCTTGAATGTGGAATCAATTTCTTGGAAATGCCTCATGACATGCACTACAAATTTACCAACTAAGGTTTCAAGCTCTGTTGATTCTGGTGCTGTGAGTGTTCCCTCCGACGCGTAATGGAGGTACTGCCCCCTGTTCGACCTCCTTAGATCCCAATTCACCATTTCTCCTGAACAAGGAGATGAGTTAGACACGGAATCTACAAGAGTATGTAGTTAGTTTAAAAGACGTAATCCAAGTTGGTTAGTTTAAGTTAGGTTACACAGTTATACAAGAATACACAAAATACAAAAGATAGCACCATTTTGCAGAAAAAATAAATATACATATTTACCTATTGACATATTTACATATTTACATGGTTAAATCAATAAAATTCGAGTTTTCATGCTATTGTTCCCCGACAGCACGCCAAAAACTTGATGCGTTCAGACTTGGGTATAAAAATCATACAAATCTAAGAACATTCCCAATCAAGTTCAAATTAAAACGTTAAACCCAAATCACACATATGAGCAAGCGTACTCATCATTAACTGAGCATAGGGTCAAAACGAGTGTCAATCCTCAAGGAACAAGTAGACATTAATTACCCTTCTTTCATTGTTTAACCGACTCGATAAAGTGAAAAATAAATAAAATAAATTTTAAAAAAATAAAAATATGTATATGTCTGTGTCAAGGATGTAGATTTATGTAACTCAAGTCATTGTTTAGACAAACATGATCTTAAAGAACTTAACCATTATCATACCAATCATTCTCTTAGCACCATGAAGGATGAAGGTAGACTCACTTTGATGGTCAATCCATAAAATCACTATCTTTTAGATAAACTAGAATCACTTGGTCCATCTCACCTAATTCATCCAAAAGACGCATTAAACACAATCCTTAATTAAATTCCCTTGGTCTCGGCGAATTTAGAACATAAAATTAATCAATGAACTCTTGGTCTCGGAAGACATCAATTAATCTTCAATTACCAGTTCTTTAACAATCAACCCCCTTTGGTCCAGCAAGTCAATTGCCAACGGAATATGAAATTAATAAATCGAAACACCCATCAACCCCCTTTGATCTAGCAAGTCAATGGATAGAATCAACTAACTAATCTCGTAATAAGTATAAGTAATTGAATACCAAGAATAATAACCGATTAATCAAAAGATCAAATAACTCTAGAAATCATGAATATCTAAAACAATATTAAATTACAATAAAACAATTAACATATCATTGTCAAGAAAAATAAAAAAAAGTAAAAGAAAGAACTCATAGACAAGCCTCCTTCTTCTTCATTTGAAGACCTTCTTGTAAAACCCTCCTTGAACTTGAAGAATTCCTCCTTGGACTGAGTGATTTTCTATGACGATCAATGAATTCTCCCATTTTTCCCTTGCGTTTTCCATCTATTTATAGGCTTAAGAGGTGCCTAAACTCATGGGTACAAAGTTCTTGGCTAAGTAGAAGTTAGAAGCTGCTAAAACTCTTCAGATTTCCAAAAACACTTAGAAAGATCGCAGCACCGCCTCAGGGACAGACCACAGCCGGCGCCGTCTTGGTTCTGTTTCTCCACTCGTCCGCCGATTTTTCTCTGAATTGTGTGCATACGTTCCAGCCTTGCAGCCGGCACCGGTTCTACTCTGTTTTGCAATGGTTTTGCTTTGTTTTACCCAAAATCCTGAGATAATGACCAAAATACCTTTCTAAGGGTAAAATCTCAAATATGAAAGAATATGACTAGTTATTTCACAAAATGTATTACAAAAGAGCCTCAAATAACTAAGCAAAGTATAACCAATTTAGCTCCTATCAACATCCTCCTTTCTTCTCAAACCACTCTTGGAAGAATTTTGTGATGCACACTTTTCTCTTAGTCTAATACTTTTGGACTTTCATACAAACACCTATACTCCCTTTCTTTTGGCATACCACTCTTTGAATATTTTTATGGTCCTCCAACACAAACCCCCTCATTCCAATTACTTATACCTATATATTCATCCTCTTTGTATTTCTAATTTTCTTTTCCATCAAACCCACCATATCCTTTTCCACTTGTGCTTGGCCCTTCATCATAGCTGTCCTTATAAGCTTCATCTCCACAATCAAGCAAATTTTCATGATCATCTTCATTTCCTCAATAATCTTCTTCATAGTCATTCTCATGTTCATCATATCACCCACAATTACTTCCATTGTAACAAAACTCCTCATCATAATCATACCTTTCACTTTCACTCCAACTAGCCATTATGAATTTTCTTTCAAGAAAAGTACCCACAAAATTTAAGTAGAAAACACAAGAGAATTCCTAACTTCACTCCCTTACGTGTTTACACTGAATTTTTAGTGGTCGCTCTTCACTCGTGTTTGCACTCTTCATGGCTTTTGTAAAATGAGCTCTCCCTCTTGCCTTTTTTTCAAACTCTCAATTCCTTACTCAAGTTCTTCCCAACTTCTTCCCACTTCAAAGGATTTAGTTCTACTAATCAAGGCAACTAAATTCCAAGGGATAAGAAAGAAAAGTGTCTTAAAGACAATTTATCAAACACTTGGTATGCAATAAAGAAAATGCATAAATTTCAAAGAGTTGTTACACTAAGTGAAGTATGAGCAATCACAATTCATTAGGACAATACATCAAACACATTGAGTGCAATTTCGTAGCTCAATTTTATATAGCAAATTTTAGCTTGGTTTTAGCCACAAATTAACAAATTTCTACATCAAATGATTCTTCAAACATCAATATACCATATGGGGTCAAATTCATAGCATTTCTATGGCACAAATTTATGTTTTTTACTTCCAAAAATAGCAATAGAAAAAGTGACGAAATTTTGAAAATCAATAGATCAAGAAGAAGATTGTACCCTAGCCCAATGAAAGTTGGTTGATTACAATCAATACAATGTAAACTCCGATACCACTTCATATGATTTTAGGAAGCACCAAACTTTTGGATTCAACTCAAGGATAAGGACCTTAACAAACTCATACACAAGAACACCAAAATACAAAGAAATTAACACTCTTGTGACATATATGAATCTATCATACTCCAAAGACACTTGAACACTCTCATCTAACTAGAGATTAGAACACTAAGGATAGGAATTTGAAGGCACCTAACTTAATCCTATCAAACACACTAGGCAACCTAGCACATAAGAATAGAGATAAAGTTGAGATTATCCCTTCAGATTTAGAGATAAGATCAAATATGGGACTAAATCCTTTAATTTAGTCTTGATATTTAATGGACATCACCCAAGAGAATCACCCTCTCCAAAGCTGTCAAAGAGTTCTTGAACTCACAATTTTATATGCCTCCTAAAGGTTCTTTTTTACAATGTTATAATAGCATATATATATATATATATATATATATATATATATATATATATCTTGCCCTAACTACTTAGCAAATATTATAAAATGACCCCAAAATAGCTTAAAAACATCATTGGTTTGGATCCAAAGTAGGGTCGGCGCCAGGAAAGTCTCCTAGGGATGGCGAGTACATTCTAGAAGAACAGTACATGTTCACAAAAGTCGGAGTCAAAATAAGGCCTTTTTCAATACACAGCCGGTGCCAGGTCAGGCTAGAAGGGATGGTGCTGGGTCCATTCTGCTAGAACAGTGTGCGCATCAAAAAGTTGAGGAATTTTGCAGATTATAGCCAGCGTTTGGTCGGTCGATCTAGGCCGGCGCCGGGTCAACTCTAGGAACTCCAATTCCTTCTCATTTGACCTTCATTCCTTCCATTCCATTTCCATGCATTCTGTTGATCTTCCAAATAGTTTTAAAGCCAAGATTGTTTCTATTTGAAGCTCTCTTGGTTCGTATTCCTTCATTTGCCCGTTTGCCCTTTAATCCTTGTTTAAAGATTGGCTTGATCCTCCGCATGGATTGTTGCTTGTGTTGTGCATCCTTTGGCCCTTACTTTACTATCCATCTCTTCACAATCTTCTTAGCCCTAGGTTTGTTGAATTTGTTGCCTTGAAAATTCTCTTAAATCCTCTTGAATATTATTCTTACCCATGGAGATTTGAAGTAAGTTTTAACTTTCCATCCCCTTTCTTTAGATGTGCCTTGTGGCATGGATAGATTTCTATCAAGTCCTGAGGAAATGTAGTCTATAAGTTTGTAGTTTAATGTCCTATGAGCATTTTGGCACAAATTTGAGGTTAATTAGAGTTGTATATTAAAGAAATATGCTAAAAACAAAAAGGAGTAACAAAGCTAGAAAAATGCATAAATTAAATTCAAGAAAATGGATTTCATTGTTGTTTCAATGCTGTTCATGGATGAATGAAGAATTTAAAAAAGGCTTATGAAAGTCTTGTGTTCATGTGGAGGAAAAAGGATAAAGAAGTGCATAATGGATTTTATTATGCAATGAAATAATATTTCAACAAGAAATTGGAAAAATAGAAAGTAGCAATTTCCTTATAGTAGTAACTAAGAGTTGAGAACTTTAGTTGCTAAGCTAATGTTGGAATGACCTATAATGAAGGTAATTCACGTTAGGGATTGGGGGAAAAGCTAGAAGCATATACCTATAGCTACATTAATCTAGGACACAAGGTGAGTCCCCTTTTGATTTTGAAAAGCAAGAAATGGTAGTGAATGTTTATTTTATAAAGGAATGGCTTATGAATTGTTTGGTTTTCCTAAAACAAACTTATTGTTTTTCTGAGAAAGAAGATGGTATTATACCATAATAAACTTGGATAAAAATGATAATTTTCCTAAATGGAAATATTCATAATTAATGACCAATTTCCTAAAGTTTATTCATCATGAAGTTGATGAAACTTTATGCTTTTCTGAGGAAAATATGGTTTTCCTGAATGAGATATGGTTTTTCTGAATTGGAAATTATTGAACACTTTAGGAAATAATACTTTCTATAAGGAATTTTGGATCCTTTGGAATATGAATATTTCCTAGGTATAAATGTACACCTAAAAGGTTTACTCCTCAATAATTATGAGACAAAATAATATTTTATTCTGAGAAAGCATAAATACTCCTTTTTATGAAAATGATTTTGTAAGATGTGAATTATGGATTTTATGGAAGCATAATTGGAATTTCTTGAATTTAATTATTTCTAGGATTAAAATTCTAGAAATTCCTGGATAAAACTCCTTTTGAAATCGGGCATTTGTCAAATGATGAAAATGCCCTTGGGAATGTATTTTACCATGCAAAAGGGACTTTTTATCCCTTTTGCGATGGTTTGGAAAAAAAACTCTCGGTATTAGATTAACTTTTAGAAAATGATATTTTGGCCCTAGAAAATGTTTTATTTGAATTCCTTTGGGAATGAATAATTATCTGGCCCTATGAGCCAATGGGATTGGACTGGTCTTGTGAACCAGTGAAGACGTTGAGTACTCAGCAAGGGTTTTGATGTTTGTACTAGCCTGCGTTAGAGGTAGACAACTCCAAGCAACCTAACTAGTTCTAGGGATTATCTTAATCCAAACAGGGTGATAGAACATTGAGATATTAGCCATCCTAGCTAGCCATTTAGCACCTAGCAATTGCATATGCCTTGTGTGCATACTATTTTGGGTTGTTCACGGATGCTGGGCGGGGACACCCGGTGTGTTCAACACCTTCCCACCTCAATAGTGATTAACGTCAGGATTGGGACTCCTAGACTTACGGTGGCAAGTAACACATTCTCATTTTTTTGGTATTGTGCTGGTACTCACTTACCGCTCCGACAAATGCACAGTTGAGTACTATAGGTTTGTGTCCTTAGTACAATAAGACTATGCTGTCAAAGGCAAAACTCTATGAGCTTTGCACACAGGCCAACCCTCTAATGAGAGAAGTGCATGTATTTCTGAAATTAGGGTAGCGACGTTGAATAAAACTCAATTTTCAAAAAATGATTGGTTTCGGAATAAAATCCATCCTAATAAGTTGGAGAATTATTTTCAGTGGAAAAATATGATATTTTCCTATACCGAATTTTGAAACAAAATTAAAATATGCTTGTGTCTATTTGTTTTCATAAAACACTAGAAAGCACGAGACTCATTGGGTGATTGTCAATCACACGTGTCTTTTTTTCTATTCTCCTAGGATCCGGAGCTGACAGACCACGTGACTAGAAGACGATACCACACGATAGGTATGTAGACTGCTTCTTTACCATATGTACATTATATTATTGCCAGAGTACAAAGGTTAGTGCCTATTAGACTTTGCTTTTGGATTGTACAATATTACAATATGACTTTAATATATCAGTAAGAGTACTTATTTTGTTCATGTTAGTTCTGTTAGTTATAAAAACCCCTTGGGAAATCGGACGGGGCAACCCCCAAACATATCACACGCTTCCAATATTATTTCTAGTAGGGGTGTTACATTTTATATGTGCTACATTCCAATCATATGATTTATAACTCTTATATATTTCTTCTCCTAAAGGTCCTAGTACTTTTAAAAATAATTTTCTACAATTTATTCTTCATAAAAACATCCTGCTAATGTAGTATAGTAATAATAATCTTGTAAAAATGGTTTAATAAATTACCAATATTTTATAGACAATTGTTCTAATTTTCTAATAGCTTCTTCTTATTGAATTCTACTACCATAATTAAGGCTTTGGGCTATTAAAATTAATTTAATTTTATTTGTAAAATTATGTGGATTTGGTCCTAATGCTAAATCATTTGCCAATTCTAATAGAAATTTTTATTTATATTTTTCCAAAGCTGCTCTAGTTGTTTCTCCTAAAAAGGTTTCTAAATAATTGTACATTTCTTTTGTTGTATGATCAAAATTTTGTTGAATATAATGTTGTACTACTAAATATTTCCAAGTGTCTATTCCATAGTTGTGGGTCAAGAGCTGCTAAAATTAACATTCTCCATTATCTATTAATTTTTTTTATTATCTATTACTTCCAGAGGTTGTCTTTTTCCCTTGGGTGCTGTTTCTAACTGTATTTCTCTATAATCACTATATGTCATTCTAGGTAAATTTCCTGGATCATAATGTCTAACAACTTGCTATGGTGCCACTAGCAGTGGAAAAAAATAAGGATTACTAGATACAGTAGAGGGAGAAGCGGTATTCATATATTCTACGCGCTTATTATTTTCTTCCTCTATATTTTTAAAATATTGTTTTGTTTTTACTTTTATATTTCTATCAATATCATAATAAAAATATTCAGTATCATTTATTTGTCCATTTCGTTCTAATTCTATTTCAAACCTCATTAAATATTCTTCTGATAATTCTAAACCTAATTCTTTAGGATACATTATTCTATTTTTTATTTCCATAATTTCTATGCATACATTTTCTATTTCCTGTGTCAGAGATTCTGTATCTTTATCTTCTTTTGTTCTTACATTTGTATTGTAATAATTTAAAAATCTAACCATACTTTCTCTTCTATTATTTTGATATATTACACTATCTCTGGTTACTAAATAAGTATCTAATTCTAAAAAATTGCTAAGGTTCCATTCTTCCCCTACTAGAATTTTTGTATTAACTTTTACTGGTTTTATTAATTGAATTCCTCTACTAGCCATTGCTTCTATAATAGGTTTTATTTCTATTTTATATTTTGTTCCAGATACATTGCACAATCTTCCTACAAAATTCTAAGCTTGTTATTAAATTTTCTCCACTAAAATCTTCATAACCCTTAGTTTGAATTCCTATTTATACAGCTTTAGCTAAATCTTCTAAGCTTATTAAAAAATTTGGACTACAATAAAATAATCCTCTATTTTCATTCATGTCTACTTCTATAGTTGCTATGTGTACTTTTTTTAACATCTTTCCATCTTTTATCTGATATTGTTGATAAAACTTTAGTTCCTAATCCAGATCTTGCTAAATCTTTAATTCCTATTACTATGAATCCTAAATGCATATAAGCATATGTATTTTTAAAATTTTTAAGACTTTCATTAGTTACTAATTTAAGTGTTCTAGGTTCTGTAGTTACTAACAAAGGATCTTCTATACTAGATCTAAATAAACCTGCATGAGATTGTAACCAACCTGCTTGATATAATATTCTAGGATTTAATAAGTCTATATTAAGATTTCTATAAATTTCTACATCTCTATTCATCTATGACTTCTTGTAACATAATTTATCTATTTTCTCTAGATTGCCTAATTCTTCCTAAAATAGATTTTTCGACACTAGTATTCTCGTTTAAAGTCCAACTGGGTCCTGAAAATGATAACCGCCTTATGATGTATATAGATTACTTGCTTTTTCTATTTTTTTGCTACCGGAATTTTTACTACCAGAAGTTTTTGAAGATAAATATCCAAATTTATAGGTTATTCATTTTTTCTATTTTCTATCTACTGGAATTTTACTGAATTTATCTGTAAGTTTATCTATCACTTTTTCTAAGCTTAAAGCTGCCAATCTTTTCTCTATGGTTTCTAATTTTTCACAGATTTTAATTAATAATATTATCTTAATATGATTATTTTGTTTGGTATATTTTATCTGAATTAGATGTTCCTAAATAATCAATAAAGTCTAAAGATTCTGGATTATACTTTTTTAATTCTACAAGGCACTTTTTATAATCTAGAGTATCTTCTAAAGATATTAACTAAGAGTAAATTTTTCTATATTATTTAATATTTTATTTATTTCTAGATAAGACTTTTCTATTTCCTGGGAATGTTTTTCAAATTTGACTACTATTTCTTTATATTGACTAGTTTCTTCTTTTAAATATTCTACATGTTTTACTCTTCTTATTATCGTATTGTTTTGTTCCTTTATATATTCTAAATGTTCTACTATTTGTTCTAACATTTTATCTTTATCTTTAATATGTTTTAAAACAATTTCACAAATATTACAAATTTTCTTTTCTTGGGCTTCTTATCTTTCTCCAAAACTAAGTACTAATTCTATATGACTATTACACTGTGCAAACTATGTGCATACTGAGTAGGAAAATAACAATTATGTCTATGTTTATTACTATAAATTGTATTTTTAGTTTTTCCTACAATTAAATATTTAAATATTCTATTCTTCTAATGGCTGTCATACACTAAGTTGAATTTAATATTACTAATCTTTTTATTAATAAGCCATTTTCTACAGTGAGATTATGTATTATATTACTTATATGGAAGAAAGAAAATGACTAAGTATCAATGAAAACAAGCAAGTGAGAATACCATTTAATAAAAATTTTGTAAATTTTTATTCTATTCCTTAAATGGTAAATGCACAACATAAATACTACAATTTCTAAGCAAAGCTTAATAATTTTAATTGTTCATAAATATCTACAAGTTTTAATTCCAAAATATAAAGAGAATACTTATACAACTTAAAATCACGAGAACTGGAATCAGTAATTTTAAGTAAAATCTGATATATACTAATATGCTGTAATGTACTTTTTTAATTGTACTTTTAGATCACTTAAACAAAGCATAAGAATCTATTTTATATAGAATTGAGTAATTTTAACATTCACAAATATTTGCAATTTTTAGATTTAATTGAGACAATTGGTAATTATAATTAAAAAAAATTCTACTGTATTCAAATTTATAGAACGAAGTGCAAATTTATAAATTCTAATGAGTTTTAATTTTTCTTTTATTTAATTTTTAGAAAATGTAAACAAATCATAAAAAGTAAATAGATTAAAAAGAAGGACAATGCTTTGATACAAAAATTGGGTGGGGGGGGGGTGTTACCCTTTTGGAGATAGAAAAGCAACAAAACCCAAAAACAATAGCAACAAGAAAAAGGCTATAGGAAAGGTATGGGAACTAGAAGACAAAGGACAAATATATATATATATATATATATATATATATATAAACTAAAAGATAAAAGTAGAATATATAGATATAGAAACAAAAACTATATATATGTATCAAGGTACGAAGGATGAACTATGAATGGAGCAAGCAATAGGAAATGGAGCAAGCACTATGAAAGTAAAACTAACTAACGTGAGGTCACACGAACCCTCTTTTCTTATCCTTTTTTTTTTTTTTTTGTAGTCTAAATTTTTTAATAACCGTAGAAGATTTAGCTAAAAATATAGAAATAGGAAGCCAAACTAAGGGTTATAAAGATTTTAGTGGAAAAAATTTAATAATAAGGTTAGGAGGAAGATTATCAAATGGATCTAGAACAAAATATAAAATAGAAATAAAACTTGTTATAGAAGCTATGGCTAGTAAAAGAATTTAATTAATAAAACCAGTAAAAGTTAATCTGGAAATTCTAGCAGGGGAAGAATGGAACCTTAGCAAATTTTTAGAATAAGATACTCCTTTAGTACCCACAGATTGTGTAATATGCCAAAATAATAGAAAGGAAAGAAGTGTTAGATTTTTAAATTATTCCAATACAAATGAAAGAACAAATGAAGATACAGAATCTTTAAGATAAGGAATAGAAAATGTATGTATTGAAATTATGGAAACAGAACATAGAATAATGTATTGTAAAGAATTATGTTTAGAATTATTAGAAGAAGATTTAATAAGGTTAGAAATAGAATTAGAATGAAACGGACAAATAAATAATACTGAATATTTGTATTATGATATTGATAGAAATATAAGAGTAAAAACAGGACAAGATATTGAAAATATAGAAGAAGAAAATAATAAGTGTGTAGAATATATAGATACTACTTCTCCCTCTTATGCATATAGTAATCCTTATCTTCCTCCACAACTAGTGGCACCACAACAAGTCGTTGGACATTATGGTCCAGGAAATTTACCTGGAATGACATATAGTGATTATAGAGAAATGCAGTTAGAAACAGCACCCAAGGGAAAAAGACAGCCTCTACAAACAATATATAATAAAAAATTAATAGATAATGGTAAAATATTAAATTTAGTAGCTCATGACCCACAACTATTGGAAGAAGTAATAGACACTTGGACTTATTTAGTAGTACAACATTATATTCAGCAAAACTTTAATCTTACAATAGAAGAAATGTATAGTTATTTAGAAGCCTTTTTAGGAGAAACAGCTAAAGCAACTTCAGAAAAAAAATCTATAGAAAAATATCCATTAGAATTGCCAGATGATTTAGCTTTAGGACCAAATCCACATAATTTTACAAATAAAATTCAATTATTTTTAACAGTCCAAAGCCCTGATTATGGTAGTAGAATTCAACAAGAAGAAGCTATTAGAAAACTAGAACAATGGTCTATAAAATATTAGAAATTTATTAAACCCTTTTTACAAGATAATTATTACTATACTACATTGGCAAGATGTTTTTATGAAGAATCAATTCTAGAAAAACTATTTTAAAAAATAGTAGGACTATTAGGAGAAGAAATATATAATAGTTATAAATCATATGATTGGAATGTAGCACACATAAAAAATATAGACACTTGTATAAAATTCATAGTTATGAAATTAGCAGAGAAATGTACATTTATACAAATACATAAACAATTAAAAGGAGAATATAGTTTTTGTAAAAATATTTACACTCATCAACATTATGGTCAACAAAACACTAGGAAAATCTATTGAAAACCAAAAAAGAAATATTTCAAGAAAAAGTATTATCTTTGAAAATCCTCAGCTAGAAAACCCTATTTAAATAGAGACATGCATGTTAGAAAATTTAGTTAACGTAGAACTTATAAAAATAAATTGCATTGTTATAGCTATGGTCAACCTAATCATATAGCAAGAAATTGTCCTAGAAAACATAATCTATATAATAAGCAAACAACATTAGTAGAATATGTAAATGAAGATATTATTTATGTCAATGAATATACGACGAATTTAGAAAGTGTTTATAGCATAATCTCTATTGATGATCTAGATTACCAATAACTTGAAAATTAGATGAAGAGATAGAAGACTTAGACTTTGTAAAAGAAAGAACTAAATGGTCTTGCATAATTTAGTACTCCTAAAAATTGTTGTACATGTTTTGTATCTTCTATTTTATCAGGAAATTCTAATACTTTTTGCTAATATGAGGTTGTAATTAAATTCGACCTTGACTGATTTTGGTTCCTAAGAATTCTATATTTTTCTCTTTAATAACTGAGCCTTTTGTACTTATAGTTACAATGCTATGCTTTAAGAATACAGACAAAACAATTTTAAGATGACTAATATGTTCATTTTTAGTTTTTGAGAAAACCAAAATACCATCTATATATACTAAAACAAAATGATTATATTTACTGAAAATTGTGTCCATTTCTCTTTGGAATACTACAGATGTAACAAAATGTACTAACTAACCATTCAAAATGTCCTAATGGGCAAGTAAATTGTGCCCTTTCGGAGCTAAAAATGCGACAAAACCCAAAAACACTATCATGAAAAATGCTAATGGAAAAATATGGGAACTAGAAGATAAAAGACAGACAGATATATATATATATATATATATATATATATATATATAAACTAAAGGAAAAAAATACAATATATAGACAGAGAAACAAAAACCGTATATATGTATCATGGTATGAAGGATGAGCTATGAATAGAGCAAGCACTATAAAAGTAAAACTAACTAACGTGGGGTCATATGGACCCTCTTCTTTTTTTTTTTTCCTAAGAGTAGATGTATTTTATGTCGAAAAGGGTTGTAAGTCAAAGATTAGCTTTTATTTCAAAATATCTCTGCCAGATTAAGTCTTTTTTGGCTTGGTTAATATATAGTAAATAAGACTACGAATGGTATCGTACTATTTAATGAAGTTCAAATTCTATAATATCAAGATAAGCATAACACTATTCAATAGTTTCTAAGGAGTTTGTTGTTCATTTGAAGTAATGATAGGTAGTAGGGGTAATTACTTCTTATAAAGCGTATTAATAACGGGTTGATTCAAAGACCATATAGGATTATTAAAGAATAGGAAATGTGTTTTGGATTCCTACCTCATAGTATTTTCACTTATCCTTTCATTCATCGGGATGGCTCATGCCTCTTCCCCTAATATGCCGTTGACGCGATCTCCAATGACTTTATGGCTGAATGGATACTTTGGCTCTTTTGCTTATGGCTATGAAGGACGTGTAGTGAATAACTCTTGGTGGATCTTTCTTACGCTTTTATTTACCCTTACTTGCTGGGAATTTAGAAACTAAACATGACTACTGAAATAAATGTTTACAAAGTGGAATTTTATTCACAGTAGCGAGGGTTGCTCACTAAAATGGTTATAGGTTCTATCAGAGTACTTCTATTGCATGGGTTTTTGAATCTTTCTAGTTTGCACGAGGTTTTAGCATGTGTTTTTGCATGGTTATCAACATTCCTAAGACTCATGCTTATATACTAAAAAATTTCTAGCCTCTAGATATACATTAGGGCTTGTTTTAAACCTAACAGCTCAAAAGCAAAAAGTAATTTCATGTCTTTGCAAATATCCTTGTTGCAGAGTTAGTTGCACAAATCTTGTAAACTTTTGCTCATGGGAATCTTTTCCTCTTATCATTATGCATGCATGGATTTATACATGAGTGGATGGTTGGCTAGTAGCAGCTTTTAATCTTCTAACATGTTTTTGCATGGTTTGCTTGTAGCTTCTTTTCGTAAAGATACAGATAACATTGCCAAATGTCTGGAAATTTTATCTTGGTCTTAAATTCTACTTCAACCAAAAAATATTGATGTTGCACATATATTTTTTAAATTTTACTTTTTGCAAACAAGTGAAATCTATATCCCCTCTTCATGATTTTGTCATGCTTAAAGGCAAGAGCTTTCAGTCTCCAATGTCTTAGTTATCTTGCAATACTTTTAGAGCAAAGATTTTGTCTGATAAATCCAGATTCTACATTAATTGGTAAATCTCTTGTTGAAGTGATCCAGATATGATAGATTGAAGGAATGTTTTTAAGGCCATCCCATTTTGGTGGAGCGAAGTCGATTTCTACTTTTACAATAGGTCCTGCTATTTCAAATTCTTTCAAAACTGCAAGAGCAACCTATTTTCCAACAATATCTATTTGTTCTAGAGTTGTAAAGATAACCTGGTTGAGGCATCCATAGGCCAAAAGCGTATGTAGTGTCACCGAAAACACAGCTCCATTTTGGAGAGTTAACTCAAAGTTTCTAAAATATGCGAAGTTGATATTAACTGTTAATATTAAATATTCTAATTGACAACCACAGATGATAAAATCAAAAGTGTATGTCGCACAAACGGGTTGGCAAATTTTATAGGAGTCAAGCTTATATTCTTTTATAGGATGTTTACAATATAGGGTGAAAAGGTAGATGAGGTTCTGTAACAGTTCTAAGCCATTCTTATAAAAGAGTAAATTTTTCTACAAGTTTATCCTTGATTTTTCAGAAATTATTTCTATAATATAATATGGAAATCTTGTGAAAAGTTGTTGTGCTTTAAAAAAAAATCGGGGTACTAAAAATTCAAAAATCCTAGTCTTTTATAGTTTTTCTGGAATAAAAACAACTTCTGGTTCTAGGCTTTGAAAGTCTTCTAGCTGAGCTGTAAGCTGCATAATATCTACATTTTGAGAAGAAATTATGCCTGTATATAGTTTATGCTGTTATCGCAATAAGTGAATTAATTCTTTTTGAGAATTAATATCCTTATTGAAAGACCTGCATTTGTTATTTAACAGTTTAAAATTTCTACTCAAAGCATCACAGTGTTTACAAAATTCTTAAGTTTTGTGAAATTTTAGTGCACGGTATATTTGCAAGTAGCAAAGAAGGTTTATGCATATCATTTCTACCGTCTGAATCAAAGAATAAATTAATACCAATTCCATTTCTAGAAAATTATAATGCCTCGAAAAGATTTCTAAAACCTTTATGCAAAGGATTTTTAAAAATATTAACACATTCCATCACAGAGGTCCATTTCGTGTAAACGCCTGGTTGGTGACCTTGTGTTACTACGTAATAGGAATAACTCGGTTTTGGTAGATTACTCAAATAAAATGCTAAGGCATGTAAACATTTTATCTTTTGGCTTGCATTTGGTGCATTCCAAAGATTTTCTAAAAATGTTTGGTGGATATCTACTAAGTTAACTTCTTCTGAAGGTCTAGAATAGAGATATGTTCGTCTGGGATACTTGGTGAATTCCCATTGGCCAATCTTTACAATATTATTGTAGAGATCCATCTGTAAAGTTACACAAGATGTGTTAGTAGTCATGACAAATGATCTGCAATTTTAATATCATTTTATTTAACATGTTCAAAATTAATTTTATATCCATCGTTAGTAATTATGTCTAAGAAATTCAACCATCTTCTTTGAGAGCTGCGTTTTTCATTTTTCTTGCTAATAAATTTTATGATTACCTCACAATCAATTCTAAATGTAAATTCTTGTTTATTTAAAATAAATAATCTAAAACTATCTAAGGCATAACAAATTGCTAATAGTTCAACATCAATACTACTAATATTTCCTTTTTCTATGTATTTACCACTACTACATCTACAAATTTGTTCTTCTATTAATTACTATATTTATGAGATTTAGATTTTAAAATGGCTCCCCATCCTATGTCACAGTCATCTGTTTCTGTAATTAGATAATCAATGCCCAGAGGTAATCTTAAATATGGTAAATGTTTCACTTTATCTTTTATGTATTTTACTAATTCTACGTCTTCTTTATTAAAATAGTTTTGTCCTTTATGACTTGTTTTTCTATATAATGGTCCTATTAGTTTACTCAAATCCTTAATAAATTCTCATGTACAATTTAGTACTCCTAAAAACTGTTGTATTTTTTTTTTTTTTTGTATATTCTATTTTATCTATAAATTCTAATACTTTTTTGCTAATATGAGGTGGTAAATTTATTTTACCTTGACCGATTTCTATTCCTAACAATTCTATATTTTTCTTAAATAACTAAGCCTTTTTACCACTAATTACAATACCCTGCTTTAAGAATTCAAAAAAACAATTTTAAGATGACAAACATATTCATTTTTAGTTTTAGAGAAACCAAAATATCATCTATATATACCAAAACAAAATGATTATATTTATTGAAAACTGTATCCATTTTTCTTTGAAATACTTCATGTGCATTTTTTAATTCAAAAGCCTAACCAGCCCACAATATTTGTTTTTTTTCTGGAGCTATACAGGTAACTTGCTTGAGACATCCATAGTTTAGAAGCATCTGTAGTGTGACCAGAAACACTTCTCTATTTTGGAGTGTTAACTCAAAGTTTCTAAAATATGCTAAGTTGATATTAGCTGTTAATATTAAATATTCTAATTGACAACCATAGGTGATAAAATCAAATGTGTATGTTGCACAATTCTGTTGACAAATTTTAAAGGTGTCAGGCTTACACTCTTTTGTAGGATGCTTACAATATACAGGATGAAGAGTTAGATGAGGTTATGCAATAGTTCTAAGCCATTCTTGTAAAAGAGTAAATTTTTTAGAAATTTATCCCGGATTATTTCAAAAATTATATCTATAATAGAATTTGGAAATCTTGTTAAAATTCAATAGGCCCAGATTCTTTTGGTTTCTCCTAAATAAAAACAACTTTTGGTTCTTGGTTTTGAAAGTCTTCCAGTTGAACTGTTAGCCACACATTATCTTCATTTTGAGAAGAAATTATGTTTGTATACAGCTTGTGCTGTTGTCGCAATGAATGAATTAATTCTTTTGGAGTATTAATATTCCAATTTAGAATTAATATTCTCATTGTAAGACCTGCACTTATCATTTAATAGTTTAAAATTTCTACTCAAAGCATCATAGTGTTTACAAAATTCTAAGTTTTGGGAAGTACTAGTGATGGGTATATATATGTAATTTGCAAGAAAGGTTTATGCATATCATTTCTACAATCTGGATCAAAGAAGAAATTAATACCAATTCTATTTCTAACAAATTCTAATGCCTCAAAAAGATTTCTAAAACCTTTATACAAAGGATTTTTAAAAATATTAGCACATTCCATCACAAAGGTCTATTTCAAGTAAACGCCTGGTCAGTGACCTTGTGTTACAATGTAGGTGGAATCACTTTCTTTTGCAAGATTACTCAAATAAAATGTCAAGGCAAACATTTCATCTTTTGGCTTGCATTTTGTGAATTCCAAAGATTGTCTAAAAATGTTTGGTGGATTTCTTCTAAGTTTCCTTCTTCTGAAGTTCTAAAATAGAGATTTGTCCTTTTAGGATACTTGGTGAGCTCCCATTGGCCACTCTTTACAATGTTTTTGCTGAGATCCATCTGTAAAATTACACAAGATATGTTAGTAGTCATAACAAATGATCAGTAATTTTATTCTCATTTCCTTTAATATGTTCAAAATTAATTTTATATCCATCATTAGTAATTCTATATAAGAAATTCAACCATCTTCTTTGAGAGCTACATTTTTTATTTTTCTTGCTAATAAATTTTACGATTCCCTCACAATCAGTTCTAAGTGTAAATTCTTGTTTATTTAAAATAAATAATCTAAAACTATCTAAGGCATAACAAATTGCTAATAGTCATGCATCAATACTACTAATATTTCCTATTTTTATGTATTTACCATTACTATATCTACAAATTTGTTCTTCTAATTAATTACTATATAATGAGATATAGATTTTAAAAAGGCTCCCCCTCCTTTGTCACAATCATCTGTTTCTGTAATTAAATAATTAATGTCCAGAGGTAATCTTAAAACTGGAAAATGTTTTACTTTTTCTTTAATTTGTTTTACTAATTCTATGTCTTCTTTATTAAAATATTTTTGTCCTTTATGACTACTTTTACTATATAATGGTCCTATTATTTTACTTAAATCCTTAATAAATGGTCTTGCAAAATTTAGTTGTAACACCCCGCTACCGAGGCCCACCAGGGCCGGGGATGTCGCCCCATCCAAAGGATAAGGGGTCTTTACAACTAGGTCACACAAATAAAATAGCGAAATAAAAATAATACTTTAACTTAAAATTTATTACATCCCAAGAATAAATCCGTGAATTCCCAAAATAAATCCATAAGTAAAATTATCCACTCTCAACTCCCCAAAGCAACACATAAAAATAAATGACAACATTCTCTTCCAAGGCAGATAACACTAGCTACTCATCCTCACAGCAGGATCGACCTAAAACCATGGTAAAAAGGTGATGAGACAGAAATCTCAGTAAGTCTGTGTGTGCTTTGAGTATCCAGTGGAATTAGTTCGTGAATGCAATGTATAAAACCTTTGTAAGAGAAATACTAGCAAGCAATAAACATTAGTCAAAAGCAAGAATGGTGCTTTAGCTTTTCCAACCATACATAATCAATAAAATCAACCACTCAAAAGAAATGATCATGGGTTACCACACGTTGGGCCCCATAACCGGTCAGAATGCCACACTTTGTGCAGACTGACAAAAGGTAGGTGATCGGCCTATTGGGCAAGATACTCCTTCTTCTTTATACCCAAACAACAATCGGGTGTCCATTCCGGCAAAACACAGTCACTTGACTGAAAAATAAACAACTGCTAGCTCGGACCGGCATGACCTACTGGACTGACATCTTATTCGGGAAGGACTCACCCCTCAGATGTGGCCACCTACTGAGAGACTCACCCTAACCCTTCAAAGACTAATCATAGTAGTCCACCCTTATTGAGTACTCAACATAACAAAACCCACTTGGGAAAATGAATAAACCATAATTCCACATGAAATTGGCAATTAAGGGTCTCCAAAATCTTTGTCAAATCAGTTTTGGAAAGAGTTTTGAGTTTGAGTAAATCTGCTTATGGATTTTCAAATAATTTGCTTGACTGAAATAAGAAATGAGTTAATCCTCAATTGCCTTATAGAAATGAGTGTCCATGCACTCTACATTTGGCTTGCCAAAATAAACATTTTACATCAATCAGGTTTTATGCAGGAGCTTACCTGATTCTTGATCACAATATAAGGTCTCCAACAGCTGACCTAACCCCATATGTTCAAATACAAACCACAATCAAACTTAAGCCAAAATCCACTTTCTCAATTTAAAACAACTCAACTCACTACTACCATGATCCTAGTGTCCCAAGCTTTAAGGCCAAACAATAAATAAATAGGTTTATAAGCTAAGCCTAATTTGATATTTAAAATAATTAAGGTTTTGGGAAATAAGTACTAATAAGTTGAAGGTTTAAATCTTACTAAGAAAAATTTAGAGTTTATTTGATGAAGAGTCCTAGCTGGTATTAGGTAAAATAATGATTTATTAATAATTTAGTTGTTAAAAAATAATTGATAACTAAAATTAGTTGAAAATAAATTTAATGAGTCTTACTTGAAAAATAATAAATAAATTTTTAATAGGTTTTGATTAAAAGATAATAATTAAATTTTTAGTAATAAATATTTCACTAATTATGATTATTTCCATAAAAGGCTTTAGTTGATTTCATTATTTTATATAATATCTACATATATATATATATATATATATATATATTATTTTTCTAGCAAAAGCTATTATTTATTTGACTAAAATATCCTCATTATATATAATAATCCAAATCTACCCCTTCCTAGGGTTTTTTCAAAATTACTAGCAAAATCATATTATGAAATATTTTATTCATGAAATAAAAATTAGCTTAGGGACAACTAGGTCATGATCATATTTCTATGGCTAACCATAATCGTGAACATTTACAATCTTTCAATTCATCAACTCATTCAAATCATGCATATAAGCATAGATCTAGACTTACTAAGGCATGATCTAACATTTACTAGCATAAATATAATCATGACTTTAATAATTACACAAGAATATAAATCCTATTCATCATAGATGACATAATCTCTAGCATACTTGATCTAGAGACATGCATTAAACCTCAAAACATCATACAATCAACCAAGATAATCCCTTCATGCATAAATCTCATCTCCACCATATTCATACATATATTTATGCTTCACTCTCAACTCATCACAACAATATATACTCAAACCCCATTCATGATTCGACTTCTATCAAAATCATCTTAGAGACATAAATTTGGAATTTAAAAGAAGGGTTAAAGACTTACTTGATTGATGAAAACCTTGAAGGAGTTTCGAATAAATCTCAACTCTTAGATGACTAGATCCGTCCAACGAAGATGGAGAAAGCATGGTTATTGAAGAAGAAGCCATTCGACCAAGAGAGTGTGAGGTTTGGCAGAGAGAGAGAGAGAGAGAGAGAGAGAGAAATACTTAGCATGTTTATTCATATATATATTCATTAGAGATCAAGATTAGAGAAGATGAAGTTGTTAGAACAACCCTACCTTGAAGGTATTCTTGAGCCTTCACAAAACTTCTGGTTTTTTATCCGAAAGAGCAAGTTGGATTTGGGAGTTTGATGTTAAAAATGGTGTGGATGGACTCACAGTAGTGAATAAATGAAATTTGAAACTTTTTCGAAGAAGTTTGGAGTGATTTGGAGAAGTATTAGACAAAAGAAAGGAGTAGGTGTTCTTGGTGTTTTATGTGTGCTTGAAGGTTGATGAGAATGGAGGAATTTTGGTTAATGCTGGCCGAAATTCTGAGGGAGAGAATGACCGAATTGTTTTGAGAGGTTTTGGAAGAAGATTTTTCTGGTTTGAAAGGAAAAGGAAAGGCTAGTTGTTGAAATCCTTGAAGAATATTTTTGGGAAGCAAATTTGGAAACTAAATACTACAAGAATATCTTTGATTGTTGGAGAGCTTTTGGGAAGCTGCCATGGCCGAATTTCTGTGCAGAGTTTCAGCTGGAAGAAAGCTGGTTGAAGGAGCTAAGGGTGGCCAAAAATAAGGATTATAATGGTGAAGGAAAGGTCTGGTTGTTTGAGGGATATTTTATGGAAAGTTGTTAAATTATGGTGGCTAGAATTTCGGTAACTAATCAAGCATGATTGCAGTAATTTTTTTTTTGGAAAGATTTTTGAGCAGCCATGTCTGAATTTCATGCAGAATGCTGGAGAAGACAATGGAGTTTAGTTCATGGCTGTTCAAGAGAAGTTTGTGCAGAAAAATGGTGAAGGTTTCGGACAAAGCTGAAAGAGAACAAAGATGGAAATTGTGTTCAGTGATTTCGCAAGTTTGAAGGAAAATTCTGGGCAGATTTTTCTACCATTGTTCAGTTAGTTTGCAGAGGGTTTGAGAGGGTATTTAGAGGTCTTTCAAGGATGGTTTCCAGCCTTCTTCATGGAGGAAAAACGTGGCTAAGGAGCTGGAGAAAAATTAGAAGAAAACAGCTTGATTTGAACTCACCTATGCTGCGATTTTGCCCAAAAAATTTTCTGGTTTTGCACAGCTTTTGTGCAGTCCGAAAATGGCCAGAAATATCCAGGTTTCAAGCTGATCAAAAGGGCCATTTTCTGGCAGCATTTGGGAGGGAATAATGGCTAAGAATTTCGACACCTTGAAGGCACAAGCAGCTGGAAAATTTCAATTCAATGCATGAAGGAAAATGAACCTAGCTAAATTGAAGTTTTAGAGAGTTCACTAAGGAAATTAATTCACTTGAAATCCTTCCCCCTCTTCCATGGTTTCGATCCACAAGATGTCTTTCTCTAAGACATTTTGAACCTTCAAAGCCACAACATATTGCTGGAATTTTCCTAGAATAAAATTGGCTTGAACAAATTGAACAAATTAATGAATTGAGAGATAGGAAAAATTAAGGATCAAGAGGAAATGAATTCCCCTTAGGAATTTTGTGTATAGCAAAAGAATAGGATTATGATACTCCTATCATGTCTCTCTTAGGACAACATCTCTACCCTATTCCAAAGCACATAAGGCCGAAAATTCCACTTCCCAAGCAAAAGTAAAATTTAATCATTCTAAAGCTCCCATGATGGAATTTGAACCCCAAGACCTCAAGAATTAATTCTAAGGCTCTAACCACTAAACCACAACAACTCTTGTTCTTATTTTTCCTCTAAAAAATATTTTCCTATTCAATCCTCAAGCTATCTCTCTTTTCCACCTCAAGCAAAAAAAGAAAAAAAAAATTTACTATTTTGCCCTTCTCACTCAATAATCATAATCAAGCCCTCCAGACTATAAAACACAAATTCAATGCACCTAAAATCATATAAAAATATATTTAAACATGCAATGAAATATGATATGCATCCCAACCCCCTTACTCTAAGGTTAGTTTTAACTGGGGTTTCATATTAGTACTCTGAAAAACTATTGTAATTGTTTTGTATCTTTTATTTTATCTGTAAATTCTAATACTTTTTTTTGAGAATATAAGGTTGTAATTTTATTTTACCATGATCAATTTTTGTTCCTAAGAATTCTAAATTTTTCTTAAACAACTAAGCCTTTTTACTACTAATTACAATGCCATGCTTTAAGAATTCAGAAAAAAAAAAACAATTTTAAGATGACTAATATGTTCATATTTAGCTTTAGAGAAACCCAAAATATCATCTATATATACTAAAACAAAATGATTATATTTATTGAAAATTGTATCCATTTTTCTTTGAAATACTGCAGGTGCATTTTTTAATCCAAAAGCCATAACTAACCAATAATATTTGTTTGTTCTAGTGTTGTAAAGGTAACTTGGTTGAGGCATCCATAGTTCAGAAGTATCTGTAGTGTGACCAGAAACACTTCTCTATTTTGGAGGGTTAACTCAAAGTTTCTAAAATATGCTAAGTTGATATTAGCTGTTAATATTAAATATTCTAGTTGACAACCACAGGTGATAAAATCAAAAGTGTATGCTGCACAATCGCGTTGGCAGATTTTTTCCAAGTAAGAAAAAAAATTACAACCTTACTTGACAATGAAACCACTGAAATTTTCAAAAAAATTATCACAAATCCAAACTATATTCATCAAATAATATGGAAAAGTACTTCTTCAACCTCTATTCCCCCCCCCCCGCCCTCCCCCCACGCTTAAACTGGGCATTGTCCTCAATGGCCAAAAATCAAATAAGAAAGGTATAGCCACGAAGACCTAGATGAAGAAAGAAGAAGAATAAAGTGAAGAAAATACTTCCATTACACTGTTGTGCCATCAAGTTGAATCCATCTCAAGGAGAGATCATTATAGGAGAACCTACTAAAAGCAAAGAAACAAAAGAAAGAAAACATAAATCTAGAAAACAAAAATAAAATAAAATAAACAAAATGAAAAGGAAAAGAAACAAAAAGACACCTACAAGCTAGGAAAGGTCATTAAAATTTAAAAGAAAAAGAAATAACAGAAAATAAAATACAAAAGAGTAAGTCAAGAATCATCCTCATCATCATCATGGTCATCATCATCAACTCCACGACTGGAAGATGCACCAGTAACATGTTGGATCACAGTGGCCATCTTGTGATCTTGGAAATCCTGGTGGTGTCGAATATTGGCAATAGAATCACGGAGCTGGAGGAGAATAGTCAGCTGGCTCTCCATCTAGGCTTCCATACGTGCCTCAAAATCAGTGTGTGAATGAGAGCAAGTGGCACGAGGGGCTGGTCTAGCAGGTGGCGCCTCTTCCTCCTCCTCAGCAGAGGGAAGCTCCTCCCATCTGGGGTACTGCACTTCATATGGCCTCTTCCACCTTTTTGCCCTCTCATCATAGCGACACCCACACTGAACTAAAATATGCTCCGTTACGAGGTCACAGTCAATAGTGGGCTCACTCAACTCTCCATCTAGTCGTACTCCAAAGTCTCTCAAAATACGCATAATAACCAGTGGAAATTTGAGGGCTTTAGCTACAATGTTAGAGGCCACAACCTTTCTCATGGAGTTAATAATAATGGGAGCAAGGGGAATAGGCTCATGGTTCATCATCTTGTCTAAAATATAAAAATCAAGTATCCTAGACTTATTAAAGCCACTAGCCTTGGGATAGACATTGAAAGCAAAGATATAGACTAGGGCACGCCACTGAGCCTCAAGGTCATTATTGAAATAATACTGATATTGACCTACTTCTCCTTTTCTCCACATACAAAAACTATCCCTTACAACTCCCACATCCCAGATAGGCTTAGAGATGATCTTCTAGTTATTATGGTCCACAGCTATCTATGGTCCCTCATCCGACATTCCTAAAATTCTAACTAATCTCACCCTGTCAAACTCAATGGGGATTCCTTTTACCATGGTAGGGACGACTTGGAGAGTGTTTTTCTTTTTGCCCTGCATGTTGGCATAAAATTCTCTCACGCGCACAAGACAATAAGAACCTTCCATCCTAATGATGGCCTCCCACCCTAAGCACCTAAACATAGTAGAAAGTTGTAGGGCATTGTCTAAGGACGGCTTGTAGCACTTTTCTACTATAATTTTATTATATTGGTGCCTGTCATACCAAATTTGGCACATTAAATCAGAAAATTGTGTAGGTTAGGCGGTAGAGGCTTGAAGAAATGTGTAAATAAAGATGGCTCTCGAGCTCTCTTAGCCCCAGATGCTAATCCTCTAGGTCGTCTAGACATGATGGGAGGATGAAGAAAGATGAGATAAATAGAAAAGTAGGAGGCTCTTTCGATCACTCTTTGTAACAAATGTTCAACTCTCAACCGTCTCACAATCACAACACCATACAACACACCACCATCACTCAACACAAAACACCTGAAGATATTCAGTAAACAACACTCAACACCCTCCAATAAACCTGCAAGAAAATGAGACATATGCCAATCCAAACATGTTATCAATCAAGTTGAGCATATCTACAATGTTCAATATTACTCAAGGAAACCATATTCAATCTAGAATCACCATGCTCAATCAGCTATACCATTGAAATCATAATGCCAAGCTTATCATCATAAGGCTAAGTGAAACATTGAACAATTATCTTTTATCCCAAAAGTTAATCACAAAATATGCATGCATCACTTCCAAATATATAAACTATCAATGGCATTATCCATGATATTCCCATGCCAACGCAGGCTCAAAGAAAGCAATCTTAACAGTTAAAGTCTTTACTAGAAAATTTTCAAAAAATTTTTCCTAAAAATCCATAGAAAATTACCCAAAATTCATAAGAAAATTTGAATCGTAAATAGTGTAGAAAATTCATACTATAATATTCTCCAATGCATGGGCAATAATTCTATGCAAAGAGTTTGAAGAAATCGTGCTCCCAATGGAAGGATTGAAAAATAGGTTTTAGGTGAAAATGTTGGATTTTTCCTTGTTTTGATCTAAACTTTCAAGAACAAAGTGGGGATTTTGTGCTTTGGAAGTGTTTTGGAGGTATGGAAATTGATCCGGCGGTGTTTTGACGATAAACCCAGTGATGGGTTGAGAGAAAATTGGAGAGGAGTGGAGATTTTTTAACAAAAATGGCCAAGAGGGCCATTTTGAATGTGGCAGCTGAACGAGCCTGGTGTCGGGCTTGTTCTACCCATGCTTTTTCTGTTTAGCCGTGCTAACCCGGTGCTTGGGTCACGAGTTAGGCCCGGCACCCAATCAGCTTTGGCCAAATTTTTTTTTTTCAAAAATGCATTTTAATGAAAATAAAGAAAAAGGAACATGAAATCATACGAAGCATGTAGACTAATTGCTAAATAAATATAAATAGATGAGAATTAAAAAGATTGTTCAGCAAGAAGTAAAACAGTTCAGAAATTAGCGTTTCCTACGGTCTTGGTCCCGTGGGTTGGTCTCCGTGTTGCCTGGCAGTGCTCCCAATTGACGATCACCAAGGAGTTTGGTTAATTGTCCAATTTGACCCTCCAAGTTGTGCATGGACGCCTCCAAGTTCCTCGTGATCGCATCAATTCCATGGAACCGTGTTTCCATTCCACTTACCAATTTAGTGACCATTTCCTCCAAGGATGGTTTAGTTGGTGGGTCATTGTATGACAGAGATAGTTGAATCCTTTGCCTCCTAAAATTCACAGAAGCTTGCTGAGATTGGTTTTGGTTGTTACAAGAAAAGTGAGGGTGATTCCTCCAACCTAAGTTGTAAGTATTGCTGTAGGGATTATTATCTTGCCGACCATTACCTACAATCACCGCTTAATCCAATGCTTCTTGTGAAGACCCCATATTTTCGTACTCGTGATTTGGATGCCTTTCCCTACAAAAATCACTAGTCACTCTCATTACCTGTCCTTGGGAATGAGACATTACCAATTGATCCATTTTCTACGTGAGTGCTTCCTCCTTTGCCTCTAAGGCAGCCATTACATCCACCTTATGCACTCCATGTACACAAGCTCTAGACCATGAACTCCCCTAGGCATAGTTATTAGTAGCTAGATTTTCAATTGGATCAAAGACCTTTTCTGGGGTTTTGGAATTTATGGAGCTTTCTACAGATGCATCTATTAATTTCCTTGTAGCGAAACTCAACCCACTATGAAAAATCTACATTTACATCCTCAACTTGAATCCATGGTGAGGACACTTTCTCAGCATCTCTTTAAACCTCTCCCAATACTCATAAAGGTTTTCGGCCCCTAATTGTTGGAAAGCAAAAATGTCAGTCATAAGCTTGGAAGTTCTAGCTAGTAGAAAATATTTAGCTAAGAATTTTTCAACTAAAACATTCCAAGTAGTAATGGATCCGGTGGGTAAAGATTTTATCCATGATTTCACTTGATCTCTCAAGGAAAAAAGAAAGAGTCTTAACTTGATGGCATCCTCAGAAACACCATTCATCTTAAATGTGTCACATATCTCTAGAAAGCCCGCAAGGTGGACATTAGGATCTTCTTCAGGTAACCCATCAAACTGAACCATATTCTAGATCATTTAGATCACATTGGGTATTATCTCAAAATTATTAGCCTCTATCCTAGTCCGTGCAATACTAGAGCCTGTACCTGAGATTGTTGGTTTTACAAAGTCATTCATCACCTGCCTATTAGCTCCGCCGTTACCACCATTGTTGGACTGATTTTCCTCCATTGCTCTCCTTACCCTTTCACATATAACCTTTCGGACCTTAGTGAGAGTTCTCTCGATTCCAAATCAAGGTTGTCTATCTCAACTTTAGATCATCTGATCATAAACTAAGAGTAAGGTCTACATAAGACAAAAAAAGTTTTGAGATTATAGAATTTACAAGTTAAACAGTTAGGGTACGTTTACAAATTAAGTTACAAGGAATTACAACATACAGAGACATTAAAGGACAAGTATACAAGAAAACAAAATACAGCACCTAGTCATACAAGAAACATATATACATACTTACATATTTACATATAAATATATTAACATGGTTAAATCAACAAAATTCAAGCTTTCATGATATTATTCCCCAGCAACGGTACCAAAAACTTGATACGTAAATTTTGGGTATATAAAATTATCAATTTTAAATACATCCCTTAATCAAGTTTTAATTAAAATATTAATCCAAAAATAAACATGTGAGTAAGTATACTCATCGCAAGCATAGTATAGGGAATTAACGAGTATCGATCATCAAAGGAACAAGCACACACTAATCACGTTTCTTTCATTATTTAACCGACCCAAATAAAGTGAGAAAAGAATAAAAAGAAAAATAAAAGAAACATATACAACTCAAGGATGTAGGTTTATGCAATTTAGATAAGTCTCCTAGAAAACATGACAATAAACCAATTAGCAATTCTCTCAACTACTTCTCATCTTGGCATCATGAAGGAATATAAAGTAAAATTCAATCATCTTACAAGTCATGATTTTATTTAGGTAAATTCCACTTCATTTGTCAATCCATGGAATCCTATATTTTTATTCATATTAATAAATTTGTTAATCAAGCTAACATGACCAAAACATGCATTAATCTCAATTCCTTAAAAATATGAAATTAACTAATAACCCTATGTCAAGGCGAAATTAACATAACCTTTAACTACTTAGTTCTCAAATCCTAACTTCATCGTTCAAATCCATCAAGATTTAACAAGTATGAAATCAATGCAATAAAACTGTGAAACCCCAGTTGGAACCAACCTTAGAGAAATGGGGTTGGGATGCATACCATATTTTCTTGCATGCATAATTATATTTTTATATGGTTTTATGTGCTTTATATATGTGATTTATAGCTTAGAAGGTTTAATTGTATTTATTGAATAAGAAAAGCAAAATGGTAATTTTTCCTTGAGGTGAAAATAGGGAGATAGCTTGAGGATCAAATAGGAAAAATATTTGGGAAAAGAAATAAGAGCAAGAGTTGTTGTGGTTTAGTGGTTAGAGCTTTGGAATTAATTCTTGAGGTCTTGGGTTCAAATTCCATCATTGGAGTTCATCATGATTAAATTTTTATTTTTGTTTGGGAAGGCTAATTTCGGGCTTGTATGCTTTAGGGAAGAGTAGGGGTGTTGCCCTAGGGGAGACATGATAGGAATGTCCTAATCTTACTCTTGTACCCTACAAAAATTTCTAAGGGATTCATACCCTTCTTGATCTCTAGCTTTCCTTAATTCTTAATCAATTAGATTGAGTAATTTATCTAAGCCATTTTGTTTCTAGAAAATTCCAGCAAGGTTCTGTGAGGTTTAAGTTTCGAAAATGGCTATGAATGAGTTATCTTATGGCTGAAAATGGGAAGGAGTTTTGGGGAGGTTCCCAAGAGAATTAATCTCCATGGTTGAACCTTCAAAACTCCAACCTAGCTGTGTTCATTTCCTTCATGTTGTAAACTGAAAATTTTCCAGCTTCTTGTTCAGTTCAAGTGTCAAAAATTTCAGCCATCTTTTCCTCCCAAATGCTGCCACAAAAATGGCCATTTCACTCAGCTTGAAGACTAAAAATCTCAGCCAAAATTGAGCTGCACAAAATTTGTGCAAACCAGAAAATTTTCTGGGCAACTTTCACAGCTTTGGTGAACCTAAACCAAGCTGTTTCTTCTAGATTTTCACCCAGCATCTTAACCACATTTTTCCTCCATAAAGAAGGTTGGAAGCCAGCCTTGAAAGACCTCTGAATACCCCTTCAAATCTTTTTCAAGCTGACTAGAAAATGGCAGCAAAATCTACCTAGAAAAATTCCAGCAAACTTGTGAAAATCCTGAACAAAAATTCCAACTTGTTTCTTCTTCAACCTTGTCCGAAACCTTCACCATTTTTCTATACAAACTTCCCTTGAACAGCCATGAACTGAGCTTCATCATCTTCCCCAGCATTCTGCTCGAAAAACCAGTCCATGGCTGCTCCTAAAATAGCTCCATCAATCACTCCAATCAAGCCCTTGATTGAAGACCAAAATTCTAGCAAACATATTCAGCAAGCTACCATAGAATCACCCCCCAAACAACCAGAAAATCTCTTCACCATTGCACATCACTTTTCGGCCACCATTAAGCTCCTTCAAATAGCTTTCATCCCAACAAAAACCCTGATCAACCAGCCGGCTATTAGAGCTTCCAAAAGCTCTCCATTGACCAAGATCTTCTTACCATATTTTGTTTCCAAAATTAATTCTCTAAAATATTCTTTTAGGATTTCAAACAACCAGCATTCCTTTTCCTCTCAAATCAGAAAATTCAACTTCCTAAACCCTCCAAATCAGTTGACCACTCCTTCCTACACAGAATTTTGGCCAGCCCTCTCCCTAATCTCTCCATTCTCTCTACACCAGGAACACCTACTAACCCTCTCACGCCTAAGACCACTCCAAACCACTCCAATCTTCTCCAAAAACTCCAGATTACACCTACTCAACCCCTTGGATCCACTTCTGCAATTTTTAACATCAAATACCAAAATCAAAGTCCCTCTTTTGGATCAAAAAACCAGTATTTTCGTAAAGGCTCAAGAACACCTTCAATATGAGCATGATCAATCATTTCCATCTTCACTCATCTTCAACTTCCAATGAATTTATACACACACACACACACACACACACACACATATATACTAATGGACTCTCTTTTCCTCTCTCTCTCTCTCTCTCTCTCTCTCTCTCTCTCTCTCTCTCTCTCTTGGCCGAATGGTTACTTCAACCATGGCTATATTTTCTTCTTCTCTCTTGTCAGATCAAGTCTCCTAGCGAGAGGATTCTCTAGAAACGTCCCCAAGGTAGTCATCATTCAAGTAAGCTTCTTCCATCTTCTCTTTAAATTCTAGATTCATGTCTCTAGGATGTTATTGGAAGAAGATGGATTGTGATTAGGGTTCGAACATGTATTGTTGTGATGGAGTTGAGATTGAAGCATGAATAAATGTGTGTATATGATGGAGATGGGACTGATGCATGAGTTTATTGCCTTGGTTGAATTTTATGGTTTTTAGGGTTTTCTTGCATGCTCTCCATATCGTAGGTGGTATATATGATCAAGCATGTTAGAGATTATGTCACCTTTGGTGAATAGGGTTTATGTTCATGTATGATTGTTAAAGCCATGAATATGTTCATGTTAGTTGAGTTTGGATCATGCCTTGGTAAATTTAGATCTATGCATTTATTCATAATTTGGATGATTTGATGAATTGGTGTGGAGTGTATGCTCATGATTATGGTTAGCAATAGAAATATGATAATGACCTTGTTGTCCCTAAGCTAATTTTATTTCATCAATGAAATGATTAATACTATAACTTCTCCTAGTAAATTTCGAAAACCCTAGGAAAGGTGGATTTGGACTATTATATATAAAATAAGGATATTTTAGTCAAATAAATGATAGCTTTTATTAAAGAAATAAAATATATAGATTTTATATAAAATAAAATATATAGAAAATAATAATAAAACCCTTTTCCCTAAATAATCATACTACGTGAAATATTAATTTAGTAAATCTTATATTCATAAATACCATTAAAATTTATTTATTGTCTTTTAATCAAAACCTATTAAAATTTACTTATTATCTTTCAGTCAAAACCACTAAAATTTACTTACAACTTGTTTTAGTTACCAATTATTTTCTAACAACTAATTAATAATAGATTATTATTTTACATAATACCACATAGGACCCTTCATCAAATCAATTCTAATTTATTTATAGCAAGATTTAAACCTTCAACTTATTAGTACCTATTTCCCAAAACCCTAATTATTTTAATATCAAACTAGACTTATCTTATGAACCATTTATTTATTATCTAGCTTTAAAGCTTGGGACACTAGGATCATAGTTGTAGCAAGTTGAGCTAGAATTATTTGTGGAAATGAATTTTGGCTTGAGTTTAATTATAGCTCATGTTTAACCCAGGCGGGGTTAGGTCAGCTGTTGGAGACCTTTATTTTGAGCAAGGATCAGGTAAGCTCCTGCATAAAACTTGTTTAATGTAAAATGGTTATTATGGCAAGCCAAATAAAGGTCATTGAAAATTGAGGATTGTCTTCTTACTCATTTCAGTCAAACAAATTATTTGAAAATCAATAAATAGTTTTACACAAACCCTAAACTCTTTCTAAAACCAACTTTGTCCCAAACTTTGAAAATCCTTAATTGCCATTTTCAAGTGGAGCTATGTTTTATTTACTTTCCCCCAAGTGTGGAGCTATGTTTTATTCAGTTTTCTCCCAAGTGGGATAAATTATATTGAGTACTCAATGAGGTTGGACTGCTAGGACTAGTCTTTGACGGGCTAGGATAAGTCTCTCAGTAGGTGGCCACCTCTAAGAGGTATGTCCTTCCCTGATAAAATGTCAGTTCAGTAGGTCGCGCCGGTCCGAGCTAGCAGTTTTCAGTCAAGTGGACTATGTGTTACCGGAATGGACAATTGGTGTTGTTTGGGTGTAGAGATGGAGGAGCATCTCACCCAGTAGGCCAATTACCTACTTTTTGTCAGTCTGCACAGAGTGTGGCATTCTGACCGTTGTATGGTTATAGGGCCCAACGTGTGGTAACCCATGACCACCCCTTTGAGTGGTTGGTTTATTTGTACATGTATAATTGGAAAAGCTAAAATACCACTTTTAATTTTGACTATTGTTTATTGCTTGCCAGTGTTTCTCTTATGAAGACTTTACACTTTGCATTCACGAACTATTTTCACTGAACTCCCAAAGCACACACATACTTACTGAGATTTTTATCTCATCGCCCTTTTACCATGATTTCAGGTCGATCCTGCTGTGGGGATAAGTAGCTAGTGTTGTCTGCCTTGGAAGAGATTTTGCTATCTATTTTAATGTAATGCTTTGGGGAGCTGAGAATGAATAATTTTTTTTTCTTTTATTCTGGATTTATTTTGAATTCTTGGATTGTAATAAGTTTTAAGTTTAAAGTATTATTTTTATTCTATTATTTTGATTGTGTGACCTAGTTATAAAGACCTCTTGTCCTTTGGACGGGGCGACATCCCCAGACCTGTTGGGCCTAAGTAGTGGGGTGTTACAAAAACTCCTAACATTGTTGTGTCGAAGTAAATTAGAAGAACTTGCATAAATAACCAATGAAATCAAGTAATCAAATACCAAAGATAACAAGCAATTGATCAAATAACTCATTGAACCCAAAATCATGAATCCCAAAATAATGTTAAATTACAATAAATATATTGAATACATCATTGCTAAGAAAAAAAAGACAAAGAGAAAAGAAAGCACTCATAGACAAGCCTCTTTCTTATTCCTTGACGACTCCCTTTGAACAATCCTCCTTAGCTTGGGTGAATTCCTCCTTTAATAAGAGAATCAGAATTTTTTCTCTTTAATTCACCTCTCTTGGTTGTATATCAAACCCTTTTGTTCTCTTATACTTTTATAGGCCTCTTGGATAACTATTTCATGGCTGAGGAAGTCTTGACCGAGTAGGAATAGGAAAATACCAAAATCCTTGGACAAGTTCTAATTCCGTGTACCGAATTCCTGCCTCCAAAACTTACCTGGCGCCAGGTACCTTCAACCCACCTGGCATCAGGTACACTCTGTTCTTGCTCTATTTTTTGCTGTCTCTTCCTTGGCAGATAGAATGGACTCGGCACCAGGTACACTTGCCAGACCTGGCACAAAGTCTATTCTAAAAAAATTCCTGAGACTCATTCAATCTTTGCTGCTAGACATAATGGACCCGGCACCTAGTCCACTGGCTGGGCTTGGCGCCAAGTGCATTCTGGTTCTGTGCACTTTCTACTCAATTTTAACTTAAATCTGCGCATATTTGCCAAAAATGCCTTTTACAAGTAAAATGTCAAATATGAAGGAATATACCTAGTTATTACAACAAATGTATTTTTTTTTTAAAAACCTCAAATAACTAGAAAAAGAATTGTGATTTTAACCCTTATCAGTTATATCGGGGAAATAGGTATTGCATAGTATATTGTCTAAGCATGAGAAATTTTGATGCATTTATATGTGTGTATTTGCATAGTGAGTTATGATGATGCTATGGTTGAGATAGTTAGGTTTGTATTAGTGGGAATAGAATTTGATATGTGTTATATAAAATGCAAGAGATGGAGGTGAAGAGAAGATATGAACAAGAGTTAATATGGTCTAGTGAATAAAGCTTGGTGTTTATTTCCTAGAGATCCGAGTTCAAATCCCAACTTATATGTATTTCTTCCTTTTCTTTTCCCTTGCTTATCTTATCTTTTGCCTTGGCCAAAAATTAGCTTTGTGTAGCTACTATTTTGAGGGTTTTATCCTTAAAATCTAGGAGTGTGTTTATCTTGAAAATAAAGATAAAAACTAGAAATTTATCTTTTAATTTCTTTAAATTTAAATATCTTGTAAATGAATATATTATCTAGATTTCAAATTTTAGTTTTATCTTCTTGGAAAATTATTTAATCTCTTAATATCCCTCAAATATGAAGAAAATCTAGTCGCCATTTTGGAGCAAAAATTCCCTAAAATCTAGCATTTTGAATTTTAATGATATTTGGTTAGAAAATTCAGATTTCTATTCTTTGTCTTCTATAAAATTACGAATTATCTTTTCTAAAATTTTCTTTAACATTTATTTGATAAAAATTTCAGCTATCCTAGATAATTCCAGCCGGCACTTCTTGAATAATAGGACTCCTTCAATTTAGTATTTTTGAATTCTAGGATAATGGAAAGAAAATCCAGCTTTTATCCTTTAAAATTTATTAAATTTTCATCTCTAAATTTGTCCTATCTCTTATGGATTTTAGCTATTAAATGTTTGAATAAATGCATGCTTTGGCTGCCACTTTTGGAGCTATTAAAGCTCAACTTAAACACTTGAAGATAGCAACTAAATCCTATTAAAATTCCCTTTAGATAATTTGCATAATATCTTTTAAGAAAATAGAATTTTCTTTGGATTAAAACTCTTCTTTTTCCTTCTCATTATTTTAGTTATTCCCTCCCTTTTTTTTTTTTTTTCTCTTATAACTAGCCATCAAGACACCCAAGCCACCATTTTCTTTTCTTCTTCTTCTCAAGGCAACTGAGTAGTAGGGTTTTTTAAGGTTGAGGAGATAATCTTCTATCTCATAGAGAACTCTTATCCATTCTTTTAGATAGAGGTATAGTCAATCTAGACTAAACACGAAACCAAATCATCCTTGTGAACTTAGAGCATGATTTCTCTTTAGTGTTCTAGCACCTCTCGGCTACACTCTCAAACACTCAACCGAAGCATCAAAGCAACACAAAAACACAAGATTGTTGCACTAAAAGCTGAACACAAACTTTGTACACTTCTCCTACTCATTCTCTCGGCCTCTACACTCCCAAAACCAAAAACATCTTCAAACAAAAAGGCTCCTGATTTCTTTCAACCCTACTCTAGATGCACAAGACTAAAGTACATACCAAAGGCAGCATTTTCTTTGTCAATAAAGCTAAGAAGGCCAAAACATATATACACCTAAACTACTCAGCCATTTTCTTCTCTTAGTAGTTAAATCACTCTTTCGTTATCACCAAAACCTCTTTAAGGTAGGTTTTTCTTCTCATCTTCCTCGTTCTTCTTTCTCTTTTGGACCGAAGCATTATTACTGGTTTTCTCCCTCAATCACACGAATTAATGTGAACCTTCTAGGCTAAGTTCTTATCTTTGCTTGATCAAGATTCTCATTAGACACTAGAGGGAAGCCTAAATCTTTGTGGCGTGACTACTTACTCATTTTCTAAAGGTAATCCAAGAACATTGACTCTAGTTGCTAGATCTAGGATTTCTGCTGATAGGTTTTAAAATGTGTTGTAAACGCATGTTAGATCTGGGTCATTACTGTTGTATTTGAGATTAAGTTTATTAAGTTATGCTATGATTAATGAATGGTGATTATCATAAATTTGAAGCATGCTTAATATGAATCTTGGATGTGGGATGATTATGTATGACTATGGAGTAATGATGACTAGGCTAAACCGTACTCTTACTGGGTTGAATTTGAACATTATAATCTCTTTTATGCAAATATTCAAGCATATACTTATGATTATGACCACGTGCATATTTGGAGTAAACCACAATTTGTGCTAAGGAGCTAGTTGATTTATATGTTCCTATGGCAATGTAAGGGTTGATTGTCTATTAGTGTATAAAGGTTATTTTAATCTGTCTCAATTGAGATGTTGATTATGATTATATATATCATGTCTTTATGTTGAGTTGAGTTATTAGTGGAATAATACCTAATTAGGACTTTTACGATTTGTATCTAGGCAAGTGAGATAATCAAGTATGAGGAGCAAGTTGATAGGATCATCTATTTGAGTAAGATGATACAAGTAAGTCCTTGTATAAATATTTTGTTGAATAAAGCTCTTATTTGCAAGTCATATGTGAAATGATACAATGAAGAATTGTGATTACTTGGGTTGCAAACTTGGTTCATTTTGTTCACTAAATGATTTTATCAAACATGGTTTAAATAAGCATTGTTTTCTTTTCTACTTTTACGAAATGTTTTCAAAACAACTTATATGAAACCATGTAGGCAAAGCTAAGGTATTTGAAATTGTCAATTTGAGAATGATCTTAAAGCAAGATACTGATATGTTGAATACTCAATAAGGGTAGGCTACTAGAACTAGCCTTTGAAATTTAGGGTGAGTCTTTCGGCTGGTGGCCGCCTCTAGGAGATGAACTCCTGTTAGTATTATGCCCTAGAGGCAATCACATGTATTCTGCATATTGCACATTTATTTAATAATATAAGGTTTTTTTTTCTTTCAGCTTATTTTATTTATACTTTCATGTGAATATAACTATTAAAAGAAGTCCAAAGAGTAACACTGTGTTAAGGAAATGATGATAGAGATCATGATGTGAGATTCTTACTACACTTGTTAGTGTTCATACTTAAATTATCCTTAGTCATAATATTAATGAGATAGGACCTCATTAATGCGTTAAGACTGGCACATGTTATACTTCCTGATTTGATCAAGCGGTGGTTCTCACATCAGTGAGCATTGTGATACTCAAAGTTAACATGTGGATTGTAACACCCCTACTGAAAGTAACAGCGGAAGCATACCAATATTGGGTGTTGCCCCGTCCAGATACCCAGACAAGGGGTCTTTATAACGAATAATCAACAGAGTATATAAGGTCCAAAGAGGAGACATCCGGACCTATTCTGCTATCACTGTGGTATCATCCTCTATCCGTAGGTTCTTCCAATTCCGGATCCTACAAAAAAAAGGTAAGATAAAAGACACGTGTGAGTGAAAAATCACCCAGTGAGTCCCGTGTGTATGCCAATGTTTCCCTTAAAAGAGAGTCGATTTTCAAATCTTTGCCGAAGTAAATTATATAATAGGGAAAATAGCAATAATTGATAAATTCAGGTCATTTTATCATATACGTTCGAAAAAAAGTAATTTTCAAACACACGGCCCCCAATTCAATAAATGCGGGTTCTTCCCCATCTAGAAGTGCGACCCGCGTGCAAAGTTCAAAGAACTTCGCCTTCGGCTACACGGTCTCTTACGCCAGGGACTGCGCCTTATAGCACGTCACCCGTATCATGCCGGAAGGGTGAGCAGCGTACTAATGTACCTCACCGTGCACTTAGGGATCTTTTACTTGCCACTATAAGCCAGGGGTCCCAATCCTGACGTTAATCACCATCGAGGTGGCAAGGGGTTGAACACACCGAGTGTCCCCGCTCGGTCTCATGTGAACAACCCACCAATCATAATCAACAGGCAATTGCCGGGCTCACAACGGCCAGCCAGGGACGACTCGTCACAATGTCCTGTCACCCTGTTTGGAGTAAGACAATCCCCAGAACTGATCAGGTTACTTGGGTTCGTCTATCTCTAACATAGGCTAGTACAATGATTAAAGTCCCTGTTGAGTACTCAACGCAACAATACCAACCCCATCTGACTGATCAGGCCAGAGGGCCATCTGATCCCGCAGGATTTTCAAATCAAAACATTTCTTATTTTCTGGGGCCGTACTTGATCACAAAAGTCATTTTTCCAAGGGTATTCGAATCATTTCACCCATGCCAGATTCCAAAAGACTTTTTGAGGGTATTCGGGTCATTTTACCCTTACCCAATTTGAAAAATATTCACAAAAGCTCCAATAAGGATATTTTGGGCATTTATCGAATACCCGAGTTCCAAGAATTTTCATAAAATATTCCAATAAGAATACTTGGATTATTCTCCAAATACCTGATTCCAAAATTTACCATTTTTCATAAATCCCAAATATTTAATCCGAAAAAGACTAAATTCACAAATTCGTGTTTTAAACATCCAGGAAGGTTTCCAAGCTGAATATGAAATTTATTCAAGTCCGAAACAGCATAAAAGCAAATGTTTCTCATGTAAACCTTAAACATATTCGAGGATTTCGAAAATGGCATAAAACATAGCATTTAATAGAAAATCAAAGCACACTAGCCTTTAAAAAGGTTTAGAAATCAATGGGACTCACCTCGTGTCCTAAGCCTCTCATTCCGTTCACGACCGTCTAACCTCCGTTCCTACCATTTTTGACATTTCGTTAGCTGGTTGTTGCTAAACCTACACCAAACATTGTTTTCGGGTCAATTGGTGTTTGGTCAAAAAAATAGCCGTCGGGTAGCCGACGGTTAGCAGACGTTCAACCGTCGTTTAGCCGTTGGGGCCGACGGTTAGCCGATGCTTAGGAAAAATGTTCAACTTTCGTTCGCATCGTGTTTCCATCGTTTGATCAATGCTTTCATTTTACTTTTTCCACATCCTTCCTCACTTCATAAAAAAGGGATTCACTTCATGTTTCCCTAATTGTTTTGTCCAAAATCACATAATTAATCACTCTTAAGTCCATTCATTTTCGGACTACTTTTCTGGAATTTCACTGGTTTGACACACCATTTTGTTTTGCACATAACTTTTAATTTACAGCTCCGATTTGGCTCCATGATAAACCAAAATGACCGTGAGACTCTTAAATTTAATTCAGTATAGGCCGTTTAGGTTTCTGGTTCTAGCATCACGGTACTGGGCAAAAACAGCCTCAGTAGTTTTGACTTAGTTTCACTATTCATTCTTTCCTTAACATTTTCTGCAATTTTCCAGTTTGACACCCTAACTTGTTTTGCCCATAACTTTTAATCGACAAATCCAAATGATGTCAAACCAATTGTAAAATATCCTTAAGACATTCCTTTACTAGTTCCAATTCATGGAGTACCAATTCTATTGTCCATTCTGTTCAGTTTTGCACACAAAGTTCTAGTAGTAAAAATCCCGTCACTGATTTGGCACCTTTTACTATTTTCACCATAACTTTTGATCCGTAAATCCGATTAACGTCAAACTTGTTCTAAAATGTCTCTATGATCCTTAGCTACAAAGATATATGCCTGCTTCATTCAAATCCAGAAACATTACATATTTACTGAACATAAAACCTCCCAGAATTTTCTGCACACAAGGACAGCTTTCATACAACTTCACCTAACTATCACACATAAACTTCTCACAATATATATACCAAAATGATCTCCATGCTTTATATAATAAATTTTCTTCAAGTAATGTAGATCTTTACCTTTCTTTACTGCATTTGGAGGCTGGACAGTCCAAGCATCTTCTTGCTTTTCTCTCTCTCTTTCTCTCTCTCTTTCTCTCCTCTCTATTTCCGGTTTCTCCCTCTCTTTCTTCTCTATTTCCTTTTCTTTTCTCTTCTCCCTTTTCTTTCTTGTTTGCTCCGAAATTGTGGCTATCTAAAGCCATTTTAGTTGGCCTTCATGGCCTATTTATAGATGTTAGAAGGCTTGTATAGGAAGCTTTACTTATGTAATGCCTTACATCACATGCTTTTGTCATGGCTTATGTAGGACTCTTGAATAGGAAGCTTTGAAATGTAATTGGTACACATGGAATGATTAACCACAATTTCTAGAAAGCTTTAGGTGATGACTCATCACTTGTAGAAACTTATGGAAAACTTTAGAGTGCTCTAGAACCTTAAAGAAATTTATAGAAAAAAGTAGAAACTCTTAGAACATTATAGATATTTTCTAATCTTGCATGGCCATGCATAATCAACCTTGATTAACTTACTCAAATCAAGATTAGCTTAATTAAGCTTGGTCAAATGAAGTCAAAAGGTGGTCCAACTTGGTCAAACTTTTCATGCTTGTGGGCCATCCTTATGTATTTCTTGTAAACCATTCTTATTTATTTCTTGTGGGCCATTCTTCTTTATTTCTTCTTCCTTTTTTTTTTTAACACAACCAATCAAATAGAAACACTTGGCCTCATTAACCAATCACTAAACGACACTTATTTTCATCCACCAATTATAAGAAGCCACACGTCTCATTTCCAACCGTAATTTTTCATTTTCTTCAGAAATGACCAAAATCGGGTCCGTAATGAAAAATATTTTATTTCACTACCCAACTCCAAAAATTCCACTGAATCCATTGGTAACACTTAAATTCTTCAATTCCCTCTCTACTTGGTCAAATTTGCGGTCAAAGTCATGAGCGCGGTCAAAATGACGAAAATGCCCCCGATACCCCGGGTAGCATAATTCGCACCAAAACGTGCGCCTTATTGCACTGATCAATTTCTCTTTCTAGAGTACCCTAAAATTCTTATTCTTTTAATCTTAATAGCCTTCCAAAAATTTAGAGTTCGGGTAAGACAAATCCAATAATTACATCCAGGTCCCGACAAAATCTTATTTCTCCAGAGTGTTCGTCTCAATACACCGATCAACTTTTGTTCTGGCCGTTGATATAAATTCTCATCCTATTACAGGTAGTAACCAACCGAAAGTAAAAATGTGGGGTGTTACATGGATGCTTGTTACTAGAACAAGTACATTAGATAATCTAGCTATGAGATAATCATATGAATAACTTTTTAGTTCCAATGATAGAATCTTATCATAGCAAATGTGTAAGTATCCTTAGTCTTGAGGTCTACAACGTACTTTGTTTGCTAAGCATTGTTCTTTGATTCCAATCTCTAGAGTCCTAACAAGACCACCTGTGAAATGGTTATTGGGTACAATGTGAAGTAAACAAAAGTAGTTGAGAGGATTAATAAATGATTCACCACTCCTAATAGTATGAGCAAATATTTCAAGGCCACTTGTAGGAATCATTACTCGAGAAGTCCTTGGCCATGGCAACTGTGTATTAGAAATAGTTTCAATTGATACATATAATGAGTAATGGATTCTGGAAATAAGTACTAAAATATTCGGGCCAGAATAAAATAATATTCTAAAAGGAGTTGGTATTAATTCTATGCTCTAAATTGAATGAGCTATTGTATGGTGAAAGGAGTTTATTGCACATAGTTTGCTATTGAAATGTTCATATCAAGCCACTTGACTTTTTAGATTTTTGGGTGGTCATGTTGTATGCTAGGTGCCACTCATGATCTGCTAAATATGGATGTATTAATTAGAAAATTAATAAATTAATCCTAATTAGAATTGATAAGTTAATTCTAATTATTAATGATTATTAATCCTAAAAATGTTTGGATTAATTCATATTTTGCTGCCAATAGACCAGGAAGCCTAATAGGTCATACACAATAGAGGTTTAAGAACTCAATATGTTATTTGATAATATTATAAGGTTAATTGTGAGAAAAAGAAGTTTGTGTCAAATTATAATTATAAGAACTTTTGAGTTCTAATTATAATTAAAGGAATTCCTATTACTTTAGGAATCTAAGGACCACATAAGATGTATATAGATAGATTTACATACTACGGGTTTGGTGTGCGTATTTTTTGAAGTTTCTCCAGAAACTGATTGCACACATCACACAAAACACAGAAATGGCTTTATTGTGATTTTCTTCTTCTCCAAAACCCTAGCCACCGCACACATCTTGCTAGCACTAGATTTTGGTGGCTCTCAGGATTCTTTCCACGTGTGGATACTGTTAGAGGCAAGCCTGTTCTTGGTTTGTAGTGGCCATGATCAAATAAATTATACAAAGCTTGCTAGATCATGCCATTAGCAAGAAGGAAATTTTTTGAATTGCAGTGACGACATTGAAGGTATATTCCCTACCTTATTCTGTAATTCGCATATAAGTGATTCTCGAAATGGTTTCTCTATTTTTCTTTTGCCGTATAATATTGATTACATGACCAACTAATAGCGGTATCAAAGCCCCTTATATGTGATTTATAGATATTTTACGCCTAATGAAATTGTTTCATGATTGTCTTTATTTTTTGTGAAAGTTGTTTCATGTTTTGTTCAGGTCTTCACTGTATTTCCTGAATACAATTAGTTTTTGAAAATAGTTTCCAAGACTAAACTTGCTTCAAAATCATTTCGCATATTGTAAAGTGTTCACTGAAATTTGTTGCTGTGAGAAACTGTGCATGTGTTCTGAAATCGTTTCTTGTTTCTGTCTATTTTGGTTTTATTTTATGTCAACAGAACGTCTATTCATATGAGTTCTGAGAAAAGAACAAAGATGGAATTTATTCAAAGAATTATTCTCTGAAGTCACTACAGAAAGTTGAAGAAGAAAGCTTTAGAAATTTTTTCTAAAGAAGAAGAAAAAAAATTTGTTTTCTTTTGGTCCTAAGCCGCGGGCGGTTTTCTGAAAACTAGCCACAGCTTAGGCACAATTTTATCCCAAGCCATGGCTAGCTTTTTGGCTAAATAACACTCAAGCTGCAGCCGTCATAGTTATAGCCTGGCATGGCTATTTTTAAAATATATATATATATATATTTCTCTTTTTTCTGCTAAATTACACTCAAGCCGCGGGACCACCGTTTTTTTAGAAAAGGGGACCGAAATGTTTTTCTCAAAATTTAGTTTTGGTTAAAACTATTTTATTTTTCCAAAATAATGATTTTGGAAATTTATATGTTATATATTTTTATTTATAAATTTATATGTTATATATTTTTATTTATAAATTTATAAATTTTGATTTTAGAAAATTTTGTTAATTTCTAAAATTTGATTTTAGAAATTAATATATTTTCTAAAATTCTAATTTTAGATTTTATTTCCAAAATAGTAATTTTGGAATTGTATACTATGTTTTATTTTGCCTAATGTGTTTTTAGCATGATATTAGTATGGTGGATGGTTATGGACTAAGACCAAATATATCTGTTCGTGCATTATTTACAGTTTTGGTTTTAATAAAATAGGGTTTGCGTGTCTTACTTTCTCTATTATTCTTATGTAATTTCTCTTCTCATCTAAACTCCCTCAAATGTAACTCGAGGTTTCTTTATTTAGGAAATTTATGTAACTAGATTACATAGGTTAGATGGAGTTAGAAAAATTAGTTACTAGACAATGGAGATGGCAACCAAAACGAGGCAAGAGGGTAAGACCTTCTACTTATATCATGCGCGAACACATAGGGTTGACCATATTAATTTCTTTGGTGGCTCGAGGAAATTAATTTAAGCAAAGTCCATAACCATACCACGTAATTATGTTTTATTCCATGTAAATATGATAATACTATGCATTCTATGTATAAGACCACTAATATAACAAATCTCTCAATTAATATTAAACCTAGTGCCTTCTATTAATATAGTAAGAACGAGGGTCCTTTTTCAAGACCAGGTTGTTGGGCTAACCCAAGCCTACTTAACATCGGGCATGTTCAAACTCTGGAATTAAACTCCGGATTAATGGGTTAGGTTTAACTAATTTTTTTATCCTGGTTGGGCTAACCCAAGCATAAAGAATATTAGAGGCAAGGTTGGGATAGCTTAAAGGCTTTAAGATTAAAAGATATTAATCACCCCATGATCCGATAAATACATTCGATGTAATTGGTATTGGATACTTACCATTAACCTTAAGGGTGACTTGTTGGGTAAATCCAAGGTCATTCTTGAGAATTTGGATACTAGTCTACTAGGAAAGCTTCCAACGGGCTTTTCCGAATCAATAGTTGGGGGCTATTGGTTTCAATAAAATAGTGACATAATTATGCGCTTAATTAAAAACTTTATTATTTGTATATCATGTGCATATACATTTAGCAAATTTCTCTATCTTTACATCTAGGTCATCTGCATCATGTTAACCAACGTAAATTTATGTAGAATCTTGGAAACCAATAAACTTATCGAGTCAAATTTTCTAGACTGGTATAGAACTTGAGAATTGTTCTCAAGTCAAAAAAGTTGCTTTACATGCTAGATGCTCCTATTCTGCCACCACTAGCTTAAAATGCTCATGCTGATGAGCATGTTGTCCATAAAAAGCATAAAGTAAATAGTGACACAGCATCCTGTGTAATGCTGGCGTCAATAACCCCAGAATTGCAAAAACAACATGAGCATATGAATGCTTAGGTCACTTGGTTTTGTAATAGACCATAAATTAAGTGTCGACTTAATTTTGAAATCTTTACCAAGTAGTTTTTTACAATTTGTAATTAACTACTAGATGAACAAGATTGAGATAACATTACCCGAGCTAATCAATGTTCTCAAGACTGCAGAATCGTCCATGAAGAAGGAATCTAATGTAGTCATATTGGTAGAATCTTTCTCTTCTTAGAAGAAAGTTCCTAAGAAGAAGAAGAAGATAGCTCCCACTAAGCCCAAAGGTGGCATAAAGAAGAATGAGATAGCTACCAAATGCCTATATCATCACTGTGGCAAAATGAGCCATTGGTGGCACAACTACAAAGCCTACCTGGAGACTGTAAAGGAAAATAAGGAGAAGAAGAAGCTTGTGAGCACTTCTGCTTCTACTCCTAGTATGTTTATGATTGATATTAATACTACCTTTAAAAACAAGATATAGGTATTAATATCAGATATGGATCTCATTTATGCAATAACATGCAGGGACTAAAGGACCATAGAAAGTTAGAGAATGGCGATGTGGACCTACGTGTTGCAAATGGAGCAAAGCTTGCTGCACTTGCTATGGGGACTTATGACCTACACTTGCCTTCTAGATTAGTCTTAGAACTTATAAACTGTTTTCATGTACCTGTTTTACTTAGGAATATTATCTCAGTTGCTTGTTTGGACATGAATGGTTTTCATTTAATATTTAAGGATAAAAGTTGTTCTTGTTCATTAAATGATGTCCAATTTGGAAATGCGACTTTCATAAATGGTTTGTATGTTCTAGACATGAATGATCTAATTCTCAATATAAACAATAAGAAATCAAGAAAAGATAACTTAATCTCATCTTACTTATGGCATTGTCGTTTAGGCCATATACATGAGAATTGTGTTTCTAAGTTACACAAGCTTGGTGACTTATGGTCATTTGTTTATGAATTATATGGTACATGCTAATCTTGTTTACATAGTAAAATGGCTAAAACTCTTTTCTCTGGAAAAGAGACAAGGCCAAAGAGTTATTAGAACTTATACATACTCATGTATGTGGCCCAATGTCTATACAAGTAAGAGGAGGTTATCACATCATAACCTTTATCGATGATTATTCATGATATGGATATTTGTATTTAATGAAATACAAATCTGAGGCCTTTGACAAGTTCAAAGAATTCAAGAATAAAGTAGAGAAACAACTTGGTAAAAGTATTAAGACTCTAAGATTCGATCGAATAGGTGAATACTTAAACCAAGAGTTTCAAGGTAATCTTAGAGATAATGAGATATTATCTGAATGAACTCCACCGTATACACCTCAACATAATGGTGTATCTTTGAGAAGAAATCAACCCCTTCTAAACATAGTACGAACCATGATGGATTTTGCTGACTTACCAAAATCATTTTGGGGGTACGCACAAGAGACTGCTATTTATATTCTGAACAGAATTTCGTAAAAAATGGTTGACACTAATCTATTTGAGCTATTCTTTGGTAAGTGACCAAATTTATCTCACTTGAGAATATTGGGTTGCCCTATCTTTGTCAAAAGGCCAGAGTCAGACAAACTTGAAAGTAAGTCTAAAAAGTGTTTATTTGTTGGATATCCTAAAGAGTCATTCGGATATTACTTCTACCTCTCTTCCAAAAGCAAAGTGTTTGTTTCGAAGCATGCTGTCTTCCTAGAGAAAGAGCACATGCTCAAAAGGGACAGTGAGAGTAAAATTAAACTTAGTGAAGTTCAAGAAGAATAAACAAATGAGGATCAACAGTCTGGTTCCACATCTATTGAGAGAATTGATGAACCTTCATCAATACAAGAATCTCGTAGGTCGAGTAGGATATATGTAGCACCTAAGAGATATGGATTTCTTATAGGTGACTACAATGACATGTTGCTCATAGATAAAGATGAGACTACTACTTACAAAAATATTCTAAATAGTTCAGAATCTGACAAATGGCTTGAAGCAATGAAATCAGAAATAAAATCCATATATGACAACTAAGTATGAACTTTGGTCGATCCAACCGAATGAATCAAACCTATTGGGTGCAAATGAGTTTTCAAAAATAAAATCGACATGGATGGTAATGTAGAAAGCATGGCTGGTTGCTAAAGATTATCGTCAACAATATGATATTGATTGTGACGAAACTTCTCGCCAATTACCATACTGAAATCTATAAGAATACTCCTAGCACTTGTCACACATTATGATTATGAGGTCTGGCAATGGATGTGAAAACAGCTTTCCTAAACGGAAACCTGATTGAGGAAGTGTATATGACACAACCTGAGGGTTGATGCCACAAAAGTGTGCAAGCTATAAAGGTCCATTTATGCACTTAAGCAAGCTTCTAAGAGTTAGAATATCTATTTTGATTAAACAATTAAAGATTTTGATTTTATTTAAAACATGGATAAACCCTGTGTATACAAGAAGATTAATGGGAGTGCAATTGTTTTCCCATCACTTTATGTAGATGACATATTACTAATAGGAAGTGTTGTTTCTACTCTTCAATAAGTTAAAAGGGTATAATGATATCAGTTTCTAATCTGATAATAATGACTATGAGTCATAGTCAAGTTACATGTTCAATTTGAATGCTATCGCTTGATTTATGAAATCATTGATAGAAAAGATGTAAAAGATAGAGAGAGTTCCCATGGATGAGAACATAGCTGACCCACTGACTAAAGAACTGTCCTAGAAGAAATCTGATAGACATTTTGAGTCATTTGGTATTAGATACATGAATAATCGGCTCTAGTACAAGTGGGAGTTTGTTAATATTATGCCCTAGAGGCAATCACATGTATTTTATATATAATACAATGCATTCTTTATCTTTTAGGTTATTTTATTTACATTTTTGTGTGAATATAATTATTAGATAGAATCCCAAGTGTAACACTGTATTAAAAAAATCATGATAAAGATCATGATGTGAGATTCTTACTACACTGGATAGTATTCATTCTTAAATTATCACTATTCATAGTATTAATGAGATAGAACATCATTAATGTGTTAAGATTAGCACGTGTTATACTTCCTAATTTGATTAAGCGATGGTTCTCACATCCATTGAGTATTGTAATACTCAAAGTTAACACGTGGATACTTGTTGCTAGAACAAGTACATTGGATGACCTAGCTATGAGATAATCACATGAATAACTATTTAATGTCAGTAATAGAATCTTATCATAGCAAATATGCAAGTATTCTTAGACTTGAGGTCTCCCAGGTACTTTATTTGCTAAGCATTGTACTTTGATTCCAATCTCCAGAGTCCTAACAAGACTACCTGTGGGATGGATATTAGGTACAACGTGAAGTAAACGAAAGTAGTTGAGATCATCAATAAAGGATTCAGCACTCCTAATAGTAGGATTGAATATCTCATGGCCACATGTATGAATCATTACTCAAGAAGTTCTTGACCAAGGTGACTATATATTAGAAATAGTTCCAATTGATTCACATAATAAGTAATAGATTACGAGAACAAATACTAAAATATTCGGGTCAGAATTAATTAATATTCTGGAAGAAGTTGACACTAATTTCGTACTCTAAATCGAATGAGATATTGTATAATGAAATGAGTTTTTTACACTGATGTTTGTTATTGAAAGGTTCATGTCAAGCCACTTGATTTTTGGACTTTTGGGTTGTCATGATATGTTGCCAGGTGCCACTCATGATCTCCTAAATATGAATTTATTAATTAGATAATTAATAAATTAATCCTAATTAGAATTAATAAGTTAATTCTAATTATTAAGGATTATTAATTCTAAAGATATTTGAATTAATTCATATTTTGCTGCCAATAGACCAGAAAACCTAATAGGTTACACACAATAGAGGATTAAGAACTCAAGATGCTATTTGATAATATTATAGGATTAATTGTGAGAAGAAGAAGCTTTTGTGGTCAAATTATAATTAGTTATAATTTATATGTCAAATTATAATTATAAGAACTTATGAGTTCTAATTATAATTAAAAGAATTCCTATTACTTTAGGAATCTGAGAACCACGTGAGATGTATATAGATAGATATACATACTATAGGTTTGGTGTGCGTATTTTTTTTAAGTTTCTCTAGAAATCGATTGCACATAACACACGGAACATAAAAACAGCTTTTCTGTGATTTTCTTCTTCTCCAAAACCTTAGCCGCCATACACATCTTGCTAGCAATAAATTGAGGCAGCTCTTGGGATTCATTCCTCATGTGGATATTGTTAGAGGCAAGCCTGTTCTTGGTTTATAGTGATTGTGATTAAACAAACGATAGAAAGCTTGTTGGATTGCGCTATCAGCAAGAAGGAAAAATTTTGAATTGCAGTGACAACACCGAAGGTATATTCCTTACCTTTTCATTGTTATATAATTCGCATATCAGTGATCTTGGGAATTATTTATTGGTTTTAATTTCACCGTGTAATATTGACTGCATGACCAAGTTGACTAACAACTCTTCCTGGATAAAGCAAAAGTTCTAGTAAGTCAGGCCAGTCCAAGGTAGCAACTCAGTCCCGATGGACTATTATCTAGAATTGGACTTTTGGTAAGTTTGGGTGTAGAGCTGGAGGAATATCTCATACAGTGGGCTGATCACCTACTACACTATGATGCAGGGTTTCACCATGCTTTGTCATGACACAGAGTTTCATGGCAAGGCCTATAATATAAGGTTTCATAGACCATCTTCTGTGTGAGTGGTTATTTTTGTAAATTGTGCTGTTATATTATTATGCAAAGGAATATGAACCACTACTCATTGTTTCAAAAGGAAATGTGTTATGACTTGCAATCAAATTCTTATAATGTTTTAAATGTGCATACACAAAAACATTTTCAATTGTTCAAGAGAACATACAGGACTTACTGAGATATATTTCTCAAACTCTTGTATCATATTTTTAGAAGCAACCAGATTTGATCAAGTTGAGCCTTAATAGAAACAAAGACCATTACTTCCATTTTATTACTTTTATTTGAGAGACTTTTGCTTGTTATTTCTTTGAGACTTTTAAAAGTTATTATTTTAGGGTGTAATAAGTTGAAGGATTTATTTTATTTTGAGTTCTATTACCTTGTTATAAAGAACCCTGATCTTTTGGGTGGGGTGACATCCCTACCTTGTTGATACGTAGGTAGTGGGGTGTTACATGTACACCTACCTAGTAGAATGGAATCGTACATGCTAAGCCTATTATGTGGCCCCATTCACTACTGGCAGAATAGGATCATGCATGCTACATCTATTGGGTGGGAGTCACCTATGTCCCATTCATCTATACTTGTTGGAATAATAGTGCTCTACAAATACAAGCAACAATTTCAAAAGCCTAATAAATATGAATCACTTGAAGTGGTTTATGACAAGATTTTTTCCAATGATGTCTTGGGAAGCTTCATTTGAGGCTTAATAAACTATTTGCTATTAATTACTTTCCAAAAAAAAAAATGTTTTGCACTCACTGCATCACAATCATTTACAAGACTTTTGAACCATAAGATCATGATTGTACTAAAGGTATGCTTTGTTCTCTTGTAAATTCTTAAAACTTTTTTCCTCATACATCATGCCTAAGCTTTCACTTAGACAAACGCATACACGGGGACTTATTGAGATATTTTATCTCACACTATTTTGAACCCATGATTTCAAGTAGAGACAGATTTTAACGATTCGAGATTTATGTTATGATATTCTCCAATATTTATCTTATGGACTTTTAGATTTTAAACATTTATGTTTCCTTTAAGGACTTTGTATAAGTTTTAAGGACTTGTATTAATATTAGTTCTTCTTTCTTTTAAGTTTCCAGACTTTCTTTTTGCCTTCTGTTATAAAGACCCATTGTCCAAAAGATAGGATGATATCCCTAACCCGTTTTGGTAAAAGTAGGTTATTGGGGTGTTACATATACACTTATACTAACCTACGGGAATTTGAGAACTCTTTCCAATTGGTGGCCACCTCCAAAATATTATCTCTTTCTTAGTAAGGTGATAGTATTTGTAATAGATTCATCCTTAACTAGCAACACATTTTCCATTGGGGAAAATGATATGATCTTGGGAAGCACCAAACTTGTGGATTATGCTAAAAAACAAGAACCTTAACAAACTCACACACAAGAACACCAAAATGTAAAAAAATTAACACTATTGTGATAATGTGAATCTAACATACTTCAAAAATACCCTAACACCCTAATCTATCAAAGATTAGAACACCAAGGATAGGAATTTGAAGGCACCTAACTCAATCCTATCAAACATACTAGGCAACCTAGCACATAAGAAAAGAGATGAAGTTGAGATTGTCCTTTAAGATTTAGAGACAAGATCAAATGTGGGACTAAATCCTTTAATTCAGGCTTGATGTTTAGTGGACATCACCTAAGAGGATCACCCTCTCCAAAGCTCTCAAAAAGTTCTTGAACTCTCACAATTTCATATGCCTCCCAAAGGTTATGTTTATAATGGTTATAAGAGTATATATATACATGTCTTAACCTAAACTACTTTTTAAATATTACAAAATGAACACAAAATAATTGAAAAACATTAGGAGTTCAGGTTCCAGAACAGGGTTGGCACCAAGTAGGTCTCCTGGGGATGGCGTGAAGTCTAATCTGGTGGAACAGTACCCGTTCACAAAAAGTCGAAACAAAAATCGAGAATTAGCCAGTCTACAGCCGACATCGAGTATGTTCTATTGGAACAGTACCTATGCTAAAAATTGAAGAATTTTTGTAGATTATAGCGAGCGTCTGGTCAGTCAGTCAATCTAGGTCGGCGCCGGGCCGACTCTGGGCAGCCTCTCTTGTTTTGCGGCACTCTAACCCCCTGCTCATTTGACCTCCATTCCTTTTCCTTGTGTTCCCTTGATCTTCCAAATAAAATGTTGGTCGTCTCGAGCTCTTCTTGTTACTTCTTTGGTCTTCAATCCTTGTTTCAATGTTAGCTTGATTCTCCACTTGGATTGTTATTTCTTTTGGGTTCCATTTATAGCTCCCTTCACTACCCATCTCTTGACAATCTTTTTTGCTCTTAGCTTGTATGCTTGGATGGCTTGAAAATCCTCCCAAAACTTCTAGAATGTTGAATGTTCTGAAGGTCAATATGGCAAAAATGAATCACAAAAGCATGTAACACACAGTCGCGGAAGCAACAAAACAATACCTTTCAGTTGTTTAGGCTTTGAAAAACTTGTTCTAAGGATTTCTGCAATGCTCTTGGTTGTTCTTAGTATGCTTGGTTATGGACCACGTCCTTGTAAACGCCTACTTCGTCTTATTCACGCGAAGCTTTTGAGCTTCTGGAATATGGCCCTTTCACTTTTCCTTTTGCCGATGAAAGCTTCGATTAGCTTCAAGAAAAATGGTCTTAGTTCTATTTCATTCAATCTCTGAGAGAGACCAAGAGAGTGAAACAAAAATCATCTCTTTTTTGTTATCCTCTCACGCCAAACAATACGGGATCCATCTCGTTTTTTTTTTAATTTTATTTTACCCTTGGTCTCATTTATTGGGCTAAATAAAATTATTTACTCTTGGACTTGAACATCCATAAATAATAAACCTCAACTATTTATTTTTCAGGCTTCATAAAACAGTCCAATAAATAATTAACAAGTCCAGATAGACCAATATAAAATATCAAGTCTTTTATCTAGTTTATATCTAGGTTAATTTTTTAATTATTCAATCCTGAATAATTAATTAACTAATTAAACTAGATAAAATATATGCTCTCTCTTGGGCATTTTATTTTATTCTAATCCAATAATAAATTAGACTACTTAAATAAAATAAAATAAAACCTATAATTACCAAGATCAATTCCTTAACCCAAATCTATCAGAACTTAAGGGTTATTCTGGGGACCAAAAGACACATTGCCTTGGCTACTAAAATGACCAAAATACCCATGCTATATAAATAGCTGTATTTTGCATTTTAAATATTTTCTAATATCACCATAGGAAAATATTAACCCCAAGGACAATGCTGTGTTAACAAGTCTCCGACCTACAGGTGCAATGACTAAAATACTCCTCTACGCATCGCCGTACATTTAAAGAGGAGAAGTGTACTAACACCTCTCTAAAAGACATCTACCATTCTTAGACCTCTAGTCCAATAATTCACAACTCCTAGAATATTTTAACTTTCTAAGGGAGCAACCCTAAAGCAAATATCTAAATCATGTTCCCTAGGGCCCTGGATATTTGAATCATTTAAACAGTTACAAGGGGCGATATAGTACAGAAACTATCTTATACAAGTCTATCTTAACTAACTAGTTACATAAACCCAACATACAAGTATATCGGCTCTACAAAAGAACCTCAACTATAGCATATCAAAGTACATGCTTCCAGCTTCGTCAGACTACCAACTCATACTCAAGCGGTAGAGTATTAGTCCACGATGTAGTAGTAATAGTCTGAATTTCTTCTAAATAGTATTTTTAGAAACCATTATAACAGGTCATGTTCTACGTATTCGAAATACGCTCATACTATGAGTGAGTAGACTATTCACTAGCTAAAGGTAAGCCATGCTCCATTTGAAATTCTTAACACAATAACCTAAACATGATAAGATTCTCATTCTCATCAATCAATTAAGAATAAACGATTACGTGTTAAGTAACTCGTGATCTATACCTTATTGTGAAAGACCACCATTCACATAGATCACTTACTTAAACACAATAGGTCCTTTCTAAACGCAAATTATGCACAAATAAAATATAAATTCACAAACAAATTAGTTTGATAATTACATTAGAAACCTAGTCTAGAGGGCATATATTCCAATAATCTCCCACTTGCACTCTAAGACTGAGAAAGTCCATAAATGCCCACCCCTATGGTGTCTAAGTGTCTCTTGAAGACTCTCTCAGCCAAAGGCTTGGTAAAAGGATCTGCTAGGTTGTTCTCCGAGGCTATCTGTTTCACCACAAATTTTCGTCTCTGGATGAAATCTCAGATCAAGTGGTACTTCCCCTCGATGTGCTTCCCCTTCTTGTGGTTCCTAGGTTCTTTAGATTGTGAGACTGCTCCAGAGTTATCGTAATACACCACAATGGTCTGTCCATATATGGCATAACTTCAAGTTCTGGAAGGAACTTCTAGAGCCAGATTGCTTCCTTAGATGCCTCCGAAGTTGCCATATACTCAGCTTCCATGGTTGAATTAGCAATGCAAGATTATTTGATACTTCTCTATAAAACGCCACCTCCAAACAAGGTGAAGACATATCCACTAGTAAATTTTCTCTCATCCTTATTTGCCAGAAGTCTGAGTTTGTGGATCCAGTAGGAACCAAGTCGTTAGCCCTATAAACCAGCATATAATCTTTCGTACCATTGAGGTATTTGAGAATATGCTTTACAGCTTGCCAATGAACCTCCTCAGTGTTTGACTGATATTTACTAACTATGCCTACAGCAAAGTAGATATATGGCCTAGTGCACAGCAAGGCGTACATGAGACTTCCCACAACCGAAGCATAGGGAATCCTTCTCTTCCTGTCATTTTCCTCTTGAGACTTAAAACAGTCCTTAGAACAAAAGGACAACCTATGTCTGCAAGGGATTAGAGCTCCCTTGCATGAGTCCATGCTAAACTTGACCAGCATCTTATCAATGTATGCCGTTTGGGATAATCCTAACATTCTTTACTTTCTATTTCTAAAAAGCTTAATCCCGAGAATGTAACTGGCTTCTCCCAAGTCCTTCATACAGAATTGACTAAACAGTCAAACCTTAGTAGATGACAATGTCCCTATATCATTCCCAATTAGTAGAATGTCATCTACATATAAGATAAGAAAAATCACATTTATGCCTTCCAATTTCTTGTACACGCATAATTCATCCTCGTTTTGAATGAAACCGTAAGACTTTACAATTTTGTTAAAATGAATGTTCTATATTCTAGATGCCTGTTTAAGTCTAAAAATGGACTTCGTAAGATTGCAAACCATATATTCTTGGCCTTTAGCAATAAAACCGTCCGGTTATGACATATAGATGTCTTCGTTAAGATGGCCATTAAGAAATGCCGTCTTGACATCCATTTGCCATATTTCGTAGTCGAAATAGTATGCAATGCTAAGGAGGATACAGATGGACTTAAGCATGGCTACTAGGGAAAAGGTTTTCTCATAATCGATTCCCTCTTTCTGCATATACCATTTCACCACAAACTTAGTTTTGAAGGTTTTCACCTTTCCATCTACTCCTCTCTTCTTTTTGTATAGTCATTTACACCCAATGGGTTTTATCCCTTCAAGTGAAGCTACAAGATCCCAAACCTGATTGAAGTATATAGATTCAATCTCGGCTTTCATTACTTCATGCCATAGATTTGCATCGACATCAGTAATAGCCTCATTGTATCTAGTGGATCTTATTCCTGATGGTTAGAGACCAGCTCAAAAACCTCTCCTATCCATCTTTCTGGAACTCTAGATACCCTCCTACTACGATGAAGCTCCGCCGTACAAGTTCTTGAGACTGTGCCTCTTCTTGTTATATAATCGGATCTGAAGAAGTTGATTCCGAAGATAACTTCTCCTCAAGTTCAAACTTTATTAAACCTTAAATGGAAGTACTTTGATCATCCTCCAAGTATCTAGCATTAGTACTTACCAGTACTTTCTGCTCTTTAGGATGATAAAAGTAATCTCCTTTTGTCCCTTTCGGATACCTAACAATGTAGCATAATTCTGATCTTGGTTCTAGCTTGTCTCCCTTGATCAATACATCAGCTGGACAGCCTCATATCTTGAGATAATTTAGAATTGGCTTATGCCCAGTCCACATCTCATAGGGCATTCTAGGTACTGACTTGGAAAGTACCAAATTCAGAATGTATGCTACTGTTTCCAAGGCATATCCCCAAAAAGAGACTGGAAAAGTAGCTCGAGACATCATGCTTCAAACCATTTCCATCAATGTCTTGTTCTTTCTCTCAGCTACTCCATTCTGCTGGGTTGTACCCAGCGCAGAAAGCTAGGATACTATCCCGTAATGTACCATATAATCCTTGAACTTACAGAGAAGGTACTCTCCACCACGATCCGATCGTAAGGTTTTGATCGGTTTACCTGTCCAACGCTTCTCTTCAGCCTTAAATTCTTTGAACTTGTCAAAAAAGTCAGACTTGCGCCTCTTCAGGTAGACATAACCAAACCTTGTACAATCATCCGTGAAAGTGATGAAGTACTCAAAATCCCCTCTAGCTTATGTAGACAAAGGACCACACACATCAGTATGAACAAGGCCCATTATCTCCTTGGCTCTATCAGCCTTTTAGGTGAATGCCTTTTGGTCATTTTTTCCATAAGGCGGGATTCATACTAAGCCCAACATTCCAATTGTAATAAGCCCAAGGGCCCATCATGGATTGACTTCTAAATCTTAGTTGAGTTAATATGAAAAAACCTTAGATGCCAAATATATGAGTCATTGACATTGGTCTTTCTCTTCTTATTTAAAGGTTCAGATTGAGCATTATTTATTTGATTATTTGTATGATTGAAAAAAAATAAGTTTCCATACATGTGCCCTGTACAGAAAACTTCTCCATTTCTACTGATAGTAATACCAGAATGGAAAGAAATAGAATATTCATGATTTATTAGTTTTGCAACTGAAATTAAATTCTATCTAAAACCAGGTACATATAAACTATCTTTCAAAATAACTATTCTATTACAATCAAAAATAAGATCCAACTCTCCCATTGCAATGGCCCATACTTGTACTCTTCTGGAATCTTCTTATCTTCCTAAACCCCTGCAAGGAGTTACAAATATGATCAATGGCTCCAAAATCAACAATCCAAGTAGAAGTTGATCCAACCATTGAAATTAACTCTAGCTAGAGAACAATATCTGTAGGGTTTTTCTTAGCCTGAAGCTGTAGACATTCCTTTTTCCAGTGTCCCTTCTGCCCACACTTGAAGCACTTGCCCTTGGGCTTGTTGCGTTGGTTCTTGGGCTGGACTGGTGCGTTTCCTTTTTCTTCTTAAACTTTCTCGGCTTGGGCCCAGTTCTGGAAGAAGAAGTCTTAGTAATCATAGTCTTGGACTGTGGCTTCATGACCTTCTCTACCACTTAGATCTCTTTCATTAACTCGATTAAACTTATGTTTAACTTTTTCATGTTATAATTTAACTTGAACTGAGTAAAAGAGCCTGGAAGAGATTCGAAAACCATGTCCACTTAGCTCTAAGGGTCAATAACAACCCCTAATACTTCTACTTCCTTGAAAGCAGCAATCATCTTGAGTATATGCTCTCTGACTGATGCTCCCTCAGCCATTTTAGTGTCGATGATCGTCCTAAGAGCCTCCTGCCTTGTGGGCCGGCTCTTATATGTAAACATCGTGGCTAGTGACTGGCTTATATCATACACAGTGGCCATGTGCTCATTTTTAGATTGGAGCACATTAGACATGGAGGCCAACATGTAGCAACGAACCATCTCGTCAACCTTCTTCCATGCTTTCTCAGCCTCTCGCTCTTTAGTGGTGGAACCCTCCCCAATAACAAAACAAGTGTTATAGAGGACATACTTATACTCCTTAGCAATGAGTATTATGTCCAATTTCCTTTTTCAGTCCACATAATTTGGATCCGTTAGCTTATTCTTATAAAGAATAACGGCTAAAGGACTAAAAGAACCTCCACCAACCATTTCTGAAAAATCTAAAATAAAGAAAAAACTCAGTTTGTGAAAAATAAAATAATTTGTGACTTTATCCTCATATTAAATTCGATAATAGTTAACCCTATCACTATTATCTTTAATATGATTAATTTGGCTCTTAGAAAAACTGACATAGCTTCTTGGAAAAATTAACAGTTTCCTAAGCTAAGTGTGTTAACCACTACAAATTAATTTTTCTTCTAGGTACTAGTCTAGAAGATAACTTCATCGTGGAATGACCATTTCTTCTTATTTCCTATGGACATTCCTCGCACTATAACCTTCAACGAGAGCTGGTCGATCATAGCACGTGTCCCGAATTATTAATTACATCCATATATTAATTCTAGATCCTTGTGGTATCCCCATCCTATACGGGTTCACTCCCAGGGTGATGCGAGAGGACCCACGATCTCTAATAAGGATCGTGATGAAAGCCGTGGGACCGTTGAAACCCCTCTCCTACTTAGTATTTTAAAATAAGAATTTTTTTGAAAAATATCCTTTGAAAATTTCAATTGAGTTTTCTTTTAACTCAAAAATAAAATATCTAAATCCATAAAAATTTCTATGTCAAGGTTTATACCCTTTGGGAAAATTTTTATGGATTAATTTTATTTAAGTTAATAAACTTAATAATTTTAAAATTTTTCAATAAAACTTTCGAAAGATTTTGTTCTCAAGTTTAATTCGACAAAAATAATTTTTTCTTGTTAAAAATAAATTAAAATGGTTTTCTATTTTAATTCACAAAAATATCTAAATCTAAAATATTTTCTATGTCAAGGATAATATCCTTTTAGAAAATAACCAAGAATTAATTTTTTGTTCGAATTAAAATTAACCATTTAATTTGAAAAAAAAAATATTTTTCTTTGTCAAAAATTCCCAAAGACTTTAGTCTTTAAGAAAACGCGCACATAAGGTACAAAGAGAAATAAGCATGCAAAAAAATTATAAATGTTTTCATACTTTTCTATTCTTTTAACCTAAGTGTCTAAATAATAGAATTAAATATATTAATTAATTAATGATCTTGTTTAATCCTAAATTTCCTTTACTATTATTTTTCATGCAAAATATTCAAAGAATATTAACTATTGCAATAAAAATAACTTTGTCTGGTATGGAACTAAAAAGAAAAAAAAAATCACTGGTCCAGTGCACCCGCCACACTAGATCATGGCCCCATGTGAAAAAGCCATGGACCGTGATCCGGGCAGGTTCCTGCTACCCACCCGAGAAGCAGCCCCACGACCCACCAAGCCCAATCAAAATTGATGACTGAAATTGGTTGCAAAACCAATTTGCAAATTGGTTCCTCACGGAAGCCACTCTTCCATGAGGAATCCTTCCCGCGTGCCGTGAGGAAGGCTGGAGCTTCCACGAGGAAACTCTCCTCGCGCGCCGGCCTGACTGCGGCTCCAAGCCGTGGCCCGCACGGCTCCTCTCACAACAAGCGGCTCAACTCGATTTGGCAACTCGACAGCTACAGTGTCATCTTCTCCATTTTTCTTTCGGCGATTTTCTTTTGCATTTTTTCATTTCTTCTTCTAGTTCTTATTCTAGACCACATATAAAAGCACTTAACAAGTGCTTATGCCCTTAAAACTAGTGGGCTTACACGTTTCATCTAAAAAAGCAGTAAATTACAGAAGCTTATGTCTCAACAATGAAACTTACAGAGCCATTTATCCTATAATAAACAACGAAGGTTCACAAAAAATATCCAAAATAAATATTTTCTTATTTTAGTTAAGCCTAGCATGCTTCCTATATTTGCCAAACCATGTCGCTCTAATACCACTTGAAGGTTAATATGGCAAAAACAAATCACAAAAGCATGTAACACGCAATAGCGAAAGTAACAAAACTATACCTTTGAGTTGTTTAGGCTTTGAAAAACTTGTTCCAATGATTTATGCAACACTCCTGGTTGTTCCTGGTATGCTTAGTTCTGAATCACGTCCTTGTAAACTCCAGCTTCGTTTCATTCACGCGAAGCTTTTGAGCTTCCAGAATATGGCCCTTTCACTTTTCCTTTTGCAGGTGAAAGCTTCGATTAGCTTCAAGAAAAATGGTCTTGGTTCTATTTCATTCAATCCCCGAAAGAGACCAAGAAAGTGAAACAAAAATCATCTCCTTTTTGTTATCCTCTCCAGCCAAACAATACAGGATCCATCCCGTATATTTTTTTTTTAATTTTATTTTACCCTTGGTCTTATTCATTGGGCTAGATAAAATTATTTACTCTTGAACTTGAGCACCCATAAATAATAAGCCTCAACTATTTATTTTTTGGGCTTCATAAAACAGCCCAATATATAATTAACAAGCCCGATAGACCAATATAAAATATCATGCATTTTATCTAGTTTATATCTAGGTTAATTTTCTAATTATTCAATCTAGGCCTTGAGCCCTGAATAATTAATTAACCAATTAAACTAGATAAAATATATACTCTCTTTTGGGCCTTTTATTTTATTTTAGTTCAATAATAAATTAAACTACTTAAATAAAATAAAATAAAACTCATAATTATCTAGACCAATTCCTAAACCCAAATTTGTCAAGACTTAAGGGCTATTCCGGGGACTAAAAGACACATCACCTTGGCTACTAAAATGACCAAAATATCCCTACTATATAAATAGCTATATTTTGCATTTTAAATATTTTCTAATATCACCATAAAGAAATATTGACCCCAAAGACAATACTGCTTAGCAAAGTCTTCGACCTACAGATGTAATGACTAAAATACGCCTCTACGCATCACCGTACATTTAGAAAGTAAGAGTGTACTAGCACTTCTCTAAAAGATATTTACTATCCTTAGACCTCTAGTCCAATAATCCACAACTCCTGAAATATTTCCACTTTCCAAGGGAGCTATTCTAAAGCAAACATTCAAGTCATGTTCCCCAGAGCCCAGGATATTTAGATCATTTGAACAATTACAAGGGACAATATAACGCAGAAGCTATCTTGTACAAGTCTGTCTTAACTAACTAGTCACATATACTCAACATACAAGTATATCGGCTCTACAAAAGAACCTCAACTATAGCATATCAAAGTACATGCTTCCAACTTCGTCAGACCACCAACTCATATTCAGGCGGTAGGGTATTAGTCCACACTGTAGTAGTAATAGTTTAGGTTTCTTCTGAATAGTACTTTTAGAAACCACTATTATAGGTCTTGTTTTACGTATTTGAAATATGTCCATGCTATGAAATGAGTAGACTACTCACTGACTAAAGGTAAACCATTCCCCATTTGGAATTCATAACACAATAACCTAAATATGATGAGATTCTCATTCTTATCAATCGGTTAAGAACAAACGTTTATGTGTTAAGTAACCTGTAATCCATACCTTACTGTGAAAGACTACCATTCACATGGATCACTTACTTAAACACAATGGGTCCTTTCCAAATGCAAATCATGCACAAATAAAATATAAATTCACAAATAAATAAATTCGATAATTACATCAAAAACCTAGTCTAGAGGGCATACATTCCAACATGTTCCCATGGATATTTGAAGTAAGTCTTGACTTTATATCCCCCTTCTTTAGATGTGCCTTGTTGTGTGGATAGATTCCTATCATTTTCCCCTTCTTTGAGAAAATTCATCCTTGAATAGTACAGATTTCCCTACATAAGAATTCAAACAAGAGTTTGTGTGTGAAAGTAAAATTTCAGGCTTTTGCTCCACAACTCTTGCTTTGTTTCCTCTCTTCTCAACCCAAATTTTCACTCTCACCTTACTTCACTCTTTTTCCTCCCTCTTATTGTTTTCACCTCTCCAAACCCAAGTTGGCACTCTTGTTTTACCTCCTTGCTCCCTCGTGTGTTCTCTCTCCTTTATTTTGCTTATGTTTAGAGCTCTAGCCTCTCTTTTTCATCTTTTGTTCTTCTGTCATTTTCTCTCCTTTCTTGCTCTTGTTTTTCCCTTTCTTTTTGTTCTCTTATCTTTTTATCTTCCTCCTCAAAATGTTTTGATCTTTTACAATCTCACTTGGGGACATAAGGCAAAGTACGAATTTTCTTCTATCCTTGCTCAAAGAGTAAGTTTTTACTTTCCATTGTGAACTACCTCCCTGTCATATAGCCAAGACCATCCCAATAATATATGCCTAACATGCATGGGAAACACATCACACATTACCTCATCTTTATGTCCCCCCATGACAATTGTAGCATTGACTTATTTGTTCACATTTACTTTACCACAATTGTTCAACTATTAAAGCTTATAATGCTTAGGATGTTTCAAGGTCTCCATTCCTAATTCCTCCACTAATGTAGCACTAATCACATTTTTACAACTCCCTCCATTAATAATCAAACTACATGATTTTTCTTTGATTTAAAACCTTGAATAGAAAATATTTTCTCTTTGTAGATCCTCTTTTCTTTCAACTACACAAGCTACAACAATTTCTCTCATAACACCAATTAATGCACATGGTTTCTCAAGTCTATCCCCATCTCTTCCATCCACTCTATCTCCTCCATTAGATTTGATGTTATTTTGTGAAGTTAAACTAGATGCTTCATTCTTACTAGTTTCACACATTTTCATTTACTTTTGTACCACCTCTAGCTAACTCCTCTTTTTCTCCTCTTGTGGATGTGAGCTTTCTCCCACTTCATAAGTACTAAAGGACTTTGGGAGCCTTCATCCATAGTACGCATTTACTTCCCTTCTACCTCATTCCTTGAATGCATTTACTTTTCAAAAAAGTTTACTCCATTTTGCTCAATTCCTTCTTGCTCATTCTCTTCTAACACTCCCAATGGGTTTGACTCATCTTCTAGGAAAAAGAAAATATTGTAAATGTTACTGTTGTGCCCTAGAGGCAATCACTTGTACATTGTATGACACATTTTATTTTAATAAAATGCATTATTTATCTTATAGTTTCTTTTATTTACTTTTAAATAATATAACTTTTCGATAAAATCCCTAGTACAACACTGTGTTAAGAAAATCATGATAGAGATCATGATATGAGATTCCTATTGCACTGCATAGTGTTAGTACTTAAATAATCCCTAGTCATAGTATTAATGAGACAAGACATCATTAATGCGTTAAGACTAGCACGTGTTAGACTTCCTGATTTGATCAGGCGGTGGTTCTCATATCCGTGAGTATTGAGATACTCAAAGTTAACACACGGATGCTTGTTAATAGAACAAGTTCATTGGATGACCTAACTTTGAGATAATCACATGGATAACTATTTAGTGCCAGTGATATAATCTCAATATAACAAACGAGAAAGTATCATTAGACTTGAGATCTCCAAGGTACTTTGTTTGCTGAGCATTATACTTTGATTCCAATCTCCGGAGCTCGATCGAGGGCAACCTATGGGATGGATATTGAGTACATTGTAAGGTAAACAAAAGTAGTTGAGAGGGTCAATAAAGGATTCACCACTCCTAATGGTAGGGGCGAATATCTCATAGTCACTTGTAGAAATTACTACTCAAAAAGTCCTTGGCCAAGGCAATTGTGTATTGAAAATAGTTCCAATTGATATACATCTAGAGTAGTGGGTTCCTGGTACAAATACTATTGTATTCGGGCTAGAATTAATTTTGGAGGGAGTTGGCACTAATTCCGTACTCTAAATCGAATGAGATATTGTATGGTGAAATGAGTTAATTGCACTAAAGTTTGTTATTGATGTTAGTGTTGTGCTCTAGAGGCAATCACTTGTACCATGTATATTGCATATTAAATTAATAAGAGGAATTCTTTATCTTTTAGTTTAATTGTTATATCTAAATATGTGTACAAACCGTTAGATAAAGTCCCTAGTACAACACAGTGTTAAGGAAACCATGATAGAGATCATGATGTGAGATTCCTACTACACTATGCAGTGTTTGTACTTAAATAATCCCCAGTCATAGTATTAATAAGATGGGACATTATTAATACACCAAGACTGGCACATGTTATATCTCTTGATTGGATCAAGCGGTGATTCTCATATCCGTGAGTATTGGGATACTCAGGATTAACGTGTGGATGCTTGTTTTGGAACAAGTTCATTGGATGACCTAGCTACGAGATAATCACTTGGATAACTATTTAGTGCCAGTGATAGAATCTCATTATAGCAAGTGTGCAAGTATCCTTAGACTTGAGATCTCCAAGGTACTTTGTTTAACGAGCGTTGTACTTTGATTCTAATCTTTGGAGTTTTATCTAGGACTGCCTATGGGATGGATATTGGGTACAACGTAAAGTAAACGAAAGTAGTTGAGAAAGTCAATAAAGGATTCACCACTCCTAATAGTAGGAGAGTATATCTCAAGGCCACTTGTAGAAATCATTACTCATGAAGTCCTTGGCCAAGGCGACTATATGATGGAAATGGTTCCAATTGATACACATATCGAGTAATGGATTTCTTGAATAAGTACTAAAATATTCGGGCCAGAATTAATAATATTCTGGAGGGAGTTAGCACTAATTACATGCTCTAGACCGAATGAGATATTGTATGGTGAAAGGAGTTTATTGCACTGATAATTTGCTATTGAAAGGTTCATGTCAAGCTACTTGACTTTCTAGACTTTTGGGTGGTCAAGAGTCATTGCTAGATGTCGCTCTTGATATGCTAAATATGGATTTATTAATTAGAGAATTAATAAATTTAATCCATTATTTTATTAAGGATTATTAATTCTAATATTGTTAGAATTAATTCATATTATACTACCAATAAGACCAGGAAACCTAATAGGTCACACACAATAAAGGTTTAAATGCTCAAATATATTATTTGATAATATTGTGGGGTTAATTAAGAGAATGGAATATATTTATAGGTGAATTATAAGTTTGTTATAATTCATGGGACCTAATTGTAATTAAGTAAACTTCAAGGACCAATTTGTTGACAATTGGACGTTGAAGGACTAAGTTGCAATTTACGGTAATTATAAATCTATAAATATAAGGAAACGGTTTCCTTAGGGTAAGAGATACACACTATTCACGCAATAACAAGGAAACCGTTTCTCTGCCTCTCTCTTGATCAAACCCTAGCCGTCTCTCTCTTATTAATCAAACCCTAGCCTCTTAAATTCTACTAACATAGAATTGTGAGATTGTGAGCGTTCGACCTTGTATGGATTATCATTAGAGGGAGTTCTTTCTTGGACTTCAATTGAGCTGCTGTGAACTGGTTTTGTGATATGGATCGCACCTGCGTTCTTAGAACAAGAAAAATTTAAATTTCGACTTCAAGAGGTAATTGTCGGATTGTATGCCCTCTTAGACTAGGTTTCTGATGTAAAATCGAATATTTTAATAAAAGAATTTATTTTCAGAAATTGTTTGTGAATTTACTTTTTGTTTGTGCACGATTTTCGTTTGGAACAGACCCATTGTGTTTAAATAAGTGATCCATGTGAATGGTGGTCTTTCACAGTAAGGTATGGATCACGGGTTATTTAACACATAAATATTTGTTCTTAACCTATTGATGAGACTGGGAACCTCATCATGTTTAGGTTATTATGTTATGAATTCCAAATGGGGAATGGCTTACCTTTAGCCAGTAAGTAGCCCACTCACTTCATAACATAAGCGTATTTCGAATACGTAAAATAGAACCTGTAGTAGCAGTTTCTCACTTCATACGTAGAAACCTAGACTATTACCGCTACAGCGTGGACTAGTACTCTACGACTTGAGTATGAGTTGGTGGTCTGGCGAAGCTGGAAGCATATACTTTGATTTGCTGTAGTTGAGGTTCTATCGTAGGGCCAATATACTTGCATGTTGGGTATGTGTGACTAGTTAGTTAAGACAGACTTATACAAGATAGTTTCTGCACTATATCGCGCCTTGTGGTTGTCCGAATGGTCTAAATTATCCAGGGCCCTGGGAAACATGACTTGAATGTTTGCTTTAGGGTAGCTCCCTTAGAAAGCGGAAACACTCCAGGAAGTCGTGGACCATTGGACTAGAAGCCTAAGGATGGTAGATGTCATTTAGGGGGGTGTTAGTACACTTCTTCCTCTCTAAATGTACGGCGATGTGTAGAGGGGTATTTTAGTCATTTCACCTGTAGGTCAGAGACTTTACGAATGCAGCATTGTCCTTGGGGTCAATATTTCCTTATGGTGATATTAGGAAATATTTAAAATGCAAAATACAGCTATTTATATAGCAAGGGTATTTTGGTCATTTTAGCAGCCAAGGCGATGTGTCTTTTTGGTCATCGGGATAGCCCGTAAGTCCTAACTATTTTTGGGTTGAGGAATTGGTCTCAGTTGAAGAGGATTTTATTTTATTTTATTTTATTTTATTTTATTCAGGAAGTCTAATTTATTATTGGACTGGAATAAAATAAATAAATAAATAAAATAAGAGATTGAGAGAAATTAATTATCTAGTTTATTTGGTTAATTAATTATTCAAGGCCTAGGTCCAGTATGAATAATTAAGAAATTAACTTGGGCTTAAACTATGGGAAATAATTAATGTTTAATTATTTATTGGGTTATTTATATAGGCCCAAGAAATAAATAATTAAAGATTAATTATTATGGTTCATTTGGGCTCATTAATTATTTATTGGGTTACTTATGTAAGCCCAGGAAATAAATAATTAATATTTATTATTTTGGGCTTTTTGGGTCCAAAAAAAATAATAAATATTTATCTGGCCCAATAGCTTGGACCTTAGGGTTTTTTTTCAAATACGGTTAAGAGGAGTTTAAGGTTAGGCTAAACTGTTTCTCAGGATAACATCCGGGTGTTTTGAAATCCCGGGGATATGTTTATCAGAGATTGAGAGACCTAGTTTAGGCCAAATATAAACAACTCTTTGAAAAGGAAAAACCCTAATTCTTTCCCTAGCCACAAGACTCTCACGTCTCTCTCTAGCTCTCTTTCTCACGTTTCTTCTTCTTGTTTTCTCCTTGTTCTTTGCTAACCAATAGCGAGCGAACCAAGGAGAATTGAGACCGTTTCTCTTTCCCATTGTGTTCACCAACTAGAGGTTAGGCTGAGGAATATCCCGAGAGCTGGAAAGTTAAGCGTTCATGCAAACAAGGCGGAGTAGAAGGCTAGCGGGTGTTCAACCGGAAGCTTCCTCAAGTGGACAAAGCGAGGCGATTCCAGTCGTTCAATCCGCTCTTACTCAATCTAGAAGGGTTAATGAGCGCAAAGGTATGATCTTCACGCTTTCGTATAGCCTTTATGGCTCGCATTTTATTTTTCTCTCTGTTTTTTTTTTTCCGTCCATGGCTCCCCTGTTTCTGTGTTTTCCATCAGTAATAAGCGTGATCTTCTCTTTTTCCCGTTTCTACTGCAAACCCGTGACCCATGACTTAGATTTCTTGCTATTTTCCGCTGCATTTCATCTGATTAGTTAATTTAGAAATCCTACAATTGAAGGGTTCATGTCAAGCCACTTGACCTCCTGGACTCTTGGGTGGTCATGGTGTGTTGCTAGATACCGCTCAAGATCTGATAATATGGTTTTATTAATTAATGAATTAATAAACCAATTATGATTAGAATTAATAGGATTAATTCTAATTAATTATGGATTATTAATCTAAAAAACGTTTGTATTAATTCATGTTCTCTACTAATTGACTGGGAAACCTAATAAGTCATACACAATAGAGGATTATATACTCAAGATGTTATTTGATAACATAGTGGGGTTGATTGAGAGAAAGAGAAGTTGTTGTGGATAAATTATAATTAGTTATAATTTGTGGTCCAAATTGTATTTGTGAGAACTTGATATTTCCAATTACAATTAGGGAATTCTAATAGGATTAGAATTCTCAATTTTGGTAGGGGATTTTTCATGTAACATGTAGATGGGATTCACGAAAAAACCTAGAGAGTTGCATGACACCAAAACCAACACACGAAAACAATCTTCTTCTTCTTCTTCTTCTTCTTCTTCTTCTTCTTCTTCTTCTTCTTCTTCTTCTTCTCTCTCTCTCTCTCTCTCTCTCTCTCTCTCTCTCTCTCTCTCTCTCGATTGTTCTTGTGAACAGCCCTAGCCGCCATCTTTTTCTACTAGCACAGGAAAGTTTGGTGCTTAAGTATTCCTCTGTGTGGATTACTGTTAGAGATAATCACACATTGTGATTATAGTAGTTAGACGTTCAACTTACGTGGCGGTTGATCATGAGGATTGCTAGATCGCGCCTTGACTTGAAGAAGAAATTTTGTTCTTCGAACGATCAAACAAAGGTAAAAAACTGCTACCTTTATTATCTTTATGTCATGTTTTCCACACATAGGCGGGTCCTGGGATGGTATCTCGTTTATTTTTCGCTGCGCCATATAGGATACGAGCCTAAAATACCCAACAGTGGTATCAAAGCCATGCTATGTGTGGTATACAGACATTGTTTTGGCATAAAAAACTGTTTTCATATATTCGTGCTTGTCTTTGTTCGCCGTGAAAATCATTTTCACTCGAGTCGAAATCGTTTCCAGCTTTGTGGGTTGGGTCCATAGCACAATATGATTGTGTAAAAGTTATAGCATATTTCGAAAGGTGCTTTCTTTATGTGCTGAAAATTTTCTACAGAAAAACGTTTTCTTAAACATGGTAGTTGCCCTCCGTTTCATCTTGTGAATTTGATTTTCTATTTTGTTTTGTCTAAACTAACAAATTGGTTGTTGTTTTGAGCTTCAAAATAGAAAATTCTGTTGAGAATTGTTCTCACTAAAATTTTGCAGAAAATTAGGGCACCAGATTGTTTCTGGAAAATTTTTCTGGAAAACGCCACCACTTCTCGACTATAGCCGATGCCAGCTCTAACCTCCAAACCGGTGTCGATTCCGTTCTATTCATGATGTCCAAAAATTATTTTTGGAAGAGAAAATTTTTTGGAAACCAAAATAGAGCCGGTGCCGGCTCTGGCTTCCAAACTAGCGTCAGTTATGCTCTATTTTGCACGATCCAACTGTTTAAAAAAATGGAATAGAATTTTGAAAAGGAAAAAATCTCATTTGATGAGAGGCGGCAAAATAAAAATTTTTCCACGGGGGTACTTCCCCCCTAACCCCCGCAAGGGGCGTTGCCCCCTTGACCCCCGCCCACTGACCGGCCAATGGGATTGTCGTTATCGTTGTGAGACGAGACCCAAAAGTATTTTCTAAAAATTAATTTGGAGACAAACAATTTTATTTTTCAAAATAGTGATTTTGAAATTTTAAAATTAATGTATTTTTTCTAAAATATGGATTTTAGAAATTATTTTATTTTTCCAAAATAGTGATTTTGAAATAATAAAAGTATATGTTTATTTTGTTTAAGCATAGACAATGGCATGGTGGATGGTTATGGACTAAAACCAATTATATCTGTTCATGCATTTTACAGTTTTGATTTTTATGAAATAGGGCCTGCGTGTCCTGCCTTCTAGAATTCTTATGTAATTCTCTTCTCATCTAACTTCCCTCGAATGTAACTCGAGGTTTTCTTTCTTTAGGAAATTATGTAATTAGTTTACATATGGTACATAGGAGTAGAATTATTCTATTTTGGAGATGGCGACCAAAACAAGGCGAGAAGGTAAGACTTTCTACTTAAATCATGCATGAACACATATGGTTAACTATATTAATTTCTTTTATGGCTCAAAGAAATTAATTTAGGGTAAAATCCATAACCATACCACGTAATCGCTTTATTACCATGATTATCAATTATGTGATTTATTGATTTTTATGCATGTCATTCAACGAAATCACTTAAAGGAACAAATCCCTCAATTAGTATTAAACCTAATTCCTTTCGTTAATATAGTAAGAACGAGAGTCCTTTTTCGAGACCAGGTTATTGGGCAAACCCAAGATTACTCGACATCGGGCATGTTCAAACTATGGAACTAAATTCCTTTGGAATTAAATTCCTGATTAATGGGTCGGGTTTAACTAAATTCTTTATCCCGGTTAGGTAAACTCAAGCATAAAGAAATTTAAATGAAAAGTTGGGATAGCCCAAAGGCTTTAAGATTAAAAGCTGTTAATCACCCAATGATCCGGTAGTTACATACGATGTAATTGGTAATGAATACCTACCAATGAACTTAAGGGTGGTTTGTTGGGCAAACCCAAGGTTATTCTTGAGGAATTTGGATATCGGTCCACTAGGAAAGCTTCCAATGGACTTTCCCGAATCAATAGTGGGGGCTATTGGTTTGAGTAAAATAGTGGAGTAAAAATGCGTTTAATTAAAGTCCTAATTATTTGCATATCATGTGCATATACAAATAGCTAATGTTCTCTATCTTTACATCTAGGTCACTTGCATCATGTCAACAAACCTAAACTTACATAGCATCTTGGAAACCAACAAGTTTATCGAATCAAAATATCTCGACTGGTATAGAAATTTGAGAATCGTTCTCAAATCGAAAAAGTTGCTCTACGTGCTAGATGCTCCTATTCCACCACCACCAGCCCAAAATGCTCATGCTGATGAGCATGCTATCCACAAGAGGCACAAGGAGGACAGTGATACAGCATCATGTATTATGCTGGCATCCATAACTCCTGAGTTACAAAAATAGCACAAGCATATGGATGCTCAATCGATCATTTTACATCTTCGAGAGCTGTTTGATGCCCAAGCCAGAACTGAGAGATATGAGATCTCGAAGCAACTATTTCGTTGCAAAATGGTAGAGGGTTCTTCTGTGGCCACTCATGGGCTGAAAATGCTAGGCTTAATAGAGAAGTATAGATCTCTTGGGTTTGCAATAGATCATGACATAAGTATTGACTTAATTCTACAATTTTTGCCTAATAGTTTCTCACAATTTGTGATTAACAATTAGATGAACAAGATTGAATCCACCATTCCAGAGTTGATCAATCTTCTCAAAATTGCGAAGTCCTCTATGAAGAAGGATTCCAATGTAGTTTTAATTGTAAAATCTTCCTCTTCTAAGAAGAAAGTTCAAAAGAAGAAGAAGAAGGCTCCCATGAAGCCCAAAGGTGGTGTGAACAAGAAGGACGCAGCTACTAAGGGCCCATGCCATCATTGTGGGAAGATGGGCCACTGGAGGCGCAACTGCAAAGCCTACTTGGAGACCATTAAGGACAAGAAGCAGAAGGAGAAGTTTACAAGCACTTCTACTTCTACTCCGGGTATGTTTATGATTGAGATAAATACTGCCTTTAGAAATGAGATATGGATATTGGATACCGGATGTGGATCTCATTTGTGCAATAACTTGCAGGGACTAAAGAGCAGTAGAAGGCTAGATAAAGGCGATGTGGACCTACGTACTGCAAATGGGGCAAAGGTTGCTGCACTTGCTGTGGAGACATACGAGCTAAACCTGCCTTCGGGATTAATTTTAGAACTGGAAAACTGTTATTATGTACCAGTTTTAATGAAAAACATTATCTCAGTTGCGTGTTTAGACTTATGTGGATTTCATTTAATATTTAAGAATAAATGTTGTTCTTTTTCTTTGAATGATATTCACTATGGTTCAGCAACTTTGATTAATGGTTTATATGTTCTAGACTTGAATAATCCAATTCTCAATATAAACAATAAGAAACCTAAAATAGATAACTCTAACACCTCTTACTTATGGCATTATTGTTTGGGCCCTGTAAACGAAAATCGTGTTTCTAAGTTACATAAGCTTGGTGACATATGGTCATTTGATTATGAATCATATGGCACATGCGAGTCTTGTTTACTAGGTAAACTGACTAAAACTCTTTTTTCAGGAAAAGGAGAATGGGCCAAGGAGTTATTAGGACTCATACATTCTGATGTATGTGGCCCAATGTCAATATAAGTAAGAGGAGGTTATAACTATTTCATAACATTTATCGATGATTTCTCACGATACGGATATTTGTATTTAATAAAATAAAAATCTAAGGCCTTTGAAAGGTTCAAAGACTTCAAGAATGAAATAGAGAAATAACTTGGAAAAATATTAAGACTCTAAGATCCGATCGAGGAAGAGAATACTTAAGTCAAGAGTTTCTGAGTTATCTTAGAGATAATGGGATATTATCTCAATGGACTCCACCACATACACCTCAACATAACGGTGTATCTAAGAGAAGGAATCGAACCTTTCTAGACATGGTACAGACCATGATGGCTTCTGCAGACCTACCAAAATCGTTTTGGAGATATGCACTAGAAACTTCTATTTATATACTAAACAAAGTTCCAACAAAATCGATTGATACTACCCCATTTGAGATGTTCTTTGGTAAGAAACTAAAGTTATCTCACTTGCGAGTATGGGGTTATCCTGCCTTTGTTAAAAGGCCACAGTCAGACAAACTTGATAGTAAGTCTGACAAATGTTTGTTTGTGGGATATTCGAAAGAATCTTTCGGATATTACTTCTACCTACCATCCGAAAACAAATTATTTGTTTAGAAGCATGCTGTCTTCTTAGAGAAGGAGCACATGCTCAAAGGGGACAGTGGGAGTAAGATTGAACTTAGTGAAGTTCATGAAGATCAAACAAATGAGGATCAACCGTCTAACCCCACATCTATTGAAAGAATAGATGAACCTTCTAATACACAAGAACCTCGTAGATCTAGTAGGATACGTGTGGCACCTGAGAGATATGAATTTCTCATTAGTGACCACAATAACGTATTGCTCATAGATGAAGATAAACCTACTACCTACAAGGATATTCTAAATAGTTCAGAATCTGGCAAATGGCTTGAGGTCATGAAGTCAGAGATGGATTCCATGTATGACAACCAAGTATGAACTTTGGTTGATCCACCCAAAGAAATTAAACCTATTGGGTGCAAGTGGATTTTCAAGAAGAAAACCGACAAGGATGGTAACTTAGTTACCTATAAAGCACATCTAGTGGCGAAGGGTTATCGTCAACAACATAGTATTGACTATAATAAAACCTTCTCGCCAGTAGCCTGGTTAAAATCCATTAGGATACTCCTAGCCATTGCTGCTCACTATGATTATGAGATTTGGCAAATGGATGTGAAAACAGCTTTCCTAAATGGAAATCTGACTGAGGAAATGTATATGACACAACCTGAGGGTTTCACATCCAATGATAGCACAAAGGTGTGCAAGCTGCAAATGTCTATTTATGGACTTAAGCAAGCTTCTAAGAGTTGGAACATCCATTTTAATAAAACAATCAAAGATTTTGGTTTCGTTCAGAACATGGATGAGCCTTGTGTATACAAGAAAGTTAGTAGGAGTGCAATCATTTTCTTATTACTTTATGTAGATGACATATTGCCAATAGGAAACGATATACCTGTCTTGCAAATGGTTAAAATTTGGTTGTCCAAACAATTCTTCATGAAAGACTTTAGAGAAGCTACCTATATTCTTGGAATAAGAATCTATAGAGATAGATCCAAAAGGTTACTTGATCTTTCACAGTCTACATACATAGATAAAGTGCTAAAGAGGTTTAGCATGGATCAATCCAAAAAGAAATTCTTACCCATGTCAAATGGTGTAAGCTTTTCAAAGTCGATGTCTCCCAAGACACAAGTTGAAAGGGATCACATGAGTAAGATTTCATATGCCTCGGCAATTGGATCTATCATGTATGCTATGATATGTACTAGGCCCGATGTATCTTGTGTTCTCAGTTTAACGAGCAAATATTAATCTGACCCTGGTGAGGGTCATTGGGCGACTGTAAAGAACATTCTTAAGTACTTACAAAGGACTAAGGATATGTTCTTAGTATATGGAAAATGTGATTTAAAAATAAACGAGTATACTGATGCCATTTTTCAATCTAACAAAGATGATTTCAAATCACAATCTGGCTACGTGTTTACGTTGTGCGGAGGGGCAATAAGTTGGAAACGTTCCAAACAAGAGACTACTGCCAACTCTATGACAGAAGTTGAGTATATGGCTACTTTTAAAGTAGCTAAGGAAATAAAGATAGAGAGAGTTCCCACGAATAAAAACATAGCTGACCCGCTTACAAAAGCACTATCCCAAAAGAAACATGATTGTCATGATGAGTCATTCGGTATTAGATACATGAATGATTGGCTCTAATGCAAGTGGGAGTTTGTTAGTGTTGTGCCCTAAAAGTAATCACTTATACATTATATATGACGCATTTTATTTTAATAAAAGGCATTATTTATCTTAGAGTTTCTTTTGTTTACTTTTAAGTAATATAACTATTCAATAAAGTCCCTAGTACAACACTGTGTTAAGAAAATCATGATAGAGATCATGATATGAGATTCCTACTACACTGCATAGTGTTAGTACTTAAATAATCCCTAGTCATAGTATTAATGAGACAAGACATCATTAATGCGTTAAGACTAACACTTGTTAGACTTCCTGATTTGATCAGGCGGTGGTTCTCATATCCGTGAGTATTAAGATACTCAAAGTTAACACATGGATACTTGTTAATAGAATAAGTTCATTGGATGACCTAACTTTGAGATAATCACATGGATAACTATTTAGTGCCAGTGATATAATCTCAATATAACAAACATGCAAGTATCCTTAGACTTGAGATCTCCAAGGTACTTTGTTTGCTGAGCATTGTACTTTGATTCTCCAGAGCTCGATCAAGGGCCACCTATAGGATAGATATTGAGTACATTGTGAGGTAAACAAAAGTAGTTGAGAGGGTCAATAAAGGATTCACCACTCCTAATAGTAGGGGCGAATATCTCATGGTCACTTGTAGAAATTACTACTCAAAAAGTCCTTGGCCAAGGCAATTGTGTATTGAAAATAGTTCCAATTGATATACATCTAGAGTAGTGGGTTCCTGGCATAAATACTATTGTATTCGGGCTAGAATTAATTTTGGAGGGAGTTGGCACTAATTCCGTACTCCAAATCGAATGAGATATTGTATGGTGAAATGAGTTAATTGCACTGAAATTTGTTATTGAAGGGTTCATGTCAAGCCACTTGACCTCCTGGACTCTTGGGTAGTCATGGTGTGTTGCTAGATACCGCTCATGATCTGATAATATGGGTTTATTAATTGATGAATTAATAAATCAATTCTGATTAGAATTAATAGGATTAATTCTAATTAATTATGGATTATTAATCTAAAAAACGTTTGGATTAATTCATGTTCTCTACTAATTGACTGGGAAACCTAATAAGCCATACACAATAGAGGATTACATACTCAATATGTTATTTGATAACATAGTGGGGTTGATTGAGAGAAAGAGAAGTTGTTGTGGATAAATTATAATTAGTTATAATTTGTGGTTCAAATTGTAATTGTGAGAACTTGATGTTTCCAATTACAATTAGGGAATTCTAATAGGATTAGAATTTTCAATTTTGGTAGGGGATTTTTCATGTAACATATAGATGGGATTCACGAAAAACCCTAGAGAGTTGCATGACACCAAAACCAACACACGAAACCAATCTTCCTCTCTCTCTCTCTCTCTCTCTCTCTCTCTCTCTCTCTCTCTCGTGTTCTTGTGAACAGCCCTAGCCGCCATCTTTTTCTACTAGCACAGGAAAGTTTGGTGCTTAAGTATTCCTCTGTGTGGATTACTGTTAGAGATAATCACACATTGTGATTATAGTAGTTAGACGTTCAACTCACGTGGCGGTTGATCACGAGGATTGCTGGATCGCACCTCGACTTGAAGAAGAAATTTTGTTCTTCGGACGATCAAACAAAGGTAAAAAGCTGCTACCTTTATTATCTTTATATCTTGTTTTCCACACATAGGTAGGTCCTGGGATGGTATCTTGTTTATTTTCCGCTGCGCAATATAGGATACGAGCCTGAGATACCCAATAGTAAAATTCCTTAGTCACCCATTTGTTGAACTCAATGGATCCATTTCTTCTTCTTCATTATTATTAAGCTCCTTATTAATCTCATCATCATTTTTCTCAACTTCTTCGTGCGCTACTTCTTTATTTTGATCGAGCATTCCTTGGCACTTAGCCTTACTTTCTAGCTCCCCCCCCTTCTTAAAGCCATGTAATTCATCTTCTTTTACTCTCATCATTAGCTTTTGTTCATTCTTGTCAACTTTTTCTTCGTTTTCTTTCACCTCATAAAATCTTTTATAGTCAAATTTATTTGGACAATCAACCTTTGTGTGCCTTCTACTACAACAAATCTCACAAGTTAATCTTCTACTACTCCTTTGTTGCACCATGCTTATAGAGGCTCGAGATTCTCCCCTTTTTCCTTGCGACTCTTCCTTCTCCTTTTGTTGTTTTAGCAAACTTAGGCACCTGTAGTAATAATGGCCATCACTTCTACTATTGTAACAATTATAGCTTTTTTCCTCATGCATCCCTTCTTTCAGTGTCTTATGCACTACATTCCTCCCTCTTTGTTTAACTATTTTTGGACAATAATAAGAAGTGTGCTCAAAACTCATACACATTTTGCATTTACGCTCCCTCAAGTTCTTTTGCTCCTTATACTTTGTTGTTTTTTGTACTCCTCCCATATAAACTTTCTCATTCCAATATTCCTCACTCCCATGTTCTTCTTCTTCATATTCCCAATTTTGTTCCTCAAAACTACCATATCCTATCCCACTTGAATAAGATTCTCCATTGTTTTCACTCCCCCTACTCTAATCTTCCATAGAACTTAAATTCTCACATTCTCGATCACTTTCCCCTAGGTCTCCTTCATAGCTATCATATTCCCTTCTACTTGTAGTTGGCCCCTCATCATGTTAATCTAAATATCACACGCGCTTATAGTCATCCTCCTCATATTCTTGCTCATATTCATTTTCTTCCCCATAACTACTCTCACCATAGCAAGACTCCTCATAATTGCCATACCCTTCACTTTCACTCCAACTAGCCATTGTGAATTTTCTTTTAAGAGAAGTACCCATAAAAATTAAAGTAGAAAACACAAGAAATATTCCTCACTTCACTCCCTTACGTGTTTACACTCAATTTTTAGTGGTCACTCTTCACTCGTGTTTGCACTCTTCTTAGCTTTTATCACAATGAACTTACCCTCGTGCCTTTTTTTCAAACTCTTAATTCCACACTCAAGTTCTTCCCATCTCTTTCCCACTTCAAATGATTTAGTTCTACTAATCAAGTCAACTAAATTCTAAGAAATAAGAAAGAAAGGTGTCTTAAAGGTAATTTATCAAACACTTGGTGTGCAATAAAGAAGATGCCTAGATTTCAAAGAGTTGTTACACTATGTGATGCTATCACAACCTCAATCACACTTTTAGCAATTAACAATCACTTAAATGCTCTTTACTAAATGAATTATTTATCATACTTCATGAATAGAAGCTTTGGTAGTCAAATATGAGCATTCATAATTCATTGGGACAATATATCAAACACAGTGAATGCAATCTCGTAGCTCAATGTTATATAGTAAATATCAGCTTGATTTTGGCCCCAAATCAAAAAATTGTTACACCAAATGACTCCTCAAACATAAATATATTATATAGGGTCAAATTAACAACATTTTCATGGCACAAATTCAAGTTTTTTACTTCCAAAAATACCAATAAAAAAAGTAACAAAAATTTAAAAATCAATAAATCATGAAAAAGATTGTATCTTAACCCAAGGAAAGTTGGTTGATTAAAATCAACACAATACAAACTCTGATACCACTTGATATGATCTTGGAAAGCATCAAATTTGTGGATTAAACTCAAGAACAAGAACCCTACCAAACCCATACACAAAAACACTAAAATGTTAGAAAATTAACATTCTTGTGATAATGTGAATCTAGCCTACTTCAAAGACACCCTAACACCCTAATCTAACTAGAGATTAGAACACCAATAATAAGAATTTGAAGGCACCTAACTCAATCTTATCAAACACACTAGGCAACCTAGCACATAAGAATAGAGATGAAGTTGAGATTATCCCTTAAGATTTAGAGATAAGATCAAAGATATGACTAAATCCTTTAATTTAATCTTAATGTTTAATAGACATCACCCAAGAGGATCATCCTCTCCAAAGCTCTTAAAGAGTTCTTGAACTCTCACATTTTCATATGCCTCCCAAAGGGTATATTTACAATGGTTATAAGAGCATATATATAGATGTCTTGACCTAAACTACTTTTTAAATATTACAAAATAACCCTAAAATAGCTAAAAAAACGTCAGGAGTTCGAGTTCCAGAACAAGGCCAACGCCGAGTAGGTCTCCTGGGGGTGGCGCCGAGTCTAATCTGGTGGAACAGTCCCCATTCATAAAAAGTCAGAACAAAAATTTAGGAATCAGCCAGTCCACAGAAGGTGTCGAGTTAGGCTGTTAGGGCCGGCGCAGGGCCTGTTCTGCTGGAACAGTACCTGCACCAAAAATTAAAGAATTTTTGCATATCATAGCCGGTGTGTGGTTGGTCGATCTGGGCCGGCACCAAGTCAGCTCTAGGCAGCCTCTATTGTTTTGATGCACTCTAACCCCTACTCATTTGACCTCCATTCCTTTTCCATATGTTCCCTTGATCTTCCAAATGAAATATTGGTCGTCTCGAGCTCTCCTTGTTAGTTCTTTGGTCTTCAATCCTTGTTTCAATGTTGGGTTGATTCTCCACTTGGATTGTTGTTTCTTTTATGTTCCATTTATAGCTCCCTTCACTACCCTCTCTTAACAATCTTTTTATCTCTTGGCTTGTATGCTTGGATGGCCTGAAAATCCTCCCAAAACTTCTTGAATGTTGAATTTTTCCATGGAGATTTGAAGCAAGTCTTGATTTTTCATCCCTCTTCTTTAGATGTGCCTTGTTGCGTGGATAAATTCCTATCATTCATGTTCGGCAGCCCCTGTGGTGGTACGGGTCCGATCTTGCAACTGCGGGTGTATATAAGAGGGTTATGCGCCCCCACTGACAGCTATAGCTTTTGGTATAGCTAGTCATGCCTTGCTTATATCATTTGGTATCAGAGCTAGGTCACAGGTTCGACTCTCAGGTGGAACTCCTGCTAACATTGCTTAAGGTTCGAGGTCGAACCTTCTTGTGAAAGGGAGGGCAAGTTGGGTAGCCCCTGTGATGGTAGGGATCTGATCCTGCGACTGCAGGTGTATATGAGAGAGGTGTGTGCCCCCACTGACAGCTATAGCTTTTGGTGGAACTGGTCATGCCTTACTCATATCAGAAAACAAAGGCCAGACGTGGAACATCTGCGTCATATGGCATTTATGGCAATATCATGACGATGAAACTGAATTTCTTATTATGGCAGCATTATGAAGATATTGAATTGATTATTTTAATATTGGCAGTATTTTTAATTGTTTTCGCACTATAGGGCAATTATTGATGGCATGAGTTCCAATCTATTGATATGAGAATGCACTGTGGTTTTTATTATTGAATATATAATTTGAGAATACAATATGGTATATGTATGAAAAGCTAAATATAAATGTTATGAATAATTTTATGGTCGGTAACATTCAAGATTTATTGGTATTTTCCTAAAATATAAATATTATAGTTAGTTTTAAATTGTGAATCTCCCATGAAATACTTCATGGATTATATGAAGGTATGAAATAACATTTCTTTACAGCCGTTCCAATAATTTTTTTGTTGCATCATGAAAACTATTATTGAAACTCAAATGAAGCACACTATGGGACTTATTGTCATTTCATCTCATACTCCTTTATTCATATTTTATAGGGTAGACTTGATTAGAGACAAGACCGAAGGAATCTATCTTGATGTTATATGAGACTCTTTACATTTTGTATTGGGATATATTCTGGATGTTTATTTAAATTTTCTCTTTTGGGAACTTATGTATTTATTTAATAGTTTTGTAATAAATTTTAGTTCTGAAGTTTATTTAAACTTTTAAAATTTTATTAATTAGTTTAGTACATTATAAAAACTCCTTGTCACTTCAATGGGACGACATCCCTGACTCATTGAGCCCCGTGGTTGTGGAGTGTTACATTAAAAGTCTGTTTGGATGGAGGGAAAGGAAAGGAGAGGAGAGAAAATAGAAAAGAAAGGGAAAGAGAGTGGAAGAAATCATTAATTATTTATGGTATTTGGTTAGACGTGAAGCAAAAAAAGAAAAAAATTAAATATAGCATTTAGAGAAGAAAATGTAAGAAAAGAAAGAAATGATATAGTTTATATTTATATTTTTATCCACTAATTTGATAAAAATAGTGTCAAACCATAAACTTATTATGGGTATTTTAGTTCATTCAATAAAAATTCATTAATTGAGATTTCGTTTCCTTTCGTTTTCTCCCACTCTTATATGAAATGGATGTTGACGTTTTTATATTAAACTTAATACCTTTATTCACCTTCTATATTCCCTTATTTTCTTTCCTTAAAACAAATTCAAACACTCAAAACTTTCATTTTCTCTCAACTTTTTTGGCTCTATTTCCACAATCCAAATAGACTGTAAATGTTTTAGCTTGCTTTAATTTGTTTCTTTCATGACATGCATGGTGTCAGATTATACTCCTAAAACAAGCTATGATTCAGTACTTGTACACCATGAAAGAAAAGGAAAAACATGTAATTTATTTACTTGGATCCAAGCTAAATATTTGAGCAAAAAAAATAGAAAAAAGAGATAGAAAATGAAATGTTGGGGAAGGGGGGGATGTATGCCATAAAATGCTTCTTTTTTTTTTTTTTTTCATTTTTTCTATACGGTAGAAAATAGTTGTCAGCCAAATTCAAAACTCATCCCCGAATAATAATAAATCATTATATTATTATATTATTAAACTAAAGAAGACTTTAACATTTAAAAAAGACAAAACTCTTAAGCATATTCTAGTAAGTCAATGCTACCTTAGTTTAATTTGATCTTCTTTGTCGTCCTCTCATCTTCTTCTTTTACTTCTTCTTATATTAGTATTATTTAGCCATTTGGAATCAAGGAAAGGACGCTGTAGTTTCGTATTATTAAATTTTCAACTTGGCATATTTCTTTGTCATCTACACATCAAGTGAAAAATGGAGTTGAGGATGTAATTTCCTATTATGCTTAACTTTCAATTTGGCTGGCCGATTACTAACACACACACACACACACAAAAACTTGAGATGATTGATACCTTTTTACGCGTTATTTTTTTTGCATGTGAAAGAATTTTAAAAAGAAGAGTAACGGACACTTATGGAATGAGATTCTAACAAGTAACAACTTGAGTGAAATCTTTCTTTTTCTTTTCCTTTCTTTTTTTTTTTTTTTTGAAAACACATTTAATTTGTTTCCAAGGAAAGAATGGTACTACACGGCACAAGATTTATAAGAATACTTCCTTCCTCCCAAATTAAATTTTATATTTGACTTACCATAAATACTTGAGAGAGTTTTTATATTATATGTAAATTTCCACCTTAATATTATTAAGGAGGTTAGCAGCGGGAGACGTGTCACTAAAACTCATAGGAATGGAAATTTAAATAAATATATATTTATGGTAAAAAAAAATTCATTTTAAGGCACTTCAAACTAAAAAATATAATTAAACGCATATAAAGTTGGTCTCTGGATTTCTTTTCTTTTCTTTTTTTGATGGAATGGTTCCCAATTTTTTTTTTTTTTTAAAATACATTTTCCACCTTTGATTTTTTTTAAAAGAAAATTTTCATATAGAGCCTTTCAAAAAATGAAAATTATTTTTTGTCTTTTAAAATTTTGATTTCAAAAGTATTTTAAATTGTATGACTTCATATAATTTTTATTATGCGTCACTTGTACTGAGTTTAAAAATTCAATTCCTACATCTTATTTCAATATTCTTATATTGTTAACACTAGAGACATAAACCTTGATGGATGAGGATCATAATGCCATGCCATTGACTGGGCTAAATTGTTTAATTTTCAAAAATAACTCTTTTTCTGGAATCATTTATGTGTGAGTCCACCGTTGCAAGGACAAAAAAATTCAATAAGGCTTAGGTGGAAAGAGCCAAAAAGTCTCAAGAAATATTTGTTGGCGAAGAATTTTTTTGGTTATTGGAATCTTTGTTTTGAATGAGTCCAAATTTAACCAGGTTGATTTCCAAGTCTTAGCATTTGTGTCGTGTTTTTCTCGACTGATGCTGAACATTTTAAACAACCATTCTCTCAAGCCTTCAAAGACTAGGACCTAGTTTGGGAGTTTAAAAAATGAGAGAAAAGAAAAGGAGTGGCTTCTCTTCTCTTGTTTGGAGAATTTCTGTGGAAAGAAATGGCTTTTCTTCTCTTCAAACTCCCAAATAAAAAAAGAACTCTTCTTTTCTTTTCTCTCATAAACTCTCAAACAATTTTAGACATATATAACTTCTCTTCTTTTCTTTTCTTTTCTTTCCTAATTTAAAATTTCTCTTTTCTTCTTTTCTCTCCTAAACTCAGCAAACTAGCCATGAAGCTTCATGCACATAAATGTAACATAATTCTTTTCTTCTACTTATTCTTCCCTTGCATTATAGTTGGGTTAATTTTATGTACATATAGTTCGTGTTCTTGCTCCCTTTAACATGGGAGACTTTCTAGGATAGTGCATCCCCCGCACCGCCCAAATTTTGTTTTGCTATTCCTACATACGACTTTCCATCAACATCCACAGGAATATTTTTGCAGGACTTAACCCGAAAATAAAGTAGATTTGTTGCAAGGATTTGATAAGGTCCAAGTGGGAGACAAACTTATGCTGAAACCATTTGTTCAACTGCTCCGGTTTGGAAGCTCTCGCGTTGACTCATAGACCAAGAAAAACTTGATGGAGGGAACCTTAATTCTCTTAAATTACTAATCAGCTGTGGATATCTTGTTATATTTACTTCCGTGTTTTGAATTGAAGTTTGTTATTCTTTTGTTCTGATACTCGCAGTTTCCATAGCATAAACCTACGCACGCACAGTGGAACAATGGCAGATGGAGTCGTTACATTTCTATTAGAAAGGATCACTGCCATGCTGCAAGAAGAATCAGGAGTCTTGAGTGGAGTTAAGGAGGAAATTGAATATCTCAGAGATGAATTTGATCGAATGGTTGCTTTTTTGAGAGTTGTTGATGCCTTTCAAGGATGTGATCCAGAGCTCAAAATCTGGGTGAAACAAGTCCAGGATGTTGCATATGATACTGAAGTTGTTCTTGACAAATTCATGCTTCATGCCTCCCCGGATGAGGATCATGGCAACGGAGTTAGTGTTGTTTTCTACAAGTTCCTCAGATGTATTCAGGGCTGGAAATTCAACCATGGAATTGTCTCTGATATCAAAAGAATCAAGTCCAGAATCCTGAACATTTCAGATGGACATCAGAGGTACTGCTATAGCTACAAGTTCAATATTCCAGAGCACGGCGGGGCTTCAATGAATTCATTTGACAACAGAGCATATGATCGAAGAGGGGACGCATTGTTACTGGAAGACGTTGAGCTTGTTGGCATTAGTAGCCGTAAAAAAGATCTTATTCAAGCCATTTTAGAAGGGGACTCCAGACTCAGAATTGTTTCAGTTATTGGGATGGGTGGTCTGGGGAAAACCACTCTGGGCAAGAAAGTTTACGATGATGCTGAAGTCAGGAAAATTTTTCAAACTCATGCTTGGATTACTGTTTCCAAGACATTCCAAGTGGAGGAGCTGTTAAAAGACATTATTCAACAGCTCTTTGATGAGATCAAACAGCCAGTCCCTCCAGGACTCGATGCCATGGACAGCAACAAGCTAAGGGAAGCTATTAAACAGTTCTTGCAGAAAAGAAGGTATGTTCTTGTGTTTGATGATATCTGGAACATTAAGGCTTGGGAAGTTGTCAAATATGCATTGCCTGATAACAATAATGGCAGCCGCGTCATCATAACTACGCGTCTCAATGATGTAGCTTCATATTCCAGTGTGGAACCAGATGGGTATGTCTATAAATTGGCACCGCTGTCCCCTGAAGAATCGTTGACTCTGTTCTGCAGAAAAACATTTCAGGGCGGCTCCTGCCCTCAACATCTGGAGAAGATTTCTCACAGTATACTAAGAAAATGTGCAGGGCTACCATTGGCCATTGTAGCTATTGGAGGGCTCTTGGCTACGAAAGACAAATGCGGAATTGAAGATTGGTTGATGCTTGATCAGAGTCTTAGAGCTGAATTAGAAGGCAATGACAAACTCGAGAGTTTGAGAATTATTCTGTTGCTCAGCTTCAGTGATCTGCCTTACTATCTGAAGTTTTGTTTCCTCTATCTAAGCATTTATCCTGAGGATTATTTAATTGAGAGAAACAGAATAGTTAGGCTATGGATAATGGAAGGTTTTGTGAAGCCAATAGAAGGTAGAACACTAGAGGAAGTTGCAGAAGGCTACTTCAATGAGCTTGTTAACAGAAATTTGGTCCTTGTTGTTAAGTCTAATGATGATGGGAGCATCAAGATTGCCCGTGTCCATGATTTTCTCCGCGAGATGCTGCTCTTAATATCAAAAGAGCTAGATTTTGTAACGACAGCCAATGACCAGAGTACTCTATGGCCCAACAAAGTTAGACGTTTGTCGGTCCATGGCTCATTCAAAAGAAGTGAGCAAAAAAGGTGTGAGTCTCATCTACGTTCTTTGCTTGCATTCGGTCTGCTAGACCCCCAATCCATGGCTCTCATGCTTTCTCTGCTCAGCAGTTGCAGGATGATAAAAGTTCTAGATCTAACAGGTGCTCCACTTGCTATATTTCCTAAGGCAGTTTTCAAACTTCTCTATTTAACGTACTTGAGTTTGAGAGAAACAGAAGTTAAAGTCATTCCTAGATCCATTGGAAGGCTACAAAAGCTGGAGACGTTAGACCTCAAGAACACACATGTATCGGAGTTGCCAGTTGAGATTCTAAAGCTTCAGAATCTCCGGCATCTTTTAGTCTATCGTCATGTAGAAAATCCCTATTTGCCCTATGATTGTTTGCTCGGCTTCAAGGCACTGAAAGATATTGGCAGACTTGCAGCCTTGCAAAAGCTCAGTTTCATTGAGGCGAACAGTGGAAATGGTTTATTCACACAAATAGCAAAGTTGCTCGAACTGAGGCGAGTCTCAATTCTGAAACTGAGAAAAGAAGATGGAAAAGCCTTATGTTCATCCATTGAGAAGCTCCATAAACTTCGGTCGTTGTCTCTACAAGCAAGAGAAGAGCATGAGGTACTTGATATGCAGCATCTTTCATCTCCACCTTCATTCCTTCAGAGAGTCTATCTATCGGGCCGATTAGCAACTTTTCCACAGTGGATTCAGTCTGTCCATAGCCTTGTTAAAATCTATTTCAGATGGAGCCGGTTAGAGGATGATCCTCTTCCATATCTTCAAGATTTGCCTAATCTAGTCCATCTTGAGTTTCTTGCAGGTTACATTGGAGCAGAACTATGTTTCAGAGCAGGAAAATTTCAGAGGCTAAAGCTATTAGCTATAGACAAATTAGAAGAACTAGAATGGATAACACTTGAGGAGGGAGCAGTGCCTCATCTTGAGAAGCTTGTCATTCAAAGATGCAACTTCTTGCGAAGTGTACCGACAGGAATTGAGCGCCTTACTAACTTGAGAGTTCTTGAATTTTTCGACATGCCAGATGAGTATATCATGAAGCTGAGGCCAGATAATGCTGATGAAGATTACTGCAAAGTGGCACACATTCCAGAGGTATACTACACATATTGGAGGGATGGTGGCTGGGAAGCCAATCCATTAGACAGCAACTACAAGGTTGATAATTCTTTCACTCCAAAGAGTGCAAGTAGGTCCTTTGAAAGACGAAACTGGCTATAATCTCCCTCCTCAATAAAACCCCCACTCCCCCTCCCCTTCCCCCTCCCCACACCAAGAAAAAGTCTCAGGGCTATAACACTGTAACGCATGGATGTGATCAAATTGTAAATTCATTTGAAAAGAAGGGTTAAAAGAACTTGCGTATAAGCTTAATTCTACCACTGCTACCACCAATCTTAACAAGAAATTGACTGCTCAAGTGAAATTGACCACCATTGCATTCTTTCCGCATTGTTAGTGGGTTTAACTCAGATCAACTAGTTTATGGCACAATTTGTGTTGCACTTTAAATGTAACTTTTCCTAAACGTTGTGCATTTGCGCTAAAAAAGGAAAGTTCCGACTTTTGACAGGAATTGATCATCTTGTAATCGGCTTGGATCTATTTCTGCGATTGACAATGTTGAAAAATAGCCAGAAATTGCTAAGTGAGGAGCATTTTTTTATTTTTATTTTTTTTTTGGCTTTTGTCCTTTTTTTTAATTAAGATAATGAAGTCAGAAATGAGTTTTTAAAACCCAAGCTGGGAATCATATGAAAGCCCCTTTCGCTCCTGTTGAGACATACCAAATTTCTTGTAGATGATCGTAAAACACCCTTAGGCATTCCACTAACCCAGAAACCCTTTTCTGACCCCAAAAGACACGGTGAAAGTTATATTAAATTATTAATATTTTAACTTTTATTACTTTTGTCATCTAGACTTGAATATTTTACTTATAGTAATTTTTAATTTAAAATGAAATATTTAAATATAATCGGAAAAAAATACTATTTGTATAATAAATTTCCTTAATACAAAAGGCTAATCGGTAAGCTAAAAACTCAACCCTAGTTAGATCAATCAAAGCAACCATGGCACAAAGTGATGTAGGACGAGAAAAACATGCAACTACTAACTAAGGAAATTAAAGAAAAATAACCCTATCAACTGTCAATTTCTCAAAAGATAGACTAATATTTATAAACTTTGCTAATCCAAGACCTTAAAGTGATAAAATATTAAATTATAATAAAGTCCTAAATAATTAAAAAATAATGAAACTTTGAAAATTCTAAATCTATATATATATAAGCTGAAGAGGAATGCTCCTGTTATGACACTTGGCTTTGTATGGTAGCGACATATAGCAACTCATAGCCACATATATTGATATATGTTAATTTATGTTTGTTTTTTCCCCTACAATTTTTACTTCGTTTCTTTCTAGAACTCCTCGAAAACCTAACATCTCCCTTGTTCTTCTTTGTAAAATCCATAGTTGGCTCTTCGAATTTGTCTACCTATTAAGTTCAACCCCCATACTCCAAATTCTCTCCGACATCTCTCCGATATTAAGCTTCATAGATATCGCATCTTGCAAGGAGTCCCACAACCTTTTCTCCCCAACTTCTGTTCTACGGTTTAGAAGTAGTCAATCGAGTGAGGAGACTGAACCATAGTGCCACTCCGAGCCAATTCAAGACGACACTCAAGAAGCAGTTAAAGAGAGTTGTCCGTGTCCATCAGTTAAAGGGCCGGTGGTGGATTCCATAGGTGTACCAACTTGAAGTGCCGCTTCGATGTCCTCTTTGACGGAGGCATAGAGGCAAGCGAAGGAATCGTCGCCAGAGACAAGAGAACCACACTGTTGTAGTGTGCGTTATATGTAATAGGTCTGAGAGTTTTGCTAGGTAATCGTCCGGCCTTTTAATGTAATTCTTGTAGGGATTTTCTGTTTTCATGAGTTAGGTTTCTCAGTGTGGTGAAGTTGTATATGTTCCTTTGATATGTTGGATTTAGGGCTTATTTTATTTTATTTTTTAGATTTTATGGGAGTACAAATTAGGTAGAGAACTTTTATTTTATTTTATTTTGGTTTAACTTTTGCATTCTGTCATATATGGAATCGATCTAAATTCATATGTCATAGTTTTTCGGCTTTTGGTGTTTGATGAACTAAATGGAATTATTGGAAAATTTATTTCAATGGACATTCCATTTTTTTTTTTTTTATGTACTATGAGTTTGTTTGTCTTACTGACTTTTTCAAAATACACCTTGAAACTTACAACAGAGATTGAATTGGCTTCACGATTGAGAGCTACAAAATTTTTCATAACACAAAGGCCATGGCTTGGTTTTTCCTCCATCCCTTACCATCTTTTTTCTTTACCCTACTAGCTATACTAACTCCTAGGAATTTGGAAGCATATAGCTTTTATCCCATTTTTTATGGAGCTTTATTCTACAGCAAAGTAAGGTTCTAGATAGTAGTCTTTTGGGTGTCTTCACCTTATTGAATGTGGGTGTTCTTTTATTCCAGATCTTTATGGGGTTAATGTTAGGCCAGTGGTGCCTTTTGGTAGTGCAAGTAGCAGACCATATGTTGATCCAACTCTGATTCACCGCTGCTTGCCTGATGAGCTTCTTTTTGAGGTAGTAATCACTGGCTTTGGATCATTAAAATTAGTCCTTTTTACAATTTCTTTGAATATCAGAGAAAAGAATTAAGGAAATGAATCATAAAGCATGCGTGTAGCATTTGAATTATCTTAGTCTCGCGTTGTTGTGATTGTTTTATAGTCATTCTTCTTTCCTAACAAAACTGATTTTATAGCAGAAAGTATCTTTACCTGCCTTGATTATGGCAATTGAGATGAAGCTTTTTAGTTATGTAGAGAATCTTTGAACTTGATGTCAATTCATTTGTTTCTTTCTTAAAATTCAACATTCTTAATTTTGGAACTTTTCAGCTTTCATGATAAGAATCAATCTCCTAATTACAAGTCAGGCTTGGTGAGGTTCTAGAAAATGGTCAGGTGGAAACAAAAAGGCTAGGTAAGCACCATGGCCGTGTGCATAAGCTTGTTGTGGAACTGGGAGCCCTTATATACTGTATAGTTGTGCTAAGGATGGTTTAGTTCAATGGGTTGGTAACCTAAGCACCATTTTCACTTGAAAATACTTTCTCATCATTTCTTCTGCAATATCAAGTCCTTACTTCTTTTGCAGTATGATCTTCAAAGTGATTCTGCAACAAAGCTTTTCTATTGCTCTGCATTCACAGAAAATAGGTAGTCTTTGCACAGCATAAGGTTGAATGCCATTGTTATAGACCCAAGAAACCCACACTATTTCGTAGTTGCAGGGTCTGATGAATATGCGCGCGTATTTTTTTCAAGCAGTTTTTCGCCAAAATGAATTGAAATATTTAAACATATTGATATTGAACATTTCATATCTTTGAATGATGCATTTTGTACTACACTAGAAAAATGATAGATGATAGCTTTGTTGTCTTAAAGTCATGTTTTGAATTAGCGTAAGTAGAACATCATTTGCAGTAGTATTTTGATACTTTTGATCATATGATTCTATGTAAACTAATATTGAAGTGTCTGAAATTATAATTCTTACAAAACTACAATGTCTACCTTTTTGCTTTCCTGCAATATATCCTCTGAGTTTTGTTGATACAAAGAGATATATGTTTACACCCATGCATTATCTCCTTATTCAAGTTTCTGCTTTGTGATTTTTACATATTTATTGGCAAACTGCTTTCAAATTGCTAGCTGGTCAAGATCAATTTCTATTGCATATCATCTTGCTTCTTCTTGGTTGCAGATTTTCTTTGTGCATTAGAAAAATTGTACTGCTCTATTCCCCCACTTCAGTAATGAATGATGTATTTTCTGAGGTTGAATTTAGATGGCGAAGTTGATGAAGAAAGCAAGGAAGTTTGCAAAGAAGAATCTTCAGGCAGTGTTGCAAAAGAAGCAAACGGTGGAAAATTAGGTACTAAAAACCTAGGTATAGTTTCTCCAATTTGTGCAGAGCTTTCAAAGGATTCCAGTTCAGAGAATAGTAATGAAATTTTGAAGGAGCTCATTGTGAAAGAGATAGAGTACGGGACTGGGAGAAATGGATCTGATAGCAAGTGGAAGAGTGTTGCCTATATAGGGGATGAAAGCAAACTTAATGCTTCTGCTAGAACAATAGATAAGAATTTTACGTTTTCTAAAGGTTCGGATGATAGTATGGTTGATTTATATTCTTGGAAGTACAGTCACAGTAATGGTCCAATTGTGTCTTATCCAGGTGACACTGCAAGTGCCAGCAATGTGAATGATAGAGTTTGAACTTTGTTTAACCAAGTTCTAATGGGAATACAATGGACATTGTGCTAATTTCATCACAAAAATTTCTCCCTCTTTCTATTGTGTAGACATTTCGTTTTGCTTCCTGAAATGCTTTCAAGACTGTGTATAATGGAGTAGTTTATGATTGCTTTTCTTCAAAAGTCATCAAACTATTGTTTTGTTGATATTCTGTGTTGGAGTTAGCATTTCCACCCAAAATTCCTCAATGCCCACACTTTTCCACGGCCCAAACTCATTGCAAGTGCTAGGATTCTTAACTATCTAGTTATCAAAAGCAACTCAATAGCCAGAAGACTTATGTTTCTTCTTTGGAATTGGATGGATGTCCATTTTCCTGAATACTTTAATTTTGAAGAGAAAAATTAGACAGACAATTAACTTTCAAAATTAGAAGTGAAAATTTTCAATGTCTATATAGCATCCAAACCAACCATAAAAAATTTCAAGATGTACTAACTATGTTTGTCAATAAAAAATCCCCTAGTATATCACTATTCAACACAGGAAATGTAAATAGCTCCTCACATTAATAAAAATAATAAATTTGAAATCTAATGTCTAAAAGCAAAATAAGACTTAATATTAATAACTAAACTTCTATAACTAATTAAATTTTATCATTGAATAATATAATTAAACAAAATAATACATCTAAGCTTTAACACTTTAACTAATCAACATTAAAAAATTATAATTAATAAAATAAAAAAACAAATAGTTCAAACAAAAAAAAAAATAAATAATCCTGAACAACGTTCAAGTCTCCTACCTAATAGTAAACAGTAAAAATTAAGGATAAATCTTTATTAGTTCAGAATTGAGTAGCCATCTCTCTAATTTCAAATGTCCAAAATAAATAATTACTTTATCAAAACTTTTACAACTAATCTCTTTAATTTCAATGAAACTAATTCCACTAATTATAAATCTTATTATTAATCTCTTTAGTTAATTAAAAGAAGTAATAACTTACCTACGATCAAATTTTCTTTTAAATTTGTGTAAAATTAAAATAAAATATTCAATTCAATAGTAGACAAAATAAGTATCATTTCGTCCAAATCCACGCCTATCAGTTGCCCGTCAGGTTTCCCAGCACCAAATCATTTGATACTCGAGTAAAAATTCATTGGGGATTCATTCCCCAGTACATCCAAGCAAGATTAAACATACTTTTATTATAATGCAAGAATAACAATCTCAGAATTATGGACGCCACACGCATACTTCCTCAAGATCATAATAGATTGAAATTTAACTGCTATCTTATAGATAATTTACATTACAAAAATATTTGCACGTACCGGTGCGGCACCACCATCCCTATGTTCCCATGTACAATTTTTTTAAGACTAAACCGAGCCAAAGATAAAGCTACCTAGAAAATAGCTACTTCTTGAACTAAACAAACCGATCGTCCACTAGATTTCAAATCGTTTGCTAGGATAGAAAACCACGTGAAAGTCTCTGAAACACGGACAAGAGCAAGATGTTTTCCTCTAGTCCAATCTATGCATCTGCTATGGCTCTGATAGACTACTGTACAGAAAAGCTCTATTGATGTGTTTGACCATGTGGCGGGGGACCTGGTGGTAATGGTGGTGGCATCCCAGACTGAAGACCAAAATTTGGTGGCAAGTTTCCCATGGCAGGAGCATTTGGATTTCCAGCCTGGAAGGAAAACCAAAGAAGCACATCAGTTTCAGACAACCACCTTGACGGATATCACAAATCATATACAATCAAATAAACCTCAAATCAATTGATAGCTTGTGATACAATGAAAAATTGTCCGGCCAAGTTTGGAGCTCTAATGATCATCTGGAGCAGAGCATTTGAAACAAAGGAATAAAAAAATGACAAGAGAAAGACCCTTCCATCTGGCTAAGCCAAGGTCCTGGATCTTTGTTGAGATCTACAAGCCATCCAAACAGATGAATATGGATTTCATCCCAGCTTGAATGGAACCAAACCATATCAAATTTTCTGAAGTCAAACACAACTATGTCTGTGTAAACTTGACTCAATTACAGCCCTAAATGGACAACATATAGCTGAGAAAGCATGTCATTTAAGACTACCACTGCACATCCACCAATTCGCATTGAGCTACCAGTACATGACTAAGAAGCTATACTTGTCTTCCTGTGTGGAGGTCCACAACTGACAATCAGGGGAGCACGTTTTAAGAAGTTCACAAATTAGAACTGCTTTTCTGCAGGATCAAAACTGTAAGCTAAAACACAGCGGACTCAAATTTGAAAAAAATGCATATCATAGTAAACAACCAATAAAGAAAAGAGCAACCCAAATTTCTTCAGTCAATCACACTACATATTTGACATTAAGGCACTGCAGCCCAAAAGTGAAAAAATTTCATAAATCATACAACATACATTAGCATTATCACACTATCACATCCACTGACAGCTTGTAGAAGAACAATTAGACAGCAACATATTGAAATTCCAAATCAATATAGAAATAACATAAAGACTGGACCAGAAACATATAATTGCCAAGAGAAAAGGTCCTAAACAACGAAAAGATCACTAGATTCCATTTGAAACCCATGGTAGGTAGCTTAGCAGGACACAACGGAAAAGGACAAATGATAAAAAGGTATACCTGGTACGGATTAAGACCTGGCACCATTTGCATCTGGCCTGTTTGTGGCCTGTTGAAGCCACCACCTGGTGGAAACATTTGGGAGCCACCTGCATTGGAAGGGGCCTGCCTATTCATTAACCCATTTGGAATACCACCAGGTGGTACACTTCCCGGTGGTCCAGATCCAGAAGACATGGGGTTCATGCCCATAAAGTGACCTTGAGGTATTGGAGGAACCATCTGATTCATATTACCTTGCATTACCTGATGAAAGAGAACTTCAATTGGAAGGCATCCAAATGTTTTCAAAATTCTAAAAGAATTCCTCTTGTTCCCAAATTGTAGCATTTCTTTCATATTCCAAGTAAAGGAAAAGTATATCTGCCCATTATTTCTTTTCTTTTCTTTTTTTTTCCTTCTTAGTTAGCTGCACATTATTTCAGTTGATATCAAATCCTTCCCCATATCAGATTTAGAAGGCACCACTCGTACAAAGTGAGATAACTTCAGATGGAAAACTCCCTCTACAGTTCTTCTCTGTATCAATGTCTACCATTAGCCATTTGGAAAGCTATGCATCTTAAAAAGGATATGCAAACATTTAAAACATGAAGCTCTTTTGAAAATTAATCAGCATGTTATCAAAAGATTGAATAGAGAAAGCAATTAAGAAAAGGATGATAAATGAAAGAGGGAGAAATATGAGATCTTTGTGACCATACAACAAGGTTATCCCTACCAGGCATTTCCAAATTTATATTTAAAAAAATTGAAAAATGGGGTAAAAGAAAAGGTAATACCATTGGGCCAGGCATGGACATTGATTGAATGGGTAATGATCCTGGCACTGAACATGGAATGTTTGAAGGCATGTTCAAAGGTTGAAGTTGGGGAGGAGGACGAGGTAAATGAGGATGTTGCAGCAACGGTTGATGCCCTGAAGGCTGTAGCTGTGGCATATTTGGCAGTGGCATTGGCAGAGAGGACATTTGCTGAGACATTGACTGATGCTGCTGAACTTGCTGAGCATTTTGTTGATAAGCTTGCTGCTGATTGCCCGCAAGGAGAGAGGGATGTGGACCAGGCGGGAGAGGAGGAGCTCCTAAAGGCATTGAGACTGATATCTGTGGCTTTTGATCTCCTTGGGCAGAGGAATCAAGAGATGGAATCGAAAGAGGCATTGCAACTCCAATTCCTGGGATTGTTCCCTCATTTCTCATCAATCCAGTTGCAAAAGGTCCTGGAGTTGTCGGACCCTCGGGTCCTGGAAAATTACCGGGCATACGACCACCAAGAGCTGTATTTTGCTCACCAAAACCTGTTAAGTCAATGGATATATATCATCAGAATGATACAAGCTATTGCTCCCATCAGATGTGGGAATTATGAACAATGTAGCGGCATGAAATCATATAATAGAAAGATAAAATTAGCTTAAAGGAGAAGGGATATACCAAATAAAATAAACTAGATCCATATGCTACAAAATCATGCACATGAAAAACTGGAGGAATGCAACAGTTTAGACTAGACAGGACAAGATCAAACAAACCAAAAATTTGATAAGGAAATGCTGCTGAAAACTTACCTGTGCTAAATTTCTCACGAGCTGAATCCCCAGGCCTGTTTCTGCACCAGAATTTTGTCGTGTGATCATTGCTGCCACTGCATAAAAAATCAAACCAATCACTAGCCAAGAGAACAAAGCTGCAACATTGCAAGCTATTAGAATGTCGGTCACTTTGGATACTTTCCATGCAACAAAACAAAGATAACCGCATAAATGACAGTTAGAGCAATGATGTGAACAGTAAAGAAATCTCACTGAAATCAAGAAAGACCAAAAAATGTTGAACAAAATTGTAAAGACAGACTTCGTAGCACAACACTTTCCACTTAAAATATGCAGCACCTAAGTTAACTAAAGCAAAGGCTGTTGCACCTGAGATCAAATAATTGATTTAAACTTAAAACATATTATTATTATTTTAAAAAAAGGGTACCTCCAAAAAGGAGGGGGGGGGGATTTCTATGGCTTAGAAACAGAAATATCAAATAGAGAACCTATTAACAAAACTGAATAATTTTTCTCAAAGAATATAAACCGTAAATGCTCTAAGTTCTCTCAGAGGTTCAAAGACATACGCCCTGGAGATTCCCTGAAGAAGAAGGCTAAAACAAACCCAAAAACGAAAAAAAATAAATAAAAATAAGGGAAGGCCCAAAAGGCTCTTAATCAGTGAGTTGTCCCTCAAGGGTGGCAAGCTAGTAAAAGCTGGATTGGTAAGGATCCTTTACCAAGCAATAAGTCCTAAGTTCAATCAACGTCCCTTCTTATCTACCTATACAGGAAATGAAATTGCCTCTCAATGACCATGCAATCAATCAAATTGGCCCCAAGATAAATTTTCTGGTTATTGAGATCATTTAGACAGTTCGTGTGTATCCTAAATCCTCCATACTAAAGATTCTTCATGCTCCCCATCCCACACAGTAGAATCTATGAAATGAGGATGAATCTAATGTCCGACTCCAACATTTGACTTCGAACAAAATTTAGATAGACTTTGACCACCACATAATATTTCTGCCTTCACCACTTATTGAACGGTGGTAAAATTGTTAATTAGCATAAACAAAAGTGACTTGTGGAGCTTTATGGTCCACTAACTCAAATATTAGGGGTATAATCAAGGGAGGTGATGGAAATTTTAATTAGTAAGAATGTTAAATAATAATTTAAGAAAGTGGACATTCATCTTAGAACATTGAAAAGGAGAACTGAGAATACCCATTTTGGAACAGTGGGAATACTAAAATTGGATGCTAACTAGGCCCTTGCAATTAGAGAAAGAAACTTTCCTCCAATGTCAAAAAACGGAGACTACAAGGTTAATAATAAATGGCCCAAACATTTTGTCACTTCAAGGCTGCAACAAATTGCAAAATGATGGTATCCAAATATTATAGCGAATTATATTTAAAAAAGAAAAACTAAAAAGCAATTTATGAGAAATGCACACCAGTAAAAGTTTCAAAGAGCAATAACATGTTCATAATTTTACCTGCAGAGAATATATCCAATAGGATGCCAAGCAAGGTCCCAAACACTATTATCATGGGCATTTGGAATTTCAATCTGAGGGGTTTCATTTCTGCCCAAAACAAAATTTGCAAGTAATGATAAGGAAGAATACCCAGGAGACTAATAAAAAAACAGCACAAGGCCTGAGAACTGAGACCAAACTAATATTCAGATAAACTTAACTCTAATACAGGTTAGTGCCAGAGTAAAACAAATACATTTGTTTGTCTTTTCCTCATTTTGTTAGCGAGAAGTAATTTAAACATGTCAGGAAGCGGGATTATTCAAGAAATAGGCATTGTAACTAAAAACTTTTAAAAGTTATAAAACAATAACAGTGAATTACTCAAAGTAGCTGAATTCCATATATATGGGTGGGCCTCTGATATTTTTACACAAAGTTTCTCACTTAGAATTTCCTAAATCTTGTCGCCAAAGTATAATAATATTTTCCAAAAATTTCAAAAATATGATGAAACTCCCAAAGTGCTCATATATATAAATGAAAATAACAAAGATAGAGTTGAACACTATTAAAAGTGACAATGATTTAAACAAAGATAACAAAAAATGATTACAAAAATTAAAGAAAATTAAAAGCTGGTCGGACAGATCTGCCTTAATTCTAACCCACTTCAATTGTTCTACCAGTTCCTATGCTTCTATGCAATTTCGGAAATCATACTGAACCAAAATGGACAGATAGCCTGTTCATGGTCTGAAAAGAAGTGGAGAGGAAATGCTTATCGAGAGGAACTGTCAAGTCTAACACAGAAGGGGGAAAAATGAAACAGAAGTAGACCAAAATAATACAAGGTTTGGATGATCCGCATCAATTCAAGTTTTTCAGAAAAGGTAATTTAATATGGCAAATACAAAACTAAATAGTTATAATGTACACATCCAATCTCACTTCCAATGGTTACCAGAAAAGCAAAATACATGATTTCTGACTTTTCTATACAACAAATAGAATGTCATTGTTGTCAAGCTAACAGTGAGTGGAAAAACAACTAGAATTATCATAACATACTCAAATGGAAAAATCTGTACAACACAATTCACAATTGGGTACATGAATAAAATTGAAAATCAGAGGCACAGGAGGCAAAAGATCTCATAACAATGAAGGCATAAAAAAAATAAATAAATTGTTCTCAAAGTTAAAAAGCTTAAAAAGACTATACTTGAAAAAATTAAATAGAAGAATAAAAGAGGAAAAGCAGAAATTTACCCAACAAGCCAGTGAAAAATTGATCCATCGAAACTCCCACTAACAAAATATTCTTCATGGAAAGGATGCCAAGCCAATGCTATTACCAAGAAAATTAAAAGAACAAATAGAAAAGAGCAATTTAAGTCTTATGATAGGTAGACAGCTCAATTTGAGTAATTTCAGAAAGAGACTCAGTAGAAAAGAAATTTCTTCAAGCTGCTTTGTGATAAGCAGAACAAAAAAGACATTAAGACAAAATCATTAGACTATGCAAAAGACACAAATCAATATCCACAAAAGATCCAGCCATGAATTTGTAGTTGAAACACAACACAAGAAAATATATTGTACATCAGTGAAGTCTGTTACAGGTTAGTTGTTGACTTATTCCCACCAGAACTGATGTATTTATTGTTACAATACTGGATATGATCCAACTAGTGTTGGTGAACTTCCCTTGGTTCGCACATGATTCTTAAAAATTAGCCCTAGAAACTTTGTAGCTGACCTGTTTTATGGAATGACAGTGATTGTGTCAATCAAGCCAAAGTCCAGTGAGATAAAGCCTCACAAAGATGGTCCGCCAAGAGACACCACGGATGCTCCAGTAGTGTCTGTCTATTTTGGGACCAGTGTGAAGATTTTGTGCTATGGTTCCTAAATATCACAGCATTTCCAGTAGCTCACAGACAGAAGCTCAAGCCTTCCTATGGAAGTACTGAGACTTGTGTGCTCTGGGGCTTTACCTCAGATGAGACAAATCGAAAATAACCAACAACAATCCTGCACTCTGATTGCCTCCGATTTTGGCATTAAGGTTGACTTTTGATTCAGATAAAGGATAATGGAGAAGTTTGTTAGAAACTAAGTGCACTTATTTGTATGATAGGTGGAAGTAATGGTGTATATCCATTTGGATTTGGATGGAGTTAAATGAAATCCAATTCATTTAAGTCCAATCCATTTAATAAATGGATTTATATGGATGGAGTTGAATGGGCGATGGATATCCATTTATTCATATTCATTCATAAACAGTTTATTTTATCACTTCTCTTTGTTAATTAAAGAGATTTGGTGGTAGGACCTGTGTGGTAGTGGAAGACATCATTTAAATCAAATAAATACACATTATATTTTACCACCTTACCCCCTCTTAATTAAACAGATTAGCAATGGAACCCAAATATTGGTGGGACACGTCTTCCATATATAAGTTATCTATGTTTAAATGGATTAAGTGGCCATCCATTTAAATCCATTAAATTTGTTGGATTTAAAGGGACATCCATTTAAGCCCATCAACTTAATTTTAATCATCCGTATCCATTTATTTATGGATGGACTCTGATATCCATCTAATGGTTATCCAAGTTGCCACCTCTAGGTGGAAGTTAGGGTGTTCTTTCTCCAATGACTTGCATGTACCACTTAAAAGGAATTTTTGAACTAATTAAGAGTCTTGCTACATATTTCATATTACAAAACGGGTAAGGTTGAATAGGTTGGGCATGGCATAAACCTAAGAGATAAAATATTACTACTCAAAGAGATAAATACACAAAGGGAAGATTCCAAGATTGGATTCAGTAACAAAGATCTCAATCACATGCAAAACTAGCTGTTCTTCATTACATTGAAAATAAAAAATGACTAAATGATTTACAAGCATACCAGTAACATCCTTCCGATGCCCACGGAAAGATTCAAGCTCCTTCATAGACCTTATGTCATAAAGCTGTAAATGAGAAACAGAACCACCAACAGTTAGGATCCACAAGTACACTTCCATTTTTCCTCCATTCTTTATCTACATGTGCACTTCCAGCACTTACAATTACCACAAGAGCTCACAACAAAGGTAATAGATCTCTAACCTTGATAATTTGATCCTTTGAAGCAGTTAGGACCCAGTTCCCATTTTGATTCCATTTAACGCAAAGCACAGTATTCTTATGTCCATGACTGCAACCCAAAACATATTATTAACAAAATCTAGTATGAAACTCAGGTTATCAGAAAAACTGCTGAAACATAATTAAATATGAACAGGAATATTACTGACAACGAACAAAGTTCTCTTCCAGATTTTGCATCCCAAAGTTTAACTAAATTGTCTTTCCCACCTAACAGAAGCCAAAGAAAAAGAATTACTATCGTGCTGTAAAAACTAACCAACTTTAGGGAAATAAGTTTAAAGACTGAAGAAAACTACCCCACCTGAAACTAACAAAGACTTTGTGGGATGCCAGTCAACACTTTTCACATCCCAGCCATGGCCTGCCTGAGTCCAAAAGATATAAGAGAAGATACTTATAGGTTACCACATGCACAATAAGCATCTTGAGATAAAAACTTGGGATTACATTTACCATGTCCAGTTAACATCTATAAAAAAAGAAATGCCAAAGCCATGAATAACATAATAATCAACAAAAGATTCAGTCATTTTGACTTTCAAATCAAACTTCACAAGAAAGCACCTGCTACTCTAACACCCACTCTATTTCCTATATAATGCTATCTACCCACAAAAAACAAAAAATATAACTTTGCATATCAAAATGGCAAACTCTCACTAAAACTAGATAAGACAAATTGTAAACTCAAGCTGAAAAGATGAAGGAGAAAGATGGTGATTGGATCAAACATGATGCAGGACAAACCCAAAGCCACCCCACAAGACTATATATAGATTCTGCTAAGTTTTACATGGCAAACTAGACAGAAAATAGTGATTAAATACAGGAACATCTGTCCAATAGAGCAAAACACAGAACAGAATGGGACTTTAGCACAGAAGCTAAGTTAATAGTATGATTAAATAACAAACAAATAAATCAAAAAGGGAGGGGGGCAAGAGAGAGATTAGAGTCACACCAAGAGGGAGGGACAAAACCCACTAGTCACACCAGGAGGGAGGGACAAAACCCACAAGTCACACCTATGATGTTAAGGCATCACACCTTAGGCTTGATTGCATTACACAACCATGATTATCGAACAAAGAACTCCTTTATCTATGGACTCAACATCAACTAATCTGACTAGACTCTTTGGAGGACATAATACCCTAAACCAATAATAAAAGGACAACACAACTTAGAATTCCTAAAACAATAATTAGAGAGTGAAAATTACTGAAATACACTAGACCTCCAACAGGACACCTAAATCTTATTAAGTAACCTAAATATTCCTAGCTATTACTCACCAACTAGAATTTCCAAGACTAAAGTTAGATTAAGAGTCATTGCTTGACTTGGAACTTTTAAATTATTTGTTTCATGTGCTACATCAAACAATCCACAACACTGGGACAAACTCATTCATCATTTGAAAGATTCAGTGGACATTACCAGATAAAGAGCAATCTTCTTGACACCGAGCAAAGTCCCAAACTTTAACAGTAGTGTCATCAGAACAGGAGCAAAACTTCAAATCAGTCCTGCAGAAGCTGAACCAAAAATTTGGATGCCAAATCATGAGTTCTGGAGCAATAATTACTATATGTTCTGCTATAAATGAAACACTAGAATTCCAAGAAATAGCTGCTATGGTTACATAATATCGCTCATCCCAGTTAACTTTATAACCTAAAAGAAATTGTCTTGACAAACAATGTCAATTGCAATGGGACAGCAGGAGTAATTAGCAAAGCACTAAAATAGACAGCAATTACACAGGTAAATAATCTGAAGGAAGTTATTGTGCGCAAATGAAAAGGTACCAAGGTCATATCAAATTCTACCAAATCAAACATATTTTTCCCAGTGCAGAGAAAAGAAAAGAAGGGAAAACAAGAAGATATATAGACACAGAATAAACATGAAAAATAAGCATCTGGGATTTAGAGAATTATATACCTTAGGTCACGCACTGATTCTTTATGTGCCGACTTATTGGCTTTAACATTGTTCATGTTAGTTTGCCAATACCTGCCACCAAGGAAACATGAACTTAGAAGAAATGTATCAACAGCCAAAATAAAAAGGAAACTCACATATAAACTGGCTTCAAGATCCAATACTTTATTGTGCCTCCATCGTCTCCAGTGACCATCCAAAGATCATTGTAACTCCATACCATTGACCTGACGGCTTGGTCATGGGCCTGCAAGTCCGAAGTGCAAAATGATACTACTGAGAAACAGACTTCCAAATTGCAACTTTGGGAAGGGTGTAAAAGCTACCATCTCATACCTGTAGGATCATTTCAAAGTTAAATGATTGCCCATTCCAGAGGGTGAATTCACCGCTTTGGGAGCCAGTTATGAGACGCCTCCCATTAGGAGTCCACTTGAAAAGGAAAAATAACAACAGATTAGAGAAAAGCATACACAACAGCAACATATAAAAATTAAAAGCACCACGAAGGTGGAAAAGACGTATAATGCACATGTTCCGTTTCCTTGCATTTTGCAAAGAAATTCAAATGTTGTAACTAACAAAAATTTTTATTTTGAGAAACCAGGTACTTTCATCTTTAAAGTTTCCACTACAAAATATTTTAAAAACAGAACACCATGGATAGGGGCGTACTCGAATCGAATCAAGCCAAACCTTAAGATAATCGAGTCGAACTTTATTATTTTCACACCGGGCTCGAATTTGAGTTCGAGTTCGATTCGAATGTCAAACCTTGGCTCGAGTTCGATTCATTTGAAATATTTTAAGGCTCGAGTTCGATTCGAAATTCGATTATCATAAACTCGAAAGCTCGAATTCGAGTTTAAGCTCAAACTCGAATTTAAATAAATAATTTAAAATATAATATACTATAAATAATATAAATTATATATTAATTAATTAATCAAAAATGTTCGTGAGCCTTTGAACCTAATACTTAGATATTCGAATTCGGCTCGTTTAAAATTCAAGCCTAAATATAAGATTTATATTCGAGCTCGAGCTCGATATTTCGAATTCGAACCGAGCCCTTATCAAGCCGAGTCCAAACATGTTCGATAAAAGCTCGATTCGTTTACACCCCTAACCGTGAATACTTCCAAACGAAGTTTTCAAGTCTCTTACAGCTAATTGTATGAATCTTTTAAAACTTAAGAAAGAGGATAACAAGAATCAGCTCAGTCCAAGCAAATAAGAATAGGTCCAGAGCTCTTGTAGACAAAAAGACCAGAACTATAGATCAACTCGTAGAATCGCCAAAGTCCATAATCAATGAAATTGGATTTTTTTTTATTTTTTTATTTTTATTTTTTTGGTATTTGCATATCCAAGTACATATAAGAGATAACTACTAGATAATGTGCCACAACACAATGCATGTACTTGTACATTAGCAATAAGTCCAGTTAGTGTTACAATACTTGCTGAGAAAGAACCATAATAAGTGCAAAGGAGGGGCATCTTTTACCCAATAGCAAAGTGTCTACACAAAGATGTAAAGACAGATTCGTCTAACTTAGATGGTTTTGTTTTCTTTTGGGGGTGGGGGGGGGTGTTGGTGATTTATGGGGTGTACTTCAGTACTAGAGGAGCTGTCACGCCTATTAGAAGCCCTCCTATTACTATAGTACTTGGAATCCTGCATTCCACATTGTACAGCACTGATGGAGGATTAAGGCCAATAATAGGTCAAATAAATATTTGAATAGATTCTCTCCCACAGGGCGATATATTCAAAAGAAATTATTTAATAGTTTTTAGCTGATCTATCCCCCACAGAACAGCCCGCACTGGACAAGACATCTAGCTCAAAGTTCGCATAGGGGAAAATGGCTCATAAAGTGATTCATACACATAACCAAGCAACAAACTTCTTCCTGGACAAAATCAACTTCGTCCTTCTGAGATAGAACCAAGAGAGAATCTAATCATTCCAATCATATGCATATGATGCTCATTCGCTGGAAAAGCTACACGGCAAAATTACCAGCTGGCCCACATCGCTCATTTTAAGATCAGTCCTGATTGGTAGTGGTCATTCAGAAGGAGAAGACCTTCTAAGCTATCCCGAAATGACAGACCGAAATGACTAAGAATCTGTTAGTGAACCTAAACAGATGATCTCATACTAATCCGTACTCTCCATTTTTGTGGTTTATCTAACCACAGGCACTGGAGATGCAACCAATCAAATGCAAGGGCACAACAGACCAAGCAACATCTACCCAAAACTATATCTTGGTAATGTCCAAAAGCTAATCATTTCCATGAATCTTTAGGAAAGACAAAATTCATGTTCCAAAGTCAAGAGCGGAAAAAGATAGCCCTTCTCAGCCAGCCTAAGCATCAGTTCATAGCTAATAAAACACATATAAGCATCTCATCCTCAGTGTAACATTGTAAACTCATCGTTTATCACCAAACAAAGTGGGGCTACAACCTCAAATACTGCTTATTATATCAACCACTCATCACTTTCTAACTTGCTCTATACAGTTGAAAGTGATAAGGCAACCAATGCAACTTTGCTCATAATGCAAACAGAACCTATCCACTTAATTCATGAGATGTCCAAGAAAAACAGGCTTCTTGAACTTAGCAGAGAACTACGATCTTCCACAATGCAAAACTTTTGCCCTGGAGCTGATTTGATACATAAAAGAGGCTTTCATAATCCCTTCTCCCATTCTCTAGAATACAGCTGCCCAGACCACAGTTGGCTACATGAGTGTGATTTATTTTCTTCTCACTGTTTGTATCTTCAGTTTTATCCATGTTACTTTGTTCATTATTACATAGCTTTGACAATCCAAATTTTTACCACCATATGCTCTCATATCAATCAGCTCTTCTACACAAATATAATTTGTTCAAAATTTCTAATGCTTCAGACTTATACAAACTTCAAAATTACACGTTTTTCTTAGAACTTGAAATTCTGTCTTCAGTTTTTCTTTTCACTGCTCAGGTATATGACATCCCATGGAAAACACATACTGCTAACACTGTCAACTAAAGGTTATATATTTTCAAAAAAATGAAAAGTGTACTTGTTCAGAATTTTCAGATATGCCATTTTCAACTTCTGATTCAACAAGGTCTTAACTTCCCATTATTGCTCTTTGGCTTTGAATGTAAAGGGAAAAAGGTTTCAAAAGAATCTAAGACAAATTATCATCATTACCACAGAAAAGGTTGAAGTGTAGCTCAATTTTGGGGGCAAAAAATGTAAGTGTAAAACAATTCAAGTTAAATTAGCATCAGAATCAACCTGGAAAGGAGCAACACCTGCAAAAATAAATTAAGAAACTCTCCCTACATATATTTTGTAGTTCATGACACCTTCCAATAGGAGTATATAAAAGTTAGAGTCCCTCAACGCACCATTTCACATAATGGTCTCACAGAAGAAAATGGTAAAATAAACAAATGCACAGCAGCATAAAAAATTATTCTTCAAAGGACATGTACATCTCTAAGACCCAAAGACTAGTTTTACAGAAGGAGTTTGTCGTGCAAACTCTACCAAAAAGAAAACTGATGCTTGTCCCACAAGAGGTACAAAAGTACAAAAAAGAGAGATAAGAGTAATTGTCCAAAGATTCTGTGATCTTTGTTCAGAGGCGTCTGAACTCCTTCAAAGCTCTTCTATTACTTTTAGCAATATATACACTGTTTGCAAGTTTCTGTTCTTACACCCATCTAAAAGATCTCCGCCTGAAGTAACATTAACATTAACTGAAACTTATTTGAAAGAAGAAGACCTGAGCACAACAATTGATGTCCATAATAACATTTCAAATAAATGATTTAGGTGTGCCGTATGGATGCCGACTTCCAAACTACATATTCTAATCAGCAATGATTTGCCAGTACTCAAGATACACAAAGGGAAAACAACAAGGAAAGCCCCTTGACTCAACTTACCAAAACACGATTAATAGAGCAACGGTTTTTGTTGAGAGATGTATGAACAAACTTTGCAGCAAAACTCGTTGATGGATTATCTAAATAGGCTGCAGTTGGCAACATCTGCATCAACAATAGAAAAAGGGCAATCTTTACTGTGCAAGGAAAGAGTGAAATCCACATCGTTAATGAAACCACAAAAAAAGTTATATATGCTTCATATTGTCTTCCATTACAGATTAACCATTTAAGTCACACAGCAAGGGAAGTTTTGCGCAAATTTGTTCACTTTAGTGGATGAAAATAGGCCTGTCCTATTTCTAGAATTCATGCAGATAAAATTTTGCGGTTTTGGTAAGACTAAGTGAGGAAAACTTCTTTAGCAATGTGATTGATTTGCAATTTTTTGGTGATATGAAAAGAAATAACATGATTTCTAAAAAGCATTATATGCCTCTTGAGCTCCTTTGGGACAGAGTTAATTTTCCATCATCTCTTTGGGCCATAGGATCTGGTGCTTTACAAGAGATAGCATTGACAGATTTAAAAAGAGATTGGAACATTGCACTAATGTAGTTTTTAATTTCTTTTCTCAAGGATGCCTCATCCTCTTTCTTGTATTCTCTTTATTAATAAGTTTTCTCCTTTTTATCTAAAAAAGAAAAGATTATCCATTGAAGGAAAAAGGGGGTGCAGCTGAAAGGGGGAACACAGTAATTGAAGTTCCTCAGAGGGCTTAGTTCTTATTAAGCTTCTCCGAGGTTTAGACAAAGGAAGAAACAAAGTTGAAAATACTTAAAAAAACTTGAAACTGACATCAACTGCTGCGGCCGGGGTAGGTTGCAAGACTGTCCTGTCCCTTGAATCCCGTTGCCACATGCGAATCTGCACAAAAGTATAAAACGTCATCCCAATTCACAATCAACTCACAACCTTCATCCAATATGACATAAAATGTTCACTAAAAGTAGATGCATCTGAGAACGCCACTGTCTTTCATTGGGAAAATTTGAAAAGAAACAGTGATGCTACTGGTAAAAGCCAGTCATATGGCATTCTACAGCACTCTCTCATAATTCTATTGGCATACATTGATCTCCCATCTCTTGCTACATTTCTCCATTTTATCAAAGCCACTTAAGTAGTATAGATGACATCGCCATAAAATTACCAACCCTAATACTAAAATTGTTCCATCATAGATGATTCATTTTACTAAAAGAGTCAATCCCCCATACCAAGAACAATCAGAATACATCTTTTTGCTTTCTATTTCCTCTTTTTTTTTTTTTTTTTGGAAATAGCAATTAGCTCAACGTGGTCTGCATAAATTGCAATGGTCCAGTTGGGGCTACATCAACCAGAAAATATTAAAGTCCTTCTTCCGTTCCCTAATCTGAATGAATCAAAGATCAAGCTATCTGACTTTTTTTTTGGGGGGGGGGGGAAGGAATGGGGTGGAGAATAGCACATCTATCTTACAGGATAGGTAAAGAGGAATTTGAATGGCATGAATTTTTGGAAGAACTGAATAACTGAATTTCTGCACACTTAATTAGAGAAAACACTATATAAAGTTTTCTCACTCACATAAAATTATTTCTAACTGTAAAACTTTCATACAGTCAACATGATCCAAGCTTAACTCTATATAACATATTTTGATAAACAAATAAAGGAAAGCAGTAGTTGGCAATCTATCAACTGAACCTCAGTTGCAATACAATATACACACACACCATACTAAATTAGTATAAGAAAAATAATTCCAATTCAATTCATCGTATTTCAACACAGACAAAGATTAAGCTTTTTCTTTCTTTATACAAAATGCATTTTGCTCGATAAACAAATTTTACTTCATTTCCATGTTATCCATTTTCATAGTAACATTTTATAGTCATAACAAAATTTGACCTTTATTTTATTCAGCACGTATATAGTTTTATAAATACATTCCTAGTAAACTACAACCAAGTTTTATACTGGTGGTCTTTCAGGCTAAATAAAATTCAATCCAAACAAACATCAAAGATATAAAATCATAAACAATAGGAATAGTTTTAATCATGTTCAATTGTAATTTATCTCACAGTTTAAATCTAATCAAGATGACACTTCTATGCTTATTTAGGACACTTTAAATATATGTGAAAAAGCGTATTTAACACAACTAAGAATATTAACATAAGCCATTCTTTTACTTGCACAACATTAATTATGATTGTCAATTACGATTTTGAATTACAAGAACTAAGAATAGTTGGAACAATACATCCAAGGCATAGGTTACAAGATTATTTTTGACAGTCATTACCTGCATATATCGCACAACAGTGCTGGTATAGTCAACAGCTCTTCTTTGCCCAATCTTCCTCATTCTTTTTGCAGCAAAATTATCAGCATGAGCTACAGTATTGAAGCAAGTCAAAATATCAATAAATAAATAACTAGAAGCAGCTTTCCTACATTGTTTATAACTATAAGTACTTAATCGCAGAGAAACTAGAAACTGATGTTTAATGTCCAGGGGCAGATTTTGCCGGTGCTTCTTAGAACAACTATCGTGATGAAACACATTACACATAGAGCTCATGAGCAGATCATGGTCTAATTATAAGATTTCATTGAACAAATTTTTAGCATCCCCAATAACCATATTTCTATATTCCAATACCAGGGATTTATGGTACCACTTCCGGTAGTTCCACAGAAAACCTTTAATAACTTGAGTTCTGTTCCACCTGACAAGACTAAAGGATGAGACTATATCGCCCCACCTTATCACATGAGGGAAAAATCAAAATCTAGGAAGTCAAATAATTAAGAATGCATACAAACAGAATGATAATGTCTTCCATACACAAGAAAATTTTTGAGGGAATATGTTTGGAAGAATGCAATAATTGTTAGTCTTCAGAGCATGATGTACTAATGCATACCATGGAAGCAAATAGCTATATACACCTATAATGTCAGTGTCCAGATGTTTGATACTCAATTATCACCCTTTCTGATTCAGGATTAATTTACAGTAGTCTTGTCTTGCAATAAGCATTTGAAAAAATTCAGAATTCTGGATTTATGAGGCTTGTTTAGTTGTCAAACAAGGGGGAATCATTGAGGAAGAAAGGTTGTATTGACTTGAAAGGTTAGTGGATCCTTTCAAGAGAAAGAACAATCAGACTTGGAGAGAAAAAAAAAACTGTTGAATGGCTATGAACAGTATCCCCAGGACAACACGTCCTAGAGTGGGGAAAAAACAAAGGAGCCCATGAATTTGACTGGGCATTCTTTGGATTCACCACCCAAAGTAAGGTGGCATCAAAACTTAGGCACACTCCAGAAGAAGATAAATAATCATGCTAAGCATTATATGAGTATTTATAATGTGAAAAATTCCTGAGAATCAAAGCCTAGTGATACTAGAACAAGCAATTCCTAGAAGGCATAATATTCATACTTTCATATCACAGTATCTGAATAAGACTGAAAATATTACATAATCAAACAAAAGACCCCAAAACTGAATTTCTATGATTTCCTCCAGTTAACTAAATGATCAAAACACCCTTGACACCTAAAAACTCTAAAAACAGAAGAATAAAAAATCTATATCCACAATTATATGCCATTATGATTTCCTCTAGCAAATACCAGAGAACCAACACCCGTCTTCGTAATTCATGAGTCTTTTCCACATGGTTACTTTGCCCACCAGAAAAATTCTCCAGAATACACAGATATCGTAATTTATACTATTCAAATAGTTTCTGGGAAAGGAAAATTAGCCCAAGCCACTGAATGATAATTTAAAACTGCCTAACAAAAACAATTACTCCCAAAATTCATGAAATTAAATAAAAATGGTTGGGGAAACTAAATTTTTTCTAGAGCTCACCTTCTCGCTTACATTACTATATGTTTTATAACTAGTATATAAAGGTTTCTAAGTTACAATTAACGTTTATGAGTCAAATCAATTACATAAACCTCTGTAAAACCTGCATTTTTTTTCAGTTTTTCTAAATTCCACGAATTTTTTGCTATAAAAAACTATTGCGAGAGAGCTTCATGACAAAGAGCTTACAGTCGTAAGGGGGGTGAGCGTGGAGATTAGGGGGCTGAGCAGTAGATGGATGGTGGTGGTAGTCGGGAAGAGACGGAGAATTGAGAGTGGTGGAAGAAGCGGAAGGCTGCCGCATCATTGGTGGCGGGCCCGGCGGAGGCTGAGGGCCCCTGGCAAAGTCTCCACCTTGCGGCTGATGCTGCTGTTGGTGCGGGTGTGGATAAGAATGTGGGTGTGGCTGTTGGTGTTGGAGATGATGCGGCGGCGGTGGACCTGGCGGTAATGGTGGTCCGGGCGGGTGCTGCTGCTGAGGATCTCCGGCATACATCATTCGCAATTGCACTGGTGAAGGTCGGAGAGAATGCAAACGCTGGAAAAATAAACCCTAGGGATTGAGAAAGGGGAACTGAATTTAGCGGGAACAGGTTAGGGTTGAGAGTCTTGAGACCGACTGCAGGCACACACATGATTCGGAAGAATTTCAAAATTAGCGTTTAGGCTGTGTTTGGTTCAAGGCAATTTTTTCAAAACCGGATTGGATCGAGTCGGAAAATTTACTAGTTCACGGTTCAATGGTCCAACTGCAATTAGACCACAATTGACTCGTAATTGAACCGGTAATATTATAATTTAAAATTTAAAAATAAAATTATTTTAAAGAATAAGATTGATCAATAATATAGGATTCCCCCGTCCCTTAATATAAGTTGTTAGATACTACTTTTATTGTCTCAAATTATAAGTTATTAGGGATTTTTCAATAAGGTTTTGAAGTTATTTTTACCTTTTTGTCCTTATTTATTGTTATCTTTCCCTTTCTTTCTCTCTCCTCTCTTCTCTTATTTCTAAAACGTTTAAATAGGGATGTTTTAGAAAGAAAAAATATAATATCATGTTATTTTTAAGAATTTTAATATGTGTGAATTAAGTTTAGCGACTTATATTAAGGAACGGATGGAGTATAATTTAAGTCTATAAAGGTATAAATAATGAAATTAGGATAAATTTGTAATATTTTCTCTATTACTATGGATTATTTAGTTCATCTGTATAACTTATTTCTTTCCTATAAATATATTATCTTATCTAACCCAAAGAGAGAGAGGGAGAGAGAGAATGGTTCAATCCGGTCCAACTGCCCAATTCAACGATTTTTCGGTTGTACCGGCCAGTTCAATCCGATTTGAAGAAAATAGAACGGCTTTAAACAAAGACAGTTTAAAGTATATGATCGAAGCGATTTGAGGATCGGTTCACGGTTTGATTGGTCGGTCCAATCTGGTCAAAAAACACTGGTTCAAGGATTCGGCTAAGAAAAATAAAGCTAAAAAAAATTTAAAAAAAAACTTTTGCAAGTCGTGTCTTCTTCATGCGAACATCTACCATTATTTATTTTTTCTTTTTTAAGTTTTGTCTTTGGCCTTAATATTATTTGTGATGATCTATTGAGAAATTCCATACTAATAAATGATATTTACACAGATAAGTCAACAACATTTTCCTTCTTCATCTCTATTAATCGTTTAAAATTCTCAATTGTTTGATTAGCTGACAATTGACCCGTTTAGCTAGAGCAATACTTGAAATTCTCTTTTTTACGTAGATCGGCTAACACTCACTGAATCTCTATATTAAAAGCGATGAAACAAACCTCACAAAATGGAAAATCGAACGAGATCTTCTATAATTATGAGATTGTCTAATCTCAAAGCTACAAGCAAATCTTCCTAAAAAAAAACTGAGAAAATTGTAACAATGAAATGCAATAGAAATTAAAAGTTTGAACAGGGAAAAATAAAACCAAACTAAAACAATTCTAAAAAGACAGTAAGATAAGGAAATATTGCTTGAAGATTCTTCTGATGTCCGCCCCCAACTTCTCCTCCCCCTGGTTGTATTTAATGGCTTCTTATCACCACGTCCACCACTTCTGATCTTTCCCCCCTATTGTTGCATCTTCAACACTAATGGTAGGAATGGTGCAGAACATGGTCTATAACACCCATCATTTTCATGCATAAATATAGCAGTATAATTGCATTTATGAGCATATTATTATTTGGATATTTATTTGAATATATTATATGGGAATATATTTGCATATTTTTATGAGAATTTATTTGAATAAATACGTAACTACTTTTTATGTTATTAGTTTATGGATGAAATATTTGTGTAAAAAAATTGTGTACACTTATGTGAATATATTGTGATGTTTTATAGTGATTAATTTTATGTCTAGAATAGAGAATTACTTATTCGAAAGTATTTTATACATTTATTAAGTGAAAATTAATGTTTTTTGGGGTAAATGTAAGAAATTGATTTTTCAATATACTCATAGTTGTAAAATCCTTATTTCAATATTTTGACTATTTTAATTTTGATTCCTAATTGACAAAAACCATGAGTCCTTCGAACCTTTTGACTTCTACTTGAACCTTTTAAGTTATGTGTGAACCTTTTGAACTTATTATTTTTGCACAAAACTCACTTTTATTGATTAAATTTTAACCATAATTTGCCTAAAAATATGTAAAATGCCTTTTTTGCCCTTAAGTATGGCACCACTCTTGATTAATTATAGCCATTGGGTTATTTTAATCCCCACCTTTCAATTATATTAAATCCTAACCTTTAAAATTACTCCTCTACAAGCTAAACAATCTAGACTAATGATTCAACACATAAAAACTCATTTTTCCAAACCTAAACCAGAATAAACCGGGCACCAAGCCCAGCCAATGGACCAGGCACCGGGTCCATTCCACTCTAGCAGAAGAATTCGAGCAAGCTTCAGGGGAAATTCCAGAACAGACCTTGTGCCATGGCTGGCAAGGGCAACTAGCGCCAAGTTCATTCTGTCTACCGAGGAGAAAAGGCCAAAAACAAAGCAAAAATAAAGGAAGCACAGAGTGCACTAGCGCCAGGTGGGTTGAAGGTACCCGGCACCAGGTTCGTTCTGGAGGTGAATATTCTATATACGAAATTAGGAATTGTCTAATAATTTTTGTATTTTCTTACTCCTACTTGGCCAAGACTTCTCAGCCACGAATTTAGCATCCAAGAGGCCTATAAAAGTACAAGAAAACACAAAGGTTTAGATATACAATAGAGAGAGGTGGATTCATAAGCAAACATTCTGAATCTCTCATTAAAGGAGAAGTTCACCAAAATCAAAGAGGATTGTTCAAGGGAGTCTTCAAGGAAGAAGGAAGAGGCTTGTCTATGAGTATTTTTTTTTTTTATCTTTGTCTTATTTTCCTTTAGCAATGATGTATTCAATGTTTTGATTGTAATTTAACATTATTTTGGGATTCATAATTTTGTGTTAATTTGGTTATTTGATTAATTCTTTATTATCTTTGGTGTTTGATTACTTGATTTCATTGGTTATTGGTGCGAGTTCTTTTAATTAACTTGAGACTACGATGTTAAGAGTTTCATTGCATTGATTTTGTATTTGTCTAATCTTGATAGACTTGAGCGATGAAGTTAAGATTATAGGACTAAGTAATCAAAGATTAGTTGATTTCACATCGAGTAAAGGGTTATTAGCTAATTTCATGATTATAAGGAAATTGAGCTTAATGCATGTTTTGGTTATATTAGCTTGATTGACAAATTTGTTAATTTAATCAAAATATAGGATTTCATGGATTGGGAAATGAAATAGGATTTATTTAAGTAAGAATCATGACTTATGAAACGATTGAATTTTACTTTATATTCCTTCATGATGCCAAAATGATAATTAGTTAAGAGAATTGCTAATTGATTCATTGTCATGATTTATAGGATAATTGTCTAAATTGCATAAACCTACATTCTTGAGTTGTATATATTTCTTTATTTTTTTTATTAATTTCTCACTTTATTGGGTCGGTTAAACAATGAATGAAAAGTGATTAATGTGTACTTGTTCCTTTGAGAATCGATACTCGTTAATTCCCTATACTATGCTTGCAATGAGTATACTTTCTCATATGTGTATTTTGGGATTAATATTTTAATTAAAACTTGACTAAGGGATGGATTTAAAATTGATGATTTTTATGCATCCAAAATTTACGCATCAAGTTTTTTGTGCCTTTGCCGAGGAACAATATCATAAAAGTTTGGATTTTGTTGATTTAACCATGTTTATATGTTTATATGTAAATATGTATATATATATTCCTTTTATGACTTGGTGCCATATTTTGTATACTTGTAATTTAATGTTTCTATATGTTGTCATTTTCTCAAACCAACTTATCAACATGTACCTTAATGGACTAACGTGATTTCATATTATATCGTGTATATATGATGCTAACAAGTTATTTTGTATAGGTGAGACGGCCAATTGGAACATAGGAAGGTATCCTAACGTGTCTCATGAGATGACATTGCAACCATCCGACTCCATTGCCTTAGAAGGGGTGTTGGAAAAATTTGTCACCCATGTAACCAAACGTTTTTTTGAGATAGATGACACATTGGAAAAAATTGAAGGCATGGTTAGAAATATGGAAAGGCAAATTTTGTTTTTAATGGATTTAGTGATACAATCGCCATTAGGGATAAAAGCACAACATGAATCAGTTGCCGTTACACTAAGGAGTGGTAAGGAGCTACTCGATCCCATCACGGAACCGGTACCATCTAAAGAAGATGGGCCGGAACCAACCTCTCTTGCTGAAATTTTTGAAAAACAAACTAAAAAATCATATTTTCAGCCACTGGTACCCTACCTCACTTGCATACACAAAGCAAGAAAAGATACACAATTTGACAAGTTTTTGGAAATATTCAAACAACTGTACATAAACATTCCATTTAGTGAGGCCTTGGCGCACATGCTAAAATATGCAAAATTTCTAAAAAGCATGTTTGTTAACAAAAAGAGATTGGAGGAATTATCCACCGTAGTCTGAAGTGAAGAATGCTCAGCTATCTTGCAGGACCAATAGACTCTGCCACTAAAAGAAAGTGATCCAGGGAGTTTTTCTATTCCTTGTCTTGTTGGGCCTCTTACATTTTGCAATGCTTTAGTCGACCTAGGTGCTAGTATTAATCTTTTACCATATAAGACTTTCAAAAAGCTAGGCCTAGGTGAACTTAAACCCACTAGGATGAGTATTCAAATTGTAAATAAATCTATTAAATATCCTAGGGGAATAGTGGAAGATGTATTAGTTAAGGTGGATAGATTTATATTTCTAGTGGATTTTGTTATTCTTGATATGGATAAAAATTCTAAAGTCCCTTTAATCTTAGGTCGACCTTTTTGAGAAACTGCTAAGGCCTTAATTGATGTTCATGGAGGAAAATTGACACTTAAGGTTGGGGACAAGGAAGTCATTATCAAAATCCACAAAAGCATGCTATATCCTAGTTCTAATGATGGTTTTTGTTCAAGGGTTGATATTCTTAACGAACCTATCTTTAACTTTATGCAGGAATCATTTATCCAAGGTTATATAGAATAAACCATTACATATGTGGAGGACCCAATTGAGGGCCATAGGTTGGAAAAATTTGAGGAACTCGAAAAAGGCAGTTTAGGAAGGATGAAGTCATCCATTGAAGAACATTCAAAATTAGATTTCAAAGACCTCCCCGAGCACTTAGAATATGCATTTTTGGCGAAAGATGAAAAACTGCCCGTGATCATTGCCTGAACAAAAGACCAAATTGGTAAGTCTATTAGGAAAATATAAGGGAGTCATTACATAGAAAATCATGGATATTAAGGGAATTAGCACATCCTTTTGTACTCATAAAATCTTGTTGGAAGAAAGAGCCAAACCCGTAGTGTGACTCTAGCGTAGGTTGAATCCAAACATGAGTGATGTGGTAAAAGGTGAGGTGATTAAACTCTTAAACTTCGGCATTATTTATGCTATTTCTGATAGTATTTGAGTTTGTCCAACACAAGTGGTACCAAAGAAAAGAGGAATGACTGTGAGCTCTAACGAAAAAAATGAGTTAATCCCAATGAGATTGGTAACTGGTTGAAGGGTTTGCATTGATTATAGAAAATTAAATGAGGTAACTAGGAAGGACCATTTTCCTCTCTTTTTCATTGACCAAATGTTAGAATGGTTAGGCGAACATGAGTTTTATTGCTTCTTAGACTTTTTTCCAGATACTTTCAAATTCCCATAGCACTGAAGGATCAAGAAAAGACTACCTTTACATGCCATTTTGGTACTTTTGAATATCGACGTATGCCTTTTGGTATTTGCAATGGCCCAGGAACATTCCAACGATGTATAATGGCTATTTTCGAAGGGCTTGTGGAAGACATCATGGAGGTACTTATGGATGATTTTTCTATTTTTGGTGATTCTTTTGAGTTGTGTTTGGCCAACTTGGAAAAGGTACTTCAACAATGAGAAAAGACCAACCTCATGCTTAATTGGAAAAAATGCCACTTCATTGTGCAAGAAGGTATAGTATTGGAATGCAAGATTTCAAAGGAAGGTATTAAGGTTGATAGGGCCAAAATTGAGGTAATTGAGAAACTTTCTCCTCTAACTTCTATGAAGGCAATTCAAAACTTTCTTGGGCATGTAGGTTTTTATAGGAGGTTTATCTTGGATTTCTCAAAGATTTCTAAACCCCTTACTTCTTTGCTTGAAAAAGATGCTATTTTTAATTTTGATGAAAAATGTCTCAATGCTTTCAATGTGCTTAAAACGAAATTGATCAATTCTCCTATTCTAATTGCATCGGATTGCTCTCTCCCTTTTGAACTAATATGTGATGTAAGTGACTATGCAGTGGGCACAGTGCTTGGACAAAGGAAGGATAAGCACTTTCAATTGATTTACTATGCAAGCAAAACTCTTACGGTGGCACAAGAGAACTACACCACAACGGAGAAAGAGTTGCTTACAATAGTGTTTGCATTTGATAAATTTTCTTCTTATCTTGTTTTGTCCAAAGTCATTGTGTATATGAATCATTCCGCCTTTAAGTACCTACTCAACAAGCATGATTCCAAACCAAGATTGATAAGATGGGTTTTGTTGTTACAGGAATTTGACTTGGAGATTAGGGATAAAAAAGGAGTAGAAAATCTAGGTTGGAAAATCCCAACCTTGAGCTATTGGCCAAATGAGACATCAATGACACCTTCTTGGATGAACAACTTTTACTTGTTGATGGTACATTTCTCAACTACCTTGGTATGCGAATTTCGCTAATTATTTGGTTGTAGGAATTCTTTCGAAAGATTTCAATGGACAACAAAAGACGAAATTCCTCTCCAAAGTAAAGCATTACCTTTGAGAAGATTCGTACTTGTTCTGGTGTTGTGCGGATCAAATCATTCAAATGTCTGTGGATTCCGGGGAAAGCATCAATATCTTAAAACATTGTCATGAAGGATCTGTGAGAGGCCACTACCAAGCTAACAACACCACAAGAAAGGTACTTAAATCCAGGTTTTATTAGCCTACACTCTTCAAAGACTCTCTCAGGTTTGTTCAAAGTTGTGATAGGTGTCAACGTACAGGTAACATCTCTAAATCCTGAGATGCCATTATAATTTTTCCAAGCTTGTGAAATTTTTTATTGTTGGAGGACCGATTTCATGGGCCCTTTTCCTAGTTCTTTAGTTAATAAATACATCTTAGTTACAGTTGAGTATGTATCAAAGTGCGTTGAGGCACAAGCTTTGCCTACTAATGATGCATGGGTTGTTGTAAAATTTTTAAAAAAAAACTTTTCACCCTATTTGGAGTGCCTAAGGTGCTCATTAGTGATAGGGGAACCCACTTTTGTAATTCCCAATTAGAAAAGGTTCTCAAACATTTAGGGGTTACTCATAAGGTTGCTACTCCCTATCATCCACAAACTAGTGGCCAATCTTAGTTGCAGTTGAGTATGTATCAAAGTGGGTTGAGGCACAAGCCTTGCCTGTTAATGATGCATGGGTTGTTGTAAAATTTTTAAAAAAACTTTTCACCCTATTTGGAGTGCCCAAGGTGCTCATTAGTGATAGAGGAACCCACTTTTGTAATTCCCAATTAGAAAAGGTTCTCAAACATTTAGAGGTTACCCATAAGGTGGCTACTCCCTATCATCCTCAAACTAGTGACCAAGTTGAGATGGTCAATAGAGAATTAAAAAGAATCTTGGAAAAAGTGATTAATCATACAAGAAAGGATTAAAGTTTAAAGCTAAATGATACTCTTTAGGCTTATAGGACTATTTTTAAAACTCCCATTGGTACAACCTCCTATCGATTGGTGTATGGGAAATTATGTCATCTACCAATAGAAGTTGAACATAGGGCTCATTGGACGATAAAGCTTGTCAATTTTAACCTTCATCTTGCAGGAAAAGAAAGAATACTTCAAGCAAATAAGTTGGATGAATGGTGTAATGATGCCTACCATAATTCATGGATTTACAAAGATAAGATGAAACGGTGGCACGATAGGCATCTTTGTTCACCCCATGGGTTTCAAAAAGGAGATAATTGTTAGTCTTTAATCCTATGCTTAGACTTTTTTCAGGTAAGCTAAAATCTCGATAGTCGGGGCCGTATGAAATATATCAAGTTTGCCCATTTAGAGTAATCGAGTTTTCTCACCTAACTAAGGGAATCGTTAAAATCAATGGAAGTCGATTAAAACCATATTTGGGGGAAGAACTTAGCACTTTGGAGCATCTTGACGTTACCTTTTATGAGCTATGATTAGCTATTGATCCTTTGTACTTCGTTTTCTTTATTTTATGTTATTTCCCTCTCTTTTTCTAGATTTATGTGTCTCTTTGGTTTTATTTTTTTAGTAGGTACTCTAATAACTCTTTCTTGTGGTGGATTCACACACGGTGGTACTACGATATAATGGACGTATCTTCTTTACTTTCTTCTCCTTTGAAGGCATAGAAAGGGGAAAAACACAGGGCACACAGCGGAAGCGAAAACAAAAAAAACTGGAACAACTGAAGAACAGGGGAATCGAACAGAGCCGGCACCAGTTGCACTCTGTACTGATTCCGAGGTTAAAAATTTTTACCTCTTTTCCTCGTTCTAAGAATTGGCTGGACCGAAATGTGTGGAACTAGGGTAGGTATGCTGGTGGAGACCTCTGGTGCGATTCCTGCAAATCTCCTACTCCGTTTGTGCATTTATATGAATGCTAAACTCTCGGCTTTCCAATATATGGCCTACCTAATTCCGTTTGGTGAACAACTAACAAAACTAAGGAATATTTTCTAGAGAGGGTGTGAGAGAGACGTGTGTTTCTTTTCCACACAGAAAAATCTGTCAAAAACAATGATGATCTCCAATCTTCCTGTTTAACCTAAATAAAACTATAGGTTAAACTGGACTGGGCCATTGAACTCTTAGTTTAACCTTTTGGATTAAATTAATTATTCTAATTAGAACCAACTAATTGGCCTAACAAATAATTAATTTCTCAGCCCAAATAAACTACTCCAACTAACAAGCCTATATTTGTTTAGTCCCAGGTTAATCCCTAATTATTCAAACCAAGCCAAAGCCTTGAATAATTAATTAACTCACCAAACTAATTTAATTAATTCTCTATCTCCATAGACCTTTATTTTATTCTAGCCCAATAATTAAATCAGGCTACTTAAATAAAATAAATTTCACTTAATTTAAGATCAATTCCTTAGCCTGTTTTTAATTAGGACTCACGGTCTATATTGGGAACCAAAAGATACACAGCCTTGGCTACTAAAATGACCAAAATACCATTGCCATATAAATAGTTGTATTTTGTATTTTAAATATTTCCTAATATTACCATAAGGAAATATTGACCCCAAGGACAATGCTGCGTTAGCAAAGTTTCCGATCTACAGTTGTAATGAATAAAATACCCCTTTATACATCATCGTATATTTAAAGAGGAAGAAGTGTACTAACACCTCTTTAAATGACATCTACCATCCTTAGACTTCTAGTCCAATGATCTACGACTTCCTGGATTACTTCCGCTTTTCAAGGGAGCTACCTTAAAGCAAACATCCGAGTTATGTTTCCTAGGGCCCTGGATATTTAGATCATTCAGACTACCACAAGGGGCGATATAGTATAAAACTATATTGTACAAGTCTGTCTTAACTAACTACTCACACATACCCAATATGCAAGTATATTGGCCCTATGATAGAACCTCAATTGCAGCATATCAAAGTACATGCTTCCAACTTCGTCAGACCACCAACTCACACTCAAGTCATAGAGTACTAGTCTACGCTGTAGCAGTAGTAGTCTAGGTTTCTAGCATATAGTACTTTTAAGAAACCACTACTACAGGTCCTGTTCTACGTATTCAAAATACGTTTATGTCATGAAGTGAGTGGACTACTCACTGGCTAAAGGTAAGACATTCCCCATTTGGAATTCATAACATAATAACCTAAACATAATGAGATTCCCATTCTCATCAATCAGTTAAAAACGAATGTTTATGTGTTAAGTAACCCGTGATCTATACCTTACTATGAAAGATCTCCATTCACATGGACCACTTATTTAAACACAATGGGTCTTTTCCAAATGTAATTATGCACAAATAAAAAATAAATTCACAAACAATTTTTAAAAATAAATTCTTTTATTAAAACATTCAATTTTTACATCAGAAACCTAGTCTAAGAGGGCATATTTCCCAACAATCTCCCACTTGCACTCTAAAACTGAGTAAGTCCGTAGGTACCCATCCCTATAGCGTCTAAGTGTCTCTTGAAGACTCTCTCAGCCAAAGGCTTGGTGAATGGATTAGATGGATTGCTCTCGGAGGTAATCTGTTCCACTACGACTTCTAGTCTCTGGATGAAATCCCGGATCAGGTGGTACTTCCTCTCGATATGCTTCCCCTTCTTATGGTTCCTGGGTTTTTTAGATTGTGAAACTGCTTCAGTATTGTCGTAATACATCACAATCGGCCTGTCTATGTGTAGCACGACTCTAAGTTTTGAAATGAACATAACGAACTTCCGGAGCCAAACCACTTCCTTGGATACCTCCGAAGCTGCCACATACTCAGCTTCCATAGTTGAATCAGCAATGCAGGATTGCTTGATATTCCTCCATGAAATGGCTCCTCCAGACAAGGTGAAGACATATTCATTAGTGGATTTCCTTTCATCCTTATCTGCCTGGAAGTCTGAGTCTCTGTATCTTGTAGGAACCAAGTCATCAGCCCTGTAAACCAGCATATAATCTCTCGTTCCCTTTAGGTACTTGAGAATATGCTTTACAGCTTGCCAATGAACCTCCCTGAGGTTTGACTGATATCTGCTAACCAAGCTTACGTCAAAGCACATATCTGGCCTAGTACACAGCATAGCGTACATAAGACTTCCCACAGCTGAAGCGTAGGGAATCTTACTCATTTTGTCCTTTTCTTCTTGAGACTTTGGACAGACCCTTAAAGAAAAAGACAACCTATGTCTGCAAGGAATTAGAGCTCCCTTGCATGAGTCTAGCACATTGTCAATGTATGCCGCTTGGGATAATCCTAACATTCTCTACTTCCTATTTCTAAGAAGTCTAATCTCGAGAATGTAGCTAGTTTCTCCCAAGTCCTTCATACTAAATTGACTAGACAGCCAAACCTTTATAGATGACAATGACCCTACATCATTTTCAATGAGTAGAATGTCATCCACATGCAAGACAAAAAAAACCACATTAATGTCTTTAAGTTTCCTGTACACGCATGGTTCATCCTCATTTTGAATAAAACCATAAAACTTTACAGTCTCGTTAAAACGAATGTTCCATGCTCTCGATGCCTGCTTAAGTCCATAAATAGACTTCTTAAGCTTACAAACCATATGTTCTTAGCCTTTAGCAATAAAACCTTCCGGTTATGACATATAGATGTCTTCACTAAGATGGCCATTTAAAAATACCGTCTTGACATCCATTTGTCATATCTCGTAGTTATAATGACATGCGATGGCAAGGAGGATACAGATGGACTTAAGTATGGCTACCGGGCAAAAAGTCTCCTTATAATCGGTTCCCTCTTTCGAGTATACTCTTTCGCCACAAGCTTAGCTTTGAAGGTTTCCACCTTCCCATCTACTCCCCTCTTTCTCTTGTATACCCACTTACACCCAATGGGTTTTATCCCTTCAGGTGAAGTTACAAGATCCCAAATCTAATTGAGGTACATAAACTCAATCTCGACTTTCATTGCTTCATGCCATAGATTTGCATCAGCATCAGCAGTAGCCTCCTCATATATAGTTGGGTCTTGTTCTTAATGGTCGGAGGTTAGCTCGAAAGTTTCTCCAGTCCATCTCTTTAGAACCCTAGATACTCTCCCACTACGACGAAGCTCCAATTGTACAGGTTCTTGAGGCCGTGCCTCTTCTTGTTCCACAATTGGGTCAAAAGAAGTTGATTTCGAAGATAACTTCTCCTCAAGTTCTAACCTAGTTGAACCTTTTGTGGAAGTACTCTGATATCCTCTAAGTATTTAGCATTGGTACTTACCAGTACTTTCTGCTCCTTAGGATGATAAAAGTAACCACCCTTTGTCCCTTTTGGATACCTAATAAAATAGCATAATTCTGATCTTGGTTCCAACTTGTCTCCCTTAACTAGTATATAAGCTGGACAACCCCATATTCTAAGATGATTTAAACTTGGCTTGCGCCCAATCCACATCTCATAGGGAGTTTTAGGTACTGACTTGGAAGGCACAAAGTTTAAAATGTATGCCGCTGTTTCCAAGGCATATCCCAAAAAAGACATTGAAGAGTAGTATGAGATATCATGCTTCGGACCATTTCCATCAATGTCCTGTTCTTTCTCTCAGCTACTTTGTTCTGCTGGGGTGTCCTCGGTGCAGAGAGTTGGGATACTATTTCATGATGTATCATGTAGTCCTTGAATGCATCCAGGAGGTACTCTCCACCATGATCCGATTGTAGGTCTTGATCAATTTACCCGTCCGACACTCCACTTCAGCTTTAAACTCTTTAAACTTGTCAAAAGAGTCAGACTTGTGTCTCATCAGGTAAATGAAATCAAACCTTGTACAATCATCCGTGAAAGTGATAAAGTACTTAAAACCCCCTCTAGTTGGTGTAGACAAGGGACCATACACATCAGTGTGAACAAGATTTAATACCTCCTTGGCTCTATCCGTCTTAGGGGTAAATAACCTTTTGGTCATCTTTCCCATCAGACAGAACTCACACTGAGGCCAATTTTCCAATTTCAATAAGCCCAAAGGCCTATCATGGATTAACCTCTGAACCCTGGTCAAGTTTATATGACCCAACCTTAGATGTCAAAGATAAGAATCATTGACATTAGTCTTTCTCTTCCTTGTTAAAGGTTCAGATTGAGCATTATTTAATTGATTGTTAATAGGGTTTAAGAAAAATAGATTTCCATACACGTGCCCAGTATATAAAGTTTCTCCATCTTTACTGATAGAAATACCAGAATAGAAAGATACAGAATATCCTTAATTTATTAGTTTCGCAACCGAAATCAAATTCTGTCGAAATCCAGGTACATATAAAATATTTTTCAAAACCACAATTCTATTACAATAAAAAACAAGATCCAGCTCTCTCACTGCAAGAGTCCAAACTTGTGCTCCATTTCCTACACGTAGTCCATGTTCACCCTTCTAGAGTCTTCTAATCTTTCTAAACCCCTGCAAAGTGTTACAGATGTAATCAGTGGCTCCTGATTCAACAATCCAAGTGCAAGTTGATCCAACCATTGATATAGACTCTAGATAGAAAATATTACCTTGGGGTTTTTCTTGACTTGAAGATCTAGACACTCATTTTTCCAGTGTCCCTTTTGTCCATATTTGAAGCACTTGCCATTGAGTTTGTTTTTGGGCTAGGTCTTGGGTTGGACCGCTGCGTTCCCTTTCTTCTTCTTGAACTTTCTGGGTTTGGGCCCAGTTTTAGAAGATGAAGCCTTAGTAATCATAGCCTTTGATTGTGGCTTCATGACCTTCTTCGCTATCTGGAGCTCCTTCATCAACTCAGTTAAACCCATTTTTAACTTTTTCATGTTGTAGTTATCCACCTAATGAATGACAAAACTCATATTTAAGTAAGAAAAAGAATTACAACCTTGCTTAACAATGAAAACTACTAAAATTTGTGAAAATTTTTCACAAAATGATATGGAATTTCTTTAACCTCATTCTTTCCCCACTTAAACTGGGCATTGTCCTCAATAGCTAAAGATAGAATAAGAAAAGTACAACCAAGAAGACCAAGGTGAATAAAGAAGGATGTTGGGAAATATGTCCTCTTAGACTAGGTTTCTGATGTAAAAATTGAATGTTTTAATAAAAGAATTTATTTTTAGAAATTGTTTGTGAATTTATGTTTTATTTGTGCACATTTACGTTTGGAAAAGACCCATTGTATTTAAGTAAGTGGTCCATGTGAATGGATGTCTTTCAGAGTAAGGTATGGATCATGGGTTATTTAACACATAAACATTCGTTCTGAACCGATTGATGAGAATGAGAATCTCACCATGTTTAAGTTATTTTGTTGTAAATTCCAAATGGGGAATGGCTTACCTTTAGCCAGTGAGTAGTCCACTCACTTCATGACATAAGCGTATTTCGAATACGTAGAATAGGACTTGTAGTAGTGGTTTCTTAAAAGTACTATATGGTAAAAACCTAGACTACTACTGCTACAGTGTGTACTAGTACTCTATGACTTAAGTATGAGTTGGTGGTCTGACGAAGTTGGAAGCATGTACTTTGATATGCTATAGTTGAGGTTCTATCATATGGCCAATATACTTGCATGTTGGGTATGTGTGACTAGTTAGTTAAGACAGACTTGTACAAGATAGTTTCTATACTATATCGCCCCTTATAGTTGTCTGAATAATCTAAATATCCAGGGCCCTGAGAAATATGATTTGGATGTTTGCTTTAGGGTAACTCCCTTGAAAAGCGAAAGTAATCCAGGAAGTCATGAATCATTGGACTAGAAACCTAAGGATGGTAGATGTTATTTAGAGGTGTGTTAGTACACTTCTTCCTCTTTAAATGTACAACGGTGTATAGAGGGGTATTTTAGTCATTACATCTTAGGTCAGAGACTTTGCTAACGCAACGTTGTCCTTGGGGTCAATATTTCCTTATGGTAATATTAGGAAATATTTAAAATGCAAAATACAACTATTTATATGGCAATGGTATTTTGGTCATTTTAGTAGCCAATGCTGTGTATCTTTTGGTTCCCAATATAGACCGTGAGTCCTAATTAAAAACGGGCTAAGGAATTGATCTTAAATTAAATGGAATTTATTTTATTTAAGTAGCCTGATTTAATTATTGGGCTAGAATAAAATAAAGGTCCATGGAGATAGAGAATTAATTAAATTAGTTTGGTGAGTTAATTAATTATTCAGGGCTTTGGCCCAATTTGAATAATTAGGGATTAACCTGAGACTAAACAAATATATGCTTGTTAATTGGAGTAGTTTATTTGGGTTGAGAAATTAATTATTTGTTAGGCTAATTAGTTAGTTCTAATTAGAATAATTAATTTAATCCAAAAAGTTAAACTAAGAGTCCAATGGCCCAATCCAGTTTAATCTAGGGTTTTATTTAGGTTAAACAGGAGGATTGGAGATCATCGTTATTTTTGACAGACTCTTCTGTGTGGAAAAGAAACACACGTCTCTCTCACTCTTTCTCCAGAAAATATTCCTTAGTTCTATTAGTTGTTCACCAAACGGAATTAGGCAGGTCATATATTGGAAGACCGAGAGTTTGGCGTTCACATACATGCACAGACGGAGTAGGAGACTTGCAGGAATCGCACCAGAGGTCTCCACCAACGTACCTACCCTAGTTCCACACATTTCGGTCCAGCCAATTCTTAGAACGAGGAAAAGAAGTAAAATTTTTTAACCTCGGAATCAGTACAGAGTGCAACCGGCGCCGGTTAGGGCTGCCGGAGCCGGGGCCAGCTTTGTTCGGTTCCCCTATTCTTCAAAATTTCCAATTTTTTTTTTTATTTTCGCTTCCGCTGCGTGCCCTGTGTTTTTCCCCTTTCTATGCCTTCAATTAGTATTAGAGCATGAAGGTTTTGTAAAAATATAGTGAGCGTGCATCTAATTGAATAAAACTGGACACATATATGTGATTAAACCGTGATCCTTTGCTGTTTTGGTATGGATAGATTCTTTGTTAAACCTCCCGGATTGAGGTATATGAGATGTTTAATTTACTATTTTTTTTAACAAATCATGTAAATCCATTGTTAATGGATATAGGCAATTGTTGGTTTTGGTTGATTTCATTGTTTTGGGATTGAAATCGAAGAGCTAATAGTACCAAAAGTTGCACAGAAAAACAGAGAAAATTCGCAGAAAAAAAATCGCAAAAAAAAAATTGTAGAAGAACTAGTCCAGATCGAAACCGGCGCCGGCTAGGGTCTGGACTCGCTCCGGATTTTAGGTCACCCATGGGTCCTAGTTCTGTGCGACAGGTGCAATGGACCACAGTGCAGATGAGTGCTTGATTTAGTGTGGCGGGTGCAGTGGACCAAGGAGAAATTTTTTATTTTTTCCTTGTAATTTTTCTTGCGTTTTCCTTTTTGTTTTGGGGTCCATACCAGGTGAAGTTAATATTTTTGCAATAGTTAATATTTATGGAATATTTTGCATGAAAAATATTAGTAAGATATTTTAGGATTAAACAAGACCATTAATTAATTAATTAATTAATATGTTTAATTCTATTATCTAGGCACTTAGGTTTAAAAAATAGAAAAGCATGAAAATGTCTACTGTTTTCTAGCATGCTATTTTTTTTAAGTACTTATGTGTATGGTCTCTCAAAAACCAAAGTCTTTGGGAATATTTTTGACAAGGAAAACATTTTCCTACAAATTTAATGGCTATTTTAACTTGAACAAAAATTAATCCTTAGATATTTTCTCAAATGATTTAATCATTGACATAGAAAATATATTAGATTTAGATATTTTTGTAAGTTAAAATAGAAAGCCATTTTATTTTATTTTAGCACAAAGAAAAATTATTTTATCAAATAAACTTGAGACCAAAGTCTTTAAAAAGTTTTAATTGGAAAATTTTTTAAATCATTAAGTTTTTTTAACTTAAATAAAATTAGTCCATGGAAAAATCTCTCAAATGATATATACTTTGACATAGAGATTTTAATGGATTTAGACATTTTATTTTTGAGTTAAAGGGAAAACTTAATGGAAATTTTCAAAAGGATATTTTTCAGAAAAAACTTTGTTTAAAAAGACTAAGTGGGAGAGGGGTTCCAACGGCCCCATGGCTTCCATCACGATCCTCATTAGAGATCGTGGGTCCCCTCGCATCACCCTGGGAGTGAACCCATAAAGGATGAGGATACCACAAGGATCTAGATCTAATGGAGGAATGTAATTAATAACTTGGGACACGTACTATGATCGGCCAGCCCCTCGTTGGAGGTTATAGTGTGTGGTATGTCCATAGGAAATGAGAGAAAACGGCCATCCCCTCGATGGAGTTATCTTCTAGATCATTACCTAGAAAGGAAATTAATTTGTGGTGGTTAACACACTTAGCTTAGGGAATTGTTAATCTTCCCAAGAAGCTATGTCAGTTTCCCTAAGAGCCAAATTAATTATTATCAATTTTGATAATAAGGATAAAGTGCACAACTTTGTTTTTGTTTTCACAAAATAAATTCTTTTATTTTATTTTCGATTTTTCAGAAATAGTGAGAGGTTCTTTTAGTCCATTGGTCGTTATTCTTAGAAAGAATAAGCTAACAGGACCAAACTATGTAGACTGAAAGAGGAACGAACATAATACTCACATTGGAAGAGTATACGTATGTCCTTTACGAAACTTGCCATATTATTGGAGAAGGTTCCACCGCCAAAGAGCGTGAGGCTGGGAAGGTATGGAAGAAGGCCGACAAGATGGCTTGTTGTTACATGTTGGCCTCCATGTCTAAGGTGCTCCAGTCCAAACATGAGCACATGACCACTGTGTATGACATAACTCAATCATTAGCCACGATATTCGTGGATAAGAGCCAGCCCGCAAGGCAGGAGGCTCTTCGAACTATTATAAACACTAAGATGGCTGAGAGAGCATCAGTCAGAGAACATATCCTCAAGATGATTACTGCTTTCGAGGAGGCAGAAATCTTAGGGGTTGTCATTGATCCCGAGAGCCAAGTGGACATGGTTCTCGAATCTCTACTGGGTTCCTTTACTCAGTTCATTGGTTTTGTTGGATAGGATATTTGTCAAGACTTGAGAATTTTAATTAATCTTGTTTATGCATTGGTGTTTGAATCTTATTTGACTCATCTAGTTTTACTATAGAGTATATGAGGAATATAGGAAGAGTTTATTAGCTAATTTTTGTATTATAAGTTTAAATTTTACTAACTTTGAGTTATGATGAACAATATGAGTTGATAAAAGATTTTTGAGAGGAAAGATTGTGGAGAATTCTGAAAAAATCTTGATTTGAGTTAAAAAAGATAATGAGTGGAAACAACACTATTGTTAGGTGAATTGAAAAAAAAATGCTCTTATTGATGATCATTGAAGACCTTTAGCTGAAAAGGGAGTTAATATGGGGAGAAGTAGCAAGTGAATTCGGTGCATTCTCTTGAGGTTATTCTAAAAGCAAAAAATGCAAGAAAGAGCAAAGAAAGAAAGAAAGAATTGGTGAAAAAAAAAATGACGAGTGATGACTATAAATGGGGCCAATACGGTGTGTGAAGAGAAATCCATACACTTGAGGCTATCAATTCCCTAAGTTATTGAAAAAAATTTTGAGAAAAAAATTTTTGGAGTGATTTTCTTACATCATGACTTAAGTTATGTAATTTTTGGATCTATAATACTTGAGTTGGTAGATGGCTTGTGATTCATATTATTTATATTTTAACTGGAAGGGTGAAATAATCTTATTAGACTAAGGTATGCACTTGATTAATTTGACTTCAAGAGTTATGTGATGTCTTGTCCAATGTTTCAAGGTTTGAAATTGCTTTAAAAGGGTATGGATGACAAGAGTTGTATCTAAAGTTTGAAGGGAAGACATGATTTTTTTTATGGTAAAGAATTTTTGAATGAATAATGTTAGCCCTAAGGGCTTTCTCCTATGTTTTGACTTATGACAAACATTAGTGTGAACTAACTTGTGTAATCTATGTGTGATAGAATATGGTTGATCTCAGTTCTTTTAAGGCATTCAAATATGATTGTTAAGCAATTTTTGAGCAACGAATTCAAATATGGGAGATCTAATGAAGTTCAAAGTTTATGAGATTGTATACCAAGAAGTCCTTATAAAGAACTTTAGACTAAGAAGTATTATTAAGGTATTTCTTATTAATTTCTATGTCTCATTACCTTTTGATTCAATTGATTTTTACCTTGAAGTACACAAATAAAAAGATTTCAAAGTTTTGAAAATCTCAAAATTTTGGATTGAGTTGTTTGGATGATTCTGCATCCAAAAGATTCGTCTAAAATCCTGTCAACAGTATTGAATTGTTTCTGCCTGAAAAAGTACCATTTTGGACTTACCTTTTGGATGTATCATCGTCCGAAACTTGAGTCCAAAAAATGGGTAAATTTAACAGAAAATATTATAGCCATTGGTACTTCACTTTTTGGCTCTATAAAAAGCCTCTAAATAAGATTAGACACAAGATTTTTGTGGCATTCTTCTAAGAAACACTATTGCTCAATAGAATACAAAAATCTCATTTCATCAAGTGCTTCAAAGTGAATTCATATTGTGTCAAAAAGGTAAAAGTGTTTGTGTTTTTTACCTTAGTGAATATCTGCTCAAACAAGTGAGCTTTTATTGTTCTATTGATATTCAATTTCCTTTGTAGAAAAAGTTATGGTGTAAAACCCATTTGGAGTGAACCTTAATTTGATTGTTTGATTGAAAGGTTTTGAAAAATCAAGTATGGTGATCCTCTCTTGTATGTAGTACATTTTGATTTCATTAAATTGTGTAAATGAAATCTGGCTGAAAATCCTTAAGTGTGAGTTTAAGGTAGTAGACGTAGATATTGGTAGATCGAACCATTATACATTCTGTGTCTTATTTCCTTACATACGTCATTGACTGCATTATATTTTTTACTTTAGTTTAAATCTAGAAATATCTTAAAGAGTTCTTGGATTGATTTCTTTGTCACCATAAGTTGGTCCAAGAAACTTAATGATCATCATTATTCTGTATATCAGACGATTAAAAAAATTTTAGTTTGTCAAAAACTTTATTCACCCCCTTCTAAGGTTTTTCAAATAAGAATTTGTGTTTTTTGAACAATTTTTCTTGGACTAAAGTATTTTGCTTGATGACAAGCAAATGTTCAAGTGTGGGGGTATGTGATAGGGGCTAAAATCACCATTCTTTTCCTAGTTATTTGAGGGTGTTTTGAGATACATTTGTGACAATAACTAGATATATTCCTTCATAATTAACATTTTATTTGTAAAATGTGTTTTTGGCAAATATGTGTAAATTTAAGTTAAAATCGAATAGAAAGTGCACAAAACCAGAATAGACCAGGCGCCAGGCCTAGCCAATGGACCAGGCACTGGGTCCATTCTGCTCCCGCAGAAGAATTCGAGCAAGCATCAAGGGAAATTCCAGAATAGACCTGGCGCCAGGTCTGGCAAGAGCACCTGGCACCGATTCTATTCTATTTGTCGAGGAAAGAAGGCTAAAAACAAAGTAAAAATAGAGGAAAACAGAGTGCATCTGGCGCCAGGTGGGTCGAAGGTACCTGGTGCCGGTACGCTCTAGAGGCGAAAATTCTATACACAAAATTAAGGATTGTCCAATGATTTTGGTATTTTCCTACTCCTACTTGACCAAGACTTCCTCAGCCACGAATTTAGCATAAAAAAGGTCTATAAAAGCATAAGAAAACACACGGGTTTAAATATACAATAGAGAGAGGTGGATTCATAAGTAAAAATTCTGAATCTCTCATTGAATGAGGAGTTCACCCAAATTAAGGAGGATTGTTCAAGAGAGTTTTCAAGGAAGAAGGAAGAGGCTTGTCTATGAGTGCTTTTTTTTTTTTTTTTAATCTTTGTCTTCTTTTCCTTTTGCAATGATGTATTCAATGTTTTGATTATAATTTAACATTATTTTGGGATTCATAATTTTGTGTTAATTTGGTTATTTGATTAATTCTTTATTATCTTTGGTGTTTGATTACTTAATTTCATTAGTTATTGATACGAGTTCTTCTAATTGATTTAAGATGATGATGTTAGGGGTTTCGTACATTGATTTCATATTTGTCTAATCTTAATGGACTTGAGTGATGAAGTTAAGACTACAGGACTAAGTAATCAAAGATTAGTTGATTTCACCTCGAGCAAAGGGTTATTAGCTAATTTCATGATTATAAGGAATTGAGCTTAATGCATGTTTTGATTATGTTAGCTTGATTGGAAAATATGTTAATTTAATTAAAATATAGGATTCCATGGATTGGGAAATGAAGTAGGATTAATTTACGTAAGAATCATGACTTATGAAACGATTGAATTTTACTTTATATTCTTTCATGATGCCAAGATGATAATTAGTTGAGAGAATTGCTAATTGGTTCATTGTCATGATTTCTAGAATAATTGTTTAAATTGCATAAACCTACATCCTTGATTTGTATATATTTCTTTATTTTTTCTATTTATTATTTTCTCACTTTATTGGGTCGGTTAAACAATGAATGAAAAGTGATTAGTGTGTACTTGTTCCTTTGAGGATCGATACTCGTTAATTCCCTATACTATATTTGTGATGAGTATACTTTCTTGTATGTGTATCTTGGGATTAACGTTTTAATTAAAACTTGACTAAAGGATGGATTTAAAATTGATAATTTTTATGCACTCAAAATTTATGCATCATTTGGCAAATATGGTATATGTTTGATGTGAATGAGCTGACGATTAGCTAGAATTCCTGCAGAACAAGTAGTCGTTCCAATCCAAGAAGCTCTATCGAACTTGAATCCAACAACTATTATTCAACCTAAGCATCCCAAAAGTAAGTATTCCTAGACTTTGGTTGGAGAAAAATTTTAATTTTAAAACTTCCGCTGCGATTTTTATTTTCCTTCGATCCTTCTGAAGGTTAATATGGCAAAAATGAATCACAGAAGCATGTAACACGCAGTAACGGAAGCAACAAAACTATTGAGTTGCTTAGGCTTTGAAAAACTTGTTCTAATGATTTCTGCAACACTCTTGGATGTTCTTGGTATGCTTGATTTTGGATCACGTCCTTGTAAATGCCGACTTCGTCTCATTCACGCGAAGTTTTTGAGCTTTCGGAATATGGCCCTTTCACTTTTCCTTAAGCTGGTGAAAGCTTCTATTAGATTTAAGAAAAATGGTCTTAGTTCTATTTCATTCAATCCCAGAGAGAGACCAAGAGAGTGAAAAAAAAATCAGTTCCTTTTTGTTATCCTCTCGCGCCAAACAATATGGGATCCATCCTGTGTTGTTTTTTTTTTATATAATTTTATTTTACCCTTATCCTCATTTATTGGGCCAGATAAAATTATTTACTCTTTGGTTTGAACGCCGATAAATAATAAGCCTCAATTATTTATTTTTCAGATTTCATAAAATAGCTCAATAAATAATTAACAAGCCCAAATAGACCAATATAAAATATTAGACATTTTATCTAGTTTATATCTAGGTTAATTTTTTAATTATTCAATTTAGGTCTTGAGTCCTGAATAATTAATTAACTAATTAAACTAGATAAATTATATGTTCTCTCTTGGGCCTTTTATTTTATTTTAGTTCAATAATAAATTAGACTACTTAAATAAAATAAAATAAAACCCTTAATTATCAAGACCAATTCCTTTAACTCAAATTTGTTAGGACATAAGGGTTATTCCGGAGACCAAAAGACACATTGTATTGGCTACTAAAATGACTAAAATATCCCTAGTATATAAATAGCCGTATTTTGCATTTTAAACATTTTCTAATATTACCATAAGAAAATATTGACCCCAAAGACAATGCCGCTTTAGTAAAGTCTTTGGCTTACAGGTGTAATGACTAAAATACTCCTCTATGCACCGCCGTACATTTAGAGAGGAGGAGTGTACTAACACCTCTCTAAAAGATATCTACCATCCTTAAACCTCTAGTCCAATGATCCACTACTTCCACTTTCCAAGAGAGCTACCTTAAATCAAACATCCAAGTCATGTTCCCCAGGGCCCTAAATATTTAGATTATTTGAACAGTCACAATGGGTAATATAGTGTAGAAGCTATTTGTACAAGTCTGTCTTAATTAACTAGTCATATATACCTAACATACAAATATATTGGTTCTACGAAAGAACCTCAACTACAACATATTAAAGTACATGTATCTAGCTTTGTTAGACCACCAACTCATACTTAAGCGGTAGAGTATTAGTCCACACCGTAGCAGTAATAGTCTGAGTTTCTTCTAAATAGTACTTTTAGAAACCACTATCCTGTTCTACGTATTTGAAATACACTTATACTATGAAGTAAGTGGACTACTCACTAGTTAGAGGTAAGCCATTCCCCATTTGAAATTCATAACACAATAACCTAAACATGATGAGATTCCTATTCTCATCAATCGGTTAAGAATAAACGTTTATGTATTAAGTAATCCGTGATCTATACCTTACTGTGAAAGACCACCATTCACATGGATTACTTACTTAAACATAATGGGTTTTTTTCCAAATGCAAATCATGCACAAATAAAATTTAAATTCACAAATAAATTATGAGACTAAATTCTTTTATTAATAAATTTGATAATTACATTAGAAACCAAGTCTAAAGGGCATACATTCTAACAATCTCCCACTTACACTCCAAGATTAAGAAAGTTCGTAGGTGCCCACCCCTATAGTGTCTAAGTGTCTCTTGAAGACTTTGTCAACTAAAGGCTTGGTGAAGGGATTTGCTAGGTTGTTCTCCTAGACTATCTGTTCTTCCATGATTTCTCGTCTTTAGATGAAATCCAGGATGAGGTAGTACTTCCTCTCGATGTGCTTCCCCTTCTTGTGGTTCCTAGGTTCTTTAGATTGCGAGACTGCTCTACAGTTGTGGCAATGCACTACAATTGGTCTGTCTATGTGTGGCACAACTCCAAGTTATAAAAGGAACTTCCGGAGTCAGACTACTTCCTTGGATGCCTCTGAAGCTACCACATACTCAGCTTCCATAGTTGAGTCAATAATGCAAGATTACTTAATACTCCTCCATTAAACGGCTCCTCCAGACAAGGTGAAGACATATCTACTAGTGAATTTTCTCTCATCCTTATCTGTCTAGAAGTCTGAGTCTGTTTATCCAGTAGGAACCAAGTCTTAAGTCCTAAAAACTAGATCTTTTATATCATTGAGGTATTTGAGAATATGCTTTACAGCTTGCTAATAAACCTCCCCAAGATTTGACTAATATTTGCTAACTAATCCTACAGCAAAGCAGATATCTGGCCTAGTGTACAGCATGGCGTACATGAGACTTCTCACAGTCGAAGCCTAGGGAATCCTACTCATCCTGTTTTTTTCCTCTTGAGACTTAGGACAGTCCTTAGAACAAAAAGATAACCCATGTCTGTAAGGGATTAGAGCTCCCTCGCATGAGTCCATGCTAAACTTGGCCAACATCTTGTCAATGTATGTCATTTATGATAATCCTAACATTCTTTACTTCCTATTTCTAAGAAGCTTAATCCCAAGAATGTAACTGACTTCTCCCAAGTCCTTCATACTGAATTGACTAGATAGCCAAACCTTAGTAGATGATAATGTTCCTACATCATTCCCAATGAGTAGAATGTCATCCACATATAGGATAAGAAAAACCACATTTATGCCTTCTAATTTTCTGTACACGCATGGTTCATCCTCGTTTTGAATGAAACCATAAGACTTTACAATCTCGTCAAAATGAATGTTCTATGTTCTAGATGCCTGCTTAAGTACATAAATAGACTTCTTAAGCTTGCAAACCATATGTTTCTAGCCTTTAGCAATAAAACCTTTCGATTGGGACATATAGACGTCTTTGATAAGATGGCCATTAAGAAATGTCGTCTTGACATCCATTTGCCATATCTTGTAGTCGAAATAATATGCAATGGCAAGAAGGATACGGATTAAGTATGGCTACTGGGGAAAAAGTTTCCTCATAATCGATTTCATCTTTCTGAGTATACCATTTATCCACAAGCTTAACTTTGAAGGTTTTCACCTTCCCATCCACTCACTTTTTTCTCTTGTATAGCCATTTATACCTAATGGGTTTTATCCCTTCAGGTGAAGCTACAAGATCCCAAACCCGATTGAAGTACATAGACTCAATCTCGGCATTCATTACTTCATGTCATAGATTTGCATTGGCATCAGTAATAGCCTCCTCATATCTAATAGGATATTGTTCCTGATAGTTAGTGTTGGGTATCTCAGGCTCATATCTTATACGGCACAATGGAAAATAAAACGAGATACTATCCCAAGACCCGCCTATGTGTAGAAAACAAGATATGAAGATCATAAAGGTAACAGCCTTTTACCTTTGTTTGATCGTCTGAAGAACAAAAGTTTTCTTCTTCAAGTCGAGGCGCGATCCAGCAATCCTCTTGATCAAACTCCACGAGAGTTGAACGTCTAACCACTACAATCACAGTGTGTGATTATCTGTAACAGTAATCCACACAGAGGATACTCAAGCACCAAAATTTCCTGTGCTAGCAGAAAAAGATGGCGGCTAGGGTTCTTCACAAGAATAATTGAGAGAGAGAAGAAGAAGAAGAAGAAAAGGTTTAGGTGGCTGCAATTTTCATGTGAACTCCACTCTAAGGTTTTTCGATTATTTCATCATAAAACTGAAAAATTCACTGAAAATCTGGAATTCTAAAATAATTAGAGTTCCCTAATTGTAATTGGAAACATTAAGTTCTCATAATTATAATTTGGACAACAAATTATAACTAATTATAATTTGTCCACAACAACTTCTCTTTCTCTCAATCAACCCCATTATGTTATCAAATAATATCTTGAGTATATAATCCTCTATTATGTGTGACCTATTAGGTTTCCAAATTAATTGATAGCGAACATGAATTAATCCAAACGTTTTTTAGATTAAAAATCCATAATTAATTAGAATTAATCCTATTAATTCTAATAAGGATTTGTTTATTAATTCATCAATTAATAAGCCCATATTCCCAGATCATGAGCGGTATCTAGCAACACATCATGACCACCCAAGAGTCCAGGAAGTCAAGTGGCTTGACATAAACCCTTCAATAACAAACTTCAGTGCAATTAATTCCTTTCACCATACAATATCTCATTCGGTTTGGAGTACAGAATTAGTGCCAACTCCCTCCATAATTAATTCTGGCCCGAATACAATAGTACTTATACCAGGAACCCACTACTCTAGATGTGTATCAATTGGAACTATTTCTAATACACAATTGCCTTGGCCAAGGACTTCTCGAGTAGTAATTTCTACAAATGACAGTGAGATATTCGCCCATACTATTAGGAGTGGTGAATCCTTTATGACCCTCTCAAATACTTTCGTTTACCTTATAATGTACCAAATATCCATCCCATAGGCGGCCCTCGATCGAGCTCCGGAATTTGGAATCAAAGTACAATGCTCAGCAAACAAAGTACCTTGGAAATTTCAAGTCTAAGGATGCTTGCACGTTTACTATATTGAGATTATATCACTGACACTAAATAGTTATCTATGTGATTATCTTAAAGTTAGGTCATCCAATGAGCTTGTTCTATTAACAAGCATCCATGTGTTAACTTTGAGTATATCAATACTCACGGATATGAGAATCACCGTTTGATCAAATTAGGAAGTCTAACACATGCTAGTCTTAACGCATTAATGATGTCCTGTCTCATTAACACTATGACTAGGGATTATTTTAGTACTAACACTATACAGTGTAATAAGAATCTCATATCATGATCTCTATCATGATTTCCTTAACACAGTGTTGTACTAGGGACTTTATCGAACAGTTATATTATTTAAAAGTAAACAAAAGAAACTGTAAGATAAATAATGCCTTTTATTAAAATAAAATATGTCATATACAATGTATAAGTGATTGCCTTTAGGGCACAACACTAACAGTTAGAGACTAGCTCGAAAGCCTTTCCTGTCTATCTTTCTAGAACTCTAAATACCCTTTGACTACGACGAAGCTCCATCTGTACAGGTTCTTGAGGCTGTGTCTCTTCTTGTTCCATAATCAGGTTTGAACAAGTTGATTCTGAAGATAACTTCTCCTTAAGTTCTAACCTTATCAAACCTTTAGTGGAAGTATTTTGATCATCTTCCAAGTATCTAGCATTAGTACTTACCAGTACTTTCTGCTACTTGGGTTGATAAAATTATCCTCCTTTGTCCCTTTTGGATACCCAACAAAGTAGCATAATTCTGATCTTGGTTCTAACTTGTCTCCCTTAATCAGTACATAAGTTGGACAACTTTATAACCTGAGATGATTTAGACTTAGCTTACGCCCAGTCCACATCTCATAGGGAGTTCTAGGTACCGACTTGGAAGGCACCAAGTTCAGAATGTTTGCTGCTGTTTCCAAGGCATATCCCCAAAAAGAGACCAGAAGAATAGCATGAGACATTATGCTTTGGACCATTTCCATCAATGTCCTGTTTCTTCTCTCAGCTACTCCATTCTGCTGGGGTGTACCCAGCGTAGAGAGTTGGGATACTATTCCATGATGTACCATGTAATTGTTAAACTCACCGAGATGGTACTCTCTACCATGATTTGATCGTAAGGTTTTGATCAGTTTATCTGTCAAACGCTCCTCTTCAGCTTTAAACTCTTTGAACTTATCAAAAGAGTTAGACTTGCACCTCATCAGGTAGACATAACCAAACCTTGTACAATCATCCGTGAAAGTGATAAAGTACTCAAAATCTCCTCTAGTTTGTGTAGACAAAGGACTACACACATCAGCATGAATAAGGCCCAATATCTCCTTGGCTCTATCAGCTTTTTAGGTGAACGACCTTTTGATCTTTTTTTTCCCATAAGGTAGGATTCATACTGAGGCTAACTTTTCAATCTTAATGAGCCCAATGGCCCATCATGGATTAACCTCTAAATTTTGGTTGAGTTAATATGACCCAACCTTAGATGCCAAAGATATGAGTCATTGATATTGGTTTTTCTCTTCTTACTTAAAGGTTCAGATTGAGCGTTGTTTATTTGATTGTTTGTAGAATTTAAAAAGAATAAGTTTCCATACATGTGCCCTGTACATAAAACTTCTCCATTTCTACTGATAGTAATACCAGAATGGAAAGAAACAGAATATTCATGATTTATTAGCTTTGCAACTAAAATCAAATTCTATCTAAAATGGGGTACATATAAAATATTCTTCAAAATAGCTACTCTATTACAATAAAAAATAAGATTCAGCTCTCCTACTATGAGGGCCCATGCTTGTGCTCCATTTCCTACTCATAGTCCATATTCACCCTTTTAGGGTCTTCTTATTTTTCTAAACCCCTGCAAAGAGTACAGATATGATCAGTGGCTCCAGAATCAACAATCCAAGTGCAAGTTAATCCAACCATTGAAATTGACTCTAGATAGAGAACAATACTTGTAGGGTTTTTCTTGGCCGAAGCTCTGGACACTCCTTTTTCCAGTGTCCTTTCTGCCCGCACTTGAAGTACTTACCCTTGGGCTTGTTGGGCTGGGCCAATGCGATTCCCTTATTCTTTTTGAACTTTTTGGGTATGGACCCAGTTCTGAAAGAAAAAGTCCTAGCAATTATAGCCTTGAACTATGGCTTATTGACCTTCTCTGCCACCTGGAGCTCTTTCATTAACTAGGTTAAACTCATATTTAACTTGTTCATGTTATAATTTAACTTGAACTGAGTAAAAGAGCCTAGAAGAGATTCGAGAACCATGTTTGATTGGCTCTAGGGGTTAATAACAGCCTCTAAGACTTTTACTTCCTCGAAAGCAGTAATCATCATGAGCATATACTCTCTGACTGATGCTCCCTTAGCCATCTTAGTGTTGTTGATCATCCTAAGAGCCTCATTCCTTGCGGGTTGACTCTTAACTGCGAACATCGTGACTAGTGATTGGCTAATGTCGTATACAGTGGCCATGTGCTCGTGTTTAGACTGGAGCACATTAGACATAGAGGCCAACATGTAGCAACGACCCATCTCGTCGGCCTTCTTTCATGCTTTCTCAGTCTCTCGCTCTTCAGTGGTGGAACCCTCTCCGATAACAGGGCAAGTGTCGTAGAAGACATACTTATATACTCCTCAACAGTGAGTATTATGTCTAAGTTCTTTTTTCAATCCACATAATTTGGACCCGTTAGCTTATTCTTACAGAGAATAGCGGCCAAAGGACTAAAAGAACCTCCACTAATCATTTCTGAAAAATTGAAAATAAAAGAAAACTCAATTTGTGAAAAACAAAATAATTTGTGACTTTATCCTCATATTAAATTCGATAATAGTTAACCCTATCATTATTATCTTTAATATGATTAATTTGGCTCTTAGGAAAACTAACATAACTTCTTGAGAAGATTAATAGTTACTAAACTAACTGTATTAACTATCACAAATTAATTTTCCTTCTAGGTTATGATCTAGAAGATAACTCCATCGTGGGATGACTGTTTCTTCTTATTTCCTATGGACATTCCTTGCAATATAAACTCCAACGAGGGCTGGCCGATCATAGCACGTGTCTCGGGTTATTAATTACATTTATTCATTGGTTCTAGATTCTTGTGGTATCCCCATCCTATACAAGTTCATTCCCAGGGTGACGCGAAGGGATCCACGATCTCTAATGAGGATCGTGATAGAAGCCGTGGGGCCGTTGGAACCCCTTTCCCACTTAGTATTTTAAAATAAGGGTTTTCTTAAAAAATATCATTTGAAAATTTCAATTAAGTTTTCTTTTAACTCAAAAATAAAATATCTAAACCCATAAAAATTTCTATGTCAAGATTTATACCCTTTGAGAAAATTTTTATGAATTAATTTTATTTAAGTTAATAAATTTAATAATTTTAAAAATTTCTAATAAAACTTTCGAGGGATTTTTATCTCAAGTTTAATTTGACAAAAACAATTTTTCTTGTTAAAAATAAATCAAAATCATTTTCTATTTTAATTTACAAAAATATCTAAATTCAAAATATTTTCTATGTCAAGGATAAAATCCTTTGAGAAAATAACCAAGAATTAATTTTTGTTCGAATTAAAATTAACCATTTAATTTAAGAAAAATGTTTTTCTTTGTCAAAAACTTCCAAAGACTTTGGTCTTTGAGAAAACATGCACATAGGGTACAAAAAAAAAAAAAAAAAAGCATGCTAGAAAACTGTAAACGTTGTCATGCTTTTCTATTCTTTTAACCTAACTGTTCAAATAATAAAATTAAACACATTAATTAATTAATGGTCTTGTTTAATCCTAAATTTCCTTTACTATTATTTTTCATGCAAAATATTCAAAGAATATTAATTATTGCAATAAAAATAACTTCGCCTAGTATGACACCAAAAAGAAAAAAAAAGAATAATTTTTTTTAATCGCTGGTCCAGTGCACCTGCCACACTGGATCATGGCCCATGGAAAAAACCCATGGCTCGCGATCTGGGCGAGTGCCCATGACCCGCCAAGCCCAGTCAAAATTGATAACCGAAATTGGTTGCAAAACCAATTTGCAATCTCGCGGAAGCCACTCTTCCGCGAGGAATCCTTCCTTGTGCGCTGCGAGCAAAGTTGGAGCTTCCGCGAGGATGCTTTCCTTGCGCGCCGACCGCGGCTTGCTCGGCTCCTCTCACAACAAGTAGCTCGGCTTGGCGGCTCGGCTGCAACAGTGTCATCTTCTCCGTTTTTCTTTCTGTAATTTTCTTCTGCGTTTTTACATTTCTTCTTCTGGTTCTTTCATCGAGACAACATATAAAAGTACTTAACAAGCTGCTATACCCTTAAAAATAGTGGACTTACACGTTTTATCTAAGAAAGTAGTAAATTACAGAACCTTATGTCCCAACGATGAGACTTACAAAGCCATCTATCCTATATCATAAACAACAAAGGTCCACAAAAAACATCCAAAACAAATATTTTCTTATTTTAGTTAAGCCTAGCATGCTTCCTATATTTGTCAAACCATGGCTCTGATACAACTTGAAGGTTAATATGGCAAAAATGAATCACAGAAGCATATTACACGCAGTAGCAAAAGCAATAAAGCTATAAATTTGAGTTGTTTGGGCTTTGAAAAACTTGTTCCAATGATTTTTGCAACGCTCCTGGTTGTTCCTGGCATGCTTGGTTCTGGATCTCGTCCTTGTAAATGCCGGCTTCATCTTATTCACTCAAAGTTTTTGAGCTTTCGGAATATGGCCCTTTCACTTTTCTTTTAGCCGATGAAAGCTTCGATCAGATTTAAGAAAAATGGTCTTGGTTCTATTTCATTCAATCCCAGAGAGAGACCAAGAGAGTAAAACAAAAATCATTTCCTTTTTGTTATCCTCTTACGCCAAACAATACGGGATGGAACAATACGAGATCCATCCCGTATTATTTTTTTTTTATAATTTTATTTTCCTCTTGGTCTCATTCATTGGATCAGATAAAATTATTTACTCTTGGGCTTGAACACCCACAAATAATAAACCTCAATTATTTATTTTCTAGACTTCATAAAACAACCCAATAAATAATTAACAAGTCCAAATAGATCAATATAAAATATCAGGCCTTTTATCTAGTTTATATCTAGGTTAATTTTCTAATTATTTAATCTGGGCCTTTGACCCTAAATAGTTAATTAACCAATTAAACTAGATAAAATATATACTTTGTCATGGGCCTTTTATTTTATTTTAGTTCAATAATAAATTAGACTACTTAAATAAAATAAAATAAAACTCATAATTATTAAGACCAATTCCTTAATTCAAACCTGTTAGGACTTAAGGGCTATTCCGGGAACCAAAAGAGACATCGCATTGGTTACTAAAATGACCAACATACCCCTGCTATATAAATAGTCGTATTTTGTATTTTAAATATTTCATAATATCACCATAAAAAAATATTGACCCCAAGGACAATGTCGCATTAGCAAAGTCTCCAACCTACATGTGTAATGACTAAAATATCCCTCTACGCATCGCCGTACATTTAGAGAGAAGGAGTGTGCTAATACCTCTCTAAAAGACATCTACCATCCTGAGACCTCTAGTCCAATGATCCACGACTCCTAAAATGTTTCCACTTTCCAAGGGAGCTACTTTAAATCAAACATCTTATGTTCCCCAGGGCCCTGGATATTTAGATCATTTGAATAGTCACAAGGGGCGATATAGCATAGAAGCTATCTTGTGCAAGTCTGTCTTAACTAACTAGTCACATATACCCAACATACAAATATATCGGCTCTACGAAAGAACCTCAACTACAGCATATCAAAGTACATGCTTTCAGCTTCGTCGGACCACAAACTCATACTCAGATGATAGAGTATTAGTCCACGCTATAACAGTAATAGTTTAGGTTTTTTCTAAATAGTACTTTTAGAAATCACTATTACATGTCATATTCTACATATTCAAAATATACTCATGCTATGAAGTGAGTGGACTACTCACTGGCTAAAGGTAAGCCATTCTCCATTTGGAATTTATAATACAATAACCTAAACATGATGAGATTCCAATTCTTATCAATTGCTTAAGAACAAACGTTTATGTGTTAAGTAACTCGTGATCCATACCTTACTGTAAAAGACCACCATTCACATGGATCACTTACTTAAACACAATGGGTAATTTCCAAACGTAAATCATGCACAATTAAAATGTAAATTCACAAATAAATTTTGAAAATGCATTTTTTTTATTAATAAATTCGATAATTACATCAAAAACCTAGTCTAGAGGGCATACATTCCAGCACCTTCAAGTAGTATCTGAGCCATGGTTATAATCTAGGAGCATGCTTAGGGTTAATAATTGGAAAGGTGGTTCCTTTACTAATTAAAATTCAATTTTTGTGATTGTATAGATCACTCGTGTTTTTTTATATGGGTAGATGTTGTGTACACCTCGCGTGTGGAGGCATAGACACCTGTAATTTATTATTAATTGATTTATGTAAAATTCGTGTACGTCTCGTTTTGAACGGCATAGGCGATTAGGATTGTATTTAAATTCAATTTACTAGATTTTTGTAACAATATTAGTGCCAGATCAACACTGGAAAATCCCTAAAGAAAAACTGAAGGAAATTAAAAAAGAAAGATAATTGCAGAGGATGGAACAGAGGAAAGCCGTAGCCGGTTCTCTTCTAAGTTGTGGCTGGCTTAGGGATTTTACCTCTCACAAAATACAGCCGGCTTGAAGATATGAAAGATACGGCTGGATTAGGGGAATTTTCACCCCAAAGCCGTGACTAGCTACAGCTGGTGAGCTATCCGCTTCGGTTCATTTGGATTCGAGTCATGGGTTTCGGTTCGAGTCATCTTGAAGATGATTAATTTTTCAAATTTTCTTGTAATCTTATTTCTTTTGGGGTCCATATCACACGAGGTTATTTTCTTGTAATGGTCTATTTATGGTGATAAATAATTTTGCATGAAAATGATTAGTAAATGAGGAACCACCTTAAGATTAAAGGTTAGAAATAGCATGTAAAATGTTTACTTTTGGAAGCATGTCTATTTATTTATTTTTGTGATCAAATGCACAAGTTTTTGAAAAATTACTTTTTCTTTAGATTAAACAATTAAGAAAAACGTTTTAAAAAGGGAACTTAGGACTTTAAAATAAAATTCATGATTTATTCTTCCAAAGGCTATTATTCTTGATATGGAGAATAATTTAAATTTAAGTATTTTAAATTTAGTTCCTATAAATGGTTTAAGTTAAATGGTAAAAATAAAAAATCATGGTTTATTTTCTTAAAGGGTATTATTCTTGATAAAGAGAATAATGTTGAATTTTTGAATTTTTATTAAAGTTAATGAAAACCAAATATATTTTTTTAAAGAATGTTTTTCCAAAAACTTATTTTTCTCAAAATATTAAGTGGGAGAGGAGTTCTAATGGCCTCATGGCTTCTATGATAGATTCCTTTAGAGATTGTGGTTATTCTTGTATCATTCTGAGCATGACACCATATAGGATGGATTTCTATGAGAATTTAGAACTAACGGAGGAATTAAAATTAAAGCCATGTATATATATTAGTATAGACCAGCCTACATTAAAGGTATTAGCATTAGATTATCCGTAGGTAATGTGAATAATTGTTATCTTATTGATGGAATTATCTCTAGATCATTAACTATCAAGAAGGTTCAATTTGTGATGATTATACACTTAACTTAGAAAATTGTTAACCTTCCTACGAAACTCTGTCAATATTTCTAAGAGTCGAATTTTTCATATTTTTTATAATGGTTTTAATAGGTTAACCATATAATGGATATAAGATGATGTTTTATATGTGCATTTTTTATATGTTTTTTAAAATAGATATTTTTCTGAATGAAGTTTTTTCCAATCAACAGAAATATCTAGTTTTAGTCATGTGTCTATTATTCTCAAAGAGAATAAGTTAACTGGACCAAATTACATGAATTGGAAAAAGAATATGAAGATAGTACTCACAATAGAGGAGTATAAGTATGTTCTGACCGACTGATGTGTTGAAATTGGGGAAGATTCTACGAACCAAAATCATGAGGTTAAGAGGACATGGAAGAAAGCTAATGAAATAGCCAGATGCTATATATTGGCTTCCATATCCAGTGTTCTTCAGTCTAAGTACAAGAACTTGTTTACTGCGTATGATATCGATATATCATTGTGCATCATGTTTGCTAACAAGAGCTAGTCGGCAAAACAGGAAGCTCTTAGAGCAATCATGAACACTAGGTGATAGGGCCTAAATTTATATATATTTTTCCAATTTGTTTGAGTATATTTTGTGATAATTTTAATACAATAACTAGTTATATTCCTTTTGATAGGGGCTAAAATTATCACTATTTTTCTAGTTATTTGAGGTTAAATTGAGATACTTTTGATGTAATAACTTGGCATATTTCTTCCTATTTGATATTTTACTTGTAGAAAGTGCTTTTGACAAATTTTTGTAGATTTAAGTGAATTTCGAGCAAAAAGTAGATAAATTCCAGAATGCACCTGGTGCCAGGTCTAGATAAGGCACCAGGTGCCAGGTTTACTTTGGCCGAGCAGAGAATACAGAAGAGTTTCAGGAGGAAAAAAGAACACACCTAGCTCTAGGTGGGTCGATTGGACCTGGAACTAGGTCTGCTTTGGAGAGGCGAAAATCCTGTGCACAAATTTAGTAATTTTTCAAAGATTTTGGTAGTTTTTGAATTATACTCGGCCAAGACTTCTCAAGCAACAAATTTGTCAACAAAGAAGCCTATAAAACCAAGAGAAAACATAAGAGAAAAGTAGTGAATCTAAGGGCAAAAATTCCAATCACTTAAAGAATGAGAGATTCACCATTCAAGTAGGGTTGTTCAAGAGAGTCTTCAAAGGAGAAGAATGAGGCTTGTTTATGAGTGCTTTCTTTTACCTTTATTTTCTTGTTCTTAAACAATGATATATTCAATGTTTTATTTGTAATTTGGCATTATTTTGAAATTCATGATTTTTTGTTAATTTAATTATTTGATCAATTTTCTATCATCCTTAGTGTTTGATTTCATGTTATAATTGTTTATTGATACAGGTTCTTCTAATTGACTTGGGAAACAATGTTAGGAGTTCATTGCATTGATTTCATATTTTCCAAATCTTAATAGACTTGGGAAACAAAGTTAAGATTAAAGGATTAAAGTGATCAAATATTAGTTGATTTCACCTAGAGCATAGGGTTATTAGCAAATTTCATGTTTATGAGGAATTGTGTTTAATGCATGTTTTGGTTATGTTGGTTTGATTGGGAAAAATCTACTAATTTAATAAAAAGATAGTGATTCCATAGATTGGGAAAGAAGTGGAGTCTATTTAAGTGAATTTATAACTTGGAAAACGATTAAATTTTACTTTATATTCCTTCATGATGCTAATATGATGATTACTTGAGATAATTGTTAGATGATTCATTATCATGTTTTCTAAGATAGTTGTCTAAATTGCATATTCCTACATCCTTGAGTTGTACATATATTTTTTATTTTTATTTTTATTATTTTATCACTTTATTTGGGTCGGTTAAACAATGAATGAAAAGTAATTAGTGTGTACTTATTCCTTTGAGGATCGATACTCTCGTTAATTCCCTATACTATGCTTGCGATGGGTATATTTACTCATATGTGTATTTTGGGATTAATCTTTTAATTAAAACTTGACTAATGGATGGATTTAAATTTAATGATTTTTATACACCCAAAATTTTTGCATCACCTTTCTATTTGATATTTCACTTATAGAAATATTTTTCTATACTTTTATGTAAAAATAGGTGAATTTAGAGCTAATTGGATAATTTTATAGTGAAGACCCGGCACCAGGCCAAGAAGACTGACTTGGCACCGGTCCCAAGATTGGGCATACAGAACAAAGTAGAAAAGAAAGAAAAATAGAGTAGCTAAAATTGGAAATTGGAAAAAGAAAAGAAAAGAACAAGTGAAATCTTGGGAAGGATGAGAGGAATCTGTGAGAGCATTCAACAAATTAAAGCCGTGATTCAACAAGAAGACAAAAGAAAAAAACTAAAAAGGACACGGTCACTGAAGAAACAAACAAACATAAGCTAAAAAAAAAAAAAAAGGCAAACATCCTTGGGAGGATGCAACCAAAGAAAGACAAGCCACGGCTCGGCAAAGGAAGAAGAAGAATGGTGGCTTGGCAACAAGAAGACAAAAGAAAGGATAAAGCTCGTGGCTCGGTTTGCGGCTCGGGTGAGCAAATTCAAAGGAAATGGAAAGAATGGTTTCTGTGGCTTGGGCTCGACTCGATTGTGGAAGCTCCAGCATAAGAAAAAGGAGAACTCAGCTTGGAAGTGGCTCGGGACATGGGAATTCGGCTTGGACAACTTAGTTTCTTCTTTGGCTCAATTCCAAATTTAAAGTCGGTGGCTTTTATTAATTGCATTTTGAAGCAATTTTAGATTAGGAAATTACTTCTTCTTTGAGAAGGATTTTTAGGAAGTCTGTAAGCCTATAAATATTGTCCATTCAAGTATGTAAAAAGTGTGCACACTGTGGGTCATTAGACATATTTTAGAGCGCACCACCATTAATATTTTGTCTAGAGAAATTACTTAAGGAGCATTGATTTTTGGAAGAGTTTTCATTGGAAATTGAAAGGCTTGTCTATGAGTATTTATTCATTTCCTTTGTTTTCTTCTTCTTGAACAATAATGAGTTTAATTCTTTAATTGTATTTAGATGTTATTCTTGGATTTATGATTTTGAGTTAATTTAGTTCTTTGATTAATTAATTAATTATTTTTCTTGGTATTTGATTATTTATTTTTATTAAGAAATTGATTCTTATTATTAACTTGTTTGAAAAATAGGTTGCTAATGGTTTTAATTTAATTAATTTCATATTTGTTATCTCTTAACTTACTTGAAAAAGAGGTTAATTGTAAAGAACTTGGGTAATCAAAGGTTAGCTAATAATTCTTAGAATATGAATTCATTGACTAATTTCATGTTTTAAATCACTTAAAATATGGAGGTTTAAATAAGGATTGATTTTAATGCATCTTTTGGGTAAATTGGTTGAGACAGAATATGTTCACTAATTTAACTAGAAGATAGTAATTCCGTAGATTGCAAACGAAGTGGGTCTATTTTAAATCCTTCATGAGACTAAGATAATAATTAATTGTGATATTTGCTAAGTGATTGATTGTCATATTTTCAAGAGTATTTGTCTAAATTGTATATTCTTTCATCCTTGAACTATATCTATTTTTCTTTTTATCATATTGTCACTTTATTGGGTCGATTAAATAATGAATAAAAAGTGATTAATGTGTACTTGTTCATTTGAGGATCGATACTCGTTAATTCCCTAACTTGCTTGCGATAAGTATACTTGTTCGTATGTGTAATGTGATATTAATGTTTTAATTAAAACTTGGCTAGGGGTGGATTTAAATTTGAATGATTTTTATATACTTAAAATTTATGCATCAAGTTTTTGGTGCCGTTGTTGGGGAACAATATCATGAAAAGTTGGAGTTCAATGATTTAGCCATGTAAATATGTAAATATTTCTCCTTGGCACCCATGTAAATAATTTTATTATTGTATTGTATATATTTATCTATTTTGCATAACAACAACAACAACAGCAACAACAACAATAATAATAATAATTGTTGTGAATAAACTATATCTTGTTATAATACTTGTTGTATTTTTCTTAGTGGCTAAATATTTTATCTACTAATACTAATAATATTTGTTTTTTGTATTTTGTAGTTAGACTATATTGTTGTATCTATTTTCCTAGTGTTATTATTTTATGATTGTGATTATTTAATTATTATGTGTAACAATATAAGTAATTGTAATAATAACTAGTTGTAATATATTGTTGTAATATATATTTATTTTTATTACCATTGCATTTTCTTGTTTCTTTTTTTGAAAAAAAAAATTAGGACTTTTCCACAAGCCAACCTTGGCTTGGCTTGGGTACTAATGAAGATTTAAAGGGGAAGTAAAAACATAGCGGAAAACAAACTGAAGAATAAGAAACAACGCAGACCAGAGCCGGCGCCCGTTCCGGCCGCCTCAGCTGGCGCCGGTCTCGGTCTGTCCAGACTTTGAGAGGTAAATTTTTTTTTTACCTTTTCTTGTTCTCAAAATTGGCTGGACCGGAATATGTGGAGCTGGGGTAGGTGCACTGGTGGAAGCTTCTGGTGCTATTCCTGCAAGCCTCCTACTGCGTTTGTGCATATATATGAATACCAAATACCCTCTCGATCTTCCAGTATATGGCATGCCTAATCCACATTTGGTGAACCACTCACAAGAAGAAGAAGAAAATAGCTGTCTGTTTTTTTCTTTCTCTTAGAGAAGAAGAAGAAAACAACGTACGTCTTTGTTTTCTTGTTTAACTTAAATAAAACCCTAGGTTAAACTAGATTTTTAATCTGGCCCATTGGACTCTTAGTTTAGCCTCTTGGACCAAATTAATTATTCTAATTAGAACCAAATAAATAGCCCAATAAATAATTAATTTTCCAACCTAAATAAACTAGTCCAATTAACAAGCTTATATTAGTTTAGTCCCAAGTCAATATTTAATTATTCAAACTAGGCAAAGCCCTAAATAATTAATTAACCCACCAAACTAGTTTAATTAATTCTCTCTCTCTGTAGACTTTTATTTTATTCTAACACAATAATTAAATCAGGCTACTTAAATAAAATAAATTCTATTTAATTTAAAACCAATTCCTTAGCTTGTATATAATTAGGACTTACGGTTTATACTGGGGACCAAGAGACACACCTCCTTGGCTACTAAAATGACCAAAATACCCTTGCCATATAAATAATTGTATTTTATATTTTAAATATTTCCTAATATTACCATAAGGAAATATTGACTCCAAGTATGATGTTGTGTTAGCAAAGTCTCTGACCTACAGGTGAAATGACTAAAATACCCCTCCATACATCGCCGTGCATTAGAGAGGAAGAAATGTACTAACACTTCTCTAAATGACATCTACCATCCTTAGGCTTCTAATCCAATGATCCACGACTTCCTGGATTGTTTCCACTTTCCAAGGGAGCTACCCTAAAGCAAACATCCAAGTCATGTTTCCCAAGGCCTTGGATATTTAGATCATTCAGATAACCACAAGGGGTGATATAGTATAGAAACTATCCTGTACAAGTCTGTCTTAACTAACTAGTCACATATACCCAACATGCAAGTATATTGGTCCTACGATAGAACCTCAACTAAAGCACATCAAAGTACATGCTTCCAGCTTCGTCAAACTACCAACTCACACTCAAATCGTAGAGTACTAGTCCACGCTATAACAGTTGTAGTCTAGGTTTCTCCCATATAGTACTTTAAGAAACCACTACTACAGGTCCTGTTTTATGTATTCGAAATACGCTTATGTCATGAAGTGAATGGACTACTACTGGCTAAAGGTAAGCCATTCTCCATTTGGAATTCATAACACAATAACCTAGACTTGATGAGATTCCCATTCTCATCAATTGGTTAAGAACAAATGTTTATGTGTTAAGTAACCTGTGATCCATACCTTATTGTGAAAGACCACCATTCACATGGACCACTTACTTAAACACAATGGGTCTTTTTCAAACGTAATTGTATACAAATAAAATGTAAATTCACAAACAAATTCCAAAGATAAATTCTTTTATTAAAATATTCAAAGTTTATATCAGAAACCTAGTCTAAGAGGGCATATTTCTTAACAACTAATGGCTCGGTCAACACTCCAACTGAGCTGCCACACTTTAAACCTTCAGGATTCTCTTTTACACAAGAAAACAAAACTTCACATGTTCTTCAACTTTTTGTCTCCACAACCAAACAAAACTTCACACGACCATATTTGTATTTCTTGTTCTTTTCACCACTTATCCATTTTTTCTCTCCCAGAAGCATTGTTTCCCTGCTTTCTTAGTCTTTTACACGAAGGTCTTCTTCCCCATTCATTTTCTTTCTTCAACAATTCTTTTCTTCTTGTACTAATTCATCACAAATTCACATTCACATCGCGAAGCTCCCAAGGTTAGAGAACTCAATGGTGCTAAACATTCATACAAATAATGGTACATAGCTTCCTCTTGAATTTTCTAGACATTCAGTGGCATTGCTTATTGAGAAAATATTTCCTTTGCTTGGAAGTATTCTTGTTGAGCTTATTTGGAGCTAAAACTATGTATGAGAAGATTGGGCTGTGATTTTGGTGCTATTGATGCTATTTGCATAATTTGCAAGAAGTGTTGATTTTTGTGGGTATATTTTGAGCATAAACGCGACATTCTTCTTGGGACCTTGTGGAGATTTTAGTTTGACAAAATATTTGATTGATATTGTGGTTTTATATTGTCCTTTGGCTATTTTCGTTGGACATTGTCAGTGGTATTTTGAGCATTATTTTTCTTGAAAATCAAGAATTGTGGAAAAAGTTTTTAACTGAGAAGAAAATAGCTTTTTGCAAAGTGTGTTTGTTTGAGTCAAAATACCAAAAACAAAACAAATTTTCAAACCTCACAAACGTACTAAACCATCGTTATCTTTTGACCCATCTTCAGAGCTACTTTCTTTTCATCCAAAGAATTTCAATGATAAAAAATGTGAGAAATGGTATGATGCTAGGGCCTTGAATAGGATCATTGTTGAAAAAACAATCAAGCCTTCTCATGATCGATCTTTGAATATAACTAAAATTTTGGAAGGATTGGTTGGGGTCCAATTTTAGGTTTGAGAGGTGACTTTTGTCCTTCTCTTGTAAAGGAATTTTATGCAAACATGAAAAGTAAAAGGAAAGGACATTTGAAACAAATTGAAATATCTGTGAAAGGCACCTCTATAATTTTGATTAGGGCTCAATTAGCTGCCATTTTAGGAGTGAATGATAGTGGCTCTTGGATAGAAATTGACCACCACAATAAAATGATCTTTTCTGAACCAACTTGGAATTTTAATGTTGCTTATCGACAGTTGGGTTTAGAGCCAAAAGCTTCTACACATGGTTCTTCCTTTCTCCCCAGTAATAATCTTGCTCCTCAATAGAGGATTATTTTGTATATCTTGTGTTTCAATGTTTACCATCAATTGAGTAGTTTGTGTTAGCCCTAAGGGCATTCTTTTGTGTTTTAACTTATGACAAACATTGATAAGGATTAACTTATGTGATTTACATGTTATAGGACATGTTTAACCTCAACTCTTTTAAGGTATGCAAATAAGGTTGCTAAGTAGCTCTTGGGGAAATGGAATCCAATGTAGTGATTGATGAAGAACAGCCTCAACCTAAGAGTTGACAAGATCGTGAAGTCCTCGAGAAAAGAACTTTAGACTAGAAATCGTTATGTTAAGGTATATTGTGTATATTCCTATGTCTTCTTTTCCTTATAAGTCAATTTATTTCTACTTTGAAGTACACAAGCAAAAAGATTTTAAAGTTTTAAGTCTTTAGAATTTTGGATTGAGTAATTGAATGGCTCTGCATCCAAAAGTTTTGTCCAAAACTCTGTGAATAGTGTCAAATCAATTCTGCCTAAAAAAATACCATTTTAGACTTACCTTTTGGATGCACTATCATCCGATCCTTGAATCCAAAACTCTAAAAAATCTGACAACATGAAACTAGTCGTTAACTAGCCATTGTTGTCCTACTTTTTGCTTCTATAAAGGCAATTTAAACAGATTTTTTTGCAAGATTTTTGTGCTATGTTTCTCAAAAACATCCTTACACTTTAGAAAACAAAAATATTCCTTTTTATTGTACTTTAAAGTGAAATCAAATTACTTCAAAGATAAAAAAGGTGTAGGTGCTCAAACTATTCATATCTGCTCAATCTATGAGGTATTTCTACATTTTTTTCTGTGATTTGTTGTGTAACAAGGTTGTCGTATAAAATCCAGTTGGGGTGAGCCTTGTTTAGTGAATGTATCAAGGTTGTAGTGTAAAATTCGATTGGGGTGATCCTTGATTGTGTGTTTGAAGAGGTTGGGTATAAAACTAAGTGTAGTGATCCTCTTATGTAAGATTGGTGTAGCATACCGTCATTGATTTGGGAAAAAGGTTTTAGTGATTGTGTTGAAATCCTTAAGTGGGTACTTAAGGTAGTGGATGTAGATTGGTTGAGGATCGAACTATTATAAATCCTTGTGTCTTTTCTTTTGCATTTCATTCGCATTTTATTACTGCATTTTTACTGGTTATTAGAACAAAGAATTTTATCTTTGAATTTGTTAATCACTTTTAAAGATCTTTATATTCTACAAAAAGTCTATATTTAATGCCTCAACTCTTATCTTTAAAACAACTATCTTCTTGCCATTTAGTGGTGCTTTAAAAGATTCTTGTTTGCACTCCATCAGCTGTGAAACAATTTGTCTTTGTGAACAAAAGCACTACACTCCTCTTTGCATTCATCGTTTTAATCAAAGACTTTTGTGAAGTTGGGTAAAATTGTTATTACTGCTTCATCTGCCCATCTTAACTATAAATCTTATTTCCAGCATTTAGTAGAGTTTTGAAAGTTCTTTGACTGAACATTCAAGTCTGCATTTTTCTTTGAACTCACACTTTGATCAGCCATTGCGAAAAAGACATCAAAGATTTTTCAAATCGAACTTGTTTGTCATAAATCTTATTCACCCCCTCTAAAGTTTATCAGGTTGAATGAAGTTAGAATCACTGATGTTTATATACTCGCTAAAATTCTTCATGGAGAATCCATTCCCCTTGCCCTTTTGTTACTAACTTCTATGCGCGAGGTGGCGGCTTATGACCTTGCTACCAAATTATTTATTCTTCCCTTGGTGATTTCACATGTTTTGAATACTTTTGATATTTCTATGGAGAATGAACTTGTGGAACCTACTACCTCATGTAATGCAGTTACTGAACAAGTCTTGACGCATTATAGTTATAAGTTTAATGATACAATATCTACATGGTTAAGGCTAAGGGAAGTTCCCCAGACTAGCATTCCTGATCTTCTAGTTGAGCAAGAAGAGGAACCTTCCCAACCACAAAGATATTCTGCGCGACCATCAAGTGTCAGTGATAACATTATAGCCAACATTCATATATCTTTAGAGCATTTGAGGGACGAAATGGTTGGAATGAGGGTTGACATAGCCAATATGAAGGTGATGAATGATCAAAGGTTTGGTAGGATTGAGCATACTCAATAACAACATGATGATATTTTGCATAATCTAAAGCTCAATCATGACATTCAAGGGGATTATTGGCCACATTATTGGGAAAGATGAGGAGGACCTTGTGGTCCAATTAGAGGTCGTGGTGGTCCATTTGGTGGTCCTTTTGGAGGACAATTTGGAGGCCTGTCTGGAGGCTCTACTTCAGGGGTTCTTAAATGCTTTGACTTTCTCTCTTTCTTTTTCTTTTATTTTTAGTGTGCTTCTATTTTGTTTTCTTTTAATTCCCTTTTATGCTTTTACTTGGTATGTGTTTTTTTTCTTTTTGTAGGTTTCTTGACTCCTGTGTTGATGCCATTACTTCTTTCGACTTTTTGAAGAAGCACTTCATTTTTTTCTTGGAGCTAATCTGCCTTGGGGATTATTATTTTCTTTTTCCTCTTTATATTTTTGGTCCTTTGGTTGCTTGATTGTGCTATTTTAGACTATTGAGGGTAATATCTAATTTAAGTGTGGGGGAGGGATTTAATATTTTCTCAAATGCATCTTTTTGAGATTCAATGGATTTTCTTAATTATGGGAAATTTTTGACAATTTATATGAGATTGTTTTGCCTATGATAATTTTATGATTTTCTTTTTCACTTTGGATATGATTTTGTCATTCAAATTGGTTGGATTTTATTGACTAAAATTGTATATTAAGTTGAATATGTTAAGTCTTGGCAATTTAAGTTAATCATGATTATATTTTAGTATTTGAATTTTATTTTACTCTTCTTATTTGAATATGGATGATGTGATAGAATATGGAAAAGTTGTTGATTAATTCTTGATTCATGATTTTCTAAATTTGTTTGACTTTCGGTTGTGAATAAGGATTGTGAGGATTGAAAAGAAAGAGTGAAATTTTCTTTTGGTGAGTTGAAAAAAATGAGTGGATAGATTTATCTATTTCATTGAAAGAGAATGCTCATTCTATTTGAAAATAATGCTTATCTTACTTGGACACAATGCTTAAGGGGGCCAATAAGGTTAGTGGAAAGGGGAAAAAAAAAAACCTCCACTCTTTCGAGGTCAATGCCTGAAAAGCAAAGATTATTATAAAGGGGCCAATACGGTTAGTGAAGAGGAATCCGTTTTCTTGACGCTATTAATTCCCTAAGTCATTAAAAAAAAATGAGTGTTGAAAAAATATTGAAAAAAACTGAGTGTTTCCTTATTTTGCTATGTAAGGTTGTGTAAATTTGATTCTATGAGTTTTGAATTGGTTGAACAACTTGACTTATATGATTTGTGTTATCTATGTCTTGGCTTGAAAGGTGAAATAATTTTTTTAGACTAAAGTATAAACTTGATTAACTTAATTTTGAGAGTTTTGCTATATTTAATTTAATACATGAGTTTAAAAAGATTTTAAAGGGTTGAATGAATGATAAGTTTATATCTAATTTTGGAAAAGAAATTATGACTTTGTTATGGATGAATTGGAGAAGAGCTAATTTATGTTTTCTGCATTGTACTTTGCTTAGGGACAAACAAAGATTCAAGTGTGGAGGAATATGATAAAGCCTAAATTTATACATATATTTCTAGTTATTTAAGTATATTTTGTGATAAACTTAATATAATAACTAGTTATATTTCTTCCTATTTGATATTTCACTTATAGAAATGTTTTTTTGTGATTTTATACAAAAATATATGAATTTAGAGCTAATTGGATAATTTTACACTAAAGTCCCAGCACCAGGCCAAGAAGACTGACCTGGCGCCGGTCTAAGACTGGGCAAACAGAACAAAGCCCAAAAGAAAGAAAAACAGAGAAGCTGAAAATGGAAATTGGAAAAAGAAAAGAAAAGAAAAGAACAAGTGAAATCCTGGGAAGGATGAGAGGAATCCGTGGGAGGATTCAACAAATTGAAGTTGTGGCTTAACAAGAAGATAAAAGAAAAAAAAAATAAAATGAAAAGGACATGGTCATTGAAGAAACAAACAAGAAAAAGTTAAAAAAAAAAAAAAGGCAAACATCCTTAGGAGGATGCAACCAAAAACGATAAGCCGCGGCTCGGCAAAGAAAAAAGAAGACCCGCGGCTCGGCAATGAGAAGACAAAAGAAAGGACAAAGCTCGCGGCTCAGGTGAACCGAATTCAAAGAAAATGGAACATATGGTTTCTGTGGCTTGGGGTTGGCTCGGTTGTGGCGGCTTTAGCATAAGAAAAAGGAGAACTCGGTTCAGAAGTGGCTCGGGACATGAAAATTTGGCTTAGATAGCTTAGTTTCTTCTTTAGCTCAATTCCAAATTTAAAGTCAGTGGCTTTTATTAATTGCATTCTGAAGCAATTTTAGCTTAGGAAATTACTTCTTCTTTGAGAAGGATTTTTATGAAGTCTGTGTTAGTGTTATACCCTAGAGGCAATCACTTATACGTTATATATGACACATTTTCTATTAAAAAAAAACATTATTTATCTTACAGTTTCTTTTGTTTACTTTTATGTAATACAACTGTTAGATAAAGTTCCTAGTACAACACTGTGTTAAGGAAATCATGATAGAGATTATGATATGAGATTCCTACTACACTATATAGTATTAGTACTTAAATAGTCCATAGTCGTAGTATTAATGAGGCAGGACATCATAATACGTTAAGACTAGCATGTGTTAGACTTCCTGATTTGATCAGGCGGTGGTTCTTATATCCGTGAGTATTGAGATACTCAAAGTTAACACATAGATGCTTGTTAATGGAACAAGTTCATTGGATGACCTAACTATGAGATAATCACATGGATAACTATTTAGTGCCAGTGATATAATCTCAATATAGCAAACGTGCAAGTATCCTTAGACTTGATATCTTCAAGGTACTTTGTTTACTGAGCATTGTGCTTTGATTCCAATCGCTGGAGCCAGATCGAGGGCTGCCTATGGGATGGATATTGGGTATATTGTGAGGTAAACGAAAGTAGTTGAGAGGATCAATAAAGGATTCACTACTCCTAATAGTATGGGTGAATATCTCACGGCCACTTGTAGGAATTACTACTCGAGAAGTCATTGGCCAAGGCGATTGTGTATGGAAAACAGTTCTAATTGATACACATCTAGAGTATTGGGTTCCTGGTACAAGTATTATTATATTCGGGCCAAAATTAATATATATTCTGGAGGAAGTTGGCACTAATTCCGTATTTCAAACCGAATGAGATATTGTATGGTGAAAGGAGTTAATTACACTGTAGTTTGTTATTGAAGGGTTCATGTCAAGCCACTTGACTTCTTGGACTCTTGGGTGGTCATGATATGTTGCTAAATACCGCTCATGATATGGGAATATGGGTTTATTAATTTATGAATTAGTAAACCAATCATGATTATAATTAATATGATTAATTCTAATTAATTATGGATTATTAATCTTAAAGATGTTTGGATTATTTCATGTTCACTACCAATTTACTGGGAAACCTAATAAGTCACACACAATAGAAGATTATATACTCAAGATGTTATTTGATAATATAGTGGGGTTAATTGCGAGAAAGAGAAGTTGTTGTGGCCAAATTATAAGTAGTTATAATTTATGGGCCAAATTATAATTGTGAGAACTTGATGTTTCCAATTACAATTAGGGAATTCTAACAGTTTTGAAATTCTCAGTTTACAGTGATTTTTCGTGTGATATATTAGATATACCTGAAACCTACTTTGTGGGTGATTCACGAAAACCCTAGGGCACACATACGTCCTTCTCTTCTCTTTCTCTCTCTCTCTCATTTTTCCGAAAACAAGACTAACCCTAGTCGCCATCTTGTTTATGCTAACACATAAACATCTTGGTGCTTGAGTGTCATCATCCGTGTGGATTTCTGTTAGAGATAATCACACACTATGATTATAGTGGTTGGACGTTCAACTCTCGTGGTGTTTGATCAAGAGGATTACTGGATCGCACCTCGACTTGAAGAAGAAAAATTTTTATTCTTCAGATGCTGTTACCTTTGCTCTCTTTATGTATTTTTTTCCACATGTATGTGGATCCTAGGTTGGTATCTCGTTCTTATTTTTCCGCTGCGCCATATATGATATGCGTGAGATACCCAACAGTCTGTAAGCTTATAAATATTGTCCATTCACTTATGTAAAAAGTGTGCACAATATGGATCATTAAACATATATTTTACAGTGCACCACTATTAATATTTTCTCTAGAGAAATTACTCAAGAAGCATTGATTTTTGGAAGAGTTTTCATTGGAAATTGAAAGACTTGTCTATGAGTATTTATTTCTTTCCTTTGTTTTCTTTTTCTTGAACAATAATGACTTTAGTTCTTTAATTGTATTTAGATATTATTCTTGGATTTATGATTTTGAGTTAATTTAGTTTTTTGATTAATTAATTATTTTTTGGGTATTTGATTACTTGTTTTTATTAAGGAATTGATTGATTGATTCTTATTATTAACTTGCTTGAAAAATTAGTTGCTAATAGTTTTAATTTAATTAATTTCATATTTATTATCTTTTAACTTACTTGAAAAAAGGGGTTAATTGTAAAGAATTTGGGTAATCAAATGTTAGTTGATGATTGTTAGAATATAGATTCATTGACTAATTTTATGTTTTAAATCACCTAGAATATAGGAGTTTATATGAAGATTGATTTTAATGCATCTGTTGGGTAAATTGGTTGAGATAGAATATATTCACTAATTTAACTAGAAGTTAGTGATTCCATGGATTGCAAATGAAGTGGGTCTATTTTAAACCTTTTATAAGACCAAGATTATAATTAATTGTAATATTTGTTAAGTGATTAATTATCATGTTTTCAAGAGTATTTATCTAAATTGCATATTCTTTCATCCTTGAGCTGTATATATTTTTCTTTATTATCTTATCACTTTATTGGCTCGGTTAAATAGTGAATGAAAAGTGATTAGTGTGTACTTATTCCTTTGAGGATCGATACTCGTTAGTTCCCTATACTATGCTTGTGATAAGTATACTTGCTCATATGTATAATTTGGGATTAATGTTTTAATTAAAACTTGGCTAGGGATGGATTTAAATTTCAATGATTTTTATACATCCAAAATTTACTTATCACTAGGATAGCTAAGGGGGCATCAGTTTGCCAGTATATACTTAAGATAATTGCTCATTTTAAGGGCGTTGAGGTCTTAGGAGTAACAATCGATCTCGAGAGCTAAACTAATATGATTCTTGAGACTTTGTCAAATTCATACACTCAGCTCAACTTGAATACATCTTTGATTAAGTTGATAAAGACTGTGTCAAAAGCTTTGGTTACTCATTCTGTTTAATTTTCTAGAACTAGGGCCCCGCCCAAGAAGTTCAAGAGGAAGAAGGCTCAGAATAACATAGGGGCCTAGCCTAAGGGATCTAAGCCTAGTCTGTTCAAGCCCAACGCGAAACCCAAGGGCAAGTGTTTTAACTGTGGCAAGAATGGGCACTTTAAGAAAAATTGTTTGGATTTCTTGGCCAAATCCTTTTCAAGTATTGCTCTTTACTTAGAGTCTATTTTGATAGTTGGATCATCATTTACTTGGATTGTTGATTCTATTGCAATTTATGCCCTCTTAGACTAGGTTTCTAATGTAATTTTGATTTGCATTAATAAAGTTTCATTCTTAGAAATTGTTTGTGAATTTTTTTCATTACTTTTTGTGCACAATTTTGTTGGAAAAGACCTATTGTGTTTAAGTAAATGGTTCATGTGAATGGAGGTCTTTCACAGTAAGGTATGGACCATAAGTTAGTTAACACATAAACAATTATTTTTAATCGAATGATGAGAATGTGAATCTCATCATGGTAAGGTTATTGTATTATAAATTCTAAATATGGAATGTCTTATCTTTAGCCAATGAGTAGTCTTCTCATTTCATAACACAAGCGTATTTCGAATGCTTAGAACTGGACTTGTAGTAGTGGTTTCTAAAGGTACTATATGGTAGAAACTTAGACTACTACCGCTACAGCGTGGACTTATACTCTACAGTTTGAGTATAAGTTAGTGGTCTGACGAAGCTGGAAGCGTATGCTTTGATGTATTATAGTTGAGGTTCTATTGTAGGACCAATATAATTGTATGTTGGGTATATGTAACTAGTTAGTTAAGACAAACTTGTACAAGATAGCTTCTATTATATATTGCTCCTTGTGATTGTTCGAATGATCTAAATAATCTAGGGCCTTGGGGAACATGACCTAGATATTTACTTTAGGGTAACTCCCTTGGAAGCGAAAATATTTCAAGAAGTCATGGATCATTGAACTAGAAGCTTAAGGATAGTAGATGTCTTTTAGAGAGGTGTTAGTACACTTCTTCATCTCTAAATGAACGGTGATGTGTAGAGGGGTATTTTAGTCATTACACCTGTAGGTCGGAGATATAGCTAATGCAACATTGTCCTTGAGATCAATATTTTCTTATGGTGATATAGAAAATATTTAAAATGCAAAATAAATTTATTTATATAGTAAGGGTATTTTGGTCATTTTAGTAGCTAAGGCGATGTGTCTTTTTGGTCATCGGAATAGTCCGTAAGCCCTAATTAATTTTGGGTTGAGGAAATGGTCTCAGTTAAAAAGGATTTTTATTTTTTTCAATAAGTCTAATTTATTATTGGATTAGAATAAAATAAAATGTCGAGAGAAATGAAATTAAATTTATTATTTGGTTTAATTAATTAATTAATTATTCAAAGCCTAAGCCCAGATTGAATAATGGAAAAATTAACCTGGGCCTAAACTAGATAAAAGGCTTGAATAATTATTTTGGTCTATTTGGGCTCATTAATTATTTATTGGATTTTTTATAAGCCCATAAAATAAATAATTAATGTTTATTATTTTTGAGCTTATTAGCCTTAAGGGCATTCTCCTTTGTTTTGACTTATGATAAACATTGATAAGGACTAACTTGTGTGATCTATATGTGATAGGACATGTTTGACCTTATTTTTTTCAAGGTATGCAAATAAGATTACTAAGCAACTATTGAGCAATAGAATCCAAGAATGGGTGATCAAGAAGAAAGTAAGCTTAAGAGATTGCATACCAAGAAGCCCTCGTGGAAGAACTTTAGACTAGGAATCGTTGTTAAGGTATTACTTGTAAAATTCATATGTCCCTTTACTTTATGATTCAGTTTATTTCTACCTTGAAGTACACAGGCAAAAAGATTTCAAAGTATTAAGTCTTCAGAATTTTGGATTGAGTAGTTTGGATGACTCTGTATTCAAAAACTTTGTCCAAAACTCTGTGAACAGTGTCAAAATGTTTATACCTCATTAGGTCTAGAAAAAATAATAAAAATATTAATGACTCAATAGCCTGGACTAAATGGATTTTTGTCATTCACGTAACAGAAGAGTTTAGGATGAACTAAACATTTTCTGTTGATAACTTCCGAGTATTTTGAAAAACTATAACCTCGGTGTTTTTTGTTATCAAGAAAAAAGCCGTGTGTTTTTCATTCTGGACAACATACTGTGAAAAAACCTTCAAACCTTCTTTTTTTTTCTCCTCTCGTGATCTTTCTTGTTCTTCTTGATTCTACTAATTAATAGCAGAGAGTCAAGAGGTTTTGAGACTGTGATTCCTTGCCTATATTGTTTCACCAATAAGGGTTTAGGCGGTGAAATATTCTGAGATTCAAAGAGCTTGTGTGTTCATGCCAAGGAGGAGTAGAAGGATAGCGGGATCTGAATCGGAAGCATCAACGAGTCGTGAAGAAGAGATACCCATGGTTCAGTCAACTTTTTTAGAGCCAAAGAAATTATTGAAGCACAGAGGTATTAAAAATAAAAAATTCTTTTGCTGTGTTGTATTCTCTGTGCCGTTTTTTGGCTATTGTTTGTCTGTATGCATGGCTTTTTATTTATTTTCAAGCTTCAAGTGGTATTAGAGCATGAAGTTTGATTGGCTTAGGAAGCATGTTAGTTTAATAAAAATGGCATCATTGTCTAATATTTATGCCTGTGATCCTTCGTTGTTTATAGTATGAGATAGATTTTTGTGAGCCTCATCGTTGAGGTTTAGGATCCACTATAATCTACTATTTTCCCATAGTAAATCGTGTAAGCCCGAGTTTGAAGGGTATAGGTAGATGTTGTTTTTGTTTTGACTAAAATCTGTATAAAAAACGCCGCCTGTTGATGTCACAAAGAAAAGTTGCAGAGAACTCTAAAAGAAAAGAATGTAGAAGAAAAAAACTAAAGAAGAAGAGGAGCTGAGAGATGGCTTGACCGAGCCATGGCACCGAGTCGACCCACTGCTCAGTGATTTCAAAAGCATCCTGGGGAGGATGCGTAAATCTGGTCACAATTGTGACTAAATTTCATGGGGCGGATGCGGGCAGCTTGCGGTGTGGGCGGGTCGTGGTCCATAGGCCATGATCCGATATGGTGGGTGTGCAAGACCAAGGAAAAATCATTTCCCCCCCCATTTTTCCCTTGTAATTTTTGTGCAATTTCTTTTTTGTTTTTGGTCTTATACCAAGCGAAGTTATTATTTTTGCAATGGTTAATATTCATTAAATATTTTGCAAGCAAAATAATAGTAAAGGATTTTAGGATTAAACAAGACCATTAATTAATTTAATTAATGTGTTTAATTCGATTTTTTGGACACTTAGGTTTAAAAATAGAAAAGTATGAAAACGTTTACAGTTTTCTAGCATGCTATTTATTTTGATCCCTATGTGAACGTTTTCTCAAAGACCAAAGTCTTTGGGAATTTTTTGACAAGGAAAATATTTTCTTTAATTAAATGGTTAATTTTAATTTAAACAAAAATTAATCCTTGGTTATTTTCTTAAAAGTTTTTTATCCTTGACATAGAAAATATTTTGGAGTTAGAAATTTTTGTAAGTTAAAATGAAAAACCATTTAAATTTATTTTCACAAAGAAAATTTATTTTTGTCAAATAAAAACTTGAGACCAAAGTCTCTAGAAAGTTTTAACGAAAAATTTGAAATTATTAAGTTTTTAACTTAAATAAAATTAATCTGTTGAAAAATTTCTTAAGGGTATAAACCTTTACATAGAAATTTTTATGGTTTAGATATTTTATTTTTAAGTTAAAAGAAAACTTAATGGAATTTTTCAAATGATATTTTTCCAAAAAAACCATTGTTTTAAAAACTAAGTAGGAAAGGGGTTTCCAACGGCCCACGGCTTCCATCACGATCCTTATTAGAGATCGTGGGTCTTCTCGCGACATCTTGGGAGTTAACCCGTATAGGATGGAAATACTATAAGGATCTATAACTAATAGAAGGATGTAATTAATAATCTGGGACACGTACCAGGATCGGCCAGCCCACATTAGAGGTTATAGTGCGAGGTATGTCCATAGGAAATAAGAAGAAACGACCATCCTCTCGATAGAGTTATCTTCTAGATCATTACCTAGAAGGAAAATCAATTTGTAGTGGTTAATACACTTATCTTAAGAAATTGTTAATCTTCCTAAAAAGTTAAGTCAGTTTTCATAAGAGCCAAATTAATTATGTTAAAGATAATAGTGATGGAGTTAACTATTATCAGTTTAATATAAGAATAAAGTGCACAAAATTATTTTGTTATTCACAAAACTAAGAATTTCTTTTATTTTCAATTTTTAGAAATGGTTGGTGGAGGTTTTTTCAGTCCCTTAGCCGTTATTTTATGAGAGAATAAGCTAACAAGTCCTAACTATGTGGACTAGAAAAGGAACTTAGATATAATACTCACAGCTGAGGAGTATAAGTATGTCCTCTACGAAACCTGCGTTGTTATCGGGGAGGGTTCCATCGATGAGGAGCAAGAGGCTGAGAGGATATAGAAAAAGGCTAACGAAATGGCACGCTGCTATATGTTAGCCTCTATATCTAATGTGCTTCAATCAAAATATGAGCATATGGCAACTGCGTATGACATAAGCACATCTTTAGCCACGATGTTCGCAGACAAGAGCCGACCTACGAGGCAAGAGGCTCTTTGAATGATCATCAATACCAAGATGGCTGAAGGAATATCAGTCAAAGAGCATATGCTCAAAATGATTGCTACTTTCAGGAAAGCGGAAGTCTTGGGGGTTGTCATTGATCTCGAGAGCCAAGTGGACATGGTTCTCGAATCTCTGTTGGGCTCTTTTACTCAGTTCAAGTTGACCTACAATATGAACAAGTTAAACATAAGTTTAACTGAGTTAATGAAAGAGCTCCAGATGCGGAGAAGGTTATGAAGCCACAAGTAAGGGCTATGAGGATGCTATTACAGATGCCGATGCAAACCTATGGAATGAAGTAATGAAAGCCGAGATTGAATCTATATATTTCAATTAGGTTTGGGATCTTTTAGCTTCACTTGAAGGGATAAAATTCATTGGGTGTAACTGGGTATACAAGAGGAAGAGGGGAGCAGATGGGGAGGTGGAATCTTCAAAGCTAGGCTTGTAGCGAAAGGGTACACTTAGAAAGAAGGTACCAATTATGAGGAAACCTTTTTCACGGTAGCTATGCTTAAATCCATCCATATCCTCTTTGCCATCGCATATCATTATGACTATGAGATATAGCAAATAGTTGTCAAGACGACATTTCTGAATGGCCATCCTAGTGAAGAGATCTATATCCTAACCGGAAGGCTTTATTGCTGAAGGCCAAGAGCATATGGTTTGTAAGTTTAAGAAATTCATTTATGGACTTAAGCAGGCATCCATAGTATAGAACGCTCGTTTCGATGAGACTGTAAAATTCTATAGTTTCATTTAAAACGAAGATGAACCATATGTGTACAGAAAATTGGAAGGCGTAGACGTGATTTTTCTTGTACTATATATGGATGACATTCTACTTATTGGGAATGATATAGGGACACTGTCATTTATTAAGGTTTGGCTATTTAGTCAATTCAGTATAAAGGACTTGGGAGACACTAGTTATATTCTCAGGATTAAACTTCTTAGAAATAGGAAGTAGAGAATGTTAGGATTATCCTAAGCTACATACATTGACAAGATGTTAGCCAAGTTCAGCATGGACTCATGCAATGGAGCATTAATCCCTTGTAGATATGGGTTGTATTTTTCTTCAAAGGACTGTCCAAAGTCTCAAGAAGAAAAAGATAGAATGAGTAGAATTCTACATGCTTCAGCTATAGGAAGTCTCATGCACGCCATATTGTGCACTAGGCCAGATACTTGTTTTACTATAGGCTTAGTTAGCAGATATCAGTCAAACCTAGGGGAGGTTCATTGGCAAGTTGTAAAGCATATTGTCAAGTACCTTAAGGGTACGAGAGATTATATGTTGGTTTACATGGCTGATGACTTGCTTTCTACAGGATACACATTCTTAAACTTCTAGGTGGATAAGGTTGAGAGAAAATCCACTAGTGGATATGTTTTCACCTAGTTTGGAGAGGCTATTTCATAGAAGAGTATTAAGCAATCTTATATTGCTGAGTTAACCATGGAAGTTGAGTATATGGCAGCTTTGGAGGTATCCAAGAAAGCAGTTTGGCTCCGAAAGTTCCTTTTAGAACTTGGAGTCGTACTATAGATGGATATGCTAATTGTGATATATTGCGACAATACTGGCACAGTCTCACAATCCAAAGACCCCAGAAACCATAAAAAGGGGAAGTACATTAAGAGGAAGTACAACCTGATTAGGGATTTCATCCAAAGATAGGAAGTCGTGATGGAACAGATTACCCCGGAGAGCAATCTAGCAGAACCCTTCACTAATCTTTTGGCTGAGAGAGTCTTTAGAAGATACTTAGATGCTATGAGGGTGGGCACCTACGGACTTACTTAGTCTTAAAATGCAAATGGGAGATTGTTGGAATGTATGCCCTCTTAGAATAGGTTTTTGATGTAATTTTGATTTGTATTAATAAAAGTTTTATTCTCAGAAATTGTTTGTGAATTTTTAATTACTTTTTGTACACCATTTCGCTAGAAAAGACCCATTGTGTTTAAGTAAATGGTTCGTGTGAATAGAGGTCTTTCACAGTAAGGTATGGACTATGGATTACTTAACACATAAACTATTATTCTTAACCGAATGATGAGAATGAGAATATTATCATGGTAAGGTTATTGTGTTATAAATTCTAAATGTGGAATGGCTTACCTTTAGCCAATGAGTAGTCTTTTTATTTCATAACACAAGCGTATTTCGAATACATAGAACTAGACGTGTAGTAGTGGTTTCTAAAAGTACTATATAGTAGAAACTTAGACTACTATCACTATAGAGTGGATTTATACTCTACAGCTTGAGTATGAGTTGTTGGTCTGACGAAGCTGTAAGCGAATGCTTTGATGTACTATAGTTGAGGTTCTATTGTAGGACCAATATACTTCTATGTTGGGTATATGTGACTAGTTAGTTAAGACAGACTTGTACAAGATAGTTTCTATGCTATATTGCCCATTGTGGTTGTCCAAATGATCTAAATAATCTAGGACCCTAGGGAACATGGTTTAGATATTTACTTTAGGGTAGCTCTCTTGGGAGCGGAAATATTTCAAGAAGTTGTAAATTATTAGACTAGAAGCCTAAGGATAGTAGATATCTTTTAGAGATGTATTAATACACTTCTTCCTCTCTAAATGAATGACGATGTATAGAAGGGTATTTTAGTCATTACACCGATAGGTCAGAGACATAGCTAACATAGCATTGTCTTTGGGATCAATATTTCTTTATGGTGATATTAAGAAATATTTAAAATACAAAATATAGCTATTTATATAGCAGGGGCATTTTGGTCATTTTAGTAGCTAAAGCGATGTGTCTTTTTGGTCCTCAGAATAGTTCGTAAGTCCAAATTAATTTTGGGTTTAGGAAATGGTCTTAGTTAAAAAGGATTTTTATTTTATTCAGTAAGTCTAATTTATTATTGGATTGCAATAAAATAAAAAGTCGAGAGAAATTAAATTAAATTTATTACTTGATTTAATTGGTTAATTAATTATTCAAGGCCTAAACCCAGATTAATAATAGAAAAATTAACATAGGCTTAAACTAGATAAAAGACTTGAATAATTATTTTGGTCTATTTGGGCTCATTAATTTTTTATTGGGTTTTTTATAAGTCTAGAAAATAAATAATGAATATTTATTATTTTTGAGCTAATTGGGTCTAGAAAAGTTAATAAAAATATTAATGGCCCAATAGCCTGGACCAAAGAATTTTTTTTGTCATTCACATAATAGAAGAGTTTAGGATGAGTTAAACATCTTCTATTGATAGCTTTTGGGTATTTTGAAAAACTATAACCCTGGTGTTTTTTGTTTTCAAGAAAAGTGCCTTGTGTTTTTTATTCTTGACAACATACTGTGAAAAACCTTCAAGCCTTCTATTTTTTTTTCTCCTCTCGTGATCTTTCTTATTGTTCTTGATTCTGCTAGCTAATAGTAGAGAGTCAAGAGGTTTTGAAACTGTGATTTCTTGCCTATATTGTTTCACCAATAAGGGTTTAGGCGGTGGAATATTCTGAGATTCAAAGAGCTTATGTGTTCATACCAAGGAGTAGAAGGATAGCGAGGTTTGAACCGAAAGCATCAACAAGTCGTGAAGAAGAGATCCCTATGGTTCAGTCGACTTCTTCAGAGCTAAAGAAATTATTGAAGCATAGAGGTATTAAAAACGAAAATTTCTTCCGCTGTGTTGTATTCTCTGTGCATTTTTTTTTTTGCATTATTTGTCTGTATGCATTGCTTCTTATTTATTTTCAAACTTTAGATTCCAGAGCTACTGACCATATCTATAACTCCTTCTAAGGGTTCAATAGGATAAGAAGACTCAGTAGAAGAGCGTATAGACTTCGAGTGGGTAATGGAGCACAAGTATCGGCTGAAGCAATAGAAGACTTGGAACTTTTATTTGATTGTAATAAGATTTTATTTTTGAAAGATATTTTATATGTTTTTAGTTTTAAACAGAATTTGATTTCAGTTTCAAGGCTGATTAATCAAGGATATTCTGTTTCTTTCTATTTTGGTATTTCAATTAGTAGAGATGGAAAAATTATTTGTTCTGGGAACATGTATGGTAATCTTTTCTATGTTAATCCTATCAACCGTCAAAATAAATAATACTTAGACAAAACTTAATAATAAGAAGAGAAAGGCTACATCAAATAACTCGTATTTATAGCACTTAAGATTAAGATATATAAATTTTAATTGAATTCAGAGGTTAATCCAAAATGGGTCCTTGGACTCATTGAAATTAGGGGAATAGCCTCAGTGTAAATCTTATTTTATAGATAAAATGACCAAAAGGTCCTTTACTCAAAAGATGGAAAGGGCCAAGGAAATGCAAGAGTTAGTTTATACTATTGTTTGTAGTCCTATGTCTACTCTAACTAGAGGAGATTATGAATACTTTATCACGTTCACAGATGATCACATGCTTTTTGGTTACATTTACTTGATGAAGCACAAGTCTAACTCATTTAATAAATTTAAGGAGTTTAGGGATGGAATGGAGCATCAAATAGGTAAACTAATCAAGAAGCTAAGATCGGATCATGGTGGACAGTATTTCTTTAGTGAATTTAAGGATTACTTTATCACGTTCACAGATGATCACATGCTTTTTGGTTACATTTACTTGATGAAGCACAAGTCTAACTCATTTAATAAATTTAAGGAGTTTAGGGATGGAATGGAGCATCAAATAGGTAAACTAATCAAGAAGCTAAGATCGGATCATGGTGGAGAGTATTTCTTTAGTGAATTTAAGGATTACTTGGCACATCAGGGAATAGTATCTCAATTAATTGCACTTGGGATCCCCAACAGAATTGAGTTGCTGAGAGAAGAAATAGAACTTTGATATAGATGGTTAGAAGTATGATGAGTTATGCAACTCTTCCTATTTCATTTTAGGGATATACTCTGGAAACAACAACATATATTCTGAACTTAATGCCTTCCAACTCAATACTTAGGACACCTTATGAGATGTAGATTAGATGCAAGCCCAGTATAAATCATCTCAAGGTATGGGATTGTTCAGTTTATGTATTGACTAAAAGAAGTAAGCTAGACCTAAGATCATAATTGTGCTACTTTGTAGGGTATCCAAAAGGAATAAGGGGTGGATACTTTTATTATTCTCTAGAGCAAAATGTACTTGTTAGTGCTCATACTAGATACTTAGAGGATGAATAAAATGTATCTACAAAGGTTTCAAGTAAGGTGGAATTGGAAAATAAGTTGAATGATACTTCAATTTCTAATACACCAGTTAAAGAACCAGAAAAGACACAACCAGATTTTCCTATACAGACTGAGCTACGTCATAGTAGGAAGATATATAGGGTTCTAAAAAGATAGACTAGAGAGGCTTTTAAGGCATTCTCTGACCATCAGGAATAAGATCTCACTAGATACGATAAGGCAATTGCTGATGTTGATTGATGCGTGAATTTTGAGTATATAAAATCATCCATTTTAAATCCATTCCTTAATCAAGTTTTAATTAAAATATTAATCCCAAAATACACATATGAGCAAGTATAGTACAGGGAATTAATGAGTATCGATCCTCAAAGGAACAAGTATACACTAATCACTTTTCTTTCATTGTTTAACTGACCCAAATAAAGTGAGAAAAGAATATAAAGGAAACCAAAAGAAACATATACAACTCAAGGATGTAGGTTTATGCACTTTTGACAAGTATCCTAGAAAACATGATAGTGAATTACTTAGCCAATATCACAACCAATTATTATCTTGGTCTCACGAAGGATTTAATATAGACCCATTTCGTTTGCAATCTATGGAATCGCTATCTTCTAGTTAAATTAGTGAACATATTCTGTCTCGACTAACTTATCCAAAAGATACATTAAAATTAATCCTCATATAAACTCCTATATTCTAGGCGATCTAAAATATGAAATTAGTCAACGAATCCATATTCTAGCAATCATCAACTAACATTTGATTATCAATGTTCTAAACAATTAATCCTTTTTCAAGTAAGTTAAGAGATAAACAAATAAGATAAACAAATATGAAACTAATTAATTGAAGTCATTACCAACTTCTTTTTCAAGCAAGTTAATAACAAAACACAATCAACCAATTCCCTAAGGAAAACAAGTAATCAAATACCAAGAACAACAATCAATTGATCAAGTCGTTAAATTAATGCATAAATCATAAATCCCAAAATATTGCTAAATTACAATGAAAACATTGAATACATCATTGCTAAAGTAAAAGATGACAAAGAGAAAAGAAAGCACTCATAGACAAGCCTCTTTCTTCTTCCTTAAAGACTCCCTTTGATAATCCTTCTTGACTTGGGTGAACATCTCCTTTAATAAGAGAATCAGAATTTTTGCGCTTTAATTCACCTCTCTTAGTTGTATATCTCTCCAACTCTTGTGTTCTTTTATGTTTTTATAGGCCTCCTAGATGCCAATTTCGTGTCTGAGGAAGTTTTGGCCGAGTAGGAATAGGAAAATACCAAAATCCTTTGATAAGCCCTAATTTCGCGTACAGAATTTCCGTCTCCAGAACCTACTTGGCGCCAGGTACCCTCGACCCACCTGGCATCAGGTACACTATGTTCTTTCTTTATTTTTGCCTTGTTTTTGGCAATCTCTTCTTGGCAGGTAGAATGGACCCGGCGTCAGGTACACTTTCCAAACTTGGCGCTAGGTCTCTTCTGGAAAAATTCTTGAAGCTTGCTCAAACTCTGCTACTGGACAAAATAGACCCGGCGCCTGGTCGACTAGTTGGGCCTGACGCCAGGTACATTTTGGTTTTGTGCACTTTTTACTCAATTTTAACTTAATTCTGCAAATATTTTCCAAAAATACCTTTTACAAGTAAAATGTCAAATAGGAAGGAATATGTCTAGTTATTACAATAAATGTATCTTAAAACAACCTCAAATAATTAGGAAAAGAATGGTAATTTTAACCCTTATCAATTCTCCCACACTTGAACATTTGCTTGTCCTCAAGCAAAACACTTTGGTCAAAGAAAAATTTGAAGATTTAAAAGGGAAGCAAAGCACAGCGGAAGCAACGAACGAAATAAGAAAAACACGCAGCAGAACTCCAGACTGTAGCCGGCGCTGGTCACGACCTGTCCGAGCTCCGAGAGGGAAAACATTTTACCTCTTCTTCTTGTTCTTAAAGTTGGCTGGATCAGAATATGGAACCGAGGTAGTTGCGTTGGTGGAAACCTCTGATGCGATTCCTGCAAGCCTCCTACTTCGTCTGTGCATGTATATGAACGCCAACCTCTTGATCTTCTAGTATATGGCCTGCCTAATCTACGTTTGGTGAACAACTCACAGGGCTAAGGAATTTTTCAGAGAGAAGAGAAGGCTATCACGTTTTTCTTTTCTCAAAGAAGAAGCCGAAAAAACAACGTTGTCTACAACGTACGTTTTTGTTCTCCTGTTTAATTTAAATAAAATCCTAAGTTAAACTGGATTGGCCCATTGGACTCTTAGTTTAGCATTTTGGACAAAATTAATTATTCTAATTAGAACCAAATAAATGGCCCAATAAATAATTAATTTTCCATCTCAAATAAACTAGGCCAATTAACAAGACTATATTAGTTTAGTTCCAGGTCAATCTTTAGTTATTCAAATTGGGCCAAAGCCCTGAACAATTAATTAACCTACCAAACTAATTTAATTAATTCTTTCTCTCTGTGGACCTTTATTTTATTCTAGCCTAATAATTAAATCAGGCTACTTAAATAAAATAAATTCCATTTAATTTAAGACCAATTCCATAGCTTGTATATAATTAGGACTTACGGTCTATACTGGGGATCAAGAGACACACCGCCTTGGCTACTAAAGCGACCAAAATACCCTTGCCATATAAATAGCTATATTTTGTATTTTAAATATTTTCTAATATCACCATAAGGAAATATTGACCCCAAGGACTATGCTGTATTTAGCAAAGTCTTTGACCTACAGGTGAAGTGACTAAAGTACCTTTCTATACATCGCCGTACATTAAAGAGGAAGAAATGTACTAACACCTTTCTAAATGACATCTACCATCTTTAGGCTTCTAGTCCAATGATCCATGACTTCCAGGATTGTTTCTGCTTTCCAAGGAAGCTACCCTAAAGCAAATATCCAAGTCATGTTTCCCAGGACCCTAGATATTTAGATCATTCAAACAACCACAGGGTGCGATATAGTATAGAAACTATCTTGTACAAGTCTGTCTTAACTAACTAGTCATACATACCTAACATGCAAGTATATTGGTCCTATGATAGAACCTCAACTAAAAGAAAATCAAAGTACATACTTCCAGCTTTGTCAGACCACCAACTCATACTCAAGTCGTAGAGTACTAGTCCACGCTGTAGCAGTAGTAGCCTAGGTTTCTACCATATAGTACTTTAAGAAACCACTACTACAGGTCATGTTCTACGTATTCAAAATACACTTATGTCATAAAGTAAGTGGACTACTCACTGGCTAAAGGTAAGCCATTCTTCATTTGAAATTCATAACATAATAACCTAAATATGATGAGATTCTCATTCTTATCAATCAGTTAAGAACAAACACTTATGTGTTAAGTAACCCCTAATCTATACCTTGTTGTGAAAAATCACCATTCACATGGACCACTTATTTAAGAACAATAAGTCTTTTCCAAACTTAATTGTGCATAAATAAAATGTAAATTTAAAAATAATTTATGAAAATAAATTCTTTTATTAAAACATTCGATGTTTACATCAGAAACCTAGTCTAAGGGGGCATATTTCCCAATAATCTCCCACTTGCACTCTAAGACTAAGTAAGTTTGTAGGTGCCCACCCCTATAGCATCTAAGTGTCTTTTGAAGACTCTCTCAGTCAAAGGCTTGGTGAATAGATCTGCTAGATTGTTCTTTGAGGCAATTTGTTCCACCACGACTTCCCGTCTCTGGATGAAATCCCGGATTAAGTGGTACTTTCTCTTAATGTCTTTTCCCTTCTTGTGGTTCCTGGATTCTTTGGATTGTGATACTGCTCCAGTGTTGTCGCAATACATCACAATCGGCCTGTCCATGTGTGGCACGACTCTAATTTCTGAAATGAACATCCGGAGCCAGATTACTTCCTTGAATACCTCCGAAGCTGCCACATACTCAGTTTCCATAGTTGAGTTAGCAATTCAAAATTGCTTGATACTCCTCCAAGAAATGGCTCCTCCAGACAAGGTGAAGACATATCCACTAGTGGATTTTCTTTCATCCTTATCTGCCTGGAAGTCTGAGTTTGTGTATCCTGTAGGAACTATGTTATCAGCCCTATAAACCAGCATATAATCTCTCATTCCCTTGAGGTACTTGAGAATATGCTTTACAGCTTGTCAATAAACCTCTCTAGGGTTTGACTGATATCTACTAACTAAACCTATGGCAAAGCAAATATCTGGTCTAGTACATAGCATGGCATACATGAGACTTCCCACAGCCAAAGTGTAGAGAATCCTACTCATTCTGTCTTTTTCTTCTTGAGACTTAGGACAATCCCTTGAAGAAAAAGACAACCCATGTCTGCAAGGAATTAGAGCTCCTTTGCATGAGTCTATGATGTACTTGGCCAGCATCTTGTCTATGTATGTCGCTTGGGATAATTCTAACATTCTCTGCTTCCTATTTCTAAGAAGCTTAATACCGAGAATGTAACTGGCTTCTCCTAAGTCCTTTATACTGAATTGACTAGACAACCAAACCATTATAGATGACAGTGACCCTACATCATTTCCAATGAGTAGAATGTCATCCACATACAAGACAAGAAAAACCACATTAATGCCTTCAAGTTTCTTGTACACGCACGGTTTATCCTCGTTTTGAATAAAACCATAAGACTTTATAGTCTTGTCAAAACGAATGTTCCATGCCCTAGATGCCTGCTTAAGTCCATAAATGGACTTCTTAAGCTTGCAAACCATATGTTCTTAGCCTTTAGCAATAAAGCCTTCTGGTTGAGACATATAGATGTCTTCACTAAGATGGCCATTTAAAAATGCTGTCTTAACATCCATTTGCCATATCTTGTAGTCATAATGACATGCGATGATAAGGAGGATACGGATGGACCTAAGCATGGCTACCAAGGAAAAGGTTTCCTCATAATCGATTCCCTCTTTCTGAGTATATCTTTTCACCATAAGCTTAGCTTTGAAAGTTTCTACCTTCCCATCCACTCCCCTCTTCCTTTTTTATACCAACTTACACTTAATGAGTTTTATCCTTTTAGGTGAAGCTACAAGATCCCAAACCTGATGGAAGTACATAAACTCAATCTTGGCTTTCATTGCTTCATGCCATAGATTTGCATCGGCATCAGCAATAGCCTCCTTGTATTTAGTGGGGTCTTGTTCTTGATGGTCGGAGATTAGCTCAAAAGCTTCTTCAGTCCATCTCTTTGGAACCCGAAACACTCTCCTATTACGACAAGGCTCCAATTGTATGGCTCTTGAGGCTGTGCCTCTTCTTGTTCCACAAACGGGTCAAAAGAAATTGATTCCGAAGATAACTTCTCCTCAAGTTTCAACTTAGTTGAACCTTTAGTAGAAGTACTCTGATCATCCTCTAAGTATATAGCATTGGTACTAACCAGTACTTTTTACTCTTTAGGATGATAAAAGTAACCACCCTTTGTCCCTTTTGGATACTTAACAAAATAGCATAATTCTGATCTTGGTTCCAACTTATCTCTCTTGACCAGTACATAAGCTGGACAACCTCACATCCTGAGATAATTTAAACTTGGCTTATGCCCAGTCCATATCTCATAGGGAGTCCTAAGTATTGACTTAGAAGGAACCAAGTTCAGAATGTATGAGACATTATACTTTGGACCATTTCTATCAATGTCTTGTTCTTTCTCTCAACTACTCCGTTCTGCTGGGGTGTTCCCAGCGCAGAGAGTTGGAATACTATCCCATGATGTACCATATAGTCCTTGAATTCACCAAGGAGGTACTCTCCACCACGATCTGATAGTAGGTCTTGATCAGTTTACCTGTCCGACACTCCATTTTAGCCTTAAACTCCTTGAACTTGTCAAAAGAGTCAGATTTGCGGCTCATCAGGTAAATAAAACCAAACCTTGTACAATCATCTATGAAAGTGATGAAGTACTGAAAACCCCTTCTAACTGGTGTAGACAAGGGACCACACACATCAATGTGAATAGACTCAATATCTCCTTGGTTCTATCTGCCTTTGAGGTAAAAGACCTTTTAGTCATCTTTCCTATTAGGCAGGATTCACACTGAGGCCAATTTTTCAATTTCAATGAGCCCAAGAGCCCATCATAGATTAACCCCTGAATCCTAGTTAAGTTGATATGACCCAACCTTAGATGCTAAAGATATGAGTCATTGACATTAGTCTTTCTCTTCCTAGTTGAAGGTTCAGATTGAGCGTTATTTAATTGATTGCTAATAGGGTTTAAGAAGAATAGATTTCCATACATATGCCCAGTACATAAAATTTCTCCATCTCCATTGATAGAAATACCAGAATGGAAAGATACTGAATATCCTTGATTTATTAGTTTTGCCACTGAAATCACATTATGTCGAAGTCCAGGTACATATAAAATATCTTTCAAAACCACTATTCTATTAAAATAAAAAATTAAATCCAGCTCTCCCACTGCAAGAGCCCAAACTTGTGCTCCATTTCCCATGTTCGCATTTCTTGAGTCTTCTAATCTTTCTAAACCCCTGCAAGAAGTTACAGATATGATCAGTGGCTGGCTCCTGAATCAACAATCCAAGTGGAAGTTGATCCAACCATTAATATAGACTCTAGATAGAAAACATTACCTGTGGGGTTTTTCTTAAATTGAAGATCTGGACACTCTTTTTATCAGTGTCCCTTCATTCCACATTTGAAGCAGTTGCCCTTTGATTTGTCTTTGGGTTGGGTCGTTGCGTTTCCCTTCTTCTTGTTGAACCTTCTGGGCTTGGGCTCAATTCTAGAGGAAGAAGCCTTAGCAATCATAGCATTTGAATTGAGGCTTCATGACCTTTTCTGCCATTTGAAGTTTCTTCATTAACTCAGTTAAACTTATATTTAACTTGTTTATGTTGTAATTCAACTTGAATTAAGTAAAAAAATCCGGTAGAGATTCGAGAACCATGTCCACTTGGCTCTCGAGGTCAATGACAGCCCCTAAGATTTCTACTTCCTCAAAAGTAGCAATCATCTTGAGCATGTGCTCTCTGACTGATGCTCTTTCAGCTATCTTAGTGTTAATGATAGTTCGAAGAGCCTCCTGCCTTGCGGGCCGGCCCTATCCGCGAATATCGTTGCTAATAATTGACTTATGTTATACGCAGAAGCCATATGCTCGTGTTTTGATTGGAGCACATTAGACATGGAGGCTAACATATAGCAGCGTGCCATTTCGTCAGCCTTCTTCCACGCCTTTTCAGCCTCTCGCTCTTCGGCGGTGGAACCTTCCCCGATAACAAGGTAGGTCTTGTAAAGGACATATAATCTTCCACTATGAGTATTATGTCCAGGTTCCTCTTCCAATTCACATAGTTTGGATCCATTAACTTATTCTCTTGGAGAATAACGGTCAAAGGACTAAAAGAACCTTCCACTATTTTTGAAAAATCGAAAATAAAAGAAAAGATTTAGCTTGTGAAAATAAAATAAATTTGTGCACTTTATCCTTATATAAAAAATTGATAATAATTAATTTAGCTCTTACGAAAATTGACATAGCTTCTTGGGAAGATTAACTGTTCCCTAAGCTAAGCGTGTTAACCACCATAAATCAATTTCCCTTCTAGGTAATGATCTAGAGGATAACTCCATCGAGGGGATGGCCGTTTTTTCTTATTTCCTATGAACATATCTCGCACAATAACCTCCAACGAGGAGCTGCCGATTATAGTACGTGTCCCGGGTTATTAATTACATCTCTCCATTAGATCTAGATCCTTATGGTATCCCCATCCTACACGGGTTCACTCCCAAGGTGACGCGAGGGGACTCACAATCTCTAATAAGGATCGTGATGGAAGTCGTGGGACCATTGGAACCCCTTTCCCACTTAATCTTTTAAAACAAAGGTTTTTCTGAAAAGTATCATTTTGAAAATTTCCATTAAGTTTTTCCTTAATTCAAAAAATATCTAAATCCATTAAAATCTTTATGTCAAGGTTTATATCCTTTGAAAATTTTTTTCATGGACAAATTTTATTTAAGTTAAAAACTTAATGATTTCAAAAATTTCCAATCAAAACTTTCTAGAGACTTTGGTCTCAAGTTTATTTGACAAAATAATTTTTCTTGTGCAAAAATAAAACAAAATGGCTTTCTATTTTTAACTTACAAAAATATCTAAATCCAATATATTTTTTATGTCAAGGATTAAATTCTTTGAGAAAATATCTAAGGATTAATTTTTGTTCAAGTTAAAATAATCATTTAGTTTTTAGAAAAATGTTTTTTTTTGTCAAAAATATTCCTAAAGACTTTGGTCTTTGAGAAAGTGCCACATAGGTACTCAAAAATAAATAGTATGCTAGAAAACAGTAAACGTTTTTATGCTTTTCTATTTTTAAACCTAAGTGCCCAAATAATAGAATTAAACACATTAATTAATTAATTAATGGTCTTATTTAATCCTAAAATCCCTTACTAATATTTTTCATGCAAAAATATTTCATGAATATTAACTATTGCAAAAACATTAACTTCCCCGGTATGGACCCCAAAACAAAAAAGAAAATGCAAGAAAATTATAAGAAAAAATAAAAATTTCTCCTTGGTCCACTGCACCCGTCGCACTGGATCGAGCACCCCATCCTCACTGCAGTCCACAACACTCGCCACACCGAACAAGGACCTCATGGGAAACCCAAGAACCAGACCCATAGCTCACGTGTAGACCGGAGCCCAGACTCGAGCCGGTGCTGGTTCCAGCAGCCCCAGTCGGCGCCGGTCCTGATCTGACCGGGCTTCTTCTTTAATTTTTCTACTGCGATTTTTTGCGATGCATTCTTTGGTTTTTTTTTTTTTTTTTCTGCAACTTTCTTCCAGTTCTTGGCTCTCCGATTTCAACCCAAAATCAACAACACCAAAAGCCAACAATCGCCTATACCCATTAAGATTGGGTTTACACGATTTGTTAAGGAAAAAACTAGATTACATATGCACCTATACCTCCATTTGAGAGGTTTAACAATCAATCTATCCATACCAAAACAATGAAGGATCACCTGTTATTCACACATATGTGTCCAGTTTTATTTAACTAGCATGTATGATTCCTATATTTGCACAAAATCTTCATGCTCTGATACTAATTGAAGATTTAAAAGGGAAGCAAAGCACAATGGAAGCAACGAACTGAACAAGAAAAACATGCAGCAGAACTCCAGATCGTAGCCAGTGCTGGTTCTGGCGGCCTCAGCTGGCGCCGGTCATTGCCTGTCCGAGCTCCGAGAGGGAAATTTTTTTACCTCTTCTTCTTATTCTTAAAGTTGGCTGGATCGGAATATGTGGAACCCAGGTAGGTGCCCTGGTGGAAACTTCTTGTGTGATTTCTGCAAGCCTCCTACTTTGTCTGTGCATGTATATAAACGCCAACCTCTCGATCTTCCAGTATATGGCTGCCTAATCCACGTTTGGTGAACAACTCACAGGGCTAATGAATTTTTCAAAGAGAAGAGAAGGCTGTCACGTTTTTTTTTTTTTTTTAGAGAAGAAGTCGAAAAAATAACGTTTTCTACAACGTATATCATTGTTCTCCTGTTTAACCAAAATAAAACCCTAGGTTAAATTGGATTGACCTATTGGACTCTTAGTTTAGCCTTTTGGATTAAATTAATTATTCGAATTAGAACTAAATAAATGGCCCAATAAATAATTAATTTTTCAGCCCAAATAAACTAGTCTAATTAATAAGATTATATTAGTTTGGTCCCAGGTCAATCTTTAATTATTCAAATTGGGCCAAAGCCCTGAACAATTAATTAATCTACCAAACTAATTTAATTAATTATTTCTCTCTGTGGACCTTTATTTTATTCTAACCCAATAATTAAATCAGGCTACTTAAATAAAATGAATTCCATTTAATTTAAGACCAATTCCTTAGCCTGTATATAATTAGGACTTACGGTCTATACTAGGGACCAAAAGACACACTGCCTTGGCTACTAAAATGACCAAAATATCCTTGCTATATAAATAGCTGTATTTTACATTTTAAATATTTCCTTATATCACCATAAGGAAATATTGACTCCAAGGACAATACTGTGTTTAGCAAAGTCTCCGACCTATAAGTGAAGTGACTAAAGTACCCCTTTATACATGGCCGTATATTAAAAAGGAAGAAATGTACTAACACCTCTCTAAATGACATCTACCATCCTTAGGCTTCTAGTCCAATGATCCATAACTTTCTGGATTGTTTCCGCTTTCCAAGAGAGCTACCCTAAAGCAAACATCTAAGTCATGTTTCCTAGGGCCCTAGATATTTAGATCATTCAGATAACCACCAGGGGCGATATAGTATAGAAACTATCTTGTACAAGTCTGTCTTAACTAACTAATCATACATACCCAACATGCAAGTATATTGGTCCTATGATAGAACCTCAACTAAAAGCAAATCAAAGTACATACTTCCAGCTTTGTCAGACCACCAACTCATACTCAAGTCGTAGAGTACTAGTCCACGCTGTAGCAGTAGTAGTCTAGGTTTCTACCATATAGTACTTTAAGAAACCACTACTACAGGTTCTGTTCTACATATTCGAAATACGCTTATGTCATGAAGTGAGTGGACTACTCACTGGCTAAAGGTAAGTCATTCTCCATTTGGAATTCATAACATAAAAACCTAAACATGATGAGATTCTTATTCTTATCAATCGGTTAAGAATAAACATTTATTTGTTAAGTAACCCCTGATCTATACCTTACTGTGAAAAACCACCATTCACATGGACCACTTACTTAAGCAAAATAGGTCTTTTCCAAACATAATTGTGCACAAATAAAATGTAAATTCACAAATAATTTTTGAAAATAAATTCTTTTATTAAAACATTCGATGTTTACCTCAGAAACCTAATCTAAGAGGGCATATTTCCCAACAAAATTATCAAGACAACACAGGTTTTTTTCTTATTCAAAAGTTTCTTTATCATAGCAATGATCATGTCTTTCTTTCAAAATTTAGATACAACCATTGTTATTCATACCCTTTGAAAACAATTTCAAACTTTGAAACATTGGCCAAGACATCACAAAACTCTTGAAGTCAAATTAATCAAGTGCATTCCTTAGTCTAAGAAAATTATTTCACTTTTCAAGTAAAAATATAGATAACATGAATCACATAGGTCAAGCTATCTACCAACTCAAGCATTATAAATTCAAAAATTGTACATAATGCGTATGGATTTGGATATAAAAATCATATAAAAAATAAGTACATTCCTAATTAAGTTTAAATTAAAACGTTAACCCCAAATTATACATATGAGCGAGTGTACTCATCATTAACCGAGCATAGGGTTCAAACGAGTGTCGAGCCTCAAGGAATAAGTAGACATTAATCCATTTTCTTTCATTGTTTAACCGACTCAATAAAGTGAAAATGAAATAAAATCAAACAAAAGAAAATAAAAATATATACATGTCAAGGATGGAGAAGTATGTAACTCAAACCATTGTTTAGACAAATATGATCTTAAAGTATCTAACCATTATCATAACTAATCATTCTCTTGGCACCATGAAGGATTAAGATAAATTAGCATCACTAGGTCTGTCTCAATTAATTCATCGACAAGATGCATTAAACACTATCATTGATTAAATTTCTTTGGTCTGGCAAATTTAAAACATGAAATTAATCAATGAATCCTTAGTCTGGCAAACATCAATTAACCTTTAATTACTCAATCTTCAACAATTAACCTCTTTGGTCTAGCAAGTTAATAGCCAATAAATATGAAATTAATCAATTGCAACCACCATTAACCTCTTTGGTCTAGCAAGTTAATGAAAAGAAACAACCAATTAATCTTGTAATACGCCTAAGTAATTAAATACCAAGAAGAACAATCAATTAATTAAAAGATCAAATAACTCTAAAAATCATGAATATCTAAAATAATGTCGAATTACAATAAAATAATTAACATATCATTGTTCAAGAAAAAGAAAACAAAGTAAAAGAAAGCACTTATAGACAAGCCTCCTTCTTCTTCCTTTGAAGACCTTCTTGCACAACCTTCCTTGAATTGAAGAATTCTTTCTTTGATCGAGTGATTTTCTATGATGATCAATTAATTCTCTTCCTTTTTCCTTGTATTTTTCATCTATTTATAGGCTTAAGAAGTGCCTAAACTCATAGGTACAATGTTCTTGGCCGAGTAGAAGTTGGAAGATACTAAACCTCCACAGATGACCAAAAAACGCGTAAAAAAAATCAAGCATCGCCATAACTTCAGGGCACGGCCAGCGCCACCTAGGCTCTCGGAGCCAGCGCGCCGGTTGTGTTCTGATTCTCTACTTGTTCGCCGATTTTTTTTCGAATTTTGCATAATGAAGACCAGAATGCAGCCGGCGCCGGTTCCACTCTGTTTTGCTCTGTTTCACTAATTTTTTCGTCGCTTCGAAGTTCGTATCAATAGTGCATGGCTGGCGCCGATTCCAATGCCCTAGCTGTGGTCACCTCTAATCTGTTTTGCGACGTTTTTGTTTTGTTTTACTCAAAAAATTTGCAATAATGAACAAAATACCTTTTCAAGGGTCAAATCTCAAATATGAAGGAATATAACTAGTTATTGAACAAAATGTATCACAAAAGAACCTCAAATAACTAGGAAAAATATGACTAATTTAGCCCCCTACCAGTGCACTCAAGTTATGATGTGAGGAAAGCACTCAAATTTTTTCTCTCAAAATGTTTTTTAAATGACTTAGAGAATTGATAGTCTCAAGTGCATGGATTTCTCTTCACACACCGTATTGGCCCCCTTTACAGTCATCACTCATTATTTTTTCCACAAATTTGTTTTTCCTTTGCTCTTTCTTTCCTTTTTGCCTTTGGGATAGCCTTAAGAAAATGCACCGAATATACTTGCTATTTCTCCTTATATTGACTCCTTTTTCAACTAAAGGTCTCAACAACAATCAATAAGAGCATTTTTTTTCAATTCACACAATAATAGTGTTGTTTCCACTAATTGTTTCTTTTTTTCTTCAACTTAAATAATTTTTTTTTCACAATTCTTCTCAATCGTTCCTCTCAAAGCTCTTTTATCAACTCACATTGTTCATCGTAACTCAAAGCTAGCAAAATTCAAACTCACAATACAAAAGTTAGCTAATAACTCTTCCCATATTCATAATATCTTCTATATTTCAACTAGATAAGTTAAATAACATTCAAACACTAATGCATAAACAATATTAATTAAAATTTTAAAGTCTTGACAAATATCGTTTCCAATAAACCAATTTCATTAAACTCCACCTAATGAATGACAAAACTTATATCTAAGTAAGAAAAAGAATTATAACCTTACTTAACAATGAAACCACTAAAATTTTAAAAAAAGAGTATCACAAACACAACATATATACACCAAAATAATATGGCAAAGTACTTCTGTTAGGTATCTCAGGCTCGTATCATATACGGCGTAGCGGAAAATAAAATGGGATACCATCCCAGGATCCGCATATATGTGGAAAACAAGACATAAAGAGAGTAAATGTAACAGCTTTTACCTTTGGGTGATCGTCCGAAGAACAAAATTGATCTTCTTCAAGTCGAGGCGCTATCCAACAATCCTCGTGATCAACCTCCACGTGAGTTGAACGTCTAACCACTATAATTATAGTGTGTGATGATCTCTAACAGTAATCCATATAGAGGAATACTCAAGCACCAAACTTTCCTGTGCTAGCAGAAATAAGATGGCGGCTAGGGCTTTTTTCAAGAACAATCGTGAGAGAGGGAGAAGGGAAAAATCGTGTATGCTTTGTTGTGTGGCGTGACAATCACGTTAAGCTAGGGTTTCATGTGTATCCATTATATCACATGAAAAATCCTTCTAAAATTAACAATTCTAATCCTATTAGAATTCCCTAATTGTAATTGGAAATATCAAGTTCTCACAATTACAACTTGGACCACAAATTATAACTAATTATAATTTGTCCACTACAACTTCTTTTTCTCTCAATCAACCCCACTATGTTATCAAATAACATCTTGAGTATATAATCCTCTATTGTGTATGACCTATTAGGTTTCCCAGTCAATTGGTAGTGAACATGAAGTAATCCAAACGTCTTTGAGATTAATAATCTATAATTAATTAGAATTAATCCTATTAATTCTAATCAGGATTGGTTTATTAATTCATCAATTAATAAACCCATATTCTCAGATCATGAGCGGTATCTAGCAACACATCATGACCACCCAAGAGTCCAGGAAGTCAAGTGACTTGACATGAACCCTTCAATAACAAACTACTGTGCAATTAACTCCTTTTACGATACAATATATCATTCGGTTTGGAGTACGGAATTAATGCCAACTCCCTCCAGAATATATATTAATTATGGCCCGAATACAATTATACTTGTACCAAAAACCTACTATTCTAGATGTGCATCAATTGGAACTGTTTCCAATACACATATGCCTTGGCCAAGGACTTCTCGAGTAGTAATTCCAACAAGTGGCTGTGAGATATTCGCCCCTACTATTAGGAGTGGTGAATCCTTTATTGACCCTCTCAACTATTTTCGTTTACCTCACAATTTACCCAATATTCATCCCATAGGCAGCCCTCGATCGAGCTCCAGAGATTGGAATTAAAGTACAAAGCTCAGCAAACAAAGTACCTTGGAGATCTCAAGTCTAAGGATACTTGCACATTTGCTATATTGAGATTATATTACTGGCACTAAATAGTTATCCATATGATTATCTCAAAGCTAGGTCATCCAATGAACTTATTCTATTAATAAGCATTCATGTGTTAACTTTGAGTATCTCAATTCTCACGGTTATGAGAACTATCACTTGATCAAATCAGGAAGTTGAACACATGCTAGTCTTAACGCATTAATGATGTCCTGTCTCATTAATACTATGACTATAGACTATTTAAGTACTAACACCATCAAGTGTAGTAGGAATCTCATATCATGATTTTCTTAACACAGTGTTGTACTATGGACTTTATCGAACAGTTATATTACTTAAAGTAAACAAAAGAAACTGTAAGATAAATATTACCTTTTATTAAAATAAAATGTGTCATATACAATGTACAAGTGATTGCCTTTAGGGCACAACACTAACAAACTCCCACTTGCACTAGAGCCAATCATTCATGTGTCTAATACCGAATGACTCAACATGATAATCATGTTTCTTTTGGGATAGTGCTTTCGTAAGCGGGTCAGCTATGTTCTCATCCGTGGGAACTCTCTCTCTTTTTATTTCCTTAATTGCTTCAGAAGCAGTTATGTACTCAACTTATGTCGTAGAGTTGGCAATAGTATCTTGTTTGGAACTTTTCCAACTTATTGCCCCTCCGCACAATGTAAACACGTAGCCAAATTGTGATTTAAAATTATCTTTGTCAGATTGAAAACTGACATCAGTATACCCGTTTATTTTCAAATCACCTTCTCTATATACTAAGAACACATCTTTAGTCATTCGTAAGTACTTAAGGATGTTTTTTACAGCTGCCCAATGACCCTCACCAGGGTCAGATTGATATCTGCTCGTCAAACTGAGAGCACAAGATACATCGGGTATAGTACATATCATAGTGTACATGATAGATCCAACTGTCGAGGCATATTGAATCTTACTTATGTGATCCCTTTCAACTTGTGTCTTGGGAGACATCGACTTTGAAAGGCTTATACCGTGTGACATGGGTAAGAATCCCATTTTGGATTGATCCATGCTAAACCTCTTTAGTACTTTATCTATATATGTAGACTGCGAAAGACCTAGCAACCTTTTAGATCTATCTCTATAGATCCTTATTCCGAAAATATAGGTTGCTTCTGCAAGGTCTTTCATGGAGAATTATTGGGACAACCAAACTTTAACCGTTTGCAAGACAGGTATATCGTTTTCTATTAGCAATATGTCATCTACATAAAGCAGTAAGAAAATGATTGCACTCCCACTAACCTTCTTATATACACGAGGCTCATCTATGTTTTGAATGAAACCAAACTCTTTAATTGTTTCATCAAAACGGATATTCTAACTCCTAGAAGCTTGCTTAAGTCCATAAATAGACCTTTGCAGCTTGCACACCTTTGTGCTATCACTGGATGTGAAACCCTCAGGTTGTGTCATATATACTTCCTTAGTCAGATTTTCATTTAGGAAAACTGTTTTCACATCCATTTGCCAAATCTCACAATCATAATGAGCAACAATGGCTAGGAGTATCCTGATGGATTTTAACATGGCTACTGGCGAGAAAGTTTCATCATAGTCAATACCATGTTGTTGAAGAAAACCCTTCGCCACTAGTCGTGCTTTATAGGTAACTAAGTTACCATCCATGTCCATTTTCTTCTTGAAAACCCACTTGCACCCAATAGGTTTAATTCCTTTAGGTGGATCAACCAAAGTCTATACTTGGTTGTCGTATATGGAATCCATCTCTGATTTCATGGCCTCAAGCTATTTGCTAGATTATGAACTATTCAGAACATCCTTGTAGGTAGTAGGCTCATCTTCATCTATGAGCAATACGTCATTGTGGTCACTAATGAGAAATCCATATCTCTCAGGTGCCACATGTATCCTACGAGATCTACGAGGCTCTTGTGTATTAGAAGGTTAATCTATTCTCTCAATAGATGTATGGTTAGATGGTTGATCCTTGTTTGTTTGATCTTCATGAACTTCATTAAGTTTAATCTTACTCCCACTGTCCCATTTGAGCATGTGCTCCTTCTCTAAGAAGACGACATGTTTCGAAACAAACAATTTATTTTCGGAGGGTAGGTAGAAGTAATATCCGAAAGATTCTTTCGGATATCCCACAAACAAATACTTGTTAAACTTACTATTAAGTTTGTTTGACTGTGGCCTTTTGACAAAGGCAGGACAACCCCATACTTGCAAGTGAGATAACTTTGATCTCTTACCAAAGAACATCTCAAATGGGGTAGTATCAACCGATTTTGTCGAAACTCTATTTAGTATATAAATAGAAGTCTCTAGTGCATACCCCCAAAATGATTTTGGTAGGTCTGCAGAAGCTATCATGGTTTGTACCATGTCTAGAAGGGTTCGATTCCTTCTCTCAGATATACTGTTATGTTGAGGTGTATGTGGTGGAGTCCATTGAGATAATATCCTATTATCTCTAAGATAACTTAGAAACTCTTAGCTCAAGTATTCTCCTCATCGATCAAATCTTAGAGTCTTAATACTTTTGCCAAGTTATTTCTCTATTTCATTCTTGAAGTCTTTGAACGTTTCAAAGGCCTCAAATTTGTATTTCATTAAATACAAATACCCGTATCGTGAGAAATCATCGATAAAGCTTATGAAATAGTTATAACCTCCTCCTGCTTGTATTGACATTGGGCTACATACATTAGAATGTATGAGTTCTAATAACTCTTTGGCCCGTTCACCTTTTCCTGGAAAAGGAGTTTTAGTCATTTTACCTAGTAAACAAAACTCGCATGTGCCATATGATTCATAATCAAATGACCCTAAGTCACTAAGTTTGTGTAACTTAGAAACACGATTTTCGTTTACATGGCCTAAACGACAATACCAAGTAAGAGGTGTTAGAGTTATCCATTTTAGGTTTTTTATTATTTATATTGAGAATTAGATTATCTAAGTCTAGAACATATAAACCATTAACCAGAGTTGCTGAACCATAATAAATATCATTCAATGAAAAAGAACAACATTTATTCTTAAATATTAAATGAAATCCATATAAGTCTAAAAACGTAATTGAGATAATGTTTTTCATAAAAACTGGTCCATAATAATAGTTTTCCAGTTCTAGAATTAATCCCGAAGGTAGGTTTAGCTTGTATGTCCCTATAGCAAGTGCAGCAACCTTTGCCCCATTTGTAGTATGTAGGTCCACATCGCCTTTCTCTAGCCTTCTGCTGTTCTTTAGTCCCTGCAAGTTATTGCACAAATGAGATCCACATCCGGTATCCAATACCCATATCTTATTTCTAAAGGAAGTATTTATCTTAATCATAAACATACTCGGAGTAGAAATAGAAGTGCTTGTAAGCTTCTCCTTCTGCTTCTTGTCCTTAATGGTCTCCAAGTAGGCTTTGCAGTTGCGCCTCCAGTGGCCCATCTTCCTACAATGAAGGCATGGGCCCTTAGTAGCTACGTCTTTCTTGTTCACACCACCTTTGGGCTTCATAGGAGTCTTCTTCTTCTTCTTTTGATCTTTCTTCTTAGAAGAGGAAGATTCTACCATTAAAACTGCATTGGAATCCTTCTTCATGGAGGACTACGCAGTTTTGAGAAGATTGATCAACTCAGAAATGGTGGATTCAATCTTGTTCATCTGATAGTTAATAACAAATTATGAGAAACTATTAGGCAAAGATTGTAGAATTAAGTCAACACTTAAGTCATGATCCATTGTAAACCCGAGAGATCTAAGCTTCTCTATTAAGCCTAGCATCTTCAGCCCATGAGTGGCCACAGAAGAACCCTTTGCCATTTTGAATAGAATAGTTACTTTGAGATCTCGTATCTCTTAGTTCTGGCTTGGGCATCAAACAGCTCTCGAAGATGTAAAATGATCGATTGAGCATCCATATGCTCGTGATATTTTTGCAACTCAGGAGTTATGGATGCCAGCATAATATATGATGCTATATCTCTATTCTCCTTGTGCTTTTTGTGGACAGCATGCTCATCAACATAAGCATCTAGCACGTAGAGTAACTTTTCCGATTTGAGAACGATTCTCAAATTTCTATTCCAGTCGAGATAGTTTGATTCGGTTAACTTGTTGGTTTCCAAGATGCTACGTAAGTTTAGGTTTGTTGACATGATGCAAGTGACCTAGATGTAAAGATAGAGAACATTAGCTAGTTGTATATGCACATGATATGCAAATAATTAGGACTTATATTAAACGCATTTTTACTCCACTATTTTACTCAAACCAATAGCCCCCACTATTAATTCGAGAAAGCCCATTGGAAGCTTTCCTAGTGGACCGGTATCCAAATTCCTCAAGAATAACCTTGGGTTTGCCCAACAAGCCACCCTTAAGTTCATTGGTAGGTATCCAATACCAATTACATCGTATGTAACTACCGGTTCATTGGGTGATTAACAGGTTTTAATCTTAAAGCCTTTTGGGTACCCCAACTTTTCCTCTAAATTTCTTTATACTTGAGTTTGCCCAACCGGGATAAAGAATTTAGTTAAACCCGACCCATTAATCAGGAATTTAATTCCATAGCTTGAACATGCCCGATGTCAAGTAGGCTTGGGTTTGCCCAACAACCTGGTCTCGAAAAAGGACTTTCGTTCTTATTATATTAACAGAAGGAATTAGGTTTAATATTAATTGAGGGATTTGTTCCTTTTAGTGATTTCTTTGAATGAAATGCATAAAAATCAATAAATTACATAATTGATAATCATGGTAATAAAGTGATTACATGGTATGGTTATGGACTTTGCCCTAAATTAATTTCTTTGAGCCGTAAAAGAAATTAATATAGTTAACCCTATGTGTTCATGTATGATTCAAGTAGAAAGTCTTACCTTCTCGCCTTATTTTGGTTGCCATCTCAAAAATTAAAAATAATTCTACTTATATCTAACCTATGTAAACTAATTACATAATTTCCTAAAGAGCGAAAACCTCGAGTTACATTCGAGAGGAGTTAGATGAGAAGAGAATTACATAAGAATTCTAGAGAAAGCAGGACACGCATGCCCTATTTCATAAAAACCAAAATTGTAAAATGCATGAACAGATATAATTAGTTTTAGTCCATAACCATCCACCATGCCATTAGCTATACTTAAACAAAATAAACATATACTTTTTATTATTCCAAAATCACTAATTTGGAAAAATAAAACAAATTCTAAAATCAATATTTTAGAAAAATACATTACTTTTAAATTTTCAAAATCACTATTTTGAAAAATAAAATTGTTTGTCTCAAAACTAATTTTGAGAAAATACTTTTGGATCTCGTCTCACAATGATAACGACGGTCCCACTGGCCAGGGGTCAAGGGGGCAGTGCCCCTTTGTTTTTTTTTTATATTTTATAAAACAGAGCCAAATCGGCGCCGGTTTGAAGGCCAAAGCCGGCGCCGCCTGTGTTCTGATTTTTTTAGGAAACATTTTCTAGAAATGATTTTTGGATGTTCGCGAAACAGCATGCAACCTACGCTAGCTTGGAGGCCAGAGTCGGCGCCGGCTGTGGTCTGGAACAATGGCGGCGATTTTTGAAAATTTTCAGAAACAATTTCTGGTGTTTTTTTCTTTTGCAAATTTTCAGTGAAAATGATTCTCAGCAGTATTTTCTGTTTTAAAGCTCAAAACAACAACCAATTTGTTAGTTTAAACAAAACCAAAATAGAAAATTAAGATGAAACGGAAGGCAACAACCATGCTCTTGAAAACGTTTTTCTGTAGAAAATTCTCAGCACCTAAAGAAAGCATCTTTCGAAATACGCTATAACTTTTACACAATCATATTGTGCTACGGACCTAACCCACAAAGCTCAAAATGATTTCGACTCGAGTGAAAATGATTTTCACAGTAAACAAAGACAAGCACGAATGCATGAAAACAGTTTTTCATGCCAAAACAATATTCGTAGACCACACATGGCATGGCTCTAATACCACTGTTGGGTATCTCAGGCTTGTATCGTATACTGCACAGCGAAAAATAAAACAAGATACCATCTCAGGATCTACATATGTATGAAAAACAAGACATAAAGAGAGTAAAGATAACAACTTTTACCTTTGGGTGATCGTCCAAAGAACAAAATTGATCTTCTTCAAGTCGAGGCACGATCCAGTAATCCTCGTCATCAACCTCCACGTGAGTTGAACGTCTAACCACTATAATCACAGTGTGTGATTATCTCTAATAGGAATCCACACAGAGGAATACTCAAGCACCAAACTTTCCTGTGCTAGTAGAAACAAGAGGGTGGCTAGGGCTTTTTTCAAGAACAATCGTGAGAGAGGGAGAAGGGAAAAATCATGTATGCTTTGTTGTGTGGCGTGACAATCACGTTAAGCTAGGGTTTCGTGTGTATCCATTATATCACACAAAAATCCTGCTAAAATTGATAATTCTAATCCTATTAGAATTCCTTGATTATAATTGGAAACATCAAGTTATCACAATTACAACGTGGACCATAAATTATAACTAATTATAATTTGTCCACTACAACTTCTCTTTCTCTCAAACAACCTACTATGTTATCAAATAATATCTTGAGTATATAATCCTTTATTATGTGCACCACTACAAAATAAGGCTAATAAAACACTTATTTTGAGGCACTTTACTAATAAGTGCCATGTTAAGATTTTACTAAGCCATATAACTCATGTGCCTTATTATTTATGATAAAACTCCGTAGTTTTGAACCAAAATATAGAAACTAAAAAAGGAGATGAAACAACAATGTTTTGCCAATTTGATTTCCCGCGAAAGGGGAAAAAAATTTGAGAATAAAAGGAGGGAACAAATAAAAAAAATAAAGAACTAAACGAAAAGAAAAAAAAAATGGGGGGCTTTAGAGCTCAAATCCATCTCCTCCACTTCATTCCATCCCTGGGTTTCGAGAGAAAAATCGAAAACCCTAAACCAATGCTTTTCCAGTAGCAATTTCCCCCCTTTCCTGGTCATTTTCTCTTTGTTGATTTCTTCCAACAAAGGAACACTTGAGCTGCTTCAAGAAAGACTTCTCCGTCTGTTCGACCATGGTTGCAACTGATGGTCACCGAATATGAATAGAGGCTAATTGGAACTTTTTGGAGGCAGAAACCCTCCAGTTGCAGAACTCTTCTCCATCTGATATATTGGATTTATAAGGAGAGATATCAGAATCTTTGTTAGCAAAACACCTTGGATACTTGTGTTTCAAGTATATAACTTTAGATTTTGTGATTTTGTGTTTCAATTTTGCACAAATTATTTGGTTTTACATGGGTTTTGGTCACTACATTTGGTCACTACAAATTTTTAAGCTTTTCTTTCTGTTAATTTTCGAATGAATCAGATATTTCCTTTGACTTGTATTGCAGCTACGATTTTCGATTTCGTGATTTTTTTTCCTTTAATTTTAGCTCAAATGGACTAATTTTTCATGGGTTTTAGCCACTATAGATATTTTGATTTTTTTTTCCTAATGATTCTGACATTCTAATATTTCTAACACATAAAGATTAAATCTTTATGGACTTTTGGCAAAAAAAAAAAAAAAAGGCATTGCAATGATATGAGATATTGCCGATGTGCAATCTCCAAAAACAAAACTGTGTTGAAACCTTATCTGATATTATTTGTATAGAGATAATGTGGAGGTATATATTCAAATTTCCGTTTAATGTTTCTTTGCTATAAAATTTAGGCCTAGGCTTTTCAAACTTTCTCTGTTTAAATCAAGAATTCTATACATATTTTGGATTAGTCTTGCTGATTAATGATTTTGAAAATGAAGCTTTTATTTGAAAATAACTCTGTCTCTAGCTTATTTTTCTGGGTTCTTTCTAAAAATAGGAACCTTCTATGCCAACATTTGCAAATATATGGTTTTCTTTAGGAGTTGTTTCTATTTCTAGTGTATTGAGTCTCTTTTGTGTCCCACCATAGTACAACAAGCCTTTTGGAAATACTATTATTGATAGAGTATTAGTAGAAACTTAATTGCTAGTATTTTTTCCCTTTTCAAGGTTCGATGAATGAATTTGTTAAGCTCCTTGCCAATATATCTTTTTGATTTTAGTATTCTTTCCACTGCCTACAAAATGTATCTGTTAGTTCCTAGATACCATATTTGATTCCAGTAGTCAATTCCAATAATCTTAGCTATTTCATAGTTGTATGACTTCTAAAAGAAATTTGAAGAGTGTGGTGCTTACATCTTATTGGTTTCACTTTGTTTGATAAAGTAGCAAAAATTGTTTCAAAAAGTATATGGCTTGTATTTGATCATGTTAGTTATGAGTCAGTGTTTCTATAATGTGACACAAGAAGAAGGTATTTTTTTTTCATTCTAATACTTCAAAATGTCAAGTAAATTATCGTGGTTATGAAGTAACTGTTGAAAATTTTCTCTAAGTCTTAATTGGTCATCATGAAGTTGTTGTCCCAAGATCAAAATGTCTTCTAAGTGATAAAGGAAGCACACACTTCTATATATGACAGGGCATGGTAGAGATGAGTTTCTAAAGTTCTAAGATTTAAAGGAGCTTCAAAGTCATGATTTAGTTGATGCCATCAAGCAAATGAAGGAAAAAAGAAGGTAGCAGAATGGCTTTGACATCCACACATGAACATTTGATATAGCTAAAAGGACAATTACATGTCTATCTACTATGATGAGTTATCTAGTTTTTGTGCTATTTTGGAATTAAAAGTTGCTACTCTGCATGCTTGTTGTTTTCCAATCTTTTTTTGGAACATCTGTGATTTATTCATATAGTATGAAGATGGGAGAATAATTTTTATTAATGCAAGAATATTTGGGTATTTGTGTGAATGGTTGCTCATAGGCCATGTCTTGTTATTGAATTCTTAGCCTGGTTTCAGTTTTAGCAATCATGATAAAATGATCATACCTAAAAGAATCATAGTATGATGACGGCCCAACTTATTAAGATTTTGCTGATTTTTCAAATTTAAGGAACTGTTGATAATGGTAGACATATGCCGAGCTAATACTCTATTTTCTTAGGTCAGATTCTACTATATAACTTGTTTAGTGTATCAATTATATGTTGGAAATATGATCTCAATACTCTATATGTTTTGAGATGTAAGATTTTCTTGTTGGATATTATAGCTATCTGTACTTGTATCAGTTCTTTTAGTTCTTGCCTTCTTCTTCTTCTTCTTCTTCTTCTTCTTCTCCTGTGTTGAATGAGTTATGTTCGTTTGATGGATTGAACCATCCACTTTTATGTATTGAATACACTCATAACATTCATATGTATTAAACTTTTATGTTTAAGAGCTTGTTGTTAGTGCAGGAAGGGGGATCTAGAAGATGGTTAAATGGAGAAGGATGGGCTTGTAGCACCCTTGTATCTAGATCTGTGTACTTTTGCTTATTTTATCATTGTTTTTATTTTTCTTGATGCTCAAGACCCTATTGTTTTTATTTCTTGAAGCTTCATTCACCTGGTGTTTTAGCTATTGGAAGTAACATGAAAGGATAAAATTCCTATTCACATCACTTGGACTCTAATGTAAGTGCAGACTAGCAAAGTTTGTTCAATGGAACATATAAATTAGTTAACATTGATTTTCCTCTGAAATGCATTACTTATATTTTTCTTTTCTTTCACTTTGAAGTCTTCAACATTTTAGTTTCCTCAACCTTCACACAAGTTGGTGTCTCTACCGTAGATCGTTTCAAATTTTATACTCTTGCATTTTTTTGAGAGGTTAAATATGTATGCCAATTCTTTGTTAAGCAGGCAAGGGATAACTATTGCATATGATTATTAGCTATAATTGATGATTGTATATAGTAGGATCATTTTGAGAATAAAGGTTGGTTTTGTGGATCATTTTCACGGCTTTATAGTTATAGTAGGATTTTTTTTTTTAGGGGATAGATGTTAACTACACATAAAAATTGATTGGGTTTATGGATTATTTTGGGTGCCGACTTCTTTGATAGTAGACATTGTGGTTTGTGAAGAAAATTAATGACATCTGAAGTATATTTGTTCTTAAGCTTTCTTTTTTAACCTTTTATAACGTAATTTCTAATTATATCCTTGGTGCATGATTTTGATCGAACTTATCCCTTTTTGCAGGTTCTGGCCACCAATATAAGGAGGTCTCATGTGCTTTTTGTTTATTATTAGCCTTTTTGGGAGAAAAACTAGATATTATACTTCTTTTTTTGTTACTTTTGGAAGTAAGTAGATAGGACATACCTTCAATTTTATTTTTGAATTCAAAGTTGAATTAATTATGATGGATTGGATTGACTTTGTTAGGGGGTAGATTTTTGAACTGTTTTTTTTGTTCTGTTCTGGGTTGCAAATTTCTAGACTGTTTTTTTTTTTTGTTCTTTTTTGTTTTCTTCTAGTGCAGATTTCTGAACTATTTTTTTTTTTGTTCGGTTCTGTTCTGTTCTATAGCTTGAATTTTAGCTTGGGGGCAGATTTGAGTTGATTTTGGATTGAGTATCATGACTTATTGTGGACTCATAAATGGCTGAAAATGTTGAAAATTTTCTGCTATACATTGGTATAAATTGCATAACTGTTTATTGTTGTAGAAGTTGAGATTGTTGGAGGAGTTAGTTTGAATCAACTTTGAGGAGTTTTGGGCATGATTTTGGCTTGGATTTTGGATTGAGTATACGACTTGTTGTGGACTCATAAATGGCTGAAAATGTTGCAGATTTCTGCTATACATTGGTATAAATTGCATAACTATGAATTTCTTTTGTAGTTTGAACAAATGAATTTCTTTTGTAGCTTATCCTATTCTTCCTTTGTGTTCCACTAAATGTATGTACTTTCTTTCTAGGGAATGAAGATGTAAATCTTTTTACATGCACTCGATATGGAAAAAGTTTAAAAGAGTGGCTGCTATGCTATGGTGTGCCTTTAGAGCAGCTGTTAAACTTCCCTGTACCAGCTTTGTCTCACTCTTTTTTTTTCCCCCGGGGGGTGGGGGGAAGGGATGGAGTGGAGGGTGGAAACAAAGAAGAAAACTGTGGTGGGGGTGATAAGGAGGAGGATTGAAAGGAGTTCTTTATAGAATTAGGCAGGACCTGCACGGGGAAATGGCAGTAGCACTTTCTGCCACTTCTTTTCTCTAGTTCTCTTCTACCCTTGACATACTTCAGTGCATATCTTTGGTTGAACCTTTATTTCTCACTTGCTTGTCAAGAAACTATTGTCGTATAACTGCATGAATGTTGAACTTGCTGAATTGTTGAACTTTCCATCTCGTCTTTAGATTAGTTTAAAGGTTGTCATCATAAGACTTGAGTGTTTGATAATTGGGTGATGACATGCTTGCTCATCATGATTCTTTTTCACCTGCTCATGTATGCTATTCTAGCATGTACCTGTCTTGTGGGTAAACGTTTACAAGTCAGAAGATGGTATACATCCATTTTTCTGGGAAGTTTACCCAAGTAAACCATATTTAGATTTAAATGTTTATCTTGAATGTTAAGACATGGGATGTTGGAGATTGTTCAATTCCTAACCCTTTCCTTTGAAAGTGCACGAACTGCATGTTTGGAATCCCAGGCCTTGAAATTCTAATTTATGTTTGCTTCTCAAATGTCCATATCTTGATTTATCCATGCTTTGCCTATTAAGCATGAATTAGGTAACTGCCGATTCCTACATAATAATCATAAGTGAATGCTAATCTATAGGTTTTATTATCTAGTTCTTAACTTCAGGTCTGAATTTCTTGAAGTGATAGTTGATGGTCCATTTGGATTGAGTATCATGACTTCAGGTTTTATTGTTTTTTTTTTTACTTGCATATGTGGTCATTTTGATATTCAACACAAGTTTAGCTAGAAGTGAGTAATTAAATTGAGAATAAAGGTTAGTTTTTGTGTCATTTTCATGGCTTTGTTGTTATAATGGGATCATTATTTTGGGAGAGATGTTAATTGCAAATAAAAATTGATTGGGTAAATGTTTTTATTTTCTTTTACTGCAGGTTTTCGAGGAAGGTGTATGACCTTAGTGCAACCTAAGACTTTTTGCAAGTACAAGAAGGTGCATGATCTATTTTTTTAAACTGTTACTTTTGGGATCAAGTGAATAGGAGACGTAGTGCTTTTTGTTTATTGATTAGCACTTTTGGGAGAAAAATTAGATGTTATGCTTCTATGTTTGTTACTTTTGGAATCAAGTGGATAGGAGACATATATTTTTGTTTTTGAATGTAAAGTCGAATTGATGATGATGGTTCAAAATTGGACAGGAGACATATATTTTTGGGTTTAATGTAAAGTCAGGTTCAAAATACATTGATATATTTGTTCTTATATTGATTATTTTTCAGTATGTATATATTTTACTAGATTTATTACATAGGTAGCATTCCACAGGAAATCAAAAAATAGGTACAAACGCTAAAAAAATTGAGCAGAAAACTAGCATCAAATGCCTCAAATATGAAAATAATAATTTTTAGAAGTGCCTTAAAAAGTGACAAAATAAGACACATTAGAAGTGCCTTAAAAAGTGAAAAACAAGGCACTTATAAGTGCCTTAAATCTAAAGAACTTTTTTGGGTTCAAAGTTGATGATGCACATATAAGTTCCCTATAAACTCTAATGTGTCACTTCTAAATGTAGTTTGAAATGTTAATATCATACTTTTAAATGACACTTTCAAGTGCCCTATTATACTTTAACGTATTAGGGCGCTTGCAAGTGCCTCACCATATTTTTTAGCTGACGAATGGTGCACATATAAGTGCCCTATTAAGTGTAGTCTGAAATGTGAACCATGATTATATTTTAACATATTTGGGCGCTTATAAGTGCCTCAACAGATTTTTCACATATTAGGGCGCTTATAAGTGCCTTAATAAGTTTTTGTGACGGACGAATGGAAGGCGCTTATCTATGCGCCTCATTAAGATAAGTGCCCTATTAGGATACATATTGAGGCACTTCCAAGTGCCCTAAAAGCCCTCTTCTATAGTAGTGGTGTGACCTATTAGGTTTCCCAGTCAATTGGTAGCGAACATGAATTAATCAAACGTCTTTGAGATTAATAATCTATAATTAATTAGAATTAATCCTATTAATTCTAATCAGGATTGGTTTATTAATTCATCAATTAATAAATCTATATTCCCAGAACATGAGCAGTATCTAGCAACACATCATGACCACCCAAAAGTCCAAGAAGTCAAGTGGCTTGATATGAACCATTCAATAACAAACTACAGTGTAATTAACTCCTTTCACCATACAATATCTCATTCAGTTTGGAGTATAGAAATGATGCCAACTCCTTCTAGAATTAATTCTGGCCCAAATACAATAGTACTTGTACCAGGAACCCACTATTCTAGATGTGTATCAATTGGAACTGTTTCCAATACATAATCGCCTTGGCCAAGGACTTCTCGAGTAGTAATTCCTATAAGTGGCCGTGAGATATTCGCCCGTACTATTAGGAGTGATGAATCCTTTATTGACGCTCTCAACTACTTTCGTTTACCCCACAATGTACCCAATATCCATCCCATAGACGGCCCTCGATCAAGCTCTAGAGATTGGAATCAAAGTACAAAGCTTAGTAAACAAAGTACCTTGGAGATCTCAAGTCTAAGGATATTTGCACGTTTGCTATATTAAGATTATACTACTGGCACTAAATAGTTATCCATGTGATTATCTCAAAGCTAGGTCATCCAATGAACTTGTTCCATTAACAAGCATCCATGTGTTAACTTTGAGTGTCTCAATACTCACGGTTATGAGAACCACCGCTTTATCAAATCAGGAAATTTAACACATGCTAGTCTTAACACATTAATGATGTCTTGTCTCATTAATATTATGACTAGGGACTATTTAAGTACTAATACCATCCAGTGTAGTAGGAATCTCATATCATGATCTCTATTATGATTTCTTTAATATAGTGTTGTACTATGGATTTTATCGAACAGTTATATTACTTAAAGTAAACAAAAGAAACTGTAAGATAAATAATGCCTTTTATTAAAATAAAATATGTCATATACAATGTACAAGTGATTGTCTCTAGGGTACAACACTAACAACTTCTTCAACTTTTGTTCTCCCCCCCACACTTAAACTAGGCATTGTCTTCAATGGCCAAAGATAAAACAAAAAAAGTACAGCTAGGAAGACCAAGATGAAGAAAGAAAAATAATAAAGTGAAGAAAATAGTTCCATTACATTAATGTGCCATCAGGTTGAATCTACCTCAAGGAAGGGTCAGTACAAGAGTACCTACTAAAAGAAAAGAAACAAAAGAAAGAAAACATAAATCTAAAAAATGAAAAGAAAATAAATGAAATAAAATGAAAAAGAAAAAAAAAAAAGACATCTACAAGCTAGTAAAGGTCATTAAAATTTAAAAGAAAAAGAAATAATAGAAAATAAAATATAAAAGAGTGAGTCAAGAATTATCCTCATCATCATTAGGGTCATCATGGTCAGCTCCGCGACTGGAAGATGCACCAGTAACATGTTGCATCAAAGTGGCCAGTTGTTGATATTAGACATCCCTGGCGGTGTCGAATGTCAGTAATAGAATTGCGATGCTGGAGGAGTATAGTCATCTGGCTCTCCGTTCGGGCCTTTATTCATACCTCAAAATTAGTGTGTGAACAAGAGCTAGTGGCACGAGGGGCTGGTCTAGCAAGTGGCGCCTTTTCCTCTTCCTCATCAGGGGGAAGCTCTTCCCTTCCGGGGTACTGTACCTCATATGGCCTCTTCCACATTTTTGCCCTCTCATCATAGTGATACCTATATTGAACTAAAGTATGCTCTATCACGAGGTCACGGTCAGTAGTGGGCTCACTCAACTCTCCATCTAGTTGTACTCCAAAGTCTCTCAAAATACGCATAATAACCAGTAGGAATTTGAGGGCTTTGGTTGTAATATTAGAGGCCATAACCTCTCTCATGAAGTTAATAATAATGTGAGTAAGGGGAATAGGCTCACGGTTCCTCATCTTGTCTAGAATATAAAGGTCAAGTATCCTAAACTTATTGAAGCCACTAGCCTTAGGATAGACATAGAAAGCAAAGATATAGACTAGGGCATGCCACTGAGCCTCAAGGTCATTATTGGAATAATACTGATATTGACCTACTTCCTATTTTCTCCACATACGAAAACTAGTCCTTACAGCCCCCATATCCCAGATAAGCTCAGAGATGATCTTCTGGTTATTATGGTCCTTAGCTATCCACTGTCCTTTATTCAAGATTCCTAAAATTCTAGCTAACCTAGCCTTGTCAAACTCAATAGGAATCCCTTTGACCATGATGGAGACAACTTGGAGAGTGTCTTTCTTTTTGTCCTGCATGTTAGCATAAAATTCTTTTACGCGCATAGGATAATAAGGACCTTCCATCCTAATGATGGGCTCCCACCCCAAGTGCCTAAACATAGTAGAAAGCTATAGGGAATTGTCTAAAGATGGCTTGTAGTGCTTTTCTACTATAATCTTATTATGTTGGTTCCTGTCATACTAAATTTGGTACATCAGATTAGAAATTTGGGTAGGTTGGGTAGGTAGAGGCTTGAAGGATGGTGTAGATAAAAATGCCTCTTGAGCTCTCTTAGCCCCCGGTGCTAGTACTCTAGGTCGTCTAGACATGATAGAAGGATGAAGAAAGATGATAAAAATAGTAAAGTAGGAGACACTTAAAGTCACTCTTTACAACAAATGTCCAACTCTCAACCATCTCACAATCACAACACCATAAAATACCACCACCACTTAACACAAAACACCTCAAGATATTCAGTAAACACCACTTAACACCCTCCAATAAACCTGCAAGAAAATAAGACATATGCCAATCCAAACACCTTATCAATTAGTTTGATCATATCCACAATGTTTAATATTGCTCAAGGAAACCATATTCAACCTAGAATCACAATGCTCGATTAGCCATACCATTTATATCATAATGCAAAGCTTATCAGCATAAGGATAAGTGAAACAATGAACAAGAATCCTTTATCCCAAAAGTTCATCACAAAGTATGCATGCTCAATCACTTCCAAAAGATGTAAATTATCAATGGCATTAATCATAAAGTAGTATCCATGATATTTCCAAGCTAATGCAAGATCAAAGAAAGAAATCTTAATAATCAAATTCTTCACTAGAAAATATTCAAGAATTTTCGTCCAAAAATGCATAGAAAATTACCCAAAAATTCATAAGAAAAAACTTAACCATAGAAAATGTAGAAAATTCATACCATAATGTTCTCCAATGCATGGGCAATGATTCTATGCAATGAGTTTGAAGAAATCGTGCTCCCAATAGAAGGATTGAAAATTGGATTTTGGGTGAAAAGGTTGGATTTTTCCTTGTTTTGATCCAAACTTGCAAGAACAAAGTGTAGATTTTGTATTTTGGAAGTGTTTTGGAGGGATGGAAATTGATCCGGTGATGTTTTGAAGATGAACCCGACGATGGGTTGAGGGAAAATGGAAGAGGAGTGAAAGTTTTTGAACAAAAAATGGCTAAGAAGGCCGTTTTGTGTGTGGTGGCCAAACGGGCCTGGTGCTGGGCCTATTTTGCCCGCACATTTCTGTTAAGCCATGCTGACTCGGCACCTGGGCCACGGGTTGGGCTCGGTGCCAGGTCAGCTCTGGTAAAAAAATCATCTCTTTTTTTTTTTTTTCAAAAATGCATTGTAATGAAAATAAAGACAAAAGAACATGAAATCATTCAAAGCATGTAGACTAACTACTAAATAAATGAAAACAGACGAGAATTAAAAATATTATTCAGCAAAAACTAAAGTAGTTAAAAAATCAGCATTTCCCGCGATCTTGGTTCCATAGGTTGGTCTCTGTGTTGCTTGGCAGTGTTTCCAGTTGACGATCACCAAGGAGTTTAGCTAATTTTCCAATTTGACTCTCTAAGTTGCGCATGGATGCCTCCAAGTTTCTCGTGGTCGCATAAATTCCTTGGAACCGTGTTTCTGTTCCACTTACCAGTTTGGTGACCATTTCCTCCAAGGATGGTTTGGCTGGTAGGGTGTTGTATGGTAGAGGTGGTTGAGTCCTTTACATTTCGAAATTCGCGGAAGCTTGCCGATGTTGGTTTTGGTTATTTTAAGAAAAGTTAGGATGATTCCTCCAACCTGGGTTATAAGTATTGCTGTAAGGATTATTACCTTGCCGACCATTACCTACAAAAGCCACTTGATCCAATGCTTCTTGTGAAGACCCCATACTTTGGCACTCATGGTTTGGATGCCCTTCCCCATAAAAATCACAAGTCACACTCATTACCTACCATTGGGAAGGATGTATTACCAATTAATTCATTTTCTGAGTGAGTGCTTCCACCTTTGCCTCTAAGGCCATTGCATCCACCTTATGCACTCTATGTACACGAGCTCTAGACCGTGAACTCTCCCAAGCATAGTTATTGGTTTCCAAATTTTTAATTAGATCAAATACCTCTTCTGGGATTTTGGAATTTATGGAGCCTCCTGCGGATGCATCCACTAATGGCCTTGTAGTAAAACTCAACTCACTGTGAAAAATTTGGATTTGCATCCCCAACTCGAATCCATAGCGAGGACACTTTCTCAACATCTCTTTGAACCTCTCCTAACACTCATAAAGGTTTTCAGCCTCTAATTGTTGGAAAGCAAAAATGTCAGTCCTAAATTTGGAAATTCTAGTTTGTGAGAAATATTTAGCTCGAAAATTTTCAGCTAGCACGTTCGAAGTAGTAATGGATTCGGTGGGCAAAGATTTTAGCCATAATTTTGCTCGATCTCTAAAGGAAAAAAGGAAGAGTCTTAGTTTTTTGACATCCTCAAAAAGACTATTCATCTTAAATGTCACATATCTCTAGAAAGCTCGCAAGGTGGGCATTAGGATCTTCTTCAGGTAATCCATCAAACTGGACCATATTCTGGATCATTTGGATCACATTGGGCTTTATCTCAAATTGTTGGCCTCTATCCTAGACCGTGCAATACTAGAGCTTGTACCTGAGATTGTTGGTTTTACAAAGTCATTCATTACCTGCCTGTTAGCTCGGCTGTTACCACCATCATTGGACTGATTTTCCTCCATTTCTCTTCTTACCCTTTCATTTGTAACCTTCCAGACTTTAGTGAGAGTTCTCTCGATTTTTGGATCAATGTCGACTATCTCAGCTTTGGATCGTCTGGTCATAAACTAATAGCAAGGTCTACGTAAGACAGAAAAGTTTTGAGATTATAGAATTTACAAGTTACACAGTTAGGGTACGTTTACAAATTAAGTTACAAAGAATTGCACATATAGAGATATTCAAAGTATACAAGAAAACAAAATACAGCATCTAGTTATACAAGGAACCTATATACACATTTACATATTTACATATAAATATATTAACATGGTTAAATCAACAAAATCCAAACTTTCATGATATTGTTCTCCGGAAATGGCGCCAAAAACTTGATGCGTAAATTTTGGGTATATAAAATCATCCATTTTAAATCCATCCCTTAAAACATTAATCCTAAAATACACATGTGGGCAAGTATATTCATCGCAAGCATAGTACAGGGAATTAACGAGTATCGATCCTCAAAGGAACAAGTACACACTAATCACTTTTCTTTCATTGTTTAACTGACCCAAATAAAGTGAGAAAAGAATAAAAAGAAAAACAAAAGAAACATATACAACTCAAAAATGTTGGTTTATGCAATTTTGATAAGTATCCTAGAAAACATAACAAAGAATCACTTAGCCAATATCACAACCAATTATTATCTTGGTCTCATGAAGGATTTAATATAGACCTATTTCATTTGCAATTTATGCAATCACTATCTTCTAGTTAAATTAGTGAACATATTCTGTCTTGACTAACTTATCCAAAAAATGCATTAAAATCGATCCTCATATAAACCCTTATTTTCTAGGCGATCTAAAATATGAAATTAGTCAATAAATCCATATTTTAGCAATCATCAACTAACCTTTGATTACCAATGTTCTAAACAATTAACCTCTTTTTCAAGTAAGTTAAGAGATAAACAAATATGAAACTAATTAATAGAAGTCATTACCAACTTCTTTTTCAAGCAAGTTAATAACAAAACACAATCAACCAATTCCCTAAGGAAAACAAGTAATCAAATACCAAGAACAAAAATTAATTGATCAAGTCGTTAAATTAATGCATAAATCATGAATCCCAAAATATTGCTAAATTACAATGAAAACATTGAATACATCATTGCTAAAGTAAAAGATGACAAAGAGAAAAGAAAGCACTCATAGACAAGCCTCTTTCTTCTTCCTTGAAGACTCCCTTTGATAATCCTTCTTGACTTGGGTGAACATCTCATTTAATAAGAGAATCAGAATTTTTGCGCTTTAATTCACCTCTCTTAGTTGTATATCTCTCCAACTCTTGTGTTCTTTTATGTTTTTATAGGCCTCCTAGATGCCAATTTCGTGTCTGAGGAAGTTTTGGCCGAGTAGGAATAGGAAAATACCAAAATCCTTTGATAAGCCCTAATTTCGCGTACAGAATTTCCGTCTCCAGAACCTACTTGGCGCTAGGTACCCTCGACCCACCTGGCGTCAGGTACACTATGTTCTTTCTTTATTTTTGCTTTGTTTTTGGCAATCTCTTCTTGGCAGGTAGAATGGACCCGGCGTCAGGTACACTTTCCAAACTTGGCGCCAGGTCTGTTCTGGAAAAATTCTTGAAGCTTGCTCAAACTCTGCTGCTGGAGAGAATGGACCCGGCGCCTGGTCCACTGGCTGGGCGTAGCGATAGGTACATTCTGGTTATGTGCACTTTTTGCTCAATTTTAACTTAAATATGTACATATTTTCCAAAAACAACTTTTACGAGCAAAATGTCAAATAGGAAGGAATATGCGTAGTTATTATAACAAATATATTTTAAAACAACATCAAATAACTAGGAAAAAAATGGTAATTTTTACCCCTATCATTGATGCAGACAAATGACAAGTAGCAATGGATGCCAGGATTTAGTCTATGTATTTCAATAAAGTTTGGGATCTTGTCACTGCATCTAAAGGGATTAAACCCATATGGTGTAAGTAGGTATACAAGAGAAACAGATGTGTAGATGGAAAGGCGAAGACCTATAAAGTAAGGTTGGTTACAAAAGGTTATACTAAAAAAGAAGAGATAGATTATGAGGAGACCTTTTGTAACACCCCGCTATCTAGGCCGGCCAGGGCCGGGGATGTCGCCCCATCTAAATGATAAGGAGTCTTTATAACTAGGTCACACAAATAAAATAGCGAAATAAAAATAATACTTTAACTTAAAATTTATTACAACCCAAGAATAAATCCAAGAATATATCCTTAAATACCAACAACAAATCCATAATAAAATTTATCCACTCTTATCTCCCCAAAGCATTACACAAAATAAATTATCAGCAAAAATCTTCCAAGGCAGACAATATCTAGCTACTCATCCCCATAGTAGGATCGACCTGAAATCATGGTAAAAATGGTGATGAGATAAAATCTCAGTAAGTCTGTGTGTACTTTGAGTGTCGAGTGAAAACAGTCGTGAATGCAAAGTATAAAATCTTTATAAGAGAATTACTGGCAATCAATAAACATTAGTTAAAATTAAGAGTGGCGTTTTGGCTTCCAGCCATACATAATTATTAAAATCAACCACTCAAAAGAAAGGATCATGGGTTACCATATGTTGGGCCCCATAACCAGTCAGAATGCCGACACTTTGTGTAGACTGACAAAAAAAAGGGTAGGTGATCGGCTTACCGGGCAAGATACTCCTCATTCTCTATACCCAAATAACAATCGGTGTCCATTCTGGCAAAACACAGTCACTTAACTGAAATAAAAACTGCTAGCTCGGACCGGCACGACCTACTGGACTGACATCTTATCCAGGAAAGACTCACCCCTCAGAGATGGCCACCTACTGAGAGACTCACCCTAACCCTTCAAAGATTAGTCCTAGTAGTCCACCCTTATTGAGTACTCAACGAATGTATCCCACTTGGGAAAAATGAACAAAGCACGGTTTCACATGAAAATGGCAATTAAGGGTTTCCAAAGTCTTTGTCAAAATAAGTTTTAGAAAGAATTTTGAGTTTGAGTAAATCTGCTTATTGATTTTCAAATATTTGTTTGACTGAAATAAGGAAGAAGTCAATCCTCAATTGCCTTTGCGGAAATGAGTGTCCATGCACTCTACATTTGGCTTGTCGTAATAAACAGTTTTACATCAATCAGGTTTTATGTAGAAGCTTACCTGATCCTTAGCTTGAGATAAAATAAAGATCTTCAATCGCTGACCCAACCCCGCCTGCGGTAAATATAAATCACAATCAATCTCAAACCAAGATCCACTTTCACAAATAAAACTAGCTCAACTCACTACTACCATGATCCTAGTGTCCCAAGCTTTAAGGCAAAATAATAAATAAAAGGGTTTATAAGCTAAGTCTAATTTGATATTTAAAATAATTAGAGTTTTGGGAAATAGGTACTAATAAGTTGAAGGTTTAAATCTTGCTAAGAAAGATTTAGAGTTTATTTGATGAAGAGTCCTAGGTGGTATTATGTAAAATAATGATTTATTAATAATTAATTGTTTGAAAATAATTGCTAACAAAATTTAGTTAAAAATAAAATTTAATGGGTCTTGATTGAAGGCTAATAAATAAAATTTAACAGGTTTTGATTAAAGGAAAGATAATAAATTTTAATGATATTTATGAATATAAGACTTACAAAATTAATATTTTTACCTATTATGATTATTTTCATAAAAGGCTTTATTTGATATTATCATTTTATATAATAACTATATATATATATATATATATTTTATTTTCTAGTAAAGCTATTATTTATTTGACTAAAATATCCTTATTATATATATAATAATCCAAATCTGCCATTCTTAGGGTTTTTTCGAAATTACTAGCAAAATTCATAATATTAAACATTTTATTGAAGAAAGAAAATTTAACTTAGGGACAACTAGATCATGATCATAATTCTATTGCTAACCACAATCATGAACATATACACCCCTTCAATTTATCAAATCATTCAAATCATGCATATAGGCATAGATCTAAATTTACTAAGGCATGATCTAACCTCTACTAGCATAAACATAATCATGGCTTTAATAATCATACATGAATATAAATCCTATTCATCATAGATGACATAATCTATAGCATACTTAATCACAAATACTACCTATGACATGGAATCATTGATGTGTTTGGATTTGGGTATAAAAATCATACAAAAACTAAGCACATTCTCAATCAAGTTTAAATTAAAACATTGGACCCAAATCACACATATGAGCAAGCGTACTCATCATTACTGAGCATAGGGTTCAAATGAATGTCGATCCTCAAGGAACAAGTAAACATTAATTACTCATCTTTCATTGTTTAATCGACTTAACAAAGTGAAAATCAAATAAAAAGGAAAACTAAAAAGAAAATAAAATAAAAATATGTACATGTCAATGATGGAGAAGTATGCAACTCAAACTATTGATTAGATAACCACGATCTTCAAGAACTTAACCATTATCATAATTAATCATTCTCTCGGCACCATGAAGGATTAAGGTAAATTAGCATCACTTGGTCTGTCTCAACTAATTACTACCTTCTAGATAAATTAGCATCACTTGGTCTATCTTAACTAATTCATCTAAAAGATGCATTAAATACAATCCTTGATTAAATTTTCGTGATCTGGCAAATTTAAAACATGAAATTAATCCATAAATCCTTGGTCTGGCAAACATCAATTAACCTTTAATTACTCAATCCTCAGCAATTAACCTCTTTGGTCTAGTAAGTTAATAGCCAATGAATGCGAAAATTAATCAATTGCAACCATCATCAACCTCTTTGGTCTAGCAAGTTAACAATAGAAACAATCAACTAATCTCAGAATATGCCCAAGTAATTAAATACCAAGAAGAACAGTCAATTAATCAAAAGATCAAATAACTCCAAGAATCATGATTATCTAAAACAATGTCAAATTACAATAGAACAATTAAAACATCATTGTCAAGAAAAAGAAAACAAAGTAAAAGAAAGAACTCATAGATAAGCTTCATTCTTCTTCATTTGAAAACCTTCTTGTACAACCCTTCTTGAACTTGAAGAATTCCTCCTTAGACTAAGTGATTTTCTATGATGATCAATGAATTCTCCCCTTTTCTCTTATTTTTTTCATTTATTTATAGGCTTAAGAAGTGCCTAAACTCGTAGGGACAATGTTCTTGGTCGAGTAGAAGTTGGAAGATGATAAAACTCCCCAAATTTCCAAAAACGCGTCAAAAGATCACAGCACCACCTCAGGAACAGACCATAGCCAGTGCCGCCTTGATCCTTCGGAGCCGGCGCAGCCTGTGTTATGTTTCTCCACTCGTTCGTCGATTTTTCTCCGAATTTTGCACATACGTTCCAGAATGTAGCCGGCGCCACCTCCAGCCTTACAGCCGGTGCCGGTTAAGCTCTGTTCTACTATGCTTATCCAATTTTTCCATTGCTTTGAAGTCCGTCCATCTAGTGTACAGCCAGCGCTGGTTCCAAACTTCCAGCCGACGCCGCCTCTGCTCTGTTTCGCGACGGTTTTGCTTCGTTTTACCCAAAAACTTGAAATAATGACCAAAATACCTTTCCAAGGGTAAAATCTCAAATATGAAAGAATATGCCTAGTTATTGCACAAAATGTATTACAAAAGAGCCTCAAATAACTACGCAAAATATAACCAAATTAGCCCCTATCATATTCCCCCACACTTAGCTCTTTGCTTGTCCTCAAGCAAAGCATCAAGAACAAGTAGAAAAACACAAGGTTTTACTCACATCACTCAATAAATTCCCAAAACATATCTTCAATGCTTTCTTTACTTATGAACATAAAACATATGATACTAAATCTTTTACAGCCAATGCAAGATTTGTGTAGTGATAAATGACTTAGTAGAACCATCACAATACTTCACAATATTCTCAAACCATTAGAAAGAAGTTAGTTCAAAAAGAATATGCATCCCATATGCTTACTTTTCATCCACTTTCTCCACTAATCCAAGACATATCATGATTCTACTTAGATCAAGTAGGACTTTTAAGCTTGTAATGTAAGGTTAAAGGTTTGTAATGCGGCTTAGCAAACAAAGGATATAGGAACATCAAAAGTCAAAGAAAAACTGAGAGTAAGCAAGAAAAGGGTAACTAAAATAAACCTATAATTCCCAACTCTTCTTGCTCTCCTATTCCAAGAACCAATCAAACCATAACCTTATATAACAACCCTTACGCATTTCAAGCAAATCTTGCATTGCTCTTTCTTTTGTTTTTTGCTTCTTCTTTCACCTCTTCTTATCATCAATTCTTTTCCTCACAAGATCAATCAATTTTCCAGCAATGGTGGCAAGTATCTTATATGAACTTACTTTTACAGTTCACTCACCATCCATTTTGTGATTTTTTCGCTCTTTTTGTCTTCAATTCTCTTTCAATTCTTTCTTCTTTTACTCCTCTTTTTCTTTTTCTGCTGCTGTTCTTTTCTTTTTCATTTATTTTTCTTTCTAGAATCTTTTTGTTTTCTCTCTTCACTCGTTTCTTTTCTTCTTTCTCATCTTTTTTCAACTCGTATTCTTTTCTTTCTCAATCTTTCAACTTCTTCCTTTCATTCCACTTCCTCTCTTTTCCCAGCTCCAATTGTAATTGATCAATGACTGAAAGTAACAAGTCATGATCTCTCTCCCTGCATTATTCTTAACATACATACACTTTCATTCTTGAAAAGCATAAAGATTTGGAAATTATACAAACTCTCAGCACAAGTAATGGACAAAATATTGTGATGGGTTGTAAAGAAAGAAATCACCAATTTAAGCTCAAAATAGGCACTAGGGATAATATAGCACTAGGCAGGCTTGAAAAGCTCAAACTATCCAAAGAAGGCCTATTACCGTCATCCCTAAGTTAAATCATGAATGTCTTTCTTATTTCGCCTCTAGAGGTATTCAAGTAAGTTCTAGAATGCTCCACGCATTTTAGAGAAAAAAACAGGTTTAAGAATAATGCAAAGCATTTGATCAAAAACTACTTTGTCCAAGTGAGTGTAAAAAGTCATGCATAAGCCATAAATGATCTAGAACATATGCTCTATAATTTATCATAAAGACATGCACTAAAAATACGGCTTGAAATCTCCAGAAAATTAGAAAATTTCTCAGAAAATTTTGTTCTCCCAAGAAAGCTAAAGAGTATGTAGAAGACTTATCAATCAAACCACTCCCCCACACTTAAACTGGACATTATCCTCAATGGCCAAATAAATAGAACCAAAACAACCAATACCAAAGGACCAAAAAGATAAAGGAGAAGAGATAAGAAAAACAAACTTCCATTAATCATGTTGTACAAGAGCTGAATGCTTGAAGAGGGAGGCATCATCAAAGTACCTAAAAACAATACAAAAGAAAATACCAAAGCATAAATCTAGAAAAGAAAAGAAAGTAAAGACAGAAAAAATGAAAAATACAATGAAAAGAAAGTCAAACTAACTAGAACAAAAACATGAAAAGAGAAAGAAAAGAAACAACAAGAGTGAGCAAGAATGCATCATCAGTCCTCTGCAGTATCATCACCCTCATCCTCCTCCTCATCGGCAAGTGTGGAGGTGCCTGCACCATCGTGTGGCCTAGAAGAATGCTACCTCAACTCAGTCAAATGTTGCTCCATGGTAGCTTGCCGTCGTGACATATCCTCTATAGTACCTTGCAAGCTAGGAGCATCTCCATTTGCTGGTCGAGGCGCCCTAGTACTGTGGTCTTAAAGTTAGTCTAGGAGTGGGACTGAGAACTGCCAGCTCTAGCACGTGCCGGTAGTGGTGGCTAAATCAACCAAGATAATCAACTCATGCATAAATCCAATCTCCATCATAAACACACATTTATTCATGCTTCAATCTCTACTCATCACAACAATACATGCTCAAATTCTATTCATAATCCATCTCTTACTAATATCATCCTAGAGATATGAATCTAAAATTTAAAAAGAGGGTTGAAAAGGCTTACTTGATTGATGAGCACCTTAAAGGAGTTTCGAATGGATCTCAACTCCTAGATGTCTTGAAGGTGTTCTTGAGCCTTCACAAAATTTCTGATTTTTTATCTAAAAGAGTAAGTTGGATTTTGGAGTTTGATGTTAAAAATGGTATGGATGGACTCACGACAGTGAGTAGATGAAATCTGAAATTTTTGAAAGAAGTTTGAAGTGATTGGGAGAGGTACTAGGCGAAAGAAAGGAGTAGGTGTTCTATGTGTGCTTGAAGGTTGAAGAGAATGGAGGAATTTTGGTTAATGCTGGCCGAAATTCTGAGGGAGAGAGTGACCGAATTGCTAGAGTGTTTTAGGTAGATGATTTTCTGGTTTGAAAGGGAAAAGGAAAGGCAGGTTGTTAAAATCCTAAAAGAATATTTTTGGGAATCAAATTTGGAAACAAAATATAGCAAGAATATCTTGTTCAATGGAAGCTTTTTGGAAGCTGTTATGGCCGACTGCTGGCTAGGATTTCTGCTAGACGAAAGCTGGTTGAAGGAGGTTAATAGTGGCCAAAAAGAGGGGGTACAATGGTGAAGGAAAGGTCTGGTTGTTTAAGAGACATTTTATGAAAGGTTGCTAAATTAATATGGCTGGAATTTTGATATCCAATCAAGGCAGGATTGCAGTAATTTACTGTTGGATTGTATGCCCTCTTAGACTAGGTTTCTGATGTAAAATCGAATTATTTAATAAAAGAATTTATTTTCAGAAATTGTTTGTGAATTTACTTTTTGTTTGTGCACGATTTTCGTTTGGAACAGACCCATTATGTTTAAATAAGTGATCCATGTGAATGGTGGTCTTTCATAGTAAGGTATAGATCACGGGTTATTTAACACATAAACATTTGTTCTTAACCTATTGATGAGACTGGGAACCTCATCATGTTTAGGTTATTATGTTATGAATTCCAAATGGGGAATGGCTTACCTTTAGCCAGTGGGTAGTTCATGACATAAGCGTATTTCGAATACGTAGAACATGACCTGTAGTAGTGGTTTCTCAAAGTACTATATGGTAGAAACCTAGACTACTACCGCTACAGCGTGGACTAGTACTCTACGACTTGAGTATGAGTTGGTGGTCTAGCGAAGCTGGAAGCATATACTTTGATTTGCTGTAGTTGAGGTTCTATCATAGTGCCAATATACTTGCATGTTGGGTATGTGTGACTAGTTAGTTAAGACAGACTTATACAAGATAGTTTATGCACTATATCGCTCCTTGTGGTTGTCCGAATGGTCTAAATTATCCAGGGCCTTGGGAAACATGACTTGGATGTTTGCTTTAGGGTAGCTCCCTTGGAAAGCGGAAACACTCCAGGAAGTCGTGGATCATTGGACTAGAAGCCTAAGGATGGTACATGTCATTTAGAGGGGTGTTAGTACACTTCTTCCTCTCTAAATGTACGGCGATGTGTAGAGGGGTATTTTAGTCATTTCACCTGTAGGTCGGAGACTTTGCGAATGCAGCATTGTCCTTGGGGTCAATATTTCCTTATGGTGATATTAGGAAATATTTAAAATGCAAAATACAGCTATTTATATAGCAGGGGTATTTTGGTCATTTTAGCAGCCAAGGCGATGTGTCTTTTTGGTCCTTGGGATAGCCCGTAAGTCCTAACTATTTTTGGGTTGAGGAATTGGTCTCAATTGAAAAGGATTTTATTTTATTTTGTTTTATTTTATTTTATTCAGGAAGTCGTGGATCATTGGACTAGAAGCCTAAGGATGGTAGATGTCATTTAGAGGGGTGTTAGTACACTTCTTCCTCTCTAAATGTACGGCGATGTGTAGAGGGGTATTTTAGTCATTTCACCTGTAGGTCGGAGACTTTGCGAATGCAGCATTGTTCTTGGGGTCAATATTTCCTTATGGTGATATTAGGAAATATTTAAAATGCAAAATACAGCTATTTATATAGTAGGGGTATTTTGTTCATTTTAGCAGCCAAGGCGATGTGTCTTTTTGGTCCTCGAGATAGCCCGTAAGTCCTAACTATTTTTGGGTTGAGGAATTGGTCTCAGTTGAAGAGGATTTTATTTTATTTTATTCAGGAAGTCTAATTTATTATTTGACTGGAATAAAATAAATAAATAAATAAATAAAATAGGAGTTGAGAGAAATTAATTATCTAGTTTATTTGGTTAATTAATTATTCAGGGCCTAGATCCAGTATGAATAATTAAGAAATTAACCTGGGCTTAAACTAGGGGAAATAATTAATGTTTAATTATTTATTGGGTTATTTATATAGGCCCAAGAAATAAATAATTAAAGATTAATTATTATGGTTCATTTGGGCTCATTAATTATTTATTGGGTTACTCATGTAAGCCCAGGAAATAAATAATTAATATTTATTATTTTGGGCCTTTTTGGGTCCAAGAAAAATAATAAATATTTATCTAGCCCAATAGCTTGGACCTTAGGGTTTTTTCCAGATACGGTTAAGAGGAGTTTAAGATTAGGCCAAACTGTTTCTCAGGATAACATCCGGGTGTTTTGAAATTCCAGGGAGATGTTTATCAGAGATTGAGAGACCTAGTTTAGGCCAAATCTAAACAACTCTTTGAAAAGGAAAAACCCTAATTCTTCCTTTCCCAAGCCACACACTCACGTGGTCTCTTTCTCTCCTCTCTCTCACGTTTTCTCCTTCTTTGTTTTCTCCTTGGACTTTGCTAACCAATAGCAGGTAAACCAAAGGAGAATTGAGACCCTTCCTCTTCACCATAGTGTTCACCGACTAGAGGTTAGGCCGAGGAATATCCCGAGAGCTGGAGAGCTAAGCGTTAATGCAAACAAGACGAAGTCGAAGGCTAGCGGGTGTTCAACCGGAAGCTCCTTCAAGTGTGCAAAGCGAGGCGATTCCAGCCGTTCAATCTGTTCCTACGCAACCTAGGAGGGTTAAGGAACGCAAATGTTTGATCTTCACGCTTTCGCATGGCCTTTATGGCTCGCGTTTTAATTTTTTTCTCTGTTTTTTTTTCCGTCCATGGCTCCCTGTTTCTGCCTTTTCCATCAAAGTGGTATCAGAGGCACTGGTTTTGATCAATATAGGGAGCATGGTAGTTAATAAAATGGAGAAGATGATTATACCTATGATCCTTCGCTGTTTTGGTATGGGATAGATGGTTTTGTAAGCTTCACAGTGGAAGCATAGGACCTTCTGTAATATTTTTTGGCTTTGTGGTTTAATCGTGTAAACATAATTTTAATGGGTATAGGCGGTTGTGTTTTTGGTTTGGATGTTTTTTGTAAGTAAAAATGTCCAAAGAAGCCAAAGAAGGCTGAAAAAAATGAAGCAGAAGAGTTTCTGCAATTTCGCGCGCGGACGGGTGAAAAACAAAGAAGATGATACTGTTCCTAAGCCGCTGGCCGAGCCGAGCCGAGCCGAGCCGAGCCGATGTTTCTGTGAGGAGAGCCGCAGTCTGTGAGCCGCGAAGCCGAGCTAAATTGAGGGGAATTGAAGCCGTTTTCAATTGCAAGAATTGAAATTGAAATTCAATTCCGCGCGTGGGTCAGCAAACCGGATCGGGCGTGCTATTCGGATAAAGGTGCGGATCCTTCGCGGGGCGGCAACAGAGGGCAACTGGGCGTGGGTCGGGGGCTTGGGCGAAGTCCACGGGTCGTGGCTGGCGTGCGATCTGGTGCGGCGCGGTGCATTGCGGCTGCGGTGGACCGCAGGCCATTCTGGGGCGGATCCTGTGCGGCCGGTGCAGTGGACCACCAGCCAATTTTGGCAAATTTTTTTTTATTTTTTTTATTTTTCGTTTTGGGTCCCATACCAGGCGAAGTTAATATTTTTGCAATATTTATATTCTTGGAATATATTTGCATGAAAAATATTAGTAAGGAATTTTAGGATTAAACAAGATCATTAATTAATTAATTAATGTGTTTAATTCTATTATTTGGGCACTTAGGTTTAAAAAAATAGAAAAGCATGAAAACGTTTATTGTTTTCTAGCATGCTATTTTTTTTTATGTACCTATGTGTGCTTTTTCTCAAAGACCAAAGTCTTTGGGAACCTTTTGTTTTGGCAAGGAAAAATATTTTTCTTTAAAAACTAAATGGTTATTTTAATTGGTACAAAAAAATTAGTCCTTAAATATTTTCTCAAAGGATTTAATCCTTGACATAGAAAATATATTGGATTTAGATATTTTTTGTAAATTAAAATGGAGAGCCATTTTGTTTTGTTTTGGACTAGAAAAATGATTTTGTCAAATAAACTTGAGACCAAAGTCTCTAGAAAGTTTTAATTGGAAAATTTTTGAAATCATTAAGTTTTAACTTATATAAAATTAGTCCATGGAGGAAATCTCTCAAAGGATATAAGCCTTGACATAGAGATTTTATTGGACTTAGATATTTTATTTTTGAGTTAAGAAAAACTTAATGGAAATTTCAAAAGGATATTTTCCAGAAAACCTTTATTTTAAAAGACTAAGTGGGAGAGGGGTTCCAACGGCCCCACGGCTTCCATCACGGTCCTCATTAGAGATCGTGGATCCCCTCGCGTCACCCTGGGAGTGAACTCGTATAGGATGGGGATACCACAAGGATCTAGATCTAATGGAAGGATGTAATTAATAACTCGGGGCACGTACTATGATCGGCCAGCCCACGTTGGAGGTTATAGTGCGAGGTATGTCCATAGGAAATGAGAGGAAACGGCCATCCCACGATGGAGTTATTCTCTAGATCATTACCTAGAAGGGAAATTAATTTGTGGTGGTTAATACACTTAGCTTAGGAAACTGTTAATCTTCCCAAGAAGCTATGTCAGTTTTCCTAAGAGCCAAATTATTTTCAGTGCACAAATTTCATTTTGTTTTCACAAACTAATTTCTTTCTTTTATTTTCGATTTTCAGAAATGGTGGGAGGTTCTTTTAGTCCATTGGCCGTTATTCTCAGGGAGAATAAGTTAACGGGTCCAAACTATGTGGATTGGAAAAGGAACACTGGACATAATACTCACGGTCGAGGAGTATAAGTATGTCCTTTACGAAACACTGCCTTGTTATCGGGGAAGGTTCCACCGCTGAAGAGCGAGAGGCTGAAAAGGCATGGAAGAAAGGCTGACGAAATGGCACGTTGCTATATGTTAGCTTCCATGTCTAATGTGCTCCGAGTCAAAACACGAGCACATGGCTTACGCATATGACATAAGTCAATCGTTGGCAACTATGTTCGCGGACAAGAGCCGGCCCGCAAGGCGGGAGGCTCTTCGAACAATTGTAAACACTAAGATGGCTGAGGGAGCATCGGTCCGAGAGCATATGCTCAAGATGATTGCTGCTTTCGAGGAGGCAGAAATCTTAGGGGCTGTCATTGACCCGAGAGCCAAGTGGACATGGTTCTCGAATCTCTACAGGGCTCTTTCACTCGGTTCAAGTTAAACTATAACATGAACAAGTTGAACATGAGTTTGGCTGAGCCGATGAAGGAGCTCCGGATGGCGGAGAAGGTCATGAAGCCGCGGTCTAAGGCCATGATTGCTAAGGCCTCTTCTTCAAGAAGCTGGGCCTAAGCCCGGAAAGTTCAAGAGGAAGAAGGGGAATGCGACGGCCCGACCAAGAACCAGCCCAAGGACAAACCAAAGGGCAAGTGCTTCAAGTGTGGAAAGAAGGGACAACTGGAAAAAGAGTGTCCAGGATCTTCGAGGCCAAGAAAAACCCCACGGGTAATGTTTACTATCTAGAGTCCATATCAATGGTAGGATCAACTTCCACTTGGATTGTTGATTCGGGAGCCATCGATCATATACGTAACTCCTTGCGGGGGTTTAGGAAGATAAGAAGACTCAAGAAGGGCGAACATGGGCTTCGAGTGGGTAATGGAGCACAAGTGCGGGCCCTTGCGGTGGGAGAGTCTGGATCTTATTTTTGATTGTAATAAGATAGTGGTTTTAAAAGACATTTTATATGTACCTGGTTTTCGTCGGAATTTGATTTCGGTTGCAAAACTTATTAATCAAGGATATTACGTATCTTTCCATTACGGTATTTCTATCGGTAGAGATGGAGAAATTTTATGTCTTGGGCACATGTATGGAAATTTGTTCTTTTTAAACCCTATTAACAAACAATCAAATAACGCTCGATCCGAACCTTTAACTAAGAAGAGAAAGACCAATATCAATGATTCATACCTTTGGCATCTGAGGTTGGGTCATATTAACTCAACCAGGATTCAGAGGCTAATCCATGATGGGCCTTTGGGCTCATTGAGATTGGAAAGTTGGCCTCAGTGTGAATCCTGCTTGATGGGAAAAATGACCAAAAGGTCTTTTACACCAAAGGCGGATAGAGCCAAGGAGGTGTTGAGTCTTGTTCACAACTGATGTGTGCGGTCCATTGTCTACACCGGCTAGGGGAGGTTTTGAGTACTTCATCACGTTCACGGATGATTGTACGAGGTATGGTTACATTTACCGATGAGACGCAAGTCGACTCTTTTGACAAGTTCAAAGAGTTTAAGGGTGAAGTGGAGCGTCGGACGGGTAAATTAATCAAAACCTTACGATCGGATCGTGGTGGAGAGTACCTCCTAGGTGAATTCAAGGACTACATGGTACATCATGGGATAGTATCCCAGCTCTGCTGCAGGGAACCCCCGGCGGAACGGAGTAGGCGAGAGAAGGAACGGGACGTTGATGGAAATGGTCCGAAGCATGATGTCTCATGCTACTCTTCCGGTATCCTTACGGGGATATGCCACTGGAAACAGCGGCATATATTCTGAACTTGGTGCCTTCCAAGTCGGTACCTAGGACTCCCTATGAGATGTGGGTGGGCGTAAGCCAAGTCCGAATCATCTCGGGATTTGGGGGTGTCCGACTTATGTGCTGATCAAGGGAGACAAGTTGGAACCAAGATCGGAATTATGCTATTTTGTTGGGTATCCAAAAGGGACAAAAGGAGGCTACTTTTATCATCCTAAGGAGCGAAGGTACTAGTCGGTACCAATGCTAGATACTTGGAAGATGATCAAAGTACTTCCACTAAAGGTTCAACGAGGTTGGAGCTGCAGGAGAAGTTATCTATGGAATCAACTTCTGCGACCCGATTTTGGAACAAGAAGAGGCACGGCCTCAAGAGCACTGTACAAATGGAGCCTCGTCGTAGTGGGAGAGTGTCTAGGGTTCGGATAGATGGATTGGAGAAGCCTTTGAGCTGGTTTCCGACCATCAGGAACAAGACCCCGCTAGATACGAGGAGGCTATTGCTGATGCCGATGCAAATCTGTGGCATGAAGCAATGAAAGCCGAGATTGAGTCTATGTACCTCAATCAGGTTTGGGATCTTGTAGCTTCACCTGAAGGGATAAAACCCATTGGGTGCAAGTGGGTATACAAGAGGAAGAGAGGAGCGGATGGGAAGGTGGAAACCTTCAAAGCTAGGCTTGTGGCGAAAGGGTATACTCAGAAAGAGGGTATCGACTATGAGGAAACCTTTTCCCCGGTAGCCATGCTTAAATCCATTCGCATCCTCCTTGCCATCGCTCTGTCACTATGACTACGAGATATGGCAAATGGATGTCAAGACGGCATTCTTGAATGGCCATCTTAGCGAAGACATCTATATGTCCCAACCGGAAGGCTTCATTGCTGAAGGCCAGGAACACATGGTTTGCAAGCTTAAGAAGTCCATTTATGGACTTAAGCAGGCATCAAGAGCATGGAACATTCGTTTTGATGAGGCTGTAAAGTCTTATGGTTTTATTCAAAACGAAGATGAACCATGCGTGTACGGGAAACTTGAAGGCATCAATGTGGTTTTTCTTGTCCTGTATGTGGATGACATTCTACTCATTGGAAATGATGTAGGGACATTGTCATCTACAAAGGTTTGGCTGTCTAGTCAATTCGGTATGAAGGACTTGGGAGAAGCCGACTACATTCTCGGGATTAGGCTTCTTAGAAATAGGAAGCGAGAGAATGTTAGGATTATCCCAAGCGACATACATTGACAAGATGCTGGCCAAGTACGAGCATGGACTCATGCAAGGGAGCTCTAATCCCTTGCGGACATGGGTTGTCATTTTCTTCGAAGGATTTGTCCTAAGTCTCAAGAAGAGAAGGACAGAATGAGTAGGATTCCCTACGCTTCGGCTGTGGGAAGTCTCATGTACGCTATCTTGTGTACTAGGCCGGATATACGCTTTGCCGTGGGCTTAGTTAGCGAGATATCGGTCAAACCCGGGGGAGGTTCATTGGCAAGGCTGTAAAGCATATTCTCAAGTACCTCAAGGGAACGAGAGATTATATCTTTGGTTTACGAGGTGATGATTTGGTTCCTACGGGATACACGGACTCGAGACTTCCGGGCGGATAAGGATGAGAGAAAATCCACTAGTGGATATGTCTTCACCTTGTGCGGAGGAGCAATTTCATGGAGGAGTATCAAGCAATCTTGTATTGCTGACTCAACCATGGAAGGCGAGTATGTGGCGGCTTCGGAGGCGTCCAAGGAAACGATCGGCTCCGGAAGTTTCTTTCGGAACTTGGAGTCGTACCACATATGGACAGGCCGGTTGTGATGTATTGCGACAACATCTGGAGCGGTGTCGCAATCTAAGGAGCCTCGGAACCACAAGAAGGGAAACACATCGAGAGGAAGTACCACCGATCCGGGATTTCATCCGGAGACGGGAAGTCGTGGTGGAGCATATTACCTCGAGAAAACAATCTAGCGAGACCCATTCACCAAGCCTTTGGGTGAGAGAGTCTTCAAGAGACACTTAGACGCCATAGGGGTGGGCACCTATGGACTTACCTAGTCTTAGAGTGCAAGTGGGAGATTGTTGGATTGTATGCCCTCTTAGACTAGGTTTACGATGTAAAATCGAATTATTTAATAAAAGAATTTATTTTCAGAAATTGTTTGTGAATTTACTTTTTGTTTGTGCACGATTTTCGTTTGGAACAGGACCCATTGTGTTTAAATAAGTGATCCATGTGAATGGTGGTCTTTCACGATAAGGTATGGATCACGGGTTATTTAACACATAAACATTTGTTCTTAACCTATTGATGAGGCCGGGAACCTCATCATGTTTAGGTTATTATGTTATGAATTCCAAATGGGGAATGGCTTACCTTTAGCCGAGTGGGTAGTCCACTCACTTCATGACATAAGCGTATTTCGAATACGTAGAACAGGACTTGTAGTAGTGGTTTCTCAAAGTACTATATGGTAGAAACCTAGACTACTACCGCTACGACGTGGACTAGTACTCTACGACTTGAGTATGAGTTGGTGGTCTAGCGAAGGCTGGAAGCATATACTTTGATTTCTTGTAGTTGAGGTTCTATCATAGGGCCAATATACTTGCATGTTGGGTATGTGTGACTAGTTAGTTAAGACAGGACTTATACAAGATAGTTTATGCACTATATCGCCCCTTGTGGTTGTCAGAATGGTCTAAATTATCCGGGGCCCTGGGAAACATGACTTGGATGTTTGCTTTAGGGTAGCTCCCTTGGAAAGCGGAAACACTCCGGGAAGTCGTGGATCATTGGACTAGAAGCCTAAGGATGGTAGATGTCATTTAGAGGGTGTTAGTACACTTCTTCCTCTCTAAATGTACGGCGATGTGTAGAGGGTATTTTAGTCATTTCACATGTAGGTCGGAGACTTTGCGAATGCGAGCATTGTCCTTGGGGTCAATATTTCCTTATGGTGATATTAGGAAATATTTAAAATGCAAAATACAGCTATTTATATAGCAGGGGTATTTTGGTCATTTTAGCGACCAAGGCGATGTGTCTTTTTGGTCCTCGGGATAGCCGTAAGTCCTAACTATTTTTGGGTTGAGGAATTGGTCTCAGTTGAAGAGGATTTTATTTTATTTTGTTTTGTTTTATTTTATTCAAGAAGTCTAATTTATTATTGGACTGGAATAAAATAAATAAATAAATAAATAAAATAGGAGTTGAGAGAAATTAATTATCTAGTTTATTTGGTTAATTAATTATTCAGGGCCTAGATCCAGTATGAATAATTAAGAAATTAACCCGGGCTTAAACTAGGGGAAATAATTAATGTTTAATTATTTATTGGGTTATTTATATAGACCCAAGAAATAAATAATTAAAGATTAATTATTATGGTTCATTTGGGCTCATTAATTATTTATTGGGTTACTCATGTAAGCCCAAGAAATAAATAATTAATATTTATTATTTTGGGCCTTTTTGGGTCCAAGAAAAATAATAAATATTTATCTGGCCCAATAGCTTGGACCTTAGGGTTTTTTCCAGATACGGTTAAGAGGAGTTTAAGGTTAGGCCAAACTGTTTCTCAGGATAACATCCGGGTGTTTTGAAATCCCGGGGAGATGTTTATCAGAGATTGAGAGACCTAGTTTAGGCCAAATCTAAACAACTCTTTGAAAAGGAAAAACCCTAATTCTTCCTTTCCCAAGCCACACACTCACGTGGTCTCTTTCTCTCCTCTCTCTCACGTTTTCTCTTTCTTTGTTTTCTCCTTGGACTTTGCTAACCAATAGCAGGCAAACCAAAGGAGAATTGAGACCCTTCCTCTTCACCATAGTGTTCACCGACTAGAGGTTAGGCTGAGGAATATCCCGAGAGCTGGAGAGCTAAGCGTTAATGCAAACAAGACGAAGTCGAAGGCTAGCGGGTGTTCAACCGGAAGCTCCTTCAAGTGTACAAAGCGAGGCGATTCCAGCCGTTCAATCTGTTCCTACGCAACCTAGGAGGGTTAAGGAACACAAATGTATGATCTTCACGCTTCCGCATGGCCTTTATGGCTCGCGTTTTAATTTTTTTCTCTGTTTTTTTTTTCCGTCCATGGCTCCCTGTTTCTGCATTTTCCATCATTTACTGGAGATATTTTCGGGCAGCCATGTCTGATTTCATGCAGAAGCTTGGGGAAGACAATGGAGTTCAGTTCATGGCTATTTAAGAGTGGTTTGTGTAGAAGAAAGATGGAGTTTGGGCCAGGGCTGAATTAGGAAACAAAGCTGAAAAATTACTGCATATAATTTTCGCTATTGCTGGAATTTTTCTGGGCAGTTTCGGCTGCCATTTTCTAGCCAGATTGCAGGGAGTTTGAAGGAGATTTTAGAGGCCTTTCATGGCTGGTTTCCAGCCTGCTTCATGGAGGAAAAACATGGCTAAGGAGCTGGGAGAAAACTGGAAGAAAACAGCTTGGTTTAGGACCACCAAAGCTATGATTTTGCCCAAAATTTTTCTGGTTTTGCACAGCATTTGTGTAGCCCGAAATCAACCAGAAATTTCCTGATTTTAAGCTGATCAAAAGAGCTATTTTCTGGCAGCATTTAGGAGGGAATAATGGCTGAGAATTTCGACATATTGAAGGCACAAGAAGCTGAAAAAAATTCAGTTTATTACATGAAGGAAAATGAACCTAGCTAGAGTGAAATTTTAGAAGGTTCACTAGGGGAATTAATTCTCTTTGAACCTTCCCCATCCCTTCCACATTTTCAGTCCATAAGATGTCTTTCACTAAGACATTTTGAACCTACAAAGCCACAACACTTCACAGAATTTTCTGGAATGAAATTGGCTAGAACAAATTTGACCAACCTAATGAATTGAGAATTAGGAGAAATTAAAGATCAAGAAGAAATGAATTTCCTTAGGAATTTTTGTGTAGGGTAAAAGAATAGGATTAGAGTACTCCTATCATGTCTCCCCTAAGACAACATCTCTACTCTACCCTAAAGCTCTTGAGGCTGAAAGTACCACTTCCCAAGCAAAAATAAAATTTAATCATGCTAAAGCTCAAATGATGGAATTTGAACCCATGACCTCAAGAATTAATTCCAAAGCTCTAACCACTACACCACAACAACTCTTGTTCTTATTTTCTCTCTAAAATATTTTTCCTATTTAATCCTCAAGCTATCTCCCTATTTTCTCCTCAGGCAAAAATTACCATTTTGCCCTTCTTTCTCAATAATCATAACCAAGCCCTCAGACTATAAAACACAAATCCAAAGTACATAAAATCATATAAAAATATATTTAAACATGCAATAAAATATGATATACATTCCAACCCCCTTACTCTAAGGTTGGTTTCGACTGGGGTTTCACACATTTTCACCTGTTGCCATGCTTGAGTCCATTCTCATTCTCTTGGCTATTACATGTCATTATGACCACGAGATATGACAAATAGATGTTAAGATAACCTTTCTTAATGGTTATCTTAGCGAAGACATCTATATGACCTAGCCTGAAGGTTTCATTACAAAAAGCTAAGAACATATGGCTTGCAAGCTTAAGAAGTCCGTTTATGGGCTTAAGCAAGCATCGCGAGCATGGAACATATATTTTGATGAGATTGTAAAGTCTTATGGTTTTATACAAAATGTGGATGAACCATGTGTATATAGAAAGTCAGATGGGAATAATATGTCTTTTATGGTACTTTATGTGGATGATATTCTGCTCATTGAAAATAATATATGGATATTATTATCTATAAATGTTTGGCTATCAAGTAATTTAGTCCAAATGATATGGGAAAAGCTAGCTACATTCTTGGTATAAAGTTTCTTAGAGATAGGAAGTAAAGAATGTTAGACTTATCCCAATCTACTTCTATTGATAAGATATTGGCCAAGTTTAGCATTGATGAGTGTAAAAAGGCAATTATACCCTTTAGGCACAAATTGACCTTATCTTCCAAACAGTGTTTTAAGATACAGAAAGAAAAAGAAGGATGAGTAGAATTTTCTATACTTTGTTAGTGAGAAGTCTCATGTATGCCATATTTTGTACAAACTCAGAAGAAGAACATTGGCCACCCGTAAAGCATATACTCAAGTACCTAAAGGGAATGAATGATTATATGCTCGTCTACAGAGATGATGAATTGATTCCTACCGGTTATACTGACTCAAACTTTTAGGCGGATAAAGATGAAAGAAAATCTGTAACACCCCACAACTACGTACCCTAAAAGGGCGGGGATGTCGCCCTGTCCCATAGGACAAGGGGTCTTTAGAATGAGGTATAAAATATAAAGGCAATCTCCAAAAGGATCAACTTAGATAGATAAAGAAATACTCTTATTACATCAGGCTCAACTTGCAGCAAAACGGAATAAAACAAATATTGTCCAGAGGTATAAACGACAAAAGTCCCCTAGAACAGCCTAGGAAAAAAAAGAATAGCCAAAGCCTCTACTATCACAGCCCTGCTGTCTCAGCACAATCTATCTCCTGAAAACATGATGTAAAACAGTATGAGAATAAATCTCAGTAAGTCCTATGTGTGCACATGGTGTTTTGAATAGTACGTGTATGCAAAGTGCAAAACATTTGTAGAAATAATTTGGAAAGTCATAAACAATCTCTTTTTGCAAGGAGTGGGTTTTTTTTCTCATTGTCACACTTTGTACAAAATAAATCCTCCACTCGAATAAACAGTCATGTCACCACACGTTGGGCTTCATGAGAACAAAATGGCCAAGGCACCACACTTTGTGCACCTTGTCCGGACCAGATTACCACACGTTGGGCGTTCTAATCAAGGTGAGTGTACAACTCACCGGGTGAGATACTCCTCCATCTCTACACCTAACAAAACCATCCGGGTGTCCATGCCGGGAATATAAATAATACTATACTAGGTACAAATGCTAGCTCGGACTGGCCTGACCAACCAACACTGTCGCCTTTTCAAGCAGAGTTCATCTTCTGGAGGTTGCCTCTTGCCAGAAGACTTACTCTAGCCCTCTAAGACTAGTATTGTTAGCCTACCCTTATTGAGTAATCAAAGAACATATCCGTTAATTCCTGATTCACAATATTTCCAAACCTTGGCTTTGTAAACGTGATTTTCTTTAAAAGAGTTTTCTAAAAATTTAGAAGAAAAGAATAGTTTTCTTGATAAAATCGTTAGTTTGACAAAACCGTTTAAAGAATAAATATCCGCGTTTACAACCCAAGCAAACATAGTTTAATAATAGCTTTACAAAGCTTCACAACATAGACTTGCCATCACAACATTTAACAAAACAGTTTATATAAGGACTTACCATCACAACATTTAATAAAAGAGTTTATGCAAGGACTTACTTGATGTGCCTAAGATAAGCGTGATAAATTCACCGCTTGCTTTCCTTAATTATCCTCCTGATCTAAAGCATATAATATCATGATCAGGGTCTCAATTAATTCAAACATGCTCTAATCTCATTTATTTTCACAACAATTCGCAATCCCCTATTTAATTCCAAATAAACTATTCAATCCCCAAAGATCATATACCACGGCCACATGTTCATCTCGCTAATAAACACCATTAAACTCTACTTTCGGCATTAAGGGTGGGTATTCCCTTACCTTGCAACAACCGGGTAATGAGGTCTCGATGCTCCTATGGTGATCGTCCCGAGTTCGCTTGGGAAGAAGAGAAAAGCTACCTCCTTTGCTCCTCTTGACCAAAAATTAAAGAAGAAGATGAAATTAGCCTCTATGGGGCGTGATTGAAGGGAAGAAAAGGAGAAGAATAGATGGAAGAAAGGAATCAAGAAGTCGAGATGGTTTTTGCTTACCTTAGAGAGTGATCGGTTTTTTGTTTTCGAAAATTTATAGAGAGAAGTTGCTAAAATTTTTGTGTAGAATGGAGAGGGTAGACGGTTGCTATGATTTAGAGTTGGAGAAGATTGGTTTAGGGTTAAATGGTGATGTTTAGAACAGACTCCTAACGGCTTTAGGTTTCTTGGACAGTAAGGGCGAAGTTTCAGCTTGTTGTGCCCCCTCTTGCTGCCGAATTTGGGGGGTGTAATGGAGGAAAATATTCCGCAATTTGCTCCTTTGTGCTGGCCGAAATGCTGCTCAAAAGAAGGCTGAATGTGTTCAGAATTTTAGGCCAAACAAGAAAGAGTTTGTGTGGGTGTTGATGACTGAAAATTCTGTGCAAGTGCTGTGCGAAATTGCTGAACAAAAGGAGAAGAAATTCTGGACTGTTTAGGCTGTAATTCTGCCAAAATTTCCAGAGAAAAGATGAGGGTTTTGGGCACTGAAATTGGCTTGATCAGCTGGGGTTTTTTGGTGTGTTTTGTGTGCAGAATTTCAATTGGATTAGGAGTACAAGGCTGGTCGAAATTCCTGTGCAAGCTGACCGAATTTTCTGGTTTCCAAGCTGCCGAAAATCAGTAGTTTTTTGGAGATAGAAATTCTGGTTTTGTGCAGCTAAGGTAGTTGAATTGTTAAGGAGTGTTTACAGAGTTGGATTGTAGCTAAAGAGGCTGGAATTTTCGGACAGCTTGTGGTTACACAGAGCTGCCGAAATTCAGCTAGAAAAAGGGATTCTAATCCTAGTTGATTTAGGATTGAATAAAATCTGGTTTTATCAAGGATTTGTATAAGATTACCTCTAGTCCTAGAAGAATTTGGATTGAGCTAAAAGTGCTCCAAGGTGGCGGATAAAATCTGGAAAAATTTCCAGAATTTTCCAGCTTAAGGTTTTTGAAAATCCAAGAGATCAAAAGCTGAAAATAAAGCAAACTTTATCCTTATCTAAAATCCTTGAACTTAGGAGTTAAATATGGAGTCTTATTCCTATAAAAGTGGCGTTTAAACCCAAAGAAGATATCTAAGACTTTAGTTAAAATATTTCTCTAAAACAATTAAATAAATAAAAGGATTATGGCTAAAATTCTTGAAGAGATAAAATAAGATTTTTCCCTAATATATTCCCTAACTCTAATATTCATCAAAAAGAGTTTTATACCACTTGAAGTTCTTCAAAATGGCACCTAACTAGGGATTTTTGGCCAAGGCATGAAGAATACTAGAAGAGGAATTCAAAAGAAAGCTTAAAATTTTCAAGAGGTAGGATTCGAACTCGGGTCACCAAAGGAAATCACCAACCTCCCCGCTATTCCAAAACAACTCCAATACTAATTTTTTTTTCCCACAATCAGTTCTCACCACCCTAATACTCATCCTTCCAAATCTTCGACCAAGCCTCCCTTATCCAAATCTTTAACAACACAACTATTTCACATCAATTAATTCAAATGCAAGAGCAACGGAAAAATTCACATGCATCCATACAAATAAAATAATTCTAAGCTACCACGTAAAATGCAAAATGCTATGCAATGCATGACTTTTCCCCATAGTCAAATGTGGTTTTGGGCGGGGTATTACAAAATCCACTAGTGGATATGTTTTTACTTTTTCTAGAGGGGCTATTTCATAAAGAAATGTTAAGCAATCTTGTATTACTTATTCTACCATGGAAACTAAGTATGTGACAACTTTAGAAGTTTTAAAAGATGCGATTTGGCTTCAGAAGTTCCTCACATAACTTGGAGTTGTGCTACAAAAGGACATACCTATTTATCAAGCCTTTGACAGAGAAGCCGTTCGAAGATACTTGGATGTTATAGGGATAGGCACATATATACTCTTATAGTCTATTTAGTGCAAGTGAGAGATTATTGGAATGTATACCCAAAATAAATAATGTATTTTTGTATTTTAAAAAATAATAAAATATTTCATTCTTTAATAGTTGTCTATTTACATATTTTTGCATATAAAAAGTTTTAAGTGTTTTAGTAAGTAATCTACGTGATGTTGGGTATCTCACGTGCATCATATACAGCACAGTGGAAGAATTAAAATGAGATACCATTCTAAGATCTGCATATGTGTGAAAAACAAGGCATATACATGGAAAACAAAGAAACAAAGATAACAGTTTTTACCTTTCTTTGTTTATGTTGAAAACAAAACTTTCCTTCTTCAAGTATAATAATTGTGGCGTGATCCAGCAATCCTCTTGAAGAATCACCACGAGAGTTGTATGTCCAACCACTATAATCACAATGTGTGATTATTTCTAATAGAAATCCACATAGAGGATCATACTCAAGTACCAAGACTTTCTGTGCTAGCAGAAAACAACAATGGTGGCTAGGGTTTTTCTTGTTCTTCTTATTTCACAAAATCAGAGAAATAAGAAAAAGAAGAAGAAGAGTCTTGGTGTTCTTCTTGAGAACCACACGAAATAGAGAGAGTGAAGAGAATAAAAGATCATCTCCTTCTCTCTTGTGTACCCCTTGGTTTTGTAGAGTTGTTTTCATGTGACTTTTTGTCTTCCACTAGGGTTATATCCCATATAACCGGAAAGCCTCTACAAAAACACATTTGAGAATTCCAAACAAACAATTGCAACTCTCCAATTGCAATTGGAACCCATCAAGTTTTTAGAATTATAAATTGGCCTATCAATTAGAACTAATTACAATTTGGCCATATCAACTTCTCTTTCTCGCAATAAACCCCACTATATTATCAAATAACATCTTGAGTATATATTCCTCTTTCGTGTATGACCTATTAGATTTCCCGATTAATTGGTAGCGAACATGAATTAATCCAAACGTCTTTGAGATTAATAATCCTTAATTAATTAGAATCAATTCTATTAATTCTAATCAGGATTGGTTTATTAATTCATCAATTAATAAACTCATATTCCCAGATCATGAGCGGTATCTAGCAACACATTATGACCACCTATGAGTCCAGGAAGTCAAGTGGCTTGATATGAACCCTTAAATAACAAACTACAGTGCAATTAACTCTTTTCACCATACAATATCTCATTCGGTTTGGAATACGGAATTAGTGCCAACTCCTTCCAGAATATATATTAATTCTGGCTCGAATACAATTATACTTGTACCAGGAACCCATTACTCTAGCTGTGCATCAATTGGAACTGTTTCCAATACACATACGTCTTGGCCAAGGACTTCTCGAGTAGTAATTCTTATAAGTGGCCGTGAGATATTCGCCCCTACTATTAGGAGTGGTGAATCATTTATTGACCCTCTCAACTACTTTCATTTACCTCACAATGTACCCAATATCCATCCCATAGGCAGCCCTCGATCGAGCTCTAGAGATTGGAATCAAAGTACAAGGCTCAGCAAACAAAGTACCTTGGAGATCTCAAGTCTAAGGATACTTGCACGTTTGCTATATTAAGATTATATCACTGGCACTAAATAGTTATCCATATGATTATCTCATAACTAGGTCATTCAATGAACTTGTTCCACTAACAAGCATCCACGTGTTAATTTTAAGTATCTCAATACTCACAGATATGAGAACCACCGCCTGATCAAATTAAGAAGTCTTAACACATGCTAGTCTTAATGCATTAATGATGTCCTGTCTCATTAATACGATGACTAGGGACTATTTAAGTACTAACACCTATACAGTGTAGTAGGAATCTCATATCATGATCTCTATCATGATTTCCTTAACACAGTGTTGCACTAGGGACTTTATCGAACAGTTATATTACTCAAAAGTAATCAAAAGAAACTATAAGATAAATAATGCCTTTTATGAAATAAAATGTGTCATATACAACGTACAAGTGATTGCCTCTAGGACATAACACTAACACGTGATTGGGTCGTACTTTTACAATAAAGTGTAGATTATGAGTTATTAATACATAAGTGAAAATTGTTCTTGATCGATTGATGAAGTTGGATGCTTTTTATCAAGTTTAGATCATTACACCATGGTTTCTAAATAGAGAACAGTTTATCTTTAATTAATAAGTAGTTCACTCATGCTAATAATGTAAGCGTATTTTGGAATACGTGGAATTGACCACATGATAGTAATCTTTATAAAAGTACTATAACAAATAAAGATTGGTTTATCGTTGCTTCTGCGAGGACGAATACCCTAAAACTTGAATATAAGTTGGTGGTCTGGTAAAGTTAGACTTGTGCACTTTGATGTATGATGGGTGAGGTATTATCGCAAGGCTAATAACCTTGTATGTTGGGTGTATGACTCTAGTTTGGTAGTGTTATGTCCTAAAGGCAATCATTTGTATATTGTATATTGTACATTCATTTAATAATAAGGACGTTCTTTATCTTTCAGTTTCTTCGTTTCATATATGTATGTGCATAAAAATGATAGATAAAGTCCATAGCACAATGTATAGTGTTAAGAAAATCATGATAGAGATCATGATGTTAGATTTCTACTACACTGTGCAATACTTATGCTTAAACCATCTCTAGTCATATTATTAATGAGATAGGACATTATTAATGCACTAAGACCAACACATGTTATACTTCTTGATTTGATCAAGTGGTGGTTCTTACATTCATGAGTATTAAGATACTCAAAATTAACATGTGGATGCTTGTTACTCGAACAAGTACATTGAATGACCTAACTATGAGATAATCACATAGAAAACTATTTAGTACTAGTGATAGAATCTCACTATAGCAAATATGCAAGTATCCTTAGACTTGAGATCTCCAAAGTACTTTATTTGTTGAGTATTGTGCTTTGATTTTAATCTCTGGAGTTTTTTCAAGACCGTATATGGGAAGGATATTAGGTACAACGTGAACTAAACGAAAGTAGTTGAAAAGGTCAATAAATGATTTATCACTCCTAATAGTAGGGGCGTATATCTCATGGCTACTTGTATGGAATCATTATTTGAGAAATCCTTGGCCAAGGTGACTGTGTTGAAAATAGTTTTAATTGATACACATATTGAGTAATGGATTCTAGAACAAGTACTAATAAATTCGAGTTAGAATTAATTATATTCTAGTAGAAGTTGGTACTAATTCAATACTCTAAAACCAAATAAGATATAGTATGATGAAATGAGTTTATTGCATTGACGTTTTGCTATTGAAAGGTTCATGTAAAGCTACTGGACTTTTTGGACTTTTGAGTGGTCATGATGTATTGTTAGATGCCTCTCATGATCTGCTAAATATGGATTTATTAATTAGAGAATTAATAAATTAATTTTAATTAGAATTAATAAGTTAATTTTAATTATTAATGATTATTAATTCTATAACTATTAGAATTAATTTATATTTTGCTACCAACTACTTAGGAAACCTAATAGGTCACACACAATAGAGGAATTGGTATTCAAAATATTGTATTATATTATTATGGGGTTAATTTGTGAGAAGAAGTATTTATAATGGGCTAATTGTAAAGTGTTATAATTAGTTGTGATTGAATTGCAATTAATAAATCCTTATGGGTGAATTATAAATGTATTATAATTTAAAGGGTCAGATTGCAATTCTTGAAACCCCAAGCATATAATTGAAAAAGAAAAAAAAGAAGGGGCTAAATAACAAGTTTCCTAAAAATTTAGGAAATTTTACACAGAAGGTTTTTCCTTTAGGTGTGTGGTGTGGCGGTGGAATTGATAAGGAAAAAACAACGCCGCATTATATACTAAGGATAAGAAAATTCAGTTGTGCCTTTTTCTCTTTAGATTTTTTGGCATTTTTCTTTTCAAAAGGAAACGAAAGCCTTTTCTGTGCTTTTGACTTCCGAAAATAAAATTCCCTAAGCCACCGAAAAATAATTCTACAAGCATAGAATTTTTTGTGCTAAGTTTTGAGTACTGTTCTTTATGTGGATCAATATTAGAGAAATTCCTACTTTTGGAATTTAGTGGTTCATGCTTAGACAAATATGTATAGAAGGGTTATGTGCGCATGAAGAAAATTTTAAAAGCTACCTTTATGAGGTAACACTTTTTCTTCTCTCTTTTAACCCGTTTAATTACATACGAGTGATTCCTTTTAGTGGATTTCGTTTTTTTTTTTTTTTGGCGTGTGTAAATTGGTTTGCATAACCGAAATCCAACATTGTTAATTAAGATAAACTTATACAATAGAGTTTCTCTACTCCACTTAGTGAAGAAATTACCCTCTTGTGATTATCCAGGATAATCTAAATAATCTAGGGCTCTAAGAAACGTGACTAAGTATGTATGCTTTTGGGTAGCTTTCTAAAACAAGTGGGTACATAGTAGAAGTCATTGATTATCGGACTAGATATCAAATGATGATAGATGTCATTGAGAAAGATATTAGTACATTTATCCTATCTCAATGATAGGTGTTATGTAGAGGGGTATTTTCATCATTACACTTGTAGGTGAAGATACTACACTTGCAATATTATTCATTGGATCAATATTTTCATATGGTAATAAATAGAATATTTAAAATGATAAAATATTTGTATTTGTTAGTAAGAGTATTTTGGTTATTTTAATAGTCAAGAATAATATGTCTTTTGATCCTCAGAGTAACTCAAGTAACCTTAGTAATTTAATTTATTATATGGGCTTATTGGATGAAATTAATATTGGAAGAATTATTCTAGGAACCTAATTAATTAATTATTTGGGCTAAAATATTTTATTAGGCCAATTTAATTAAATTATTTTACTAATTAATTGTCTTAGATAATTTTATATTAGGCTCAAGTAGGTCAATTAATTAATATGAGAGCTACTTAATCAGTATTGGGCTGATTAAGGAAAAACCTTAGCCAACTAGTGTAAAGGGAGGTGGCTACTTGTTTTTAAGAAACAAGATAGCCGCCACTTATTATATATGAAATCTAAAAAGCAAAAAGGAAGGCGTGTGAGGTAGTTGGTTTTTGTTTTGTTGTGCATGCTATTGTGAAATTATTCATTCACATAGACAGAAGAAAAAAAAGCATACGTTTAGTTCTTTAAAATAACGAAAAATCACCAGCACTAGCTCTCCCATTTTTTCTTTTAGACTTTCCATCTTCCTTCTTTTTCTATTAATTCATCCTATTCTACTTTCACTGGTAGTAGTCTATAGGAGGTTTGAGAATACTTTGGAAGGTCAAGAGCCAGTAAACGTGATACGTGTTTAATGTGAAGGAGCCAACAATTAGCTGGAATTCTTGCAAAACAAGTAGTCATTCCAATACAAGAAGCTCCACAAACTCAAATCCAACACTATTCAACTTAAGCATCCCAAAAATAAGTATTCCTAGACTTTGGCTTGGGAAAAATTTTAATTTACATACTTCCGCTGTAGTTTTTATTTTCCCTCGATCCTTTTTTGGGAACAAGTTACATACTTCCCAAAGTATGTGCAAGAAGTATGGGAACATGTTGAGTTAAAGTGGAGTTGGGGTGATTTTCTAGAAGTGTTCTGGGTTGAATACATTTACAGTAGATTGTGGAGAAAAGAGAGGATAAATTTCAGAACTTGAAGCAAGGAAGCATGAGGTGGCTCAATATGCAACACAATTTAACTGATTGTCCAAATACTATCGTCAGTTGATATACAGGGAGTAGAATTATACTTGACAATTTGTAACAAGAGTTAAGAAGAGCTTTAGCACCATTCCCTCCAATGACCTATGCAGCAGCTGTGGATGTTGTGACTCGTACTAAAAATGAAGACAAAAAAAAATATAAGTAAGACTTCACCCTTAACCTAGTATTTTCCTATGAAAAAGCCAACCAAACAATAATAAAAGAATAAAGCAAAGCAAGCAAAGACTGCATCGCTGGGAGTGGATACAATAAGATGACTTGTTGTTCCTGTGGAAGGAGGGGATATAATGCAAATGAATGTTGGTTTAGCAATACCCACAGAAAAATGTCATAATTGTGGAGATACAACACATCTGAGAGAAAATTGTTTGAAACCACCTCAAAACAACTAAGGAAAAGCTTACTCAACCACTATATCCGACAAGTCAAGATAATGCAGAAAAGACTTCGAAGCTAATGTAATATATATGGAAGGTACGCTTATTACCTAAAGTTGTACTATGAATATCTTGTTTGATCCCAGTCCAATTTAATTACATATCGATGTGGTGCACACATGTTCTTTAGGATGGTATGATTTGTAATCCTCTTTATAATTTATTAGTAAGTACTATGTTAGGAAATTAGGAGAAGATGAGAAGTATGTGTAAGAATGAATGATTAAAGTAGGAAATGAAAGAATGAGAATTGAGTTGAAGAATTTCTTAGTTAATGGTTCATTATTTTAATCTTGTTTGTTTCCTCTTTCTTTTGGACTTCTTCTTGCCAACTCATTTTCTTCAATGTTTGTTGTTATGGTGAATCTTCTTCTAAGACTTGGTTGATTAAAGAAATCTTTGTTGCTCCATTCAATATTTGCAAATGTATCATATTAAACTCTTCAATATTTTGCTAAATATTTTTTTTTATCTTATCATGGCTTTCTATTTCTTGCTTCAGTGAACTACTGCTACCTACATCATGTTTTCTTCATTCTTTGATCTAATACATCTTGGTTTGTACCTTCTCTTCCTAGTCTTTTCTATTTTCAAATTCTACTATTATCGTTTGTACAAGCATTTCACTTTTTATTATCTTGTAGTTCTCTCTATTGCTTAGAGCTTTCTTCTTTCTTCTTCAAATAATATTGCCTTCATGTGCTCACCTTCATGGTTAATATCTTCTTTAAATTCACTTCTTATATTAAGACTTGAATATCTAAGAATTTCTCTTATTCAATCATTGAAAGTGTTCAGTTCTTATCAGTGACAATAAATTCGTGGATAATCTATTATTTTAATCATTTCAATTCTTTTACCCCTTAATATTTTCTTAATTATCAATCTTTTGATGACATTGAATTTAGCCTACTCTTCATTCCTTTATCTCTCTCGAACTTATTACTTCACCTTTAGAAATAATGTGTACAAGAGAATGAGACTAAAGCATATACCTCACGGAAATGGCAATGATCATATATGCCTTAAAGAAATAAAGATAATATCTCTTCAAAATCAGATTATAAGATACTCTTAGATTACAAAAGTTTGAAGTTTTACTTTAGCCAAGAAAATTTGAATTTGAAGTAGCAAAGACTCATTTAAGGGATCTAAGTGACGCACCGAGCTAAAACGAGAAATTATTGAAGCTCGACTAAATAATCGAGAATTTCAAGCCTTCAAGAAGAAGGAAGTGAGAAGAAGAAATCAAGACTTCAGAGTAGAAGACAATGAAGTAATGCATTTTCGTGACCATTTATGTGTTCCAAATAAAGAAGAGTTGAAAAAGAAAATTTGAAGGAAGCTCACAAATACCGATACAAAAATATGCTAATATATGAAGAAGATGATTTGGTAGCTAGGATTGAAGAACGAAACTGCAGAAAATGTATCAACTTGTCTCATCTATCAGAAAATGGAAGTTGAATATAAAAGACTCACCAGATTACTTTAACCCTTATCAATTTCCCAGTGGAAGTAAGAATGTGCTACTACGAATTTTTCTATTAGATTGTCGATAAGTAGAAAACAAAAAAGATATAGTTTGGTAGTAGCAAGTCATCTAACTAAGATAGTCTATTTCCTTTTGGTGAATATGCGATAGTCAACAAAGGAAATGGCATAAGTTTATACTAAAGAATTCGTAAGACTACATAATGAACCTTCACACAACATTTTTTATTGAGATTCTTGGTTACTTTATGAAATAAAGTGAAAATTTAAGAATCTTAAATAATTAGATTTGAAGTTTAGTACTCTGGTTTGTCCAATAATAGAAAGTGAATCAAAGAGAGAAATACCTATTTTGGATGATATATTAGGAACATACATACTAGATTTTGAAAATGAGTAAACTGGAAGCCTTTTATGCAAAACTAGCTTATGATAATAGCCACCATGCCTTAATTGGTATAACTCTATTGGAAGTTTATTCCGAGTGAAAATATTTGACATCATTACATTGAGGTTGGGAAAAAGTCAGACCAATTAACAGTGGTAGGAAAGAAAGTATTCAAGAATTGGATGAGACGGTGAAATTAGTGCAAGAACGGTTGAAAGCTGTACAGAGTTAGTAGAGGAACTATGCCGATAAAAGGACAAGAGAATTGGAATTTCAAGTTAGAGATCTAGTTTTTTTAAATTGACCTCGAATAGGGGAATAATGAAACATTCAAAAGGCGAAGAGTTGAGTCCATGATATATTAGACCCTTCTAGATCACTGAGAGAATTGGACCCGTAGCATACAAATTGGATCTTCCTGATGGATTGATGTGAATTAACAACGTGTTTCACATTTGTAACTTAAAAAAAAATGAAATAATACTATCCTAATCCTGAGCATGTGTTGAATGATAAGCCACTACAATTGCATCTGAATTTAAGTTATGAGGAGAAGTCATAAAAATTTTAGAGTGAAGTATTAAGGAGTTAAGAAATAAAAAGATTTCTATGGTTAAAGTATTATGGGAACATCATGGAATTTAAGAATGGGAGAAGAAGTATTCGGATTTGATTTGAGATATGACATCAATAAATTTTGAGGTCAAAATTCTTTTAAGTGGAGAAGGATGTAATACTCCTCATTTTCATGCATAAATATACTTGTGTAATTGTATTCAGGAGCATATTATTATTTGGGTATTTATTTAAATATATTATATGAGAATATATTTGCATATTTTATGAGAATTTATTTGAATATATACATGGCTATTTTTTATGCTATTAGTTAATGGATAAACATGTCTGTAGGAAATTTGTGTACACTTATGTGAATATGTAATGCTTTATAGTCATTAATTTTATGTCTAGAATAGAGAATTATTTATTAGAAAGTATTCTATGTATTTATTAAGTGAAAAACAATGTTTTTGGGGGGGTAAATGTGAGTAATCAATTTTTCAAGAGACTCAATATTGGTTTTTGTTAAATAAAATCCATATTTCAATATTTTGACTATTTTAATTTTTGACTCCAAAATGATTAAGACCATGAGCCATTTGAACCTTTTGACTTCTACTTGAACCTTTTGACCTATATGTAAACCTTTTGAATTTTTGCTCTTTTTTTTTGCACAAGACTCATTTTTATTGATTTAATTTTATTTCATTAAACCCTAATGTGTCTAAAATGACACTAGTATTGATTAATTATAGCCATTGGATTGTTTTAATTCCTACCCTTCAATTATATTAAATGATAACATTTAAGATTACTTCTTGTGCATGCTAAACAATCGAGATCATTGATTCAACACATAAACTCAATTTTCTAGACCTAAATCCTCATAAATTTCGTGCACACACTCTCTCTCCTTACAAGAATTTCCATTTTCCTCTCCCTTCTCTCCTCTCTTCTCCTAACCAGCCACCTACTTCCTCTTTGTTCTTTTGACTTTTCTTGAACAATTTGAAGAATCCTTACTTAATTATTGAAGTGTGAAGTGTTTAGAAGTTGTAAATCAAAGTAATTAAGTGTATTCTTTAAGAATGTAATAGCTTTTAGCTCATTTCTATTTGGATTTCTTGTTCTGGAAAACTAGTCCTTGTTGGATAGATTTTTGTGTTCTTGAGAAAAAAAAAATCAATTTTAGTAATTTTGGTGTTGGATACTGATAAGGGCTAATATCATCACTATTTTTTCCTAGTTATTTGAGGTTAAATTCATATACTTTTGATATAATAACTAGGCATACTCCTTCCTATTTGATATTTTACTTGTAGAAATTGTTTTTGATAAATTTGTGCAAATTTAAGTTGATTTTGAGCAAAAAGTAGACAAATTCCAGAATGCACCTGGCACCAGGTCCAACTAAGGCACCAAGCACCAGGTCCACTCTGGCCAAACAGTGAAAATAGAGCAAATTCAGGAAAAAAAGCAGAACACACCTAGAGCCAGGTGGGTTGATGGGACTCGGCGCCAAGTCTGTTTTGAAGAGACGAAATCCTGTGCACGAATTTGGTAATTTTCAAAAAATTTTCTTAGTTTTCGAATCCTCCTCTGTCAAGACCCCTCAAGCAATGAATTTGGCATCAAAGAAGCCTATAAAACCAAGAGAAAACACAAGAGAAAGGGAGTGAATCCAAGATAAAAAATTCCCACTCACTCAAAGAAGGAGAGATTCACCATTTAGGGAGGATTGTTCAAGAGAGTCTTCAAAGGAGAAGAGGGAGGGTTATCTATGAGTGCTTTCTTTTACTTTTGCTTTCTTGTTCTTAAATAATGATGTATTCAATGTTTTTATTGTAGTTTAACATTATTTTGAGATTCATAGTTCTATGTTAATTTAGTTATTTCATCAATTCTTCATCATCTTTGGTATTTGATTACTTGTTATCATTGGTTATTGATGCGGGTTCTTCTAATTGACTTGGAAAATGATGTTAGGAGTTCATTGCATTGATTTTGTATTTATCAAATCTTAAAAGGACTTGGAAAACAAAGTTAAGATTAAAGGACTAAAGTGATCAAAGATTAGTTGATTTCGCTTCGAGCAAATGGTTATTAGCTAATTTCATATTTATGAGGAATTGAGTTTAATGCATGTTTTGGTTATGTTGGTTTGATTGAAAAATCTGCTAATTTAATCAAAAGATAGTGATTCCATGCATTGAGAAAGAAGTGGAGTCTATATAAGTAAATTTATGACTTGAAAAACGATTGAATTTTACTTTATTTTCCTTCATGATGCTAAGATGATGATTACTTGAGATAATTGCTAAATGATTCATTATCATATGTTCTAGGATAATTGTCTAAATTGTAAATTCCTACATCCTTGAGTTGTATATAGTTCTTTATTTTCTTTTTTATTATTTTTCACTTTATTGGGTCGGTTAAATAATGAATGAAAAGTGATTAATGTGTACTTGTTCTTTTGAGGATCGATACTCATTAATTCCCTATACTATACTTGTGATGAGTATGCTTACTTGTATATGTATTTTGGGATTAATATTTTAATTAAAGCTTGGCTAAGGATTGAATTTAAATTTAATATTTTTTATACATCTAAATTTACACATCAAGTTTTTGGTGCTATTGCCGGAGAACAATATCATGAAAGTTTGGATTTTGTTAATTTAACCATATTTATATGTTTGTATGTTCATATGTCTACATGTAAATATGTAAATATGTTCTTTGTGTAAATAGGTGCTATGTCTTATTGTTTATAACATTGTGTGACTTAATTGATTAGTTTAGTTCATATTGTACTTATAAATACTACTAACTTTTATGTTTAGGTAATTTGTGAATATATCTAATGTGTGTGTTTTTCTTGTCTTTATTTTTCTATTATTTGTTTTTCCTTTTTGTTTTCTTTATTTTTCTATTATTTTTCTTTGTTTTTATTTTTATTTTCAAGTTAATTTTTGTTTTTCTATGAATGTGAGATTCAAAACATCATCATGGACAATTATTCATGGGTACAGTGTCAAAGAAGCTATAATGATGATACGTTGGCAAGATTGCAAGCTTCTATTGATGCTTTTAGTGAGTCGTCACTTGAAGCTTCAATCTAATCCTTTGTTGCCAACACAAACACGTGCATTAAGTGGCATGAAGAAGTATCCCAACGTATGTGTCCTCAAAGAACACAACTAGCCAAGTTGGTTGAAGATGCCATAAAGGCCCATACACTTGCACAAGAGAATCTCCAAGGAAAGGAGAGAGGATATGAGGAACAATTGCCCAATGTAGAAAGGGAGGTATTTGATTCTCTTCTATGTACTAATAATTCTAATATCTCTTTGTTACATGATCTTTTAGATTCTTCTTAATTCTTGGAGAACAATAGTCCAAATGATGATGTGTTAAGTTTAACATGCCTCAATGAGTGGGATTTTCAATGCTACATGATACGAAACCCTTTGAGGGTGGTGGTAATTTCTACCTTTCACCCAATTCAAAGGGAGGTAACTTAGTATTTGTCAATATGGTGTAAAGTAAGGATTTCTTGATCCCATCATTAAAATCTATATTACTAAGTTTAACGGTGTAATACCCCACTCTGGTCACACCTGGTTTATGAGAATTAACATGCATTGAATATGAACATATATATTTGAACATGATATATGCTTGTTTCATGAATCTGCAAGCTTGTGTTTTGGTGATATGTGCATATTTTAAATTTATTTGAATATGTGATGCATTAAAATTTTTTAATAGTGATTTAGGAATAGTGGAAGGTATCATCTAATTATTGTGCCTTAATATTTTACGTGGAAAAATCATCATCATCATCATCATCATCATCATCATCATCATCATTATTATTATTATTATTATTATTATTATTATTATTATTATTATTATTATTATTATTATTATTATTATTATTATTATTATTATTATTATTTCGTGAGTGGAAATTTATTTTGAAGAGTATGGCAAATAAATAAATAAAAATTATAGTCATAGTTGAATTTTGAATCCTAGTCTTTGTGAACTTTTCTCTAATATTTATCCCACTTATCATCTTTAGGGAATGTGAAAATTTTGATCATTGTCGATCAAGGGAAAAACTTTGGAAATCCATTCCTATTTTTACTTCTCCTAGCCGTTAACTATTATTATTATTATTATTATTATTATTATTATTATTATTATTATTATTATTATTATTATTATTATTATTATTATTATTATTCTTATTATTATTATTATTATTATTATTATTATTATTATTATTATTATTATTATTATTCCTTAAAAAAAAAACTCCTATGTCTCCCAGTTTTGGTTGGTCATCTTTTAATTATTTATAATTGTAATAATAATTATAATTATACTAACTATAACTATATTGTTATTATTTATTATTTATTAAAAATTTATTATCTATAGTTATAATTGTTTCCATTTGATGAATTATAATAATATTTTATATATATTATTTTAATAATGTTATAACATTAAAATGACTTCCTTATTCTATGTTATAGTATTATATATATAGCTTTGTGTATTAAGTATATATTTATTCTATGTCATAAGCGTATATTCTATGTTATAATAAAATAACTTCCTATTATTCTATATATATATATATATATATATATATATATATATACACACACACACACACACACACACACACACACATATATATATATATATATATATTATAATATTGTACTATGCATTCATTTGGTTGACCTTGTTTTATTGTCACTAGGGTTCATTTCTATAAGAAATGTCATCCTTTAGTTATTATTATTATTTTTTATATTTTTTAAGATTTTTATCTAAGCTTTTTTTTTTTTTTTTTTTTTACTTTTGAGTTAGAAACAGAGCTTTCTCCCAAAGCTCCTCTTATCTTGGTCAAATCCTATAAACTTTCAATCTCAATCCCATATTGTTCTCTGTCAAAAGCGGAGGTATCTTTAGTAGGAAGGAAAGAGGTTTCAATTTAAAAGTCCAGTAAAAAGGCAATGCTTACACCAAAAAAGCATTTTCGTCGAAAAACGACTGAGAGCGCAATTAGGAAGTCTTGAATAATTTCTTCTAATGTAGCCACCAAATTTGACCATTTCAACACCATCGGTTGTTTGTTGAATTACAAAAGACAAAATCATTTTTTTTTTTCAAATTCAAATGGATTCTAGCAATCCTAATTCTCCAGAACTTTGGAAGAACTTTGGAAATTCTTTTCAGCCCTTACTTCTTACTCATGCCACCCCAATTTTCCCTTAAAACAAAATTCATTTGTATTTCATGCTTGAAACAAAGTGGTCGCCAATTTGAGGTCTCTTAGCCTCAAGAAGAATTTCTGAAATTTGAAGAAATTCTATCTAGGCCATTTTGAAAGTAAGTTTGAACCTCCTATAATCCTTCCAAAATTCGGTTAAGCCAACACTGACTGATTAATCCATTCTCTATCAGAAAATTGTTTCATGATGACCAAACCCACTTCCATTTCTTTTATTTCACTCAGAGCACAGTGTCCTCCCTTTTCCTTGAAGAATTAACCTATCATTTGGCAACCTAATCAGGTTTCTATCAAAATTTACAACCTCCATCTTTCATTTCCACAAACGACAACCAGCCATCCCATTCTAAGCCAACACACACACACACACACACACACACACACACACACACACATTTCTTTAACCAAATTCACAGCAAACTCTCAAAAACTTCAGCCAAAAGTTTCCTTATTCTGGCTGACACACACAACAGCTATCATTCTAGGTTGCTCTTCTTTTTCCTAAAAGGATTTCAAGAGGTAACAAGCTTGATCTTTTTTTTATTTTCTCTTGGAAAAAAAATGGCAGCATGTATATGTGTGTTTGTGATGGGATTTTCGGTGATCTCCTTACTTCTTTGTGCAGGATCTTTTCTTGTTAATATTGATCTTGCATAAATCTTGAATGCTGGGGTTGTTTTCTTCAAGGAAAATTTGAAGGGAGAAACATGTGCACATGATTTTGGCTTTAACATGGTTGGTTATAAAATCAGAATTTTTGCTGCTATTGAATGCGTAGTTTGAATGGGAATTCTCGGATGTTTCTTGAATGCAAGATGTTAGATGTTGAGTATCCTTTATTTCACCTTTTTTCTAGGCATGTTAGAGTTTAGTCTTCTTGAAGAATTTAATCCAAGAAAGTTTTTTCTTAATGCTTATGAGTACGTGAACTTTGCTGTAAGAATTTCGTGTTTTGAGCATGTTGATGGTTGTATTCAAAACTTTTGCAAAACTGGTTTTTCCTTTGAAATGTCACTTTGAATCTTGATTCTAGGGACATGAGTGATGACTTTAGTGTGTGTTTTTGTGTCAAAAACTGCTGCATTTAATTGCAAAAATTTTTCAAAGACAAATAGAAAACTAAGAATAGTGGATTTTCGGTACTTACTGTTCATTGTTTTGGTATATGTTTTGCAATCTGTTTTTGAGCATGTTTTTTATGGGAGAAAAGGTTGAAAATGCAAGATTTTGTGTGCTTTAATAATCTAGAAAGGTTGGGGTTAGAACAGGATCAAGGTTGAGAGTTCTTGTTTTTTTTCTCTCCTTGTCGACAGATTTAAACAGATTTGTGCAGTTTCTGTTCAGAATTTTCTGCGATTTGTATGACCTAATTTTCTAAATGTGCATAGTGTATTTTATTCATAACATGTTAAGCTATGTGCCTACGAAATTTGAGGTCAATCGGAGGGGTTTATATAGGTTTTTTTACCCTTAGGAGCTTAGACTATGGTTGCTGGAAATTGAAGGCAGCTAAGGGTTTTGTGCTAAATTACTAAGTTTAATATAATTTCTTGAGAAATGATTAAGGGTGGATTTTATGCTTTCTATGGGATTGATGGAAGGTCTCAGGTGCTGAGTATATGTAAAGTTCATACTTGTTGTTCGTTGGCATTATTTGGCAAACAAAGGATAATATAGGCATGATGTACACTTGGTGTGTAATATAGACTTGAATATCTTTGGGATGATTTAGGAAGTATTGTGATTGATTTATATGAACTCTTTGCTAGATTTGAAAGATTATCAAGGGTAAGGACCAACTTACTAGAGTTCATACCCTAAGCTTAAAGATAAGGTAAGTTCCCTTACATTCATGAAATCGATTTTATTTTATTATCTTAGTTTGAAAGAAAGGTTGGTGAGTATCTTTTGCAAACACGAATTAATAGCACGATAGCTAATTTTTGAAAACTCCTATATTTAGAAACTTCTTATTTTGAAAACTTTCTACATTTGGAAAACTTCTAATTTTAGAAATTTTTAAATATGTCAAGCATGACCTAGGAGCCAAGCATCAAACTTTATGATTTATTTTGAATATACAAGAGATGAATTCATTATCATGCATATACTTTTCGAAAATCATAGTATGACTTATTTGAGCATGTGGCTCATTCAACTATGAACACTTGGAATAAAATATTATTGACTCAACCCTATGCCTTCTAAAATCTTTGTGTGAGTTGGAAAATGTTATTTGGAATTATATTGAAGTAATTTTGTAGGATCCACTTTAGAGCCTTATGAATTGTGAAAAATGAATAACATTAAGTACTCAATAAGGGCTAGACCTCTATACTAGCCTTTGGTTGGTCTGGGGATATCTCTCGATAGGTGGCCACGTCCGAGAGGTTGACTCTTTTCGATCAGGGCGTTAGTATAGAAGGTAGAGCCGTCCTCAGCTAGCGACGGGGTTCTAGTAGAATCGACGGCTGGAAGTGGGACAACCGGATTGGATTGAGTGAGAGAGGGAGGAGAATCTCACTCGGTAGGATGTATACCTACCAGGTGTTGGGCGTCAGGTGCTTCACAGAAGCGAGAGCCACCTCTGTGCCCTTTTACCACCTGACGGGGGTCATGTACTTCACTTAGTATGAGAGCCACCTCTGTGCCCTGCCGTATTGACTTGGTTGCTTTTAACTGTTGAACCTCTTTTTTCCCTAGAACTGTTCTAAGGGGACCTTGAAATTTTATTTGAAGCTTAATACTCTTTTAATTATTCATATCTTTGTAAACAAAATATTCTAAGAGTATTTTGCTTCATGACTTCTCACTACCATCTTTCAAGAAGTGAGAATTAAATTTGTAAAGAAGGCATGATAAGCTTTTGATATACCATTAGTGCATGCATCATGGCATTTATTTTATTTTCTTAGCCCAACTCACTCATAGGGCTTACTAAGATAATCAATCTCATACTATTTTGAACTCATGTTTTTAGAGAGCCTCAAGTCTTGATCAGGTTGGAAGATCAGTAGCTTGATGTTTCTGTTATGGAATTTCCATGTCCATTTGTTGGATATTTGTTTTTGAATATTATTGTTTTTATTTGGGAACTTTAGTGTAAGTATTGAAGTTTTTTTTATTAATTTTTTTATTAGACTTTAAAATTGGAATTTCTTTTACTCTTTCGTTATAATGAGCCCTAGTCCAAAGGATGGGGCGGCATCCCCGACCCATTTTGGGTTACATAAATAGGTGGGATGTTATAAACGGGCAATTTTAATTGTGAAAATTCTTTGGAAGGGTTAAATAGTGATTTCAAGTTTGATGCATTCTTTAGATACTAAGTGCACTTATATGTTGAAAACAATATTTGTGTACCTAAAAAAATGTTAGAGAATGAGGTTCATTTGTTTTGTTTTATTGAGAAAAATTGTTTTCATGAACATGACTTTTTTCCAAAACCTCTATTCTTTCTACATTCATCTTGCTTATTTTCTACTTTGAGCTTAAACTTCTTTGACAAGGGTTTGATGAGGAAGTATGATAAGTGGAAAGATTTTTTTTTTTTTTTTAATGTGTTTTGGGTTGTTTTGAATTTAGGTTTCTTTAGGTCTTTCGGTTATTATTTTGTTTTATCTAGTTTCCTTGTTAGTTGTTAAGTGTTTCGTTATCTTCTCCAAATAAGGAAAATATTTTCCATCTTAAATGTGAGGGGGTGAGTCATGTCTTTGTTTGCTTCATTAGGATTTTTATTGGTGTTTTTCTAACATTATCCAGTTTAAGTGTGGGGGAGTGGTTTGGGGATATTTTTTGTCCAAATTTTTATCAAGCATCTCAAAGTCAATGGAAATAGGGTGAAACATTATTTTGGCATAATTCTGCAATGACTCATTGTGGTGGATTCACACATGTTGAATCTAATATGCAATGGAAGTATTTTCCTCTCTTCATTCTTCCTCTTTATTTTTTTTGGTCTTCTTGGCTTTGCTTTTATTGTTGTATTTTTGGCCATTGAGGACAATGTCCCGTTTAAGTGGGAGGAAGGGGGGGGGGGGGGGGAAACTTTAGTATTGAAGATATTTTTCATATCATTTTTGTCATTTTTGTGTGAAATTTTTCAAAATGTTTTTGTGGTTTTCATTGTTTAGCAAGGTTATAATTCTTTTTCTTACTTGGATATGAATTTTTGTCATTCATTTGGTGGATTTTTATGTAATTGGTTTATTGGATAGGATATTTGTCAAGACTTGAGATTTTGGATTAATATTGTTTATGCATTAGTATTTGAATATTATTTGACTCATCTAGTTTGAATATGACGAATATGATGAATATGAGAAATGTTTGTTGGCTAACTCTTGTATTATGGGTTTAAACTTTGCTTAGTTTGGAGTTGTGATAAGGAATGTGAGGAGATAAAAGATCTTTGAAAGAAAAAATTGTGGAAAATTTTTTGTGGGTTGAATAATTGAAAAAAATGAGTTGATTGTTGTTTCTTCTTTGAAGATGAGAAAATATTATTTTTGCTTGATTATGAGGGCTAATACAGATAGTGAAGAGAAATCCACTTTCTTAAGGTTATTAATTCTCTAAAGTAAAAGAAAGAAAGAAAGATTGTTGAAAAAAAAAAAGCTGATGAGTGATGACTATAAGGGGGCCAATACAGTGTGTGAAGAGAAATTCATGCACTTGAGGCTATCAATTCCCTAAATCATTGAAAAAGTAGAGAGGAAAAAATTGGAGTGATTTCCTTTTATCATGACTTAAGTTGTGCAATTTTTGAATTTATAATGCTTGAGTTGGTAGACAGCTTGACTTGTGTAATTCATGTTATCTATGTGCTTACTTGAAGGGTGAAATAATTTTCTTAGACTAAGGTATAAATGTGATTAATTTGACTTCAAAAGTATTGTGATGTCTTGTCAAATATTTCAAAGTTTGAATTATTTTCAAAGTGTATGATGGATGGCAAGAGTTTTATCTAAAGTTTGAAGGGAAGTTATAATCATTGGTGGGTTTCAAATTTTTGGAATGAGTAAAGGCTTGTGTTTTCTTGATAATTTTCTTGGCTTATGTGTTTTTGCTTAAGGACAAACAAAAGTTCAAGTGGGGGGTGTATGTGATAGGGGTTAAAATTAGCACTATTTTCCTAGTTATTTGAGTTTAAATTGAGATACTTTTGATACAATAACTAGGTATATTCCTTTCTATTTGACATTTTGCTTGTAGAAAGTGTTTTTGACAAATTTGTAAAGATTTAAGTTGATTTCGAACAAAAAATGGACACATTTTAGAATGCACCTAGTGCTAGGTCCAGCTAAGACACCAGGTCCACTTTGGCCAAACAATGAAAATAGAGCAAATTCAGGAGAAAAAATAGAACACACCTGGCGCCAGGTGGGTTGACGGGACCCGGCACCAGGTTCGCTTTGGAGAAGCGAAATCTTGTAAACGAATTTAGTAATTTATCAAAGATTTTGGTATTTTTCTAATCCTACTTAGCCAAGACCCCTAAAGCAACGAATTTGGCATCAAAGAAGCCTATAAAACTAAGAGAAAACACAAGAGAAAGGGAGTGAATCTAGGATAAAAAATTCCCACTTACTCAAAAAAGGAGAGATTCACCATTCAAGGAGGATTGTTCAAGAGAGTCTTCAAAGGATGAGTGCTTTCTTTTAATTTTATTTTCTTGTTCTTAAACAATGATGTATTCAATATTTTTATTGTAGTTTAACATTATTTTGGGATTCATGGTTTTATGTTAATTTAGTTATTTGATCAATTCTCCATCATCTTTAGTATATGGATGCGGGTTCTTCTAATTAACTTGGGAAACGATGTTAGGAGTTCCTTGTATTGATTTTGTAGTTATCAAATCTTAATGGACTTGGGGATTGAAGTTAAGATTAAAGGACTAAAGTAATCAAAGATTAGTTAATTTCACTTTGAACAAAGGGTCATTAGCTAATTTCATATTTATGAGGAATTGAGTTTAATGCATGTTTTGGTTATGTTGGTTTGATTGGGAATCTGATAATTTAATCAAAAGATAGTGATTCCATCAAAAGATAGTGATTATCATGTGTTCTATGATAATTGTCTAAATTGCATATTCCTACATCCTTGAATTGTATATAGTTCTTGATTTTCTTTTTTATTATTTTCTCACTTTATTGGGTTGGTTAAACAATGAATGAAAAGTGATTAGTGTGTACTTGTTCCTTTGAGGATCGATACTCATTAATTTCCTATGCTATGCTTGCGATTAGTATATTTGCTCGTATGTGTATTTTTGGATTAATGTTTTAATTAAAACTTGGCAAAGAATTGGATTTAAATTTAATAATTTTTATACACCTAAATTTACGCATCAGATACTTGCTCTGAAATTATTGTTAACATGTGACATTGCAGTTGTGTGGTTGATTTTGGGAGATTTATAAAAATTGGAGTAAGTGGTTTTGCTGTAATCTGATTCCATGTGATTCTCCTGTGTCTTGTGAGTAATTAGCCCATAGAATCACTTGATTTGCATGCCTGCATTATTTTATATGCATTTTTGAAGATGCTCTCTACTTTGTCTAATGAAATTATTCGCTGTGACTTTGGACCCCTGACTGAATCTGTAACACCCCACAATACATGTACCTAAGAAAGGTAGGGATGTCATCTCGTCCAAAAGACTAGGGGCCTTTATAACTAGGCAATAATATAAACTAAAGCGGAAATAATTTCAAAATCTCATTACAGGGGAAAACATTATCTAAAAGTCTCTCAATACACATGAAATAAAATAACTCCCAAAACAAGAACCAAGATTAAGATATTAAATAAAGCCATCTTCTAATAGTGCTCAACCTTGTCAGATATCAAAAAGGGTGTGAGAAATATATCTCAATAAGTCTTGTGTGTGCTCTTGTTAGATGCAAAATAAGTTTCATGAATGCACTTGGAATATTGAAGTCAAAATCACAATAAAACGTATAACATATAAAAATCACTTAGAAATAAATGGCTATGAAATTTTGCATCATAACCTTGCCATGAAGAACTGCATCATGACAAATACTGTGAAACCCTGCATCACAGTGTAGTAGGCATACGACCCATTGGGTAAGATACTCCTCCATCTCTTACCCTAACTTACAGGATCACCACCCCGAAATATTAGCCCACGTGGACTGTGTTGCTAACTCAGACTGGCTTGACCTACATGGGCTGTCATCTTTTCCGAATAGAGCTTATCTCTTAGAAGTGGCCTCCTACTGAAAGACTTGCCATATCTTTCAAAAATTAGTCCTAGTGGTCCACCCTTATTAAGTACTCAACATTTCATTATATCTTTTAAGATCCAAACTTAATGTAAATATTTTCAACATTTTGGTCATGCAAGCATGGTTCCAAATAAATTGTTATAAAATCGTTTTACAAATAAAATGTGATTTTTTCATTTAAATCCTTGTTTGAATAAAGCTTTTATTATAAAATAATCAAGCTTGCATTCTAAATATGGAACAATGAAATGTTGGTGTGAAAGATATTATAAAATAATAAAGCTTTATTATTACTGTGAAACCTTGCATCACAGTGTAGTGGGTGTACGACCCACTGGGTAAGATACTCCTTCATCTCTTACCCTAATTTACCGGATCACCACCCTGAAATATTAGCCCACCTGGACTGTAGTGCTAACTTAGATTGGCTTAACCTACACGGGCTGTCATCTTTTCTGAATTGAGCTTATCTTTTAGTGGTGGCCTCCTACTGAGAGACTTGCCGTATATTTCAAAAGTTAGTCCTAATGGTCTATCCTTATTAAGTATTCAACATTTCATTATATCTTTTAAGATCCAAACTCAATGTAAATATTTTCAACATTTTGGTCATGCAAGCATGGTTCCAAATAAAATTGTTATAAAATCGTTTTACAAATAAAATGTGATTTTTCCATTTAAATCCTTGTTTGAATAAAGCTTTTATTATAAAATAATCAAGCTTGCATTCTAAATATTCACAATATTGGGATAACACACATTTCACAAATAACTTGCAATTCAGAACTTTAGAACCAAACATTTAATGTAAGGACTTACCTTCCCAACCTTTGTGATTTATTCCAAGATTATGATGCAATCCTTTAACCTCAGAAATCCTCTTCTATCACGGAAAATTAAAATACTTAATTAACCATCACTCTAATTAGCCTAATAGCAAAGATAATAATAATACAAAAATAATAATATTAGTAATAACAATGACGGTAATAACCATAAGTAATATCTAACGGTAATGATAATAAATAGTAATAATGCTACTAACGAATAATAAATTATAATAAATTGTAACAAATAATAGATAATAATATTAATAATAATGCTAACATTAATAACAAATAACAATAATTAAAAATTATAATTATAACAAATAATAATTAATGAAGAATGACAATAATATTAAATATTAATAAAATAATGATACCAGTAAATTATTATAATAAATAATAGTAATAAATCGTAATAAGAATAATAAACAATAAATAATAGTTTCAGTAATACGAGCTAATGTTTATTAGAATAATTACAATGATGGTAACAATAAATCGTAAATTATTAAATTATAATCTTTAATAATTATAATAATGATAAGTAATAATTAACATTTATAAGTTTGATGAGAAATAAAGTAAATAATAATATTATCAACGAAAAATGTTAATAATAAATAGTAAATTATAGTAATAAAAACAAATAATAAATAATAAATAATAAATAATAAATAATAATACAACAACAATAATGAGGTGGATCCGCGAAACCCATGCATAACTCACCAAAGAAACTCAAGCTTTACTAGCATAAAGTTGAATCCATTTAAGACTAGATTATACCTAAAATTCCAGCAAACAGAGTCTCAAACCCCCTCTCCAAAACGCAGAAATGTATGGCTTTATACAATGCCATCAACACAGCTTCTAGCCCAGTATTTTTTTTTTTTTTAGAATCTTCATTACGCTATCATTCCTGCATTCATAACCCACATATCCATATTGACACATTGTCTTAACATATAGCACATACGCACCATGATCATCAAACACATGAAAACCAGAAGACACCTAACTAATAGTTCTCAAAGATCAATTCTCAAGCTTATCCCAAACCTACACATACTCACGAGCCTTGAAGCAATTTAGGCTATTTCAAAAATTCTATTGAATAACAGCGTGAAGGGAAAAGAAATGAGAATTTGGATTACCTCCTAGACGTGCGAATTGTGCAGACGCACTTAAAGGATGAAGATGGTCCTGCCTTGGCCAAAAGAAGACTTGGATCTTCAGAAGAGGAGAAACCACTGTGGTCTTTGAATCGGAATGGTGTTGCGCAAGTGAAAAAGAGGAAATGAAAGTGGCGGAAATCTGGGAGTTTGGAATGTTCTTCAGTCAATCCAAAGTTGAAAAGAGTGGATTTTTACTGAGAGTAGAGAGAGATCGTGACTAGAAGCCTAAAGATGAAGGTCTCCCGTTTAAAGTCTCTGGAATCCACAGGGAGATTGAGTCAATCAAAAGGATAGCCAAGGGAATCTTCAGTGAGGGAGTGAAAATGATGTAATTATTTTAGTAGCCAAAAGGTGCTTCAGTTAATAGAGAGCTTTTGGCTCACATTTGCTAAAAATCCTCCTTAACAGAATTTGAAAATTACAGCTAGAATTTTAAGGAACAAAGTTTTGATCACCCTATCCATTTGAAACCTTAAAGTTTGATCCTCACATTTTCTCGGCTGCACAACCGCTGGAGGTTTTGTTTTCAAATAAGAGTTATGGTTTTACAAAGAAAGGTGGCTAGATAAAGTTAGTTGAGTATTAGTTCCAAATTAAATTTCAAGAGAATTTGATCATAAGATTGAGGGTCAAAAAGGTCGGGAGCTAAAAAGAAATTAATTTCACATCTTCACAAGATTGCCAAGAGAAAAGAAAGATGTCAGCTACTAGAAAAACATAAGAGATTTAAAGTAAAAAAAAAAATGGCGGCTGGACTAAAAGGATAAACTCTACTAGATAAATATTTTTTCCTTTTTAACTCTTAAACTTTTATAATTAGAGTGCGTCATTTCAGGAGTTTGAAGAGCAACAAATGTCGGTTAATTTAGGGAGTTTGAAAGCTTGAAAAAAAAAAAAAAACACGAGAAATGCAAATTGAGAAAAGGAACCAGATTTTATTTCAACTTCTGCTATTAGCTTATGCATGAGAATAGGATGTTTAAAATTCAGAAATTGGGGTCGGTTAAGGTCTTGTGAATTCAGAGAAAAAAAGGAAAAAAATAATTATAATGTTTGCAAGTATATATATATATATATATATATATATATATATATATAGTGGCTAAATTAGAAGGAATAGACCCATTTTCATAATCCCATCTTTTTTATAACTGTGGTGCATGAGTTTGGGAGTTTCAATAGAATTTTAAAAGTCCAAAATAACGACTGGTCCAGATTTAATAATAATAATAATAATAATAATAATATAGATTTGAGGGGACTTAGTAATAGCTGGGACTCGAACTCAAATTGTTAGACAATAGACCGAATGCTCTAACCACTAAACTATATTAGTCTTTGTGTTTATTTCTACTCCTATCAAATCACTTCTCCCTCATTCGTAATTTATCACGTACCAATATAAATTCTAACCAAAAAATAATTCCCCTAACCCAACCATGAGATTACTACGAGCTTACCAGGCAACTCACGTACATATAAATAAACACAACACAAAATATACACATACAAAGACACACAACCATCCAACACATAAAAAAATATTTTATAAATTCATATGCACATGTAGGATGCCATACTAAACCCATATTCCCCAAGTACCAAGGTTAAGGTTAGACGGGATTTTACAAAATCCTTTTCCCTGCAAGTCTTGATCTGAAAATTTTAACAAGAAACTACATTATCTTAGGAGAAAATATCCATTGGAATTACTGGATTTAGACTTGTAAATCATTCTCAATAATTTTTGAGAAATCGCTGCCAAACCAAAATTTCATAGTGTAGCATTGGATTAACTTTGAGCTTCAAAACAATATACTTAGACTCCTGATCTTTTGATGAAATTTTTATAGTGTCTTTCTTACATATTGAAGTTATATGCTATAAATTTTCATTAAATTTTGAAATGTTTTGCTTAGTGATCTAATTGCCCCAAATTATGCTCTGTTCTACCCTATTTACACTAAATCGCCGTTTTGATAATACAATAGAAAATCTATGATTTAGCTATGAAATCTTTATTATATCAATTTGATTTGTTATAATATTAATATAGGAATGTTATGTGATGATTAGTTCAATACTTTGATGATTATATGATAATGCTATTGTATTAAGCTTTTGTAGGATAGCTATACTATTTTGATAACTAGTTAACGTGCTAATATTATGTGATATTAAATGCTCAATGTGATATTATGAATTTGTTGAGTGTATCTATATCCTAATTTTATATTATTTGAGTTTGATAATTGAAGATTATGTGTTGTTTGATATTGGAGAATAGTGAGATTAGAATTGCTTGAGATCATGATTATCTTGGAGGAATTATATTAAGATTGTAGTCTAATATTGGAAATTAATATATTTGTGTGCTAGATTTGATTGGTGATCAAGGGTATAATCTTCAAACTTAAGTTAGATGTTACTGCATCTTGCTTGGACTTAAGGTAAGTCCCAACATTTTCACATTTTCATTTTTGTAAGTCTCCACATTTCATATTTTTATACTTATAAGACCTAACATTTCATGATTTCATGAATCTAGACATACATGTAAGATTTTTCAATCATGAAAATTATTTATGAAACAATTTATATTTATATGAAAAATATTATTTATGAAATGATTTATTTATGCAAGTTGTATTTAGTAAATTATATATAATTCATGTTTGGAAATTGTATATTGGAAGCATGATATTATATTATGAAGAAAATAGTGATTTTTGGTTATGAGATGTTTAATTATGCTTCATTTTTGGGAAAATTATATACACATGATATGTTGAGCATAAAATCTTGCATTATTAATATTAAATATATAGAACTAAAAATTCACATGCATAAATGAATTGCGAAATACATAGTATGTCTTTGAAATTTTAGCTTCATATAATATGAAATCTATTTATAGTATTTATAAGTTATGTGTACATGAAATTCTTGGAATGTATAAAGTCTTATGGTGTGATTTTGAACCTATGGAATATTTTATTTAAATTCTTGGGAGTATTTTATATATCGAATATTTTCAGGAATATTTATGAAAAAATTTCAAAGATATTAAGTTATATTTGAAAAAGGTATTGTGCTAATATATTCATAAGGCATTGTGTTGTGGTGATTCTTGTGTAATCAAAGGGGTTATGCACTTATAGTAACTTGTGTGGGTTTGATAAATAATATCTGATTATAGGTGTTGGAATTCCCAAATTTATTTTCGTTATGTATTTCTAGTATTGCAACAGAAATACCAGAGTAATACCTAAAGAATTACTTTGATCCATTGTTTTTTGGTGGTTCACTCTTAACTTATGTATTCGCCTCTTCGATCGGATCTTAGAGTTTTAATACTTTTACCAAATTGTTTCTCTATTCCATTTATGAATTCTTTGAACATGTCAAAGGTATAAAATTTGTATTTTATTAAATGCAAATACCCAAATCGTGAATAATCATTGATAAAAGTAATCAAATATTGATAACCTCCTCCTTCTTGCAATGTCATTGGTCTAAATACATCAATATGTATTAGTTTTAAAATTTATTTGGCCTTTTCCATTTTTCTTGAAAAAGAAGACTTAGTCATTTTACCAAATAAACAAGATTCATATGTTCAATATGATTCATAATCAAATGACCGTAAGTTATTTGATGCGTATTTTGTGCAAATAGAAAATTTATATCAAACGTGCCCCACATACACACAAGTTTCACAAAAATTAAAGTGCCAAATAAAATCACACAACACACGTATATAGGCAAGTGCACCTATCTTATAGTAATTGTATCATTAGCAAGCATTGAAGAATGATGCGTCTGATTTGGGTAAATAAAGTCATTCTTTTTTAAGTCTATTCCCAATCAAATTTTAATTAAACAGTTAACTCCAAATCACACATATGAGCAAGTATACCCATCGTAAAGTATACTACAAAAACTTAACGAGTTTCGATCCTCAAGGAATAACTACCATTAATTACTTTTCATCATTTGTTTAATCAATTAAATTCACAAAGAAATAATTAATACAAGATAAATAATTTCAAAAAAAAAAATTATGGAATAGGAGAAGGAATAAAAGAATGTATTTGTTAGCCCAAAGGGCTTTCTCCTGTGTTTTGATCAATGACAAACATTGAAATGGACTAACATGTGTGATTTGTATGTGATAGGATTTTTGGATTATGACATGTTTAATCAAGGTTCTTCAAGGCTTACAAAAAAGGGCTGCTAAGCAACTTATAGACAATGAAGTTCAAGAAAGACTGATCAAATTGAGATCCTACCTAATTAAGGAAGTTGTATTCCATGAAGACTTTTGAAGAATTATAGATTAGGAAATTATGGTTAAGGTATTATTTGTATTTCCTATGTCTCATTATCTTAGGTTCAATTTATTTCACATTGAAGCATTCAAAACTATTTCAAATAGAGGGTATTCTTCTCATCTATGTTTTGTCCGTAAAAAGAATTTTAGAAGAAAAAGTTTTTAGGACTTTGGTAGAGTCGTTTTTGAACAGACCTCTGAAATCCAAAACGTCCCTCCAAAACCTGTTTCCAAAGTGCCGAAATTTAAAACTGTTCAAAATATACTTCTTGGCACAAAATGTTGTTTTGGATGCACTTTTCAGACTTACTTTTTAGACACATAATTTTTTATTCTGTAAGTCCAAAATCATACAAAAGTTGACAGTAGCAAGTAGCCGTTACTAGCCATTGTGGCTATGATTTCTACTCCTATAAAAGCTATTTAAACACGATTTTTAGTAAGGGATTTGATCTACCACTTTCATAAACATCCAATGACATTTGAAAATAAGAATCCCTCATCTACATTATGCTTCAAAGTAAGATTCATTGCTCTAAAGGTAAAAAGGTAAATTTTCTTTATTTGGTGTGTATTTTCTCAATCTGTGAGCTGGTTCTGTAATTTCTCTTCAATTTGAGTTGTGTCAAGGTTAAGGAAGTAAAACCTAGTTAGTGTGATCCTTGATTGTTGGGTGTATAGAGGTTGTGAGTAAAACCAAGTGTAGTGACCCTCTATTGTAAAATTGGTATTGCCTACCACCATTAATTTAGGAAAAATGTTTGAGTGGTTAAGTTAAAATCTTTAAGTGAGTGTTTAAGATAGTGGATGTAGATCATTTGAGAATCAAACCACTATAAATATTTGGATTCATTCTCTTGCATTTATTTCACAATCTATAACTGAAATTTCACCATTCACCTAATTCAAATACATAGCACTTCTATATGCATTTACTGATTTGGCAAAACAAATTTATGTTGAAGAGAGAACTGGTTGTTGATCCTCTATTTGTATTCTTTGACATAGTCTATTTCTCTTGATTTGGTAGAATTTAGAAAGATCCCGACAACATTTAAATCTGGACAGAGAAACTTCTCTTTTGAAACTTACCCATTTTCGATCTATTTCTAAATCCTTAGAAAATCTTTATTTGTTTGCTATAAACCTTATTCACCCCTCTTTAGGGTTTATCAATTGGTATCAGAGCATTAGTCTACATTGTTTGTGACCTAATAGTCTTGTAGGAAAGATCCAGATGGCAAATACTTCATCCCTACCATATTGAGGTGTCTTCAACAAATAGACTGCCATTGTTCAATAAAAGCAACTATACGTTTTGAAAAAAATAGAATGAAGATCTATGTATGCTCAATCAATTTTGAGCTATAGAATCTGATTGAAAAAGGACCATTTGTTCCATTCAAAATTGTCGAAGGCAGAAATGTGCCTAAACAGAGCGATAAATATAACAGTGAGGATCCCTCGAAAAAGATGCTAAACTTTTAGGCAATGAACATATTGTATTGTGCTCTTAACGAAATGAATACAACCGGGTCAGTGGTTGTGATTCAGTTTATGAAATGTGGAAGGTACTTGAACTCTGCCATGGGGGGATAAATCAAGTAAAAGAATCAAAGTTAGAACTATTAGTCCTTGACTATAAGTTGTTTACTATGAAACCAAATGAGAACATAACTGATATATTCACTAGATTCACAAACATTATGAATGGATTGAAGGCTTATAAGAAAATTTATTCCCTTGGAGAGCAAAATAGAAAAAATACTCGATGCATTGCCAAAAAGCTGATAGCCTAAGACCTTAGTTGTAGAAGAATCTAAAGACTTTAATAATTTACCAACCAAAAAAATTGATTGGGTCTCTTTTAACTCATGAAATGAAGCTCAAAAGGTTTCGTGAACATGATGACGATGATAGAGGCAAAAGAGGACCTGCCTTAAAAATTGTTGATGATGAGGCTAACAATGAACAATTCGAAAATGACTATGGCATTGATTTAGACATCGAGAAATTGGCTATGGTTGCTAGAAAATTTAGGAAGATATTCAGAAAAAGCAACTTCAAAAGGGGCAAGAAATTTTTCAAAAAGAAGGAACAAACTTTATTCTTCAAACCTCAATGTTATAAGTGTAAAAGCACTAAACACTTTGTTGCTGACTGTCCAATAGCAAAAGAAAAAGAAGTCAAGCAGAACAAGAAGAAAAGAAAGGACATTAAGGCCAAGAAAGGAACATGGCTTATCGGGACTTGAGATCAAGATGGATCTGGAACTGAAGAAGACAGTGAATCCGAACCTGAAACAACCAATATATGCTTCATGGCCATAGGAGAAAAGGTAAAGCTTACTCCTCCAAATTCTATAACTAAAATACATAATTCTACTTGTGAAATTTCAGATGATCCAATTGAGCTTCTTATTGACATGTTTCATGAACTCAAAAAGTTGTCCAGGAGAAATAACGAAATGAAAATGAAAATTAATTACTTGTTAGATAATAATGCTAAGCTGTTGAGTGAGAACAAAGCTCTACTCGATTTCATTAACTGCTCATATATTGAGAAGGATGTTATCTTAACTTCATTGCATTATATATCACTTGAAAATAAATGTCTATGTGACAAAGTAATATCTCTTACAACTATGCTTAGTGATTTTGATGACATGAAAAAGAAAGTTGATGATCTGCCTACATGCATTGAGAAGTTCACAAATGGCAAAAACAATCTAGATAAATTGCTTGGAATGCAATGTGTAGCTGGAGACAGAAATGGTCTCGGTTCTAGGCATGTGCACAAAGTTGGAAATTACAAATCTCATTTTGTGAAAACTAGCTCTTCATATATAACCCATACTTGCTGCACATATTGTGGTAAAGGTGGACACAACGCATCTAAGTGTCAAGTTAGAAAGAAAGTAGAATATGGGGTGAAATTAGTGTGGAGGATTAAAGGAACAATTACTAACCCCAAAGGATCTAAGAAAGAATGGGTTCCAAAAGCCACTCTTCCATCTTGTATATAGGTACATACCACAAAAGATGAACTCTTCAAGTGGTTCTTGGATAGTGGATGCTTTAGATATATGACTGGAAGTGCAGCACTAATAGAGGACATTCAAGCTACAAATGATAGGTTTGTCACCTTTGGAGACAAGAAAAAGGAAAAAAATTCTTGGCATAGGTAATGTTGGTATGGCATCCTCTATCAATATTAAGCAAGTGTTGTTGATTAATTGATTGAAGTATAATTTGCTTAGTTTTAGCTAATTATTTGACAATGGTTGTAAAGTTACATTTGAAAAAGATTCATGCACCATCATTGATAAGTTTAGTAATGAAGTCGTCTTCATTGCAAATCGTATTGGAAATGTCTATGTATTGTATCTTGATGATCTTATTACTCATGATATAAAATTCTTTTCCATGAATAATGATAATGGCTACCTTTGGCATAGAAGGCTAGACCATGTATCTATTGATTTGCTAAATAGATTATCTTCAAAAGAGCTTTTTAGAGGACTGCCCAAAATAAAATTTGATAAACACCGGCTGTGTGATGCTTGCCAGTTTGGAAAATAAGCCAAGACATCTTTTAAACCCAAGAAAATAATTTTAACGTCAAAACCTCTTGAACTTATTTATATAGATTTATTTGGACCCATGAGGACCACTAGCCTTGGTGGAAAGAGGTACGCTTATGTATTGATAGATGATTTTTCGAGATTCACTTGGACCTTGTTTCTTGCACAAAAAGATGAAGCATTCTCTAAATTTTCAAAAATGCTCAAACATGTTCAAAATTATCTTGGGAGGAAACTGATTTCAATTAAAAGTGACAATAGGAGAGAATTTTGCAACAATGAGTTTACAAAATTTTGTGATGAGAATGGTGTCTCTCATAACTTTTTAGTTGCAAAAATTCCTCAACAAAATGGTGTGGTTGAGAGGAATAGGACCCTGCAGGAAATGTCAAGATCTATATTGTGTGAAAATTCCCTTCCAAAATATTTCTGGGCAGAAGCTATAAATACAACATGCTATATTGTCAAAAGAGTTATGCTAAGGCCCTTTCTTAGGAAAACACCATTTGAACTTATATTTGATAAAGTCCTGTCCATTTCATATTTCAAAATTTTTGGATGCAAATGTTTTGTTCTCAATACTCGAGATAATTTTGGAAAATTCGATAGCAAATTAGATTAGGCTATATTCCTTGCATACTCTTCCAATATAAAGGCATATAGAGTATATAATAAAAGAACTCTATGTGTGGAAGAATTCGTACATGTGGTTTTTGATGAATCTAAAATATATTCTTCTAGAAGAGATGATGATGATGTAGGTACTTCAAAAGAAAATATCATTGAACATCACAAGGCTCCATCGCTTGACAACCATGTTAAGGAAAAAGAATTGGAAGAATAGCAAGCTGAGGCTGGTAACCAAAAAGCTGGTGATCAAGTTGATCAAAGTCTACCAAAGGAATGGAGATACAAACTCAAACATCCACAAGAACAAATTATCGGAGATCTGATAGGGCCTAAATTTATATATATATTTTTAGTTATTTGAGTATATTTTGTGATACTTTTAATACAAGAACATATCAAATATTCCTCCATATTTGATATTTCACTTATAAAAATATGTTCCTGTGATTTTATGCAAAAATAGATGAATTTGGAAGAAAATTAGAAAAGTTATAGTTTAGACTCGACATTAGGCCAAGAAGACAGACTTGATGCCGGTCTTAGCCTGGAGATAAAATAGAGCAAAGCAGGGAAAAAGGAATCTGAAACCGAAATTGGAAAAAAGAAGAGGAAATAGCAAATGCAATCTTGGGAAGGATGCAAGGAATCCTTGCAAGGTTCCAAGAAGTGAAGCCACAACTCAACAAGAAGATAAAAAAAAAAAAAAAGCAATAGATGGTCACTGGAGGAAACAAACAAACAAAAGGGAAAGGGAAAGAAAAAGTAAGAAGACATCCTTGGGAGGATGTGTTGCATCCTTGGGAGGATGCAACAAGTCCATCGGCTCAGCAGCTCAGCATGAAGAGGAACAAGTCCATCGACTCAGGTGAGCCAACAACAAAAGGAAGATGCAGTTTCGTGGCTTGGCTTCGGCAACTTCAAGAAGAAAAGAGTCAACTTCAGTGAGAAAAAGAAAAATCTGTGGCTTCGGTGGCTCGTTAGAAAGGAATGAAGAAATGGCAACGATTCGGGTGAGCCGATTTCAAGGAAGAAAGGAATGGTTCAGGTTTCGGTCAACTGGCTCGGGTAGCTTCTGTGCAAAAGACAAAAGGAAATTGGGTTTGCATGGCAAAGCTTCACTCGAAGGAATAAAAATAAGGATAGCCGGCTCAATGAATTCCAATTTAATGCTGGTGGATATTGTGAATAATTTCAGAAGTCTAATTAGAAATTACTTTTTCTCTGTTTTTGACTTTTAGGAAATCTGAAGGCTTATAAATAAGGCTATTCACGTACGTAATAAAGTGTGCACAATGTGGTTCATTAGAAAATTAGTTTTAGAGTGCACCACCATTAATATTTTCTCTAGAGAAATTACTCAATGAGCATTGATGTTTGGAGATGTTTTCATTAGAAATTGAAGGACTTGTCTATGAGTATTTATCTCATTTCTTTGTTTTATTTTTCTTGAACAATGATCAGTTTGACTTTTCAATTTTATTTAGATATTATTCTTGGATTTATGATTTTAAATTAATTTAGTTCTTTGATTAGTTAATTAATTAATTATCTTGATATTTGATTATTTGTTTTTATTAGGAAGTTAATTAATTGATTCTTGTTATTAACTTGCTTGAAAAAGGGGTTGATAATAATTTTAATTAATTAATTTCATATTTATCATCTCTTAACTTACTTGAAAAATGGGTTAATTGTTAAGAACTTGAGTAATTAAAGGTTAGTTGATGATTGCTAGAATATTGATTCATTGACTAATTTCATACTTTAAGTCACCTAGAATATAGGAATTTATATGAGGATTGATTTTAATACATCTTTTAAGTAAGACTGGTGAGATAGAATATATCTATTAAGTTGCTTAGAAGATAGGGAATCATGGATTGCAAACAAAGTGGTTCTAATTTATTCCTTCATGAGACTAAGATGATAATTAATTGTGATATTTGCTAAGTGATTCATTGTCATTCTTTCAAACGTATTTGTCAAAATTGCATGTTTTTACATCCTTGAGTTATATATATTTTTCTTTTTATTATCTTATCACATGATGGGTTAGTTAAACAATGAATGAAAAATGATTAGTGTGTACTTGTTCTTTTGAGGATCAATACTCGTTAATTCTTTATACTATACTTATGATGCTCGTATATGTAATTTGAGATTAATGTTTTAATTAAAATTTGGCTAAGGGATGACTAAAAATTTAATAATTTTTATACATCCAAAATTTACGTATCAAGAGCTAAGCTGTGGTGTGAAAACTAGACGGTACTTTATTGATAATCTTGCCTTACTTTTAAATATTGAACCTGATTGCATTGATGTGGCCTTGAGTAATGATTTTTGGATTATGGCCATGTAAGAAGAATTGAATCAATTTGAGAGAAATCAAGTTTGGAAACTTGTTCCTAGACTATTTTACCATCTCGTGATTGGCACCACGTGGATATTTAGAAATAAATTTGATGAGAATGGTGTTGTTATTAGAAACAAAGCTAGGCTTGTTGCAAAAGGATTCAATCAAGAGGAGGGAATTGATTATGATGAGACTTTTTCACCCGTTGATAGACTAGATGTTGGGATTTCATCATGCTTATCAAATAAGAATGCAGTGAAAATAACTATAAAATCCATGCCTAAGGATCATATGTTTGCAATTAAAACGGGAATTGAGGAAGGAAACAGAGATTACCTTCTATGGTAGAAAAACAAAAATTTTCCTGCGCCAAACTAGGTCCAATCACCCCACTACAATCCAAGAGTATGATTGACTCTAACAGTAATCCACACAAGGTTAAATTACTCACAAAGTTTGCTCAAAGCTATGCTAGTAGAAGAGGAACAACTAGGTCTAGTTGGAAAAGAATAAGAAAGAAGAATAAATGTCCGTCTCTCTCCCTCTGTTTTTTCAACGTCTACACAAAAGGAACAATTTCTATATTTATAGTTTTTAAGATTTGTATTAATTGCAATTAAGTTTTCCAAGATCCAATGTCTACAATTGGGCTCTTGAAGTTTAAATATTTGCAACCAAATCCTATGAATTATAACAAACTTATATTCATCTATAAGTATAATTTTCTTCTTTTAATTAACCCCACAATATTATCAAATAATATATATTGATCATTCAAACCTTTATTGTGTGTGACCTATTAGGTTTCCTAGTCTTATTGGCAGCATAATATGAATTAATTCTAACAGCTTTAGAATTAATAATCCTAAAAAAAATATAAGAATAATTTTTTAATACTCTAATTAATAAATTCATATTTAGCAGATCAAGAGCGATATCTAGCAATGACTCTTGATCACCCAAAAGTCTAGAAAGTCAAGTGGCTTGACACGAACCTTTTAATAACAAATAACTAGTACAATAAACTCCTTTCACCATACTATATCTCATTTGATATAGAGTATAGAGTTAGTGCCGACTCCATCCAGAATATTATTAATTCTGGCCCGAATATTTTAGTACTTGTTCAAGAAATCCATTACTCGATATGTGTATCAAATTTAGAACTATTTCCAATACATAGTTGCCTTGGTCAAAGACTTCATGAGTAATGATTTCTACAAGTGGTCCTGAGATATACTCTCCTACTCTTAGGAGTGGTGAATCCTTTATTGACTCTCTCAGCTACTTTCGTTTACTTTATATTTTACCCAATATCCTTCCCATAGGCAGTCCTTGTAAGACTCCAAAGATTAGAATCAAAGTATAACGCTCGATAAACAAAATACCTTAGAGATTTCAAGTCTAAAAATACTTGCACATTTGTTATAATGAGATTCTATCACTGACACTCAATAGCTATCCAAGTGATTATCTCATAGCTAGGTCATCCAACAAACTTATTCATATAATAAGCATCCACATATTAATTATGAGTATCACAATACTCACGGTTATGAGAATCACCACTTGATCTAATCAAAAAATATAACATGTGCTAGTCTAGGTGTATTAATAATGTTCCGTCTTATTAATACTATGACTAAGGATTATTCAAGCACAAACACTACATAGTGTAGTAGGAATCTCACATCATGATTTCTATCATAATTTTCATAACACTGTGTTGTACTAGGGACTTTATCAAACAGTTTATACGCGTATTAAGATATAACAATCAAATTGAAAGATAAAGAATGCCTCTTTTATTAATTGTTATGTAATATACATGGTACAAGTGATTGCCTTTAGGGCACAACACTAACAACCTCCCACTTGCACTAGAGCCAATCATTCATATATCAAATACCAAATGACTTAACATGTTTATCATGTTCCTTCTGGGAAAGTGCTTTAGTCAGTGGATCAGCTATGTTCTGATCCGTGGACATTCTCTCTATCTTCACATCTCGCCTATCTATAATCTCTCTGTTAGTGTTGTGCCATAGAGGTAATTACTTGTACATTATATATGACACATTTTATTTTAATAAAAGGTATTATTTATCTTACAGTTTCTTTTGTTTACTTTAAGTAATATAACTGTTCGATAAAGTCCTTAGTACAATATTGTGTTAAGGAAATCATGATATGAGATTCCTACTACACTGGATGGTGTTAATACTTAAATAGTCCCTAGTCATAGTATTAATAAGATAGGACATCATTAATGCGTTAAGACTAGTACGTGTTAGACTTCCTGATTTGATTAGGCAGTGGTTCTCATAACCGTGAGTATTGAGATACTCAAAGTTAACACATGAATGCTTGTTAATGAAACAAGTTCATTGGATGACCTAACTTTGAGATAATCACATGGATAACTATTTAGTGCCACTGATATAATCTCAATATAGCAAACGTGAGAGTACTTGAGATCTCTAAGGTACTTTGTTGAGCTTTGTACTTTGATTTCAATCTCCAGAGTTCGATCGAGGGCCTCATATGAGTTGGATATTAGGTACATTGTGAGGTAAACGAAACTAGTTGAGATGGTCAATAAAGGATTCACCACTCCTAATAGTAGGGGCGAATATCTCATGGCCACTTGTAGGAATTACTACTCAGAAAGTCCTTGGCCAAGGTGATTGTGTATTGAAAACAGTTCCAATTGATACACATTTAGAATAGTGGGTTCCTGGTACAAGTACTATCGTATTCAGGCCAGAATTAATTCTGGAGGGCGTTGGTACTAATTTAGTACTCCAAACCAAATGAGATATTGTATGGTGAAAGGAGTTAATTACACTAAAGTTTGTTATTGAAGGGTTCATGTCAAGCCACTTGACTTCCTGGACTCTTGGGTGGTCATGATGTGTTGTTAGATACTACTCATGATATGGGAATATGAGTTTATTAATTAATTAATTAATAAACCAATCTTGATTAGAATTAATAGGAATAATTCTAATTAATTATGGATTATTAATCTCAAAGACGTTTGGATTAATTCATGTTCGCTACCAATTGACCGGGAAACCTAATAGGTTACACATAATAGAGTATTATATACTCAAGATGTTATTTGATAACATAGTGGGGTTAATTGAGAGAAAGAGAAGTTATTGTGGACTTAGTTATAATTTGTGGTCCAAGTTGTAATTGTGAGAACTTGATGTTTCCAATTACAATTAGAGAATTCTAATAGGATTAGAATTCTCAATTTTAGTAGGGTTTTTCAGTTTATATGTATGATATACTCGAAACCCTAGCAGAGGTTGGATTCACGAAAAACCCTAGACACACAAAACATACGATCCTCTCTCTCTCTCTCTCTCTCTCTCTCTCTCTCTCTCTCTCTCTCGCTTTCGTTTGCTGAAAATGTGAAGAACCCTAGCTGCCATCTTTTTTTGCTAGCACAGGAAATTTTGGTGCTTGAGTATTCCTCTGTGTGGATTACTGTTAGAGATAATCACACACTGTGATTATAGTGGTTAGACGTTCCACTCTCATGAAGTTAGATCTAGAGAATTGCTGGATCGTGCCTCAACTTGAAGAAGAAATTTTTGTTCTTCGAACGATCAAACAAAGGTAAAAAGCTGCTACCTTTATTATCTTTGTGTCTTATTTTGCACACATGGGTGGGTCCTGGGATGGTATCTCATTTTATTTTTCGTTGCACCATATAGGATACGAGCTTCTCTAATAAGATGATAGCGTCTAAGTACATGCTTAGATCGTTGATGAGACCGTGGTTCCTTTACTTGTGTAATGGCTTCATTGTTGTCATAATACGAAAGTATCGGATCTACAATGCTAGGCACTACTCTAAGTTCAGTGACAAACTTCTTGATCCATACTACTTCTTTGGCTACTTCAGAAGCTGTTATGTACTCTGCTTCAATTGTCGAATCGGCAGTAGTCTCTTGTTTTAAACTTTTCCAACTTACTGCCCCACCACCTATTGTGAACACGTAGCCAGATTGTTATTTGTAGTCGTCCTTATCGGATTGAAAGCTGGCATCAGTATACCCTTTTACTTGCAAATCACAATCTCCATATACCAAGAATACATCCTTAGCCCTTCGTAAGTATTTGAGGATATTCTTTATAGCCACCCAATGACTCTCTCTAGGGTCAAATTGGTATTTGCTCGTCAAGCTAAGAGCACATAATACAACGGGCCTAGTACATATCATAGTATACATGAAAGATCCAATTGCCGAAGTATATAGAATTCTACTCATATGATCCCTTTCAACTTATGTATTTAGACAACTTATGTATTTAGAGACATTGACTTTGAAAGGCTTACTTCATGTGTCATACGTAAGAATCTTCTTTTGGATTGATCTATACTGAACCTCTTTAGCACTTTATCTATGTATATAGACTGCGAAAGACCTAGCAACCTCTTTGATCTATCTCTATAGATCCTTATTGCTAGAATATAGGTTACTTCTCTAAGGTCTTTCATGGAGAACATCTTGGAGAACCAAATCTTTACAGATTGAAGAACGAAAACATCATTTCCCATTAGCAATATGTCATCTATATAAAGCAATAAAAAAAAAACAACTACACTCCTACTAACCTTCTTATACATACAAGGTTCATCCATGTTTTGAATGAAACCAAATTCTTTAATTGTCTCATCAAAATGGATGTTCTAACTCTAGATGCTTGCTTAAGTCCATAGATAGACCTTTGTAACATGCAAACTTTTATGCCATCTTTAGATGTGAAACCTTCAGGTTGTGTCATATACACTTCCTCGATCAAGTTTCCATTAAGGAAAGTTATTTTCACATTCATTTGCCAAACCTCAAAGTTGTAATGAGCAACAAGTGCTAGGAGTATTCGTATGGATTTTAGCATAGCAACTAGTGAAAAAGTTTCGTCATAGTCAACACATTGTTATTGTCGATAACCTTTTGCAACCGACATGCCTTATAGGTAACCACATTACCATGCATGTCGGTTTTCTTCTTGAAAATCCATTTGTACCCTATAAGCTTGATTCCTTTGAGTGGATCAACTGAAATCCATACTTGATTGTCATACATGGAATCCATTTCTGACTTCATGGCTTCAAGCCATTAGTCAGATTAAAAAACTATTCAGAATATCCTTGTAAGTAGCAGGTTCATCTTCTTCTATGAGTAATATGTCATTGTGGTCACTTATGAGAAATCCATATCTCTCAGGTGCCACTCATATCCTTCTCAACCTATGAGGCTCTTGTGTGTTAGAAGGTTCATCAATAGGTGTGGGTTCAGACAGCTGGTCAATATTTGTTTGTTCTTCTTGAACTTCACTAAGTTCAGCTTGCTCCCACTATCTCCTTTAAACAAGTGCTCCTTCTTTTAGAAGACAGCATGTTTCGAAACAAAAACTTTATTTTCAGAAGGAAGATAGATGTAATATATGAAGGATTCTTTTGGACATCCAACAAACAAACATTTGTCAAACTTACTTTCAAGTTTGTATGACATTGCCCTTTTAACAAAAGCAGGGCAACCCAAAATCCTTAAATGAGATAACTTTCGCCTTTTACCAAAGAACAGCTCATAAGGAGTGGTATCAACTGTTTTTTATGGAACTCTATTTAATATGTAAATAACAGTCTCCAGTGCATATTCCCAAAACGATTTTGGTAACTTTGCAAAAATCATCATTGTCCGTACCATGTCTAGAAGGGTTCGATTTCTTCTCTCAGATACACCATTATGTTGAGATATATGTAGTAGAGTCCATTGAGATAATATACCATTATCTCTAAGATAACTTAGAAACTTTTGACTTAAGTATTCACATCCTGATCAGATCTAAGAGTTTTAATACTTTTGTTAAGTTATTTATCTACTTCATTCTTAAAGTCTTTAAACTTGTCAAATGCTTCAAACTTATATTTCATTAAATACAAATACTTATATTGTGAATAGTCATCGATGAAAGTTATAAAGTAGTGATAACCTCCTCTTGCTTGTATAGACATTGTGTCATATACATCTGTATGTATTAGTTTTAATAACTCTTTAACCCTTTCTCATTTTCCAGAAAAGGGGAGTTTTAGCTATTTTACCAAGTAAACAAGATTCACATGTGTCATATGATTCATAATCAAATGACCCCAAATCACCCAACTTGTATAACTTAGACACACGTTTTTCATTTACATGGCCTAAACGACAATGTCATAAGTAAGATGAGATTGAGTTATCTTTTCTTTGTTTCTTTTCATTTATATTGAGAATTGGATTATCCATGTCTAGAACATATAAACCATTAACCAAAGTTGCAAAACCATAATGGATATCATTTAATGAAAAAGAACAACGTTTATTTTTAAAATTTAAATAAAATCCAAAGAAGTCTAAACAAGCAATTAAGATAATGTTTTTCAATAAAACTGGCACAAAATAGCAGTTTTGAAGTTCTAAAATTAATCCAGAAGGTAGATTAAGATGATAAGTCCCCACAACTAGTGTAGCATTATTTGCTCCATTTGCAACTCGCAGGTCCACATCGCCCTTTTTTCAGACTTCTACTACTCTTTAGTCTTTGCAAATTATTACATAAATGAGATCTACAACTGGTATCCAAGACCCGTATCTCATTATTAAAGGCAGTATTAATATCAATCATAAACATACCAGGAATAGAAATAGAAGTGCTTGCAAGCTTCTCCTTCTCCTTCTTTTCCTTCACGGTCTCTAAACAGGCTTTGCAGTGTTAGTGTTATGCCTCAGAGGCAATCACTTGTATATTGTATATGACACATTTTATTTTAATAAAAGGCATTATTTATCTTACAGTTTCTTGTGTTTACTTTTGTGTAAAATAACTATTAGATAAAGTCCCTAATACAACATTGTGTTAAAGAAATCATGATATGAGATTCCTACTACACTGTATAGTGTTAGTACTTAAATAGTCCCTAGTCGTAGTATTAATGAGACATGACATCATTAATGCGTTAAGACTAGCATGTGTTAGACTTCCTGATTTGATCAGGTGGTGGTTCTCATATCCGTGAGTATTGAGATACTCAAAGTTAACACATGGATGCTTGTTAATGGAACAAGTACTTTGGATGACCTAGCTAGGAGATAATTACATTGATAACTATTTAGTGCTAGTGATATAATCTCAATATAGCAAACGTGCAAGTATCCTTAGACTTGAGATCTCCAAGGTACTTTGTTTGCTAAGCATTATGCTTTAATTCCAATCTCTGGAGCCAGATCGAGGGCCGCCTATGGGATGGATATTGGGCACATTGTGAGGTAAATGAAAGTAGTTGAGAGGGTCAATAAAAGATTTACCACTCCTAATAGTAGGGGCGAATATCTCACGGCCACTTGTAGAAATTACTACTCGAGAAATCATTGGCCAAGGCGACTGTGTATTGGAAATAGTTCCAATTGATACACATCTAGAGTAGTTGATTTTTGGTACAAATTCTATTATATTCGAGTCAGAATTAATATATTTTGGAGGGAATTGGCACTAATTTTGTACTCTAAACTGGATGAGATATTGTATGGTGAAAGGAGTTAATTGCACTGTAGTTTGTTATTGAAAGGTTCATGTCAAACCACTTGACTTCCTGGACTCTTGGGTGGTCATGATGTGTTGCTAGATATCGCTCATGATTTAGGAATATAGGTTTATTAATTGATGAATTAATAAACCAATCCTGATTAGAATTGATATGATTATTTCTAATTAATTTTGGATTATTAATCTCAAAGACGTTTGGATTAATTTATATTCGCTACAAATTGACTGAGAAACCTAATAGGTCACACACAATAGAGGATTATATACGCAAGATGTTATTTGATAACATAGTAGGGTTAATTGCTAGAAAAAGAAATTGTTATGGCTAAATTATAATTAGTTATAATTTATGGGCCAAATTGTAATTATGAGAACTTAATGTTTCCAATTATAATTAGGAAATTCTAACTGTTTTAGAATTCTCAAATTTTCTAGTAATCTTTCGTGACATATAGGATATGCACTAAACCCTAAGTGAATGGTCATTCAAGAAAGACAAAAGCTGAAAAGCCTTCTCTTCCTTCTTCTTCTTTCTTTCTCTCTCTCTCTCATTTTTACTGGAAAAGAGAGGAACCCTAGCCACCACTTAGTTTTTCTACTACCACAAAAAACTTCGTGATTGAGTGTGATCCTTCGTGTGGATTTCTGTTAGCAATAATCACTCACTGTGATTATAGTGGTTGGATATTCAACTCTCGTGGTGTTTGATTAAGAGGATTGTTGGATCCCGCCTCAGACTTGAAGAAGAAAAATTTTATTTTTCAGATGCTCAAAGAAAGGTAAAGCTGTTACATTTGTTCTCTTTATGTCTTGCTTTTCACACGTATATGGATCTTGGAATGGTATCTCGTTTTATTTTTCCACTGTGCCACAAATGATATGCGTGAGAGATACCCAACATGCAGTTCTACCTCAAATGGCCCATCTTGCCACAATAATGACATGGGCCTTCAGTGGCTGCTTCCTTCTTATTCACACCTCCTTTAGGCTTGGTAGGATTTTTCTTCTTCTTCTTGGGAACTTTCTTCTTAGAAGACGAAAAACCTACTAGCAAGATCGACTTATCATCCTTCTTCATGGATGATTCAGCAGTCTTAAGCAAATTGATAAGCTTAGGTATGGTGGTCTCAATATTGTTCATGTGGTAGTAAATCACAAATTGTGAAAAACTACTTGGTAATGATTGTTGAATTAAGTCAACACTTAAATCGTGATCTATTATGAAACCAATAGACCCAAGCTTTTCAATATAGCCTAGCATCTGCAGCCCATGAGTAGCCATTGAAGCACCCTTAACCATCTTAGAACAGAACAGTTCCTTAGAGATCTTATATCTCTTAGTTCTTGCTTATTTATCAAACAGCTCTTTAAGATGGAAGATAATAGTTTGAGTATCCATATGCTCATGCTGTTTTTGTAACTCAGAAGTCATTGACGCTAGCATAATACATGATGTAGTGTCACAGTCCTCCTTGTGCTTCTTGTGGACAACATGCTCATCAGCAGGAGCATCTTGGGCTAGAGGTGGCGGAATAAGAGTATCTAGCACGTAGAGAAACTTTTCTGACTTGAGAACGATTCTCAAGTTTCTATACCAATCTAAATAGTTTGATTTAGTTTGCTTATTTGTTTCCAAGATGCTACATAGGTTTAGGTTTGGCGACATGATGCAAGTGACCTAGATGTAAAGATAGAGTAATTAGAATATGTATATGCTTATGATAAGTAAGTAATTAGGTCTTTAATTAAACGCATTTTTATTCCACTATTTTACTCAAATCAATAGCCCCCACAAAGCTTGTTGGAAGCTTTCCTAGTGGACCAGTATCCAAATTCTTTAAGAATGACCTTGGGTTAGCCCAGCATGCCACTCTTAATTTCAGTGGTAGGTATCCAATACCAATTACATCAAATGTAACTACTGTATCATTGGGTGATTAACATATTTTAATCATTAAAGTATTTAATACTATCCCAACCTTGCCTCTAATATTCTTTATGCTTGGGTTAGCGCAATTGGGATAAAGAAATTAGTTAAACCCAACCCATTAATCAGGAATTAAATTTCATAGCTTGAACATACTTAATGCTAAGAAGTTTGGGTATGCCCAATAACCTGGTCTCAAAAAAGAACTCTTGTTCTTACTATATTAATGGAAGATATTAGATTTAACATTATTTGAGGGATTTATTCATTTTAGTTGTCTCATCATTTGGCATGCATACAATTTATCAATAAGTAGTATAAATTGATAAACATGGTAATAAAAAATGATGTGGCATAGTTTTGGACTCTCTAAATTAATCTCCTTGAGCTATCAAAGAAATTAATATAGTCAACCCTTTGTGTTCATGCATGATTTAAGTAGAATGTCTTACCATCTCACTTCGTTTTGATTGCTGTCTTCAAAATCCTGTAAATAACATTTTACCTCAATCTAACCTATATAAACTAATTACATAATTTCCTAAAGGAAGAAACCTCGAGTTACATTCAAGGGGAGTTGGATGAAAAGAGAATTACACAAGAATTTGAGATAAGGCAGGATGTGCAGGCTCTGTTTAATTAAACTAAAGCGATAAAGATGTTTAAACAGATAAGTTTGGTCTTAGTCCATAACCATCCACCATACCAATAAAACGTGCATAAAATATAGCATAAAACATCCAATGCATGAATACCCAAAATCAGTATTTTGGAGAAATCTAGGTCCAAAATTAAAATTTAAAAAGTTCTGGGTTGAAATCAAAATTTTAAAATTTATGGGTCCTACATGTAATTTTAAAAATATTTTTATCCAAAATCATGGGTTTCAAATAAATTCTAATTATTATTAGAACCTATTCTCAAAATTAGAAAAGATAAAAAAAACTATTATTATTATTATTATTATTATTATTATTATTATTATTTATTTATTTATTTTTTTTAAAACAGTGTAAGGAAAGAGTGCACTTGGTGCCTGGTGGGTCGAAGGTACTTGGTGCCAGGTTTACTCTAGAGGCATGCATAGGGGAAGAACAGAGTGTACCTGGCGCTAGGTGGGTCAAACGTACCCAGCGCCAGGTAAGCTCTAGAGGCAGAAAAATACCACTGCTCATCTTCTTCCTCGAATTCTGCTGTAAAATTTTCGTGAATAGCAACCTGATTTTCAGACTGTTTAAAACAATTTCGATATAAAGCATTATTAATAAATATTAACAACCAACTGTAATCTACATCACAATTTAAACAACAATCCAAATTGTTGAATCAAAAGCTTGATTGTAGAAATATCTAACGCCAAAACAAACCCACATGGAAACAACATTCCAACCATTTTTCAATGACTCATAGACTCTTTAAACTAGAAAACCTAGGCACGCCATACAAAGTAGTAGATATACAATCACCATGATCATATAGTTACATGCTCAGAAATGATTTCAAAGCGATTAAAGATCCATTAAAACATAAACACGAAGGCTTTGATACACCGTTGGGATTTTATCATGCTTATCAAATAAGAACGTAGAGGAAGTAACCATGAAATTCATGCCCAAGGATCACGTGTTTGCAATTAAAATGGGAATAGAGGAAGGAAATGGAGATTATCTTCTATGGCAGAAAAATAAAAATTTTCTTGCGCTAAACCAGGTCCAATCGCCCTACTATAATCCAAGAGTAAGATTGTCTCTAATTGTAATCCATACAAGGTTGAATTGCTCATAAAGCCCGCTCAAAGCTATGCTAGTAAAAAGGAGCAGGTTGGTCTAAGTGGATAAGAATAAGAAAGAAGAAAAAATGTCCGTCTCTCTCCCTCTGTTTTTTCAACGTCAACACAAGGGAACAATTTTTATATTTATAGTTTTTAGGATTTATGTTAATTGCAATTAAGTTTTCCAAAATCTAATGTCTACAATTGGGCTCTTGAAGTTTATATAATTGTAACCAAGTCCCATGAATTATAACAAACTTATAATTCATCTATAAATATATTTTCTTCTCTTAATTAACCCCACAATATTATCAAATAATATATATTGAGCATGCAAACCTTTATTGTGTATGACCCATTCGGTTTCCTGGTCTTATTGGCAGTATAATATGAATTAATTCTAACATCTTTAGAATTAATAATCCTAAATAAAATATAAGATTAATTTATTAATTCTCTAATTAATAAATTTATATTTAGCAGATCAATAGCGATATCTAGCAATGACTCTTGATCACTGAAAAGTCCAGAAAGTTAAGTAGCTTGACATGAGCCTTTTAATAACAAATAACTAGTGCAATAAACTCCTTTCACCATACTATATCTCACTCGGTCTAAAGTATGGAATTAGTGCCAACTCCATCTAGAATATTATTAATTCTGGCCCGAATATTTTAGTACTTGTTGAAGAAATCCAGTACTTGATATGTGTATCAAATTTGGAACTATTTCTAACACATAGTTGCCTTGGTCAAGGACTTTATGAATAATGATTTCTACAAGTGGCCCTGAGATATACTCTCCTACTATTAGGAGTGGTGAATCCTTTATGGACCCTCTTAGTTACATTCGTTTACTTTACATTGTACCCAATATCTATCCTATAGGCAGTCCTTGTAAGACTCTAAAGATTAGAATCAAAGTACAACACTCGATAAACAAAATATCTTGGAGATCTCAAGTCTTAAGATACTTGTACACTTGCTATAATGAGATTCTATCACTAATAGTTAAAACTTTTACATATATTCCCAAATATTATTTATATTAAAATTTATTTGTTATTTATTGATTAAAAATTTAATATAATTCATTTACTATTTATTTTATTATTTATTACTAATGATTTATTATCTATTAATTATTAATTAAAAATTAAGAGTAATTTATTATTTATTTATTTATAATATTACTATTTAAATATTACCATTTACTAATATTATTTAGGACTTAGTATTATTCAATATTTAACACTAGTTCATTTATTAGCAATAATACTCAGAATTTATTATTTAAAACCATAACTTATTAGTAATTATTTAAGAACCCCTAGTTATTTTGGTTTATCAAGCTAGATTTATTTTATAAAATACTTTGTTATCTAGCCTTAAAGCTTAGGACATTAAGGTCATGGTTAGTCATGGTTGAAACTAGTTGAGCTAGAAATTATTTATGTAAGGCAGATATAGTCCGAATATAATCTTATGCCTTGTGTTTACCCCAGGCGGGGTTAGGTTTTCCTTGGAAGATCTTTGAATCCCAACAGAGCAAAGGATCAGGTATGCTCCTGCATGGAGTCATTTGAAGACAAAATTATTATGGCAAGCCAAATTCGATGTGTATGATCATTTGTTTGTAAAGGCAATTAAGGACTGTTTTTCCTTTTTATTTCAATTAAGCAAATCATTTGAAAATTAGGCCCAAGTAAAGCATTGTATGATTAATTTTCTCCCGAGTGGGACAAACAATGTTGAGTACTCAATAAGGGTAGGTTACTAGGACTAGTTTTTGAAGGGTTAGGGTGAGTTTCTCAGTAGGTGGCTACCTTTGAGGGGTGAGTCCTTCCCCGATAGGATGCTAGTCCGGTAGGTCATACCAGTCCGAGCTAGCAAGTTTCAGTTAAGTGGATTGTGTGTTTCTGGACTAGACAACCAGTATATTTTGGTGTAGAGATGGAGGAGTATCTCACTCGGTAGGCTGTACACCTACCTTATGTCAGCTACTCAACGTGTGGCATTCTGATCGGCAGCATGCTCAACGTGTGACATTCTGACCATTATATTTTCATGGGGCCCAACGTGTGGTGCCATGACTACCTCTTTAGGTGGTTATATTTATTGTGCACATGTATGGTTTGGAAAGCAAAGCACCACTCTTCATTTTTAACATTTATTTAATGCTTACCAGCACTTTCTCTTGTGAAACTTTTACAACTTGCATACATGAAGTGTTTTACCTAAAACACTCAAAGCACACACGAGCTTCTTGAGATTTTTATCTCACCACCCTTTTATACCATGTTTTCAAGTCGATCCTATTGTGAAGTGTTGGGGATATGTCCTAGAGTCAATTTGTACTTATACAATTGTCATTATGTTTTATATAATAATATGAGGCTTTCCTTTCCATGAATAGTGAGTTTTGTTTTGTTGGTCATCAAGTACGTGACTTGATAGTAAAACCCTACAATGAATACAATGAATACAATGACTATTCTAAAACTATCCCTGATCGATTATTATTATTGGAATAATAATAAATTATGATTAGTATGTTTGTGACTTGATGGCTATGTTTTACTGGCCATGGATATTTGTGATATCGAGTCAAGACATAAATAAATGTTAGAGAACATTGTATTGGACATGACCCACTGTGAGAGTACTTCATGGAATATGTCATAAGTACTTTCTAGCCATAATAATATTGAAAGTCCTTCGACCTAAATCCATCATAGTTTCTTACTTGATAAATTCTATATTTTGACATTGTCTAAAGTTGTCTTTAACCAGATAATAAATAAGACTACTGTTGGATATAAAATAAATCAAGGAGAGGAATATGATTGATTGTGAAGGAATTTGTCCCTCTCAGTTATGAGAGAGATATCCATGGGCCCCTTGATAAGTTAGACTGTTAAAAATGCATGGCCGTGCTCAAATATATCAATCTAAGATATTGATATCATTTGTTTGAACATTCTACTATGAAATCAAGAAATAATTGATTAAGCTTAATAAGGATGACATGCTCCGTGCCTTATGCTTAATCTGGATATCGTGTGACAAAAGGACTAAATATAAAATTATGGTTTGGTTCAAAGAGATCACCGATCTTCATTTAACCTGGATAGTTATAATGTTTTGCTAGAAACCGCTTATAACTTGTGGGCCATTTAAATATGATTTAGGCACGCTGCCAGTGTTAAATGAACCTATAGGGTCACACAATAACCGAACTTGTTAGGTTATTTTTCCGGTGACCAGAGTTCGACTGAATCTGGATGATATCCAGATTATAAGAATCTGACTCGGTAAAATAATTAGTTAAATTACCGAGATAATGGCAGAATCTTATCATATCAGTTTTAATTTAATTTGAATTTAAATTAGAATATGATAAGATATGATTAGGGTTGGGCTCTAAGAGGTTCGAGGGTTTTTTAAGAAAACCCTAGCCGTCTTTCAATAGTCCAATTTTTCGGTTGAGAACATTCGTGCCATTCTCTACCAGAGAAAAAAAACCTCTCAAACCCTAGGCGCTAGCACTCCCCGAGTATCGAGTGAGTTCGCGGTGTGTATCCGATAGAGGACGTTCGCATACTGCAGCATCTGGTGATTGTTCGGGTTGAACGCACAACAACGCAACCAGAATCGAAGGATTTCGATTACAGCAACCAGAGGTAATTCTTAAAGCTTAGATCTTCTTAATCGTTTACTTGGGTCCTCGGGAGGGATTCGTAGATGTTTTCCGCGTTTAGGAGTCCACGAATCCCAACATGAAGGTCATTAACTAGATTGTTACTTATGATTTTGAAAGCTCTTTGTTATTTTGCTTATGTATTGCTTTTGAGAGGTTGTAGCGGGCAATTATTTTTCAATTTGTTCATGTATTGTTGGGTTGTAATAAGTTTAATTTTGAAGTATTTATTTTATTTTATTTTATGTGACCTAGTTATAAAGATCCCTTGTCCTATGGACGGGGCGACATCCCTGACTCTAATGGGCCTAGGTAGTGGGGTGTTACAAGTGGCATCAGAGCTAAGGTTTAGGCAATTATTGATAGTAATTGTTTTGTTTTATTAAGGTTAATCTTTTGACTAACCTATCTTTTTTTTTTTTTTGCTGTAGGATGATTAGAATCATTAGAACTGCAAGGAAAAGGTAGCAATGGCATCCTCTCATCCCTATCCACTCGGAAGATTTACCAGTGCCTCAGCCTGCACCGCAGCCAATTATACCCCAAGATGAGAACAATGATGATGAGGTTTAGATTATCGAGCCATCCCCAATACCTGTAATAGATTTAGTTACTGACAGTGAAGACGAGGAAATTGATATAGAATATGTTCCGCTCCCTCCTAGTCCCATAATTGATTTGACAGCTGATAGTGATAACCCGGATGAGATAGACTATGAATCTCCATCTAGACCTTCCTTTGTACCCCCACCCAATCAGGTTAAAACTAGAGAGAGTTCTAGGAGGCCTGGGAAGGAGCCAATGGATTTTGGGTTCGTGAATAGGGCTGGGATAGACTTTTCTAGGAATTCTGGGGGATGGTTGTATAAAGCCAACTCTGAAGACTTTGATGAGGATTAGAGAGGCTAAGTACTGCTATGCTTAGGACGCTTTATTTATCGCTTTTAGTAAAACTTCTGTGCTAAGGATTCTATTCATGTTTACTGCTTTATTTCCAAATTTATACAAATAAGAGTACCTAAAGTACTCTAAATTTGGAGAAAATTTTATATGCAATTCTTTATACAAAAATGTGCATATGATTTTCTTTTACTTAAACTTGAATGTGAATGCATGCTCAATTGAAATGTTTTAAACTTTAATGCATAAACTCATTATCTAGGGCATGGTTTAGAAGGGCACACAAGCATCGTGCAGTCACATCCAGCAGAAGGGTTCCTGAGGCAGAGCCTGTGACATCGGAATTTGAGACAACTCAAATGCCATCACCTAACTAGGGAGATGAGAACGAACCGGAATTGAAAATGGGGTCAGAAGAACCTGTCAGCGTATCAATGGGGCAAGCATTTCACAAAATGATCGAGATTCTACAAACTCTGACTGAGCAGAGGAATCTAAAAGGGGAAGATGAAGCCTTGGAGAGGTTCCTAAAATTTCAACCTCCTATCTTCTTGCCAGAGGCCGAGCAGGATCAGAAAGTGGAGCAATGAGTAGAATAGATGGAACATCTTAACTATACTTCATTACACTGAGAAGCGAATGGTGAAATTTGCTACATTCTGATTAAGGGGCCTAGCTCAGGCATGGTGGCAACAAGTCCAAGACGATTGGGAAATGATCGATCAGGACTAGACATAGGCCAATTTCGTGGAAGCATTCAGAGTTGAATATATCCCTCAGTGGATAGTAGAGAAAAGGGAAGACGAGTTCCAGTATCTGAAGTAGGGAGAATTGACTGTGGCACAGTATGCAGCATGTTTTACTCAGTTGTCAAAGTATTGAAGGAGGCTGGTGGATACCGAACAGAACTAGACGAGACAATTTGTCAAGGGGTTAAGGCAGGAGTTAAGAAGGGCGTTGGCACTTTCTCCACCAACGACCTATTCGGGGGCTGTGGGCGCAGCTACCCGGACTGAGAATGAGGATCACAATAGAATGCCACCAAGACCTTTCCTGCTACTAAGACAACCGCCGAGACCATTCGAAAGGCAGCCACCTAACAAGCACCCTACCAACCAACCGTGGCAGAACCGAGGAAAGCAAGCACAAATAGAACCGGTTAGTCCTGTGCAGAATCTTCCATTATGCCGACACTGCGGGAAAAGGAGCCATATAGAGAAAAATTATTGGTCCAAAGGAGTTGAATAGAAATGTTACCACTACGGAGACCCAAACCATCTACGAAATGCCTGCCCTAAACTTCTCCAAGTCGGACAAGGAAACCCAGCTCAGATCGCGGGGGCCAATCGAGCTAATGCTGTGGGAGCCTTCAGAAGTGGAACACAGAAGCCGCAGGTGAAAGCAAAAGTTTTCGCTCTTAACTGGGAGAAGGTTGGAACTAATGCATCGGTGGTGGAAGGTACGTTTATTATCCAAGGTCGTTCTATTAATGCATTGATAGACTCTAGATCTACCCATTCCTATTTAAACAAGAATTGTGCATATCATTTGGGTTGGGATGGTGTAGAATTGCCTTTTACTTTGTTGGTGAGTACACCTTTGGGGAAAATGGTGCAAGCAAATCGGTATGTGCAGAATTGTAAAATTGAAGTGGGGAGAGAAAGCTAGGAGGGAGACTTGATAGTTTTAGTCATTGATGATTATGACTTGATTTTGGGCATGGATTGGCTAGCTAAGCATGGGGCTAGAGTAGACTGTAAGAATAAGTCAGTTTAGTTCATTAGATCGGGATGCGATGTGGTGGAGTTCAATGCCAAAAGAGTAAAAGAGTTGAAGTTTTTGATAGCTGGAGCAAAAGCCCAAAAATTGTTGAAGCAAGGGTGTCAGGGATATTTGGCCTATGTGATAAATAAGCTAAAGGACCAGTGCACTCTCGAGGATACTGAGGTGGTGAAAGATTTTTCCGATGTGTTTCCTGCAGAACTCACTTCTCTACCTCCCAACCAAGAAGTTGAGTTCACTGTTGAGTTAGTTCCAGGAGCGGAACCGGTATCCTGAACTCCATATCGGATGGCACCGGCGGAGCTGAAAGAATTGAAAGAGCAGCTAGAAGAGTTGGTGGGGCAAGGCTACAACAGACCTAGCACGTCACCCTGGGGAGCACCAGTGCTATTTGTGAAGAAGAAGGACTTGAATTTGAGGTAACGAAGGTAGATAGAATTTTTGAAAGAGTAACGTTATCCTATTAACTACCACCCCGGAAAGGCCAACGTTGTTGTTGATGCCCTGAGCTAGAAAGTCAAAATGGCCAGGCTGAGAGTGTAGAAGATTCAAGCGGTTCAGGATGTGTTGGATAGAAAAGTAGAAGTGCAAGGAGAAAGAATTATTGTTAGCAACCTGAGGTTGATATCAGACCTAAGGCGAGAAATCATTGAAACTCAGCAAAGTAATGCATAATTTTAACTTTTCAAGGACAAGGAGCTTAAACAGTAAGGCAGTGATTTCTGACAGGACGAAGCAAGAGTAATGTATTTCCAGGATCGTCTGTGTGTACTTGATGAGCACCAATTGAAGGACAGGATTTTAGAGGAGGCGTATAGAGCAAGTACGCCATTCATCCGAGAGAGGTCAAAATGTATCAAGATATGAAAATGGCTTATTGGTGGCCCGGGATGAAGAGGAACGTGGTTAAGTATGTCTCGATATGTCTAACCTGTCAAAAAGTCAAAGCGGAGGACAAGAAATCAGCAGGATTGTTGTAACCATTACCACTACCTGAATGGCAATGGGAAGAGGTAACCATGGACTTTGTTACCAGACTCCCTATGGCAAGGACCCAAAAGACGCCAAATGGGTAGTAATGGATTGACTAACCAAGTTAGCGCATTTTATATCAGTGAATGTAAGGGATTCAATGGAGAAGTTAGCTCAGACCTATATGTGAGAAATAGTTAGACTGCATGGAGTAACTTCAAGTATTGTGTCCAACCGAGACCCAAGATTTACATCCTGATTTTTGGGCAAGTTTCAAGAATTAATAGGTTCTAGTTTAAAGTTCAGTACAACGGCGCATCTGCAAACTGATGGATAGTCAGAGATGGTTATTTAGATATTAGAGGACATGATGAGAGTTTGTGTATTAGATTTCACGGATAAGTGGATTAAATATGTACCGTATGCAGAATTAGAGTTCAATAATAGCTATCAGTCTTCGATTAGAATGGCTCCGTGTGAAGCACTGTATGGACGTGAGTGTCAAGTACTGCTATACTGGAGTTAGTCGGAGGATGGCCATATAAGCAAGTCTAGAGAAGTTTGTGTTCAGGAAATGTTAGACAAGGTCAAGCTGATCAAGGAAAGGTTGAAAATAGCCTAGAGCTGACAAAAGAGCTATGCGGACAATAGGCGAAGGGAGTTAGAATTTTAGGTAGGGGACAGTGTGTTCCTAAAATTGACGCCGAATAGAGGAATTTTGAAGCATCTGAAAAGTGGGAAGCTAAATCCGAGGTATTTGGGACCGTTTTTTATAAAGGAGAGAATTAGATCGGTGGCGTGTCGATTGGATTTTCCAAATGGGTTGACGGGGATACACGACGTATTTCATGTGTTTCAGTTAAAAAAGTACAATGCTAATCCCGGACATGTTTTAAATGATGAGCCATTAGCATTGCAACCCGACCTGAGCTATGTGGAGAAACCCGTGAAAATTCTGGACCGAAGTATCAAGACTCTTCAGAATAAGCAGATTCCGATGGTAAAGGTACAATGGGAGCATCATGGCACACGAGATGCCATATGGGAAACAGAAGAGTGGGTAAAGCGGAAGTATCCTGATCTGAGATAAAGGTATGCCTGAATTTCGGGACAAAATTCTTCTAAGGAGGGGAGGATGTGAAACCCCACCTAAAGCCAACCTTAAAGTAAAGGGGTTGGGATGCATATCATGTTATTCTGCATAAAAATATATATTTTTTGAATGCTACTATGTGCTTTAGAATTGTGTTTATAGATTAAAAGACTTAGTTATGCTTATTGGGTAGGAAGGGTAAAAAGGTAATTTTGATTGAGGTCGAAATAGGAAGGTGGCTTGAGGTTTAGATAAGAAGAATATTTAGGTGAGAAAATAAGCACAAGAGTTGGTGTGATTAAGTGGTTAGAGCGTTGTGAATTAATCTCTAAGGTCATGAGTTCAAATCCCATCACTTAAGTTTTATTTATGATTATCTTAGCTATGTTTGAATTTTAGATTTTCTTACATTCCATAAAGATAGGAATGTTGTCTTAGAGGAGACATGAAGAGAATGTCTTGATCATACAATCATGTCCTAAAAAGAATTCTAGATGAATTCTTGTCCTTTTTATTACCTGTAGCTTTGTCTTAACATCTTCATAATTTAAATAAACCAAAATCCATTAAATCTCTTCTTTTAATTCCAAAAATTCTGTGATAATTCTTCAGCCTTGAATTTCAAAAATCAGTCTTGAATGATAGAGGATTGGCCAAAAATAGGAGAGAAGTTAGGATGGGTTCCCAAGAGAATTAAATCACCATGGTAGAACCTTCAATCCCACCTTCATGTTGTTCATGGTTTTAATGAAGGAAAATCTGGGAATTTTCCAGAATTCTTGGTAGACCAACTTTCGAAAAATTCAGCTAGAAATCCTAACCATTTGCTTCCAGAAAAATGGTCATTTCATGTGGCTTGAAGACTAAAAATTCTGTGCAAATTTTGGACTGCACAAAACCAGAAAATTCCCTGTACAAATTCGCTGCACTCTAAGCTGAAATTAAAGCTGTCTTTTGTCATCAATTCAGCTTAAGCACCCTCTGTTTTTCTCCAGAAAGAAGGCTGGAAAATTACCCTTGAAAGACCTTTAAACCCCCCCCCCCTCCTCAAAACCAGTTGCAAATCGGGCTGAAGAAATGCAGAAAATTTTGCATTAAAAATCTTCACCATTCGAAGCCTTGAATAACTTTGAAACCAGAAAAATTCCCAACTTTGTCTCCCTATGCCTAGGCTGAAAAACACCTTCAAACCTGTGCAAATTGGACCTGTGGAGGTTAATGGTGTTCAGCCATGGACTGAACACCATTAACCTCCACACTTACCTTAAGTACTTAGACTTCATAATCACACCTCAAAAATCTCCTAAAATCACTCTATCCAAAACTCATTTGAACTTCAAAAAAATTCCAGAATTCTTGCTTCATTAAATCACTTTTGTATCAAGCTAGCAAACCAGAATTTTCTCTGCCATTGTAGACTGAATTTCGGCCAGTAATAAAGCCTGAATAGCCTTCATTCTTTACCTTAAACCTGATCAGTCCAGCCAACACCATTGAAGCGCAAAGAAACCTTCCTTAATCAATCACCATTAGCCAATCTCCAACCTCAAACAACTACTCATTTTTCTCCATTTGAATTTCAAACAAAATCTGATCATTCTCTCTCTTTCTCGTTGAAAACCAAAACTCCTAATTACCCTAGACCATTCAGCCAACAGCATTTCCAGATTTCGTGAAGCCTTTTCTCTTAATTCTCTCCAAAATACCAAGAACATACACTGCACTTCTTCAAGCCTAAACCCACCCTAAACACCTCCAATCACTCTCAAATACTCCAGATCATTCCTACTTAGTCCCTAGAATTCAGTTCTGGTCTTTATAACACAAAATAATGCAAAAGAGAATTTTCTAGCAGATCAAAATTAGCTTTTTTCTTGAAGGTCTCAAGAACATCAACAAGGTAAATCAAGAACAACCTTCTTGTTCATCCTTTTCCATTCAATTTTCAATATACCATACTAATGCTCTCTCTCTCTCTCTCTCTCTCTCTCTCTCTCTCTCTCTCTCTCTCTCGGCCAAAATGGTTGATCAACCATCAACCATGGTTGTTTTTCCTTTAGACCACTCAAGACTCTCAAACGGGCGTGGACCTTCTCTAGTCTTCATCAAGTGATCATCTATCAAGTATTTATTCTTAAATCCTCCTTTTTATTTCTAGATTCATGTATCTTGGATATTAATAAGAAGATTGAATATGAATGGGGGATTGAGTGTATGCATGTCGATGAAGGGGTTAGGGTTAGGACATGAGGATTGTTGTATAGGACTAAGCTATATAGTTTTTCCTTTTGAATCTATGTATGTTCATCATACTTAATGAAATTTATGGATGTTTGAAGCATGTTAGATATTATGACGCCAAAGGTGATTAAGCTTTTATGTTCCTATTTTCCATTGAAGCCATGAATGATGATTATGCCTAGAAGGAAATTAGCCATGTGATAGTATGTGTTAATTCAAGTGTATGTCTCATGAATGGATTAGTTTATTATTTGATGATTGAAGAATGTGTTCATGAATCTTTTCTAGCAATAGGAAAATCATGATGAAAGATTATTTTCTTATTAATTCTAGGTTAGTTTTATTAACAAATTTTATTTCTTTAATTAGAATTGCTACTATATTTTTCTCTATAAAATTTGAAACTCTAGGAAGATTTGGATTGGAATATTAATTAAAATATTAATATTTTATTAATCAAATAAATAAAATATTTTGTTAAAAATAATATATAAAATAATAAATAAATCTTTTATATAAATAATAATAAATAAAATATTAGAATTCATTAATGACCTTGTAGACCTTAGTTAAAACTTTTACCTATATTCCCAAATATTATTTATATTAAAATTTATTTGTTATTTATTGATTAAAAATTAATATAATTCATTTATTATTAATTTTATTATTTATTACTAATGATTTATTATCTATTAATTATTAATTATTAATTAAGAGTAATTTATTATTTATTTATTTATAATAATACTATTTAAATATTACCATTTACTAATATTATTTAGGATTTAGTATTATTCAATACTTAACACTAGTTCATTTATTAGCAATAATACTCAGAATTTATTATTTGAAACCATAACTTATTAGTAATTATTTAAGAACCCCTAGTTATTTTGGCTTATCAAGCTAGATTTATTTTATAAAATACTTTGTTATCTAGCCTTAAAACTTAGGACATTAAGGTCATGGTTAGTTATGGTTGAAACTAGTTGAGTTAGGAATTATTTATGTAAGGCAGATATAGTCCGAATGTAATCTTATGCCTTATGTTTACCCCAGGTGGGGTTAGGTTTACCTTAGAAGATCTTTAAATCCCAGCAAAGTAAAAGATTAGGTAAGCTCCTGCATGGAGTCATTTGAAGACCAAAAATTATTGTGGCAAGCCAAATTCGATGTGTATGATCATTTGTTTGTAAAGGCAATTAAGGATTGTTTTTTCTTTTTATTTCAGTTAAGCAAATCATTTGAAAATTAAACAAGCAATTTTACACAAAAACGCTAAACTCTTTCTAAAACCTAAATTTGACAAGTATTTTAGAAACCTTTAATTGTTATTTCCAAGTAAAACATTGTATGATTAATTTTCTCCCAAGTGGGATAAACAATGTTGAGTACTCAATAAGGGTAGGCTACTAGGACTAGTCTTTGAAGAGTTAGGGTGAGTCTCTCCATAGGTGGCCACCTTTGAGAGGTGAGTCCTTCCCGAATAGGATGCTAGTCTGGTAGGTCAAACCGGTCCGAGCTAGCAAGTTTCAGTCAAGTGGATTGTGTGTTTCCGGACTGGACAACCAGTATATTTTGGTGTAGAGATGGAGGAGTATCTCACTCGGTAGGCCGTACACCTACCTTATGTCAGCATGCTCAACGTGTGGCATTCTGACCATTATATTGTCATAGGGCCTAACGTGTGGTGCCATGGCTACCTCTTTGGGTGGTTGTATTTATTGTGCACCTGTATGGTTTGGAAAGCAAAACACCACTCTTCATTTTTAATATTTATTTAATGCTTACCAGTACTTTCTCTTGTGAAACTTTTACAACTTGCATACATAAACTGTTTTACCTAAAACACTCAAAGCATACACAGCTTCTTGAGATTTTTATCTCACCACCCTTTTATACCATGTTTTCAAGTCGATCCTACTGTGAAGGTCATTAGCTAGATTGTTGCCTATGATTTTGAAGACTCTCTGTTATTTTGCTTATGTATTGCTTTTGAGAGATTGTAGCGGGCAATTATTTTTCAATTTGTTCATGTATTGTTGGGTTGTAATAAGTTTAATTTTGAAATATTTCTTTTATTTTATTTTATGTGATCTAGTTATAAAGTCCCATTGTCCTATGGATGGGGCGACATCCCCGGCTCTAATGGGCATAAGTAGTAGGGTGTTACACAATACCTCAAAAAGCCCAAAGGATTTCAAACTCACTTTAAATCACTTTTTAAATATAAAACCATCATCTTTCTATCTCTATTTCCTCTGTATATCGCTCTCAATCCAAAACCAAAGAAACAAAACCATTAAAATCTCATCTGCCACGGCTAAAACTTTGAAAGCTGGTAAAGCAACTGAATCGACAGGAAAAGTGACCAAGAAGAGCAAAACAGTGGGAAAGAAATCAATCGCTCCTATTCAAGAAGTTGGATAAAAAAGGACAAGAAGGTAGCAATCGAAGAACATACCTCTCATACTATTTCATCAGAGCATCTACCCGAGAAGGAAAGCTCTAACACTCAGATACCTTGATTTTTTAACTCAAAATATGAAACTAATTATAATGATTGGGTATCTAGGAATAGAACAATCATTGTTGGTTATTGGGTTGATGAGGATGCCTTTTTAAATTTCACAAATATTCTAAGATTGTTTGAATCGATTGGGTGGGGAGTTCTGTTGTCTGTGAATGAGAAATTGTACATAACATTAGTCTGGAAATTTTATTCAAATTTGAGAAGGGGGAGACTTGAGGAAACATAGGATGGGTTTTTGGTGCAGTGGTATACCTCATGGGTTAGGAGTGTAAACTTTGAATTCGACCGCCGGCTGTTAAACAGAATCTTTGATGTGAGCGATGAAGGAGTGTAGTTTTTTTAGATGAACAAATTGCCTGAGAATTCTGATTTATTTGAGTTAAAGAGGTTTGAGAGCAAATTCACTAACGAGAAAAGTTTTAAAAATTCAAGTGAACGCAATATGAAGTGGCTAAACAATATGGGAAGACTACTTCATCACATGGTTTCAACTATGGTCATTCCAAGTTTTGGGCACAAAACCTCCGTAAGTAATATGTAGATGGTGGTAATGATGGCATTGTCAGAAGGAAGGCTTATGAATTTTGGATTTTTGGCTGCAAGGCTAATGACTCAATCCTGGAATACCACAAATAAAGCTTTAGCCTTTGAAAACCTCTTAACTAAGCTGTTCAGACATTTTAATGTGGATCTAAGTATGGTTGCCACTGAGCATTCCAAGGTAAATGTCTACAGTAAGGACTCTTTTGAGAAAATAGGGTTTATTGAGATGGATAATCAATTGATTCTACTGAGGAATGCTAAAGATGAGGAAAAAGAGAAGCTGCTCAAGGTCAAGGCTAAAGGCAGGAAACCTACCTCTGCCACCATGGCTAGAACAAAAAAGAAAGATAAAAGTCAAGAGGAATCATTCAGTAAGGCCAGGCAAAAAACTGAAGGAAGTGAGCTGACATAAATTATTCTGGATGCTCTAACTCTCTTGACTACCAAAGTGGATGACCTGAGTGTAGAAGTGAATGCTGAATTACAAACTTTGGGAAGTCACCTAACAAATGTGGAACAGAAATAGTCTAAAAGTGCAATCATCTTTGAAGAGAAAATTCCTCTGCAAGAGCAAGAACCAGAAACCGATCTCTCTTCATCAACTAAGGGCACTGATCCCACTGAAGGCCCTTCTACTGAACCCACTGAAGAACCTCCTATTACCAAAACCATTGAAACCATTGCTACCTCAATTCCTCCTAAACCAACCAAACCATCTATTCCTGGTAGCTCCTCCGACTGACGACAAAAGCATGTTGTGGTCAAAAGAAAATCCAGCCGACTTGCCAGATAGCACAAGACGGGTGGCACTGCTGATAAGCCAGAAACTGTGGTCATTCACGGTGACATGCCAATCTCTACCAACAAGCATGGTGTGAAAACCATGAAGAAAATTGCTTGACCAACTTTTATATTTTGCTACACTTGCCTCTTTTTTTTTTTTTTTTTTTTTTTTTTTTGCATTCTGCTGAACCATATTCTACTGCTGATGAGACCCTACTTCATCATGGAGGTCAAGATCAAGGAGGGAGAGGCGTGACCGTGCAAGGACAAGAGCCGATGACAAGATCTAGGACTAAAAAGCTTCAAGATGATTTTCAATTGCTCATAAAACCATGCTTGAGGATGGAAGATGGTTGGAAGGTTGAGGAAGCTAGTCAAGAGTTCATTTTGATGACTATCCAAGAAGGACCCCAACAAGAACTTGATGCGTATTTATTTGGGTATAAAAATCATATAAAAATAAGTACATTCCCAATCAAGTTTAAATTAAAACGTTAACCACAAATTACACATATGAGCAAGCATACTCATCATTAACATAGCATAAGGTTCAAACGAGTGTCAATCCTCAAGGAACAAATATGTATTAATCACTTTTCTTTCATTGTTTAACTGACTCATTAAAGTGAAAAAGAAAAAAAAGAAAAAAAATATAATATAATATATACATGTCAAGGATGGAGAATTATGAAACTTAAACCATTGTTTTGACAAACATGATTTTAAAGTACCTAACCATTATCATAATTAATCATTCTCTTAGCATCATGAAAGATTAAGATAGATTCACTTCTTTGGTCAATCCATAAATTCACTATCTTCTCGATAAATTAGCATCACTTGGTCTATCTCAACTAATTCATCCAAAAGACGTATTAAGCACAATCCTTGATTAAATTTTCTTGGTCTAGCAAATTTAAAATATGAAATTAATCAATGAATCCTTGGTCTGGCAGACATTAATTAACCTTTAATTACCTAATCCTCAGCAATTAACCCCCTTGGTCTAGTAAGTTAATAGCCAATAAATATGAAATCAATAAATTGAAACCACCATCAACCCCTTTGGTCTAGTAAGTTAATGGAAAGAAGTAACCAATTTATCTCATAATAAGTACAAGTAATTAAATACCAAGAAGAACAATCAATTAATCAAAAGCTCATATAACTCTAAAAATCATCAATACCTAAAACAATATCAAATTATAATAAAATAATTAATACATCATTGTTCAAGAAAAAGAAAACAAAGTAAAAGAAAGCATTTATAGACAAGCCTCCTTCTTCTTCCTTTGCAGACCCTCTTGCACAATCCTCATTGATTTGGTAGAATTCCTCTTTGATTTGAGTGATTTTCTGTTATGATTCATGAATTCTCCCATTTCACTTGTGTCTTTCCTTTATTGATAGGCTTTCCAAGTGCCTAAATTTGTTGGTGTAGGGTTCTTAGCAAACTAGAAGTAGAAAAATTACTAAAACTTTGCAAATTACCAAAAATCACGTGCGAAAATCGAGACACCGCCTCAACATCAAGGCACAGCCGTCGCTGCCTACAGCCCCACAGTCGGCGCCGGTTGTGATCTGTTTCTTTGTCCATTCATCGATTTTTCTTGATTTTTGTTCCGATCTTTCCAGCCAGCACCGGTTTAGTTCTATTTAGCTCTGTTCAAATGATTTTTTCATTATCTTGAAGTGCGTGTCAACAGCACGTGGCCGGCGCCGGTTCCTTTGTCCTGACTGGCACCACCTTTGTTTTATTTTGCAACGTTTTTGTCTTATTTTACCCCTAAAATCTGAAATAATACAAAAAATACCTTTCCAAGAGTAAAATCTCAAATATGAAGGAATATGACCAGTTATTGAACAAAACATATCACAAAATAGCCTCAAATAACTAGTAAAAATATGACTAATTTAGGCCCTATTAGAACTTAAGTCGACAATAACGATAGATGAAATTTGACAAAAAGGTGGCCTTCCAATGGACAGCTGGCACCGGTCCAAGCAACCGAACCGGCATCGGCTTCAACCTGCACAACGACGGCCCAAACACAGCGCACAACTGGCACCGACTCAAGAGCCCTAGCCAGTGCCGGCTCCAGCCTAGGCAACTGACGGCTGCCCCGTATTTTTTATGTTTTCTCCGATTTTCCTCTATTTTAAATGTTTTGTAAGGACCTATTAAGGCCCTAAATTGTATTAGAACCTTAGGGATTACTTAACTTAGGTTAGGGGTAGTATAAATACAACTTTTAGTGATTTGACAACACAATTTTCACACTTTATTCAAATTTGAAGAGAGAGTCTTGAGAGGCCCTAGCCTCCTTGTTCATCTTGTTCAAAACCATGATTAAGGCTTTAGTCCTCCTTATGAATGAGTCTATAAATCTTTTGGATAATCCAATGTGGTTTCTTTCAATGGGTCTTAGTTACTTTACTCTTCTGAGGTTTGTTTGAATTCCATTACTTGGGTGCCTATTTTCTCTATTCTTTTTGTTCTTGTTTACCTTTGTTGCTTCAAGGATATTAGGGTAAGATTATAGTAGAACTTTCTATTATTCTTGAGGGTCTTTGAAGCCTAGTTCTTCAAAGGTTTGATAGAGGGTAGGTTGTTAGTTTAATTTCTCTTTTTTGTCTAAAAGAATTTACTATTTTGGTCCTATGGGATGAGTTGAACTCATAATCAACTAAACCAACCACAACACCAAGAAAAAGCCCACTCAAGATCATATCAAAGAATTTGGTATTATAGCGAGGAAAGCTTTGATTCCAATCAAAGCTTAGAAGCAAGAAAAGGAGCCCTACAAAGTTGAAGAAAAACAAGAGAAATCCTGTAACTTAAAATCATGCTCCAAAAAGGTCATGAAATCTTTGTTATACCTTGATTTTTCTTTGGGGAAATTGCTTATTGATGTTAATATAATCCTTGGGAACAAATTTTTCTTGTGTTTGTGATAAAAATTGGCTTGAATATGGGTAAAAATGTTGATTGTTCTTAAGTAACGGGATTGCAACCAAGGTGTTTGATAAATGTTCCAAGGGAATACTTTTGGCTAAAGTTGGGAATTTTGATTCTTAATTTTCATTCCTTGGGATATTGGGACTTAGTATATCACTTTATTGTTGAATTTCATACTCATTGAACTCAATTTTACTAGTGCACACTTGTGATCATCTTGTTCTTCATAATTCTAATTCTAGTTGTTCTTGTTTCTTTGTTCTTGCTAACTCTTGTTTGTTTCTTGGTTAGAAGTGTTTCTTTGTGCATCTAGTATTTGTTCTTGTGTTGATTGAGTCCACATTTCTTGAAATTCTTGAATTAAAACTTGTTTGCTTGAGGTGCCCAACAAGTGTTTGTTAAAATTCCCCTAAGACCTCCTAATTGGAAAAATCCATTGATTTGTGTGATTCACTAAGTTGGACTAAATCTTTAGTTTTTGGGGAGAATTGGGATTGAACAAGAAGGTTTGAGTATTAAGAAAAATGCAAGAGGGTGAGACTATTACTAAAAGAGCCTAAGAGAGCAAACACAAGCGTGGAGTGGGTAACCTTTGGGAGCCAACACGCAAGGAAGCGAAGTGAGGACCTATTTTTCTTTCTAATCTCTTTTGCTTTGCAGGTATAAATAAGTAAATATTCCACCACCATGGTCCATAATCAAGAGATCTCTAGGCCTAACCCAAGTGGACCTAGTAGACCTCAAGAAGAACAAATTGATGCTAGGGTTTTGTATCATGACTTGCAAGCTATGATGAGGACTATGCAAAGTGAGTTTCAAAACTTGACAAGGGAATTGATAAATCATCTTGGACAATCTTTTACCGTCACACAAAGAAGAGGCAAAGAGTGATTTGAAGTACTTAACCCTACGATGGGGGATGGTGATGCTCATACTCTTCCGTTAAATGCCTAACAAAGGGAAGAATGGGATGATCACTCTATCGGGGGATTCCAACAAGCTCCTATGAGAGGGGGAAGACATGGTATGAGAAGAGAATGAGGTAGGGGTCAAGGAAGGAATGGTGGGAACAACCTAAAGGGGTTAGAAAGAGAGTTTAAGGGAGTTGATGAATGGTATGAGGGGGAACAAGTTGAAGCCTTTGGGGAACACAATAGAGGATAGGGCAATAAAGGAGGTAGGAGAGAAGGAAATGATGAGGAAAGGGAGTTGAACCATATTAAATTGAAAGTGCCCACATTCTATGGCAAGAGTGACCTCGAAGCATATTTCGAGTGGGAGAGTAAGATGGAGATCCTTCTAGAAAGTCATACCTATAATGAGAGGTCAAAGGTAAGGTTGGCTATCTTGGGATTTTTGGAGTATGCTTTAGTTTGGGTAAGTTAGTGCACAAAGGAGACAAATGGGAGTGGAAACCGTGGTTAATTGGAATTTGTTGAAAGATATGATGAGGGCTAGGTTTATACCACACCATTACTATAATGATCTTTACCAAAGGCTCCAATCACTCAAGCAAGGGAACAAGAGTGTAGAAGATTACCATAAAGAGATGGAAGTAATGTCAATGAGAGTTCAAATCAATGAGGATCCTAGGGTAACAAGGGCAAGGTTCTTGGAGGCTTAAATAGAGAAGTTGCCAATTTGGTAGAATTACATCCCTATGAACGATTGGAGGATATAGTACAAACTGCTATGAAGATTAGGAGGCAATTAAAGAGGAGGTCATTTACTAAACCACCATTTCTAAACCCCAATACTACTAGCAACATGCCAATTAAGAATGATGAAGCCCCTAAGCCATTCCAAAGGGACTTCAACAAATCTAGAGAGAATTGAAAGCCTAGGGAGGATTGGAAACCTATGGAAGGTTGGAATAGGGACAAGAGAAAGGCTATAGAGAGGCTACAAATGAATAGGAATATCAAGTGTTTTAAGTACCTTGGATATGGATATACTTCCTAAGAGTGTCCAAGCAAGAGAACGATGTATACTAATCCCTATAGTGAGGTTTCTACTGGCGAAGAAGAAAAGGGAGAAATGTACTAAAGAGACCAAGAAGGAAATGGGGAAGAGGAAAGTGATGAAGGAGAAGTTGTCGATCAAGAATACTCTTTGGTGGGAGTCACAAGAAGGTTATTGAATTCACAAGCCATTGAAGATCAAGATCACCAACAAAGAGAGAACATTTTCTACACTAGGTGTCTAATCAACAATACCCCTTGTGGTGTCATTGTGGATAGTGGGAGTTGCACTAACGTAATTACTGCAAACATAGTTGAAGAATTGGACATGAGATGGATTAAACACCCCAAGCCCTACAAATTGCAATTGTTGAACGATAGTGGGGAATTGAGAGTAAACGAACAAGTTTTGGTGTCTTTTGAGATGAGAAAGTATAAGGATAATGTGCTATGTGATATGGTACCCATGCAAGCAGGTCACTTGCTCCTAGAGAGGCCTTGGCAATACAATAGGCATGTAAAACATGATGGGAGAAAGAATACTTATTCCCTACTCAATGAAAGAACTAAGTTTACCCTCACCCTCATAGCCCCTATTGAGGTGAACAAAGATCAAAGAATCATGAAGGAGAAAGAAAAGAAGAAGTGAAATGTCAAACAAAAACAAGAAATTGAGAGGAAAGAAGAAGAGAGGAAAGAAAAAGAGTTGAGAAATAGGAGAGACAAACAAGTACCTTTAACGATCAAGGATAGGAGTGAGCAAGGACAAGAGAGGGGAGGTAAAAGAAGAGTGAATTACTTTACAAAAGAAAGTGAGGTCATAGAGGCTAGAGAAGCTAAGGAACCGGTTATTTTTCTTTTATATAAAGGTTCTTATGTTACTACTAATAATTCTACATTGTCTTTATCTAATGAAATTGTAGTTATTCTTCAAGAATTTGAAGACGTTTTTCCAAATGAGGTACTCGGAGGACTACCACCCATAAGAGGGATTGAGCATCAGATCGATTTTGTGCCCGGAGCCGTCATCCCCAACTGATCGGCATATAGAAGCAACCCAGAAGAGTCCAAGGAATTGCAAAAGCAAGTAGAGGCATTACTTGAGAAGAGGCATGTGAGAGAGAGCCTAGCCCATGTGTGGTTCCGATTCTCTTGGTGCCTAAAAAGGATAGGACATGGCATATGTGCGTGGATTGTCGCGCTATCAACAACATCACGGTAAAGTACCACTATCCCATTCCTATGCTAGATGACTTCCTTGATGAGCTATTTGGTGCATGCATTTTCTCTAAAATTGATTTGAAATCCGGTTACCACCAAATTAGAATAAGAGAAGGGGATGAATGGAAAATGGCTTTTAAAACTAAACAAAGGTTGTATGAATGGATTGTCATGCCATTTGGGTTGTCTAATGCTCCTAGTACTTTCATACGATTAATGCACCATGTTTTGAGGGAACTCATTGAAAAATTTATTGTTGTGTACTTTGATGATATATTAATCTATAACAAATCATATGTGGATCATTTGAATCATGTTCAAAGTGTGCTTATTGCCATCCGAATGGAGAGATTATATGCTAACCTTGAGAAGTGCTCTTTTTGTTTGGAGAGGATTATATTCCTTGGGTATGTTGTGAGTGTTAAAGAGATTGAGGTTAATGAGGGAAAAGTAAAATCCATCCAAGATTGGCCCACCTTTACCACCATTATCCAAGTCCGTAGTTTCCATGGGCTAGCTAACTTCTATAGGAGGTTCATCCAAAATTTTAGCACCATAGCGGCCCCTCTAACCGAAGTGGTAAAGAAAAAGGTGGGATTTAGGTAGGAGGAAGCCCAACAACAAGCCTTTCAAACCCTCGAAAACAAATTGAGCCAACCTCCAATTCTTATTCTTCATAACTTTGAGAAGGCATTTAAGATAGAGTGTGATGCAAGTGGGGTGGGAATAGGTGCGATCTTGACCCAAAATGGAAAACCCATTACATACTTTAGTAAGAAATTGTTTGGGGCGGCCCTCAATTACTCTACCTATGACAAAAACCTTTTTGCCTTGGTAAGGACCCTAAAATATTGGCAACACTACCTTTTACCAAAAGAGTTTGTCATTCATACCGATCATGAGACCCTTAAACACCTCAAAAGCCAACAAAATTTGAACAAGAGGCATGCAAGGTGGATGGAGCTTATTGGGATATTTTCTTATGTTATTCAATACAAGAAGGGTAAAGAAAATGTGGTAGCGGATGCACTATCTCGAAGGTATGCACTACTAAATTTTTTAGATGCTAAACTTTTTGGTTTTGAACTTGTGAAGGAATTGTATGTTGATGATGAGGAGTTTGGGGATAGTTTTCGTACTTGTGAGAAATGTGCATTTGCTAAATATTATAGACATGATGGTTTCTTGTTTAGGGAGGCAAGGCTTTGTGTGCCAAAGGGTTCTATTAGGGGGTTGCTAGTTAAGGAGGCCCATAGTGGAGGACTAATGAGGCATTTTAGTATTGCAAAGACCTTAGGCATTCTTAAGAAACATTTCTTTTGGCTAAAAATGAGAAAGGATGTGGAGAAATATTGTTCTCAAGGCATTATTTGTAGGCGAGCTAAATTTAGATCTCTTCCACATGATTTTTATACTCTTTTGCCTACACCTAATGTGTTTTGGATTGATATTTCAATGGACTTTATCTTATGATTGCCTAGGTCCAAGGGGGGAAAGAACTCCATATTTGTGATTGTCGATCGATTCTCCAAAATGGCTCATTTTGTGGCTTGTTCCAAGACTAATGATGCGTCCTATATTGCAGATTCATTCTTTAAGGAAGTGGTGAGAATGCACGGGATCTCAAGGACCATTGTCTTGGATACGTATACTAAATTTCTTAGCCACTTTTAGAGAGTATTATGGAATGAACTTGGTACTAATTTCTTGTTTTTCACAACTTGTCATCCTCAAACGGATGGACAAACGGAGGTGGTCAATCGAATACTCACCTAACTCTTGCGGACCATAATCAAGAAGAACTTAAAAAATTGGGAGAAATACTTGCCACACATTGAGTTTGTTTACAATAGGGCTATTCACTCTACCACTTCTTATTCTTCTTTTGAAATTATGTATGGTTTTAATCATCTAACTCCTTTAGATTTAGTTCCCTTACCTATAGGTGAACGGATGAATCTCGATGGAGCTAAGAAGACGGAAATGGTGAAAGCACTTCATGAGAAGGTGAAAGCAACCATTGCAAAACAAAATGCAATTGCCTAATGTAATATATTTCTTTCCTAATTGTTATAGCTCTAGATGTAGAAAAATATTTTTCAAGAAAACATCTTTGCATACTCAACTAGTCATTAATGAAACCCATGGGTAAGTCATCTAACCAACCTTTAGCCCCACCATGCAAACTGAATAGAAATGCACATAATTTAATGACCAAATCTTGAATCCCATTGATAGGGGCAAAATTCATCTATATTTTTCGAGTTGTTTGAGAATGTTTTGTGATATATTTGGTGCAATAACTAAGCATATTCTTCATACTTGATATTTTACTCTTGGAATGTACTTGGGCTTTTTATTGCTGAAAATGACGAAAAAATGAAAAACCTATCGCCGTCAGAGCATGGCCAACGATGGCGTGTCCCACAAAGCTGGCGCCAACCCCATTTTGGATAAACAGAGGATTCTGTGGCCGAAAAAATAGAGCACGAGTGAGCAACAAAAGCATGGCCAGTGCCGGCCGTGCCAAGTGGAGCCGGCGTAGGCCCTAGATTGTCCCATGTCGATGGACTTTTCCTATCAAGTGCGGATTTGGTAATTTCCCAAGAGTTTGGTATTTTCCAATCTTTACTCGGCCTAAAACTCATAAGAAACAAATTTTGGTCTCTTGGAAGCCTATTTAAACAAGAAAAACACAAGACAAAGGTCAAAATCCAAGTATTAAAGTTGCCATTCACTCACAAGAAGAGAAAATTCACCACTCAAAGGAGCATAGTTCAAATGAGGCATTCAAGATAAAAAGAAGGGCTTGTCTATGAGTTCTATCTTTTAATCCTTTGTTTACTTTTCTAGAACAATAATGTGCTAAATCTTTTTATTGAATTTAGATATTATTTTGAAGATTATGATTTTAAATTAATTGAGATTTTGATCAATGATGCGTAAATTTTAGGTGTATAAAAATCATCAAATTTAAACACATCCCTTAGTTAAGTATACTCATCGCAAGTATAGTATAGAGAATTAACGAGTATCGATCCTCAAAGAAACAAGTACACACTAATTACTTTTCATTCATTGTTTAACCAACCTAATAAAGTGATAAAATCATAAAAGGAAAAATATATACAACTCAATGATGAAAGAATATGTAATTAGACAAATATTCTTGAAAACATGACCATAAACTACTTAGCAATTATCACAATTAATTATCATCTTGGTCTCATGAAGGATTAAATAAGAACTACTTTGTTTGCAATACATGATTCCCTATCTTCTAAGTAACTTAATGGATATATTCTATCTCACCAGTCTTACTTAAAAGATGTATTAAAATCAATTCTCATATAAATCCCTATATTCTTAGTGATTTAAAATATGAAATTAGTCAATGAATCTATATTCTAGCAATCATCAACCAACCTCTAACTATCCAAGTTCTTGATAATTAACCCCTTTTTCAAGTAACTTAAGAGATAACAAATATGAAATTAATTAATTGAAGCCATTATCAACCCCTCTTTCAAGCAAGTTAATAACAAGAATCAATTAATCAACTTCATAATAAAAATAAGTAATCAAATACCAAGGAAAATAATTAATTAATCAAAGAACTAAATTAACTCAAAATCATAAATCCAAGAATAATATTTAAATAAAATTAAAGAATTAAATTCATCATTGTTCAAGAAAAAAAAAATGAGAAAGATAAATACTCATAGACAAGCCTTTCAATTTCTAATGAAAACTTCTTCCAAAATCAATGCTCCTTGAGTAATTTCTCTAGAGAAAATATTATATTGGTGCACTCTAAAAACTATGTCTATCTCTCCATATTGAGCACACCTCTCTTTTCTACGTAATTAGCCTTACTTATAGGCTTACAAGTTTCCTAAAAATTCAAAACCAAGAAGGAGTAATTTCCTAATACAATTCCAAATAAAAATAAAGAAGTATTTAATTTGTGAAAAAATTGGCATGTCGGTTTTGTCATTTGCACTGAAGTTTCCATTATTTGTTGAAGCTGAAACCGTGCCACCGCAATTTCCTTTGAATTTGGCTCACTAAAACTGTCGAGCCACGCCAAAATTGCTTTTCCTTTTGATGTCAGCTCACTCGAGCCACAACCGAGCCATTCTCCTTTCCTACCGAGTTGCTTTCAACCTTGCCCAAGTTGAATCGAGGTTGATTTTCTTGCATCCTCCCCATGATGTTTAACATCCTTCCCATGATGTGTGTTTTGTCCTTTTTCCCTTTTATTTGTTTTGTTTGCTTCGAAGCTGTCGAGCCATGGCTTCCTTTCTTGAAGCCTCGAACGCAAGCACTTGCTATTTCTTTTCTTCCTTCTTTTCCAATTCCAATTTCGGTTCCCAATTTAGCTCCTCTATTTTGTCTATTTTTTTCTCCGTTTTGCTCCAGACGTAGCCCGGTGCTAAGTCCATCTTCTTAGCCTGGTACCGGGTCTAAACTATAATTTTTTCATTTTTTCTCGAAATTCACCTATTTTTACATAAAATCACAGAAAAATATTTTTATAAGTGAAATATCAAATTGGAAGGAATATGACTAGTTATTGTATTAAAAGTATCACAAAATATACTCAAATAACTAGGAATATATATATAAATTTAGGCCATATCGATTCCCCCACACTTGCATCTTTGCTTGTCCCTAAGCAAAGTATAAAACAAAGCACAAAACACAATTCACTCTTCTTAAATTCATCCATAACAAAGTCATAATAATTTTTTTTCAAAATTAGATATAAAATTGTCATTCATTCAACCATTTAAAAATCTTTTTAAAATCATGCATTAAATTAAATATATCAAGACTCTCAAAATTAAATTAAACAAGTTTATACTTTAGTCTAAAAAAATTATTTCACCTTTCAAGCCAAGACATAGATAACAGAAACCATACAAGTCAAGTTGTTTAACCACTTCAAAACTCATAGAATCAAATTTGCAAAACTCTAAGTAGCAAAATAAGGAGACGCTTATGTTTTTTTTTTCATCATTTTTTTTTCAATCATTCTTGTTTTTTTTTTTAGCCTCAAGTGCATGAACATTACCTTCACGCACCGTATTGGCCCCTAACATTTTTTTTCTTTGCTTTTCGAGAATTAGCCTCAAGAAAGTGTAATGCTTCTTGTTTCTTCTCTTCCACTAAATGTATTAGCCCACTTAAGAAATTTCCTAATGAGATAAGCATTTTCTTTCGAAATAAAATAAACATTTTTTCCAGTCATTTTTATTTTCATTCTCACCAAAAAAAAAAAAAATGCACTCTTTTTTTTTTTTTTTCAATTCTCACCATCCTTATTCACAACCCCAAGTTAAACAAATTTAGAAAACCATGAATCAAGAAGTAATCAATAACTCTTCCCATATTTCATCACATCATCCATATTCAAACAAGAAAAGTAGAATAAAATTTAAATAACCAAGATTAACTTAAATTGCCAAGGCTTAACATATTCAACTTAATACACAATTTTACTCAATAAAATCCAGCCAATTTGAATGACAAAATCATATCCAATGTGAAAAAGAAAATTATATCCTTATCATAGGCAAAAACCAATTTCATAGCAATTTTCAAAAATTCCAAAAATATCATTGAAAATCCTTTGAAAATCCATTGAATCTAAAAAAAAAAAAACAATGCACTTGAGAAAATATAAATTTACCCAAAAAGATGCACTTCAACAAATATTAAATCCCTCCCTCACACTTAAATTGGATATTGTCCTCAATGGCCTAAAATATCACAATAAAGCATAGCCAAAGGAACAAAAATGTAAAGAAGGAAAAGAAAATAATACTCCCCAAGGCAAATTAGCTCCATGTAAAATGACCGTCAACCTTCAAAAAGTTGGAAGAATTATTGCCAGGAGAGAAAATAAACTCAAAAATCCCCTGAAGTAGAGCCCCCAAACGGGCTTTGAGGTCCTCCATGTCGATCTTAAAAGTGGCGCTAGTGATCACAGTCATCTCAATTAAGCTTGAGAGAGCCCAAAATTACATCATGATGCTACTTGTTGGTCATAGACGGTTTTGCTCAACAACAACAACAAACACAACGTTTAATAATAAAATTTGCAATGAAGCTCGAGAACACCATTTCAAAAATTTTTCCAAATAACTCACTCTAGAAACTTGTTCCCACAACAATTTCTTTTACCAATCCATTCCATAATTATAATAGCACAATTCCAATCCACAATTTCATCAATGCCAACAACACCATTAAACACAAAGATAATATCATAGTAACCTCATGAATTAGGCAAAATCATTATGAAGTCAAGAATTTCAGAAAAATGCATTAGCTAGAAAAGCTAAAAAAAATAATAAATCAATCAAGAACTCTATTTCCAAGCCGAGCATATTTTTTTTGTTTTTTAAAATTCCAGAAATTCAAACAGGCTTAGAAAAATTAAAGAAACAACGGGTGAAAAGGAGCACCGAAGAAGAAACGGGAAAGGAAAAGAAAAAGGAAATCGGGAACAACAAAGAAAGAAAAAGTAAAAGAAAAGAGGGGGGGGGGGAGTGAAGAAAATGAAATAAACAAAAGAAAAGGAAAGGAAACATCCTTGGGAGCGATGTAACCAAAAAAACAAAAAAAAACAAAACAAAACAAGTCGTGGCTCACCAAAGAAATTTATTATTATTATTATTATTATTATTATTATTATTATTATTATTATTATTATTATTATTATTATTATTATTATTATTATTATTATTATTATTATTATTATTATTATTATTATTATTATTTTAACCACTAGGAACATCACAAAACAAAGCCTGGGGAGGCTTCATCAAGCCTTCCTAGGCTATGATACCAAAAATAATATGAACATTTTTTCGTTTCCAGGCTTCCCAGGTTTTTTTGTCATTTTTTTTATTTATACAATTTTTTTATAAAGTAACATGACCATGCTTTGAAAAAAAAATAAGAAAAATAAAAACTAAAAAATAAAATTACAAATTAACATAAAAATAATAACCTAAATGCAACAATATATTTTAAAATTTCACTTATTATAGTAATTGATTAATATTAATACAACAATAGAAACACAAAAATTAAAATGAGCAGACAACATTTTTCCGTTTTTTTTAAATAGTATACCAACAATTTTTTTTATAACATAATAAAAACAATGAAACAGTTATAAATATACAAAAGAATTATTGTACAATAATATAGCAACATAAATTACAACTAATTAATATTACAACTCTTATTACTATTATTATTATATGGAATAATTAAACTATTACAATACATGAGTAAAATACAACCTTACAGTCTAATTACAAATATAAATATTATTAGTGTTGGTATTAATATGCAATATTTAGCAGCTAACAAATATACAACAATAATTTTTATAATACTCTAATATTTAGTTTATTCACAACAAGTACATTTTTTTTTTCATAATAAATAAATATATAGAACACCTCAAGCAAATTATTTACATGGTATAAAAAATAAAAGTATTTATACATTTATATTATTCATGGGATAAACAATAAAAGCAAAAGCCAAAGAAAAAGAAATAAACGGAAGAAAGAAGAAAAGAACCAAAACAAAAATCTGAGCAAGATATGGAAAAGGTGAAAAAGGAAAAAGAAGAAGAAAAGAAAAAAGAAAAAGTAAAGAAAAAGGAAGGGAAAATGGGTTGGGGAATGGATTGGTCAAAGTAAAAAAAAATTATATAAAAATAAAATAAATACATAAATAAAAATTAATCCTATGTTAATGCACGGGCACAATATATGTAAAATAAAAATGTATAAATTAAACATTGAACTAAAATTATAAATTATAAAAAATAAAATAAATTAAATTAAATTCAGTTCGTCTAAAATATCGTGTCAGTAAAAGTCCAAACCTCAAAATAAAAGGCATTAGTATTGACTCAAAATTTATGACGTAAAAATTATTGAATAGTCGAATACAATTAATACCCATATTTCACATTAACATGGGGTTAATAAAATTAAATAGCTAAAGATACAATTTATACAAACATACCCAAAACAATTTAGTAATTATTAACATGTATCTACCTATTTAGATATTTACATGGCTAAATCAATAAAATCCAAGTTTTTATGATATTGTTCCCCGACAACGGCGCCAAAAACATGATGTGTAAATTTTGAATGTATAAAAATCATCAAATTTAAATATAGCCCTTAGTTAAGTTTTAATTAAGATATTAATATCAAAATACACATAGGAGTAAGTATACTCATCGCAAGTATAGTATAGGGAATTGACGAGTATCAATCCTTAAAGGAACAAGTACACACTAATCACTTTTCATTCATTGTTTAACCAACCTAATAAAGTGATAAAATCATAAAAGGAAAAATAATATATATATATACAACTCAAGGATGAAAAAATATGTAATTAGACACATATTCTTGAAAACATGACTATGAAATACTTAGCAATTATCACAACTAATTATCGTCTTGGTCTTATTGAGAATTAAATTAGAACCACTTCATTTGCAATCCATGATTCCTTATCTTCTAAGTAACTTAATGGATATATTCCATCTCAAGAGTCTTACTTAAAAGATGCATTAAATTCAATGCTCATATAAATCCATATATTCTAGGTGATTTAAAATATGAAATTAGTCAATGAATCAATATTTTAGAAATTATCAACCAACCTCTGATTGTCCAAGTTCTTGACAATTAACCCTTTTTTCTAGTAAGTTAAGAGATAATAAATATGAAATTAATTGATTAAAGTCATTATCAACCCCTCTTTCAAGCAAGTTAATAACAAGAATCAATTAAACAACTTCGTAATAAAAACAAGTAATCAAATACCAAGGAAAATAATTAATTAATCAAAGAACTAAATTAACTCAAAATCATAAACCCAAGAATAATATCTAAATACAATTGAAGAATTAAATTCATCATTGTTCAAGAAAAAGAAAACAAATGAGAGAGACAAATACTCATAGACAAGCTTTTCAATTTTCAATGAAAACTTCTTCCAAAATCAATACTCCTTGAGTAATTTCTCTAGAGAAAATATCATATTAGTGCACTCCAAAAAATATGTCTAACATTCCACATTGAGCACACCTCCATTTTCTATGTAATTACCCTTACTTATAGGCTTACAAGTTTCCTAAAAATCCAAAACCAGGAAGGAGTAATTTCCTAATACAATTCCAAATAAAAATAAAGAAGTAATTAATTTGTGAAAGAATTGGCAAGTCGATTTTGTCATTTTGCATTGATGTTTCTATTATTTGTTGAAGCTAGAACCGAGCCACCATAATTTCCTATGAATTTAGCTCATTGAAACTACCGGGCCATACCAAAATTGCTTTTTCTTTTGCTGTCGGCTCACCTAAGCCACAACCGAGCCATTCTCCTTTCCTACCAAGCCATCTTCAGCCACGCCCAAGCTAATTGAGGTTGATTTTCTTGCATCCTTCCCATGATGTTTAACATCCTCCCCCACAATGTGTGTTTTGTCCTTTTTCCCTTTTGCTTGCTTTGTTTACTTCTCCAGTGACCCATGAGTTGCATTTATTTTCTTTTGTCTTTTGTTGAGCTACGAAGCCACCGAGCCATGGCTTCCTTTCTTGAAGCCTCCTACGCAAGCACTTGCTATTTCTTTTCTTCCTTCTTTTCCAATTTCAATTTTGGTTCCCAATTTGGCTCCTCTATTTTGTCTATTTTTTTTCTCCATTTTGCTCCAGACTTAGCCCGGCGCCAGGTCTATCTTCTTAGCCTAGTGCCGAGTCTGAACTGTAATTTTTTCAATTTTCCTCCAAATTCACCTATTTTTACATTAAATCACAGAAAAATATTTTTATAAGTGAAATATCAAATAGAAAAGGAATATGAATAGTTATTGTATTAAAAGTATCACAAAATATACTCAAATAACTTGGAAAGTATATAAAAATTTAGGCCCTATCAATCAATCTATTGTTATCCTTCGTATTTGATTACCTGCTATCATCTGTTATTGTTCTTCTAATTGACTTGAGAAACGATAGTAGAAGTTTATTACATTGATTTCATATTTATTGGATCTCCATGGACTTGGAAAACGAGGGTAATATTAATGAACTAAAGTAATCAAAGATTGGTTGATTTCTCCTAGAGCATAGGTTTTTTAACTAATTTCATATTTATTGCAACATAGAGTATACGGATAATTTTTGAAGGAAGAATTTAATGCATCTTAAATTTCAAGAGATAGTGGTTCCATAGATTAGCAAAGAAGTGGAGTCTATATAAGTGAGTTCATGATTTGGAAAACAATTGAATTTTAATTAAATTTCTTCATGATGCCAAGATGACAATTAATTGTGATGAATGCTAAGTGATTTAATATTATATTTTCAAGATAATTGTCTAGTTACATGAAATTGCATCCTTGAATTATATATGCATATTTTACGTATTTTTCTTTTTTTTTTATTTTGTCACTTTATTGGATCGGTTAAACAATAATAAAAAAAAGCGATTAGTGTGTACTTGTTCCTTTAAGGATCAATACTCGTTAATTCCCTATACTATACTTGCGATGAGTATACTTGTTTGTATGTGTAATTTGGGATTAATATTTTAATTAAAACTTGGCTAGGGAGGGATTTAAATTTAATAATTTTTATACACAAAAAATTTACGCATTAAGTTTTTGGCGCCGTTGCTGGAGAACAATATCTTAAAAGCTTGAATTTTGGTGATTTAACTATATTTATATGTAAATATGTTCTTTGTGTTAATAGGTGCTATATCTTGTTGTTCACAACATTGTGTGCCTTAATTGACTATCTTAGTTCATGTTGTACTTATAAATATCACTAAATTTTGTGTTTAGGTAGTTTGTGAATATATCTAATGTGTGTATTTTTCTTTTCTTTATTTTTCCCTTTTTATTTATTTTTCTATTATTTTTGTTTGTTTTTATTTTCGATTTGATTTTTATTTTTCTTTGAGTATGAGATTGACATCATCATGGATAATTACTTTTGGGCACAAGATAAAAGTTGCTACAATTATGAGAATTTGGCAAAGTTGCAAGCTCGGATCGACGCTTTTTATGAAACGTCGGATCGACGCTTTTTATGAAACGTCGCTTTAAGCCTCAATGCATTCTTTTGTTGCCAATACAAATTTATCTGTTAAGTGACATGAAGAAGCATCCTAACGAATGAGCTCTACAAGAACATAACTAGCCTAGTTGGTTGAAGATGCCCTAACAATCCATACACTTAAACAAGAGAATTCCTAAGGAATGGAGAGAGGATATGAGGTACAATTGCCCAATGTGAAAATGGAGGTATTCGATTCTCCTATATGTGCTAATAATTCTAATCTCTCTTTGTCACATGATTTTTTAGGTTCCTTTCTATCCTTGGAGAACAATGGTTTAGATGATGATGTATGGAATTTAACATACCTCAAGAAGTTGAATTTTTCCATGATGTACATAAAAAACCCTTGAAGGATATTGACAAATTCTACCCTGACCCCAATTTCAGGGACGTAACTTGGTATTTGTAGATGGGTTGAAAAGTATGGACTTCTTGATCCCATCTTTAAAATCTACACTATTAGGTTTAAAGAAGAATTTCAATTGTGACAAATCTTTTGAAGCGATAAGTGGTGATTCTCATGTTTACACACTATTTAGACATAATTTACATCTTTGTGTTAGAAACTTGATTTGTATGTCTAAAACAGTGTTACAAAAGGGGGGTCGTGCATGTACATTCATAGCAACTACTATTTTCCATGAACCCTCCTTTTTTCAAAAACCTCCATTCTTTCTACATTCATCATGCCTATCTTCTACTTTAAGCTTTAATCTCTTGTCCAAAGGTTTGAAAAGGAAGCATGATGAGTGGAAAAATTTTGTATCTTTGTTTTCTGTTTGGTTTTTTTTTTCTCTCCCAAATAAGGAAAATATTTTCCAGTTTAAGTATAGGAGAGAGAGTCGTGTCTTTATTTGCTTTCTTATGATTTTTAGTTATTTTCTTTTATTTAGGTGTGTTTTTATTTTGTTATTATTTTCTTTGTACTTTTATTTGTGTTTTCTTTTGTACGTCATAATAAAGTCCTCTTGGATAAACTCTTTTCTCTATTCCAAAATTTATAATTTATTGGAACATCATTGCACTTGGGGAGTATTGTCTAACACTACTAGAAAAAGGCTGATTACCAACTATCAAATTCTGTTAGTAGTTGTCCTATTTCTGTTGGTAATACTAGTTTACCAACAGATTGCCAATACAATTTGGTTCGTGGGTAAAACGCTTGTTGGAAAGTGTTACCAACAAGAGTTTTTTAAGTCTATTGGTAATTACCAACAAATTTCATTGTTGGTAACATTATATTTCAGTTGGTAATTATTTCTTTGGGGTTAAGTATTTTCTGTTGGTAATTTTTTTATGTTACCAACAAACTAAGTACGTAGTTGGTAAAATCGTTGAAAATTTTTGAATTATTTATTTTGTTGGTAGTTTTTCTAATTGATTGTTTAGTTGGTAATGTTGTTGGTAATTTGCCAATAATTTCTTAGTTGGTATATTTCTGTTGTTGGTAAATATTATTTTATTACCAACAAACTATTTAGTTGGTACTTAGTTGAAAATGTCGAAAAATATCATGTCTATTAATAGCTTTCCAACTACAATTCAGTTGGTATTGTAACAATACTCTGTTGGTAAGTAGCTGCAAATTGTTGTTGCTACTTACCAACAACAATCTATTGAAAAGCACTTACAGATTACTGTTGGTAAGCACCTGCAAATTTGTGTTAGTAAATACTAACAGATTGTTTGTTGGTAACCACCTGTAAATTTTGGTTGGTATGTACCAACTAATTATTTTGTTGATAAATACCAATAGATTTTCTATTGGTAAGTAGAATTATATTATCACTATTTAATCCATACACATATTTAATAAAGCAATCTTACATAATATTAAAAGTACATTCATACCAAAATTCATACATCTATATTGAAAGTACATCAATATCCATAACAAAAATACATCAAACTCTGATATAGGACAAACAATAGATAAAGTCAATTTGTTATGACTCTGATATGACTCGACTTGCTCAGAATGAATTTCTAACTGGACATTTTCTCTAGAATTGCTCCCATTGTGACCATCAATAGGATCAACCAACGTAGGTGGTGGAGTATGGAAATCATCCGCTACTCTCTGCCTAGTATTTGGAGAATTCGGATTTTCTGTTGGGGTGAATTCAAAGGTTAACCCTCGGAGTCGTTGTTTGATTAACCTCCACATCATCCTACCTTTCGCCCCTTTTTTTTTTTTGCATTCCTTTCCTACCAGGTGCTATATGAAAGCAATGCATAGATTACAAATAAGAATACTCGAAAGATAAATATAGTGGATAAAAAAAACGGCATAAATAACTCTCTAACTTATAGCTTAATAAATAGAACTTTGGTGAAAGGATCACAGTAATAGCAAAATGATGGTATCATGATACAGCTGATTAGTTCTATTTTTTTTTTCCATAGTTCATCATCATCATCCTCTGCTATAGTTACCCTCTCATTCTCCTTTATGTATCCATACTTTCTAAGTGCCCATAAATTCAAACGGACAACATTTTGAATGAAAACAAGAGTCATGTATCACAATCATGTAAGCTCATTGGCTTTTGACATTTGAACAGTCCTAAAAATACGGAAAAAAAAAGGGACAACCAAAAGATGTATGTTCAATTAGGACAACATTTAAAACTAAGAATGTACAATCAGTTTTCTGATTTTAAGTCTAACTCTTAAGCCTGTTAGATTGTATATTTATGGATTTCCTAAACGTGCTAAGTGGAAGTGTTGCATAACTTTGTTAAATGAAATCATTTATTATTCGACCATGTTTTCGATTTAAGTTACTTGAACAATATAAAAGTCCATTTTGAACAAAAAAGAAAAAGGTACAACACTTTTAAATAACTATTGAATACTAATGACTTGGGGCTTCATCCTCTCTCTCTCTCTCTCTCTTTTATTTCTCCACATTTCTCTCATCTAATCTTGTCCAACGTTTATGAAGAATGGAGGGAAAGAAGTTAAATAGAAGAGTTTAGTAACTCAAATAGCAACTTAGTGGAATAAATTCATAGGAAATTAGCAATCAAAAGATGTATATATGTTGTATGTATATAAAATGTATATATATTGTATATATAATGTATGTATGTATGATGTATATATATGAAGTGTATATATGTTGTATATATGCTAAATGTATGCTATATTTTTCAAGGTCTTATGCGGTGTGTATGTTGTATGTACGCTGTATGTATGTTGTATACTTTCTTAGTTGGCATTATAATCACTAGAAGTCTGCATAACTCTGGAACATATTTTGCTAACTTTTGATGCAATTTAAGTGCATCTCAAATGGTTTTCCTCTATGTATGCTATATGTATGGTGTACTTATGTATTTTTCTATGCTGTTTGAGATTTTACAAATTTGTCTAACAATAATGCTATTGTTTCTAGTGATGGAATGGAAGTGACTACGAAGAAGATTGAGAACTTCAAAGTAAAGTTCTAGAAGCCGTAAGATTGGTGAAAGTTGGTGGAGTGCTCCAAGAATGTGAAGCAAGGATACTGTGGAAAGTACAATTAGGAGAGGTTGGCGGTGCTGGTGCTGGGTAAAGAGAGGGAATCGGTGAAACCTTGCTAGAATCAATTGGTACAATGCATAATGGAATAATTATGATAGATCTTAGTCAGATGAGAAAATCAAGTATAGAACTATTGATGCATTTTTTGCTTATAATTATGGGCATGAATTTTCTAGAAAATGGAACAATTGAAGCTTTTCCTTCTTACGAGAACTAGTAAAAACATCTCAATTAGCATTATAATCACTAGAAGTCTGCATAATTCTGGTACATATTTTGCTAACTTTTGATGCAATTTAAGTGCATCTCATATGGTTTTGGTATATGTCTACTGTATGTATGCCGTATGTATGTATTTTTCAAGGCCTTATGATGTATGTATGATGTACCTATGGACAAAGACTTTTACTCAATGCCCATTCATAATCTCAACGCAGTATCCCTTCATTCAATCAACACAATGCAACCTTCATCAAGGTTAGCTATTCCAGGGGGAAAAAGAGATAGGGGCGAAGGACTATAGACATTCAACAATTGCAGTGGACAAACAGAACCAAATAAAATTTGAATTTTCTACCAAGATTGTGAATTTCCTCATGAAACTTTGACTGCATGAACCGCATTCCAGCTTTTGTTGTAAAGAGAGCGTGCCTCAATTCCTCTCATTGAATCAATAAATATAATTCCACCAAAAAATCAAAGAGAAAGCTTTTGTAACTTTAAAAACTGTAACCATCTTGATCCTATAAAATACCATAATATCTCTTTGTTGTTGGTCAACAATCATTTTCTGCTTCTGGGAGATTCCTTCTTGCTCATCAACGATTGAACTTTTTCGAAAACAATCTTCTTTCTTCACCAACGTAATGTTTGTACTTTCAAACTTCATTGGAAAAAAAACCATGCATATTTAGTTGATATCGATGCTTAAATGGAAAACCAGAGTTCAGTTGAATATTATTTAAGATATCCCATTTTCTACACTGAAGATGTTTAGAAGTGAATTACCATTACATTTCCAGAAGCATGATTTAGTACAAGCTTATTCACATGAGAGACATTGAAATCTTTTGGAGTTGTTTGCTACAGTAGGGAAATCAAATAGGTATTACATGAGTTCATGCATGAATCCTAAATATCATAAAATTAGAGACATGAACAAAGTGAAAGCGTAGACAAACTGCATATTAGCATAGAGTTTCTTATAGGTCTATTCTCAGAAGTACTAAATAACTTGTCTTGATGACACTACAAAAAATATTTAAGAAAAAAGGTCGATGGGTATTTAAACGTCACTGGACATACCTGTTGAATCTGGCCTGATATGCGATGCTCAAATTCTTCCACAATTGTATTTAATATAGATTCCAAAAACTGCAGAAGAATTTGAAAATCACATTCTCAATGGTACTTAAGATGGAAAATATGCTGGTTAAAATAGAATTTTGAATAGGGGAGAAGAAAAGAAATGTTCACAAAGGAAAAACCACAATGTAAATACGAATTTGTGGAGTCTTAATTAAGGAAAAAAAATGATAAGATCTAATATGAAAATGTTGGCTATGAAGGCTTTTACATTTGGAACTTCTTCTGGCTTCTTATCTAATAGTATAGAATGGATGAGCATATTCAAAGGATGACCCATTTTGCTGCACAATAGAAGAGCAAAAAAAGGGGAATGAATAAGGTCTTGGGTTAAGAACAAGACAAAGTAGGTGCAGAAGAACATACAGTGTTAGAATTGATTACCTACCATTTTATTGGAGTCATTTTCAGTAAATACACCATTTGAAGATTTTGCATAGTGATGAAGCCCTCAAGAGAGAACTTGTGAATGGTCAGAATTTTTTCACACAAATTGTTTTGCAAATGTTATAGGCTTCACATTTCCACCAAATTTCCAAACTCCATTGCTACCAGTTTGTTTCCATTCACTATATGATTTAAGTACCAATACACAATTAACAATCCTTGAGGATTTTCCTCCCTGAAAATCATCACAATAAGGTAAGACTGTAAGTTTAGCATAATGTTACATCCCAGTAATAGATGAAAGTTGAAAGTCAGAAAGGAATTGTTAAAATCTCCTCTGTTTATAGCAGCCACACCCACTTGTTCCAAATCAAATGCCTCAAAATTAGGAATTCCCATCTCTTGCACTGCTACAAGGAAGTTCCTCACATTCTCAAAGTACTAGTAAGCAGACAAAGCTGCTCCATCTGGTATAAGTGCAGCATCACATGGGCTTTCTACCACCTAAATTGATGAAGACAGGTGAAATCCCATTGGGAAGAGACAAATTAATATTTGGGCAAACTAATTTCAGTGTGATTTTGCATATTGATAATAGAAACATAGGACATGAGCAACAAAACTCATTTCACCTTAGTGACAGCACTGGGTTAGACCTTATTGAGCACATTGCACAGGATTATCCCACTTCTTAGACCTAGCCTAAATTCCTCTTCACAAGCTCAGTAGGCAAATCTTTTGCTCCTACAACTCCAACCACCTTCCTCAGCAAAGCTACCACCTCGTATCTTCTCATTGCTATGCATCAAGAACAGCTCGTCTTTAACTTTAGTCGTAAATTTCAGTTAGCGTAGTTCAGATGATTGCTTCTATAAATATGCATGTTTCTTGAAATGCTGCTTTGATGAGAAGGATGCTAATCAAAACAAAATAGGTTTCTGAAACACCACCAATATTATGAAATAAAATTTCACAAAATTCGGAGGGTATGGAAGAAAATAACTATTTTGAAAAGAAGAGAAAATGTAAAATTACTCAATATTTCCTGTAATTCTTACTTGAGCAGTAAATCAAAAATTCAGAGCCAATAAATTGAGATTTGAAGTACTAAATTTAGACCTAGAATTACAAAATTAATAGAAAGATATAAAGAAAAAATAGGTGTAGGAAGTAGCAGAAGAGAAAAAAAAAATTTATCAGCTTCCTATGCTCTTCGTGCGTCCAAATCAAGATCTCAGGATTGGTTGCCTTGCTGTTGAAGAACATCTTCTGCCACCGACGCCACAGAAAACACCAATGCACCACCTTCAGCTGCCATCCCAAAATTGCGCACACTAAAACAAACGCTCTAAGATAGCAGAAATTTCAAAGCTCCAACATCAATAAAAAAAAAACCCAAATTATTTACGAACTTGAAAATGGAAAAACAAATAAATACAATGGATCAATTCTTTAAAAAGTATAAGCTCTTGAAAATAACAATAAGCTAAAGCAAGGGTTCTGGTTAAAAAGATCGGAGCATGAACATGCAGGTTGATAGAGAATTCTTGAAGATATACTAATAGGAAAAAAATGAGAAGAGAAATATTGATAGAATTGCTTTGTTGATAATGCACTCTATACAAATATTTGAATAGTGTTGGTCATGCTCCCCTTTTTCTTTCTTCTCTCCCTGTAAGGTATAGAATTGCACATACCTGGACACCAAGGTTTGCTTGGACAAGATCAAATCATTAAATTGTGAACGTGTGGTGTCTTCAACCCAGAATAGTGGAATTCAAATTCATCCTACCAAATTTTAAAGCCAAAAAAAGGTCTAAGATTACATCTCTAGTGTACAAACATTTTCAATGAATTTTTGAGACCATTAGGTTATTGGTACTTCAAAGTAGAACAAAGAGTCAAACAGAGATTATGCAACCACCAAAACAAGAGCAACCTCAATATTATCTATTCTTGTTTTAAAAACGACAAACTTTTTCGACAAGATGATTCTCAATTTCCATCCACTTCTTCATCAAAATAGCATACTTGGCAACAAGTTCCTGGTCTCCAGCCCTCACAGCAAGCTTGCAGTTTAGTGATGACTTCTCTAACTTGTCCATGTACATCGAAGCAATTGGCATAATATTACACTTATTGTTACACAATCAACCATGAGTAGCTTTTGGTTAAACCTGATTTTAGACGTAATGTTTCAGATATCAGTAAAACCACTAGGTTACAAGCATAGCATATGATGCCCTAAGCGTTAAAATGTGGATTCATTTTTCCAAATCCCTCAAAATGTTGCAAAAAATAAAAAGAAAAAGGCCCGAAATGCACAAAGACAGACTGAAAAATATGTAAAAGTATTTCTCACTTTGTTTAGCTCAATAGCTTTTGGCATATTAATTGTCAATTCAATCTTGAAGGAGCACACCATTATCGTACAAACAAAACATGATAACACCAACTTCACTTCCTCATGAATACAAATGGAATGTTATATTGAACATCTCTAAAATCTTTACACACAAACAGAAAACTAAACATGATTTTAAACTTAAAAAAAAAATCAAAGAAATAAAAGCATTATATGCAAACTTAGTCCGTGTTCAAAAAATTTATTCTTCTAAGACATCATAAACACTCACATCTACTGAGTTAAATTGAAAGCCATGAGCTTCCATGCTATAATGGCATGGTGGCAGTAAGTTTGAACATCTACGACAACCAAATTCAAATCATCCAATTCAGACAATAGAGCAATGCCAAACAATTAACTTTCGAATCACCTAAATTATCTGCTAAAAATTAATCATTGGGACTGAAAGAAAACAACTTCAGACAACCAAAAATCCATAATGTTCATCATTAGAACAACTCAAAATCGGCAGAAGAAGAAGAAGAAGAACACCAAACAGAGACTCTGATAGCACATCACAAGTTAATACACACAGAAACACAAATAGGATCACAATATATATATATATATATATATATATATATATAATATACAATATATTCCACCATATTTGAACAAAAACTAAAACCCATTAGAACTAATAAAATTTCAAAAACAAAAACACAATCGGCACAAAGAAACAAAAACTAACAAAATTTTAGAAATTCCTCCACCACATTTGAACTGAAGCAGAAACCCATTAAAAAATGATAACATAGCAAATAACAACAGCAGAAAACCACAAGAGTAATCTCAAATTTCAAAGTCTCAATTCAAAATTAGTTCAAATTTCACAAATCAACAAAATAGTACAATAAGAGATAATGCTTACTAGCAGCGTAGTTTGAAGCTGCAAACTTGGAGGAATGTGGCTGCAGACGGTGTCTCTATGCGTACATCGAAGCAGAAAACACTGGATGACTTCGAAGCAGAAAACATCGGCTACAAACTTCGAAGCAGAAAACCACAGCACACTTCAGATCTGAGATATTTTGAGGATCTTTCTTTGTGTCTCTATGCATCAATGTGTGCAGCAGACAGTAAGAGAGAGAGGGTTGCAGTGAAGGTCGGTAAGGAGTATTGGCAGTGAGTGTGAGAAGCAGAAGGAAGTGCCGATGACAATGGGGGCGTGAGAATGTTATTCTCAATATAATTTTCCTATTCTTTCAATAGTAATAGATTTTGTATTGCTATATTTTGTATAGTAATTTATAATATAATATTACTTTATAATAGTACTTTTTTTTCTTTCTTATATTTTATAATTCATAATATATATATATATATACACACACACACACACACACACTAAATACTAATAATGTGTATTTATATTTAGAGTCTATATATAAATAATAATAAAAATTTATTTACACTAAAAAATAATTAATAGTTAGTGTATTTAATATATATACACTAAATACTAATTATATATTTTTTATATTTTGTGTGAATATATAAATAAGAATTATTAATAATTTATGCATATAATCCTGAGATCTTGATATGTATATATATGTATATATATGTACATATATATATATATATATATATATATATATACATATATTGAGAATTTTTATTTCTCTTTTATTTTTTTCTTCTAAGTATAACTATCCTTAAGTTTTTCTCGAAGAAGAATTATATAATTAAGTTATGAATATATCATAACATATAATAAATATTATTAAATATATTTATTGTTACACTTAACTTTAAATTGCTATAAAACTATAGTACTTACTTATATTTGAAATATATATACAAAAGTAAATGTTATAATATCAAAACTACAAAATTTTAAGTTATTCTATTTTATCCATTCTCATTGGCTAAACATTTTTTTTTTACTTTGAAAAACTTAGTTTAAATTTTGAAATCCTTCTTAAAACAAATTTAACTTTAAGGATCCCTCAAAATGCAATTGGTATCTTTAGATTGTCTAGCTAAATATATCTGATTATCTTCAAATTTGGTCACAAGATTTTTTTTAGTAATTTTAACAAATCTAACGGTTGGATCATCAATTTAACGTGCTTATCTTTATGAACGAGTTAGGTTTTAGGCCATTATATAGAAATTATGCTACATTGTGTAGCTAAATATATCCAATTACCTTCAAATTTGGTCACAATATTTTTTTAGTAATTTTAATAAATTTGATAGTTGGATCGTTAATTTGATGTGCTTATCTTTATTAACAAGTTAGGTTTTAGGCTGTTATATAGAGATTATACTCCATTGTGTAGCTAAATATATCTGATTACCTTCAAATTTGGTTATAATACTTTTTAAAGTAATTTTAACAAATCTAACGGTTGGATCATCAATTTGAAATGCTTATTTTTATGAACGAGTTAGGTTTTAGGCCGTTATATAGAGATTATGCTACATTATGTAGCTGAATATATCCGATTACCTTCAAATTTGGTCACAATACTTTTTTTAGTAATTTTAACAAATCTAATGGTTAAATTGTCAATTTAACGTCCTTATCTTTATGAATGAGTTAGGTTTTAAGTCGTTATATAGAAATTATGCTAGATTGTGTAGCTAAATATATCCGATTACCTTCAAATTTGGTCACAATACTTTTTTTAATAATTTTGACAAATCTAATGGTTAAATCATCAATTGGATGTACTTATCTTCAACAAATCTATTTTTCTTCTACTTAAACTTCTACCAACTACCCACTTCAGTTGGTATTTCGTTGGAACACTGACAAGAAAAAAACATTCCTCTTCCCTTTACCAACAAATTCCCATCAGACATAGTTACTAACTATGCATATTTAATTGGTAATCGGTTGGTAAATATTTTCCTATATGCTTACCAATATATTACCAACAGATTAGCAACACAAATATTAACAACTAAATATGCACAGTTGGTAATTCTATTTGTAGTTTATTGGAGATTGATTTACTATATTTCCAACAGATACGTTGGTTGGTAATGTTGTTAGTAAAAAATAAACCATCGTATTACCAACTATATTACCAACTGAATTAGCCACCAACTACTCACTTTTGTTGGTATTTCGTTGGTAAACTGGCGGGAACGACATTCCCTCCCTATTACCAACAGATTACCATCCAACACAATTACCAACCCCTTATATTTTATTGGTAATCGGTTGGTAAATATTTTCCTGCCTGTTTACCAACACATTACCAACCGATTACCAATAGAAAAATCACCAACAGAATACACACCGTTGGTAATTTGTTGGTAAGTAACTTAAATGCAACACATTCCATATTTGTTGGGAATCTGTTGGTAATTTGTTGGTAATTACTAACTGAACTTGGTTTGTTGGGAATGGTTTATTGGTAATCAGCAATTTTCTAGTAGTGTAACTTTCTGCCTCCTTTATCATTTTTGGTCCGTTGCCTTTTCTTTCTTTGTTCTATTTTTGGCCATTGAGGATAATGTCCAGTTTAAGTGTGGGGGGAGAATTGAGAATTTAGCCTTGAAGATATTTTCCATATACACATTTTGGGCTGCGAAATTTTTTACTTTAACAAGGTTGTTTCTTGGATATGAGTTTTTTCATTCACATGGTGGATTTTTATCAATAAAATGGTTTATTGGATGGAATATGTTAAGACTTGAGAATTTTGGTTAATCTTGTTTATGCATTAGTGTTTGAGTATTATTTGATTCATCTAATTTAAATGTGGATAATGTGATGAATGTGAGAAAAGTTATTGGCTAACTCTTGTATTATGGGTTTGAACTTTGCTTGACTTTAAGTTGTGATAAGGAGTGTGAGGGGGAAAAGACTCTTTAAGTGAAAAGATTGTGGGAAAAAAATTGATTGTGAGTTGAAAAAAGAGAAATATGAGTTGGAAAAAACTTGTTTCATCTTTGAGGCGAGAAAATACTATTGCTTGTTTTGGGGGGGTTAATACGGGTAGTGAAAAGACAACCACTTTCTTGAGGCTATTAAAAGTAAAGGAAAGAAAGAAAGATTATTAAAAAAAAGATTAGTGATGACTATAAAGGGGCCATGGATTGGAAAAGAAGTGTAGTCTATATAAGTGAGTTCATGATTTGGGAAACGATTGAATTTTACTTAAATTCCTTCATGATGCCAAGATGACAATAGATTGTGATGAATGCTAAGTGGTTCAATATTATATTTTCAAGATAATTGTCTAGTTACATGAAATTGCATCCTTGAATTATATATGTATATTTTACTTATTTTTCCTTTTTATTATTTTATCACTTTATTGGGTCGGTTAAATAATGAATGAAAAGTGATTAGTGTGTACTTGTTCCTTTGAGGATCGATACTCATTAATTACCTATACTATACTTGCGATGAGTATACTTGTTCGTATGTGTAATTTAAGATTAATGTTTTAATTAAAACTTGGTTAGGGATGGATTTAAATTTAATAATTTTTATATATCCAAAATTTACGCATCACCCATCTAGTTTTATATTAGAACATATAACATGAAATTCTTTTAGATGCCTATTTGGATCTTCACAGGTAACCCATGAAATGATGGCAAAAGTTGAATGAACCCAAAATGCAATTTGAAATTAGTTGTGACTTTAGGAAAAACAATGCATAAAGGGTGATCATTAAGGATAGGGGTAGCAAATTCTTTCAAAGAGCAATTAGCATTTATTATAGAGTCAAGAGTAGGAAAGATTTCACCAATTTATTCTTCAAGTTGTTCACCAATTGTAGAAGATTCAGATTTAGCAAAAGAAAGCTCCTCCAAATGAGCTCCTTCATCATAAATTCTAGTCTCCTTAGAATTAGATTTAAGCGCCTTAGTATTCTCCCATTTATGAACTTTCTTACTAAGCTTAAGATTGATCAACAAGATGAGCAACCCTACAAAATAAAATGAAAAGTTTAAAAGTAAAGAGAAAAGTGATGGCACCAAAAGAACTAATTAAGATCAAATATCACATGAATCAATCAAGAGAAGGAAGGTGATTAAAACTTTTCTCTTGTTTCCTGGCAATAGCACCAAAAACTTATTGTTAGGAAACTATGACCTAAAAATATGGGTTTTTAGGGGAAAAAAAATGCAATTATCAGGCACTAACAAATTTTAAACCCTACTCCTAAAAATATAGCATAGTAAAGTAACAAGTAATGTATCGATCCCACAAGAAACATGAGAAGTATACTCAATAAGAAAAACTCAATCAATTCATTCATATGAAATTCTCTTGTTAATACATAACCTAACTAATTCTAATTATGTGTTATTCATAAGTATTTACAAAAACATGGGAGAAAATTGAGTTAAGAATCAATTCAATTAAGAAACTACCAAATCCTATTCCTAACAAATTAAAAAATAGGAAACTTCAAGCCCAATTAAGAAATTACCAAGTTTTTAGACATATGTCATAAAATCAATTTAGAAACTTCTCATTGATTAGAGTACTTTGAGCAATTGGTTTTTGAAACAAGTCTTAACAACTTAAATTCCTATCCTTGCAAAAGTGGATTAACCCTTAGTTAACTTATAAGTTAAAATCTGTAACTCTATTCTCAACTTAGGCCAGATTGATTGACCTTTTTTAAAGACATTAATACTTCAATTAATCAGTTGTCATAAACTAACAAAGTCGATAAACTCACAACACAGCACTAATATCAAGTTACATATCCAGTTAACCTCAAAAATATGCACTTAATTGTCAAACAATTCCATATTAACTAAGTTAAGCTAGTTAACCTCAAAACAAAACCAAGTTAAAATAGGTGTTACTTAGTCAATTTAATTAAGGGAGATTACTTATCTTAGTAATATAACTATGTGAATTAAAAAGATTGTTAACCATACACAATTAACCCAATATAATTAATAAGCATGAAATCGAGAATTACATGAATACTCAATAAGTAATCTTAATAAGATAAAAAATAATATCTTTAATATATAAATATCAAAACATCAAAATGTAGACTTAAAACATAGATAAAACTCTCAATGTTTGAATACAATAGAAACTAAAATAAAATAACTTGGAAATAAGAAAGAACAAGAAAAAGATTGAAAGATAATACTTAGAAAGCTCACAATCTCAAGCCTTCTTACCTGCTTACCTTCTCCTCCTTTCCTATCCTCTTTTGATAAATTTTCCTCAAAGAACTATGTCTTTAAGAAGTATATTGATATATCTTGATGTATAACTTGAATTTGGGCATTCTTCATCTTTATACAAAGTCTTTAAACTATTAGAGATTGAATTTAGGAAGTTTAAACCATCATTGGATCAATTTAGAACATTCTAAACTCATCAAAAACGTTGCATGGCCTATATGCACAAACATGCATTGTGGTCGTGCATGCCTTGTTTCTGATAGGGCCTAAATTAGTCATATATTTCTTAGTTATTTGAGGCTATTTTGTAATACATTTTGTTTAATAACTAGTCATATTCCTTAATATTTGAGATTTTACCCATGGAAAAGTATTTTGTGCATTATTTTAGATTTCAGAGGTAAAATAAGACAAAAACGTCGTTAAACAGAGTAGAGGCGGCGCCGGCCAGGACAGGGGAACTGGCGTCGGTCACGTGTTGCTGGCACGCACTTTGAGGTAATAAAAAACAAGTGAAACAGAGTGGAATAGAACCAAACTAGTGCCGACTAGGAGGCCAGAGGCGGCGTTGGTTACACTCTGGAAGGATTGGAGCAAAAATCAAGAAAAATCGACGAACGACTAGAGAGATAAACCACAACTGGCGCCAGCTACGAGGTTGGAGGCGGCGCCGACTGTGCTCTGATACTGAGATGGTGCCTCGATTTTTGTGCCTAATTTTTGACAATTTACAGAGTTTTAGTATTTTTCTACTTCTAGTCAGCCAGAAACCCTAGAGGAACGATTTTAGGCACCTCTAAAGCCTTCAAATAAGGGGGAAACATAAGAAAAAAGGGAGAATTCACAGATCAAAATAGAAAATCACTCAAATTAAAGGAAGAATTCTTCAGTTCAAGGAGGATTGTACAAGAGGGTCTACAAAGGAAGAAGAAGGAAGCTTGTCTATGAGTGCTTTCTTTTACTTTTGTTTTCTTTTGCTTGAACAATGATGTATTAATTGTTTTATTGTAATTTGACATTATTTTCGGTATTCATGATTTTTAGAGTTATTTTGTTCTTTTGATTAATTGATTATTACTCTTGATATTTAATTACTTATGTTAATTACGAGATTAGTTGGTTGTTTCTTTCCATTAACTTGCTTGACCAAAGGGGTTGATGGTGGTCTCAATTTATTAATTTTATATTTATTGTCTCTTAACTTACTTGACCAAAGAGGTTAATTGCTAAGAATTGGGTAATTAAAGGTTAATTGATGTCTGCCAGACCAAAGATTCATTGGTTAATTTCATGTTTTAAGTTTGCCGAGACCACAAAAATTTAATCAAGGATTGTGTTTAATGCATCGTTTGAGTGAATTAGTTAAGACTGACTATGTGATGCTAATTTATCTAGAAGAAAGTGATTTCATGGATTGACCAAAGAAGTGAATCTATATTAATCCTTCATGATGCCAAGAGAATAATTAGTTATGATAATGATTGGATACTTTAAGATCATGTTTGTCAAAATAATAGTTTGAGTTACATAATTCTCCATCCTTGATATGTATATATTCTTTTATTTTATTTTATTTTTATTTTTATTCTTTTTCACTTTGTTGAGTCGGTTAAACAATGAAAGAAAAATGATTAATGCATACTTATTCCTGGAGGATTGACACTCGTTTTAAACCCTATGCTGTGCTTAATGGTGAGTACACTTGCTCATATATGCAATTTGGGGTTAACGTTTTAAATTAAACTGGATTAGGAATGTGCTTATTTTGATATGATTTTTATACCCAAATCCATACACATCAAGTTTTTAGCACCGTTGCCGGGGAACAATATCATAAAAGCTTAGATTTCATTGATTTAACCATGTTTATATGTTTATATGTCCATATGTCTATATGTAAAGATGTAAATATGTATATACATTCCGTGTATGAAGAAGCGCTATATTTTGTTGTTTATATAATTGTATTTTAATTTCGCTATATGTTGTAAATATGTAAATAGGTATATACATGTTCATAATAACTAACTTATCTTTGTATGTTTGTATATATTGTATATTTAGTTATTTAATTTTACTAACCTAATGTTAATGTGGAATATGTGTAATTTTTGTATTGTGAATTGGATTATTTTTACGTCTATAATTTTGAATCAATGCTAACTCTTCTTATTTACAGGTTTGGACTTTTGCTAACACGTTATTTTAGACGGACTGAAGTTATTTTATTTTATTATTTATTTCTTTATTTACCTTTTTAATCCTAGTTTAATATTTAATTTATGAATTCATGGTCATGCATTCAATTAGGATAGTTTTTAATTAAAAAAAAAGGGCATTCATGTATGGATGATAGATTGGTAAAAGTACAAGCTCACAGTGATGTTTTTAGTGAAACATCATTAGAAGCATTAGTGAAATCTTTTGTCGCCAATACACATTCATCTGTTTAGAGGCATGAAGAAGCTTCAACGATTGTGCGATCAAAGCAAACAATTATTTAAGATTATTGAGGAGACTCATAAGTTCAGGCTAGCCCATACAATTGACCATGGAAAAAGAGAGAGGCTATGAGAGACAATTGCATGATGTGGCAGGAGAGGCATTTGATTCTACTCTCTGTGCTCATAATTCTAATATTTCTTTGTCACATGATTTCTTAGGTTATTCTCACTTCTTGGAGAACAATGGTCCCAATAATGATATATGGAGTTTAACATGCCTCAAGAAGTTGGATTTATCATTCATTCTAAGAAACCCTTTGAGGATGTTGACGAATTCTACCCTTCACCCTTATTTCAGGGAGGTAACTTGGTATTTGTAGAAGCATTGAAAAGTAAGGATTTCCCAATCCCATCTTTAAGAACTCAAATACTAAGTTTAAAAGGAAATTTTAATTGCAAAAATTCTTTTGAATGGTTAATTGGTGATTTCAAAGTTGCTGTATCCATTAGATACCGTGTGCACTCATATGTTGAAAAAGATATTTATGTGTCTAAAAGAATGTTAGAGAATGAGGTTTATGTATTTTGCTTTGCTAAGACAAATCGTTTTCATGAACCCTCCATTTTTCAAAATCCTCCATTCTTTCTACATTCATTATGCCTATCTTCTATTTGGAGCTTTAATCTCTTTTCCAAAGGTTTGATGAGGAAGCATGATGAGTGGAAAGATTTGTATGAAAATTAACCCCTCAATATCTACTCACAAAAGATAAATAACTATAATTCGCCACTTGATATCTACTTACGAAAATAAAAAGTAGCTCCCTAGAGGCCTCGTTAATGAGGTGTGTGTTTCTTAGGCCATCTGATTGCTTATGGATGGGTCAGTCGTTTAATTGCTGGTCAACTGTACCTCTTGCTAAAAAGCTGGCTAAACTACAGTTCTTTTTGTCTTCGCCATGTATAAGGAAGAAATTAAATGGTACTACAACAGAACATCGATAAAAGTTTTTAACAATGGCCAGATAAACTAATTGCTTGTGAATATTTCAAACTTAGGTCATTTTTATTTCTTTTAAAAATAATAATGTGCTCTATGAAAATTCAGAACAATTAAATGATTGGTAAGTAGAATTGCATCTATATATATTTATACTACATAGAAAATTACAATAAAAGAAAACTGTCATTAATAATATTGGTTTAAAATCTAGCAGAAGAGGCTGATATATACTATTTACCATTATAAGCATCAACTAGTAAATAAAACACCATTTTAAAGATATATAGCAACTGAAATGTAAAACAAACAAATGTTTTAGATTGTTAACTTGAAACTAGCTCTCCAACATAAACCACTAATACGTGTCTATTACTAGCTTTAAAGGCTCATAACAGATAAAAATAATTACTACATTCAAACATGAATGCAGTTGGATGATTCAGTGGAACCAATCTAAAATGTAGGGGATATGTTTATAGAAGAATAGAATTGATTCGTTGAATCAGTTGTAGAGATGCTTTATGGTCTTATTCATGTTCGTTACATCTTGAAAACAAAGAGATTAGGTGTTCTTTTGTGGCAAGAACAAAAATCCAGAGTTCGCTGCATAGTTAGCAAAAGTAAAACAAACAATCCATTTCAGCATCTTTTATAGCCTTGAATAACCAATTTACCTCTCTTCTGACCTTGTATAACCAAATAATAGCCTTCCAAACGTTTCTACTTTGGCATTAAAACAACTCATATCTACTTTTATTTCAATAATGGTCGTGTGGTTTTTTGAGTGAACAAGCTGATATATTACTCTTTTATAGGTGAATGTAGAGACTCTGCCCAATTTGTAGGAAAAGAAAATGTTTAAACATTGAGTGTAGTATTAGCATATATCAAGCTTTCGTGCTAAGCTTCTTGTTGTATCATTGCCATGAAGTTGGCCTCCTTTCTTCCTTCCCAACCCCCCCCGCCCCCTCCCCTGCCTTCCCGACCTAATTTTCTTCCAAAATAAGCCAGAGATTTGACTTGTTTTCCCAAAATTTATGCCCATTTCAAATTCATAGAGGATCACAACATAACTATATTCCCTTTTAAAAGGTAAGTAAGTAAGCTACCATTTCTGTTTATCCTTCTAAAATTTTTTTTCTACTATACTAAAAAAGAAAAATAATTGCAACTAAATCTACATATTACTTTCTCTATAATGCATTACAGTATTTTTAGGAACTTATTTTAGCATATATTAGGGCAAATTAAGAGCAAGTGTACCTGTGGATGATTTTAGCCCACGTTGTTAATTGCATTATTTTTTCACTTTGCTCCTTCTTTTAGGTATTATAATCATGATGCTTATCATAGACATAAAATGGAGAACAAAATAAAGAAAGGCCCTAGGAAGGTGTTCAATTAAATAGCACTATCTATTTCTCTTTGAGTGCTAGGCTGGACTAATGGCTTTACAACCCATGATTTACTTAATTCCTTTTGGAAAAGATTCAATTGTCATTACCAATAGATTAAGTGTGTCTATAGCAATTTTTTTAATATGAATATCTAAAAACCATACTACAGGAAAAAAGGACACAATATTATATGAACGGCTTGATTATGAAATGATGGTTTGCTTTGATCAAATATGAGTTTCTTGCTTGATTATTAGGTTATGGTCTGATACGAGCACGGAAGCACATTGATTTTTTTGAAATCAAAATATTCAAAGGTTGGTCATCCAACTCTCTACGAAACTCTTACCACATAAGAACACTAAATGCAATTCTATTAACACCCTTGAGATTTAAGTGAGTCTAACCAACTTCAAAGACAACTAAACACGCTAATCCAACAAGTGATTAGAACACCAATAATAGGAATTTAACGGCACCCAAACTTAAGCCCAAATAGAACCCTAGAATAGAAGAATTTCTAAGACCTAATTTAGAGAAAAAAGTAATAGATTATCTCTTGGAATTTAAAGACTAGAATCAAATGTGGGACTAATCCCTTTGATATGTCTTGATTGATATGGGAATCAGCTAAGAGGATCACCTTTAAGAACTCTCTCTAGAGAGAACAAATCTGATTTCTCAATTGTCCAAACTATTAAAGTTGTTTATACAAAAGCTATAATGGGGTATTTGTAAGTCCCGAGCAACCCTAACTAATTAGTAAGCTAAGCATAAAACTTAAGTGGCCTTAGACAAGTTTTAAGGCCCTATTCCATACTTTTAAATAAGTAAAATATAAGAAAAGTCGTGAAAATTAAAAGGAATAGGAGTAAGCTTAACACAAGAAAGAAACAACAAATTCGGGTTAGTCCCGACATGGGCCAGCACCGGCTCTGGCACAAGTAGCTGGCGCTAGCTTAGTTCTGTCTAAGATAGAATTGTGCCAGCTTTAGGTTGGCGTCGGTGCCATCACTCTTAGCTGGTGCAAGTTCAGCTCGAGGGCACCCATCTGTGTTTTGTTGCACTTCTATCCCCGCATATTTGACCTCTATTTCTATTTCATGTGTTCCCTTGATCTTCTAAATGAAATGTTGATCATTCTGAGCCCCTCTTGATACTCTTTTGGCCTTTATTCCTTGTTTTAATGTTGCCTTGATTCTCCACAAGGATTGTTGTTCCTTTTGTGTCCTATTTGGAGCTTCTTTCACTACCCATCTCTTGACAAACTTCTTGGCTCTTGGTTTGTATGCTTGAATGGCTTGAAAATCCTCTCAAAACTTCTTGAATGTTGAATATGCCCAAGGAGCCTTGAAGTAAATCTTCTCTTTCCATTCCCCTTCTTTAGATATGCCTTGTTGGTGGATCCCTATCATTTTTCCCTTATTTGGGATTATTCATCCTTGAATTGAGTGCCTTATTACTTGAACGGATTTTCCTACATAAGAATTTAAACAAGAGTTTATTTGTGAAAGTAAAACTTTAGCCTTTTGCTCCAAAACTCCTTCCTTGTTTTCTCTATTCTCAACCCAAATTTTCATTCTCACCTTATCCCCACTATCCTTTTCCTCTCTCTTATTATTTTCACTTCTTTAGACCAAAGTTGGCACTCTTATTTTATCTTCATGCTCCCTCATTTATTCTCTCTCCCCTCCTTATTTTTGCTGCATTTGGAGCTCTAAACTCTCCTTTTCTTCCTTTGATCTTCTCTTATTTTCTCTTCTCTCTTACTTTTCCCTCTCTTTTTGTTATGTTTTCTTTTTATCTTTTTCTCTCAAAATATTTTGATCTCTTACAACTTCACTTGGGGATATAGGACAAAGTGTGAATTTCCTTCCATTCTTATGCAAGGTGTAAGTGTTCTTCTTCCCATTGTAAACCACATCTCTATCATATAACCATGGTCTTTCTAGAAATAGATGCCTAACATGCATGGAAAAGACATCACACACAATCTCGTTCTTATATCCCCTCATGTCAAATACAACCTTAACTTATTTGTTCACCTCTCCACAATTATTTAACCATTGAAGTTTTTAAGGCTTAGGGTATTTCAAGGTCTCCATTCCCAATTCCTCCACCAATATAGTACTGATCACATTTTTACAATTTCCTCCGTTAATGATCAAACTACATGGTTTTTGTTTGATTTGGCACCTGAATTGAAAATGTTTTCCCTTTCTAAATTCGCTTCTTTTTCAACCACACAATCATCCACAACCTCCCTCATAACACTAATCAATGAGTATGGTCTCTCAAGTCTATCCCCATCTTTTCTATTCATTCTAGTTTCTCCAATAGATTTGGTGTCCCTTCGTATTGTTGAACTAGATGGCTCATTCTAACTAATCTCCCTTCTTTTTATTTGTTCTTGCACCACCTCTAGCTAGCTCTTCCTCTTCTTCTCTTATTGATATGAGTTTTCTCCCACTTCATAAGTACATAAAGCATTTTTGGGACCTTCATCTATAGCACGCGCTTGCTTCTTCTCCACCTCATTCCTTGGATTAATTTACTCTTCAACAAAGTTTACATCATTTTGCTCCATTCCTTCTTGCTTATTCTCCTCTAACACTTCTAATGAGTGTGACTCATCTTCTAAAAAGAATAGAATATTGTAGAACTCCTTAGTTACCCCATTTGTTGAACTCAATTGATCCACTTCTTCTTCATCATCATCACTAAGCTCCCCATCAATCTCATTAACATTTTTCTCAACTTCTTCATGCTCTTCCTTATCCTTTTGATTCAACAATTTTTGTCCTTTGGCTTCACTTTCTAGCTTCTTGTTCTTCTCAAATGCTTGAACCTCACTTTGGTCATTCTTTTCAGTGTTTTTCTTAGCTTCATTGGCTCCAAACTCAACCATTTGTTTTCCCTCACATTATTTCTTTTTCAAATCAAATCTTTTGTTCAATTGGCTACATTGCTTCTTAAAGGACTTCGAATGACAATCTAATGAATTATACCCATAGCTGCTACAATATTCACAAGGAATTGTACTACCTTTTTGGCAAATCAATACTTCTTCCTTGATCATTCTTTTTTAGGCATTTACATGAGCTATAACCATATCTCCAACAAGTAGAGTGAACATAATTTTGTTTTATCCTCATTCCTACTTTTGTAAAATTTCACGTTGTATTTCCCTCACTATACTTAGAACTTCTTGGGCAATTATAGGACATGTGAGCAAAATTTTCACATCTTTTGCACTCATCGAGTACAAACTACTCCCTCATCAAATCTGTCATTTCTTCCCAAGAAACCACCGTTTGGTACCCACTTCGCCTTCTTTGTGTATTTATTTACTCTCACAATTCTAAAACATTTTTGGAGAACCTCATTAATGCCTAGTTCACTTTGTTTCTTCCACTACACTCAAAGTATTTAAATAATTTTTTCATTCTTCTTTCCCATCCACAATACTCCATCAAATCTTTCTTCCCATGAAACAGAGGTATCAACTTCTCATTGTACTTCAACTCCCTATTCTCTACATCCTCCTTCTTTTTTTGTAATCTACCATTTGAATGTTTTTGCCCTCCTTCCACATAAACTTCCTCTATCCAATACTCCTCACTCCCCTGTTCTTCTTCTTTATATTCCCAATTTTGTTCCTCAAAACTACCATATTTTTCCTCACTTGAATATAATTCTCAATTATTTTCACTTCCCCTACTCCAATCATCCATAGAACTCGCGTTCCCATATTCTTCATAATTTTTCCCATATTCTCTTTGATAAGTATCACACTCCCTTCCACTTGCACTTAGTCCATTATCACATGCATCAAAATATCATATAATCTCATAATCATCCTCCTCATATTCTTGTTTATGTTCATCATATTCCCCATAGCTACTTTCACTATAGCAAGACTGCTCATAATTGTCACTCTCTCCACTTCTACTCTAACTAGCTATTGTGATTTTTTTTTCTAGATAAATACCTTTAAAAATTAAGTAGGAAACACACGAGAAATTCCTCACTTCACTCTCTCACGTGTTTATATTCAATTTTAGTGGTTACTTTTACTTATGTTTGCACACTTCTTGGCTTTTCAACAATAAACTCACCATCTTACCTTTTTCAATCTCTCAATTCCTCATCCAGGTTCTTCCCTGCCCAACTACAACATCAATTAACTTCACAAATGCACTCTACTAAACAAATTAATCATTATACTTCATGAATGGAAGCTTTGGTAGTCAAGTATGAGAAATCATAAATCATTGGGGTAACATATCAAACACCCCAAATGCAATCTTGTAGTTCAATTTTGCTTGGTAAATTTCAGCTTGATTGGGGGACTAACAAAGTTTCACTCCAAATGACTCTCGAAGCATCAACATATCATATAGGCTCAAATTCTTAACAAACCCAAACCAAAAATTAAAACTTTCAACTCACAAAAATTGCAAGAAATTTAGTTACGGGAATAAGAAATTTATAGCAATATGAGCTTCAAATCAACAATTTTTCATACCAAAATATACCTCAAACATCATACTAACATATAGAATCAATTTAATATCAATTTCATGCCATAATCTTGAGTTCCAAGCATTCAAAAATGGCAAGAGAAATAGTGACAAAAATTAAAAAAATTTCAAAAAATATTGAAGAAGATTGTACCTTAGCCCAAAGAAAGGTGGTTAATTAAAATCAACATAGTGCAAGCTCTAATACCAAACTCTTTAATATGAGCACAGAAGCACCTTGATCTTTATGAAATCAAATATTCAAGGGTTGGTCACCCAACTCTCTACCAAAATCTCACCACACAAGAACACTAAAAACAATTTCAAAGACGCCGAAATACCCTAATCTAATAAGAGATTAGAATACTAAGGGTAGGAATTTGAAGGCACCCAAACTTGAACCCAAATAGAACCCTAGAATAGAAGAATTTCTAAGACCCAAGTTAGAGAAAAAAGTAACGGATTATCCTTTGGAATTTTGAAATCAGAATCAAATGTGGGACTAATCCGTTTAATAGATCTTAATTGATATAAGAATTACCCAAGAGGATCACCCTAAAGAACTCTCTCAAGAGACAACAAATCTGATTTCTTAATTGTCCAAAATATCAAAGTTGTTCATACAAGAGCTATAATGGGGTATTTATAAGCCCCGAGCCACCCTAACTAATTAGTAAGCTAAACATAAAATTAAGTAGCCTTAAGATAAGTTTTAAGACCCTATTACATGCCTTTAAATAAGTAAAATATAAACAAAGCCGTAAAAATTAAAAGGAATATGAGTAAGCTTAAAACAAGAAAGAAATAAAAAATTCGGATTGGTCCCGACATGGGCCGGCACTAGCTCTGGCACAGGTAGTCGGCATTGGCTTGGTTCTATCCAAGATAGAATTGTGCCAGCTTTGGGCTGGCGCCAGTGGCATCATTCTTGGCCGGCGTAGGTTCGGCTCTGGGGCGCCCATCCATGTTTTGTTACACTTCTATCTCATTTGACCTCCATTTTTTTTCCATATGTTCCTTTAATCTTCCAAATAAAATGTTGATCATTCTGAGCCCCTCTTGATACTTCTTATTAGTGTTGTGCCCTAGAGACAATCACTTATACATTGTGTATGACATATTTTATTTTAATAAAAGGCATTATTTATCTTACAGTTTCTTTTGTTCACTTTTAAGTAATATAACTATTCGATAAAGTCCCTAGTACAACACTGTGTTAAGGAAATTATGATAGAGATCATGATATGAGATTCCTACTATACTATATATTGTTAGTACTTAAATAGTCCATAGTCGTAGTATTAATGAGACGAGATATCATTAATGCATTAAAACTAGCATGTGTTAGACTTCCTGATTTAATTAGGCAGTGGTTCTCATATCCGTGAGTATTGAGATACTCAAAGTTAACACATGGATGCTTGTTAGTGAAACAAGTTCATTGGATGACCTAACTTTGTGATAATCACATTGATAACTATTTAGTGCCAGTAATATAATCTCAATAAAGCAAATATGCAAGTATCCTTAGACTTGAGATCTCCAAGGTACTTTGTTTGCTGAGCATTGTACTTTGATTCCAATCTCTGGAGCTCGATTGAGGGCCATCTATGGAATGGATATTTGGTACATTGTGAGGTAAACGAAAGTAGTTGAGAAGGTCAATAGAGGATTCACCACTCCTAATAGTTAGGGCGAATATCTCACGGCCACTTGTAGGAATTACTACTCGAGAAGTCCTTGGCCAAGGCATATGTGTATTGGAAATAGTTTCAATTGATACACATCTAGAGTAGTAGATTTCTGGTACAAATACTATTGCATTCGGGTCAGAATTAATTCTGAAGGGAGTTGGCACTAATTCCGTACTCCAAACCGAATGAGCTATTGTACGGTAAAATGAGTTAATTGCACTGAAGTTTATTATTGAAGGGTTCATGTCAAGCCACTTGACTTCCTAGACTCTTGGGTGGTCATGATGTGTTGCTAGATACCGCTTATGATTTGAGAATATGGGTTTATTAATTGATGAATTAATAAACCAATCCTGATTAGAATTAATAGGATTAATTCTAATTAATTATGGACTATTAATCTCAACGATATTTGGATTAATTCATGTTCACTACCAATTGACTGGGAAACCTAATAGGTCACACACAATAAATGATTATATACTTAAGATGTTATTTGATAACATAGTGGGGTTAATTGAGAGAAAGTAAAGTTGTTGTGAACAAATTATAATTAGTTATAATTTATTGTCCAAATTATAATTGTGAGAACTTGATGTTTCCAATTATAATTAGAGAATTCTAACTGTTTTAGAATTCTGGGATGGAGGATATTTCAGCAAGATTTTTGTGTGACATATAGATGAAACACGAAACCCTAGCTGGTACACAACATACGAAAACTCAAACTCTAAGGCACACGATTTCTCTCTTTTCTCTCTCTCACAATTGTTCGTGAAGAATCCTAGCCGCCACTTAGTGTTTCTGCTAGCACAAAAAACTTCGTGCTTGAGTGTATCCTCTACGTAGATTTCTGTTAAAGATAATCACATACTGTGATTATAGTGGTTAGACATTCAACTCTCGTGGAGTTTGCACAAGAGGATTGCAGGATCGCGTCTCGACTTGAAGAAGAAATTTTTGTTCCTCAGACGATCAAAGAAAGGTAAAACCCTGTTACCTTTGATCTGTTTATGTCTTGTTTTCCACATATATCCGGGTCTTGGGATGGCATCTCGTTTTATTCTTCCGTTGTTCCGTATAGGATACGAGCCTGAGATACCCAACACTTCTTCGGCCTTCAATCCTTATTTCATTGTTGGCTTGCTTCTCTTCAAGGATTGTTCTTCATTTTTTGTCCTATTTGGAGCTTCCTTTGTAATACCCCGTATTAGACCACCTTTAGTATGTGGAGAAAAGTCATGCATGTCACATTGTTTTATACCACATTTCATGATTTGAACTATTTTCATGAAAATATCAGTTTGTAGTTGCATGAATTAATTTGTTCTTGAAATGGTTGTGTTATTTGAGTTAGTTGAGCTTTATTTTATTGAGGAGAATTTATTAGAAAAAGGGATGGAGCAAGTGAGAAGGAATCAAGGGAATTTATTAGGAGAATATTTACCAAGAATTAATGTGGTTTAGTGGATAAAGCTTGGTATTTAATTCTTGATGGGCTTGAGTTCAAATCCAGCTATTTCGAATCCTTCCCTTTCTTTTATTTTCCTTCTTCTCTAATTTTTCCTAGCCTTGGCCGACATCCTTAAGGTTGCCGCCACCTTGGAAACTAATTCCCTAAAAATTATGAATGTGATTTATCTTGGAAATTATTTTATAAAATATTTGAGAGCAAATTAAATTTTTGTTCTTAATATCTTATCATAATATTTTAGAGAATTTTAAAGATTACTAGTCTAGATTTTTAAAAGCTATATCCAAGTAATATATTAGGAGATAAAATATATGAAATTATATAGGTATTGTTTCAAGGAGATAAACTTCCATATTTTAATTTTCTTCAAATAATATTTTTTTAGAAAATAAAAGGATAAGAGCTAGATTTAAATGAAGTATTTATCTCTTGGATTAAGTTCAAGATTTTCTAAAATTTGAAGGAAAAGGAAGAGGAATTTCAGTAGCTACAAAGGAATTAGGAAACCAGAATTTTTCTTACCAAATAATTATTTAATAGCTATTTAAAAATTAATCAAATTAATATAGAGAATTAATTAAACTATTTCCGTAATAGACAACCTAATTCCTTTCTATAATTTTTTGAAAAATCCCCTCATAGCTGCTGCCACACATAGAGTAAGTATAGCTTATCTAAAACTCTCCAAAGGGTTAACCAAGAAAACCTTAACCAATTAGGACTTGGTTTCAGCCCCAAAAAAATACCAGAATTCCCTCTCCAAGACCTTCAGAATTTTGGCCACCATTAGCTCTATTCTCCACGAAATTTCCAACAAAAAACCTACACCAAAAACCCCTCTAGATGTTAAGCAAAAACAGCTACACAAAGACCCCTTTTCTCCTCTTATTTTCGCCACTATAAAGACCAAAACCAATCAGATTTCTTCTCCCTTTCTACCAGAATTTCTACCATCCTAAGTGCAAAAATACAGTAGCAATCAACCCTAAACCTCTGTCCAATTTTGGCAACCATAGAAGAACCAAAGCTGTACAATTTTTCTCTTGTGATCAAGAAATCATAGCAAGGTAAAACTCCTCCAAACATCTAAACATAAAACCCTAGACTTCCCTAGCCAGCAAACCATGAAATTTCTACCCTCTCAGCCCTTAAATACACAAAACAAATAGCCTACAATCTACATAAAAACTCGGACAGCCTATCCCAAAAACAAAGCCAAAACCGAAAACCCTCTACACGGTAATTGATCTTCAACTCTTCTATTCATCTCTTACTTCATTCTTTCCTTTCTTCTCCCTTAAATCACATCCATAAGAGACTGATTTTATCCCTTCCTTGGTGAGTCTCGATCAAGGTTATTCAAGGGGACCAAACTCTTCAACTATCGATTGAACTTAAGCTAGTCAATAAGGAGTTGTCGTGTTTTAAGTCTAAATCGCTAAGAGGTAATAAAGATCCTATTTTTACTGATTTAAATGGTCTTAAACTTTAAAATATTGGCTTAAGGATGCTTAAGGAGTCTAGCGTGAAGATATGAATAAATTAGATTGATGAATATGTTGATGTAAGCCATAGACAGAGCTTGTATGAGATAGGACAATGATGTATCTTGTCATGATGAATCTAGATCTATATTAAATAGGCAAAGATGAGATTTTTAAATGTTTATGAGACTGTTTATGATGATTTTATATTAATTGAATATAGGAGTTTTCATACGGTGAGTTGATCTAGATCAATGCATGGTTATGATCAATAGAATAATAAAGAGGAGTTATACACGTGATTTAATGAATTAAAGTCCTTAGATACTATGGTTTAACTAGGGGATTAATGAGATCATGGAAAGTCATATTGTATGAAATAGTGGATGTAATGATTAAACCCTAATTGTGGGATTATTTTACTCTAGATAAGGAATGAGTGGAAATAAGAACAATCGATTGAGTTGGATCTTGCTATGATTTATCCAAGTAAGTCCCTGCATAACTGTTTTGATACAAGTTATATGTTTGCAAGCAATTTTTACAATGTTATTTGGAATTGATGTCAATATGATGTTTTGACATAAAGATTGAGACTTGACTAAAAATGATGAGTTATACTGGATTGTTGTGATACTTCGATTGGAAATGTGGATATTGTATTTTCAAAAGGAATTTACTAAATTTTAATTATTCAAACTCAAAAACGATTTCTTACACTATTGTCAAACGATTTGAAACACTATTATGAAAGATCACATCTTGCAATCAAAAACTTTCGAAAAAGGAAAAATGATTCTGCCCCTAACTGGAGAGCGTTGACTACTCAGCGAGGATAGACTAGTGGTACTAGACTCGAAGAGCAAGAGTGGGTCTTCTAGCAGGAGGCCACCTCCAGAAGATGAACTCAACTTTGAGAGGCGACAGTATTACTTAGTCAGGCCATCCACGCTAACATATTGGTCCATATGGACATTGTTTATCCGGATTAGACAACCGAAATATTGGGTGTAGATTTGGAAGAGTATCTCACCTAGTAGGAGGTCCCCCACTTCCTATTGTTGAAAGAATACATTAGAAAGCTATCATGGTGGTAACTATGATATGGATTATATTACTATATTGTTAAATTATTTACTAATCATTACTTAAAGAATTATGTATTTGATGAAACAATAATTTATTGGGAACTGATTTAGATTTATTGAGCAAGGCTCCTATGTATATCTGTTATTAATGAAATTGATTTGTAAACACAATTTTTGTGATTTGGATAAACCTGCATACATGAAATGGTTTCAATTGACACTTGCAAACATGGAACTTACTGAGATATCAATCTCACACATTTTATGTCAAGATTTCAAGGGATTGTTTATACTGAGTAGGGTGAAGCGTTAGGAGATGAACTTCAGTTTATTTATTTCTTTATTTGTGTTTTGAATTTATTTCAAGAGACATTTGTTAGTTTTGATCTTCTATTCTTGTATAAGTTTCACTTCCGAATGTAATGAAATTATTCTTTTAATTTTATTTAGCAATTTTTTTTCTTTTATACCTCGTTATAAAGACCCTTAGTCCTTTAGACGGGGCGACATCCTGTCCTATTTAGGTACCTAGGGTGTGAGGTGTTACAAGTGGTATCTGAGCCTAGGTTTAGGCAATTGGCTTGATTGAGTGGTACCTAAACCTTAGGAATTGAGATTTATTGAATAGCGTTTGACCTTTAAGAGTTGAGATTTAGTTCTGATTTCTTTGTGTTTCTTTTATAGGATGTCTAGAAGGTCCGCAGCTGTAACCCGAGATTGGCTTTTTATGTGCAGTCCCGCGAGTGGTAGAGTATCTAACCCAATACATATGCTAGATTCCTCATCATCAGAGTCAAAGACGGAACCTAAGGGTAGATGGATCCCGAGTGAGGAAGAGATCGACCAGGAGTCACCTAAGATAGAAGACTTCGGAATAGATGAGGAACTCGATGACTCGATACCTATGATGCCTACAATTAAGTGGAATGAGGAGTTAGTAGAGTATGAGGGTGATGATGAGGGAGAGATTGGAGGTGGATGAGTAATTGATTATGAGAGTGAGAATGAGCTAGGGGGACTTGAAATTGAGGGGGAGGTAGGAGAGCTAGAGAGCGAGAGTGAAGCAGAAGTGATTGATGAGGAGGGTAGTACTAATACACCTGCGACCCCATCCATAGAGGAAGGAATCCTGACGCTTCTCGGAAGTGAGTCATATGAGTCAGAGATAGGGAGGTCTAAGAGTACATTGATGTTAGCCATGGAAAAGCTTAGGGATGCGGAGTTAAGGGCCAAGCTAAGAGGTAGGGATGATGAGGAGTACATTTTGGGTCAGCCTAAGAAGAAGCCTCGATCTTTTGGTTTCGCCAAGGATCGTGTTTAAGATCATCCCAACAGTAATGCAGGATGGCTATTGGAACCCCCTATAGAGACTTCTGAGGATTCCAACGGCTCTAGTGAAGCTTAGAGTTTACAGAACCCTTAGTGATTATTCTTTTATTTCCATGAAGAGATGTTAGTTTATTTATTTAATTTAGCATTTACTCTTTCATTTTAAATTTCATTTCACAAGAATAAAAGAAGTGCTTAGTTGGATACTCCCTTATTTTGTACTAAGTTGGATTTGGTTAATGAAAGCAGGATTTTATTGATTTCTCTATACCATTTGGAGTGCTATTAAAAAAAAATTATTTTCCATCGAGTTGCAAATTCTTCCCAATCTATGAGCCAATTTATTACATGTCATGAACTTTTTCCTTAATGAACCTTGTATTGAATGCCAATAGATGGCACCAAGACATAGGGCTACAGTACTAGGTAGAGCGGCTCAAGAGAGCGAGCCATCGACTCCTGAGTTTGAGCAGGCATGGCGATCCATGCCAGAGATGGAAGAGGATCCCGAGCAAAAGTAGGAGTTGACATCGGGAGGGTCCAAAAAATTGACCATGGGGCAGGCCTTCGATAAGATGGTTGCTATTCTTCAAAACTTGACTGAGAAAGTGGATAATGTGGATAGGAGAGCACCTAGGGGTGAGGATAAGGCATTAGAACGATTCCTGAAGTTCCAACCTCCGATATTTTAGGGTAAAGTGGAGCAAGATGAAAAGGCAGAGCAATGGATAGAATAGATGGAGGATATTTTTGCAACCCTGCAGTACACTGAGAAAAAGAGAGTGAAGTTTACTGCATTTAAGTTGAGGGGACCTGTCCGAGCTTAGTGGCAATGAGTCCAGAAAGACTGGGAGAGAGAGGATAATGATTGGACATAGGAGAATTTTGTGGAAGCCTTCCAAGCAGAGTATATACCGTGATGGATAGCGGAGAAAAGAGAGGACAAATTCCAGATTCTCAAGCAAGGAGGAATAACCGTGGCTCAGTATGCTGCACGATTTACCCAATTGTCCAAGTACTGCAAGTGTCTGGTAGATACTGAGCAGAAGTGGACACGTTAATTCGTGAAGGGACTCAGGCAAAATTTGAGGAGGGCACTGGCACCATCTCCTCCGGTGTCATACATGGCCGTGATAGACGTAGCAACTCGAACAGAAAATGAGGATAGGAACCGGCCGATGAATCGGCCATTCCAATCAAGCCGACCACCAATGAGACCCCCGGCCCACAAATGACCCGCTAGCCCAATGCAGTGGGGAAATAAAAGGAAGCAGCCTAGGACAGTACCATCAGGTCCTATGCCGAGTGCGCTAATATGTCGAAGTTGTGGAATGCGAGGTCATACCAAAAGAGATTACTGGTCACAGGGAGTAACGAAAAGATGTTTCAACTGTGGTAACCCAAATCACCTGAGGAATAACTGTCTAAGACCACTTAGAATGGGACAGGGAGCTATGACCTAGCCAGCTAGGGCAGCCAGAGGAGCACCTATTGGGACAAATAGAGGAGGAGGCCAAAAGCCTCAAGTGAAAGCCAAGGTCTTCGCGCTCAATCAGGAGGAGGTTGGAGCTGATTTAGCGGTAGTTGAAAGTATATTTTCTGTGCAAGGTCACTCTATTTCTGTTATAATAGACCTCGGATCGACTCATTCATATATGAACGATAAGTGTGCACGCCATATGGGTTGGGGCGGGGTAGAGTTACCTTATACCATGATAGTGAGTACACCTTTGGGAAGGCAGAAAGGTCCGAGTAAGGTAGTTCAAGGGTGCGTTGTTATGGTTGGAAAAGAGATTTTGAAAGCGGATCTCATAATCCTACCCATCGACAACTATGATCTGATTCTGAGTATGGACTGGTTAGCAAAGCATGGAGCAAGAGTGGATTGTAAGGCCAAGACATTGCAGTTTGTTAGACTCGGATGCGATGTATTAGAGTTTAACGGGAGAAAGGTGAGGAAGTTAAAATTCTTGATAGCAGGCACAAAGGTGCAGAGAATGCTGAAGAATGGTTGTGTAGGATATTTGGCTTATTTAATCAATAAGCCTAAGGATCAATGTACCATGGAGAGCATTGAGGTGGTGAAGTACTTCGTGGATGTATTTCCGATGGAACTCACTTCTCTTCCACCTTCCCGAGAAATCGAGTTTACCATCGATTTAGTTCCTGGAGCGGTGATGATGTTGAAGACTCCTTATCAAATGGCGCCTACAAAATTGAAAGAATTGAAGGAACAGCTAAAAGAATTAGTTAAGCAAAGGTATATAAGACTCAGTACATCACCTTGGGGAGCCCCGGTGTTGTTCGTAAAGAAGAAGGATGGGACGTTGAGATTGTGTATAGACTTTAGAGGGCTGAATAACCTCACAATCAAGAACAAGTATCCCTTGCCTTTGATTGAAAAGTTGTTCGATCAGTTGTAAGGTTCGTGTTACTTTTCTAAGTTGGATCTTCGGTAAGGTTATTACCAAGTGCAAATCAAGGAGGAGGATATTCCTAAGATAACTTTCAACACTAGATATGGCCACTACAAATTCGTGGTAATGCCATTCGGAGTAACTAATGCACCCGCTGTCTTCATGGATCTTATGTATAGGGTTTTTCATCTGTACCTGGATAAGTTTGTGGTAGTATTCATAAACGATATTCTAATCTACTCTAAAAGTCCCTAGGAGCATGCAGAGCATTTAAAATTGGTACTGGAGAAATTGAGAGAGCATAAACTCTATGCTAAGTTTAGTAAATGCAAGTTTTGGTTGGATTCAGTGGCTTTTCTTGGTCACGTGATATCTAAAGATGGAATCAAGGTGGACCCATCGAAAGTCGAGGCAGTTTCAAATTGGAAGCAACCGGAGAGCGTAACCGAGATCAGGAGTTTCCTTGGAATGGCAGGATATTACCACCATTTTATTAAGAGCTTCTCTACACTGGCAACGCTGATGACCCTATTGCTAAGGAAGGATGTGCTATACGTCTGGAATGATAAGTGCGAGAAAAGCTTCCAAGAGCTTAAGAGAAGATTGATGATAGCACCAATACTGAGCCTACTTGAAGAAGGTAAAGCCTACTCCTTATACATGGATGCATCTAAGGAAGGTCTAGGGGTTGTAACACCCCGCTACCTAGGCCCGCCAGGGCCGGGGATGTCGCCCCGTCCAAATGACAAGGGGTCTTTATAACTAGGTCACACAATTAAAATAGAGAAATGAAAATAATAATTTAACTTAAAATTTATTACAACCCAAGAATAAATCCACAAATAAAACCATGAATTCCCAAAAGAAAAACAAATCCATAAATAAAATCATCCACTCTCAACTCTCCAACGCAATACATAAAAATAAAAGACAACATTCTCTTCCAAGGAAAATAACACTAGCTACTCATCCTCACAGCAGGATCGGCCTGAAATTATGGTAAAAAGGTGATGAGACAGAAATCTCAGTAAGTTCGTGTGTGCTTTGGGTGTTCAGTGAAAATAGTTCGTGGATGCAGAGTATAAAAACTTTATAAGAGAAATATTGGCAAGCAATAAACATTAGTCAAAAGCAAGAGTGGCGTTTTGGCTTTTGCAGCCATACATAATTTATAAGATCAACCACCCGAAAGAAAGGATTATGGGTTACCACATGTTGGGCCCCATAACCGAATGGTCAGTATGCCGACACTTTGTGCAGACTGACTAAAGGTAGATGATCGGCCTACCGGGCAAGATACTCCTCCTTCTCTATACCCAAACAACAACCGGGTGTCCATTCCGGCAAAACACAGTCACTTGACTAAAATAAAAACTACTAGCTCGGACTGGCATGACTAAGTAGTACTGACGTTTCTCTAAGTTGAGTTCATTTTCTAGAGGAGGCCTCCTGCCAGAAGACTCACTCTTGCTCTTCAACGCTAGTACTACCAGTCTACCCCCATTGAGTACTCAACGTAACATATCCCACTTGGGAAGAAAATGAACAAAACACAGTTCCACTTGAAAATGGCAATTAAGGATTTCCAAAGTTTGGGGCAAAACTGGTTTTAGAAAGAGTTTTAGGTTTTGAGTAAAACCGCCCCTTAATTTGCAAATAATTTATTTGTCTGAAATAAGAATGGAAATAATCCTCAATTGCCTTTACAAAAATGAGTGACTATGCACTCTACATTTGGCTTGCCAAAAAGATCATTTATTCATCAAATAAGTTTTATGAAGGAGCTTACCTGATCCTTGCCCACAACAAAGGTCTCCAACAGCTGACCTAACCCCGCATAGGGTAAATACAAACCACAATCAAACTCAAGCCAAAGACTCACTTTCTCAAATAAAACTAACTCAACTTACTACAATCATATCCCTAGTGTCCCAAGCTTTAAGGCTCAATAATAAATTAAAAGGGTTTATAAAATAAATCTAGTTTGATATTAAAATAACTAGAGTTTGGGAAATAGGTACAAAAAGTTGAAGGTTTAAATCTTGCTAAAAATAAATTATGGTTTATTTGAAAAAGGGTCCAAGGTAGTATTAGGTAAAATAATGATTTATTAATAATTTAGTTGTTAGAAAATAATTGATAGCTAAAATTTGTTGAAAATAAATTTAATGAGTCTTGCTTGAAAAATAATAAGCAAATCCTTAATGGGTTTTGATTAGAAGATAATAATTAAATTTTTAGTAATAAATATTTTATTTATTATAATTATTTCCATAAAAGGCTTTAATTGATTTTATTATTTTAAATAATATTTATTTATTTATTTATTTATTTTTCTAGCAAAAACTATTATTTATTTGACTAAAATATCACTATTTTATATAAAAAACCAAATCCACATTTTCCCATGGTTTTCAAAATTTTACTAGAAAAATCATATTATTAAATATTTTATTAATGAAATAAAATTTAGCTTAGGGACAACTAGATCATGATCATATTCCTATAGCTAACCACAATCATGAACATATACAACCCTTCAATTCATCAAATCATCCAAATCATACATACAAGCACAGATCTCAATTTATCAAAATATGATCTAACCCCTACTAGCATAAATATGATCATGGCATCAATAATCCAACATGAATATAAATCCCATTCACCAAAGGTGACATAATCTCTAGCATACTTCATCACAAATACTACCTATGACATGCATCAAACCTCAAATCAACATGCAATCAACCAAGATAATCCTTCCATGCATAAGTCCCATCTCCTTCACAAACATACATATATTCATACTTCAATCTCAACAATATATATATATACTCCAATCCTATCACCATCCACCTATTATCAATATCACCCTAGAGACATGCTTCTAGAGTTTAAAAGAAGGGTTGATAGTACTTACTTGGTTGATGAACGCCTTGAAGGAGTTTAGAGTAGATCTCAACTCCTAGATGTCTAACTTTGTCCATGGGAGATGGCGAGAGCATGATTTATGGAGAAGAAGTCATCCGGCCAAGGGAGAGGAGTTTCGACCGTGAGAGAGAGAGAGAGAGAGAGAGAGAGAAAGAAGAGATCATTAGTATGTTTATTCACTTAGGTTCTCACTAGAGATCATGTTTGGAGAAGATGAAGTTGATAGAGTAAATTTACCTTGAAGATGTTCTTGTCCTTCACAGAAATTTCTGCTTTTGATCCAAAGTAGCAAGATGTTTTGAGGAGTTTGATGTTAATAATGGTGTTGATGGACTCACAGCAGTGAGTAGATCAAATCTGGAAGTTTTTTAGAGGATTTGAGATGGTTTGGAGGGGTATTAAGTGTAGGGAAGAGGTAGATGTTCTTGGTGTAGTGTGTGTGTGTGTTCTTGGAGCTTGAGAGATTTCGAGAGATTGTAGTGTGTAGCTGTCGAATTTCTGTGAGAGATAGGGTTGGCCGAATTTCTGTAGGGTTTAGGGAGTTGTTTCTCTGATTTGGAAGGGAAAAGGAAAGGTTAGTCGTTACAATCTTTGAAGAATATTTTTAGGAAGTGAATTTGGAAACTAAATATTCCAAGGATATCTTGATTGTTGGACAACTTTGGAAGTCTGCCATGGCTGACTGTTTGAGCAGAATTTCGGTGGGATTAATGCTGGTTTATGGAAGCTTATGGTGGCCGAAAGTAGGGTGCTTAATGGTGAAGAAGATGTCGGTCAATTGAGTAAGATTTTATGGAAGGTTGCTAAACAAGGATGGCTGGAATTTTGGAAATCAATCAAGCTAAATTGCAAGGATTTGTTGGAGAGATTTTCGAACAGCCATTGCTGCCTTTCGTCCAGAAGCTTGAGGGAAACAATGGAGCTCTATTAATGGAGGTTTAAGGAAGGTTTCGACAGATTAGGGCTGGTGTTTCAGCTGGAAGAAAAATAGGAAACAAAGCTGGAAGTTTGGACTGCCCAGAATTTCGCTGAACTGAAATTTCTGGGCAGATTTTCGGCTGCCACTTCCAGCCAATTTGTAGAGAGCTTGAAGGGGGATTTCTGGGGTATTCAAGGCTGGTTTCCAGCCTTCTTTATAGAGAAAAAACATGGCTAAGGTACTGAACAAAATCTGGAAGAAATCAGCTTGGTTTTGGACCTCCAAAGTAGCGATTTTGCCCAGAATTTTCACTAGTTTTGCATAGCCTTTGTGCAGCCCAAAAATGGCAGAAATAATTCATGTTTCAAACTGATCTTAAGGCCATTTTTCTGGCAGCATTTAGGAGGGAAAGTCAGCTAAGAAGCTCGGCAATTTGAAGGTACAACAAGCTGAAAAATTTCAGCTCATTCTAAGAAGTAAGATGAACTAGTCTAGAGTGAAATTTCAGCAAGCTTACTAGAGGGATTCTTCCCCTTGGAATTTCCTACCATTCTTCCGCATTTTTCAGACCATGAGAAGCATTTTACTAGGACATTTTGATCTCACAAGATCATAGCATTTTACTGAAATTTCTGGAAAGAAAATGGATAGAACATCTTGATCAAACCAAGGAGTTGAAAATTGAGGAAAATTAAGGATCAAGGGAAAATGAATTCCCTTTAAGAAATTCGAGTAGAGTAAAGGAGTGGAATGAGAATACTCCTAACATGTCTCTCTTAGAACCAGCATCCCTACCTTACTCTAAGCTCATAAGACCGAAATTTCTTCCACTAAGCAAAAATAAAATTTAATCTAGCTAAAGCTTCTATGATGGAATTCGAACCCAAGACCTCAAGAATTAATTCCAAAGCTCTAACCACTACACCACAACAACTCTTGTTGATATTTTCACTAGAAAATTATTTTCTATTCAATCCACAGGCTATCTCCCTATTTTCACCTCGGGCAAAAATTACCATCTTGCCCCTCTCACACAATACTCACCAACAAGACCTCAAGACAATAAAACCTGAATCCAAAACACATAAAAATCATATGAAAATATATTTAACCATGAAATAAAATATGATATGCATCCCAACCCCCCTTACTCTAAGGTTGGTTTTGACTGGGGTTTCACAAGGGTGGTGCTGATGCAAGATAGGAAAGTTATCACCTATGCATCGAGGAAGTCGAAGCTGCACGAGGTGAACTATCCGATGCATGACTTAGAGTTGGTAACGATAGTGTTTGCTTTGAAGAAATGACGACACTATTTGTATGGAGTGGAATATGAAGTTTTCACAGATCATAAGAGTCTAAAGTACATATTCACGCAAAAGGACTTAAACTTAAGGCAGATGAGATGGATGGAGTTCTTGGAGGAATACAAGTGTCCAATTAACTACCTGATGCATTTAGATTTGGGCATAAAAATCATACAAAAACTAAGCACATTCCCAATCAAGTTTAAATTAAAACGTTGGACCCAAATCACACATATGAGCAAGCGTACTCATCACTACTGAGCATAGGGTTCAAACGAGTATCGATCCTCAAGGAACAAGTAAACATTAATTACCCTTCTTTCATTATTTAACCGACTCAACAAAGTGAAAATCAAATAAAAAGGAAATCTAAAAAGAAAATAAAATAAAAATAAAATAAAAATATGTACATGTCAAGGATGGAGAAGTATGCAACTCAACCCATTGATTAGACAACCATGATCTTTAAGAACTTAACCATTAGCATAATCAATCATTCTCTTGGCACCATGAAGGATTAAGGTACATTAGCATCACTTGGTCTGTCTCAACTAATTACTACCTTCTAGATAAACTAGCATCACTTGGTCTGTCTCAACTAATTCATCCAAAAGATGCATTAAACGCAATCCTTAATTAAATTTCCATGGTCTGACAAATTTAAAACATGAAATTAATCAATGAATCCTTGGTCTGGAAAATATCAATTAACCTTTAATTACTCAATCCTCAGCAATTAACCTCTTTGGTCTAGCAAGTTAACAGCCAATGAATGCGAAAATTAATCAATTGCAACCATTATCAACCTCTTTGGTCTAACAAGTTAACAATAGAAATAACCAACTAATCTCGGAATATGCCTAAGTAATTAAATACCAAGAAGAACAATCAATTAATCAAAAAATCTAATAACTCCAAGAATCATGATTATCTAAAACAATGTCAAATTACAATAGAACAATTAAAACATCATTGTCAAGAAAAAGAAAATAAAGTAAAAGAAAGAACTCATAGACAAGCCTCCTTCTTCTTCCCTCGAAAACCTTCTTGTACAACCCTCCTTGAACTTGAAGAATTCCTCCTTAGACTGAGTAATTTTCTATGATGATCAATGAATTATCCCCTTTTTCCTTGTGTTTTTCATCTATTTATAGGTTTAAGAAGTGCCTAAACTCGTAGGTACAAAGTTCTTGGCCGAGTAGAAGTTGGAAGATGCTAAAACTCTCCAGATTTCCAAAAACACGTCAAAAGATCGCAGCACCGCCTCAGGAACAGACCACAGCCGGCACCGCCTTGGTCCTTCGGAGCCGGCACTGCCTGTGTTCTATTTCTCAATTGTTTGTCGATTTTTCTCCGAATTTTGCTCATATGTTCTAGACTGCAGCCGGCGCCACCTCCAGCCTTATAGTCGGTGCCGGTTAGGCTCTATTCTACTCTGCTTTTCCAATTTTTCCATCGCTTTGAAGTTTGTGCATCCAATGTACAGCCGGTGCCGGTTCCAGGCTTCCATCCGGCGCCGCATTTGCTTTGTTTCACGACGATTTTACTTCGTTTTACCTAAAAACCTAAAATAATGACCAAAATACCTTTCCAATGGTAAAATTTCAAATATGAAAGAATATGACTAGTTATTGCACAAAATGTATTACAAAAGAGTCTCAAATAACTACGCAAAATATAACCAAATTAGCCCCTGTCACTACCATCCGGGGAAAGCAAATCTGGTAGTTGATGCGCTGAGTCGGAAGGTAAGGATGGCTAGCCTGAGGGTGCAAGAGGTACAAATAGTATAGGAATTCTTGAGACAAAAGGCGCAAGTGGGAGAAGGGAAAATTAGCTTGAGCAACCTGAGATTGGAGCTTGAGCTGAGGTAACAGATTGGTGAGGTTCAGCGAAATAACCAAGAGTTTTAGACCTTTAAGGAAAAGGAAGTGAAGAGAGGAAATAAGGAGTTTCGGACGGATGAAGCGGGAGTGACGTACTTCCGAGAACAGCTATGTGTACCAAATGACCCCGTATTGAAAAGAAAGATAATGGATGACGCTCACAAGAGCAAGTATACTATTCATCCGGGAGAAGTGAAGATGTACCAAGATTTGAAGAAGGCCTACTGGTGGCCGGGAATGAAAAGAGATATGGCGCAATACGTCTCTTCTTGCCTAACGTGTCAAAACGTAAAAGCGCAGCATAAAAGGGCAGTCGGATTACTACAACCGTTACCTATTCCCGAGTGGAAGTGGCAAGAGGTGACAATGAATTTTGTTACCGGACTACCTATGTCAAAGACTTTGAAGGATATTGTTTGGGTTGTGGTTGACAGGTTGGCCAAGACTGCTCATTTTATTCTAGTAAATATTAAGGATTCTATGGAGAAGCTGGCTAAGACATACATTCAGGAAGTGGTTAGATTACATGGTGTACCATCAAGTATTGTTTCTGACAGAGATCCCAGATTTACTTCCAGGTTTTGGACCAAATTTCAAGAGTCACTGGGAATAACTTTGAAGCTCAGTTCTTCTGTTCACCCGTAGATAGATGGACAATCCGAAAGAGTTATCCAGATTTTGGAGGATATGCTTAGGGCTTGCATGCTAGATTTCAGAGAAAAGTGGTTGGACTGCATACCTTACGTTGAGTTGGCCTACAATAACAGTCATCAGGCATCAATTGGAATGGCACCCTATGAGGCATTGTATGGACGAAAAATGCTAGGTACCCTTGTATTGGGGATGGTTAGAGGATGGTCAAATCAACAAGTCTGGAGAAATAAATATTGAGGAAATGGCCGACAAAGTGAAGGTAATAAGGGAGAGGCTGAAAGCCGCTCAAAGCTGATAGAAGAGTTATGCTGACAATAGAAGAAGGGAGTTGGAGTTTCAGGTGGGAAACCGGACTTTTCTAAAGATAATGCTGAGCAGAGGGATTCTGAAGCATCCTAAAGGAGGGAAGCTGAGTCTTAGATACTTAGGACCTTTTCCAATGAATGAAAGGATTGGACCTGTAGCATATCGATTGGAGTTGCCGAAGGGATTGACTGGAATTCACGATGTGTTCCATGTGTCCCAATTGAAGAAATATAACCCTGACCCGAAGTATATATTAAATGAGGAACCCTTGATCATTCAACCTGACTTGAGTTATGAGGAGAGACCAATTGAGGTTTTAGATCGTAGCGTCAAGACGTTGAGGAATAAGCAAATACCTATCGTAAAGATCTTATGGGAGCATCATGGCGCTCAAGATACAACATGGGAGACTGAAGAATAGGTGAAGAGGAAATACCTAAATTTGCTTTAGAAGTTAGCACCCTGAATTTCAAGACGAAATTCTCTTAAGAGGGAGAGGATGTAATATTTTGTATTAGACCACCTTTAGTATGTGGGGAAAAGTCAAGCATGTCACATTGTTTTATACTACATTTGATGATTTGAACTATTTTCATGAAAATATTAGTTTGTTGTTGCATAAATTAATTTGTTCTTAAAGTGGTTGTGTTATTTGAGTTAGTTGAGTTTTATTTTATTGTGAATAATTTATTAGAAAAGGGGATGGAGCAAGTGAGTAGGAATCAAGAGAATTTATTAGGAGAATATTTACCAAGAATTAATGTGGTTTACTGGATAAAGCTTGGTATTTAATTCTTGATGGGCTTGAGTTCAAATCCAACTATTTCAAATCCTTCCCTTTCTTTTATTTTCCTTCTTCTCTAATTTTTCCTAGCCTGGGCCGAAATCCTTAAGGTTGCTGCCACCTTGGAAACTAATTCCCTAAAAATTATGAATGTGATTTATCTTGGAAAATATTTTATAAAATATTTAAGAGCAAATTAAATTTTTGTTCTTAATATCTTATCATAATATTTTAGAGAATTTTAAAGATTACTAGTCTAGATTTTTAAAAGCTATATCCAAGTAATATATTAGGAGATAAAATATATGAAATTATATAGGTATTGTTTCAAGGAGATAAACTTCCATATTTTAATTTTCTTCAAATAATATTTTTTTAGAAAATAAAAGGATAAGAGCTAGATTTAAATGAAGTATTTATCTCTTGGATTAAGTTCAAGATTTTCTAAAATTTGAAGGAAAAGGAAGAGGAATTTTAGTAGCTACAAAGGAATTAGGAAACCAGAATTTTTCTTACCAAATAATTATTTAATAGCTATTTAAAAATTACTCAAATTAATATAGAGAATTAATTAAACTATTTTCGTAATAGACAACCTAATTCCTTTCTATAATTTTTTGAAAAATCCCCTCATAGCTGCCGCCACACATAGAGTAAGTATAGCTTATCTAAAACTCTCCAAAGGGTTAACCAAGAAAACCTTAACCAATTAGAACTTGGTTTCAGCCAAAAAAAAATACAAGAATTCCCTCTCCAAGGCCTTCAGAATTTCGGCCACCATTAGCTCTGTTCTCCATGAAATTTCCAACAAAAAACCTACACCAAAAAACCCTCTAGATGTTAAGCAAAAAACAGCTACACAAAGACCCCTTTTCTCCTCTTATTTTCACCACTATAAAGACCAAAACCAATCAGATTTCTTCTCCTTTTCTATCCAGAATTTCTGCCATCCTAAGCTGCAAAAATACAGTAGCAATCAACCCTAAACCTTTGTCCAATTTTGGCAACCATAGAAGAACCAAAGCTGTACAATTTTTCTCTTGTGATCAAGAAATCATAGCAAGGTAAAACTCCTCCAAACATCTAAACATAAAACCCTAGACTTCCCTAGCCAGCAAACCATGAAATTTCTACCCTCTCAGCCCTTAAATACACAAAACAAATAGCCTACAATCTACACAAAAACTCGGACAGCCTATCCCAAAAACAAAGCCAAAACCGAAAACCCTCTACACGGTAATTGATCTTCAACTCTTCTATTCATCTCTTACTTCATTCTTTCCTTTCTTCTCCCTTAAATCACATCCATAAGGGACTAATTTTATCCCTTCCTTGGTGAGTCTCGATCAAGGTTATTCAAGGGGACCAAACTCTTCAACTATCGATTGAACTTAAGCTAGTCAATAAGGAGTTGTCGTGTTTTAAGTCTAAATCGCTAAGAGGTAATCAAGATCCTATTTTTACTGATTTAAATGGTCTTAAACTTTAAAATATTGGCTTAAGGATGCTTAGGGAGTCTAGCGTGAAGATATGAATAAATTAGATTGATGAATATGTTGATGTAAGCCATAGACAGAGCTTGTATGAGATAGGACAATGATGTATCTTGTCATGATGAATCTAGATCTATACTAAATAGGCAAAGATGAGATTTTTAAATGTTTATGGGACTGTTTATGATGATTTTATAACAATTGAATATAGGAGTTGTCATATGGTGAGTTGATCTAGATCAATGCATGGTTATGATCAATAGAATAGTAAAGAGGAGTTATACACGTGATTTAATGAATTAAAGTCCTTAGATACTATGGTTTAACTAGGGGATTAATGAGATCATGGAAAGTCATATTGTATGAAATAGTGGATGTAATGATTAAACCCTAATTGTGGGATTATTTGCTCTAGATAAGGAATGAGTGGAAATAAGAACAATCGATTGAGTTGGATCTTGCTATGATTTATCCAAGTAAGTCCCTGCATAACTGTTTTGATACAAGTTATATGTTTGCAAGCAATTTTTACAATGTTATTTGGAATTGATGTCAATATGATGTTTTGACTTAAAGATTGAGACTTGACTAAAAATGATGAGTTATACTGGATTGTTGTGATACTTCGATTGGAAACGTGGATATTGTATTTTCAAAAGGAATTTACTAAATTTTAATTATTCAAACTCAAAAATGATTTCTTACACTATTGTCAAACGATTTGAAACACTATTATGAAAAATCACATCTTGAAATAAAAAACTTTCGAAAAAGGAAAAATGATTCTGCCCCTAACTGGAGAGCGTTGACTTCTCAGTGAGGGTAGGCTAGTGGTATTAGACTCGAAGAGCAAGAGTGAGTCTTCTGGCAGGAGGCCACCTCCAGAAGATGAACTCAACTTTGAGAGGCGACAGTACTACTTAGTCAGGCCATCCACGCTAACATATTGGTCCATGTGGATATTGTTTATCCTGATTAGACAACCAAAATGTTGGGTGTAGATTTGGAGGAGTATCTCACCTAGTTGGAGGATCAGTCACTACCCATTATTGAAAGAATACATTAGGAAACGATCATAGTAGTAACCATGATATGGATTGTGTTACTATATTATTGAATTATTTACTAATTCCTATTTAAAGAATTATGAATATGATGAAACGATGATTTATTAAGAACTGTTTTAGATTTATTATGCAAGGCCCCTATGTATAACTGCTATTAATGAAATTGACTTTCAAACGCAATTTTTGTTATTTAGATAATCCTGCATACACGAAATGGTTTCAATTAACACTTGCACACACGGGACTTACTACGATGTCAATCTCAATCCTTTTATATCATGATTTCACTGGATTGCTTATACTGAGCAGGGTGAAGTGTTAGGAGATGAACTTCAATTTATTTATTTCTTTATTTGTGTTTTGAATTTATTTCAAGAAACGTTTGTTAGTTTTGATCTTCTAGACTTGTATAAGTTTTGCTTCTGGATGTAATGAAATTATTCCTTTAATTTTATTTTGCAATTTTTTTCTTTTGTACCTCGTTATAAAGATCCCTAGTCCTTTGGATGGGACTACATCCTGCCCTATTTAGGTACCTAGGGCATGGAGTTTTACATCCTTCACAACCCATCTCTTGACAAACTTCTTGGCCCCTGATTTGTATGCTTGGATTGCTTGAAAATTGATGAGACTCCACTTCATCATAGAGGTCAAGATCAAGGAGGGGGAAGTGTGACCATGCATAGACAAGGACTGATGACAAGAGTTAGGTCCAAGAAGCTTCAAGATGATTTTCGATTGATCATCAAACCATGCTTGAGGATAAAAGAGGATTGGAAGGTTGAAGAAGCTAGCCAAGAGTTCATGTTAATGACCATCGATGAAAGACCCCAACAAGAACTCAAGCTGTCAGCAAAAGCGGATGAAACTTGACCAAGGAAGGCTTTCCAGTGGACAACCGGCTCCGGCTCCAATCTGCTTTACAACCCCTTTATTAGCAACTTGAACCAGCCCGAAGGCAGTGCACAACCGGCACCGGCTTCAAGGGACCTAGCCGGCACCGGCTTCCCCCTGGACAGCCGACGACTATTCTGCTTTTTTTAAGGTTTTCTCTTATTTTCTTCAATTTTAATTGCTTGTAAAGATTTATTATGACCCTAAACTATAATATAACCTCAGGGATTACCTTAGCTAGGGTTAGGGTAGTATAAATAGCACCTTTAGTGATTTGACAACACAATTCACAGACTTTTAATTCAAATTTAAGAGAGAATCTTGAGAGGCCCTAGCCTCCTTGTTCATCTTGTTCAAGACCAAGTTTAAGGGTTAGTCCTCCTTATGATTGGGTCTATAAATCTTTTGAATAATCCAATGTTGTTTTCTTAAATGGGTCTTAGTTGCTTTATTCTTCTAAAGTTTGTTTGAATTCCAATATTTGGGTACCTATTTTCTCTATTCTAATTGTTCTTGTATGCCTTTGTTGCTTCAAGGATATTGGGGTGAGATTATAGTAGAACTTTCTACTTTTCTTGAGGATCTTTGAAGCTTAGTTCTTTATGGGTTTGATAGAGTGCATGTTGTTATCTTCGATTTCTCCCTTTTGTCACAAGAATCTCTGGTTTTGGTCCCTTTAAGTTGAGCTGAACACATAGCCAACTAAAACACCCACAACACCAAGAAAAAGCCACACAAGATTCGTATAAAAAATCCTCTCAAAACTTCTTAAATATTGAATGTGCCCAAGGAGCCTTGATGCAAATCTTAACTTTCCATCACCCTTCTTTACATGTGCCTTATTGCATAGACGGATTCCTATCGTGGTCACTACATAGAGTTGTTAATATCTGTGTTTCATGACAAATTTACTAATTGTGCATATTCTCTTTTGTTATAATAACACCAAAATATTTTGCAAAATATATGGTCATGTGTCTGATGAAAATGTTAATATGCTATCGCTATATGTTTATTGTATTTATGTATTATGTTCATGTATTTGTATACCGCATGATAATATGCCTACGTGGGGGTAAAATGCCAGTTAAAGAAGGGAGAAGAAGGTACAAGCCAAAAACAGTGATTCCTTGGATAAAAGGTATTTTCAAGTCATTTATAAATTATTTCAAATGATTTCCTTGCATACAAAGCCAACAAACTAAGGAAGAGAATTGTAAAGGAATGGAGGATGAGAGAGAGACTAAAGGGGGCAACAAAGTAGTTCAAGTGCATCCAACCAACCCTATAGAGAATTAAGAAGAATTAAAAGAAGCCATTAAAGAATAATAAATCCATATTTAGGTTGTATACTAAAGGAATAATGAGAGCCAAAACTATTTAGCAGATCAAAGAAAGCTTAAGGCTGCTAAGAATTGATCCTCAATATGAGTGGAAACCTAAGATAAACCAAGAAAACCTAGGTACAACAAGTACAGAACAAAGGAAGCTGGAGATGTGCAGGAAAGGACCGACGCTAGCTCTAATACCAAAATTGACGCCAGCTTATACATCAAGGACGATGAGTTTTTGTGAGCCGATTACTGTTCATCCATAACAAAGCTAGTGTCGTCCCGTGCACTAAAATCGGCAATGGCTAGTGCAAGAAACAACACTTGGACGGCAAGCAGAATAGAACCAGTGTTGGCTGAGCACTGAAAGGCTGAGATTTCTAATGTTTTGCTCTATTTTTGTAAGTTTGTTATATGCATATAACATATTCTCTTTGGAATAATAGTTAGACCATTGTATTTTGGTGAGAAAATAAGAGAACTCCTTAAGAATTGGTGAGATTAATCCACTTAGGAGTTCTTCCCTTTAATCATAACTAAATCTTAGGGTCTAGTCCTTCTCTTTGATTCAAGTCATTAAACTTGTTAAGGATAACCAAACTAGTTTGTCTTTGAATTAGTCTTAGATGTTGAAAGTCTAAGGTTGTTCAAGTAATCTTATATTAGGTGCCTAAATCTTCATTTCTAATGTGCTTAATCTCTTATGGATTATGTGTGTTAGAATATTGATTTAGTAGATTACATTCAGTAGATCTAGAGTTCTTGGTTGCATTCATAATCTTGGGTTCTATCTTTTGAGTTTGGTGTATAAATTTTATGTGTTTTTGAAAGTTAAATCCTTGTTTTAGTTTTGGAAAGATCTGTCGGGTATCTCAAGCTTGTATCGTATACGGCGCAGTGGAAAATAAAACGAGATACCCTCCCAGGACACGTCTATATGTGGAAAACAAGACATAAAGAGAGTAAAGGTAACAACTTTTACCTTTAGGTGATCGTCCAAAGAATTAAAAAATTCTTCTTCAAGTCGAGGTACGATCCAGCAATTCTCTTGTGCAAATTCCACGAGAATTGGACGTCTAACCACTATAATCACAGTGTATGATTATCTCTAACAGTAATTCACACAGAGGAATACTCAAGCACCAAACTTTCCTGTGCTAGCAGAAACAATATGGCGGTTAGGGTTCTTTGATCAAGATCAAATCGAGAAAGATAGAAAGAAGAGAGAATGTTCGTGGCTATTGTTTTTTTGTGTTGTTCAGCTAAAGTTTTTCATGTATTACATATACTATATATTACACGATATTTCCCTCCCAAAACTGAGAATTCTAATCCTATTAGAATTCCCTAATTGTAATTGGAAACATCAAGTTCTCACAATTACAACTTGGACCACAAATTATAACTAATTATAATTTGTCCACAACAACTTCTCTTTCTCTCAATCAACCCCACTATGTTATCAAATAACATCTTAAGTATATAATCCTCTATTGTGTGTGACCTATTAGGTTTTCCAGTCAATTGGTAGCGAACATGAATTAATCGAAACGTCTTTGAGAGTAATAATCCATAATTAATTAGAATTAATCCTATTAATTCTAATAAGGATTGGTTTATTAATTCATCAATTAATAAACCCATATTTCCAAATCATGAGCGGTATCTAGCAACACATCATGACTACCCAAGAGTCCAGGAAGTCAAGTGGCTTGACATGAACCATTCAATAACAAACTTTAGTACAATTAACTCCTTTCACCATACAATATCTCATTCGGTTTGGAGTACGGAATTAGTGCCAACTCCCTCCAGAAATAATTCTGGCACGAATACAATAGTACTTGTACTAGTAACTCACTACTCTAGATGTGTATCAATTGGAACTATTTCCAATACACAATTGCCTTGGCCAAGGACTTCTCGAGTAGTAATTCCTACAAGTGGCCGTGAGATATTCGCCCCTACTATTAGGAGTGGTGAATCCTTTATTGACCCTCTCAACTACTTTCGTTTACCTCACAATGTACCCAATATCCATCCCATAGGCGGCCCTTGATCGAGCTCCAGAGATTGGAATCAAAGTATAAAGCTCAGCAAACAAAGTACCTTGGAGATCTCAAGTCTAAGGATACTTGCACGTTTGCTATATTGAGATTATATCACTGGCACTAAATAGTTATCTATGTGATTATCTCAAAGCTAGGTCATCCAATAAATTTGTTCCATTAACAAGCATCCATGTGTTAACTTTGAGTATCTCAATACTCACGGTTATAAGAACCACCGCCTAATCAAATCAGGAAGTCTAACGCATGCCAGTCTTGATGCATTAATGATATCTTGTCTCATTAATACTATGACCAAGGACTATTTAAGTACTAACACCATCCAGTGTAGTAGGAATCTCATATCATGATCTCTATCATGATTTCCTTAACACAGTGTTGTACTAGGGACTTTATCGAACAGTTATATTACTTAAAGTAAACAAAAGAAACTGTAAGATAAATAATGCCTTTTATTAAAATAAAATGTGTCATATACAATGTACAAGTGATTGCCTCTAGGGCACAACACTAACAAACTCCCACTTGCACTAGAGCTAATCATTCATGTATCTAATACCGAATGACTCAACATGGCAATCATGTTTCTTTTGGGATAGTGCTTTCGTAAGCGGATCAGCTATGTTCTCATCCATGGGAACTCCTTCTATCTTTATTTCTTTAGCTTCTTCAGAAGCAGCTATGTACTCAGCTTCTGTTGTAGAGTTGGCAATAGTCTCTTGTTTAGAATTTTTCCAACTTATTGCCCCTCTGCACAACAAAAACATGTAGCCAGATAGTGATTTGAAATCATCCTTGTCAGATTGAAAACTGGTATCAGTATACCCATTTATTTTCAAATCACCTTCTCCATATATTAAGAACATATCCTTAGTCCTTCATAAGTATTTAAGAATATTCTTTACAGCCGCCCAATGACCCTCACCAGGGTCAAGTTGGTATCTGCTCGTCAAACTGAAAGCACAAGATACATCGGGCCTAGTACATATCATAGCGTACATGATAGATCCAACTGCCGAGGCATATAGAATCTTACTCATACAATCCCTTTAAACTTGTGTCTTGGGAAACATCGACTTTGAAAGGCTTACACCATGTGACATGGGTAAGAATCCTTTTTGAATTGATCCATGTTAAACCTCTTTAGCACTTTATCTATGTATGTAGACTGCGAAAGACCAAGCAACCTTTTGGATCTATCTCTATAGATCCTTATTCCGAGAATATACATTACTTCTTCAAAGTCTTTCATGGAGAATTGTTTGGACAACCAAATTTTAACCGTTTGCAAGACAGGTATATCATTTTCTATTAGCAATATGTTATCTACATAAAGTAATAAGAAAACGATTGCACTCTCACTAACCTTCTTGTTTACACAAGGCTCATCCATATTTTTAAATGAAACCAAACCCTTTGATTGTTTCATCAAAATGGATGTTCCAACTCCTAGAAGCCTGCTTAAGTCCATAAATGGACCTTTGCAGCTTGCATACCTTTGTGCTATCATTGGATGTGAAACCCTCAGGTTGTGTCATATACACTTCCTCAGTTAGATTTCCATTTAGGAAAGCTGTTTTCACATCCATTTGTCAAATCTCATAATCATAATGAGTAGCAATGGCTAGGAGTATCCTGATGGATTTTAACATGGCTACTAGCGAGAAGGTTTCATCATAGTCAATACCATGTTGTTGATGATAACCCTTCACCACTAGTCGTACTTTATAGGTAACTAATTTACCATCCATATCTGTTTTCTTCTTGAAAATCCACTTGCATCCAATAGGTTTAATTCCTTTGGGTGGATCAACCAAAGTTCATACTTGGTTATCATACATGGAATCCATCTCTGACTTCATGGCCTCAAGCCATTTACCAGATTCTGAACTGTTCAGAATATCCTTGTAGGTAGTAAGCTCATCTTCATCTATGAGCAATACGTCATTGTGGTCACTGATAAGAAATCCATATCTCTCAGGTGCCACACGTATCCTACTAGATCTACGAGGTTCTTGTGTATTAGAAGGTTCATCTATTCTCTTAGTAGATATGGGGTTAGACGGTTGATCCTCGTTTGTTTGATCTTCATAAACTTCACTAAGTTCAATCTTACTCCCACTGTCCCCTTTAAGCATGTGCTCCTTCTCTAAGAAGATGGCATGCTTCAAAATAAATAATTTGTTTTCGGAGGGTAAATAGTGTTGGGATTCGTGGACTCCTAAACGCGGAAAACATCTACGAATCCCTCCCGAGGACCCAAGTAAACGATTAAGAAGATGTAAACGATTAAGAGTTACCTCCGGTTGCTTGTAATCGAAATCCTTCGATTCCGGTTGCGTTGTTGTACGTTCGACCCGAACAATCACCGAGACGCTGCAGTATGCGAACGTCCTCTACGGGTACACACCGCGAACTCACTCGATACCCGGGGAGTGCTAGCGCCTAGGGTTTGAGAGGTTTTTTTTCTTTCTCTGGTAGAGAATGGCACGAATGTTCTCAACCGAAAAATTGGACTATCGAAAGACGGCTAGGGTTTTCTTAAAAAACCCTCGAACCTCTTAGAGTCCAACCCTAATCATATCTTATCATATTCTAATTTAAATTCAAATTAAATTAAAACTGATATGATAAGATTTTGCAATTATCTCGGTAATTTTAACTAATTATTTTACCGAGTCAGATTCTTATAATCTGGATATCATCCAGATTCATCGAACCTGGTCACCAGAAAAATAACCTAACAAGTTCGCTTATTGTGTGACCCTATAGGTTCATTTAACACTGGCAGCGTGCCTAAATCGTATTTAAATGGCCCACAAGTTATAAGCGGTTTCTAGCAAAACATTATAACTATCCAGGTTAAATGAAGATCGGTGATCTCTTTGAACCAAACCATAATTTTATATTTAGTCCCTTTGTCACACGATATCCAGATTAAGCATAAGGCACGGAGCATGTCATCCTTATTAAGCTTAATCAATTATTTCTTGATTTCATAGTAGATTGTTCAAACAAATGATATCAATATCTTAGATTGATATATTTGAGCACGGCCATGCATTTTTAACAGTCTAACTTATCAAGGGGCCCATGGATATCTCTCCCATAATTGAGAGGGACAAATTCCTTCACAATCAATCATATTCCTCTCCTTGATTTATTTTATATCCAACAGTAGTCTAATTTATTATCTGGTTAAAGACAACTTTAGACAATGTCAAAATATAGAATTTATCAAGTAAGAAACTATGATGAATTTAGGTCGAAGGACTTTCAATATTATTATGGCTAGAAAGTACTTATGACATATTCCATGAAGTACTCTCACGAGTGGGTCATGTCCAATACAATGTTCTCTAACATTTATTTATGTCTTGACTCGATATCACAAATATCCATGGCCGGTAAAACATAGCCATCAAGTCACAAACATACTAATCTTAATTTATTATTATTCCAATAATAATAATCGATCGAGAGACAGTTTTAGAATAGTCATTGTATTCATTGTAGGGTTTTACTATCAAGTCACGTACTTGATGACCAACAAAACAAAATTCACTATTCATGGAAAGGAAAGCCTCATATTATTATATAAAACATAATGACAATTGTATAAGTACAAATTGACTCTAGGGCATATCCCCAACAGTCTCCCACTTGCACTAAGACCAATTTGGTATAAGCCGTAATCCCATTGTTCTGGTATGACTATCATGTTTAGACGATGGGAGAGGCTTTGTCAGTGGATCTGCAACATTGTCATCAGTTGGCACCTTGCATACATTGACATCTCCTCTATCAACAATTTCTCGAATGAGATGAAAACGTCTAAGTATATGTTTGGATCGCTGATGTGATCTTGGTTCCTTAGCTTGTGCAATGGCTCCATTGTTGTCACAATAGAGATCCACTGGGTTCACAATACTAGGAACTACATCTAGTTCTGTAATGAACTTTTTAATCCAAACTGCTTCTTTAGCTGCAGTGAGGCGACTACATACTCGACTTACGTAGTAGAATCGGCCACGGTGTCTTGCTTTGAACTTTTCCAGCTTACAGCACCTCCATTCAAACAAAATAGAAAACCTGATTGCGATCTATAATCATCTATGTCAGACTGAAAACTAGCATCAGTGTAACCATTTACAACTAGCTCGCCTTCTTGTCCTCCATAAACTAAGAACATATCTTTAGTTCTTCTTAAGTACTTTAGTATGTTCTTAACAGCAGTCCAGTGTGCCTCTCCGAGATTTGGTTGGAACACTGCTTGTCATGCTCAATGCATATGATACATCGGGTCGAGTACATAACATGGCATACATGATAGACCCTATAGCGGAAGCGTATGGTATCTTGTTCATGCGCTCTTCTTCATCCTTCGTAGAAGGACTTTGAGTTTTGCTGAGCTTAATGCCATGTGACATTGGCAAGAATCCTCTCTTAGAGTCTTGCATACTGAACCTTTTCAGTACCTTGTCAATGTATGCACTTTGACTTAGGCCAATTAGCTTTCTAGATCTATCTCTATAGATCCTTATACCTAGAATATAGGCAGCTTCACCTAAGTCTTTCATTGAGAAACAATTTCCCAACCATGTCTTTACACTTTGTAGAGTTGGGATGTCGTTTCCAATGAGTAAGATATCATCAACATAAAGTACCAAAAAGACTATTGCATTTCCACTTGTTTTCTTATAGACACAAGGCTCATCTTCATTTTTGATAAAGTTAAATTCTTTAATTGCTTCATCAAAACGAAGATTCCAGCTTCGAGATGCTTGCTTCAATCCATAAATGGATCTTTGAAGCTTGCACACTTTATTAGAATTCAAAGGATCATCAAAACCCTCGAGGTTGTGTCATGTACACATCTTCGAGTAAGTTTCCATTAAGAAACGCGGTTTTGACATCCATTTGCCAAATTTCATAGTCATAATATGCTGCTATGGCAAGAAGAATTCTGATAGATTTAAGCATTACAAGCTGGTGAAAAGGTTTCATCATAGTCTATACCATGAGTTTGTCTATAACCTTTTGCTACCGGTCGTGCTTTGTAAGTATGCACATTTCCCTCCATGTCTGTTTTCTTTTTGAAAACCCACTTACACCCAATGGTTTTTGAACCTTTAGGTGGGTTAACCAAAGTCCAAACTTGGTTATCATACATGGATTGCATCTCGGACTTCATAGCCTCTAACCATTTTCTAGAGTCGGAACTCTTAATGGCTTCTTGATAGGAAGTGGGCTCATCATTAACCATAAGCTCCACATTGTGATCGTCGGTGATGAGAAATCCATATCTCTCGGGTTGTTGACGAACCCTATCGGATCTTCGAGGTCCTTGTTCTATAGATATAGGCTCATCTTGGACTTGTGAGCCATCTAATCGAGATTCATTATTTGGTTCGAGGCACTAATTGTGGCTCTTGAATCTCATCTTGATGAGGTTCGAGGCACTAACTGTGGTCCTTGAATCTCATCAAGATGTATTTTACTCCCATTGATTCTTTTGGAAATAAATTCCTTTTCAAGAAAGAATCCATTTCGAGCAACAATTACTCTATTTTCTTTTGGGAGATAAAATTGATATCCTTTAGTTTCTTTAGGATACCCCACAAATATGCATTTATCAGATTTAGGTGCAAGTTTATCGGATAATAAACGCTTTACATAAACTTCACAACCCCAAATCTTCAGAAATAACAAACTAGGTTGTCTCCCGAGTCCATATCTCATATGGCATTTTACTGAACCGATTTAGATGGAACTCGATTTAGTATGAATGCAGCGAGTCTCCAGGGCATAACCCCAAAAGGAGATTGGAAGATCAGTTTGACTCATCATTGATCGAACCATATCTAATAAAGTCCGATTTCTCCGTTCGGATACACCATTCCATTGAGGTGTTCCTGGTGGAGTTAATTGGGAAATAATTCCACAATTTTTAAGATGCTCGTCAAACTCGTGGCTTAAGTATTCACCACCTCGATCCGATCGAAGTGTTTTGATACTTTTGCCAAGTTGATTTTGTACTTCATTTTGAAATTCTTTGAATTTCGGAACGATTCAGATTTGTGTTTCATCGGATACAGGTAGCCATATCTGCTGAAATCATCTCGTAAATGTAATGAAGTACTTGAAATCCTCCTCTAGCGAGTGAATTCATTGGTCCACATACATCGGTATGTATTAGGCCCAATAAATCGAGTTGCCCTTTCGTTTTGTCTTTTGAAAGGCGCTTTAGTCATTTTGCCTAATAAACAAGAATCACATGTTACGTAAGATTCTAAATCAAACGATTTTAGAAGCCCATCATTATGAAGCTTTGTTATGCGTTTCTCATTTATATGGCCCAAACGACAATGCCGAAGTAAGTCTGATTTAAATCATTGGATTTCAATCTCTTAGTATTTATATTATAGATAGACATGTCCGAAGATCCACGAAGATTTAGAATATAAAGCCCATTCGATAATGAAGCATCTCCATAAAAAATGCCGTTTTTATTAATGGAGCAAATGTTATTCCTAATAACAAATTCAAAACCTTCTAAATCCAAACAAGAAACTGAAATAATATTCCTACTCATAGCGAGGAACATAAAAACAATTGTTCGGTTCTAAAACAAGCCCACTGGGCAAAATTAATTCAAAAGTTCCTACAGCCTACTGCAGACAACTTTTGCTCCATTCGCAACTCGTAGGTCCACCTCGCCTTTTGCCAAGGCTCTACTCCTTTTTAGACCACTGCACATTTACACAAATGTGAGATCCACAACCGGTATCCAATACCCATGAATCGAAGTAGATAAATTAATTTCAATAACATAAATACCGAAGCGGCGGTCTCATCGCTCTTCTTTTTCTTTGCTTCCAAATAGAGCTTGCAATTTCTTAACCAATGTCCTTGTTCTCCACAATGGTGGCAAGCTCCCTCCTTTGGTGTTTTGGCCTTAGGTTTGGGCTTGAACTTGGACTTTGCCTTGTCCTTACCCTTACTAGCCATAACCTTGCCCTTTTGGTTGTTCTTTTTGCCTTTCCCTTTTTGAACCATTAGAACACTAGGAGTATTCTTCTTAATGTTCAATTCAGCTTGTTTTAGCATCCCATGCAATTCAGTAATGGATTTCTCCATATTATGCATGTTAAAATTCATGACAAACTGGTCATACTCAGCAAGTAAAGAGCCCAAGATCAAATCCGTGGCCATGTCATGATTAACAGGAGCACCAAGCTTATCAAGATGATCTAGATAGCCCTTCATTTTAAGGACATGAGCACTTACCGAGGTGCCAGAAACCATCTTACATGCATTTAACGCCTTGTGAGTTTCAAATCTCTCTTGTCGTGCTTGCTCTTGGAACATTTCCTTGAGATGCACAATCATGTCATATGCCTCTGCTTCTTCAAACTGTTTTTGAAGTTCAGAGTTCATGGTTGCTAGCATGAGGCAAGTTAAATTCTTTAATTGCTTCATCAAAACGAAGATTCCAGCTTCGAGATGCTTGCTTCAATCCATAAATGGATCTTTGAAGCTTGCACACTTTATTAGAATTCAAAGGATCATAATCATTTGTTAGTCTTACTATCAAGTTTGTCTGACTGTGACTTTTTAATAAAGGCAGGATAATCCCATACTCGCAAGTGAGATAACTTTGGTCTCTTACCAAAGAACATCTCAAATGGGGTAGAATCAACCGTTTTTGTCGGAACTCTGTTCAGTATGTAAACAGAAGTCTCTAGTGCATACCCCCAAAACGATTTTGGTAGGTCTGTAGAAGCCATCATGGCCCGTTCCATGTCTAGAAGGGTTCGATTCCTTCTCTCAGATACACTGTTATATTGAGGTGTATGTGGTGGAGTCCATTGAGATAATATCCTATTATCTCTAAGATAACTCAGAAACTCTTGGCTCAAGTATTCTTCTTCTCCATCGGATCTTAGAGTCTTTATACTTTTGCCAAGTTTTTTCTTTATTTCATTCTTGAAGTCTTTAAACCTTTCAAAGGCCTCAGATTTGTATTTCATTAAATACAAATACCCGTATCGTGAGAAGTCATCGATAAAGGTTATGAAATAGTTGTAATCTCCTCTTGCTTGTATTGATATTGGGCCACATACATCAGAATGTATGAGTTCTAATAACTCCTTAGCCCGTTCTCCTTTTCCTAGAAAATGAGTTTTAGTCATTTTACCTAGTAAACAAGACTTGCATGTGCCATATGATTCATAATCAGTTGACCCTAATTCACCAAGCTTGTGTAACTTAGAAACACGATTTTCGTTTACATGGCCCAAACGACAATACCATAAGTAAGAGGTGTTAGAGTTATCCATTTTAGGTTTCTTATTGTTTATATTGAGAACTAAATTATCCAAGTCTAGAACATATAAACCATTAACCAAAGTTGCTGAACCATAATGAATATCATTCAATGAAAAAGAACAACATTTATTCTTAAATATTAAATGAAATCCATACAAGTCTAAACACATAACTGAGATAATGTTTTTCATTAAAATTGGTACAAAATAACAGTTTTGTAGTTCTAAAATTAATCCCAAAAGCAGATTCAGCTCGTATGTCCCCACAGCAAGTGCAGCAACTTTTACCCCATTTGCAGTACGTAGGTCCACATCGCCTTTCTCTGGCCTTCTACTGCTCTTTAGTCCCTGCAAGTTATTGCACAAATGAGATCCACATCTGGTATCTAATACCTATATCTCATTTCTAAAGGCAGTATTTATCTCAATCATAAACATATCCAGAGTAGAAGTAGAAGTACTTGTAAGCTTCTTCTTCTGCTTCTTGTCCTTAATGGTCTCCAAGTAGGCTTTGCAGTTACACCTCCAGTGGCCCATCTTTCCACAATGATGGTATGGGCCCTTGGTAGCTACGTCCTTCTTGTTCACACCACATTTGGGCTTCATAGGAGCCTCATTCTTCTTCTTTTGAACTTTCTTCTTAGAAGAGGAGGATTCTACCATTAAAACTGCATCGAAATTCTTCTTCACGGAGAACTCCGCAGTTTTGAGGAGATTGATCAACTCAGGAATGGTGGCCTCAATCTTATTCATCTGATAGTTAATCACAAATTGTGAGAAACTATTAGGCAAAGACTATAGAATTAAGTCAACACTTAAGTCATGATCCATTGCAAACCTGAGAGATCCAAGCTTTTCTATTAAGCCCAGCATCTTCAGCACATGAGTGGCCACAAAAGAACCCTCTGCCATTTGACAATGAAATAGTTACTTCGAGATCTCATATCTCTCAATTCTGACTTGGGCATCAAACAGCTCTCGAAGATGTAGTATAATCGAATGAGCATCCATATGCTCGTGCTGTTTTTGCAACTCGAGAGTCATGGATGCTAGCATAATACATGATGCTGTATCACTATCCTCCTTGTGCCTTCTATGGATAGCATGAGCATCTTGAGCTGGTGGTGGCAGAATAGGAGCATCTGGCACGTAGAGCAACTTTTCCGATTTGAGAATGATTCTCAAATTTCTATACTAGTCGAGATAGTTTGATTCGGTTAACTTGTTGGTTTCCAAGATGCTACGTAAGTTCAAGTTTGTTGACATGATGCAAGTGACCTAGATGTAAAGATAGAGAGCATTATCCAAATTCCTCAAGAATAACCTTGTGTTTGCCCAACAAGCCACCCTTGAGTTCATTGGTAGGTATCCAATACCAATTACATCGTATGTAACTACTGGATCATTGGGTGATTAACAGCTTTTAATCTTAAAGCCTTTTGGGCTACCCTAACTTTTCCTCTAAATTTCTTTATGCTTGAGTTTGCCCAACCGGGATAAAGAATTTAGTTAAACTCGACCCATTAATTAGAAATTTAATTTCATAGCTTGAACATGCCCAATGTCAACTAGGCTTGGGTTTACCCAACAACCTGGTCTCGAAAAAGAACTCTCATTCTTACTATATTAACGGAAGGAATCAGGTTTAATATTAATTGAGGGATTTGTTCCTTTTATTAATTTCGTTAAATGACATGTATAAAAATCAATAAATCACATAATTGATAATCATGGTAATAAAGAGATTACGTGGTATGGTTATGGACTTTTCCTAAATTAATTTTTTTTAGCCATAAAAGAAATTAATATAATTAACCCTATGTGTTCATGCATGATTTAAGTAGAAAGTCTTACCTTCTCGCCTTATTTTGGTCGCCATCTCCAGAATAGAATAATTCTACTCCTATCTAACTTATGTAAACTAATTATATAATTTTCTAAAGAAAGAAAACCTCGAGTTACATTCGAGGGGAGTAAGATGTGAAGAGAATTACACAAAAATTCTAGAGAAGGCAAGACATGCAGGCCCTATTTCATAAAAATCAAAACTGTAAAATGCATAAACAGATATAATTAGTTTTAGTCCATAACCATCCACCATGCCATTGACTATGCTTAAACAAAATAAACATATACTTTTATCATTCCAAAATCACTATTTTGGAAAGACAAAACAAATTCTAAAATCACCATTTTAGAAAGATACACTAATTTTAGATTTTCAAAATCATTATTTTGAAAAACAAAATTGTTTGTTTCAAAACTAATTTTGAGAAAATGCTTTTGGGTCTCGTTTCTCATCAAATGAGATTTTTCCCTTTCAAAATTCTGTTCCAGTAAAAAAAAATTAAAATACCTGGAAGTCACAAACAGAGCAAAATCGGCGCCAGTTTGGAAGCCGAAGCCGGCGCCGGCTCTATTCTGGTTTAAAAAAAAAATCCTTTCCAAAACTGATTTCTGGACATCGCGAATAGAATGGAACCGGTGTCGACTTCGAGGCCGGAGCCGGCGCCGCCTGTGTTCTGAAACATTGGCGGCGATTTGTCAAAAAAAAATTCCAGAAACAATTTCTGGTGCTTTCTTCTTCTGCAAATTTTCAATGAGAACAATTCTCAACAGTATTTTCTGTTTTGAAACTCTAAACAACAACTAATTTGTTAGTTTAAATAAAATTCAAAACGGAAAATTAAGATGAAACGAAGGGCAACATCCATGTTGCAAAAAAACATTTTTCCTGCAGAAATTTTCAGTTGCAAAGAAAGTATCTTTTTGAAATACACTGTGACTTTTACACAACCATATTGTGCCACGGGCCCAATCCATAATGATCAAAATGATTTCGACTCGAGTGAAAATGATTTTCACAGTAAACAAAGACAAGCACGAAAACAGTTTTTCATGCCAAAACAATGTCCGTAGACCACACATAGCATGGCTCTGATACCACTGTCGGGTATCTCAGGCTCGTATCGTATACGACGCAGCGAAAAATAAAACGAGATACCCTTCCAGGACCCGTCTATGTATGAAAAACAAGACATAAAGAGAGTAAAGGTAACAGCCTTTACCTTTGAGTGATCGTCCAAAGAACAAAAAATTTCTTCTTCAAGTCGAGGCGCGATCCAACAATCCTCTTGTGCAAATTCCACGAGAATTGGACGTCTAACCACTATAATCATAGTGTATGATTATCTCTAATAGTAATCCACACAGAGGAATACTCAAGCACCAAACTTTCCTATGCTAGCAGAAATAATATGACAGCTAGGGTTCTTTGATCAAGATCAAATCGAGAGAGATAGAAAGAAGAGAGAATGTTTGTGGCTATTGTTTTTTTGTGTTGTTCAGCTAGGGTTTTTTATGTGTTGCATATACTATATATTACATGATATTTTTCTCCCAAAACTGAGAATTCTAATCCTATTAGAATTCCCTAATTGTAATTGAAAATATCAAGTTCTCACAATTACAACTTAGACCACAAATTATAACTAATTATAATTTGTCCACAACAACTTCTTTTTCTCTCAATCAACCTCACTATGTTATCAAATAACATTTTAAGTATATAATCATCTATTGTGTATGACCTATTAGGTTTCCCAGTCAATTAGTAGCAAACATAAATTAATCGAAACGTCTTTGAGATTAATAATTTACAATTAATTAGAATTAATCCTATTAATTCTAATTAGGATTTGTTTATTAATTCTTCAATTAACAAACCCATATTCCCAGATCATGAGTGGTATCTAGCAACACATCATGACCACCCAAGAGTCCAGGAAGTCAAGTGGCTTGACATGAACCCTTCAATAATAAATTTCAGTGCAGTTAACTCCTTTCACCATACAATATCTCATTCGGTTTGGAGTATGAAATTGGTGCCAACTCCCTCCAGAAATAATTCTGGCACGAATACAATAGTACTTGTACCAGTAACCCACTACTCTAGATGTGTATCAATTTGAACTATTTCCAATACACAATTGCCTTGGCCAAGGACTTCTCGAGTAGTAATTCCTACAAGTGGCCGTGAGATATTCGCCCCTACTATTAGGAGTGGTGAATCCTTTATTGACCCTCTCAACTACTTTCGTTTACCTCACAATGTACCCAATATCCATCCTATAGGCGGCCCTTGATCGAGCTCCAGAGATTGGAATCAAAGTATAAAGCTCAGCAAACAAAATACCTTGGAGATCTCAAGTCTAAGGATACTTGCACGTTTGCTATATTGAGATTATATCACTGGCACTAAATAGTTATCCATGTGATTATCTCAAAGCTAGGTCATCCAAAAAATTTGTTCCATTAACAAGCATCCATGTGTTAACTTTGAGTATCTCAATACTCACGGTTATAAGAACCACCGCCTAATCAAATCAGGAAGTCTAACGCATGCCAGTCTTGATGCATTAATGATATCCTGTCTCATTAATACTATGACCAAGGATTATTTAAGTATTAACACCATCCAGTGTAGTAGGAATCTCATATCATGATCTATATCATGATTTCCTTAACACAGTGTTGTACTAGGGACTTTATCGAACAATTATATTACTTAAAGTAAACAAAAGAAACTGTAAGATAAATAATGTCTTTTATTAAAATAAAATGTGTCATATACAATGTACAAGTGATTGCCTCTAGGGCACAACACTAACAAGATCTTGGTTGTTTTATGAGTTTTCCAGCTCGTATCAAAATGGTATCAGAGCAAGGAGTAGTCTTAATTCCATTTAAGGCTAGATCTACTTGAGAGGAGCTTTAAAAGTTGGAAGAAAAATTGCAAATCTCGGATCTAAAGAGAAGGCCAAAAAAAGGGTAAGATTTCTTTATATTTTCTTGTGATTTTCATGAAAATCTTATTCCTTGGTGTTGTGATGATCTTTGGGGATAAATTTCACATGAAAATATGTTGAAAATAAGCTTGAAAGGATGAAAATTATGAGCTATTTTTGCTGAAAATTTTTCAATTTTCGTAGCTATTTTCTTGCTAATTTTTCAATATTCAATACTTCCATTTATGCCATGGATTTGATGTGAAATTGATCCTACATGATATGTTAATGTTTGACGAAGCTTTTAGCATGAAAAATTTGTGAATTTAGGGTTAAAACAAGGGTGGAATTGCATTGCTAAATTTGGTGACAAAAGTTGTGCATACAAGATGTTTGATACAAGTCCTAAGAGAATATTATGCTATGCACACCATGTGTTTGGTGAACTGTCTTACGCTAGATAATGCCTTATGAGTTGTAAGCTTTTATCTAAGAGGTATAATAGATTTCATACGTGATATTTGTTCTTAGAGGGGGAGAATTTTCTTGTTGTTCTTAAAAATTTGTTCACTTGGGAACTTGATTTAAGTTGGGAAAGTAATTGTTACATCTTGGATCATATTTCTTGATTCTTTGAAAAATCTTGAATATCATTGTGTTACTATTGTCTTGAGAAGTTGTTGTTTGACTTAAAATTATGTTCGTGAGGTTTTGGTAGCATAAACATAGTCCAAAATCATTGAATACAAGAATTCTATGTGATGTGCACCAAGTGTTTGATGGAATGTCTATGAGATGATATGTTACATATATGTTAATTTTTGTCACTAGTATAGCTTGCATTCATTAGTGAAATTCATCATACATTGAACCATTGCTCATTGCTATCTAGTGAATACATTTTAGTCATCTTAAATCATCTTGGTACATGAACTAGACAACCTTGTTGCATTGTGAATTAGAGCTCATTTAATTGTGAAATTTTTTTCAAACTTACCTTGATCCTTTATGTGTACTAAGTGTTTAACAAAACGTACCTAAGAACCCTAGTTGATTGTCTTTGGAAGTTTAGCTTGAATTGTTGAGTTGGACTAGCTTATAAGCATCGGGGAGGTTTTTGGGAAGAAACATTGAGTGAAGAAAAAATGTAAGAGGGAGAGCTCATTGATAAAAGCCAAAGAGAGTGCTAAACAAGAGTGAAGAGTGACCACCAAAAAATTGAGTGATAAACAAGTGAATGAGTGAAGTGAGGAACTTTCTTGTGTGTGTCTACTCTAATTTGCAAGTACATTATTTAGAAGCATTCACAATGGCTAGTTGAGTGTGAGAATGGAGAAAACGAGTATGATAAAGACTCTTGTTCAAATAGGAGTAGTTTTGGAGGATATAATGAGTCTGATGAGTATGAACAAGAATGTTTGGAGGATGAATATGACGGCATAAGATATTGGAGCAATAGTGATAAAAGGCCAAGCATTAGTGGAAGGCATAATGAATATAAGGAAAATTGTTTAGGGTTTGATGTAAAAGAAGATTGCAAATATAAAGAAGAAAAATCTGAGGGAGCAAACTATAGTAATGAGGAAATTTTTGTAGGTGAAAAACACAAATATTCAACAAGAGGGGTGTAAAAAAGACTTGTTTATGGTTGTTCTCATTACTATGGAATTTTGAGTGATTATCCTAGAATGTATAACTAAAGGAGTACAATAGAAATTCAAGCTTCTTCAAACAATATGAAATAAAGGGGTAGTGGTAGAATTGATGTTACTTTTGAGTTGGAAAAGTTGAGAAAGGCAATTGAACGAATGAAAAAGCATCCTAATGAAAAAAATGAAGTGACAAAAAAAGAGGAGGAACTAAAAGAAAAAGAGCTTAAAGATAAAAATGAGGTTGGTGTGGAATTATTGCTATTGCATGAAGCAACTAAAATGTACACAAACCCACTTTATTTCTTAGAAGAAGAATCGCATCTTTTAGGAATGTTGGAGGAGAATGAGCAAAAAGAAAATGTGCATAGTGGTATTGAAGTTGTTGACTAGCAAGAGAATCCAAACATAAAATGGAGGAAAAAGTACAACAACAAAAGGAGAAAAAAAAGAGTTGGCTAGAAGTGGTGCAAAATCAAATAAGAGAAAGCAAAAAAGGAAAGAAGAAGCTATCTAGTCTAATCTTGCATAAAAAGGCCAAATCTAGAAAAGAAATAAGGATAGAGAAAGGAAATGCATTGTTGGGATCTCAAAGGTGTAGGAATATCAAATACTATAAGTGTTTGGGATATAGGCATTCCTTTTAAGAGTGTCCAAACAAAACATTGACATTCATTAATAAACAAGAAAAGATTTCATCTAGTGAAGAAGCATGTTGTGGAGATTTGGCTGAGCTTAAGGAAGAAAACAAAAATAGAGGGATTGTGGTTGAATCAAAATATTCATTAACTGGAGTGGCTAGGAAAATTGAGCACGAATGTAAATGTGAAAAAGATGGAATGGATTCACAAAGGGAAAAAATAGTCTATTCGAGATGTGTGACTAGACAAAAGCCATATAGTCTAATGATTGATGGGGGGTAGTTGTACAAATGTGATAAGTACTACGTTGGTGGAAGAATTGGGGTTGGAAACCATAAAACATCCTAAACCTTACAAGTTTCAATGGTTAAATGAACGTGGCGAGGTGTAGGTGAACAAATATGTTATAGTTGCATTTGAGATGAGGGAATATACAGATGAAGTGACTCGTTATGTGTTTCCATAAATATGGGGCAAATTCTGTTAGGGAGGTCTTGGTAACATGATAGAGAAATGGTGCATAATGGGAGGAAAAATACTTATACTTTGAAGAAGGAAGGAAAGAAATCCACCATATTGCCATTATCCCCAAGTAAGGTATTTTGAGCTCAAAATATTGTGAGGGAAAAAAAAGAGAAGAAAAGAGATCAAAGAGACAAAAACAACATAAGGTAAAAGAGAATGAGAGAAAAGAATGAGAATAAACCAAAGAGCCAAAACAAAAAGGAGAGCAAAAGAGAGATAAGCCAATAAATGAAAATCAAAAGAGTGTGACCTCATGTGTGGTGAGAGATGAAAAACAAGAGTGCGCTCAAAGAAAAAAGAGTGGGGATAAAATGGGAGGAGGTAAAATAAGAAAGAAAATATAGATAATGAAAAGAGAGCCTAAGGAGAATGGTGAGGCACAAAGCTCTAACAGTTTACATCCACAAACATATTCTTGTTTTGAATTTTTTTTTTTTTTTTTTTTTTTTGCAGGCACTAATTTGAGCACGAATCATTTCAAAAAGGAAGGAAATGATAGGAATCTTCCCAGGAGTAAAATGCGAGTTAAATAAAGGGGAAGAAGGTACAAGCCAAAAACCGCAGTTCCTTGGATAAAAGGTATTTTTAAGTCATTGTAAAGTGATTTCTACACATACGAAGCCAACAAACAAAGGAACATAAGATTTCGCCAACAAACAAAGGAACATAAGAATTGTAAAAAAATGGAGGTAAGAGAGGAACTAAAGGGGGCAATAAAAGAGTTCAAATGCATCCAACCAACCTAATGGAGAATTAAGAAGAATTAAGATGAGTCATTGAAGAACAATGAATCCAGATTTAGGTTGCACACTAATGGAGTAATGAGAGCCCAAACCATTTGGAAGGTTGAAAGAAGTTCTCAGACAGCCAAGATTGATCCTCAATATGAGTGGAAACCTAAGATGAACCAAGGAAACCCAGGTATAACAAGTGCAAAACAAAGGAAGCTGGAGATTTGCAAGAAAGGACCGACGTCGGCTCTAATACCAAAACTAGCACTGGCTTATGTATCAAAGATGATGAGTTTTTCTGACCCGATTATTATTCATCTGGAACAGAACCAAAGCCATTCCGTACACTAAAATCGGCACTGACTGGTGCAAGTAACAACACTAGGAAGGCAAGTAGAATAGAATCGGCACTGACTGAGCACTGGAAGATCGAGATTTCTAATGTTTTGCTCTGTTTTTGTAAGTTAATTATATATATATAACATATTCTCTTTGTAATAGTAGTTAGACCATTGTATTTTGGTAAGAAAACGAGAGAACTCCTTGAGAGTTGGTGAGGTTAATCCTCTTAGGAGTTCTTCCCTTCAATCATGACTAAATCTTAGGTCTAGTCCTTCTCTTTGATTCAAGTCACTAAACTTGTTAAGGATAATATAACTAGTTATCTTTAAATTGGTCTTAGATGATGAAAGTCTAAGATTGTTCAAGTAATCTTATGTTGGGTGCCTAAATCTTCATTTCTTGTGTGCTTAATCTCTTGTGGATTATGTGTGTTAGGGTGTTGATTTAGTAGAGTACATTCATTAGATTTAAAGTTCTTGGTTGCATTTATAACCTATGGTTCTATCTTTTGAGTTTGGTGTATGAATTGTATGTGTTCTTGAAAGTTAAATCTTTGTTTTAGTTTTGGAAAGATCATGGTTGTTTTATGAGCTTTCCAACTCGTATCACTGTGTTACCATGTAGCTACCTTAATGAAAGTGTGAATATGCTCTTGTTATATGTTTATGTATTTCTATGTCATGTTCATGCAATTTATGACTACCAAAACAATTAGAAGTTTTATCTAAAATCCAATACTAATGTAAACAAAATATGAATTCAAAAAATGCACATAATAATTACCGATTAAAGAATACACAAAAAAACCACCACCTAGGTCTACTAGGAGCCACCATCATGCTCACTGGCATACATCGTATTTAAACAGCAGCAGCAACAACAACAACAACAACAATAATAATAATAATAATTAACCAGCAATAATCCCAAACCGAGTATTTTATAAGCACAAATTGATAGTACAAAACGTATGCACTTAATGTAACTTGTGATGATATTCGTATCACTTTCAAGATAGTAATTTTCAATTCATTATACAACTACAGTTACTATTTAAAAATGGGTAAACATTATAAGTACAAATCACATGACAAATAAAGCCCTTTATATAGAGATTTTCTAATTTCTTTTGTAATTTTTTTTAAGTGGTGATATATAAGTCTTACCCCCCTTTTTTTAAAGCGCTTCCAATTCGAGAAATGATAGTAAAAAACTTTATCAACTACCCTTCTAGCTTGAGAGGGAGATAGATATACATGAAAGATTCCAAGTACTTACAAATAGATCTTCAACATGCCAAATTGCGAATAAATTAAGGCACTAAAAAAAACAAATACTTTTTCTAAGTTATTGTTCTTATTAAAAGCAAACTACACTATTAGCAAGAAAGAAAAAGGGGTAGGGCGTGTAATATACAAGCTTTAAGTCTATACTTCTTGATCATGAAAGAGATGAAGAACTTTTATCGATTGAGTTATTATTTTACCTAAAATATTAAGTACTTTAAGTTTTAAATTTCTTGTAATATAGATTGTCTAAAATGCATTAATATCTTAATGATTCACTAATAGGTAATACACAATGAGAGGTTTTCTTTTAGTGGTAAGCAAAATTAGTATCTCTAAAGAAAATTTAAGTCCTAAACATATAAGATGCATTATTATACCCTAGCTCTAAAAATAATGAGCTAGGTCCATAGTGATGAGGGCTCATTATATACATATTTTCTTGTATTTTTGTACTTTAATTATGATAAATTCTTACTCAAATCACTACTCACCACACTCTTTTCATCTGGTTTTTGTAGGAAATGAGAAAAATACCAAATGGAGATGAATAAGGAAGAAAAGGGGGAAAAATGAGAAAAAATGGAAGAGAATGACTGCGTGCAAGGAAGTCCTAATTTCCTAGGCTGCCTATGAGCAAAAGTAGAAGATAATTGTCAAGCAAAATAGCAACACAAGGAGAAGAAACCTCCCAAGGCTACCTAGGAACAAAAATTCATGCCCAAGAAAAAAAATGGTGGCCCATAGAAAATGAACTTCCCTTAGCCGCCTAGTACCATTTTTGTCCAAAATAAATGGTGGGCCAGGGTTGCATCACTTCTCTAGGCCACCTATTGCAAAGTCTGGACATGCCAGTCTAGCAACCTGGTGGCCTAAAGAAGTAGAACTTCCCTAGGCCGCGGTGACCTAGAGATGTTCTACTTCCCTAGGCTACCCACAAGCACAGAACGCGCACTATTCGACACATTTTTGAAGACACACGAAACCCTTGCTAATACCCCTTTACACACTCAAAACACTTTGTTTTTATTTAGGTCTTCTCTCAAGAACCCTACAAAGCACGTTTTTCACAAGAAGAAAAGAAGGAACTTGAAGATTTGAAGAGGAAGAAGAGGGGTTGCAAAGAAGATCTCAAGAAGTGGAAGAAAACGGCTTGTTTATGGGTTACATTTTTCCCTCTCTTGTAAATCTTACTTTGTTGATACTATGCTAAATTTTGATTTATAATTGTAATGGAGGGTTGTACCCTATTTTATGCCTTAAGTTGGTGTATTTTTCTTGGTTCTATGATTTTATCTCTATGGTATTTGGTTATTTGTATTCATTGTGTTATTTTGGTTGGATGGGTTTTAGTTAAATCTTTTTAGTTATTTATTCTACCTTAATAATTTTGAGAGATGGAGTGAAGGTTGGACACCTACTTGACTAACTTAACATTTACCATTTTTAATTAACTCAAGAGGGAGGTTGTGGATTAGGGTTAATAATCAAAGAGTTTATGAAATCGCCTAGAGATAGGGGTTTTATGGCTTCCAAATGGTTTGGGATAGTGAATAGTATTTAATGCCTCCATAGGTTTGGTTAATTAGGTAGAAATATTGATTAATCGAATTTAGGGATTAGAGATATCATAACTCCAAATAGACTGAGATTGATTTACAACTCGCATTGGTGCATAAAGCTGAGATTCATGGGTTTAAGGGGTACTTATCTTTGAGGTGTTTATTAGGGGAATTCTCTTTGATACATGGAATTTCTCTCTTTCTAATTCCTTGATGAAGTTGTAATTCATCCTTGAGTGAAAAAATGATAGGTTTTCTAGTATAATGTAATTATTTGTCTTTCACATAATTAATTGGCTAGACAATAAGATTAAATCAAAGTAGTGACAATTGCTAAGTTCCCATATATTCGATACTTGTTGTTCTCTATCCTATACGATAGGTATACGTGCCCTATTATATGATTTTAGTGATTAGAATTTTAATTTAAAGCTTGATATATGTGGACCGTTAATATTGTTTCTAATGCACGAAAATCACCATCAAATTTTTGGCGCCATTGCCGGGAATTAGCAATATCATGAAACCCTTGAGTCTTGTTGATTTAGATATGTATATTTTTGTAAATATTATTAATTATTTTATGTAAATATTTGTTTCTGTATTTGCAAATAATACTAACCATTACTTGTATATAAACTTCTTTTCCTTTGTATGCCTTGTTTGTATATTGTTGCAATTCTTTATTTTTAGTAATAGAGATAAATAATTTGTATAAGGTTCCAATGTGTTATATCATTAGGTTTATTGTATTATTATTATTTTTTATATTGTTGTGCGTTGGTATCTTGGGAAATTATATATAATGGATTCATTAGATTTAAATTTTATTCTTGTGGATTATTTTTGTTGTTGTTGAGGAATTTTGTACTAGTTATTGTGTTAGTATTTTTAGGAGGAAAATGTTGTTGTAAATGTCTATCAATTGAAGGCATCTTGTTGTATAACACTTATTGTGCTTGTTTGTTGTATAGTAAGATTTAGTTCATTATTGTTGGAATAGTGTTCGATATTCTTGAGATTTGGTTGATATTGGATATTTTGTTGGGGAAAAAAAAGCAATTGTTGTTGTTGTTGTTGTAGAGTTTCTCTTTTAGCTTTGTATTGTTGGCATTTTTTGTGTAGTTATTGTACTAAAAAAATTGGTATTGGAGGTTGAAAATTTGATTGTTGTAGTGTTGAATAAATTGAAGGGTAATTAGTTTTTATAGTTGGTATTTTGTATTGTGGAATGTTGTGGTTTGATTGGAGAGTATTTTTGTTAAGTTTTTCAAAACCTTTTGTATAGTAGTTTTTATATTGTTGAAGTTATTTGCTAGATTATTTGGGACATTTCATTATGCGATGTGTAGTTTGTAGTATTCATAGATTGGTGGTTGTAATAGTGACAATCTTTTGAATTTATTTTCAATAAGACTACTAAGTTCTTCAACCTTCACTTTTCTTTGGATTTCATTGAATTTATAGTGTGTTGTGTATTGTATATTATTTCTAGTGCTTTGTATATTGGTTTTTTGTTGTGTACAGAGGTTAGTTATTGATGAAAGCATATTAGCATTTATATATATATATATATATATTGATTTAGTGTATCCTTAGTGAAAATATTAGGTTGATCATTTGTTTTGTGGCTTTGTTATATTGGTTATAGTATAGTTCTTAATACTAATATATATTTTGGTACTAATTATATTAGTTGATTCTATGGTTTGTTAATAATATTTGTGTATATATATCTTAGTATATAATGGTTTATTTGTTATTAGTATTGGTACTAATGTATTTTTGGTAACAACTCCTTGTATCCTTTTAATGTACATTTACTTTTGAACTATTTCCTTTGTCTATTATTTTACTTGTATTGTTTTTACTATCTCTTTAACCTTGGTATATTATTGTATTTTTCTTTACTTTTGCAGGATTGAAGGTTTTCTTCTTTTGGACAATCATCTTTTTCCTCTCCCTCCTATGACACATTAAGCTTCAAGATGTTTGAAGTATTGATTTACCTTCTCATCTCTTTTATTTCTTTTAGTCCCATTAAAAATGCATATATTATTTAATTTGTGGCCAATGAGGACATTGTCCAATTTAAGCGTGGGGGAGAGGTTGAATAATATTTTCTTTATAATTTTGTATTTTTTTTTATTTTGGTAATTTTCTTATTTTTGGGATAAAATTTTTTTTTTTCCATTTGGGCCAAATTTTTTCGCATTATTAGGTTAGTTTTCAAGACTTTTTGGTATATGTGTTAATATGTGTTAGTTGGCAGAGTTATTAGTTTTCTTTTTGCTTGGGAATTCTACTTAAGACTTTTTTAGCAAAGCTAATTTTATGTACACTTATATATTGGGCATGGCATAAATTGAGTTTTGAGAAGTAAGTTAATCTTGTTTATGCTTTTGAAAATGTTGCGAAGCTTGATTCTTTGAGAATTGATGAAAACTTTGTGATGAAATATAGAGTATAGGTCGTTAGTTTATATCTAGTTTCATGGTAATTCCCGTTCATATATTCACTTATTTATTTTGTATGTTGTATTATAAAAATTTTCCTTTATTTATTGTATACTTCAATAAGAAGGCAAATAGAAGCAAGAGGTAGGTTGCTCAATGCACTTACCAAAAATAGGAGAAAAAAGACTCTATGAATGCAAAATGCATATCTTGCGATGAAAAACAATATGTGTTGAACAAGAAAAGAAAAGAAAAAGCAAGAAAGAGGAAAGAAAGAAAAGCAAAAGGCAAAAATGCAAGGGATGCAAAAAGAGCATTCAAGTTAAAATCTCTATAAATGCATTCCATTTATAGAAAGAAAAAAAATGATGAAAAATGGGAGACTCCTACTTTGCCAATTCAAATTGAAATGTATTGTTGTATTGTTCTATCAAAGCATAAGGTCTTGTTGTATTATAATGTAACATATGTAATACTTGTACTTGAAGAAAACCACGAGACTTGAGTGAGTCAGTTGATTCTATCTCATATAAATCACTTTGTTTGAATTCTTAATTAGAGAAGTAGAATGAATCACGTTTATTTGGCATAAACTTGTTTAATTTCACTTTGATGTTCTTAGTTGTATCTAGTTTAATATAAGGGTTTACATGGGAATAACTTGGATAGATTGGTGTTGAGATGAATTCTAAAATGGAGGAAGAAATAATCTCTTTACTATTTTGACCTTATTGCATATATGCTAAGTGGTCTTGATTATTCGCCTAGAATGCTATGCAGAATATTTTTTTTTTTTTTTTCATCTAACTTGTAAATTAGTTATTCTTTATCCTTGTGAATCAATGTACTTTTCTTGATTTGTACATTAGTTAATTTGTGAATAAATGTACTTACTTGATTGGTACATTAATTAATTCTTTGTTTTGTGAATAATTATGGTTTGCTTGAAGACAAGCAAAAGTTTAAATATGAGGGTATATGATGAGGGCTCATCATATACATATTTTCTAGTGTTTTTGTACTTTAATTGTGGGAAATTCTTACTGAAATCACTACTCACCATACTCTTTTTATCTTATTTTTGTAGGAAATGAAAAAAAAAATGCCAAATGGAGATGAATAAGGAAGAAAACGAAAAAGAATGAGCAAAAATAGAAGAGAATGACTAGCAAGGTGGTAGGCAAGGGAATTCCTAATTCCCTAGGCTGCCTATAAGCAAAAACAAAAGGCAATTGTCAAGCAAAATGGCGGCCCAGGGAGACGAAACCATCCTAGCCCACTTAGGAACAAAGAATTCATGCTTAGGAGAAAGAATGGCGACCCGGGGAAGATAAACTTCCCTATGCCACCTAGTACCATTTTTGTCCAAAATAAATGGCGGCCCAGGGTTGCTTCACTTCCCTAGGCCACCTATTACAATTTCTGGGCACGCCAGTCCAACAACCACCTGGTCTGGAACTAGGTGGCCGAGGGAAGTTCTATTTCTCTGGGTCCTCACGACACAGAACGCACACTATTTGGCACATTTTTGAAGACACATGGGACCCTTGCTATATATACCCTTTTATACACACATAAAACTTTGTTTTTGATTTAGGTCTTCTCTTAATAACCCTAGGAAGCAAGTTTTTCACAAGAAGAAGAGAAAGAGCTTGAAGATTTGAGAAGGAAAAAGAGGGGTTGCAAAGAAGATCTCAAGGAAGTAGAAGAAAATGGCTTGTCTATGGGTTATATTTCTCCCTCTCTTGTAATTCTTACTTTGTTAATAGTATCCTAAATTTTGATTTATAATTGTAATGGAGGGTTTTGATAGAATTATGTCCTAGAACCAATCCATTTGTACTACGTATTTTGCATATTTAATTAATAAAGATATTTTTTATCTTTCAATTTCTTTGCTTCATGTGTATATATGTATAATACTGATAGATAAAGTTCCTAGTACAATGTATAGCATTAAAGAAATTATGATGGAGATCATTATGTGAGATTCCTACTATACTATGTAGTACTATGCTTAAAGGATCCCTAGTCATAGTGTTGATAAGATATGACATCATTAATGCACTAAGACTAGTACGTGTTATACTTCTTGATTTGATCAAATGGTGGTTTTCATAGCCGTGACTATTGGGATACTCAAATTTAACACGTAGATGCTTGATACTTGAACAAGTACATTGGATGACCTCACTATGAGACAATCACATGGAAAACTATTTAGTACCAGTGATAGAATCTCATTATAGCAAATGTACAAGTATCATTAGACTTAAGATCTCTAAGGTACTTTATTTGCTAAGCATTATGCTTTGATTTCAATCTTTCGAGTCTCTACAAAATCACCTATGGGATGGATATTGGGTACAACATAAAGTGAACAAAAGTAGTTGAGATGATCAATAAAGGATTCACCACTCCTAGTAATAAGAGAGTATATATCTCAAAGCCGTTTATAGGAATCATTACTCGAGAAGTCGTTGGCCAAAGCGACTATGTGTTGAAAATAGTTTCAATTGATACATATGTTAAGTAATGAATTTTGGCAACAAGTATTAAAACTTTTAGGTCAGAATTAATTAATATTCTGAAGGAAGTTTGCACTAATTCCATACTCTAAACTGAATGAGATATTATATGGTGAAAGGAGTTTATTGTACTGACGTTTTGTTATTGAAAGGTTCATGTCAAACCACTTGACTTTCTGGATTTTTTGGTGGTCATAATGCATTGTTGGATGCCATTCCTAATCTGCTAAATATAGATTTATTAATTATAAAATTAATAATTTAATCTTAATTAGAATTAATAAGTTAATTCTAATTGTATGGATTATTAATTCTATTGTGATAGAATTAATTTATGTTAGCTACCAATTAGATAAAAAATCTAATAGGTCACACACAATAAAGGAATTGATACTCAATATATTATATAATAATATTATGTAGTTAATTTGTGAGAAGAAATAATAAGTATAGGCTAATTATAAAGTGTTATAATTAGTTAGATAAAATTATAATTATTTAAAAGGTTTGTGGTTGAATTATAAATTAGTTATAATTCAAGGGGTCTTATTGAAATTGTGAAAACTCAAGAGCCTAAAATTAAAAGGCTAAAATAGTTCTCTCCTAATAGGATTAGGAAACATGTTCTGTACAAAAAAGGCTTTGTGCCTTGTTGTTTCAAAGTAGTTTTGAGAAAAATGTGGTGGCAGCGTGTTTCTTATGAAAAACAGAGAAATTGTTCTATGTTGAGCAGTGATGCATGAATATACATTGACTGTTATGAAATTTTGGTAGTGTTAAAATAAAATCTACACAATAAGAAATTTCTAACTATTCTTTGCACAAGAATTTTTTCAAACTTCTCTTTCTTTCTCTCACAATTTTCTCTCATAATTCTTTCACAAAATGATGATACATTTCAAGCATAAAGAATAGCTCTATTTATAGAGCTCTTTATTAGTGGAATACATTATCTTTCACTAATGTGTATTAGTGGTATCTCTACTAAATGGCGGATATCCATAAAAATCCATAATTAGTGGAGCTTCCACTAATTCAACAAATTCACAACACTCCCCCTTGGATATCCATCCATTACATAAAGAATATGCTTCGTTAAAATCTTACTAGATAAAAACCTAGTGGAAAAAATCTAGTGAAGGAAAAAGAATACACTATTCTATATGTCTGTTTATTCCTCCCCCTGATGAGATGATTCCTTCAAATCTTTGAACCGACGCATACCAATTTTATATCTCAACTTCTCAAATGTTGCAATCGGTAAAGTCTTCGTGAAAATATCTGCAAGGTTGTCACATGATCGAATTTGTAGCACATCAATTTCACATTTCTTCTGGAATTCATGAGTAAAGAAGAATTTTGGTAAAATATATTTTGTCCGATCTCCTTTAATATATCCTCCTCGTAATTGAGCTATGCAAACTGCATTATCTTCATAAAGAGGATTTGGAATATCTCTGATAGATGATAATCCATGACTTTCTCAGATATAATGAATCATTGATCTTAACCATACACATTCTCGACTTGCTTCATGAATGGCTATAATTTCAGTATGATTTGAAAAAGTATCTGCTATAGATTATTTTGTAGAACGTCATGATATAGTAGTATTTTCACATGTAAATAGATAACCCGTTTGAGAATGTGTTTTATGTGGATTAGATAAATAACCAGCATCTGCATAACCTATCAATATTGGGCTGATTTTATTTGAATAAAATAATCCGAGATCAATTGTACCTTGGAGATATCGAAGGACTTGTTTAATTCCATCCCAATGTCGTCGTGTTGGTGAAGAACTAAATCTTGCTAATAAATTAACAGCAAAGGTAATATCAGGTCACGTATTGATAGCAAGATACATCAATGTATCAATTGTACTGATATATGGTACTTCAGGACCAAGGAGTTCTTCATCATCTTATTGAGGTCGGAAAGGATCTTTATTCACATCTAATAACCGGACGATCATTGGAATACTCAATGGATGTGCTTTGTCCATGTAAAATCTTTTTAGAACTTTTGTTGTGTATGTTGATTGATGAATAAATGTTCCACTTTCCAAATGTTCAATTTGTAAACCAAGGCAAAATTTGGTCTTACCAAAATCCTTAATTTCGAATTCTCTTTTTAAATAATCAATTATTTCTTGGAGCTCTTCAGGAGTTATAATAAGATTAATATCATCAATATATATAGCTAATATCACAAATTTAGAACCAGATTTCTTAATAAAAATACATGGACATACCTGGTCATTTTTAAATCCCACTTTCAATAAATATTCACTAAGACGATTGAACCACATGCGCCCAAATTGCTTCAGGCTATATAATGATTTTTGCAACTTGATGGAGTAATTTTCACAAGGATAATGTTTACATGCTTCAGGCATATGAAATCTTTTGGGGATTTTCATGTAAACATCATTTTTTAAATTTCTATACAAGTAAGCAGTGACAACATCTAATAGGCGCATATCTATCTTTTCATGTATTGCCAAACCGATAAGATATCGAAGTGTAATAGCATCAACAACAGGAGAATAAGTTTCATTATAATTAATACATGGTCTTTGTGAAAAACTTGGGCTACTAATCATGCTTTATTTCGTACAATTTCATTATTTTCATTACGCTTTCCCACAAATATCCATTTGTAGCCAATAGGTTTTACACTTTCTGGTGTTCGGACTGCAGGTCCGAAGACTTCATGTTTTGTCAGTACATTTAACTCCGATAGAATTGCATCTTTCCATTGTAGCCAATCTTTTCTATGCCGACATTCATCAACTGATATTGGTTCAGGATCATCACTATCCTGTATAACATCAATAGATATATTGTATGCAAATATATTATCAATAATTGTTTCTATCCGATTCCAACTTCTACCGAAAGTGGTATAATTGATAGAAATTTCAGTATTACTCTCATCAACTTTTGGTTCTTTATCATCAGTTTTCTCTTAGTCTTTATCATTTTTTTCTTCAATATGATCTTCTGGATCATTTAATCCTCTTTTCCTTTTAGGATTTTTATTTTTAGAACCAAGAGGTCGGCCACGCTTCTGACATGCTTTTGACTCAGCAGCTATAGGTATAATATTTTGTTCTGCTAGAACTTCAATTCGAATAGGAGCATTTATAACTGGAATATGCAATTTTGTAACTCTTCTGGAGTCAACAAAAGTGTCTGGCATTTGATTTGCAATACTTTGCAAATGAATTATCTTTTGAACTTCAAGTTCACATGCGCTTGTGCGCGGATCAAGATAATTTAATGATGTTTTCCAAGCTAAATCTTTCTTATGCTATTTATGTTCTCCCCCTAATTTAGGGAATAATGATTTATTAAAATGACAATCAGCAAATCTTGTTGTGTATACATTTCCTGTCAAGGGTTCAACGTACCTAATAATAGAGGGAGAATCATATCCAACGTATTTCCCCTTTCTTCTTTGAGAACCCATCTTTGTACATTGGTTTTGGTGCAATTGGAACATATACAGCACACCCAAAAATTCTTAAATGAGTAATATTTGGTTATGAACCAAAAGCCAATTACAAAGGAGAGAATTTATGATAACTAGCTGGCCTTACACGTACAAGTGCTGCAGCATGTAAAATATCATGTCCCCAGGCAGATGTTGGGAGATTTGTTTTCATTAATAATGGTCTAGTAATTAATTGTAATATTTTAATAAAAGATTCATCAAGACCATTTTGTGTATGAACATGAGTTACAGGATGTTCAACATTAATCCCAATTAACATGCAATATGCATCAAAAGCATGTGATGAAAATTCACCAACATTATCCAAACGGATATTTTTAATGTAATGGTCAGAAAATTGTGCTCGTAATTTAATTATTTGAGTAAGTAATCTCGCAAATGTCAGGTTGCGAGTAGATAATAAATACACATGTGACCATCGGGATGATACATCAATTAAGACCATAAAATATTTGAACGGTCCACATGGTGAATCAATAGGGCCACAAATATCTTCGTGAATCCGTTTAAGAAATGTAGGACTTTCAGCTCCTAGTTTTACTGGTGATGGTCTAATAATTAATTTTCCAAGGAAACATGCAGCACATGAGAATTTTTCTAATGTCATATCGAGCGTGTCCACGACCACGGCCACGACCACGATTACGACTACAACGATAGCTTCTGCTGGAGCCAATAGCATTCACTTCTGGAAGTGCTGTTGAGCCAGTTAGTCTGGCTTCATGATTTTTCAATAATAACTCATTATTCTTCTCTGTAATGAGGAGGGCAGTAATTAAATTTATAAATTTTGTATACCCTTTTTCTCGATATTGTTGTTGCAGAACAATATTCGAGGCATGAAAGGTGGAGAATATTTTCTCCAACATATCTTCATCAGTAACTTTTTCTCCACATAATTTTAATTGAGATGTAATTTTATACATTGCGGAGCTATATTCATTCACGGTTTTAAAATCTTTCAACCTCAGGTGTAATCATTCATACCGTGTAGTGGGTAGTACGACCATCTTTAAGTGGTCAAATCTTTCTTTTAAATTTACCCACAAAATATATAGATCCTTTTCGGTAAGATATTTCATTTTTAAATTTTCGTCAATATGACGACAGATAAAAATCAAAGCTTTGACCTTTTGTTGTGCAGATGCACTATTATTTTCTTGAATGGTTTCACTAAGGCCTTCAACATTTAGATGCATTTTTGCATCGATAACCCATGATATATAATTTTTTTCAGAAATATCAAGAGTTACAAATTCGAGTTTAGCAAGGTTAGCCATATGGATCAATAAATGCGTACCTGTCTTCTGGCTTGTGTAACGGTAGAAACTCGTGCTTTAGTCTTCTAGCTTTTGTAATTGTAGAAACTCGTGCTGATAACGTGGTATGAAATTTTGGTAGTGTTAGAATAAAATCTACACAATAAGAAATTTCTAACTATTCTTTGCACAAGAATTTCTTCAAACTTCTCTTTCTTTCTCTCACAATTCTTTCAGAAAATGGTGGTACATTTCAAGCTTAGAGAATAGCTATATTTATAGAGTTCTTAATTAGTGGAATACATCATCTTCCACTAATATGCATTAGTGGTATCTCCACTAAATGGTGGACATTCATAAAAATCTATAATTAGTGAAGCTTCCACTAATTCAACAAATTCACAACACAGACAATATTTTGGCCAATTTTCTTTGGGATTTTTCTTCATGAACAAAGAATTCTTCTCTTCATTCTGCACGAAAAATCATTTAATCCCAAAAGTCACCGTATATTCCCTATTAGCATAGGCTTTTGATGCCTAACTTAAGTATAACTTTTTACGTGGATTACTATTAAAGAAATTCATATTCTTGGAATTTTGGTGACATAAGGCTTGGACAAGTTCCGGAGCAATTTCATACAGGAAAAAATTTTAAAAGCTATATTATTGAGGTAACTTAATTTTCTTATCTTTACTTGACCCGTTTAAGTATATATAAGTGATCCTATTGCATGAATTATGTTTTAATTTTTAATACAGATTAACTTTTATTGCATGATCGAAATCTAGTAATGGTACTAGAGTTATCTCGTATATATTTTACGGGTTTGTTATTATTTTGAAATTGTTTCAAAATAAATTTGGTATTATGAAATTGTTTCAAAATTATGTTTGGATATGTGAAATTGTTTCACAAAATATTTTAATTTTAAAAAAATTGTTTTCAGTGGGTTATTATTTTTCTGCATATTAATTGTTGAAATTGATTTCAGTAAAAGGATTTATGAAATCTTGAGAATTTTGTTTTTAAAAAAAAATTTAAAAAACGTTTTGATTGTGATCAACATTGATTTAGAAATTATATATTTCTAATTCTGTAACTAAAATTGTTGGGGAAAACGGCTTTATGGAAGTTGATTGGAAATTGTTTTCAATTAATATACATAAAAAAAGGGATTTTTTTTTTTTTTTCAGAATTGCTATTGTTTCGGAAAACGGCTTTACGGATGTTGATTGGAAATTGTTTCCAATTGATATATAAAAAAAGGTATTTTTTTTTGGAATTTCAATTTTTCCAATTGATGAATTCAGAAACAATAGCAATTTGATTGTTTCCAATTGGTTCCAATTGGAAATTGTTTCCTATTAAGAAACAGCAAGAAAAAGTTTGCAGAAATTTTTTCTAGAAGTAAAAGGAAATTGTTATTTTAATTTCAGGAAAGTTGTTTTCCAGAAAAAAAAAAAAAAGAAACCGAAAGAAATCTGGAAATTATTTCCAAAAAAGAAGAGAAAAAAAATGAATGAAATAACAATTGCAATTGCAATTGTTCTTTTTCCCGAGCACACACGGGGCTTGATTTGTGCTCAACCCCTCGCGGGCTTGTGCAAGCCCGTGTGGGGGTTGTATATTACTTAAAAAAAATATTCCTTTCTTATTCTTTCCTTTTTCCCTTTTTAACCCACAAGTCTTTCCTTCTTCAAAAGGAATCCAAATATTTTCCTAAAATTTGATTTTAGGACGAACTCTATTATTTTTTCAAAATAATGATTTTGAAATTTGTATTTGTTTTGCTTAATGTGTTTTAAGCATGATTTTGGCATATTGACTTGGTTATGGACTTAGACCAAAATTAATCTTTGATTAATTTATACAGCATCATACATTTTTATCGCTTTGTTTTCAACAAATAAGGCATGCATGTTCGGTCTTAGTCTATAATTCTCTTATAATTTCTCTTTTCGTCTAAATCCCCTCAAATGTAACTTGAGGTTTCTTCATTAGGAATTTATGTAATTAGATTACATAGGTTATATAGAAACATAAATTATTTTATAAGCTTATGGAGATAGTGATCAGGACAAAGCAAGAAGATGGTAAAACTTTCTTCTCAAAACATGTACGAACACATAGGTTTGATTAAAAAATAATTTCCTACTTGGTTCAAGAAAATTAATCTAGAAAAGTCTATAACCGAGCCATGTAATTGAGTATATTACAATATTATCAATGTGTTAATATTTATGCATGCCAAATGTATAAGACCATTAATATAACAAATTCCTCAATTTATATTAAACCTAATGCCTTCTATTAATATAGTAAGAACAAGAGCTCTTTTTCGAGACCATGTTGTTGGACAAACCTAAGCCTACTTGACATTGAGTATGTTCGAGCTATAGAATTTAAATTCCTGATTAATAAGTTAGGTTTGACTAATTGCTTTATCCTGATTGGGCTAACTCAAGTATAAAGAAAATTAGAGGCAAGTTGGGTTAGTTTAAAAGTTTTAAGATTAAAAAATGTTAATGAAGCTATGAAATTAAACAGAAGTCATGCATGCTACGAAAACAGAAGCCAAAAAACTAAGAAAAACGTAGAAACCACACAGCGAAAAAATTAAAACATTTATATCTCTGCGCATCTTTGATTTATTTGGCTGTGAAGAAGGCGATTGGACCACGGGAACAGCTTCTACTCCCAATAATGTTTCCGGGATTGTAGACACTTCTGGTTGAAATCCCGCGATTCGTCTACTTCTTGCTTGCATGAACGCGAATCCTCCTTGAGAACTCAGAATATTCCACTGCCTATTACTCGTTGGTGAAACAACTTAGGCAAGGAAAATCTCAGTCTCAGAAATAATTCTTGATCCTTTGCTATTGACTAGCAAAATCAAGGAAACCAAAAGGAAAAAGAAACAAACAAGAGAAAAATAGAGAGAACAAAATCTTCGATTTTTTTCACAGACACACTGCACTCACAAATGCACACACGGTTATCTACTTGATAACCTAAACCCCAAAGAGTTTATTTTTCAAAAAATCCTCTGGTTGCTATCTAGATAACCATCACAGAAGACGTTGTTTTTCTCAACTCTTCAATTCTGAAAATTAATTAAAACCCTTTTGGTCTAAACTATTAGATCATTAATTTTATTTATTATTTTTCTTGAATCCAATGAGCCCAAAATAATAAATATTAATTATTTATTTTCTAGGCCTATAGAATTAACTCAATAAATAATTAATGAGTCCAAATAAACTAAAATAATTGTTTAAGCCTTTTTATCTAGTTTAGACCCAGATTAATTTTTTAATTATTCGATCTGAATTTAGGCCTTGAATAATTAATTAAACAATTAAATTAGATAATAAATTTACTTTAATTTCTCTCGTTCTTTTATTTTATTCCAGTATAAAAATAAATTAGACTTCTTGAATAAAATAAAATCCTTTTAATCAAGACCATTTCCTCGACTTAAAATTAATTATGACTTACGAACTATTCCGAAGACCAAAAAGAGACATCGCATTGACTACTAAAATGACTAAAATACTCCTGTTATATAAATAATTATATTTTAAATTTTAAATATTTTCTAATATCACCATAAGAAAATATTGACCCAAGGATAATGATGCGTTAGCTATATCTTCGACCTACAGGTAAAATGACTAAAATACCCCTCTACATATCGTCGTGCATTTAGAGAAGAAAAAATGTATTAACACTTCTCTAAAAAATATCTATCATCCTTAAACTTCTAGTCTAATAATCTACGACTTCTTGAAATATTTTCGCTTTCCAAAGGAGCTACCCTAAAGCAAATATCCAAGTCATGTTCCTCAGGGCCCTGGATAATTAAATTATTGGGACAACCATAAAGGATGATATAATTTAGAAACTATCTTGTACAAGTCTGTCTTAACTAACTAGTTGCATATACCCAACATGCAAGTATATTGGTCCTACTAAAGGACCATAACTATAGTATATCGAAACATACGCTTTCAACTTCGTCAAACCACTAACTCATACTCAAGCTATAGAGTACAAGTCTATGTTGTAGCGGTAGTAGTCTAAATTTCTATCACATAGTACTTTTAAAAACCACTACTATAGGTCCAATTCTACGTATTCGAAATACTTTTGTATTATGAAATGAGAAGACTACTCATTGGCTAAAGGTAAGTCATTCTCTATTTAGAATTCATAACACAATAACTTTACCATGATGATATTCCTATTCTCATCATTCAGTTATCAATAATAGTTTATGTGTTAAATAACCCATGATTCATACTTTATTGCAAAAGACATCCATTCATATGAATCATTTACTTAAACACAATGGGTCTTCTCCAATAAAAATTGTGTACAAAAGTAAAGAAGTATTCACAAATAATTTCTGAGAATAACACTTTTATTAATACAAATCAAAATTACATCAGAAACTTAATCTAAAAGGGCATACATCCCAACAATTAATTAACCAATGATCTGGTAATTACATTCAATATAATTGGTATTGGATATCTGCCAATGAATTTAAGAATACTTTGTTGGGCTAACCTAAGGTCATTCTTAAGAAATTTAGATGTCGGTCCACTAGAAAAACTTCTAACGAGCTTTCTAGAATCAATAGTATGGGCTATTGACTTAAGTAAAATAGTGGAATAATTATGCACTTCATTAAAGACCTAATTATTTACATATCATGTGCATATATGTAGTATATTGTCTCTTGTCTTTCACCAAGGTCATTTGCTTCATGATAACAAACTTGAACTTACGTAGTATATTGGAAACAAACAAGCTTACTGATACTAATTTCTTGGATTGGTATAGAAACTTGAAAATCGTTCTCAAATTAGAAAAGTTGCTCAGCATGTTAGATGCTCCTATTCTACCACTACCAACCCAAGATGCTCCTGCTGATGAGCATGCTATCTATAAGAAGTACCATAAGAATAGTAACACAACATCTTGTATCATACTTGCTTTAATGAACTTTGAGTTGCAAAAGCAGCATGAGCATATGGATACTTACTCTATTATCTTTTATCTTAGGGAGCTGTTGGATTAACAAGCTAGAACAAAGAGATATGAAATCTCTAAATAGCTATTTTGATCTAAGATTGCTGAGGGTGTTTCTGTGGCCACTCATGGGCTAAAAATATTGGGTTTGATTGAGAAGTTTGGATCACTTGGGTTTGTAATGGATCATGAATTAAGTATTGACTTAATTCTACAATCTTTGCCAAGTAGTTTTTCACAATTTGTGATTAACTACCTAATAAACAAGATTGAGACCATACTACCCTAGTTGATCAACCTTCTTAAAACTGCAGAAACTTCATTAAAGAAGGAAGCCAATGCAGTTATGCTAGTAAATTCTTCCTCTTCTAAGAAGGAAGTTCCCAAGAAGAAGAAGATGGTTCCTATTAAGCCCAAAGATGGTATGAAGAAAAAAGAGGCAGGTAGCCCCAAAAGCTCATGTTATGATTGTGGCAAGATGGACCATTAGAGGCACAACTGCAAGACCTACTTGGAGACTGTCAAAGAGAGGAAGAAAAAGCTCGTGGGCACTTCTACTTTCAATCATGGTATGTTTTTTATTGAGATTAATACTGCTTTTAAAAAATGAGATATAGGTATATACTAGATATAGACCTCATTTGTATAATAATTTGCAAAAATGAAAGGACAATAGAAGGCTAAAAAAGGGTGATATAGTCCTACGTGCTGCAATGGAGCAAAGGTTGTTACACTTGTTGTGGGGACTTATCATCTACGCTTGCCTTCTGAATTAATTTTTAAACTTACAAACTATTATTATGTACTTGTTTTACTTACGAACATTACCTCAATTGCTTGTTTGGACATGAATAGTTTTTATTTAATTTTCAAGAATAAAGGTTATTCTTTTTTCATTAAATAATATCCATTATGGTACTACAACTTTGATGAATGATTTGTCTATTCTAGATAAGGACAATCAAGTTCTCCACATAAGCAATAAGAAGCTAAGAAAAGATAATACCAATACATTTTACTTATGGCATTGTCGTTTATGCTATGTAAATAAGAATCACATCTCTAAGCTACACAAGTTAGGTGATTTAGGGTCATTTGATTATGAATTATATAATATATATGAATCATGTTTGCTTTATAAAATGACTAAGACCATTTCTTGTTTAAAGAAAGGGAAAAGGGAAAAGAAATTATTGGAACTAATACATAGTGATGTATATGGACCAATGACATTACAAGTAAAAACAGGTTATTAATACTCTATAACCTTTATCGATGACTATTCTCAATTTGGTTATTTGTATTTAAAGAAATACAAATTTGAAGCCTTTGACATGTTCAAAGAATTCAAGAATGAAGTAGAGAAATAATTTGATCAAAGTATTGAAACTCAAATATTCGATCGATGAGGTAAATACTTGAGTCAAGAGTTTCAAAGTTATCTTAGAGATAATAAAATATTATCTCAATGGACTCCAATGCTTACACATTAATATAATAGTATTCTTTTATAATGCCCAAAAGAGACAAGATTTAATAAGATTTGGATAGAAGAACCAATTAAATTCTTTTATAGAGACTAAAATGATAAACATCATAACAAACTTAAAGAATAGAACACTGAAGTAGCTTCAATTATAAGATTGCAAATCTAGTGGTACATAATAAATTCATTACAGCGATTTTGGTGTTCATTTCACCAAGAAAATAGCCTTCCAAAAGTCATTAGTGTAATTTTATTTGAATTAAGGAAGCAACCATTAAAAAATCTAATCAAAACAAAAGATGCCTCTTAGCAATCTTCTTTGTATCTTGTTTAGCTTTTAATAACTGGAACTCCACGAGAACTTCATGATTTTCTTCCTTCATATTTTTCTTTCAACCATATATATCTTCTTAATGGTCCTTTTGCAAGAGCTAAACAACAGAAGGGAGAAAAGAAGGAAAAAAGAGAGGGTAAAAAAAAAGGCTCAAAGTGAAGTTTAAGTGCTTCATTTAAGCTGCATTAGATAAAAGTAGCTATAATTATTATTGATATTCAAGAGACATGATACTCATAGGTAATAGCAGAGTGAGGTGGTAAAACAAATTCCTTAGCAAGTCTAAGATAGGATTCAATTAACATATGTCTTAATGATTGCTAGGTCAATATAATCATTATTTAGTTAACCCTCATAATTTAAAAAGAAAAAAGAAACAAAGCCTATCATGAACCTAGCTTATAGGATTTCATTTTAATTTGATATGAATTTTGGAATTGATTAGAGCTAGAGGATATATTCAACTTTAAGTAAAGATTTCCAAATTTAAACATCATACTCTCTAATACACTTTTTAGGAAAACCTATTTTACAAAATTAAGGAGAGAGAGAAGATAAAATACATGCTTAATAAGTAACCAATCATAAAACCTTCTTACTGTGTTAAACAAGTTTTATTAGTTAAGCAAATAACGTGGTTTCTCCAAACCCTAGTACCATTTCCACATTAATTATCTTTGATTAATTATTCAAAAAATGGCATGTGCTTCTATAATTTTGATCAACCAGCTAGCACTATATATATCATGGAAGGATTTTCCAAAACCTATTAACACTATAGCAAAAGGGGTCTTAATAGAGTATACCATATCAAGATAAGAGAAGCATGGAAGATATAAAAGATGGAAGAAAGATTTGTAGCACTACCATTAATATTATCAATACATTCTGTGAATTTAGAATTCTAGAACAAAATACATTGTTGCTAACCTCACCGAAGATGTTAACCATGTCAACAATATAAAAAAACCACACACATCCCAAAAGAAAAGAAGACAGAAAGGTAAAAATAACGAAAGAAATAAATAAAATGCTATGTGTAAATTTAAAAAGAGTAAATAAAGAAGTAGAATAGTGAAAACCTAATGAGCTCCGCTAACATCCATTGAGTTCAATCAAAATAGTTTCCTTAGCTACTACGGGCTTAGATATTTAATGGTTCAAAACCACTAGAAAAGAGTTTATATATTTGTTGGGCACATATTAGATTTTTTTTTCCCAACCTTCATTTTAATGCATAAACTCTTATTGGCTTTGTCATAAATTAAGTTCCATGAATTGAAAAACTTATTAAAACAATACAAGTACTTTTCTTATATTTCCTATATATCACTTATATAGTCATATACCTAAAATGATGCTTACAATACTCAGTTACTTGGCTCATATGCTTCTTGTGTATAGATTGATGTCCTAAATAATTTTGTATAGGAATCCTAAATATCCTTTACATGCTCTAATGCAATAGTTTGGTTGACGTGTAGAAGAGATTTTTTTAGAGAAGCCTAAATGGTGTAAAACTTTGTTGAACCCTATAATAATGCTCATTTTAATCTAATGTTCGGTCAGAAAGATTTCAACTTTTTTTTTTAAAGTGAATACAGCAATCTACATCATGATGGATGACTTCATTCACTGATGTATCCAGGCTTCCTTATCCTCATTTTGATGCTTAATAGATGTTACCTTGTGTTTTCTAATTGGTGCTTCTGTAAATCTTTAAGATATCTTAACCGTATTACAGAGACACTTTCCCAACCAGATTGATGGAATCAATTTTACAGCATGTCAAGTAAAATAGAGTTGCAAAAAGAATACCCTGAGCTAATAGTAGAGTTTGTTGGAATGCATGCCAAAATGGACAATGTATTTTTATATTTTGAAAATTAATGAAATATTTTATTCATTAATGTTTGTTTATTCACATATATGCGCATATTAAGGTCTTTGTATGTTAGTAAGTAATATACGTGATTGGATCGTACTTTCACAGTAAGGTGTAGATTATGGGCAACTAATACATAAATGAAAAATTATTCTTGATCGATTGATAGAGTTGGGCATTTTTATCAAGATTTAGATCATTACACTGTAGTTTCTAAATAGTAATTGGTTTACCTTCAACCAATGAGTAGTCTACTCATGATAGTAGTGTAAGTGTATTTAAAATACGTAGAACTGGACCACACGATAATAATCTTTATAGAAGTACTAAAATAAATAAAGATTCATTTATTGTAGCTACTACGTAGACGAGTACCCTAATACTTAAGTATAAGTTAGTGGTCTAGTGAAGGGGGACTTGTGCACCTTAATGTATGATGAATGAAGGCTTAATACAAGGCCAATAACCTTGTATGTTAGGTGTATAACTCTAGTTAATTAAGACGGGCTTATACAATAGAGTTTCTATATTTCATTACATGAATATATCACCATTTGTAATTGTCCGGGATAATCTAAATAATTCAAGACCCTAGAAAACGTGACTTAATATGTATGCTTTTAGGTAACTCCCAGGAAATAGGTTGGTATATATTGAAAGTCATGGATTATCAGACTAGTTATCAAAAAATGGTAGATGTCATTGAGGAAGGTGAGAGTATATTTTTCATATCTCAATGACAGGTGTTACGTATAGGGGTATTTTCATCATTACACCTGTAGATCGAAGACATCGCACTTGTAATATTATTCTTGGGGTCAATAATTTCATATGGCGATAAATGTAATATTTAAAATAATAAAATACGACTATTTGTTAGCAATAGTATTTTGGTCATTTTAGTAGTTAAGAATAATATGTCTTTTAATCCCCAAAATAGCTCAAGTGACCTTAGTAAATTTATTTACTATATAGTCTTATTGGGTGAATTAATTATGGAAGAATTGTTCAAGGTGTCCAATTAATTATTATTTTGGGCTAGAATAATTTATTAGGCTAATTTAATTAAATTAGTTTATTAATTAATTATCTTGAATAATTTTATATTAGGCCAAGTAGATTAATTAATTAATAAATGAGATATTTAATTAGACTTGGACTAATTTAATTAAATTAGTTTATTAATTAATTATCTTAGATAATTTTATATTAAGTCTAAGTGGATTAATTAATTAATAAGAAAGTTGTTTTATTTGTCTAGGGCTAATTAGAAAAACCTTAGCCTACTAGGATTGTGTGTGATGACTTTTTTTTTTTTTTTTTTTTGGAAACAAAGGATAGTAGTCACAAGTAAAAGAAAGCAAATAGAGGAAAAAGGAAAAACAAAAAAAAAAAAGAAAATGAAGTTTTGGTTTTGTGGTGTACACCAATTTGATAGTTCCAAATTTGTTTCCAATTTGAGAAATTGTTGACTTTCTAATTGTTGTTGAGGTTGTTAACCGTGTAAAACAAAAACATAAAAAAGCTTTCCGTTTTTCTTTAAGTGAAGTAGCCGCCGGATCTTGCTTGATTTGTTTGTTTTTTTTTTTTTTTAGCCTTTTTGCTTTGAAAAAAATTATAGCTCTCTCAATGTTCTTCCAAAAAAATTATTCTTTTATATATTATTCTACTTTTACCAGTAGATAACCTATAGGAGATTCGAGAATACTTTGAAAAATTAAAAGTTAACAATTTTGGTGCGTGTATTTGATGCGATGGAGTCGACGCTTAGCTGATAATCCTACGGAACAAGTAATCGTGACAAATCAAAGCATTTTATCAAATTCAAATCCTCTAGTTATTCAATCTAAGCACCTAAAAGTAAGTATTTCTAGACTTTGGCTTGAAAAAAATTTTAAATTTGCATATTTCCGCTATATTTTTATTTTCCCGTGATCCTTTCAAGTGGTATCAGAGCACTGGTTATAATCTAAGAGCATGCTTAGGGTTAATAACCAAAAAGGTTGTTCCTTTACTAATTAAAAAAATTCAATATTTGTGATTGTATGAATCCCTCGTGGTTTGTGATATGGGTAGATGTAATGTACTTCTCAAGTGTAGAGATATAGGTACTTGTATTTATTATTATTCTATTTTCGATAGAATTCGTATGCACCGTGTATTGAAAGATATAGGCAATTAATATTATATTTAACTTCATCTACTAGAATTTTTGTAACAATATTGGAGCCTGAACAACATTGAAACTCCAAGGAGAAAAAAAAAATAGAGAAAATGGTTGATGATTTTGGAGCAAGCAAGGAGCTGTTTTTCTTGGGTGATTCGACCACGGTTCATGCGATTTGAACATCCAATTTTTTCTTGTATATTTTTTTCCTTTTTGGGGCCCACATCAAATAAGGTTTTTTTTTTTTTTTTTTGCAATGGTATATTTATGGTAATAAATAATTTGTATGAAAATGGCTAGTAAATGAGGAACCACCTTAGGATTAAATAAGATCATTTTAATTTTATTATTATGATATTTAATCCACTATTTGGTCACATAAGAATTAAAGGTTAGAAATGACATGTAAGATGTTTATTTTTGGATCATGGCTATTTTATTTAATTTTGTGATTAAATGTACAAAGGTTTTTTAGACTTTAATTTTTTTTCTAGATAAAACAATTAAAGGAAAATGGTTTTTAAAATGGAATTAAGAAATTTAAAATAAAATTCATGGTTTATTCTTCTAAAGGGTTTTGTCCTTGACATAGAGAATATTTTGAATTTAAGTATTTTAAATTTAGTTCCTAAAAAATGGTTTTAACTTAAGTAGTGAAAATAAAAATTCATAATTTATTCTCTTAAAGGGTTTTATTCTTGACATAGAGAATAATGGTTGAATTTTTTGGGATTTCACTAAAGTTAATAAAAACCAATTAATTTTAAGAAAACGTTTTTTTCAAAAACCTATTTTTCTCAAATGATTAAGTGGGAGAGGGGTTTCGACAATCCCACGGCTTCCATTACCGATTTCTGTTAGAGATTATGGTTATCCTCATGTCATTCTGAACATGGCCCCCTAGAGGATGGATTTTTACGAGAATCTAGAACTAATAGAGAAATTATAATTAATGCCTAGGATATGTGTTAGTGTCGGTCAATCTATCGTTTTGGAGGCAATAATACTAGATTATCCGTAGATGGTGAGAGTAGTGGTCATCCTATTGATGGAACTATCTCTGGATTATTACCTATTAAGGAAGTTTAATTTGTAATAACTATACACTTAACTTAAAAAATTATTAATCTTCCTACAAAACTCTGTCAATATTTCTAAGAGTCAAAATTTTCATATTTTTTGATAATGGTTTTAATAGATTAACCATATCATGTAAATAATATGATGTTTTAAATGCACATTTCTTATATGTTTTTCAAAACAAACATTTTCTGATTGAAGTTTTTTTTTTTTTTCCAATCAACAGAAATGTCTAGCTTTTGTCCTTTGTCTTTTATTCTCAAGGAAAATATCTAACTACATGGACTAGAACAGGAATCTGAACATAGTACTCGACAGTAGAAGAGTACAAGTATGTTCTGACTGATCCCTATCCTGAAATTGGAGAAGGATCAAGATCGTGAGGCTAAAAAGGCATAGAAGAAAGCTGATGAGATGGCTAGATGCTTTATGTTGGCTTCTATGTCAATGTACTTCAGTCTAAGCATGAGAACTTGCTTACTGCGTATGATATCGATGTATCGTTGCGCACTACATTTGCTAACAAGAACCGGCCCACAAGGTAGGAAGCTCTTAGGGCAATCATGAATACTAGGATGGTTGAGGGGGCATTGGTTCGTGAACATATACTCAAGATGATTGGTTATGTTGAGGAGGTCGAGGTACAAGAGGCAACAATCGATTCTGATAGCCAAATTGACATGGTTCTTGAAACTTTGCCAAATTCATATTCTCAATTCAAGTTAAATTATAACATGAACAAGTTGAATATATCTTTATCTGAGTTAATAAAAAAACTCTAGACTGCTGAGAAAATCATGAAACCTGCGTCAAAGGTTTTGGTTACTCGTTTTGGTTCATATTATAGAATTAGAGCCCAACCCAAGAAGAAGAAAGCTCAAAACAATACAGAGAACTAGCCTAAAGGGTCTAAGCTTAATCTATCCAAGCACGACGCCAAGCCCAGGAGAGGAATATTAGCAAGCTGTAATGCAAATACACAAGTACCTGAAGGGAATGAGGGATTATATACTTGTTTACATAGTTGATGATTTAATTTCTACCGGTTACACTGACTCAAACTTTTAGGCAGATAAAGATGAAAGGAAATCCACGAATGGATACATTTTCACTTTTTCTGCAAGGTTATTTCATGGAGGAGTATTAAGCAATCTTGTATTTTTTATTCTACCATAGAAGTTGAGTATGTGGCAACTTACAAGCTTCAAAAGAAGTGATTTGGCTTCAAAAGTTCCTCATAGAATTTAGAGTTGTGCCACAAATAGACATGCCTATTATTATATATTACAACAATTCTGGGCTGTGTTGCAATGCAAGGAACCAAGCAACCATAGGAAGGGCAAACACATTGAGAGTAAGTATCACTTGATTCGAGAGTTGATCTAGAAATGAGAGATAATGGTTGACCAGATTTCCTCTTCAAACAATCTGGCAGACCCATTTACTAAGCCTCCGACAAAACAGGTATTCCGAAGACACTTGGGTGTCATAGGGATAGGCATATATAGATTGACATAGTCCACTTAGTACAAGTGAAAAATTGTTGGAATGTATGCCCAAAATGGATAATATACTTCTATTTTTAAAAATTTAATAAAATTCTTTATTCATTAATATTTGTTTATTTATATATATGTGCACATTAAGGTCCTTGTGCATCAATAAGTAATCTACGTGATTGGGTTATACTTTCATAGTAAAGTGTAGATTATAGGCTATTAATATATAAGCGAAAAATTATTCTTAATCAATTGATAGAGTTGGGTACTTTATCAAGGTTTAGATCATTACACAATAGTTTCTAAATAGGGAATGGTTTACCTTTAACCAATGAGTAGTCCATTCATGCTAATAGTGTAAACATATTTGGAATATGTAGAATTGGACCACGTAATAATAATCTTTATAGAAATACTAAAGTAAATAAAGATTGGTTTATCGTAACTACTACGTAGACGAGTACCCTAAGACTTGAATATAAGTTGGTGATTTAGTAAAGTTGGACTTGTGCACCATGATGTATAATAAGTGAGGTCTTAATACAAGGCAAATGACCTTGTATATTAGGTGTATGACTTTAGTTAATTAAGACAGATTTATACAATAGAGTTTCTATACTTCATTACGTGAAGTTATCACCCCTTTGTGATTGTCCAAGATAATCTAAATAATTTAGGACCCTGAGAATCGTGACTTAGTATGTATACTTTTAGGTAACTTCCAGAAAATAAGTTGGTATATATTGGAAGTCATGGACTATCGGAATAATTATCAATGAATGGTAGATATCATTAAGAAATGTGTTAGTATATTTTTTCTATCTCATGACGGATGTTACGTAGAGAGATATTTTCGTCATTACACTTGTAGATCGAAGACACTTGCAATATTATTCTTGAAGTCAATATTTTCATATGGTGATAAATAAAATATTTAAAATGACAAAATATGACTATCTGCTAGTAAGGGTATTTTGGTCATTTTAGTAGTAAAAAATAATATGTCTTTTGGCCCGTAGAGTTGTTCAGATAACCTTAGTAAATTTATTTACTATATAGGCTTATTAGGTGAATTAATAATGGAAGAATTGTTCTAAAAGCCCAATTAATTATTATTTTGGACTAGAATAATTTATTGGGCTAATTCAATTAAATTAGCTTATTAACTAATTATCTTGAGTAATTTTATATTAGTTCCAAGTAGATTAATTAATTTATAAGAGAGCTATTTAATTACTATTGAGCTAATTAGAAAAACTTTAACCCACTAAGGTTGTGTGTGATAGATTTTTTTTTTTTTTTTTTTGGAAACAAAGGATAGTCGTCACAAGTAAAAAAGAAAAAAATAGAGAAAAAAAGGAAAAACAAAAAAAGGAAACAAAAAAAAAAAGAAAAGAAAAGGAAGTTTTGGTTTTGTGGTGTACACGAATTCGATTGTTCCAAATTTGTTTTCAATTTGAGAAATTGTTGTTGAGGTTGTAAACCGTGTATAACAAAACACATGAAAATGCTTTCAATGTTTCTTTAAGTGAAGTAGCCGCTGGTTCTTGCTTGATTTTTTTTTTTAGCCTTTTTCCTTTGGAAAAAATAATAGCTCTCTCAATATTCTTCCAAGAAAATTATTCTTTTACCTATTATTCTACTTTTACCGGTAGATAACTTATGGGAGGTTCAAAAATACTTTAAAAAATTAAAAATTAGCAATTTTGGTGCGTGTTTTTTATACAAAGGTATCGACGCTTGGCCGATAATCCCACAGAACAAGTAGTCATGACACAGCAAAGTATTCCGTCAAATCCAAATCCTCCGGTTATTCAATCTAAACAGCCTAAAAGTAAGTATTCCTAAACTTTGGTTCAAAAAAAATTTTAAATTTTCATACTTCTGCCGAGTTTTTATTTTCTCGCAATCCTTTCAGAGTTCATTCCCAAAGCTCCATATTCAAGTAATGAAATAGTACATATATCGTTTAACAAATCTTTAATTTAAACCTCGTTTTGCATTTAGCAAAAAGTCCGACAACAAAAACTATAGAAGCCACAAAACACTTGCATGACCTAAAGAATAAAATCCATGAAACCAACTAAATTAACTTGATCGTATGAAATTTTTACTCCAAAAGTTTTTGATAAAAACACAGTAAAGACTACCTTCAAAGGCATCGCCGATAGGCACTTGAAGTAGATGACAAATTTTAGCCGGATATTTATTTATTATTATTATTTGCAATTTTGTCGAGGTAGCAGAGAAAGACTTTTTCTTTTCTTCTAGAATGGATGGTAGTTTTGAAGGAGGTAAAGGAGGTGAATGGCAGTGGGTTTTTTAACAAAAAGGTTTGCGATTGTTAGTGGTAATGGAGGTAACCGACCTTAGTTTTTTGCCCAAAGAAAATGTGGAGTTTTTCCTTTCTTCTAGAGAGATTTTTCCAAATTGACTCCAGGAAATCTGTCAAGGCTTCCAATTCTTCAGCATCCCTGATCTTCCTTCCTTTGGGAAACTCACGGCTAGAATTCCAATGGTAAAGGAGGTGAAGGGTGATGGTAGTTAGGTTGTCTAGAGGTGTTGTTTTTCGGGTTGGCAATGGCATGAAGAAATTGATCTTCGATAATCAGAAAAATCTCTACAAATATCATCACATCATTGTCAATAGTGGGGACATAACCGACTTGATTTCAGCCGTCGTAGAGCCAAAGCCAAAGATTGCTCAATACAACATCATTTTGTCCAATTTTTATGAGATTCATCGTGGCTTCTCTCCAATATTGTAAGATCTTAATTTAATCAATTCACTCTAAGATAATGTTAAGTTTATTGAAGTTACACGGGCTAACTAGTGTTAATTTAATCAAACCGTGACAATAGATAGAAGTCGATAGATTTGCACTCCTTCCAAGTGTCATATTCACATAACCTAGAGCTCTTATCCGATTCTCAACTCTTTTTTTTTTTTTTTTAAACAAAATTAAGAATGCTCAATGTTTTGACCAAATGGGCTTCAACCCAAATTTTAACTTTTAAAAGCTGAAAGTGAGTTTTGAGACCAGAGAAATCAAATGGCGCCATTGGATTTTCCTTGAAATACTATTGAAAAAAAAAAAAGAAAAGAAAAGGAACAACTCTTGTAACACTATAACCATTTCTGATGTCTTATATTTCAAATTTTAGACTAATTGAACCATTATGATAAATTTTTAATATCTCAGCCTAAAGTAATTAGGCTAACTGACCACTAATAATTATTCAATATTTTATTATCTCTTTAAATCTAATTCTCCAATCATAATATGAGTTTCCGAATAATATTAGAACTCCTATAGAAGTTGTAACTCATCTTATAATTAGAAATGTTCGTTTGGATACTTTTGTATGCGATTTTTTAAGCTCATTACTAAAATTGATAATGAAAAATATTATTAAGATTTTTTAATATTATTTAGAACAACTAATACTTTGAATACACTCTCAAGATAGACTTTAAATTATCATATATCATAGGTGAACATGACATTTCATCATGTACCCCAACTACCAATGAGTGAAGTATAAATACAATTATCACGTAATATAATCCCTTTATAGGATATCCTCAAAGTATGACATCACATATTTAATGTCTTGACCAATAAGATTACATGTGAAACATCTTTTTCATCTAACCATTGTGTTCTTGTCAAAAAATTTTTTATACTAAAAACTATTGACAAATATTTTATTCATTTATAAGGAAATGGTGGATTTGTTCTTGCATAATTTGAAGTTGCTACATACAATAAGTAAATATAACGTTAATAAAAAAAAATTTAAATCCACACTCCTCCAATTTAAATCTACAAACTTATCTACTCTTGATTATTAATTAAACAAAATTACTCTTCTCGTCTTTCAATTTTGAAATTTTATTTCATTTTTTATTTTTAACTATTAAATAAAATCATAGCTTCTTAGGTAAGTATCAAATTAATTTAAAAATTTTCAACTAAATACAACCATTAATAGTTCGTTAAATATAAATGAATTAAATTGTTAATGAATAATAATTTGTATAAAAATTAAAATTTCTATATTTTTCATATATCGAAAATTTTATTTCATCCCATTTTTCCTTTTCTCCTTCATCATTTGTGGAACTTTTAAAAATATATAGTATTTATAATATAAGATTTTATTTGATTGAAAAATTATTAATTAATTTATTTATTTTCACAACTATGTATTTTACCTAATTTATTAAAGCACTACTAAAACAAAGGACTATCAAAGACAAAAAAAAAAAAAAACAGAGCCTATTCTTAATACTTTTTAAAAATTATTTATATTATTTTATTATGCTTTTATATTCTTAATACTTGATTATTGTATTTGATAAAATTTGTTTTAAAAGTACATTAATAAATTTAAAAAAGTACTGTATTTTACTAATAATTATACTCATAAAAAGAAAAATAAGGAACTAATTACTAAATTGGATAATTGTCCCTTAAGTGTTTTGCAAACTTTAAGAGGACAAATGATATTGCAGTAAATTTTAGAGGAGGTCTATAATATTATATGTCTAATTTAATTTGGCCCATTTCCCAAAAAGAAAAATTAAGGCTAAATCATTTTTCATTTCAATCTTAGTTAAACAAATAAAATTTTAATCTTTAACTATCTTCAAGATTTCGTAGTCTACACAACGTTAGAATTCTCCCACGTCTTTTGCCACATATTTTGGGTTCACAAATTCATTTGCCACTTATCATGCAGGCCATTTTCCTGTTCCTAGAATTGGTTTAGTTGGTCAATGGTGAAGTGCTTAACCACAAAGTATATAACGTGATTGAGTTGCTCCTGGCACGACTACACCTCACAAAGAATACACTTCTCCAGGTGGAGACAAAGGAAGTCAAGTGGGACAATTGCAAAGGAAGTCAAGTGAGACAATTGCCTCCAAGAATTTAACTTGTTCATTATTTTTCTACTTGATAGACATGGTAAACTTCCATAAATGATTTTAATATTTTTTATTCCACAAAAGATTTGTCTACTATCTGGTCAAATTTAAATATTTCATTTTAATTTGATACAAAGTTTTAATAATAAATGTAACTTAATTTATCATATTAATTTTTATTAATTTGAAAAATAAGTAGTCGAACCCCATAAATTAATGAAATTGAAATCTTTGAAATTCAGTTCCCAACTAGTGCAATCCAACTACCTTTGAAATTCGTGTGACATTTTTCTTTATGCTTTTAATTGAGTCCTCCTTCCCTTCAAAGGATAACAGAAAAATAACATTTCTCCCCGGTTTTTCTGAAAGAAGACAGCACTAAATTACTGTTATCAAGTAATAATCAGTTTTAGTATATAAAATAGCACGCCTGATTGAAACATGACAAATTTTTGCCCAGCACTCAATTTCAATCCACAAATAGGACTGAAATTAACTTGTATTTCCAACAATACTCACTAAAGAACACATTTCCAGTAAGCAATAAATTTGCCTGCCTTTGCTTAATTAAAGAATATCTTTCTATTACAGTTTCCTTCTATACATTTCCATTCGCTGGTTAGAACCCCGAGCTCATGGACTCTGGGACAAAAAATCGGGTACAAAAAACCCACCCTAACTCAACTTCAATTTCCTATATAATTTACAATTGCACTTAAGCTCGTATATATATATCTCTCCTTCAAATGCTATTCTATGCCTGCCTTCAGTCAATTGTTTTACATACGTGTAAACTATAAACAAATGGAATCGAGGTTTACAGGGACCAACTACTGCAACATGCGAAAAGTGCACCCATAGTCCCTCCCGCATTAGGCCTATGCTTTGTGGCAGAATATGTGATCTTGCCAAGATTCAGCTACTCGTGAACTTCTCTTGGTTGCGTTTAGAAGATTGGATATTATCTTTCTAACCTCAGCTGTCTTCTGTGAAAGCTCTGAATATGAAATCACGAAAACGCTTTGAATATTGTCTAGGGTCTACAGCAGAGATTGAAGTAGGATCATATTGGATTGACTTGTATGCATGCTCAAGCTTCTTGCTTATGTCATAATCTTGTAGTATATCTATAATACCAAAAACAAGGATGACATCATAGAACTCTCCTGTCGGTTCTCCAATCAGCTCAAGTTCATTTCTTCTCGCTGTCACTTCTGCACGAGCTGGTATGTTGATGCCTAGTCTAATCGATGCCCACCTGCCAAACAATTAGTAGATAATAGAAAGTATTTTGAGAAGAATTATTCATTTCAAGACAAGTAAAGGAAATTAGTATATTAGTTACTTAAAACGTTCATTTTCATCAACATATAGTGTCTTAGCGTCTCAAGAAGATCCAAGAAAAATGGCATTGTCTTTTGGTGAATTGTTGACGGGTATTTTATTATGATGAGGAAGAGATGAAAAATCATACTTTATGGTGGAGGCCAAGAAAAGCAGAAGGAAGACAATATCCACAATATGTGGATGTATGCAGATGAACTCAAGACTGTTTGAAAATGAGTTTCTAATATCATATTGTTTTTCATCTTAATAGCTTACCCAGAAGGATCAAAAACAAAATCCATGTCTGCCCTGGAATGCCGTGGAGTTGCTCCTTCACTAATTAGTTCCCCTCCTGTGACAGAAGTTTAGACAGCTCATTCCAGGTTACATTCAGTAAAGAAAGTGGTCACAATAAAGACAGATACATACCGTTTGAAGTCCTAACTCCAGAAGTTCGAGCCTCAATTGTAACTGGCTCCCTAGTTTGGGAAACTTCCTGAAAGTGAATGCCTAACAAAAGACTGTAATCCATGATTCTCTCCTGTTCAAGGAAATCACAGTCCCTGTCCACTTGCCTGCACAAATGAAACTCCAGCTAATGGAAAGAAAGAAAATACAGCACACTTAGCAGCATCATTTGCAATTGGTTTAAGCTACATTTAACAAATTTACCCAATTTTGCATATTAATATACACTTCATGCAGGCCACCACACCACACGCACATGCTAAGTTTGTGCATCATCCAATTAATTCTTATTTGTTTTTTGCCCCAAACCAACTTAACTCCCTTTCTCTTTCTGGAGAAAAATCTTCAAAATACATATATATATGCAATCCAGGTCCTGAAATCTCCATAATACGCTTTCATTTGCAAAGTGAACACATTATTGATGCAGTTTCAGGAATGATCTTGAGCTTATTGTTGTTCACATGCAAACTTGGGGTACCAATCTGGAAGAAATCAGCTGTTTATTCTTTCCTGGAACCCCACAAACACAGTTTTATTCCTCCCTGCAGTATGTGCTGTTCAGATAGCATTCGAGCATAGCAGCTTACAAAAATTTTACTATTCCTTTTGAAAGCCGGGAAAAAATAACTCAGGTTGCTAAAGTTCACTTGTCCAGATGTAATGAATACAGATAATGGTGTATGATACAAGTTCTGAATTAGGGAATTTGGCTTCAGAAATATTTGCTTCCTAATTGATTTCCATTTTTCCGCTCATTATTAGATTGTTCTTCCAAACTGCCAATAGGATTAAAATTAGCTTATATATCTCTCAGCTTCCTCAAAAATGGCCTACCTTTGTGCACATCCTGAAAGTTACCTCCACTCTTCCACTTTTTCTGTTTACGTACAAAGATTAGTCAAGATTAATCACCTGCAAAATTCCTGAAACCACACTTTCTGCAACCGGAAGATGAAATTAAGATCCAGATCTTTGAGGGTTGTTGTTGAATCAATTTCAGACTGATTTTTTTCAGTTAAGCGTCCAAGGGAAGAGCCTTTTAAGTCGAATCTTCTGTGAATGGCATGCTCAGTACAAAACAGATTCCCCATTATGACGAAGCGCACCTGACCATTGAAGTACTTAACCACTGGATACAAAATTATTTGCACAATGTTTAAAATATTAATCAGAACAATGTTCACTTATTACCTTCTTTTGAGCAGCTCCAGTCAACTTCACACAATGAAGGCCATAAAATTTAGTAATTAGAGTGTTTTCAAAGGCTCGAACGTGATTGTAATATGCTGGAAGCATCCGTAAAAGAACCTGTTCAGGGAAAAAAAAAATGTAGGATTAGGCTGTCTCAAAGGATCATGCTAAATTTGGAAGTATGACTACTTTTAAAATGTCACATTCAGCTTCCGAGAAGAATAAATTTTGTTTGTCAATTAATCTTCAAATATAGGAAACGCAAAGTTGGGGTTTATCCGCACAGCATCTCAAGTTTCTTATTCCACTTAGTTGACAAAAGGAAAGAAACGTTGTGCCAGAAGAAAGGTGAAAAAAGTTATATGTAGGAAAACTTGTACACAATTGGTGAAACAAAATTCTCTGTTGTTACAAGTTGATAAATACTATAAAATGCAGGTTTGTAAGTAAGGTGAGCTAATCAAGAGTTCGAGTTCATTACCTAGTTGGCTGTGATAGTAGAAACACTAGAATACTATGAAAAATAGTCGCCTTGCAAACTTCTGAAGTTCATCAGTAAGCAGAAAATAATTAACTCACTTTTACTTCTGACTTCTTCATGGTCTTTATCATGTACTTGTCATCGTTGGTCAAGTAAAAAAAACTTCCACTTTTTCCAGGGGATGAGAGCTCCCGAAGGGCATCATTTCCGCAAATGGATATCATGTAATCTGCTGGATCCACCTTAAATAATTTCCTTAGTGTCCTGAAAATATTTGTTGTTTTCAATCAGGTCAAGGACTGCAAAAATCGTGAAGCATGCTCAGGCCAAGCGAGGTAATAAATCTGTGAGAGATCTCACTTCCTTTGACTGAAAATTGTCACACAAGCAAAAGAAATGTTGTCCAGTCTTCTCACACCCTCCCCTTTTTCCTTTGAATGTTCAACAGTAAAATGGACTATTAAGTTTAGGACAATAAGATGAGGGCCTTCTATGGTTATCAAGAAGTGCTTATATGACAGTGTAGCTTACTAGTTACTACGGTCAGAGAAAGTGCCAAAGGCTGAAAGTTAGGGAGCTAGCTTCTTGTCAATCTCGCATCCATTTACATGCTGGTAATGGTGTAAGAATTTCATTTATTTCGAAAAATAATGTATCCAGTTCACCTGAAAACCAAGGGACAATAATCCTTCCATTTGAATTCACAAGACTGGTGAGGTGGTGTATTCTTTGATCCTTCTGGAGGAAATTTGGTCCATATTTTCTCCTTGGTGTCAAAAGCTGTAGGCCTCAGATCAAGGGATTGGGCAGGGGCAGGCCTTCCTACAGAATGTCTGAGTGACAAAGCAATGGCGTATGAGCAAATGGAATAAGCAAATCAAGATAAAAATTCTGAACACATTCGGACTCATAATTCAACCAAAATAGCAGGCCCTCAAATGTTGGTATAGTAATCTCTGCAGGCTACAATTTCTAAAAGATGTGAGGATACATTCTTGAAGCTATGGAGAAGCCTAGAGTATTGCTTTATTCAAAACCATGATCGAGAAAAACTATCTAAAACTAGAGCTTGGAGAAACTTTGTAATAACAGAATACTCTCCCCCCAGTGAACCAAAGCCGAAAATTGAACTTAATATAAAAAACTCAAAAAAACAGAAGCCAGAACATATTTGGAAAGAGATATGGTACAGACAAACTAGTTGTTAAGCAAACCAATACCTTATTCCGAGTTGCAAATTGAGCATTAGCTCATAGTTCCTGTGACCTTTCGTGATTGTCTCTCCTTGCCTTTTTGTTGGCTGTATTCTGATGTGGTGGTGTCTAATTCCTCTTGTTGTATCTAGATCATCTGATCGTAGACTCCCAAAACTTTCTTCCCCTTCGCTTTCTAGCTTCAAATTTCTGTTACTATCAGAACACAAATCAGGTTCAGAGCCCCAACTACAATCGCCAGAACTGAGTCTCCCATCTGCAGAAGCTCTTCTTGCTTTAGGATTCTTCCATATCGTCTGCTTCTGCAAGAAATCTCCTTGACAAGGCCAATTAACCATCTTCTGCGAAGGAAAAACCGAGATGTTTTCACTCTCACTAATGTTACAATCACTCAAATCATTTAAGAACACCTCCTGAGGATCCCAGTCAAACTGAGAATTTTGTGAAATCGAAGGATAATAAGTCCCACTCATCTCTTTAGGATCCTGACTCCAAATACCCACATAAAAACTTCCGTCTGCCCATCTATAAGTCCCATTCCCCTTAGGCAGTCCATCATCCCAACAACCATCATATCTGTTCCCAGTAGCCCAAATCATAGTTCCATTGCCGTTCATCTTACCATTTCTCCATTGCCCAATATATTGATTCCCATCATTCCATTGATACCTGCCTTGACCATCAGGACGGCCCCGGCGCCAATCACCTTCATAATGGTCACCATTTGCATAGTTCTTTGTACCTCTACCATGTTTCATATTCATGACCCAAGCACCTCTGTAAGTATCATTTGAGGAACCTGTGTAAGTCCCTTCACCATCCATATATCCACTCTTGAATTGACCCTCATATGTGGCCCCAGAAGGCCAGCAAAACTTTCCCTTCCCGTTGTTTTTCCCTCTGATCCATTCCCCAACATACATACACCCATCTGCCCACAAGTATTTGCCATGACCACTAGGGCAGTTATTAGCCCACTGCCCTGTGTACATATCCCCATTGGAGAATACTTTCTCCGCATGATAGGCCTCACCAGTGGTATCAAGATCGTCATCTACATGGGCCACTGACATTATTGCAAAAATGCTGCCTGTTCTTTTCTTTTTTGCAGCTGCTTGTGTTTTTCTCAATGTTGCTCCCCAAGCCTTCACAATGCCATGGAGTTCTTTGCTCATTCTCCCACAAAGACAACTCCTTCCTTTGTCCTCTCCACAAATCCACCCTTTTCTCTCTCTTCAATGACCGTCTTTTCTTAATCGAGATCAGCTATTATGTAATCATCATTGTGAGTTTCATCAAGCAATCGAGCATCCATCTTCAAGATAATCCATAACCATCAAGCAATGCAAATATAGCGACAACAAAAATATCAACGCCAGATCAGAAACAAAGCATTGTTTCTTTTTCACGTGTTTTATGGTCCCTATGCTTGAATGCAATATGTTTTCTGCAATTTTTCTCAACTGGGTTAAGGTGTTCTTAGAGCTGCCGAAACGACGGGAAAACAAAAATTTGACCAAAAAAGAATAAATAAATAAAACCCAAAATAAAGAATTGTAATGCAGGATCTATTCCTATGTTTTTCGGCAACTGATTTTGCTGAAACGCGACTACGACTTGTGTTTCTTTTTTCCAGAGATGGGTTGCAAGATCTTTTAAGAAACAGAAACTGTCAGATTGAAACAAAAGCAACAATGGCTGGCTTTTTCTTTTTGTTTGAGAGGGCAATTTTATTTCTCTCTTTTCAACTTTGTTTTTTTTCCTTTTTCTTTTCCTATTTTTCCCTCCTTCTTTTCCTGATTCGTCGTGAACCAGAGATTCACTTCGACAACAACAGTGTTCTTGGTTTCCGGACTTAGCTCCTAAATCTAATGACAAACCTACCAAATGGAAGGACGAGGAAGAAACGGTGGGAGAGTGATAGGTTTGCCATTTTAGCCGTCTCAATTGGACCAATCAGCTTGCTGTTACCATGGTTAGCCGTATCAGATTTTATTTATGAATTTAATTTTTTAGTAACTTAATTAATTATTTAAAATTAATTAACTAAATATTTATCTAACAGCATATTGGATTGAGGAAAATAGATGCGAATGAGAGGAGAAAAAATGCAATGTTTGAATAAGATTTTTTAAAAAGGAAAGAACCCTAAAGAGGCTTTATCTTAAGAACAAAGCCCGATCAGGGAGGCAATCATTTGAATACCTTATCGAGAATCATCATTCATGGTCTGTAACCTAGCAGCGTGCTGCCTCTTCACTCTCATTTTAAAAAAGGGTAGAAACAGAAAGAAAATAAATCTTAAGTTTTATTAAACGTTATAAAACTTTCCCAATAAATAAAATGTATAATATTATTACATTAAATTAGTAACAAAAAATCTAAACTAAATTCATATGATCTCCTTTCTTTTTCAATTTTTTTCTTTTTCAAACGCTATATTTAATTTTTTTTCTTAAAGAAGAGAGAATATATGCTAATAATTATTTATGATATTTAGTCAAATATAGAGGAAAAAAATATTAAATATAATATTTGGAATGGGGAAAAGAAGGAAAAGAAAGGAAATCATACAATTTGCATTTACATTTTTACCTACTAAATTGATATAAAAATATTAAACATTTGTTTATTAAAGATATTTTATACTATTCAATAAAAGTTCGTTAAATGATGTTTTCTTTCCCTCTATTTCCACATACTTTTAGATGAAAAGGATATTGAAACTTTTATACTAAACCTAATATCTCCATTCCCATTTCATTCATTTCTTTTTTTTAAAAAATTAATTCAAATACTTAAAATTTAAACCCTCTATTTCTTTTCCTCTTTTCTTTCTCTGTTTTCCTCAATTCAAGCATGTGATAAGTGTGTTTAATTACAAATGTTATTGAATGTTTAATTATGTCATTGCATTTCATAACAGAATTGACTAATATTTACTGAAATCCTTTAATAATTTTTAGAAAAAAAATGCAAGTTATAAAGAGATGGTTTGATAAAGTTGAAGTTTGAATGTTTAAATATTGAATTATAAAAATTGAAATTTGGATACTAAATTTTGAAATATGAAATTTGAATTTGAATATTGAATTAATTATAATTCATTTTTATACTATATTTTGTTACAATTTAAATTAAACAAAAATAATAATAACAATTAAATGAGTATTTAACATATTTAGACTTCAAACTTAATAATTTTTATATAACATAAAATTTATAATAGAACTTTAATACGTTTTAATTAATTAAGTAATAGTAAGAAATTTTTATCAAATAGCAATTAATCTCTTAATATTTTCTGTTGTCAAATATACTAATTAAATAAATACTTAATTAATTACTTAATTGAGTAATCAAATAGGCTTTAAGTAAGAAATCTACTATGTTAGGTGATTATCTAATTATAGTTATTCTTTTTATTTAATCTAAATTATAATTAAATATAACGTAATTAATTTAGCCTTCAAATTCTGATTTCAAATTTTACAATTCACTTCATATTTCAAAATTTAATAGTTAAGTATTTAAAATTTGAGCATGCTTAAGTTAATAAAAGAGAAAAAGATTTAATCTTTTTATTATTCTTCTGATCCCTCATGGTTTTAATATGGGTAGGTTTTGTATATGTCTTATGAGTGGAGGCATAGACAAATGTACATTTATATTTGTTTTTGTAGATCTCGCGTAAGCCTAAGTTACAAGGCGTAGGCGTTTGAGTTTTTGTGACTAAATTTAATTTTTGGAATTTTTGTAATCATTGGAACTCCTAGAGACTAATCTATGTCCCAAAAGAATATAGAACAGGTGTAGTAGAAGAGAGTCGGTGTCAGTTAGTGCAATGAAGCCGATGCCAGGTGACTTCGAGAAAGCTGTTCGCGGAGCAATAGATGTAATACCCCTCCCTGAAGAGTTATTTATTTCATAAAGTATTCAATATATGAGTTAATTTCCAAGGATAATAATAATAATAATAATAATAATAATAATAATAATAATAATAATAATAATAATAATAATAATAATAATAATAATAATAATAATATATTTGAAGGAAAAGAAATTGGTTACCACCTAAAATATATTTTATATATACGTATTTCATATGAAAATATTATATAGTGGCCCACAGGACGCACCACATTTAGGTAGGTGGTGGCCCACTTCATTAAATAATATTAAATATTTTTACATTTTCTTCTATAAGTTTACAAAATATTTCATAAGATATTTTCAAACTTATTATTTTAGTTTTGTAAAGGTAGCCCACAATGGTTGACTATATTTTGACTTCGGAAAAGTCATTTGATCATTGCATTTTCTATAATCTTCTTGGATATTCTAAAACGTTCTATTATGTTCTATAATCTTCCCTTAGTTCTATTATGTTCTAAAAACTTCTAATAGCTTTTACCAATTCTATTAGCTTCTATAATTTTCTATATCTTCTATAAATTTCCTACATGTTCCATAAACTTCTTCTAAATTCTTCTAAGATTGCCCCCATACCTTCTACTTTATTCCATGAGACTATTAATTTCTACATATTTCCTTAAACTTCCAACATAAGGTTCTTCAACTATAAATGGAGGAAAGGAGAAGAAGAAAGGAAAGAGAGAGAAAGAGAGAAAGAGAAGAAAGAAAAGAAAAGGAGAGAAAGAAGAAGAAACTGAGAGGAGAGAAGAAGGAAGGAAGGAAATTGGAAGAAAAGGAAGAAAATGAGAGAAGAAAAGAAAAGGAAACTAAGAGAAAAGAAAGGAGAAAAAAGAAAATACTTACAAGCCTAGTCTTGCATCAATAAATAAACAAGATTTCTCTCTTTAGAAAGTTAAGTTATGCATATTGGAGAATTATTTTAATGTGATATCATGCTTTAATATTTGGATTCTTGGAAGGAAAATGAAATAGAAATTGTATTGTTATTGTGGGAAGGTGGCCGGTTGGTTGAAGAAGAGTGATGGTGATGTTTGATGACTTATATGATGTATCTTGAAGTGTTTAATGGTGATGGTGATGTTGGACATTAGTTAAAGAAAGGAAAAAGGGAAATTATGGAAGAAATATTGTGAGACTATTCTTAATGGAAAATGAATGAAATAAATACTTGTTAAATAACTTGAGAGTGTTCTTGAGTTGAAAAGGTTATGAATAGAGATGGTTAAACCTAAACATATCCCGGAGTATTTGGGAAGGTTTGGAGTAGGTTTTCTGGGATTTTGGTGGCAAAAAACCATATGAAATCAAAATACCTAAAGCTGCAATTGAGAAAGAATAATATATATATATATATATATATATATATATATATATATGTTTTCATCCATTTTAAGGAGATATGATGATTTGGGTAATCAGAAAGTGCTGTGAGATAAAGGTGGTATAAGAAAAGAGGTTTTGGAAGGTTTGAATGGTGTATGTTATGTAGAAGAATTGACAGATATGATTTGTGCAAGTTGTGACCATAATCAAGAATCATGTTTATGCTCCTAATCTCAACACGACTGTTTGTGCAGTAAACTACATGAAATGGCCAATTATTTTGGAACTCCATAAGCTGAACTTTGTAGCTAATTATCTTAGGAATATTTTGGGACCAATTTGACATGATTTGAGCTATGAGTACAAAGTTATGATGAAATGTTGAAAGCTACCATTGCCGGGAATTCTGATTTGCCAAGATGGAAGTGCGAATCGTTTTAACCCTTTTTCTTCCAAGAATCGGTTGTGAACTTGGAGAATTTGAATGTACTTCAAGTCATAGGCATTGTATGCCCAAAATAAACTATGTATTTCTATATTTTGAGAATTAATAAAATATTTCATTCATTAATATTTATTTATTTAAATATATTCTCATAATAAGGTCTAAGTATGTTAGTAAGTGATCGACGTGATTGGGTCATACTTTCACAGAAAGGTATAGATCATGGGCTACTAACATATAAGTAAAAATGTTCTTGATCGATTAATGAAGTTAGGCACTTCGTCAAAGTTTAGATCATTATACTATGATTTCAAAATGGAGAATGGTTTAACTTTGATCAGTGAATAGTCCACTCATTCTAATAGTGTAAGCGTATTTGAAATATTTAGAACTGGACAACGCAATAATAATCATTATAAAAGTACTATAATAAATAAAGATTGGTTTATTACCACTATTGTGTGGACAAGTACCTTTAGACTTAAGTATAAGTTGGTGGTCTGGTGAAGTTGAACTTATGCATTTTGATATATGATGGATGAGGTTTTATGCAAGGCTAATAACCTTGTAAGTTGGGTATATGACTTTAGTTAATTAAGACGGACTTATATAATAGAGTTTCTATACTTCATTTAGTGAAGAAATCACCCATTTGTGAATGTTCAGGTTAATCTAAATAAACTAGGGCCTTGGGAAACGTAACTTAGTATGTATACTTTTGGGTAGCTCTCGAAAATAAGTTGGTAGATAGTGGAAGTTATAGATTATCGACTAGTTATCAAAGGATGGTAGATGTCATTGAGGAAGGTATTAGTACATTTTTCTTATCTTAATGACGGGTGTTACATAGAAGGGTATTATCATCATTACACCTGTAGGTCGAAGATATCGCGCTTGTAATATTATTCTTAGCGTCAATATTTCCATATGGGGATAAATGAAATATTTAAAATGACATAATATAGCTATTTGTGAACAAGGGTATTTTGATCATTTTAGTAGCCAATTAATATTGGAAAAAATTATTCTAGGAGTCTAATAATTATTTGTTTGGGTTAGAATGATATATTAGGCCAACTTGATTTAATTGGTTTATTAATTAATTATTTTGGATAATTTTATATTGGGTCAAAGAGAATTAGTTAATTAATATAATTTATTGGGCCAATTTTGTTTAATTTGGTTATTAATTAATTGTTTTTGGTAATTTTATATTGGACCCAAAAAGATCAATTAATTAATAAGAAAATTATTTAATTAGTCTTTAGCTAATTAGAAATATTCCTTAGCCCACTAAAGTTGTGAGTGATGGCTTTTGTTATTTTGAAAACAAAGGATAGCCGTCACAAATTAAAAAAAAAAAAGGAAAAGAAAAGAAAAGGAAAAAAAAAAGAAAAGGAAATCTCGGTTTTGATCACATAATTCCAAATTTGCAATTCGTGCAAATTTGGCAATTTGTTGGTCAACCAAGGTGTATAAGATATAATAGTAGCTTTCATTTTTCGTCTTTGGTTTTTCTTTTAGCTGCCAATTTTTTTTTTCTTTTTAGTTCTTTTTCCTTTAAAGAAAATTAATAGATATCTCAATATTCTTCTAAGAAAATTATTTTTTTACCTATTATTCTTCTTTCATTGGTTAGAGGGCTTATAGGAAGTTCGAGAATACTTTGGAAGATTAAACACTAGCAATTTTGGTGTGCGTATTTGATGCGAAGGAGTCGACGTTGGCCAGTATTCTTCCAGAACAAGTACTCGTGACAAATCAAAGTATTCCTTCAAATTCAAATCCTTCAGTTATTCAATATAAGTGCCCTAAAAGTAAGTTTCCCTAGATTTCAACTTGAAAAAAATTAAATTAATATTTTCTGCTACGTTTTTATTTTCTCGTGATCCTTCAAGTGGTATCAAGGCCAGATTATAATATAGGAGCATATTTAGGGTTAATAACTAGAAAGTTTGTTCTTTTACTAATTAAAAAATTCAACCTTTGTGATTGTATGGATCCCTCGTGGTTTTGGATATGGGTAGATGTTGTGTAGGTCTCTTGTGTGGAGACATAGACACTTGTATTTATTGTTATTCATTTTTTTTGTAGAATTTGTGTATGCCTCGTATTGAAAGGCATAGACAATTGATATTGTATTTAAATTCATCTATAGGAATTTCTTGTAACAATATTGGTGCCTGAGCAACATCAAAACTCGTAGGAGAAAAAAAAAACAGGAGAAAATGGTTGATGATTTTGGAGCAAGTAAGGAGTGGTTTTTCTTGGGCGATTTGATCATGGTTCATGCGGTTCAAGCTTCCAAGTTTTTTTACTTAATTTTTCCTTAAATTCTTTTTTCTTTTAGGGCCCATATCACACGAGGTTTTTTTTTTTTTTCTTGCAATGGTTTATCTTTATGATAAATAATTTTTCATGAAAATGGTGAGTAAAGAAGAACTACCTTAAGATTAAATAAGATCATTTTAATTTTATTATTACGATGTTTAATCCATTATTTGGTCACATTAGAATTAAAGGTTAGAAATAGCATGTAAAATGTTTATTTTTGTAGCATGTCTATTTTATTTAATTTTGTGATTAAATGCAAAAATATTTTTGAGAAATTAATTTTTTTCTCTAGATAAATCAATTAAAGGGAAATGGTTTTCAAAATGGAATTAAGGAATTTAAAATAAAATTCATGGTTTATTCTTCCAAAAGGTTTTATCCTTGACATGGAGAATATTTTGAATTTAAATATTTTAAATTTATTTCCTAAAAAATAATTTTAATTTAAGTAGTGAAAATAAAAAATTCATTGTTTATTCTCTTAAAGGGCTTTATCCTTGATATAGAGAATAATGGTTGAATTTTTTGAGATTTTACTAAAGTTAATAAAAATCAATTAATTTTAAGAAAATATTTTTTCCAAAAACCTATTTTTCTTAAAAGATTAAGTGCCACGACTTCCATTACAGATTCCTGTTAGAGATTGTGGTTATTCTCGTATCATTCTAAGCATGATCTCCTATAGGATGGATTTCTATGAGAATCTAGAATTAACAGAGGAATTATAATTAATGCCTAGGATATGTGTTAGTGTTGGCCAATCTATCATTGGAGGCAATAAGAGTAGATTATCCGTAGATGGTAAAAGTAGTGGCCATCCTATTGATGGAACTGTCTTTGGATCATTACCTATTAAAGAAGTTTAATTTGTAATGGTTATATACTTAACTTAGAAAATTATTAATTTTTCTATGAAGCTCTGGCAATTTTTCTAACAACCAAAATTTTCATAGTTTTTTATAATGCTTTTAATAGGTTAACCATATCATGTAAATAATATGATATTTTAAATGTGCGTTTCTTATATGTTTTTCAAAACAAACATTTTTCTAAATGAAGTTTTTATTTTTTTCAATCAACAAAAACATTTAGTTTCAGTCCTTTGTCCATTATTTTCAAGGAGAATATGTTAACTAGATCTTACTACGTGGACTGGAAAAGGAATTTGAATATAGTACTCATAGCGGAATAGTACAAATATGTTCTGACTGACCCCTGTCTTGAAATTGAGAAAGATTCTACATACCAAGATCGTGATGCTGAGAAGGCATAGAAGAAAGCTGATGAAATGACTAGATGCTTTATGTTGGCTTCTATGTATAATGTACTTTAATCTAAGTACGAGAACATGCCTATTGCGTATGAAATTGATGTATCGTTGCGCACTATGTTTGCTGACAATAGTCGACCCGTAAGGCAAGAAGCTCTTTGAGCAATCATGAATACTAGGATGGTTGAGCGGGCATTGGTTCACGAACATATGCTCAAGATGATTGGTTATTTTGAGGAGGTTGAGGTCCAAGGAGCAACAATCGATTCTAAGAGCTAAATTGACATGATTCTTGAGACTTTACCAAATTTATATTCTCAATTCAAGTTAAATTATAACATGAACAAGTTGAGTTTATCTTTATCCGAGTTAATGAAAGAACTATAGACTACAGAGAAAATAAAAAAAGCTCGTGTTAAAGGTTTTCGTTATTTGTTCTGATTCATCTTCTAGAATTAGAGCCCATCCCAAAAAGTTCAAGAAGAAAGCCCAAAACAATGCAGGGACCCAACTTAAAGGGTCTAATCCAAATCCGTCCAAGCCCGACGCCAAGCCCAAGATAGGAACATTGGCAAGTTGTAAATCATATACTTAAGTAACTGAAGGGAACGAGGGATTATATGTTTGTTTACAGAGTTGATGATTTAATTCCTACCGGTTATACTAAATTAGACTTTTAGGTAGATAAAGATGAAAAAATTCACTAATGGATACGTTTTCACTTTGTCTGGAGGGCTATTTCATAGAGGAGTGTTAAGTAATCTTGTATTGTTGATTCTACTATAGAAACTGAGTATGTGGCAACTTCACTAGCTTTAAAAGAAGTGGTTTGGCTCTGAAAGTTCCACATAAAATTTGGAGTTGTGCCACAAATGGACAGGCCTATTATCATATGTTGCAACAATTCTGGAGCTGTGTCACAATGTAAGGAACCAGACAACCATAGGAAGGGCAAGCATATTGAGAGGAAGTATCACTTGTACTGGGAGTTGGTCTAGAAATGGGAGATAGTGGTTGACTAGATTTTCTCTTCAAACAATCTGGCAGACTCATTTTCTAAGCCTCTAATAGAAAAGGTGTTCCAAAGACACTTGGATGTCGTAGGGATGGGCATATATAGACTATCATAGTCCATTTAGTATAGGTAGGAGATTATTGGAATGTATGCTCGAAATGGATATTGTATTCCTGTATTTCAAAAATTAATAAAATACTTTATTCATTAATATTTGTTTGTTTACATATATGTGCACATTAAGGTCCTTGTGTATTCGGATCAATACAGAATTATTATCTCACGCCCATTATCTATTTTTTCCTTGGTTAGTGATAGTAGGCACAATCCAAATAATCTATGCAACTTCAACATCTCTTGGTCAATGGAATTTAAAAAAAAGAATAGCCTATTCTTCTATATCTCATATGGGTTTCATAATTATAGGATTTGGTTCTATAACTGATATAGGACTCAATGGAGCTCTTTTACAAATAATTTCTCATGGATTTATTGGTGCTGCACTTTTTTTCTTGGCAGGGACAACTTATGATAGAACACGTCTTGTGTATCTTGACGAAATAGGCAGAATAGCTATCACAATTCCAAAAAAATATTCACGATGTTTAGTAGCTTTTCGATGGCTTCCCTTGCATTACCGGGTTTGAGTGGCTTTGTTGCCGAATTGATAGTATTTTTTGGAATAATTACCAGCCATAAATATTTTTTAATGCCAAAAATACTAATTACTTTTGTAATGGCAATTGGAATGATATTAACTCCTATTTATTCATTATCTATGTCACGACAGATGTTCTATGGATATAAGCTTTTTAACGTTCCAAACTCGTATTTTTTTTATTCTGGACCGCGAGAGTTATTTCTTTCGATTTCTCTTTTGTTACCCATACTAGGTATTGGTATGTACCTGGATTTCGTTCTTGCACTATCGGTTGACAAGGTCGAAGTTATCCTATCTAATTCTTTTTCTAAATAGTTTTCCTATTCATAAATAAAACAAAAAACCTATGATTCTAAAACCCTTTAGTAAGTAATTTACGTGATTAGGTTGTGCTTTCACAATAAGGTGTAGATTATGGCCTATGAACACATAAGCGAAAAATTGTTCTTAATCGATTGATAGAGTCAGACACTTTATCAAAGTTTATATCATTATAATTTTGTTTCTAAATGAAGAATAGTTTACCTTTAACCAGTGAGTAGTCCACTCACGCTAATAGTGTAAGCGTATTTTGAATACGTGAAATTAGACCACGTGATAATAATCTTTATAAAAGTGCTAAAATAAATAAAGATTTGTTTATTACAACTGCTACGTAGATGAGTTCCCTAAGACTTGAGTATATGTTAGTGGTCTAGTGAAATTGGACTTGTACACCTTGATGTATAATAGGTGAGGTCTTAATACAAGGCAAATAACTTTGTATATTAGGTGTATGACTCTTGTCAACTAAGGTGGACTTATTTAATAGAGTTTCAATACTTCATTATGTGAAGATATCACCCCCTTAAAATTGTCCGAGATAATCTAAATAATCTAGGGCCTTGGAAAATGTGACTTAGTATGTACGCTGTTAAGTAACTCCTAGGAAATAAGTTGGTATATACTGAAAGTCATAGATTATTAAACTAGTTATCAAAGGATAAATATCATTGAGGAAGGAGTTAGTACATTTTTCCTATTTCAATGACGGGTGTTATGTAGATGGGTATTTTCATCATGACATTTGTGGATCGAAGACATCACACTTGCAATATTATTCATGGGGTCAATAATTCTATATGGTGATAAATAGAATATTTAAAATGACAAAATATGGCTATTTGTTGGTAAGGGTATTTTGGTCATTTTGGTAGCCAAGAATAATATATTTTTTGGTCCACAGAGTAGCTCAAGTAATCCATTATTTGGTCACATAAGAATTAAAGGTTGGAAATAGCATGTCAAAAGTTTATTTTTTGAATCATGGCTATTTTATTTAATTTTGTGATTGAATGCACAAAGATTTTTGAGAAATTAATTTTTTCTCCAGATAAAACAATTAAAAGAAAACGTTTTTAAAATAGAACTAAAGAATTTAAAATAAAATTCATGGTTTATTCTTGCAAAGGATTTTATCCTTAACATAGAGAATATTTTGAATTTAAATATTTTAAATTTAGTTCATAGAAAATGGTTATAACTTAAGTAGTAAAAATAAAAATTCATAGTTTATTCTCTTAAAGGGTTTTATCCTTGACATAGAGAATAACGGTTGAATTTTTTGGATTTCACTAAAGTTAATAAAAATCAATTAATTTTAAGAAAATATTTTCCCTAAAAACCTATTTTTCTCAAAAGATTAAGTGAGAGAAGGGTTCCAACATCCTCACAACTTCCATCATAGATTCCTGTTAGAGATTATGGCTATCCTCGTGTCATTCTGACTGAGCATAACCCCCTATAGAGTGGATTTCCACGATAAATATCTAGTTTCAGTCCTTTGTCTATCATTCTCAAAGAGAATAAGTCTGGACCTAATTACGTGGACTGAAAAAGGAATTTAAACATAGTACGCACTACGCAATAGTAGAAGTATGTTCTGACCGACCCCTATCCTGAAATTGGAGAAGATTTCAAGGACCAAGATGGTGAGGCTGAGAAGGCATAGAGGATAGTTGATAAGATGGTTAGATAATATATGTTATCTTCCATGTCTAATATTTTTCTGCCTAAACACAAGAACATGTTTGTTGTGTATGATGTCGATGTATCATTACGCACTATGTTTGCCGACAAGAACCGGCCCGTATAGCAAGAAGCACTCAGGACAATCATGAATACTAAGATGGTTGAAGGGGTATCGGTTCGCGAATATATGCTCAAGATGATTGGTTATTTTGAGGAGGTCGAGGTCCAAGGGACAACAATCGATTCTGAGAGTCAAATTGACATGGTTTTTAAGACTTTACTAAATTTATATTCTCAATTCAAGTTAAATTATAACATGAATAAGTTGAGTATGCCATTATCCTAGTTAATAAAAGAACTTTAGATTACAAAGAAAATCATAAAGCCTGCGTTAAAGATTTTGGTTGCTCGTTCTAGTTCTTCTTCTAGAATTAGGGCTAGCTCAAGAAGTTCAAGAAGAAGAAGGTCCAGAACAATGTAGGGACCCAGCTTAAGGGGTCTATGCCTAATCCGTCCAAGCCCGACGCCAAGCCCAGGAGAGGAATATTGGCAAGTTGTACAACATATACTTAAGTACTTGAAGGGAACGAGGGATTATATGCTTGTTTAAAGAGTTGGTGATTTAATTCCTACTAGTTACAATGACTTAAACTTTTAGGTAGATAAAGATGAAAAGAAATCCACTAGTGGACACGTTTTCATTTTGTTGGGAGGGCTATTTTATAGAGAAGTATTAAGCAATTTTGTATTACTGATTCTACCATGGAAGCCGAATATATGGCAGTTTCACAAACTTCAAAAGAAGTGATTTGGCTCTGAAAGTTTCTCATAGAACTTGGAGTTGTGCCACAACTGGATAAGCCTATTATTTTATATTTCAACAATTCTGAAGTTGTGTCGCAATGCAATGAACTAAGTAGCAATAGGAAGGGTGATAGGGGCAAAATTCATGTATATTTTTCTAATTATTTGAGGATGTTTTGTGATATATTTATTGTTAAAACTAGGCATATTCCTTCATATTTGATATTTTACCATTGGAAAGGTGTTTTGGACTTTTATTACAGAAAACGATGAAAAAACGTCAAAACCGTTACCGTCAGAGCACAACCAACGCCTGCCTTAACCCACAAAACCTGCACCAACCCTGATCTAGAAGAACAGGGGATTTTTCGAAGAAAAAACAGAGCACGATCGGGCTGACCAGTGCCAGCCATGCCAAACGGAGCAGGTGCTGGCTCTGCTTTGCCCAGTGTCAGCAAGCTTTTCCAATCATGCTCGCATTTGGTAATTTTCGAAGAGTTTTGGTGTTTTTCAATCTCTACTCGGCCCATAACTCTTAGGAAATGAATTTTGGCCTCTTAAAAGCCTATTTAAAAAAGAAAAACACAAGACAAAGGTGTGAATCCAATGATTAAAACTTTCAATCACTCAAAGAAGAAGAGATTCATCATTCAAGGGGTATTATTCAAGAAGGTTTCCAAAGAGAAGAATAATGGCTTGTCTATGAGTTCTTTCTTTTACCTTTGTTTTTTTATTCTAGAATAATGATGTAATTAATATTTTCATTATAATTTGTTATTGTTTTTGGGACTCATGATTTCTTGAGTTAATTTAGACTTTTGATCAATTAATTATTTATCTTGGGATTTGATTACTTATTTGAAACATAGTTGATAATGACTTCAATTAATTAATTTTATATTTGTTATCTCTTAACTTGCTTAAAAAAGTGGTTAATTGTCAAGAACTTGGATAATTGAAGGTTAGTTGATAATTGCTAAAATATGGATTCATTGACTAATTTCATATTTTAAGTCACCTAGAATATAGGGATTTTTATGAGGATTGATTTTAATGCATCTTTTGAGTAAGACTGGTAAGATAGAATATATCCATTAAGTTACTTAGAAGATAGGGAATCAAGGATTGCAAATGAAGTGGTTCTAATTTATTCATTCATGATGTCAATATGATAATTAATTGAGATAATTGCTAAAATGATTCATTATCATGTATTTTAGAATAGTTGTCTAAATTATATATTCTTTCAATCTTGAGTTGTATATATGTATGTATGTATGTATGTATGTATGTATGTATGTATGTATGTATGTATGTATGTATGTATGTATGTATGTATGTATGTATGTATGTATGTATGTATGTATGTATGTATGTATGTATGTATGTATGTATGTATGTATGTATGTATGTATGTATGTATGTATGTATGTATGTATGTATGTATGTATGTATGTATGTATGTATGTATGTATGTATGTTATCTTATCACTTTATTAGATCGGTTAAACAATAAATGAGAAGCCATTAGTGTGTATTTGTTCCTATGAGGATCGATATTCATTAATTTCCTATACTATATTTGCGATGAGTATACTTGTTTGTATGTGTAATTTGAAATTAATGTTTTAATTAAAACTTGACTAAGGGATGGATTTAAATTTAATAATTTTTATAGACCCAAAATTTACGCATCAAGTTTTTGGCGCTGTTGCTGGGGAACGATATCATGAAAGCTTGAATTTTATTGATTTAACCACGTTTATATGTTTATATGTCTATATGTAAATATATGAATATGTATATATGTTCCTTGTATGAATGAATATGTGCCATATTTTGTTGTTTGTATAATTGTAATTTCTTAATTTCAGTATATGTTATAAGTTGACTAACCCAATTCATGAGTGTGTAGTAATTAATTGACTTGTAAATTTTATAATATCACCATCTTCTTTTCTTTGTAGATCTAGCCCTTAGTGTATGACCCGACAATCTAAAAATGCAATAGCCATTTTGAGACCATTGAGACTAGGGTAAAGGGCACCCCTATCTTTCTAGATCGAGAGAGACTTGCTGCCATCCTCTGTGTTAATAATGAAGGTCATTGGTTAGTTGTAGATCACAACAATCAAATGATACTGTCCGATCTTGAGTGGAAAGTAAGTAACACTAGAGCTACCTTGAGAATGTACAGGAGAGGTCTAGTAGGGCAAGTAGGTTTTTACTCTAATAGTGATGTTGAAGCTAACCTACGTGTCCTAGTCTATATCTTTGCTTACAATGTTGTTCCAAAAGCTAGTGAGTTCAATGAGTCCCGTGTGATTAACTTGTATATTCTTCATAGGATGATACACACTCAGCCTATCTCGCTTAGTCATTTAATTATTCAATCCATGCGGGATATGGTTTATTCTCGCCTTTCCACTAAAGCCTTTATCTCCCCCATCATGATAATGAAAATTCTTAAAGCCTTTAGCATTAGTTTGGAAGGGGAACTTACTGAAACCACAATGAAGCACGATATGGTTACTGAGCAAACACTTACCAGGTGTGGTTATTAGTACAGTACAGAGGTGAGATGTTGGTTATGACCTTTTGATATGTAGCACTCGGGACTAGTCGAGCTTCCACCTGAGGAAGAAGAGTATCCTGCACCCCTACCTCGCTTGTGCTAGTAGTTCACAATCCTAATCTAAGAGTGACTTTGAGGCTAAGGTGAGAGGTTAATTAGAGTAATTGAGAGTTGGCATGGAGACCTAAATGGAGATAATGTTACAACTTCTGAGTCCATGACTATCCACACTAGGAGGCAAGATGCTCAGGAACAACAATAGGTGCAATGGATGCAAAGATTTCCTGGAACTCAATGGGGCAATGGTAGCCATGGGGCCAATGATGAGGATGAGGATGAGGATGAGGATGATCATGGTGATGAGGATTGAGCATTCTTGCACTGATCTGTATTTCTTTTCTTTAGCTTTCTTTTTTATTTATATTTTTATGACTTTTCTTAGGATTTCTTTTCAATTGCCTTTTCTTGTCTTGCCTTTTATTTTTATCTTTTCCTTTTCTAGAGTTATGTTTTCTGTTTTTGTTTCTTTTGTTTTTCTCTAGGTACCATTTCCCTAAGAACTCCTTGTGGTGGATTCACATGTGTGGGACTTAATTTGCAATAGAAGTATTTTTTTTTAATTCTTCCTCTTTATTTATTTTGGTCCCTTGGCTTTGCTTTCATTGTTTTATTTTTTGCCATTGAGGACAATGTCCAGTTTAACTGTGGTGGGAGACTTTAGCATTGAAGATATTTTCCATTTATACACATTTTGGGCTAAAATTTGAAAATTTTCAACAACTTTTTATTGTTTTCATTGCTTTAGCAAGGTTGTGATTATTTTTCTTAGTTGGATATGAGTTTTATCATTCACATGGTGGATTTTCATTGACAATAAAATGATTTATTGGATGAGATATGTTAAGACTTGAGAATTTGGGTTAATCTTGTTTATGCATTAGTGTTTGAGTATTATTTGATTCATCTAGTTGGAATGTGGATAATATGATGAATGTGGAGAAAGTTGTTGGCTAACTCTTGTATTATGGGTCTAAACTTTGCTTGAATTTGAGTTGTGATAAGGAATATGAGGGGAAAAAAAAAATCTTTAAGTGGAAAGATTGTGAAAGATGAGAAAAATGAGAAAAAATAAGTTGAAAACTATTTTGTTTCATCTTTCTAAGGGAGAAAGTATTTTTTCTTATTTATAGGGGTCAATATGGATAGCGAAGAGAAATCCATTTTCTTGAGGCTATTAATTCCCAAAAGCAAAAGAAAGAAAGAAAGATTGTTGAAAAAAAAAATGATGAGTGATGACTATAAAGGGGCCAATACGATGTGTGAGGAGAAATCTATTCACTTAAGGCTATCAATTCCCCAAGTCATTGAAAAAATTGAGAGAAAAAATTGGAGTGTTTGTCTTAAATTATGACTTGAGTTGTGCAATTTTTAGATTTATAATACTTGAGTTGGTAGATAGCTTAACTTGTATGATTCATGTTATCTATGTTTTTGCTTGAAGGATGAAATAATGTTCTTAGACTAACGTATAAACTTATTTAATTTGACTTCAAGGGCCTTAATATGTCTTGTTTAGTACTTTATTTTGTGGATGTTTTTAAGGGTTGAAAGAATGACAAGAACATATCTAAAGTTTGAAAGGTAATTATGGCTTTGTTCTAAGTGAACTTTTTGAAATGTTGCCTTGTTTTTCTTTGGTTTAAAGGGCTTTGCTTGAGGACAAGCAATAGTTCAAATGTAGGGGAATGTAATAGGAGCAAAATTTATCTATATTTTCCTAGTTATTTGAGAATTTTTTGTGATGTATTTATTGTAATAACTACATATATTCCTTCATATTAAATATTTTACCTTTGGAAAAGTGTTTTGGACTTTTATTGTAGAAAACCACAAAAAACGTCAAAACCGTCATTGTCAGAGCACGACTGTCATCGATTTGGAAGAATATAGGATTTTTTGGCAAAAAAACAAAGCACGAACTGGATCGACCAAAGCACTATCGGCGCCGGCCTTGCCGGAGCAGGCTCTACCCCAGTGTCGGCGAGCTTTTCCAATCATGTGTGAATTTGATAATTTTTCAAGAGTTTTGGTATTTTCCAATCTTTACTTGGCCTAAAACTCTTAGGGAACGAATTTTGGCTTCTTGGAAGCCTATTTAAATAGGAAAAAAATAAGATAAAAGTATGAATCCAAGGATTAAACTTCCAATCACTCAAAGAAGGAGATATTCATCATTCAAGGGGCATTATTCAAGAAGGTTTAAAAAGAGAAGAAGAATGGTTTGTCTATGAGTTCTTTCTTTTACCTTTGTTTTCTTGTTCTAGAATAATGATGTAATTAATGTTTCTATTATAATTTGACATTATTTTTGAAATTAATGATTTCTTGAGTTAATTGAAACTTTTGATCAATTAATTATTTGTCTTGAGATTTGATTACTTGTTTTTATTATGAAGTTGATTGGTTGATTTTTGTTATCAATGGCCCTACAACTTCCATCACGGATTCCTGTTAGAGTTTATGACTATCCTCGTGTCATTCTAAGCATAACCTTCTATAGATTGGATTTCCACGAGAAATGTCTAGTTTCAGTCTTTTGTCCATAATTCTCAAAGAGAATAAGTTAAACTGGACCTAATTATGTAGGCTGGAAAAGGAATTTAAATATAGTACTCACTACAGAAGAGTACAAGTATGTTCTAATCGATCCCTGTCCTGAAATTGAGAAAGATTCCATGGACAAGATTGTGAGGCTGAGAAGGCATAGAGGAAAGTTGATGAGATGGTTAGATAATATATGTTGTCTTTCATGCCTAATGTTTTTCTGCCTAAGTACGAGAACATGTTTACTATGTATGATATCGATGTATCACTGTGCACTATATTTGTTGACAATTGTTGGCCCGCAAGACAGGAAGCTCTTAGGGTAATCATGAGTATTAGGATCATTGAAGGAGTATTAGTTCGAGAGCATATACTCAAGATGATTGCTTATTTCGCAAAAGTTGAGATCCTAGGGGTAACAATTGATCCTGAGAGCTAAATTGACATGGTTCTTGAGACTTTGCTAAATTTATATTCTCAGTTCAAGTTAAAATATAACATGAACAATTTAAGTTTGTCTTTGTTTGAGTTAATGAAAGAATTCCAGACTGCTAAGAAAATCATGAAGCTTGCGTCAAAGATTTTAGTTACTTGTTCTGGTTCTTCTTTTAAAATTAGATCTAGCCCAAAAAGTTTAAGAAGAAGAAGGTCCAAAATAATACAAGGTCCCAACCTAAGAGATCTAAGCCCGGTCCGTCCAACCCCAACGTCAAGCCTAATGGTAAATGCTTTAAGTATGGCCAGAAGGGACACTTTAAGAAATATTGTCCGGACTTCGTGGTCAAGTCCTCTTCAGGTATTGTTCTTTACTTAGAGACTATATTAATAGTTGGATTATGATCCATTTGGATTGTTGATTTCGGAGCTACTAACCATATTTATAACTCTTACAGGGGTTCAGAAAGATAAAACGACTCACTAGAGGAGAGTATGGATTGAGAGTGGGCAACAAAGCACAAGTGTGGGCTAAAACAATGGGAGACTTAGAACTCTTATTTGATTGAAGTAGGATTTTAGTTTTAAAAGATATTTTATATGTTTCTAATTTTAAATAGAATTTAATTTGAGTTTTAAGATTGATTAATCAAGGTTATGTTATTTTTTTCATTTTGGTATTTCAATCAGCAGAGATGGAAAAATTATCTGCTCTAGAAACATGTATAGCAGTCTTTTCTATGTTAATCCTATTAGTCATCAAACAAATAATACTCAGATGGAACCTAATAATAAGAAAAGAAAGACCACATCAAATAACTCATATTTATGGCACTTAAGATCGAAGTATATAAATCCTAATCGGATTCAGAGGTTAATCCAGAATGGGTCATTGGACTTATTGAAATTGGAGGAATAGCCTCAGTGTGAATCTTGTCTTATAGGTAAAACGACCAAAAGATCCTTTACTCAAAAGCTGGAAAGTGTCAAGGAAATATTAGAGTTAGTCCATACTATTGTTTGTGGTCCTATGTCTACACCTGTAAGAAAAATGATAGGGCCTAAATTTATCGATATTTTCCTAATTTTTTGAAGATGTTTTGTGATACATTTGATATAATAACTAGTCATATTCCTTCATATTTTATATTTTGCCTTTAGAAAGGTGATTTGATGTTTTTATATAGATATTCAGGAATTTAGAACATAATTGTGCGATTCCAGTGTTGGCCTAGTGCCAAGTGGTGTACCTGAGTTGGTTAGGAGTCAATTCTAGGAAAACGGAGCAAGAATAGAGGAAATTGAGGAGAAAACCAGAATGGACCTGACACCAGGCCTGTCGCAGTGACCCCCCGCAGGTCCACTCTACCCAGACGCAATTTTGTGTATGAATTTAGTATCTTCCAAAGGATTTTGTATTTTTCGAATCCTACTCAACCAAAACTCCTCAAGTAACGAATTTTGGCATAAAAAAAGCTTATTTAAACAAGAAAAACACAATAGAAAGTAGTGAATCCAAGGATTAAAAGTTCCACTGTGAAACCCCAGTTGAAACCAACCTTAGAGTAAGGGGGTTAGGATGCATATCATATTTTATTACATATTTAAATATATTTTTATATGATTTTATGTGCTTTGGATTTGTGTTTTATAGTCTAGAGGGCTTGGTTATGATTATTGAGAAAGAAGGGCAAAATGGTAATTTTTGCCTGAGGAGAAAATAGGGAGATAGTTTGAGGATTAAATAGGAAAAATATTTTAGAGAGAAAATAAAAACAAGAGTTGTTGTGGTGTAGTGATTAGAGCTTTGGAATTAATTCTTGAAGTAATGGGTTCAAATTCCATCATTGGAGCTTTAGCATGATTAAATTTTATTTTTGCTTGGGAAGTGGTACTTTCAGCCTTAACAGCTTTAGGGTAGAGTAGAGATGTTGTCCTAAGGGAGACACGATAGGAGTACTCTAATCCTATTCTTTTACCCTACACAAAAATTCCTAAGGGAATTCATTTCTTCTTGATCTTTAATTTCTCCTAATTCTCAATTCATTAGGTTGGTCAAATTTGTTCTAGCCAATTTCATTCCAGAAAATTCAGTGAAGTGCCGTGGCTTTGTAGGTTCAAAACATCTTAGTGAAAGACATCTTATGGACTGAAAATGTGGAAAGGATGGGGAAGGTTCCAAGAGAATTAATTCCCCTAGTGAACCTTCTAAAATTTCACTATAGCTAGGTTCATTTTCCTTCATGTAATAAACTGAAATTTTTCCAACTTCTTGTGCCTTCAAGATGTCGAAATTCTCAGCCATTATTCCCTCCCAAATGCTGCCAGAAAATGGCTCTTTTGATCAGCTTAAAATTTGAAATTTTTTGGTTGATTTCAGGCTGCACAAATGTTGTGCAAAACCAGAAAATTTCTAGGCAAAATCAGAGCTTTGGTGGTCCTAAACCAAGCTGTTTTCTTCTAATTTTCTCTCAACTCCTTAGCCACGTTTTTCCTCCATGAAGCAGGCTGGAAACCAGCCATGAAAAGCCTCTGAAATCTCCTTCAAACTCCCTGCAACCTGGCTGGAAAATGGTAGCTGAAACTGCCCAGAAAAATTCCAGCAATAGTGAAAATTCTGTGCAGTAATTTTCCAGCTTTGTTTCCTAATTCAGCCCTAGCCGAAACTCCATCTTTCTTCTACACAAACCACTCTTAAACAGCCATGAACTGAACTCCATTGTTTTCTCCAATCTTCTGCACGAAAATCAGACATGGCTGCCCGAAAATATCTCCAGCAAATCACTACAATCCTGCCTTGATTGGATACCAAAATTCTAGCCATATTAATTTAGCAACCTTCCATAAAATGTCCCTCAAACAACTAGACCTTTCCTTCACCATTGTACCCCCTCTTTTCGGCGACCATTAACCTCCTTCAACCAACTTTCGTCCAACAGAAATCCTAGCCAGCAGTCGGCCATAACAGCTTCCAAAAAGCTTCCATTGAACAAGATATTCTTGCTATATTTTGTTTCCAAATTTGATTCACAAAAATATTCTTTTAGGATTTCAACAACCAGCCTTTCCTTTTCCCTTTCAAACCAGAAAATCATCTACCTAAAACACTCTAGCAATTTGGTCACTCTTTCTCTCAGAATTTCGGCCAGCATTAACCAAAATCCCTCTATTTTCTTCAACCTTCAAGCACACATAGAACACTAAGAACACCTACTCCTTTCTTTCGCCTAATATCTCTCCAAATCACTTCAAACTTTTTCCAAAAATTTCAGATTTCATCTACTCACTGTCGTGAGTCCATCCATACCATTTTTAACATCAAACTCCAAAATCCAACTTGCTCTTTTGGATAAAAAATTAGAAATTTTATGAAGGCTCAAGAACACCTTCAAGGTAGGTTTGTTGAAACAACTTCATCTTCTCTAATCTTTGATATCTAATGAATATATATATGAATAATCATGCTAATGGTCTCTCTTCTTCTCTTTTCTCTCTCTCTCTCTCTCTCTCTTAGCCGAACCTTTCTCCTTCTTGGTCGAATGGCTCTTCACCAATGGCCATGCTTTCTTCATCTCTCTTGGACGAATCTAGGCATCTAGAAGTTGAGATCCATTCGAAACTCCTTCAAGGTACTCATCAATCAAGTAAGTCCCCTCAACCCTCTTTTTAGACTCTAGATTCATATCTCTAGAGTGATATTAGAAGCAGATGGGTTATGATTGTGGTTTAAGCATGTGTTGTTGTGATAAGTTGAATTCGAAGCATGAATGGATGTGTGTATAGGATGGAGTTGGGGTTGATGCGTGTGATGATTTATCTTGGATGATATTATGGTGTTTTTAGGGTTTAATGCATGTCTCCATGTCTTTGTGATCAAGTATGCTAGAGATTATGTCACCTGTGGTGAATATAACTTATATTCGTGTATGATCATTAAAGCCATGATTATGTTTATACTAGTAAAGGTTGGATCATGCCTTAGTAAATTTAGATCTATACCTATATTCATGATTTGGATGATTTGATGAATTGAAGGGGTGTATATGTTTATGATTGTGGTTAGCAATAGAATTATGATCATGATCTAGTTGTCCCTAAGCTAAATTTTATTTCTTCAATAAAATGTTTAATATTATGAATTTTGCTAGTAATTTCGAAAAATCCTAGGAAGGGTAGATTTGGATTATTATATATATAATAAGGATATTTTAGTCAAATAAATAATAGCTTTACTAGAAAATGAAATATATATATAGATATTATATAAAATGATAATATCAAATAAAGCCTTTTATGAAAATAGTCATAATAAGTAAAAATATTAATTTTGTAAGTCTTATATTCATAAATATCATTAAAATTTATTATCTTTCTTTTAATCAAAACCTGTTAAAATTTATTTATTAGCTTTTAATCAAGACCCATTAAAATTTATTTTCAACTAATTTTTGTTAGCAATTATTTTCAAACAATTAATTATTAATAAATCATTATTTTACCTAATACCACCTAGGACTCTTCATCAAATAAACTCTAAATCTTTCTTAGTAAGATTTAAACCTTCAACTTATTAGTACCTATTTCCCAAAACTCTAATTATTTTAAATATCAAATTAGACTTAGCTTATAAAACCTTTTATTTATTATTTGGACTTAAAGCTTGGGACACTAGGATCATGGTAGTAGTGAGTTGAGTTAGTTTTATTTGTGAAAATGGATCTTGGCATGAGATTGATTGTGATTTATATTTACCCCAGGCGGGGTTTGTTGGGTATTTCAGGCTCGTATCCTATACAGCACAGCAAAAAATAAATCGAGATACCCTCCCAGGACTCTTCTATGTGTGGAAAATAAGACATAACGACAATAAAGGCAACAGCTTTTACCTTTGGGTGATCGTACGAAGAACAAATTTTTCTTCTTCAAGTTAAGGCATGATCCAGCAATCCTCGTGATCAACCTCCACGTGAGTTGAACGTCAAACCTCTATAATCACAGTGTGTGATTATCTCTAATAGTAATCCACACAGAGGAATACTCAAGCACCAAAATTTCTGTGCTAGCAAAAATTAATGACGGCTAGGGTTTTTCTTTCAAGAAGAAAAACGAGAGAAAGAGAGATCAAAGGAAGAGAGAATTGTGTGTTGTGTTTCAGCTATTGGCTAAGGTTTTTCGTGTGTTATTAGCTACTATATATCACACGAAATTCCCTTCCCAAAACTGAGAATTCTAATCCTATTAGAATTCCCTAATTGTAATTGGAAACATCAAGTTCTCACAATTATAACTTGTACCACAAATTATAACTAATTATAATTTGTCCACAATAACTTTTCTCTCTTAATTAACCCCACATTGTTATCAAATAATATCTTGAGTATATAATCCTCTATTGTGTATGACCTATTAGGTTTCCCAGTCAATTGGTAGAGAACATGAATTAATCCAAACGTCTTTGAGATTAATAATCCATAATTAATTAGAATTAATCCTATTAATTCTAATCAGGATTGGTTAATTAATTCATCAATTAATAAACCCATATTTCCAGATCATGAGCGGTATCTAGCAACACATCATGACCAACCAAGAGTCCAGGAAGTCAAGTGGCTTGACATGAACCCTTCAACAACAAACTTCAGTGCAATCAACTCATTTCACCATACAAAATCTCATTTGGTTTGGAGTACGGAATTAGTGCCAACTCCCTCCAGAATTAATTCTGGCTCGAATACAATAGTACTTGTATCAGGAACCCACTACTCTAAATGTATATCAATTGAAATTGTTTCCAATACACAATTGCCTTGGCCATGGACTTTCGAGTAGTAATTCCTACAAGTGGCTGTGAGATATTCGCCCCTACTATTAGGAGTGGTGAATCTTTTATTGACCATTTCAACTATTTTTGTTTACCTCACTATATACCCAATATCCATCCTATAGGAGGCCCTCGATTGAGTTCCGGAGATTGGAATCAAAGTACAAGGCTCAGCAAACAAAGTACCTTAGAGATCTCAAGTCTAACGATACTTGCACGTTTGCTATATTGAGATTATATCACTGGCACTAAATAGTTATCCATGTGATTATCTCAAAGCTAGGTCATCCAATGAACTTGTTCCATTAACAAGCATCCATGTGTTAACTTTGAGTATCTCAATACTCACGGTTATGAGAACCACCGCCTGATCAAATCAGGAAGTCTAACACATGCTAGTCTTAACGCATTAATAATGTCCTGTCTCATTAATACTATGACTAGGGACTATTTAAGTACTAAAACCATCCAGTGTAGTAGGAATTTCATATCATGATCTCTATCATAATTTCCTTAACACAGTGTTGTACTAGGGACTTTATCGAATAGTTATATTACTTAAAGTAAATAAAAGAAACTGTAAGATAAATAATGCCTTTTATTAAAATAAAATGTGTCATATACAATGTACAAGTGATTGCCTCTAGGGTACAACACTAATAGGGTTGGGTCAGCGATTGAAGTTCTTTATTTTATCTCGAGCTAAGGATCAGGTAAACTCCTGCATAAAACCTGTTTGATGCGAAATGTTTATAATGACAAGCCAAATGTAGAGTGCATGGATACTCATTTCCGCAAAGGCAATTGAGGATTGATTTCTTCCTTATTTCAGCCAAACAAATTATTTGAAAATCAATAAGCAGATTTACTCAAACTCAAAACTCTTTCTAAAACTGATTTTGACAAAGACTTTGAAAACCCTTAATTGCCATTTTCAAGTGGAACTATGTTTTGTTCATTTTTCCCAAGTGGGATACGTTACATTGAGTACTCAATAAGGGTGGACTACTAGGACTAGTCTTTGAAGGGTTAGGGTGAGTCTCTCAATAGGTGGCCACCTCTGAGGGGTGTGTGAAACTCCAGTCAAAACCAACCTTAAAGTAAGGGGGTTGGGATGCATATCATATTTTATTACATGTTTAAATATATTTTTATATGATTTTATGTGCTTTGGATTTATGTTTTTTTTGTCTCGAAGGCTTGATTGTGAGTATTGAGTGAGAAGGGCAAAATGGTAATTTTTGCTTGAGGTGAAAATAGGGAGATAGCTTGAGGATTAAATAGGAAAAATATTTTAGGGAGAAAATAAAAACAATAGTTGTTGTGATTTAGTGGTTAGAGTTTTGGAATTAATTCTTGAGGTCTTAAGTTCAAATTCTATCATTAGAGCTACAGCATGATTGAATTTTATTTTTTGCTTCGGAAGTGATATTTTCGGCCTTAGGTGCTTTAGAATAGGGTAGAGGTGTTATCCTAAGGGAGGCATGATAGGAGTGTCCTAATCCTACTCTTTTACCCTACACAAAATTCCTAAGGGGAATTCATTTCCTCTTGATCCTTAATTTTTCCTATTTCTCAATTCATTAGTTTGTTCAATTTGTTCAAGCCAGTTTTATTCTAGAAAAATTTCAGCAATGTGCTATGGCTTTGGAGGTTCAAAATGTCTTAGTGAAAGACATCTTATGGACCGAAACCATGGAAGAGGGGGAAGGATTCCAAGTGAATTAATTTCCCTAGTGAACTTTTTAAAACTTTACTCTAGCTAGGTTCATTTTCTTTCATGTACTGAATTGAAAATTTTCCAACTTCTTGTGCCTTCAAGGTGTCGAAATTCTTAGCCATTATTCCCTCCCAAATGCTGCCAGAAAATGGCCCATTTGATTAGCTTGAAACCTGAGTTTTTTCTGGCCATTTTCGGACTGCACAAAGGCTGTGCAAAACCAGAAAAATCCCTGGGCAAATTCGCAGCTTTGGAGGTCCGAAACCAAGCTGTTTTCTTTCAGTTTTTGTTTAGCATCTTAGCCACGTTCTTCCTCCATAAAGAAGGCTGGAAACAAGATTTGAAAGACCTTTGAAATGGCCTTCAAATCCACTGCAAATCGGCTGGAAAATGGCAGCTAAAACTGCCCAGAAAAATTCCAGCCCTTGCGAAAATCCTGTGCAGAATTTTTTTTCAGCTTGTTTCCTAATTTAGCCCTAACCGAAACTCCACCCTTTTTCTGTACAAACCACCCTTAAACAGCCATGAACTGAACTCCATTGTCCTCCCCAAGCTTCTGCACAAAAATCCAATCATGGCTGTCCTAAAATATTTCCAAAAAAATTATTGCAATCATACCTTGATTGGATACCAAAATTCCAGCTACCATAATTTAGCAACCTTCCATAAAATATCCCTCAAACAACCAGACCTTTCCTTCACCATTATACTCCTTATTTTCAGCCACCCTTAGCCTCCTTCAACCAGCTTTCATCCAGCCAAAATACTGCACAAGTAGTCGGCCATGGAAGCTTCCCAAAAACTCTCCAATAATCAAAGATATTCTTGTTATATTTAGTTTCCAAATTTGCTTCCCAAAAATATTTTTTAAGGATTTCAACAACTAGCCTTTCCTTTTCCCTTCCAAACTAGAAAATCATCTACTAAAACCCTACAAGCAGTCGGCCAACCCTAATCCCTTCAGAAATTCGGCCAGCCTTGAACAAAACCTCTCTACTCTCTTCAACCTTTAAGAACACATAGCACACCAAGAACACCTACTCCTTCCTTTCGCCTAATACCTCTCCAAATCATTTCAAACTTCTTCTAAAAATTCCAGATTTCATCTATACACTACCAAGAGTCTATCCATACCAGTTTTAACATCACACTCCAAAATCCAACTTTCTCTTTTGGATAAAAAATCAGAAATTTTGTGAAGGCTCAAGAACACCTTCAAGGTAGGTTTGTTCAAACAACTTCATCTTCTCTAATCTTTGATCTCTAATGAATATACATATGAATAAGCATGCTAATGGACTCTCTCCTTCTCTTTTCTCTCTCTCTCTCTCTCTCTCTCTCTCTCTCTCTCTTGGCCGAACCACTCTCCTTCTTGGCCGAATGATTTCATCAACCATGGCTATGCTTTCTTCATCTTCCTTGGACGGATTTAGACATCTAGGAGTTGAGATCCATTTGAAACTTCTTCAATATATTCACCAATCAAGTAAGCCTTTTTAACCCTCCTTTTAAATTCTAGATTCATGTCTCTAGGATGATATTAGTAGAAGATGGATTATGAATAGGGCTTGAGCATGTATTGTTGTGATGAGTTAAGATTGAAGCATTAATAAATGTGTGTTTATGATGGAGATGGGATCTATGCATAAGTTGATTATCTTGGTTGATTATATGGTGTTTTTAGGGTTTAATGCATGCCTTCATGTCATAGGTAGTATTTGTGATCAAGTATGCTAGAGATTATGTCACCTTTGGTGAATAGGATTTATATTCATGTTAGATTATTGAAGCCATGATTATATTTATGCTAGTAGAGGTTAGATCATGTCTTGATAAATTTAGATCTATACTATTATGTATGATTTAGATGATTTGATGAATTGAAGGGATGCATATGTTCATGATTGTAGTTAGCAATAGAAATATGATCATGATCTAGTTGTTCCAAAGCTAATTTTATTTCATTAATAAAATATTTAATATTATAATTTTTCTAGTAAATTTGAAAAAAATCCTAGGAAGGTATATTTGGACTATTATATATATAATAAGGATATTTTAGTCAATTAAATAGCGGTTTTGAAAGAAATAAAATATATAGGTATTATATGATCAAATAAAGCATTTTATGGAAATAATCATAATAAGTAAAATATTTATTATTAAAATTTAATTATTATCTTTTAATCAAAACCTATTAAAATTTATTTATTATTTTTCAAGAAAGACTCATTAAAATTTATTTTCAACTAATTTTAGTTATCAATTATTTTCTAACAACTAAATTATTAATAAATCATTATTTTACCTAATACCACATAAGACTCTTCATCAAATAAACTCTAAATTTTTCTTAGCAAGATTTAAACCTTCAACTTATTAGTACCTATTTCCCATAACACTAATTATTTAAATTTCAAACTAGACTTAGCTTATAAACCCACTTTATTTATTATTTGGCCTTAAAGCTTGGGACACTAGGATCACGGTAGTTGTGAATTGAACTAGTCTTATTTGTGAAAGTAGATTTTGGCTTGAGATTGATTGTAGTTTATATTTACCCCAGGTGGGGTTAGGACAACTATTGAAGACCTTTATTTTATTCAAGCTAAGGATCAGGTAAGCTCCTGTATAAAACCCGATTGATGTAAAATGTTTATTATGGCAAGCCAAATATAGAGTGTAACACCCCGCTACCTAGGCCCGCCAGGGCCAGGGATGTCGTCCCGTCCAAAGGACAAGGGGTCTTTATAACTAGGTCACACAATTAAAATAGCGAAATGAAAATAATAATTTAACTTAAAATTTATTACAACCCAAGAATAAATCCACGAATAAAACCATGAATTCCCAAAAGAAATACAAATCCATAAATAAAATCATCCACTCTCAACTTCCTAAAGCAATACATAAAAATAAAAGACAACATTCTCTTCCAAGGCAGATAACACAAGTTACTCATCCCCACAGCAGGATCGGCCTGAAATCATGGTAAAAAGGTGATGAGACAGAAATCTCAATAAGTCCGTGTGTGCTTTGGGTGTTCAGTGGAAATAGTTCGTGGATGCAGAGTATAAAAACTTTATAAGAGAAATATTGGCAAGCAATAAACATTAGTTAAAAGCAAGAGTGGCATTTTGGCTTTTGCATCCATACATAATTTATAAGATCAACCACTCGAAAGAAAGGATTATGGGTTACCACACGTTGGGCCCCATAACCGGATGGTCAGTATGCCGACACTTTGTGCATACTTCCGGTCAAAATGCCGACACTTTGTGCAGACTGACTAAAGGTAGGTGATCGGCCTACCTAGCAAGATACTCCTCCTTCTCTATACCCAAACAACAACTGGGTGTCCATTCCGACAAAACACAGTCACTTGACTGAAATAAAAACTGCTAGCTCAGACCGGCATGACTAAGTAGTACTGACGTTTCTCTAAGTTGAGTTCATCTTCTGGAGGATGCCTCCTGTCTGAAGACTCACTCTTGCTCTTCAAAACTAGTACTACCAGTCTACCCCTATTGAGTACTCAATGTAACATATCCCACTTGGGGAGAAAATGAACAAAACACAGTTTCGCTTGAAAATGACAATTAAGGTTTTCCAAAGTTCGGGGCAAAACTGATTTTAGAAAGAGTTTTAGGTTTTGAGTAAAACCGCCCCTTGATTTGCAAATAATTTATTTGTCTGAAATAAGAATGGAAATAATCCTCAATTGCCTTTACAGAAATGAGTGACCATGCACTGTACATTTGGCTTGCTATAAAAAAAAAATCATTTTTCATCAAACAGGTTTTATGCAGGAACTTACCTGATCCTTGCCCACAACAAAGGTCTCCAACAGCTGACCTAACCCCGCATAGGGTAAATACAAACCACAATCAAACTCAAGCCAAAGACTCACTTTCTTAAATAAAACTAACTCAACTTACTACAATCATATCCCTAGTGTCCCCAGCTTTAAGGCTCGATAATAAATAAAAAAGGTTTATAAAATAAATCTAGTTTGATATTAAAATAACTAGAGTTTGGGAAATAGGTACAAAAAGTTCAAGGTTTAAATCTTGCTAAAAATAAATTATGGTTTATTTGAAAAAGGGTCCAAGGTGGTATTAGGTAAAATAATGATTTATTAATAATTTAGTTGTTAGAAAATAATTGATAGCTAAAATTTGTTGAAAATAAATTTAATGAGTCTTGCTTGAAAAATAATATGCAAATCCTTAATGGGTTTTGATTAAAAGATAATAATTAAAATTTTAGTAATAAATATTTTATTAATTATAATTATTTATATAAAAGGCTTTAATTGATTTTATTATTTTAAATAATATAAATATATATATATATATTTATTTTTCTAGTAAAACTATTATTTATTTGACTAAAATATCACTATTTTATAAAAAAGACGAAATCCACATTTTCCCATGGTTTTCAAAATTTTACTAGAAAAATCATATTATTAAATATTTTATTAATGAAATAAAATTTAGCTTAGGGACAACTAGATCATGATCATATTCCTATAGTTAACCACAATCATGAACATATACAACCCTTCAAGTCATCAAATCATCCAAATCATGCATACAAGCATAGATCTCAATTTATCAAAATATGATCTAACCCTTACTAGAATCAATATGATCATGGCTTCAATAATCCAATATGAATATAAATCCTATTTACCAAAGGTGACATAATCTCTAGCATACTTCATCACAAATACTACCTATGACATGCATCAATCTCAAATCATCATATAATCATCCAAGATAATCCTTCCATGCATAAATCCCATCTCCTTCACAATCATACATATATTCATGCTTCAATCTCAACAATATATATATATATATATATATATACCTAAATCCTATCGCCATCCACCTACTATCATTATCATCCTAGAGACATGAATCTAGAGTTTAAAAAGGAAGATTGAAGGTACTTACTTGGTTGATGAATGCCTTGAAGGAGTTTAGAGTAGATCTCAACTCCTAGATGTCTAACTTTGTCCATGGGAGATGGCAAAAGCATGTTCATGGGAGAAAAAGTCATCCGGCCAAGAGAGGGGAATTTTTGGCCATGAGAGAGAGAGAGAGAGAGAGAGAGAGAGAGAGAGAGAGAGGACCATTAGTATGTTTATTCACATAGGCTCTCACTAGAGATCAAGATTGGAGAAGATGAAGTTGTTAGAATAAATTTACCTTGAAGGTGTTCTTGACCTTAACAGAAATTTCTGGTTTTGATCCGAAGTAGCAAGATGATTTGTGGAGCTTGATGTTAAAAATGGTACGGATGGACTCACAACAATGAATAGATGAAATCTGGAATTTTTAGAGGTAGTTTGAAGTGATTTGGAGAAGTATTAGGTGAAAGGAAGGAGTAGGTGTTCTTGGTGTACTATGTGTTCTTGAAGGTTGAAGAAAATCGAGAGATGGTAATGTGCAGCTGCCGAATTTTTGTGAGAGATAGAGCTGGACGAATTTCTGTAGGGTTTAGGAGGTTGATTCTCTGATTTGGAAGGGGAAAGGAAAGGTTAGTTGTTACAATCTTTGAAGAATATTTTTAGGAAGTGAATTTGGAAACTAAATATTCTAAGAATATCTTGATTGTTGGACAGCTTTTGGAGATCTGCCATGGACAAATTTTTGGGCAGTGTTTTGGTTGAATGAAAGCTGGTTGAAGGAGGCTTAGGGTGGCCGAAATTATGGAGTATAATGGTGGATAGAAGGTCTGGTTGTTTGAGGTATATTTTATAGAAAGTTGTTAAATCATGGTAGCTGGAATTTTGGTATCCAAATCAAGGAATGATTGCAGAATTTTTTGGAAATCTTTTAGGCATCCATGGCTGGATTTTCGTACAGAACTTTGGGAGGACAATGGAGTTCTGTTAATGGAGGTTTAAGGGTAGTTTTTGCAGAAAAATGATGGAGTTTTGGCTAGGAGAGAATTAGGAAACAAAGCTGGAAAAAAAACTACTGCACAGATTTTTGCAAGGCTGGAATTTTCTGGGCAGTTTTTGGCTGCCCTTTTCCAGGCGATTTGCAGAGCCTTTGAAGGGGAATTTCTGGGGCTTTCAAGGCTGGTTTCCAGCCTACTTCATGGAGGAAAAACATGGCTAGGGTGCTGTACAAAAACTGGAAGAAAACAGCTTGGTTTTGGACCTCCAAAGCTGCGATTTGTACAGGATTTTTTTTCTGGTTTTGCACCATCTTTGTGCAGTCCGAAAATTGCCATAAAAATCGAAATTCTAAGCTGATCAAAAGGGCCATTTTTTGGCAGCATTTGGGAGGGAATAATGGTCAAGAATTTCGACACCTTGAAGGACACAAAGCTAGAAAAATTTCAATTCTATGTACAAAGGGAAATGAACCTAGCTAGAGTGAATTTTTAGAAAGTTCACTAAGGAATTTAATTCACTTGAAATCTTTCCCCCTCATCCATTGTTTCGGTCCATATGATGTCTTTTACTAAGACATTTTGAACTTTCAAAGCCACAACACATTGCTGTAGTTTTTCTAGAATAAAATTAGCTTAAACACAATGAACAAACTAATGAATTGAGAATTAGGAAAAACTAAGGATCAAGAGGAAATGAATTCCCCTTAGAAATTTTGTGTAGAGCAAAGGAGTAGGATTTGAAGACTCCTATCATGTCTCTCATAGGACAACATCTCTACCCTACTCCAAACACCACTAAGGCCGACAATGATACTTCCCAAGAAAAAAAATAAAATTTAATCATGCTATAGCTCTAATAATGGAATTTGAACCCAAGACCTCAAGAATTAATTCTAAGGCTCTAACCACTAAACTACAATAACTCTTGTTCTTATTTCCTCTCTAAAAATATTTTCCTATTCAATCCTCAAGCTATCTCCCTTTTTCCACCTTAGGTAAAAATTACCATTTTGCCCTTCCTACTCAATAATCACAATCAAGCCCTCTAGACTATAAAACACAAATTCAATACACATAAAACCAGATAAAAATATATTTAAACATGAAATAAAATATGATATGCATCCCAACCCCCTTACTCTAAGGTTGGTTTCGACTGGGGTTTCACATAGAGTGCATGGACACTCAGTTCTGCAAAGGCAATTGAGGATTAACTTCTTACTTATGTCAGACAAACAAACTATTTGAAAATCAATAAGCAGATTTACTCAAGCTCAAAACTTTTTCCAAAACTGATTTTGACAAAGACTTTAGAAACCCTTAATTGCCATTTTCATGTGGAACGGTGTTTTGTTCATTTTCTCCCAAGTGGGAAACGTCGTTGAGTACTCAATAAGGGTGGACTGGTAGGGCTAGTCTTTGAAGGGTTAGGGTAAGTCTCTCAATAGATGGCCACCTCTGAGGGGTGAGTCCTTCCCGGATAAGATGTCAGTCCAGTAGGTCGTGCCGGTCCGAGCTAGCAGTTTATTTTTCAGTCAAGTGACTGTGTTTTGCCAGAATGGACACCCGGTTGTTGTTTGGGTATAAAGAAGGAGGAGTATCTTGTCCGATAGGCCGATCACCTATCTTTTGTCAATCTGCACAAAGTGTCAGCATTCTGACCGGTTATGGGGCCTAATGTGTGGTAACTCATGACTACCTTTTGAGTGGTTGATTTTATTGATTATGTATGGTTGGAAAAGACAAAACACCACTCTTGATTTTGACTAATGTTTATTGCTTGCCAGTGTTCTCTTATAAAGGTTTTATACTTTGCATTCACGAACTATTTCCACTGGACACTCAAACACACACGGACTTACTGAAATTTCTGTCTCACCACCATTTTTACCATGATTTCAGGTCAATCCTGCTGTGGGGATGAGTAGCTAGATATTGCTTGCCTTGGAAGACTTTTTGATAAATTTATTTTGTGTAATGCTTTGGGGAGATGAGAGTGGATAAATTTTATTATGGATTTGTTTATGGTATTCTTGGATTTATTCTTGGGTTGTAATAAATTTTAAGTTAAAGTATTATTTTTATTCCGCTATTTTATTTGTGTGACCTAGTTATAAAGACCCCTTATCCTTCAAATGGGGCGACATCCTCGGCCCTGGTGGGCCTAGGTAGCGGGGTGTTACAGGGTGAGTCCTTCCCGGATGAAATGTCAGTCCAGTAGGTCGTGCCGGTTTGAGCCAACAGTTTTTATTTCAGTCAAGTGACCGTGTTTTGTCGGAATGAACACCCGGTTGTTGTTTGGGTATAGAGAAGGAGGAGTATCTTGCTCAGTAGGCCAATCACCTACCCCTTTTTTTGTCAGTCTGCACAAAGTGTCGGCATTCTGACCGGTTATGAGGCTCAACGTGTGGTAACCCATGATCCTTTCTTTTGAGTGGTTGATTTTAATAATTATGTATGGCTGGAAGCCAAAACACCTCTCTTGGTTTTAACTAATGTTTATTGCTTGTCAGTAATTTTCTTATAAATATTTTATACTTTGCATTCACGAACTGTTTTCACTTGACACTTAAAGCACACACGGACTTATTGAGATTTTTGTCTCATCATCATTTTTACCATGATTTCAGGTCGATCCTGCTGTGAGGATGAGTAGCTAGATATTGTTTGCCTTGGAAGATTTTTGCTGATAATTTATTTTATGTAATGCTTTGAGGAGATGGGAGTGGATAGTTTTTGGTATTTATGGATATATTCTTGGATTTATTCTTGGGTTGTAATAAATTTTAAGTTAAAGTATTATTTTTATTCCGCTATTTTATTTATGTGACCTAGTTATAAAGACCCCTTGTCCTTTGGACGGGGTGACATCCCCGGCCCTGGTGGGTCTAGGTAGCGGGGTGTTACATCCAATCACTCAAAGAATGAGTGATTCATTATTTAAGGAGCATTAATCAAGAAGGTTTCCAAAGAGAAGATGAGGGCTTGTCTATGAGATTTTTTTTTTACATTTGTTTTATTTTTTTGGAATAATGATAAATTCAATGTTTTCATTGTAATTTGATATTATTTTAGGATTCATGATTTTTTGTATTAATTTAGTGATTTGATCAATTTTCTATCATGTTTAGTGTTTGATTACTTGTTATAATTGGTTATTGATGCGTTTTCTTCTAATTGACTTAGGAAACGATGTTAGAAGTTCATTGCATTGATTTTATATTTGTTATATCTTAAAAGATTTGGGAATTGAAGTTAAGATTAAAGAATTAAAGTGATCAAAGGTTAGGTAATTTCGCCTATAGTATATGGTTATTAATTAATTTCATGTTTATTATCACCTAGAGTATAGGCATAATTTATGAGGAATTGAGTTTAATGTATCTTTTGGTTATGTTGGTTTGATTGGGAAATCTGTTAATTTAATCAAGAGATAGTGACTCTATGGATTGAGAAAGAAGTGGAGTTTATGTAAGTGGATTCATGACTTGGAAAACAATTGAATTTTACTTTATATTCCTTTATGATACCAAGATGATGATTAATTGAGATAGTAACTAAATGATTCATTGTCATGTATTCTAGGATAGTTGTCTAAATTTCATATTCTTACATCCTTGAGTTGTACATATTTATTATTTTTTCTTTTTATTATCTTATCACTTTATTAGGCCAGTTAAACAATGAATGAAAAGTGACTGGTATGTACTTGTTTCTTTGAGGATCGATACTCGTTAATTTCCTATACTATGTTTGCGATGAGTATACTTGTTCGTATGCATAATTTGGTTTTAATTAAAACTTAACTAAGGGATGGATTTAAATTTAATAATTTTTACACACTCAAAATTTACGCATCAAGGAATTTATGAATACTTTATCACATTTATAGATGGTCACACGTGTTTTGGTTATATTTACTTGATAAGGTTCAAGTCTAACTCTTTTGATAAAATGAAGGAGTTTAAGGCTGAGGTGGAGTGTCACACAGACAAACTAATCAAGGAGTTTAAGGTTTTGGTTTATCGTTGCTACTTCATGGCCAATAAATAAAGATTGGTTTATCACCGTTACTGCATGGATGAGTACCTTTAGAGTTGAGTATAAGTTGATGGTCTGGTGAAGCTGGATTTGTACACTTTGATGTATGATGGGTGGGGCCTTAATGCAAGACTAATAACCTTGTACGTTAGGTGTATGACTCTAGCTAATTAAGACGGACTTATACAATAGAGTTTTTACGCTTCACTTAGTGAAGAAATCACCCATCTGTGATTGTTTAGGATAATCTAAATAAACTAGGGCCTTGGGAAATATGACTTAGTATGTATGTATGCTTTTGGGTAGCTTCCGAAAATAAGTTGGCACATACTAGATGTTATGGATTATCAGACTAGTTATTAAAGAATGGTAAATATTATTAAGGAATGTGTTAGTTTATTTTTCCTATCTCAATGACAGGTGTTACGTAGACGGGTATTTTCATTATTATACCTGTAGGTTAAAGACATCACACTTGCAATATTATTTTTGTGGTCAATATTTTCATATGGTTATAAATGAAATATTTAAAATGATATTTGAATATACAAAATGAATTGTGATATCTTGTCACACAAAGGGGTAGTTATACAACTCCAACCCTAGCAATTAGTTTAGTAAGGTTTTAAGATAAGTTTAAGCCTTAAAAGGTCATTACAAAGCATTACAAGTAGAAGAAATTGGAGAAAATATCAAAACATGCAAAATAGGGGACTTTGCCCCGAAGAAAGCTGGTGCTGGCTTTGCCACCAGGGCCGGCACCGGCTGAACTTTGATGTCAGACAACATTCTAGCATATTCTAGCTGGTGCTATCTAGGCCACTAGGGTTGATGCCGATTGAATACTGTTCAGCTGTTAGGTATCTCTTCTAAGCCCTCAAATCAATGTTCCTTGGTTCCCCTTTGATCTCCTTTGGTCTTCTCTTGATATTCTTTCTCAAATGTCATCAAATTAAGCTCCTTCAAGCCATCAAGTGCCTCCCATGGTCTTTCTATTTTCAAGTAGGATTTTATGTAAGATTGGAATCAATCTTGGAATTATTTTGTCCTTGTTTTTGTCTTGTCCTTTGTATTGGTTGAGTGTCTCCCCCTTCTTATGCTTGTCCCTCATGATGAAGCGGTATCTTATCATCTCTCCCTTTTTGAGAAGGATTTGTCTTCAAATTTGCTCCAATACCTACATTAAAAGAAGAAAGATCACTAATATTGAAAGTGGCACTAATGTTATACTCACCAAGCAAGTCAATTTTGTAATATTGTCGCCATATTTCTCTAAAAGCTAAAATGGTTCGTCTCCCTTAGAATAGAGCTTTGGTTTCCTTTGCATTAGGAATATTTCCTTTAGAAAATGCCCAACTCCAGGTTTAAAAGTCACCTTCTTGCAACCTTGGTTTTTGGCTCAAGCTGTGCTTTTATTCTTCTTATCAATGTTGGCCTTAATCCTTTCATGGATCTCCTTAATCATCGTAGCCTTTTTCTTCATATCCAAGTTTGTAAGTTTTCCTATAGGCAAAGGAACTAAGTCTAATGGAGTTAATGGATTAAACCCACAAACAAGTCCAAATAGAGAAAAATAGCCAGTGGAGTGAGTGGTACGATTGTAAGCAAGCGCAATATGGGGTAGGCATTCTTTCCACGCATTCAAAATTCTTTTGATCACGACCCTTAGGAGTTGTGTGAGAGTCCAGTAAACCGCCTCCGTTTGACCATCGGTTTGCAGGTGAAAAGTGTTAAATTTTGGTCATGCAACATCAAATATAAATACAGCAGAAATTAAAACGAAATTCACATAAAGGATCAAATGTATACAAGTAAACGAGTTAAAGGGAGAGAAGAAAATTTGATTACCTTAATCAAGCGACTTTTAAAAATTTTCATCACGTGAATCTTATTCAAAAGAAGATCAAATTAAGCCACTAAATTTCACAAAGAAGAATTTCTCCAATATTAATCCACATAAAAAATTGTACCAAGAATAGCGCACAAAACCAATGCTAGTAGGTTTATTTGGTGGTGGCTTTAGGGTTAATTATTTTTAGAAGAAAACAAGAAGAAAGCTTTTGTTTTTCTCTTGCAGAAGAAAAAGGTATCTTTTGCTTCATATGTATGACGTGTTAATATATCATATATATACGCATTTTTCCTTCAGCAAACATATGATTCGTTTTCTTTATGAGCTTAGGTTTTTTTATTGTAATTAAAACCCTTAATGTTTCAGTAATTGCAATTTGACCTAAAAATTATAACCATTATATAATTAGCCCATACAGTTATTTTTCTCACAAGTTAACCCTATAATATCACTGTATAATATCTTGTGTACCAATTCTTCTATTGTGAGTGACCTATTAGGTTTTTTAGTCTATTGGTAGCAAAATATGAATTAATTGTAATCACTATAGAATTAATAATCCTTGATAATTAGAATTAATTTATTAATTCTTTAATTAATAAATTCATATTTAGTAGATCATAAGTAACATCTAGAAATATATCATGACCATTCAAAAATTTAGGAAGTTAAATGGCTTGATATGAACTTTTTAATTGTAATATATTAGTGTAATAAACTCCTTTCATCATACTATATCTTATTCAGTTTAGAGAATGGAATTAGTGTCAACTTCATCTAGAATATAATTAACTCTAACACGAATTCATTAGTACTTATTCTAGAATCCATTACTTAACATGTGTATCATTTGAAACTATTTTCAACACATAGTTGCCTTGACCAAGGACTTCTCGAGTAATGATTCCCTACAAGTGGTCGTGAGATATAAACCTCTATTATTAGGAGTGATGAATTCTTTATTGACCCTCTCAATAACTTTTGTTTACTTTAGACTGTACCCAATATCCATACCATGTGCGGTCCCTGATGAGACTCCAAAGATTAGAATCAAAGTACAACAATTACAAATGATGCGTTAGATTTGGGTATATAAAATCATGTAATTTCAAGTTCATTCATATTCAAGTTTTAATTAAAACATTAATCCCTAAATCACACATATGAGTAAGTGCACTCATCAAAAAGTACAATATAGGGAATTAACAAGAATTAATCCTCAAGGAAGAACTACTATTAGTTACTTTTCATGCATTGTTTAACTAACCAGTTAAAGTGATAAAAGAAGAGAGACAAAAATAAAGATAAAAATATATACGACTCTAGGTGAGAAGAACATGTATTTAAATAGAAATTCTTAAAAACATGATAATGAATTACCAGTAATTATCACAATTAATCATTATCTTAGCACCATAAAAGAATAAAATGGAATCCAATTCTTTCCCAAGTCAAGGTTTCATGATCTTTCTTGCCAACTTAGTAGATTTTCCAATCTTACTAAAACAACAAAAAAGATGCATAATGAACAATTCCTTAGAAAATACACCTATTTCTTAGGTGATATTAAACATAAAAATATCTAATGACCCTATGCTTTATGCGAAATCAACTAATTTTGATTACTTAGGTTCTTTTACACTCGACTTTCTTTCCCAAGTCTGTTAAGAAACAACACACGTGAAATCAATTAATCGAAATCAACTCCAAACATCTTTTCCAAGTTAATTAGAAGAAAGATCTAATTTCTTCAATTCATCAATAAATAAAAGTAATGAAATACCAAGAATAATAAGAAACTGATCAAACAACCAAATTAATTCAACATTATGAATCTAAAAATAACATCTAACTACAATAAAGATAATGATCTCATCATTGCTCAAGAAAAAGAAAATAAAAGTTTAAGAAAAAACTCATGAACACTCCCCCTTCTTCCTCTCTTGAAAACTCTCTTGAAACAATACTCATTTTAATGAATTCCTCCTTGAATGAACAATTTCTACCTTTGATCCTCTGAATCTCCTTTGCTTGTGTTCTCCTTGTATTTATAATTTTCTAGGTTGCCAAAATCGTTCTCTAGAAGTTTTGGGCCGTGTATAAGTCAAATACCAAAAGACTTCTTAAAAAATTTCTAATTCTACTCGCATTAGCTTTTCAAACCTTCTCAAAACATAAAATAGGTCGACATCGGGTCAACCTATCTAGGCCGGCACCAGTTGGTTTTGGAATCCCTGGTTTACTCTATTTTCCCTCTATTTTACCATATTTTTCCAAAACTGAGCTAGTGCCAGTTCAGACTTCTTGGGCAAGTGCCAAGTCAGGTCTGGAATGCACAATTAAACTCCAAATTTGTCAATTTCTACATAAAATTAAAGGAAAATTTTCTACAGGAAAAATATCAAATTGTATAGGAATTGATTAGCTATTGCATCAAAAACCTCATAAAATCACCTCAAATAGCTAGAAAAATATGGGTACATTTAAGTTCCATCACATTCCTCCACATTTAAGCCTTTGCTTGTCCTCAAGAAAATACTTAAGATAAGTCAAAGGAGAATAAATCCTTACATTACTTATTCAACTCAATCAATCCCTAAGATCAACTCAAATGTTAGATCAAATATAAAACCCTTGAAATAAATTTACACAAGTTCATATTCATGAAACACCATCCACTACTTCCGCAAGTGAAGAACGAAGTAAACATGATTTATATAAACAAGATGATCATGGATAGAATAGGTTCTAGTTGGCTCCAAATTACTACAGTCTAAGTAACAAACTAGGGACATTCTCATCAAATCGGGAATTCATAGCCTCAAGTGAGTGGATTTTTCTTCACTACTGTATTGGCCCTCTTCCAATATGCAAATGGAATTTAAGCAAAAATGTTCAACAACAACATTTTCTTTAGCATTAATTTGTTTAAAATTCACTTCTTGTTTTTTTTGCCATGGGACATGCATTTTGCATTCCCAAACTTTTTTTCTCCTCTTTTTTTTCCACAATGGGTACATATGTCCCTTTTCATTCTCTTATTTTTTCTTTTATTAATTTTTCAACTCTCATTCTTACCTCTTGTCGTATTTACTTAAACTCAGAATAAGGATTAGTTTAGATATTAGCAACAAAACAAGCATTAGCCATGTATCTCAATTTATATTTCATCATATCAACCACATCAAAACCTCAACAACAAAGCATCAAATATCTCCTAAATCTAAACAAGAGTAACTTAAATTCTTAAGTTTTAAACATATCTCAATCGAATACAAGAGTTAAACCAAAGATCAATTCGATCAAATAAGGAATATAACGTATCTCAAAGCAAAAGTAATTATAATAGTTAGAAAAAAATAATCCCATAAATGCCATAAATGCCATATACTTAGAAAAATATCTAACTACTAATCTCTCCCCACATTTAAACTGAACATTGTCCTCAATGGCTCCAAAATAGAGCAACAAAGCCTAGCCAAGGGACGTAAAAATAAAAGGGAAAGAATAAGAGGAAGAAATACTTTCCACAATCATGATTTTCCACAAAAGAGGTCGAATTTGATCACAAAAGCATGGTTCCTTAACAATAGTGAGTTACCTAAAAACAATCAAAAGAAACAAAACACAACATAAAACTAGAAAAGAAAAGGAAATATAAAAGACATAAAAGATAATGAAAATCTAAGAAAAGTCAAGAAAATTTAAAGAGAAAAATTAAACATGCATAGAAATAAGAAAGAAAGAAGAAAGAGAAATTATGTATCATGGAGTATAACATCAGAGTGCTCCAAATTACTATGCTCATATTCAAAGTAATACTTAACTTTACTACAACTTACATTAAAAAAATCCCTTTGTCGAATGAGAAATCTCAATAACACCAAATAGGCATACCTTATTCTCCACATATGGTCCCGACCATCTAGATTTAAGCTTACTTGTGAGCTGACGTGTTGGAATATATGCCCAAAATATACTATGTATTTCTATATTTTAGAAATTAATAAAAGTTTTATTCATTAATGGTTGTGTGTTTACATATATTCGCACATTAAAGGTCAAAGTGTGTTAGTAAGTAATCTATATGATTGGGTTGTGCTTTTACAGTAAGGTGTAGATTATGGGCTACTCACACATAAGCGAAAAAAATATTCTTGATCGATTGATGAAGTTGGTCACTTTATCAATGTTTAGATTATTATACTATGGTTTCTAAATGGGGAACGATTTACTTTTAACCAGTGAGTAGTCCACTCGTACCAATAATCTAAGCGTATTCAGAAAATGTAGAGTTGGATCATGTGATAATAATCTTTATCAAAGTCCTAAAATAGATAAAGATAGGTTTATCGTAGCTACTGTGTGGATGAGTACCTTGTAAGTGTTATGCCCTAGAGGCAATTACTTGTACGTTGTATATGACACATTTTATTTTAATAGAAGACATTATTTATCTTACAGTTTCTTTTGTTTACTTTTGTGTAAAATAACTGTTAGATAAAGTTCCTAGTACAACACTGTGTTAAGGAAATCATGATAGAGATCATGATATGGGATTCCTACTACACTGTATAGTGTTGGTACTTAAAAAGTCCATAGTCGTAGTATTAATGAGACAAGACATCATTAATGCGTTAAGACTAGCATGCGTTAGACTCCTTAATTTGATTAGGCAGTGGTTCTCATATTCGTGAGTATTGAGATACTCAAAGTTAACACATGGATGCTTGTTAATGGAACAAGTACATTGGATGACCTAACTAAGAGATAATCATATGGATAACTATTTAGTGCTACTGATATAATCTCAATATAGCAAACGTACAAGTATCCTTAGACTTGAGATCTCTAAGGTACTTTGTTTGTTGAACATTGTGCTTTGATTCCAATCTCTGGAGCCAGATCGAGGGCCGTCTTTGGGATGAATATTGGGTACATTGTGAGATAAATGAAAGTAGTTGAGAGGGTCAATAAATGATTCACCACTCCTAATAGTATGTGTGAATATCTCACGGCCACTTATAGGAATTACTACTCGAAAAGTCCTTGGCCAAGGTGTCTGTGTATTGAAATCAGTTCTAATTGATACATATTTAGAGTAGTGGGTTCCTGATACAAGTACTATTATATTCGGGCCAGAATTAATATATATTCTGGAGGGAGTTGGCACTAATTCCGTACTCCAAACTAAATGAGATATTGTATGGTGAAAGGAGTTAATTGCACTGTAGTTTGTTATTGAAGGGTTCATGTCAAACCACTTGACTTCCTAGACTCTTGGATTGTCATGATGTGTTGCTAGATACTGCTCATGATCTGGGAATATGGGTTTATTAATTGATGAATTAATAAACCAATCCTTATTAGAATCAATATGATTAATTCTAATTAATTATGGATTATTAATCTAAAAAACGTTTGGATTAATTCATGTTCGCTACCAATTGACTGGGAAACCTAATATGTCATACAAAATAGAGGATTATATACTCAATATGTTATTTGATAACATAGTGGGGTTAATTGCGAGAAAGAGAAGTTGTTGTGGCCAAATTATAAGTAATTATAATTTATGAGCCAAATTATAATTGTAAGAACTTGATGTTTCCAATTACAATTAGAAAATTCTAACTGTTTTAGAATTCTTAGTTGGAGTAATTTTCCAGCAGATTTCGTGTAATATATAGAGGATATATACACAAAATTTTTGGGTAGTGTAAGGCACGAAAACAACTCCAAACCCTAGGGCAACTCACGACATTCTTTCTTCCCTCTCTCTCGTTGATATTGATCAAACCCTAGCCGCCATTGTTATTTCTACTAGCACAGAAAATCTTGGTGCTTGAGTGTTCCTCCGTGTGGATTTCTGTCAAAGATAATCACACACCGTGATTATAGTGGTTGGACGTTCAACTCTCGTGGTGTTTGATCAAGAGGATTGCTGGATCGCACCTCAGACTTGAAGAAGAAAAATTTTGTTCTTCAGATGATCAAAGAAAAGTAAAAAGTTGTTACCTTTGTTCTCTTTATGTCTTATTTTTCACACATATGCGGATCCTGGGATGGTATCTCATTATAATTTTCCACTGCACCATATATGATATGATGAGAGATACCCAACAGTGGTATCAAAGCCATACTATGTGTGGATTGCAGACATTGTTTTTTGCATGAAAAGTTATTTTCATGAATTCGTGTTTATCTTTGTTCGTTGTGAAAACTGTTTTCACTCGAGTCGAAATTGTTTTGAGTATTATGGGTTGGGTCCATAGCACAATATGATTGTGTAAAAATTACAGCATATTTCGAAAGATGCTTTCTTTATGTGCTGTAAGTTTTTCGCAGAAAAACGTTTTCTTGAACATGGTTGATTGCCTTCTATTTCATCCTAGTTTTCTGTTTTGGTTTTGTTTAAACTAACAAATTGGTTGTTGTTTCGAGCTTCAAAACAAAAAATATTGCTGAGAATTGTCCTCACTAAAATTTGGCAGAAGAAGAAGGCACCATAAACTGTTTCTGGAAAATTTTCAAAAATCGTCGCCTTGTTCCTGACTACGGCTGGCGCTAGCTCTGGCTCCTAGCTGGCGCCGGTTCCGTGCTGTTTTGCGATCGTCCAGAAATCGTTTCTGGAAAATTTTTTCCTTAAAAACCAGACTGTAGCCGGCGTTGGCTCTAGCTTCCAACCCGGCGCCGGTTCTGCTCTGTTTCGACGTTTCAAAAAAAAAAAAAAAAGGAGGACTTTGAAAGGGAAAAATCTCATATGATGAGAGGCGGTAAAATAAAATTTTCTTTCAAGGGGCGCTGCCCCCTTGACCCCCACCTGTTGATTGGCCAGCGGAACTGCCGTTATCGCTACCAGAGACAAGACTTAAAAGTATTTTTCTCAAAATTAGTTTTGAGATAAACAATTTTATTTTTTCAAAATAATATTTTGGAAATTTAAAATTAATGTATTTTTCTAAAATATTGACTTTAGAATTTGATTTATTTTTTCAAATTTGGAATAATAAAAATTATATGTTTATTTTGTTTAAGCATAATTAATGGCATGGTGGATGGTTATGGACTAAAACCAATTATATCCGTTCATGCATTTTACAATTTTGATTTTTTATGAAATAGGGCCTGCGTATCATGTTTTCTCTAGAATTCTTATGTAATTTTCTTCTCATCTAACTCCCCTCGAATGTAACTCGAGGTTTTTTCTCTTTAGAAAATTATGTAATTAGTTTACATAGGTTAGATAGGAGTAGAATTATTTTATTTTGGAGATGGCAACCAAAACAAGGCGAGAAGGAAGACCTTCTACTTAAATTATGCATGAACACATAGGCTTAATTATATTAATTTCTTTTATGGCTCAAAGGAATTAATTTAGGGTAAAGTCCATAACCATACCACGTAATCACTTTATTACCATGATTATCAATTATGTGATTTATTAATTTTTATGCATGTCATTTATTGAAATTACTAAAAGGAATAAATCCCTCGATTAATATTAAACCTAATTCATTCCGTTAATATAGTAAGAACGAGAGTCCTTTTTTGAGACCAGGTGAAATTTAGAGGAAAAGTTAGGGTAGCCTAAAAGGCTTTAAAATTAAAAGCTGTTAATCACTCAATGATCTGGTAGTTTCATACTATGTAATTGGTATTGGATACCTACCAATGAACTCAAGGGTGGCTTGTTGGGCAAACCCAAGGTTATTCTTGAGGAATTTGGATATAAGTGGATCAGTAGTGGGGGCTATTGGTTTGAGTAAAATAGTGGAGTAAAAATGCTTTTAATTAAAGTTCTAATTATTTACATTTTATGTGCATATACAGTAGCTAATCCTCTCTATCTTTACATATAGGACACTTACATCATGTCAACAAACCTAAACCTACGTAACATCTTGGAAACCAATAAGTTAAATGAATCAAACTACCTCGACTGGTATAGAAATTTGAGGATTGTTCTCAAATCAGAAAAGTTGCTCTACATGCTAGATGCTCCTATTCTGCCACCACTAACTCAAGATACCCATGTTGATGAGCATGCTATCTACAAAAGACACAAGGAGGATAGTGATACAACATCATGTATTATGCTGGCATCTATGACTCCCGAGCTGCAAAAACAGTACGAGCATATGGATGCTCAATCGATTATACTTCGAGAGGTGTTTGATGCCCAAACCAGAACTGAGGGATACAAGATTTCGAAGTAACTATTCCGTTGTAAAATGGCAGAGGGTTTTTCTGTGGCCACTCATGGGCTAAAGATGTTGGGTTTAATAGAGAAGCTTGGATCTCTCGGGTTTGCGATGGATCATGACTTAAGTGTTAACTTAATTCTACAGTCTTTGCCTAATAGTTTCTCACAATTTATGATTAACTATCAGATGAACAAGATTGAGTCCACCATTCCTGAGTTGATCAATCTTCTCAAAACTGTGGAGTCCTCCATGAAAAATGATTCCAATGCAGTTTTAATGGTAGAATCTTCTTCTTCTAAGAAAAAAGTTCAAAAGAAGAAGAAGAAGGCTCCCATGAAGCCCAAAGGTGGTATGATAAGAAGGACGCTGCTACCAAGGGCCTATGCCATCATTGTGGCAAGATGGGCCATTGGAGGCTCAATTGCAAAGCCTACTTGGAGACCATTAATAACAAGAAGCAGAAGGAGAAACTTACAAGCACTTCTACTTCTACTCCGAATATGTTTATGATTGAGATAAATACTACCTTTAGAAATGAGATATGGGTATTAGATACCGGATGTGGATCTTATTTGTGCAATAACTTGCAGGGACTAAAGAGTAGTAGAAGGCTAGAGAAAGGTGACATGGACCTACGTACTGCAAATGGGGCAAAGGTTACTACACTTGCTGTAGGGATATACGAGTTGAACCTGCCTTCGAGATTAATTTTAGAACTACAAAATTGTTATTATGTACCAGTTTTAATGAAAAACATTATCTCAATTTCATGTTTAGACTTAAATGGATTTCATTTGATATTTAAGAATAAATATTGTTCTTTTTCAGTGAATGATATTCATTATGGTTCAGCAACTCTGGTTAATGGTTTATATGTTCTAGACTTGGATAATCCAGTTCTCAATATAAATAATAAGAAACCTAAAATGGATAACTCTAACACCTCTTACTTATGGCATTGTTGTTTTGGCTATGTAAACGAAAATCGTGTTTCTAAGTTACACAAGCTTGGTGACTTAGGGTCATTTGATTATGAATCATATGGCATATGCGAATCTTGTTTACTAAGTAAAATGACTAAAACTCTTTTTTTAGGAAAAGGAGAACGGGCCAAAGAGTTATTAGAACACATACATTCTGATGTATATGGCCCAGTGTCAATATAAGCAAGAGGAGGTTATAACTATTTCATAACCTTTATCGATGATTTCTTACGATACAAGTACTTGTATTTAATGAAATACAAATTTGAGGCCTTTGAAAAGTTCAAAGATTTCAAGAATGAAATAGAGAAATAACTTGGCAAAAAGACTCTAAGATCTGATTGAGGAGGAGAATACTTGAGCTAAGAGTTTCTGAGTTATCTTAGAGATAATGAGATATTATCTCAATAGACTCCACCACATACATCTCAACATAACGGTGTATCTGAGAGAAGGAATTAAACTTTCTAGATATGGTACGGACCATGATGGTTTTTGCAGACCTACCAAAATCGTTTTGGGAAAATGCACTAGAAACTTTTGTTTATATACTAAATAGAGTTCCAACAAAAACGGTTGATTCTACCTCATTTGAGATGTTCTTTGGTAAGAAATCAAAGTTATCTCACTTGCGAGTATGGGGTTGTCCTGCCTTTGTTAAAAGGCCACAGTTAGACAAACTTGATAGTAAGTCTGACAAGTGTTTGTTTGTGGGATATCCAAAATAATCTTTCAGATATTACTTTTACCTCCCTTCCGAAAATAAATTGTTTGTTTCGAAGCATACTGTCTTCTTAGAGAAGGAGCACATGCTCAAAGGGGACAGTGGAAGTAAAATTGAAATTAGTGAAGTTCAAGAAGATCAAACAAATGAGGATCAACCGTCTGATCCCACATCTATTGAGAGAATAGATGAACTTCTACTACATAAGATCCTCGTAAATCTAGTAGGATACGTGTGGCACCTGAGAGATATGGATTTCTTATTAGTAACCACAATGATGTATTGCTCATAGAAGAAGATAAGTCTACTACCTACGAGGATGTTCTGAACAGTTCAGAATCTGGCAAATGACTTGAGGCCATGAAGTCAAAGATGGATTCCATGTATGACAATCAAGTATGGACTTTGGTTGATCCACCCAAAGGAATTAAACCTATTGGGTATAAATGGGTTTTCAAGAAGAAAACGGACATGGATGGTAACTTAGTTACCTATAAAGCACGTCTAGTGGCAAAAGGTTATCATCAACAACATGGTATTGACTATGACGAAACCTTCTCGCCAGTAGCCATGTTAAAATCCATTAGGATACTCTTAGCCATTGCTGCTTATTATGATTATGAGATTTGGCAAATAGATGTGAAAACAGTTTTCCTAAATGGAAATTTGACTGAGGAAGTGTATATGACACAACTTGAGGGTTTCACATCCAATGATAGCACAAAGGTGTGCAAGCTGCAAAGGTCCATTTATGGACTAAGTAGGCTTCTAGGAGTTGGAACATCCATTTTGATGAAACAATCAAAGAGTTTGGTTTCATTCAAAGCATAGATGAGCCTTGTGTATATAAGAAGGTTAGTGGGAGTGCAATCATTTTTTTATTACTTTATGTAGATGACATATTACTAATAGGAAATGATATACCTATCTTGCAAACAGTTAAAGTTTGGTTGTCCAAATAATTTTCCATGAAAGACATTGGAGAAGCAACTAATATTCTTGGAATAAGGATCTATAGAGATAGATCCAAAAGGTTGCTAGGTCTTTCGCAGTCTACATACATAGATAAAATGCTAAAGAGGTTTAGTATGGATCAATCCAAAAAGGGATTCTTACCCATGTCACATGGTGTAAGCATTTCAAAATTGATGTCTCCCAAGACACAAGTTAAAAGGGATCACATGAGTAAGATTTCATATGCTTCGGCAGTTGGATTTATCATGTACACTATGATATGTACTAGGCCCGATTTATCGTGTACTCTCAGTTTGACGAGCAGATACCAATCTGACCCTGGTGAGGGTCATTGGGCGGTTGTAAAGAACATCTTTAAGTACTCATGAAGGACTAAGGATATGTTCTTAGTATATGGAGAAGGTGATTTGAAAATAAACGAGTATACTGATGCCAGTTTTCAATCTGACAAATATGATTTCAAATCACAATCTGACTACGTGTTTATGTTGTGTGGAGGGGCAATAAGTTGAAAAAGTTCCAAATAAGAGACTATTGCCGACTCTACGACAAAAGTTGAGTACATAGCCGTTTCTGAAGCAGCTAAGGAGGCTGTTTGGATCAAGTAGTTTGTGATGGAATTGGGTGTGGTTCCTAGCATTGTTGGTCTAATATCGTTGTATTGTGATAACAACGGAGCCATTGCACAAGCAAAGGAGCCATGGTCTTACCAACGATCCAAACACATATTGCGATGCTATCATCTGATCCGGGAGATCATAGATAGGAATGATGTACAGATAGAGAGAGTTCCCTTGGATAAGAACATAGCTGACACGCTTATAAAAGTACTATCCTAAAAGAAACATGATAGGCATGTTGAGTCATTCGGTATTAGATACATGAATAATTGGCTCTAGTGCAAGTGAGAGTTTGTTAGTGTTATGCCCAAGAGGCAATCACTTATACGTTGTATATGACACATTTTTTTTTTTAATAAAATGCATTATTTATCTTACAATTTCTTTTGTTTACTTTTGTGTAAAATAGTTGTTAGATAAAGTCCCCGGTACAACATTGTGTTAAGAAAATCGTGATAGAGATCATGATATGAGATTCCTACTACACTGTATAGTGTTGGTACTTAAAAAGTCCCTAGTCGTAGTATTAATGAGATAGGACATTATTAATGCGTTAAGACTAGCATGTGTTAGACTCCCTGATTTGATCAGGCGGTGGTTCTCATATCAGTGAATATTGAGATACTCAAAGTTAACACATGGATGCTTGTTAATGGAACAAGTACATTGGATGACTTAACTAAGAGATAATCATATGGATAACTATTTAGTGCTACTGATATAATCTCAATATAGCAAACATGCAAGTATCCTTAGACTTGAAATCTCCAAGGCACTTTGTTTGCTGAGCATTGTGCTTTAATTCCAATCTTTGGAGCCAGATTGAGGGCCGCTTATGGGATGGATATTGGATACATTGTGAGGTCAACAAAAGTAGTTGAGAGGGTCAATAAAGGATTCACTACTCCTAATAGTATGGGTGAATATCTCATGGCCACTTATAGGAATTACTACTTGAGAAATCCTTGGCCAAGGCATCTGTGTATTGGAACTAGAGTAGTGGGTTCTTGGTACAAGTAGTATTATATTCGGGTCATAATTAATATATATTCTGGAGGGAGTTGGTACTAATTCCATACTCCAAACTGAATGAGATAATGTATGGTGAAAGGAGTTAATTGCACTGTAATTTGTTATTGAATGGTTCATGTCACGTCACTTGACTTCTTAGACTCTTGGGTAATCATGATGTGTTGCTAGATACCGCTCATAATTTAGGAATATGAGTTTATTAATTGATAAATTAATAAACCAATCCTGAGTAGAATCAATATGATTAATTCTAATTAATTATAGATTATTAATCTAAAAAATGTTTAGATTAATTCATGTTCGCTACCAATTGACCGAGAAACCTAATAGGTCACACACAATAGATGATTATATACTCAAGATGCTATTTGATAACATAGTGGGGTTAATTGCGAGAAAGAGAAGTTGTTGTGGCCAAATTATAAGTGGTTATAATTTATAGGCCAAATTGTAATAGTGAGAACTTGATGTTTCCAATTACAATTAGGGAATTCTAACTGTTTTAGAATTCTCAGTTGGAGTAATTTTCCAGCAGATTTCGTGTAATATATAGAGGATATCTGCACGAAATTTTTGGGTAGTATAAGACACGAAAACAAATCCAAACCCTAGGGCAACTCACGACATTCTTTCTTCCCTCTCTCTCGTTGATATTGATCAAACCCTAGCCGCCATTGTTATTTCTGCTAGCACAGAAAATCTTGGTGCTTGAGTGTTCCTCCGTGTGGATTTCTGTCAGAGATAATCACACACTGTGATTATAGTAGTTGGACGTTCAACTCTTATGGTGTTTGATCAAGGGGATTGCTGGATGGCACCTTAGACTTGAAGAAGAAAAATTTTGTTCTTCAGACGATCAAAGAAAGGTAAAAAGCTATTACCTTTGTTCTCTTTATGTCTTGTTTTCCACACATATGCGGATTCTGGGATGGCATCTCGTTATAATTTTCCACTGCACCATATATGATATGATGAGAGATACCCAACATACCTTAGGACTTGAGTATAATTTAGTGGTCTAGTAAAGCCAGACTTGAACACTTTGATGTATGTTGGGTGAGGTCTTATCGCAAGGCCAATAACCTTGTATGTTGGGTGTATGACTCTAGTTAATTAAGAAAGACTTATATAATAGAGTTTGCATACGTTATTACGCGAAGAAATCACCCTCTTGTGATTGTCCAAGATAATCTAATAATCTAGGGCATTGAGAAACATGACTAAGTATGTACACTTTTGGGTAGCTCCATGTGAAATGTGGATACGTATTGGAAGTCATAGATTATCGGACTAATTATCAAAGGATGGTAGATGTAATTGAGAAAGATTTTAGTACTATTTTCCTATCTTAATAACGGGTATTACGTACAGGGGTATTTTCATCATTACACTTATAGGTCAAAGATACTACACTTGCAATATTATTCTCGGGGTAAATATTTCTATATGGTGATAAATAAAATATTTAAAATAATTAAAATACAACTATTTGTTAGTAGAGATATTTTGGTTATTTTAGTAACTAAGAATAATATATCTTTTGGTCTCCCATGTTGCTCAAATAACCTTAATAAATTTATTTACTATATGGGTTTATTGACTGAATTTATGATTGGAAGAATTATTCTAAGGGTCCAATTATTTATTTATTTGGGCTAGAATAATTAATTGGGCCAATTTAATTAATTAGTTTATTAATTAATTATCTTGGATAATTTTATATTGGGCCTGAATAGTTTAATTAATTAATAAAAGAGCTAATTAAATTAATTAGTTTATTAATTAATTATCATGGGTAATTTTAATATTAAGCCCAAGTGGACTAATTAATTAATAAGGGAGCTACTTAATTAGTTATTGGACTAATTAAGAGAGCATGACCCATCAGGGTTTTGATAGAAGTAGCCATGTAAAAGGAAAAAGAGGAAAAAGGAAACATAAATTATGATGGCTGAATTTGTTTCTAAAAAAAAAATAAATAAATAAAGGAAAGCTAATAATAAAAATAAAAGGGCATCTCATGTGTCATGGGGTGTTGATTGAAAAATTCCATAGAAAGAGAGCTTTCGTTTTTTTCTTTGAAAAAAAAAAAAAAAAGAATTGAAGCCACCGTTTTTCTTAGTTTTATTTTTCCTTTGTTTTTTCTTAACGTTTAGCTCTTCCGTTTTTGTTCCAGTTTTATTCACCCTAATTCTACTTTTACCGGTAGAGATCCATAGTGGTTAGTGAATACTCTAGAAGGTCAAGAGCTTACAAATGTGGTAAGTGTTTGATGTGAAAGAGCCGATGGTTAGCTGGTATCCCTACGGAACAAGTAGACGTTCTTATTCAACAAGCACTGTCGAACCCGAATCCAACTCTGGTTATTAAAGTTAATTGTCCTAGTAGTAAGTATTCTTAAACTTTGGCTCAGAAAAAAATTTTAATTTACTGTCTTCCGCTGTGTATTTAATTTTTTCACTATCCTTCATCACGTAGTCTAGAATTGAATAATAACATATTATCACCTTCTTTGAACTCATAGTTAGGGCGAATATGCTTATCATTTATTCTTGTAAAACTTGGAATTTTCAAAGGCATTATTATGCCATTCACCCAACTCATTCAATTGAAGCAATCGCCTTTTTCTTGCAAGCTTAACATCAAAATTGACAAGTTTAATAGCCCAATGAGCCATATGTTCTATTTCCACAGGCAAATGACAAGACTCACGATAAACTAATCGATAAGAAGTTGTGCCTATAGGAGTTTTGTAGGCTATGCTATAAGCCCAAATGGTGTCATCCAATTTCAAACTCTAATCTTTTCTTGTGTGAGTGACCTCGTTTTCCAAGATTCTTTTGAATTCTCTATTAACCACCTCAATTTGGCCAGAGGTTTGGTAGTGATAAGGGGTAGCAAACTTTTGAATAATACCTAAATGTTTGAGAATCTTTTCCAATTGTTGATTATAAAAGTGAGTCTTCCTATCACTAATGAGTACTCTAGGTACACCAAATTAGGTAAAAACTTTTAAAGAAATTTGACCACAACCAATGCATCATTAGCTGGCAAGGCTTGTGCCTTAACCCACTTGGACACATAGTAAACCACAACCAAGATGTATTTGTTCCCCAAGGAATTAGGAAAAAGGCCTATGAAATCTATTTGATGCATAAATTTTGGGTGTATAAAAATCATCAAACTTAAATTCATCCCTTAGTCAAGTTTTAATTAAAATATTAATCCCAAAATAAACATACGAGCAAGTATACTCATCGCAAGCATAGTATAGGGAATTAATGAGTATCGATCATCAAAGAAATAAGTACACGCTAATAACTTTTCATTCATTGTTTAACAGGCCTATATAAAGTGAAAAAAGTATAAAAAGAAAAAAGAAATATATACAACTTAAGGATGTATGAATATGTTATTTAGACAATTATCCTAGAAAACATAACAATGAACCACTTAAGAACTATCTCAATTAATCATCATCTTGAAATCTTGAAAGAATATAAAGTAAAGTTCACTCGTTTCTCGAGTCATGAATTCACTTATATAGACTCCACTTCTTTCCCAATCCATGGAATTACTATCCTTTGATTAAATTAGCAGATTTCCCAATCAATTCAACATAACCAAAAGATGTATTAAATATAATTCCTAATAGACATGAAATTAGCCAATAACCCTATGCTCTAGGCGAAATTAACTAACATTTGATTACTTAAGTTCTTTGATCTGAACTTCGTTTCCCAAGTCCGTTAAGCAATAACAAAAATGAAATCAATAAAATTAAATCAACTCCTAACGTTGTTTCCCAAGTCAATTAGAAGCAAATCTAACTTCATCAATTCCTCCATAATCACAAGTAATCAGACAACAAGAATGATAGAAAATTGATCAAGTAGTTAAATTGCTACATAAGTCATAAGTCCCAAAATATTGTCAAATTACAATAAAAATATTGAATACATAATTGTTTAAGAAAAAGAAAGAAAGGGTAAAAGAAAGCACTCATAGACAAGCCTTATTCTTCTCCCTTGAAGACTCTCTTGAACAATCCTCCTTAGTTAGGTGAATCTCTCCATCAATGAGTAATTAAGAATTTTTGCTTTTGAATCCACCTCCATATGCATATGTGTATGTATCTCTTGTATTTTCTCCTACTTTTATAGCCCTTTTGGATGCTAAATTCGTTACTTGAGAGATCTTGATCTAGTAGAAATTAGAAAATACCGAAATCTTTGAAAAAAAATTCTAAACTCGTGTACAGAATTTTCGCCTTTCAGAGTGGGCCTGGTGCCGGGTACCTTCGACCCACCTAGCGCTAGGTACATTTTGTTCTTCCTCTGTTTTTGCTGATCAAACAGAATGGACCCAGTGCCTAGTCCACTTGCCTGACCTGGCGCTAGGTCTATTCTATGTTTTTCTTGAAGGTTGGCTTGATTTCCTCTACTCAACCAGAAAAAACCTGGTGCCTGGTCCCTTGGCTGAGCCGGTGCTAGGTCTGTTATGGAATTATTCACTTTTTGCTTGAATTTAACTCAAATCTGCACAAATTTACCAAAAACACTTTTCACAAGCAAAATGCCAAATAGGAAGGAATATGCCTAGCTATTACAACAAACGTATCACAAAACCGCCTCAAATAACTAAAAAAATAATGGTGATTTTAACCCCTATCACATATCCTCACACTTGAACTTTTGCTTGTCCTCAAGCAAAACACTTTAATAAAAAAATATTATTAAGAAAATACAAATTCTTGCTTATTCAAAAATTTCTTTACCATAGAAAATATTATGTCTTCCCTTCAAACTTTAGGCACAACTCTTGTCATTCATACCATTTGAAAACATTACAAACTTTGAAACTTTTGACAAGATACCAGAAAACTCTTGAAGTGAAATTAATCAAGTATATACCTTAGTCTAAGAAAACTATTTCACTCTTCAAGTACAAATATACATGAATCACATAAGTCAAGCCATCTACCAACTCAAGCATTATAGATCCAAAAACTGCATAACTTAAGTCATGATGTAAGGAAAGCACTCCAATCTTTTTCTCTCTATTTTTTTTTAATAACTTAGGGAATTGATAGCCTTAAGTGCATGGATTTCTCTTCACATACCGTGTTGTCCCCCTTTTAGCCACCACTCACCATTTTTTTTCAACAATATTCCTTTCTTTTGCTCTTGGGAATTTGTAACCTCAAGAAAGTGGATTTTTCTTCACCATCCATATTGGCCCCCATATCAAGCAAAAATAATTTTTTTCTTATCTTCAAAGAGGAAACAATCAACTCATTCTTGCAAATTTTCAACTCACAGTAATTTTTCACAATTCTCCACAATCTTTCCTTTAAAAGATTTTTTTATCAACTCACATTCCTCATCACAACTCAAAGTTAAGCAACTTTTAAACTTATAACACAAGAGTTAGCCAATAAACTTTCCCCACATTCATTATATCCTCTATATTTAAACTAGATGAGTTAAATACTATTTAAATACCAATACATAAACAAGATTAACCAACATTCTCAAGTCTTGACAATATCTTATCTAATAAACCAATTTCATAAATATCCACCTAATAAATGACAAAAAATCATATCCAAGTAAGAAAAAGAATTATAACCTTGCTTTAAACAATGAAAACCACAAAAAATTTTGAAAAATTTCACAAAAAAATGATATGAAAAATATTTCTTCAACACCATTCTCCACCCCCCTACACTTAAAACTGGACATTGTCCTTAATGGCCAAAAATAGAATAATAAAAGCAAAGCCATGAAGACCAAAATAAAAAAAGAGGGAGAATAAAGAGAATAAAGTATTTCCATTGCTCATTAGCTCCAACACATGTGAATCCATCACAAGGAGTCATTACGGAATTGTAGCAAAATAATGCTTCATCCTATTTCCATTGACTTTGAGATGATTGATATAAACTTGGATAAAGAATATCACCAAACAACACCCCAAACTTACACTGGACAATGTCCTTATTGGCAAAAAATTAACACATGAAAGCATCTCCAAGAGGACAAAAAATGATAAAGGAGGTAGAAAGTTAAGCAATACTCCCCAAGTGTAATAAGTTCCAATAGATATCAAAATTAGAAATAGAGAAGAGAGTTTATCTGAAAGGACTTTATTTCTCCCTACAAAAGAAAACACCAATAAAAGCATAAAGAAAATAAAAACAAAATAAAGCACATCTAAATAAAAGAAAGAAAACTAAAGAAAAATCCTAACAAAGCAAAAACAGACATAACTCATTCCCCCCACTTAAGATGGAAAATATTTTCCTTATTTGGGGAAAATAAAACCTAACAACTCCAAATAGAAAATAAAGACACAAATTCTTTCCTTTCATTATGCTTCCTCATCAAACCTTTGTAAAAGAGATTAAAGTTCAAAGAAGAAGATAGGTATGATGAATGTAAAAAGAAGGGAGGTTTTTGAAAAAGGTAATGTTCATGAACCTAATTTTTCTTAGCAAAACAAAATACATAAACTTCATTCTCTATCATTCCTGTAGATAAATAAATATTTTTGTCAACATATAAGTGCACATGGTGTCTAAAGAATACATCAAACTCTGAAATCACCAATTAACCCTTCAAAAGATTTGTCACAAAGAAAATTCACCTGAAAACTTAGTAATTGAGTTCTTAAAGATAGGATCAAGAAATTAGTACTTTTCGACACATCTACAAAAACTAAGTTACCTCCCTTTGCATGGGGTGAAGGGTAGAAATTACAATCATCCTCCAAGGACTTCTTATGATGTAGCGTTGAAAGATCCAACTCCTTTAGGCATAATAAATTCAACACATCATCATTTGGACCCTTGTTCTCCAAGAATTGAGAAGAACCGAAAAAATCATGTGGTAAAGAGAGATTGGAATTATTAGCACATAGAGGAGAATTGAATACCTCCCTTTCGACATTGGATAATTGTTCCTCATATCCTCTCTCTTTTCCTTGGGGATTCTCTTGTTCAACCATATGGGCCTTTATGGCATTCTCAACTAATTTGGCTAGTTGTGTTTTTTGATGGCTCATACGTTGGGATGATTCTTCATGCCACTTAATGGAGGAATTTGTATTGGAGACAAAAGAATGCATTGAGGCTTCAAGTGACGTCTTACTAAAAACATCAACATGTGCCTATAACTTTGCCAATCTATCATCAATGGAAGTCCTTTGATCTTGTGCCCAAAAATTATTGTCCATGATGATGTCAACCTCGTACTCAAAGAAAAAATAAAAATCAAACTGAAAATAAAAGTAAAAACAAACAAAAATAATAGAAAAAAGGGGAAAAATAAATAATAGAAAAATAAAGAAAACAAAAACACACACATTAGATATATTCACAAACTAACTAAATACAAAAGTCAGTGGATTTACAAGTACAACATGAACTAAGCTAGTCCATTAAGGCACACAATGTTACAAACAACAAGATATATCACCTATTTACACAAAGAACATATAGATATATGAACATATAAATATGGAAAAAATTCACTTTGCCATCTCAAATATAGTTAAAATTCCACATTGCCATCTAAACTTCATTTTGAATCTAATTGCTATCTGAACTATAATTTTTTCCCATATTGCCATCCAAGCACTTCTAATCCTTAAATTAAGTTAATTAATATAGTAAATTAAATATAAAAAGTGTAAATTTCTTACATAACCAACTTACAAAATAAAAAGATTAAATTATCTATCAATTTAAATTTGAAAAAATAGAAAATATAATATGATTGAATTAATTTAACTTAATTTAATCAAACTAATTAATATTTTTGTTATTTAAGTTAGTTATATAGAAAATTTACACTATTTTATATTTAATTTACTATATTAAATAACTTAATTTAAGGGTTAGAGATGCTTGTATGGCAATGTGGGGAAAAAAAAAATCATAATTCAGATAGCAATTAGATTCAAAATGAAGTTTAGATGGCAATTTGAGATTTTGACTATAATTAAGATGGCAAAGTGATTTTTTCCCTATAAATATATAAACATGGTTAAATTAACAAAATCCAAACTTTCATGATATTGTTCCCTTGCAATGGTGCCAAAAACTTGATGCATAAATTTTGGGTGTATAAAAATCATCAAATTTAAATCCATCCCTTAGTCAAGTTTTAATTAAAATATTAATCCCAAAAAACACATGTGAGCAAGTATACTCATTGCAAGTATAATATAGGGAATTAACCAGTATCGATCCTCAAAGGAACAAGTACACACTAATCATTTTTCTTTCATTGTTTAACCGATCCAAATAAAGTGAGAAAATAATAAAAAGAAAAAAGAAATATATACAATTCAAGGATCTATAAATATGTAATTTAGACAATTGTCATAGAAAATATAACTATGAACCACTTAACAACTATCTCAATTAATCATCATCTTGACATCATGAAGGAATATAAAGTAAAGTTCAATCGTTTCTCAAGTCATGAATTCACTTATATAGACTCCACTTCTTTCCCAATCCATAGAATCACTTCCTCTTGATTAAATTAGCAGATTTTTCAATCAAACCAACATAACCAAAAGATGCATTAAATATAATTCCTTATAGACATAAAATTAGCCAACAACCCTATGCTCTAGGCGAAATTAACTAACCTTTGATTACTTAAGTTCTTTGATCTTAACTTCATTTCCCAAGCCCGTTAAGCAATAACAAATATGAAATTAATAAAATTAAATCAACTCCTAACATCGTTTCCCAAGTCAATTAGAAGAAAATCTAACTTCATCAATTCCTCCATAATCACAAGAAATCAAACACCAAGAATATAGAAAATTGATCAAGTAGTTAAATTGCTACATAAGTCATGAATTCCAAAATATTGTTAAATTACAATGAAAACATTGAATACATAATTGTTTAAGAAAAATAAAACAATGGTAAAAGAAAGCACTTCTAAACAAACCTCCTTCTTCTCCCTTGAAGACTCTCTTGAACAATTCTCCTTGGTTGGGTGAATCTCTCATTCAATGAGTAATTGAGAATTTTTGCTTTTGAATCCACCTCCACATGTATATGTGTATGTATCTCTTATATTTTCTCCTACTTTTATAGCCCTTTTGGATGATAAATTTGTTTCTTGAGAGATCTTGGCCGAGTAGGAATTAGAAAATACCGAAATATTTAGAAAATTCCTATATTCGTGTACAAGATTTTCGCCTTCCAAAGCCGGCTTGGCATCGGGTACCTTCGAGCCACCTAGTGCTAGGTACATTCTGATCTTCCTCTGGATTTTTGCTCTATTTTTGCTGACCAAACAAAATGGACTCGGTGCCTAGTCTACTTGCCTGACCTGGTGCCAAGTCTGTTCTATTTTTTTCCTAAAGATTGGCTTGATTTTCTCTGCTCTACCAATGGACCCGGCGTGTAACACCCTACTACCTAGGCCCAACAGGGCCGAGGATGTCGTCCCGTCCAAAAGACAAGGGGTCTTTATAACTAGGTCACATAAACAAAAATAAAACAATATTTTAAAATTAAACTTATTACAATCCAAAAATTCAAGAACAAATTCAAAATAAATTGTTCACTATCGTCTCTCAAAGCAACACATAAAATAAAAAACACAAAGTCTTCAAAGCAGGTAACAATCTAGCTACTCATCTCCACAGCAGGATCGACCTGAAAATATGGCATAAAAGGTGATGAGATAAAAATCTCAGTAAGCTCGTGTGTGCCTTGAGTGTTTCAGGTAAAACAGTTCATAAATGCAGGTTGTAAAAATCGCATAAGAGAAAGTGTTGGCAAGCAATAAATAAGGATTAAAAATAAAGAGTGACGTTTTGATTTTCAAACTATACATGTGAACAATAAATACAACCACTCAAATAGGTAGCTATGGGTTACCACATGTTGGGCTCCATGACCATATAACGGTCAGAATGCCTCACTTTATGCAGACTAACAAAAGGTAGGTGATCGGTCTACCGGGCAAGATACTCTTCTTTCTCTACACCCAAACAAACCAGTTGTCCATTCTGGAAACACACAGTCTACTTGACTGAACTTGTTAGCTCGGACCGGCATGACTAGGTAGTACTGTCATTTCTCTAAGTTGAGTTTATTTTCTGGAGGTGGCCTCCTGCCAGAAGCTCACTCTTGCTCTTCAAAACTAGTACTACTAGCCTACCCTTATTGAGTACTCAACGTTGATTGTTCCACTTGGGAGAAAACTGATAAAACATTGCTTTACTTGAAAATAGAAATTAAGGGTTTCTAAAATTCATGTCAAGTTAAGCTTTTAGAAAAAGTTTAGTGTTTGTGCAAAACTACTTGTTTGGTTTTCAAAAGATTTGTTTGACTGAACAAGAAAGGAAACAGTCCTTAATTGCCTTTACAAAATGAGTGTCCATACACTCTGCGTTTAGCTTGCCATAGTAACCTTTTGTCATCAAATAAGTTTATGCAGGAGCTTACCTGATCATTTACTTGCAAATTCACAAATCTTCCAAAGCTGACCTAACCCCACCTGGGATAAACACAAACCATATGGTTATAATCAAGCTTTATTCACTTCTATAAATAATCCTAGTTCAACTGATTACAATCATGACCCTAATGTCCTAAGCTTTAAGGCTAGATGATACAGGGTTTTATAAAATAAGTCTAGCTTGATAAATGAAAATAACTAGGGGTTGTAAAATAATTACTAATAAGTTATAGGTTCAGATAATAAATCTTGAGTGTTGCTATTAATAAATAAATTAGTGTTTAATTGATGAAGAGTCCTAAATCCTAGATGATATTATTAAAATAAATTGTTACTAATCTCTTAATTAATAATTAATAGGTAGAAAATAATTAATAAATAAAATTAATAATAAATAAATTTTATTAAATTTTGATCAATAAATAAATTTCTATAGTATTTATGAATATATGGTCTACAAGATTAATATTTAACCTATTATTATTATTTATATAAAATGCTTTATTTATTTATTATTATATATAAATATTTATATATATTATTTTTAATAAAAGATATCATTTATTTGGCTAAAATATCACTATTCCATTTAATATTCCAAATCTAACTTCCTAGTGTTTTCGAAATCTTTGGAGGAAATCATAATATTAATTTTAATTAACGTAATAAAATTGGCTAATTAAAATAGCTTAGGATTAGCAAGGTCATGATCATAATTTCTATTGCTAACAAGAATCATGAACATATACTCCAACATTAATCAACAAACTATTTCATTCATGAGTAAAGGCTTAAATCCATATATACTATCACATGGTTAAATCTTTACTAAGCATAATCATATTCATGGCTTCAACAAGAACACAAGAACATAATACCCTATTCACCAAAGGTGACATAATATCTAGCATGCTTAAACATCCACACTCACTCAAGACATGAAGAACATGCATCGATCCACAAGAAATATCATGGAACTTAACCATGGCAAAACATCCTCATGCTCCAATCTCAACACCTTCATACATAAGCTCATACTCAAGCCCCAATCATATTATATCCTTCTCTAACAACATCTAAGAGACATGATTTTAGAATTAAAGAGAAGGTTAAAGAGAAATACTTGGTTGATGACAATCTCGATGAAGATTCAGGGAGATCCACACGCTTAGGAGGCTTGATTCATCCAAGAAGGGAGAAGAAAAATGGTCATGGTTGAAACAACCATTTTGGTCGAGAGAGAGAGAGAGAGAGAGAGAGAGAGAGAGAGAGAGAGAGAGAGAGAGAGAGAGAGAGAGAGAGAGAGAGAGAGAGAGAGTATTAGTATATCATGTTAAAGATTGAAGGGAAAGAAGATGAACAAAATCGTTCTTGGTTACCTTGATAGAGTTCTTGAGACTTCAAGAAAAATTCTGGTTTTGATCCGTTAGCAGATTTTTTTGTTTTCAATGTTTGATGTTATAAAATCTAGAAATGAACTCTAGGGAGTGAGTAGACGTGATCTGGAGTTTTTGGAAGGGATTGGAGGTGTTTAGAGTGGTCTTAGGTTTGAAGAAAGCTAGTGTGTGTTCTTTGTGTTCTTGGAGAAATGGAGAGAATTAGAGAGAAAGCTGGACGAAATTGCTGAAAGGTATTAGTTGAATGATTGAGGTATCCTTGTGATTTGATTTTTAGATTAGGGAGAAGAGGGAGATCTGGTTGTTTGAATTTCAAATGGAGTAATTTATGGAGTGTTTTAAGGTAGAAGATATGGTAAGGTGGTTTGATTGATGGAGGTTCTTGGAAGCTACAATGGCTGACTGGTTTGCTGTGGTTTTGTTGAAATGAATGAGGGTTGAAGGGGCTATAGGGTTGGCCGAAATTTTGAATGTAATGGTGGGAGAATTTCTAGTTATTTGAAGCTTGATCCAAGGGAGTTTTCATGGAGTAATTTGCTAGAATTTTGAACTTCAATTGAAAGCTTGATTGGAGTAATTGAAGGAGGAATTTAAGGAGTGGCTATGGTGCTCAATCATGTAGGTTAGTGGAGGAGGGTGATGAAGCTCAGTTCATGGCTGACTAAGGTTAACTTCATAGAAGTTTGAGGTGATTTCGGACAAGGCTTGAAGAGAGAGCAAGGCTGGAATTTTTTGGTTTGATTTTCGAATGGCTTGCTGGAATTTTTGTGCAGTTTTTTTTTTCTGCAATGTTCTAGCCGACTTGCAGAGAGTCTGAAGGGGTATTGGAGGGTCCTTTAAAGCTAGTTTTTAGCCTTCTTTATGGAGGAAAGACAGAGTTAAATTACTAGTTTGAAGGGTAGAAGAAATAGCTTTGTTTTTTGCCTGCTATGCTGCAAAACTTGCCCAGAATTTTTTTCTGGTTTGTGCAATCTAGTTTTTAACAAGGAAATTCAATCTTCAAGCTGAACAAGTTGGTCATTTTTCTGGCAGCATTTGAGTAAGAAAAATGGTTGAAGTTTTTGAAAGTTAGGCTGCCCAAGAATTTGGAAAAATTTCAGATTCCTACCATGAAGAAGATGAACACTATAAAGTGGAATTTTGAAGGTTCAACCATGAAGTTTAATTCTCTTGGGAACCTTCCTTAACTCCTTCCCTATTTTCAGTCAAAACTCTATCCTCCAAGAGCCATTTTCGAAATTCCAAGATCAATAAACCTCGCTGAATTTTCTAGAATTAAAATATGGTTTTGGATAAATTGAACAAACTTAATTGGTAAAGAATTAAGGTAAGTTAGGGAATAAAAAAGACATGAATCCCTTAAGAATTCTTTTAGGGCATAAGAATAGGATTAAGACATTCCCTTCTTGTCTCCCCTAGGACAACACTCGAATTTCTACTTATGGAATACAAAGGCCGAAAAAGTCAACCTTAAACAAAAATAAAATTAATCATGCTAAAACTTAAATGAGGGGATTTGAACTCAAGACCTTAAGGGTTAATTCCAAAGCTCTAACCACTAAACCACAACAACTCTTGGTATTATTTTCTCTCCCAAATATTCTTCCTATTTAATCCTCAAGCTATATCCCTATTTTCATTTTAAGCAAAATTACCATTTTACCCTTCCTACTCAATAAGCACAACTAAACCTTCTAGATTATAAATCAAAATTCTAAAGCACATAAAATCATTCAAAAATATATATTCATGTAAGAAAATATGATATGCATCCTGACCCCCTTACTCTAGGGTTGGTTTTAGGTGTGGTTTCACATGGCGCCTGGTCCCTTAGTTGAGCCTGGCACTAGGTCTGTTATGGAATTATTCATTTTTTGCTCAAATTTGACTCAAATCTACACAAATTTGCCAAAAAAAATTTTCACAAGTAAAATGTCAAATAAGAAGCAATATGCGTACGTAGTTATTACAACAAATGTATCACAAAACAACCTCAAATAACTAGGAAAATGATGGTGATTTTAACCCCTATCATTATTCCCAAACAATCAAATACTTCACAATCCTAAAAGATTTGTATTGGCATCTTACTAGATTTAGAAATATTACCTATACTTTGGCACCTATTACAATTCTTAACAAACCTGTGAGAGTCCATAAAGATGGATGGCTAATAGAATCTAGATTCAAATACCTTTCTTGTAATATTGTTAGCTTGGTGGTGTCTTCTGACAGGTCCTTCATGGTAATATTGTAGAATGTTCGTGCTTTCCTCAGAGTCCACACACATTCGAATAAATTGTTCAGTGCAACACTTGAACAAGTAAGGGTCTTCCCAAAAATAGTGCTTTGCTTCAGAGAGGGATTTCTTCTTTAGTTGCAATGTAAAATCCTTAGGAATAATTCTTGTGACAAAGTAATTAGCAAAATCTGCAAACTAAAGAGTTTATGGAATTTTACCTTCAACATGAGTTGTTCATCCAAAAAGTTGTTATTGATCTCTTCTTGTTTTAATGGCTCTAGATCAGGATTCTCTAATCTAGACAAGTGGTCTGCAGCCAAGTTTTCAACTCCCTTCTTGATATGATCTTGAGAAGCACCAATTTGGATTTTGAAGCTCAAAATCCAAGAGACATAATTCAAGACTAGAACCCTAGGTAAAACTAGCTACCTAAAACCCAAAATCTAATGAATTAAGCTAACTAAATCAACACCCAAATACCCCTAACCCAAGAGGGACCAAGAACAAATGGGATGGGAAGATTTAGGAAACTAATTAAACTCCTAAAAGAACTATAGATTAGTTAAGAATCTAAGACCCACTTTAGAAAGAATAATGATCTATCCTAAGAAAATTAGAGACTAGATTCTTAGGTTAGACTAAAGCCTAAGAGTAGTCTTGATTGATTTGGAAATCATCTAAGAGTATCACCCTCAAGAACTCTATCTAAAGAGAACAAAAGATTTTTCTATTCAAAATATCTAAAGTTATGTTTACAAGAGCTATAATAACATATTTATAGATGCCTTGACTTACACTAATTAGCAAACTAATCCCAACTATTAAATGGCCTTAATACAAGCTTTGAGGTCTTATTACATGCATTAAAATATGTTAAAACATAATAAAAGTCATAAAAATTAAATTACAAGAGTAAAAAGCTGAAAACAAGAAAAATAGAGAAAAGTCGGGATAGGTCCAATTAGGGCCGGCACCGGGTTAGTTCTGCCCAAAACAGAATTGAGCTGATTTTGGGCCGGTGATGGGTCCAATATTCTCACCCAGTGCCGGGTAGGCTCTGGTCACCCTCCATTATTTTGTTGCACTCTAATCTATGGTTATTTGACCTTTATTTCCTTTTCATATATTCCATTGATCTTCCAAATGAAATGTTGGTCGTTTTGAGCTCTTCCGGTTACTCATTTGGTCTTCAATCCTTATTTAAAGATTGGTTCGATCCTCCACTTGGATTGTTGCTTGTGTTGTGCGTTTTTTGGGCCTTCCTTTACCATCCATCTTTTCACAATCTTCTTAGACCTAGGTTTGTTGAATTTGTTGCCTTGAAAATTCTCTTGAATCCTCTTAAATATTATTCTTACCCATGGAACTATGAAGTGTGATTTTGTCCTTTTTCTCCCTTCTTGAAAATGGTCTTCATGCCTAATTTGATTCCTATCACTTATTGTCCTGAATCTCTAAATCAAATTCCTATAAAAATAAAACCTATCTAATCAACATTAGTTTGGAATCATTCTTGGCTAGAAAGTACTTAAGGGCACAATGATCAGTATACATAATAACTTTAGACAAAATAAAATAAGAACAAAATTTATCAAAAGTAAATACTATTGCAAGCAATTCTTTTCCCATTGTGGTTTAATTTTCCAGTGCCACCATCAGAGGTTTACTTGCAAAGTAGATAGGCTACAATTGCTTATTCTTCCTTTGTCCAAGCACTACTTCTACTACATAATAACTTGTATCACACATTAGATTAAAAGAAAGAGACCAATCTGGTATAATCAAAATAGGATAATTTATCAATTTCTCTTTAAGCACATTAAAAGCATCGAAATATTTTTCATCAAAATTAAAAGTAGCATCTTTTTTCAAGCAAAGAAGCAATATGTTTAGAAATTTTTGAGAAATCCAAAATGAACCTCCTATAAAAACCTGTGTATCTAAGAAAACTTCAAATAGCCGTTACTAAAGTCGGAGGAGGGAGTTTCTCAATTGTCTCATTTTTTGCCCTATCAACCCCATGTTAATGTTATGCCCTAGAAGAAATCACATGTATTTTGTATATTGCACAATTGTTTAATAATACAAGGTATTTTTTATCTTTCAATTTTTTTAATTTATATTTTCGTGGGAATATAATTGTTAGATAAAGTCCCAAGTACAACACTGTGTTAAGAAAATCATGATAGAGATCATAATGTGAGGTTCCTACTGTACTAGATAGTGTTTGTTCTTAAACTATCTCTAGTCATAGTATTAATGAGATGGGACATCATTAATGCGTTAAGACTAGCACGTGTTGTACTTCTTGATTTGATCAAGTGGTGGTTCTTACATCCGTGAGTATTGTGATGCTCAAAGTTAACATGTGGATGCCTGTTACTAGAACAAGTACATTGGATGACCTAACTATGAGATAATCACATGGATAACTACTTAGTACGAGTGATAGAATCTCATCATCGCAAATGTGCAAGTATCCTTAGACTCGAGGTCTTTAATGTACTTGATGCGTGTTTTCTAGTGTAGAAAATATTACCAACAAAGTCTATAATCAATCAAGCTTTAATTAAAATGCTAACCACTAAAACTACACATACGTGCGAGTATACACATCATATAGTATAGAGAATAGTAAGTATCGAATCTATGAGAACTTAGGCTCCCACCTTACTTTACCCAAATCTTTATTATTTTTCTAATAAAACAAAGGAATAGAGTAAATAACACACTAACCTAATATTCTATAGAAAATGTCAAGTTACAAGAATAATCAAGGAGTAAGAATAAGGAGAAAAGACATATAAATAAATAGAAATTCTTGAATACACAATGATGATTGACTATAAATTCTCTCAAATAATTATTCTCTTGAAATCATGAAGGATTAAAGTAGACCCACTTTGATGGGAATCAAACTAGTCAATTAGTTCAATCTCAAGAAGGGAGAATGACCTTGTAAGGACTAATGGCAAAATCAAGGACCAAGAGGTTCCAAGGTGATATCTAATTATTTTTACAACCATGTTTGAGGATGAAAGATATATGGAAGGATGATGAAGGTAGTGAAGAGCTTAATTTGATGACTATCCAAAAGGAATCCCAACTCCAACTCAAGTATGTGCCGAAGGAGAGAGAAAACGTTGAAGGCCAGCGAACAAGTGCCGAACTGGCCCCAGCCCCAGCCAGTTGTGCCGGTGCCGAGTGCTTACTACCAGCAAAAATGCTGGATTCTAGTGTAGACCTAGCACCGGCTCATGTTGGGCTCGGCCCCCATTTTTGCTGATTTTTATTATTTTCTCCAATTTTTTGTACTTTAAACACTATGTAATGACTTTTTAAGGCCTAATTTTGGCTGAGGGCCTTAGTAATCACTTAGTTAGGGTTTCGGTAGTATAAATATATCTTTTTGATGATTTGACAAGATAATCAAATTATTTTATTTCAAATTTAGAAGAAAGTCTTGAAAGGTCTTTACCTCATTGTTCTTCTTGTTTAAGATAATGCATAGGGCTTAGTCCTCCCTTTGAATAAGTCTCTAAATCATGTGGATAATCCAATATGAGTTCTCTTAATTAGGTCTTTGTTACTTTGTTCATCAAATATTTATCTTGAATTTCATTATTTAGGTGTCTATAGCTTCTGGTCTTTTGTTCTTGATTTCCTTTGTTGTTTCAAGGATATTTGGGTAAGTCTATAGTTGATTTTACTACTGTTCTTATGGGTCTTTGATACTTAGTTCTTCAAGGGTTTGCTAGAGTGTAGGTAGATAGTTATTTTCCTCCATTTGGGTCTCAAAACTCCATTGTTTGGGTATCACTGTATGAGTTGAGATTCTTGCCCATTATCCCATCAAATTAATTACTCAAGATCATATCAAAGAGTTTGGTATCAAAGAAAGGAAAGCATTGATTCCAATCAAAGCTTGAGATCAAGAAAAGGAGCCCTACAAAGTTGAAAAAAAAAAAAAAAACAGGGGAAATCTCAACTAAAAAAATGCCTCAAAAAAGTCATGATATCTTTGTTGTTTTTTAATTTTTCCTTGAGAAAATTGCTCCTTAATGTTATTCCAATGCTTGGAAACAAATTTATCATGTGCTTGTGGTGAAAATAAGCTTGAATATGAGTGAAAATATTGGTTGGTTTTAAGTGACGGATTACAACCAAGGTGTTTGATAAATGTTCTACGAGAATGTTTGCGACTATAGTTGGGAGTTTTGACCTTCATTTTTTATTCCTTGGGATGTTAGGACTTGATATATCACTTTATTGTTTAAATCCATACTCATTGAACTCAACTTCATATTGCACACTTGTGATTATCTTGTTTTTCATATTCCCATTTTCTAGTTGTTCTTATTTCTTCGTTCTTGCTAACTCTTGTTCATTTCTTATTTGAAATTGCTTTCTTACGTTTTAGTGATTGTTCTTGCCCTAATTGAGTCCTTACTACTTGCAATTCTTGCTTGAACCTTGTTTGTTTAAGGTTCCCAACAAGTATTGGGTGAAATTTCCTTAAGACCCCCTAATTGGAAAATCCATTGATTTTTGTTGACTCACTTAGTTGAACTAAATCTTTAGCTATTGGGGAAAATTGGGATTGAACAAAAAGGTTTGAGTGTTGAGACAAGAGGGTGAAACTATTATCAAAAGAGCCAAAGAGGAAAAACACGAGTGTAAAGTGAATACCTTTAAGAGTAAGCACGCAAGGGAGTGCAGAGAGGAACTATTTCTTTTTTTAATCTTTTTTGTAGGTATAACTCATTGAATATTCCGTTGCCATAGCCTATGAACAAGAAATTCCTAGGCTTAACCCAAGTGGACCTAGTAGGCCACAAGAAGAACCATTTGATCTAGGGCTTTGTGTTGGAATATATATCCAAAATGTACAATGTATTTCTGTATTTTGAAAATTAATAAAAGTTTCATTCATTAATGGTTGTTTGTTTACATATATTCGCACATTAAAGGTCTAAGTGTGTTAGTAAGTAATCTACGTGATTAGATTATAGTAAGGTGTAGATTATGAGTTACTAACACATAAGCGAAAAAAATTATTCTAGATCGATTGATGAAGTTGGCACTTTATCAATATTTAGATTATTATACTATGGTTTCTAAATAGAGAACGGTTTATCTTTAATCAATGAGTAGTCCACTCGTACTAATAGTGTAAGTATATTCGGAATACGTAGAATTAGACCACGTGTTAATAATCTTTATCAAAGTCCTAAAATAAATAAAGATTAGTTTATTACGGCTACTATGTGGACGAGTTCCCTAGGACTTGAGTATAAGTTGGTGGTCTGGTAAAGCTGGACTTGTACAGTTTGATGTATGTTTGGTAAGGTCTTATCGCAAGGCCAATAACCTTGTACGCTGGGTGTATGACTATAGTTAATTAAGACAAACTTATACAATAGAGTTTCTATGTTTCATTAACAATAGAGTTTGTCTTGGATAATTTTAATATTGGGTCCAGGTGGATTAATTAATTAATGAGGGAGCTATTTAATTAGTCATTGGACTAATTAAGAGAGCATGGCCAATCAAGGTTTTGATGGAAGTAGCCATGTAAAAGAAAAAGGAAAAAGAGAAAAAAAGGAAACAAAGAAATTGAAGCGGCTGATTTTGTTTCTAAAAAGAAAAGGAAAGCTGATAATATTAATAAAAGGGCATCTCGTGTGCCATAAGAGGTCGATCGAAATTCCATTACAAAATCTTTTCGGTTTTTTGGAAAATACACCGCTGTTTTTCTTGGTTTTATTTTCCTTTGTTTTTTCTTAACGTTTAGCTCTTCCATTTTTGTTCCAGTTTTATTCACCTTAATTCTACTTTCATCGATAGAGGTCCATAGTGGTTAGAGAATACTCTAGAAGGTCAAGAGCTTGCAAACGTAATAAGTGTTTAATTCGAAGGAGCCGGCGGTTAGTTAAAGTCCGTGCAAAAAAAGTAAATGTTCCTATTCAACAAGCGTCATCGAACTCGAATTCAACATAAAGTTAATCGCCTTAGAAGTAAGTATTCCTAAATTTTGGCTTGGGAAAAATTTTAATTTGCTGTCTTTCGCTGCATATTTAATTTTCCCTCAATCCTTCAAGTGGTATCAGAGTCTTGGTTAAATCTAGGAGCATGCTTAGGGTTAATAATTGAAAAATGCTTAGGGTTAATAATTGAAAATGTGATTCCATTACTAATAAAAATATAATCTTTGCGATTGTATGGATCCCTCGTGGTTTTTGATATTGGTAGATTTTGTATATGCCTCATGCGTGGAGGCATAGGCGCCTGTAGTTTATTTTTTAATTGCTTTTGTAGAAATCGTGTACGCTTATTTTGAAAGGTATAGGCATTTGAAATTATTTAATTATGATTTTTATGTAATAAAAAATAAAAAATAAATTAATTGGTGCTTGAATGAAAAACCCCTGAAGAAGATTGTACAGAAAAAAAAAAAAAATGGAGGACTAGCCGTGCGTGGCTTAGGAGATTAGTCTCCTTGGAGCTGCATGCTAGTGAAGGAATTGACAGAGAATAGAGCATGCATACGGTGAATGAAAATGGAGAAAATAAATATTAAACAGAGCATGGCAGCAGCATGGAGGCATGAAAAACATACATCTTGGAGCCTTAAACCTTGAAGATTGAAGAAGAATGGTTTGAAGCTAAAAACACAGCTTCCTTCTCCTCTGTCCAGTGAAGCTTCCTGTGTCAAAACTGTCCGGCTCTTTCTTCTCCTCTGGTGAATGCTTAGCTTTCCAGTTCACAGAATATGACCCGGCCTAATCTCAGTTGGTGAGCACAGAAAATGGGAAGAAGAAAACCATCTCAGTTTTTTCTCTCATCCACTCCCTCGGTTGGCTTCCTTTGGTTTCTTATGTTAAGAAAACAAAAACCAAAAGCCAGTAAGAGAAAACCAAAAGCCACGAGAGATAGAAAGCTAAGAGACTGAGAAAATTATTTTATTTTTCCACACAGAAAGCCAAGAGTGATGAAACCAAAATAATTATTTTGATAAAAATAATATTCTCGGGTTTTAATATCCGAATATTATTAACAAAATAAATTTTTGCTTCACCCTAAACTTTTCTGAATTGTGTCCGAAAAAATCCTATGGTCCAGGCTATTGGGCCAAAATAATATTTATTATTTTTCTTGGACCCAAAAAGCCCAAAATAATAAACATTAATTATTTTCCTTGGGATTAAATAAATCACCCAATAAATAATTAATGTGCCCAAATGAACGAAAAAATAATTAAAATTTAATTATTTATTTCTTGGGATTAAATAAAAAACCCAATAAATAATTAAATATTAATTATTTTCCTCTAGTTTAAGTCCCGGTTAATTTTCTAATTATTCAAACTGGACCAAGGCCCTGAATAATTAATTAACCAATTAAACTAGATAATAAATTTCTCTCCATTTATTTTATTCCAGTCTAATAATAAATTAGACTTCCTGAATAAAATAAAACCCTCTCAACTGAGATTAATTTCTCAATCCAAAAAATTAATTAGGACTTACGGGCTATTCCGAGGACCAAAAAAACACATCGCCTTGGCTACTAAAATGACCAAAATACCCCTACTATATAAATAGATGTAGTTTGCATTTTAAATATTTCCTAATATCACCATAAGAAAATATTGACCCTAAGGACAATGCTGCATTAGCAAAGTCTTCGACCTACAGGTAAAATGACTAAAATACCCCTCTACACATCGCCGTACAATTAGAGAGGAAGAAGTGTACTAACATTTCTCTAAATGACATCTACCATTCTTTGGCTTCTAGTCTAATGATTCACGACTTCTTGGAGTGTTTCCGCTTTCCAAAGGATCTATCCTAAAGCAAACATCCAAGTCATGTTTCCCAGGGCCCTGGATATTTGGATCATTCCGACAACTACAAGAGGCAATATAGTGTAGAAACTATTTTGTACAAGTCTGTCTTAACTAACTAGTCACACATACCCAACATTCAAGTATACTGGCCCTACGATAGAACCTCAACTATAGCATATCAAAGTATATGCTTCCAGCTTCGCCAGACCACCAACTCATACTCAAGTCATAGAGTACTAGTCCATGCTATAGTGGTAGTAGTCTAGGTTTCTACCATATAGTACTTTTAAGTAACCACTACTACAGGTCCTATTCTACGTATTCAAAATACGCTTATGTCATGAAGTGAGTGGACTACTTACTGGCTAAAGGTAAGCCATTGCCCATTTGGAATTCATAACATAATAACCTAAACATGATGAGATTCCCATTCTCATCAATCGGTCAAGAACAAATGTTTATGTGTTTAAATAACCCATGATCCATATCTTATTGTGAAAGATCTCCAATCACATGGATCACTTATTTAAACAGAATAGGTCTATTCCAAACGAAAATGTGCACAAATAAAGAAAATGAATTCACAAACAATTTTTGAAAATAAATTCTTTTAATAAAATATTCGATATTTTCATCAGAAACCTAGTCTAAAAGGGCATACATTCGAATAGCTAGCACAAATGGTTGAAGATCCAGGGAGCCGTGATCAAGGCCTTGATTCTTGGGCAGATGATACTAAGCCTCCCAAGGCTTGTATGGTGGAAAAAGACAAACATGCAAGACTTGGTTGGCAGTTCAACGGTTCGATTCGCGGGTCATTTGGTCTTCTTGTTTTTTTTTATTCATTTTATTTTTCTTGTATTTTCTTTTCTTTTGGGGTCTATATCACACGATGTTATTTGTTTATTTATTTTTGCAATAGTTTATTTATTGTGATAAATAATTTTGCATGAAAATGATTAGTAAAGGGGAATCACCTTAGGATTAAACAAGATCATTTTAATTATTATTATTATTATTATTATTATTATTATTATTATTATTATTATTATTATTATCATTATTATTATTATTTGTTAGGGATATGCCCTAGAGTCAATTTGTACTTATACTATTGTCGTTATGTTTTATATAATAATATGAGGTTTTCCTTTCCATGAATAGTGCATTTTGTTTTGTGGTCGTCAAGTACGTGACTTGATAGTAAAACCCAACAAGGAATACAATGACTATTCTAAAACTGTCCCTGATCGATTAATATTATTGGAACAATAATAAATTAAGATTCGTATGTTTGTGACTTGATGGCTATGTTTTACTGGTCATAGATATTTGTGATATCGAGTCAAAACATAAATAAATGTTAGAGAACATTGTATTGGACATGACTCACTGTGAGAGTACTTCATGGAATATGTCATATATACTTTCTAGCCATAATAATATTAAAAGTCCTTTGACCTAAATTCATCATAGTTTCCTACTTAATAAATTCTATATTTTGATGTTGTCTAAAGTTGTCTTTAATCAGATAATAAATTAGACTATTGTTGGGTATAGAATAAATCAATGAGAGAAATATGATTGATAGTGAAAGGATTTGTCCCTCTTAATTATGGGAGAGATATCTATGGGCCCTTTGATAAGTTAGACTGTTAAAATACATGGCCGTGCTCAAATATATCAATCTAAAATTTGATATCATTTGTTTGAACAGTCTACTATGAAATTAAGAAACAATTGATTAAGCTTAATAAGGATGACATGCTCCGTGCCTTATGCTTAATCTGGATATCATGTGACAGAAGGACTAAATATAAAATTATGGTTTGGTTCAAAGAGATCACCGATCTTCATTTAACTTGGATAGTTATAATGTTTTGCTAGAAACTGCTTATAACTTGTGCGCCATTTAAATATGATTTGGGCACACTGCCAGTGTTAAATGAACCTATAGAGTCATACAATAAGCAAACTTGTTAGGTTATTTTTCTGGTAACCAGATTCGATGAATTTGGAAATATGTCTAAGTTAATCGAATTTAGAAAATTTACCAGATACAATGAATTTAGAAATATGTCCACATTCGATGTATCTGGATAATGTCTAGATTATAAGAATCTAACTTGGTAAATTAATTAGTTAAATTACCGAGATAATGGCAGAATCTTATCATATCAATTTTAATTTAATTTGAATTTAAATTAAAATACGATAAGATATTATTAGGGTTGGACTCTAAAAGGTTCGGAGGGGTTTTTAAGAAAACCCTAGCCGTCTTCTCTAGAGAGCTATTCTGTTAAGAATTTTCGATCTTTCATTTACCAGAAAAATAAGCCTCTCAAACCCTAGGCGCTAGCACTCTCCGGGTGACGAGTGAGTTCACGGTGTGTATCTGATAGAGGACGTTCACATATTGCAGCATCTGATGATCGTTCGGGTTGCACGTACAACAGCACAATCGGAATCGAAGGATATCGATCATACCTAACAAAGGTAATTTTGCAAACCTACAATCTTCTTAATCGTTTACTTGGATCCTTGGAAGGGATTTGTGGATGTTTTTTGCGTTTAGGAGTTCACGAATCCTAACATTATTATTATGTTTAATCTATTATTTGATCACATAAGAATTAAATGTTAGAAATAGCATGTAAAAATTTTATTTTTTGGAGCATGTCTATTTTATTTAATTTTGTAATCAAATGCACAAAGTTATTTTGAGAAATTAATTTTTTCTCTAGACAAAACCATTATGGAAAACATTTTAAATTGGAACTATGTAATTTAAAAACAAATTCATGGTTTATTCTTCCAAAGGTTTTTATCCTTGACATGGAGAATAATTTTGAATTTAAGTATTTTAAATTTAGTCCTAGAAAATGGTTTTAACTTAAGTAGTGAAATTAAACATTCATAATTTATTTTCTTAAAGGGTTTTATCCTTGATATAGAAAACAATAGTTTAATTTTTTAGATTTTCACTAAAGGTAATACAAACTAATTAATTTTAAAGAAACGTTTTTCCTAAAAACCTATTTTTCTCAAAAGATTAAGTGAGAGAGGGGTCCCAAAGGCTCCACGACTTCTATTATGAATTCTTGTTAGAGATTGTGGTTATCCTCGCGTTGTTCTAAGCATGACCCCCTATAGGATGGATTTCTATGAGAATCTAGAACTAACGGAGGAATTATAATTAAAGCCGAGGATAAGTATTAATGTCGCCCAGTCTATCGTTGGAGGCATTAATGCTGGATTATCCGTAGGTGGTGAGAGTAGTGGCCATCCTATCGATAGAATTATTTTTGGATCATTACTTATTAAAGAAGTTTAATTTATGATGGTTATACACTTAACTTAGAAAATTGTTAACCTTCCCACGAAACTCTGTCAAATTTTTTAAGAGCCAAATTGTTTGTATTTTTTATAATGATTTCAATAGGTTAACCATATCATGGAAATAACATGATGTTTTAAAATGTGCATTTTTATATGTGTTTTTCAAAAATAACATTTTTTTGAATGAAGTTTTTTTTTTCCAATCAACAGAAATGCCTGGTTTCAATCATTTGTCTATTATTCTCAAGGACAATAAGTTAACTAGACCTAACTACGTAGACTGGAAAAGGAATCTAAGTATAGTATTCACTGCGAAGGAGTAGAAGTATGTTTTGATCGACCTCTGTCCTGAAAATGGGAAAGATTCCACGGACCAGGATCGTGAGGCGGAGAAGTCATAAAGGAAAGCTGACGAAATGGCTCAGTACTATATGTTAACTTCCATGTCCAATGTTACAAGAACTTGCATACTGCGTATGACATCGATGTTTCATTGTACATCATGTTTGCTGACAAGAACTGGCCCGTAAGACAGGAAGCTCTTAGAGCAATCATGAATACTAGGATAGCTAAGGGGGTATCGGTTCGCGAGTATATACTCAAGATTATTGCCCACTTTGAAGAGGCTGAGATCCTAGGGGCAACAATCGATCCCAAAAGCCAAATTGATATGGTTCTTGAGACTTTGCCAAAATTGTACTCTCAGTTCAAGTTAAATTATAACATGAACAAGTTGAGTATATCTTTGTCAGAGTTGATGAAGGAACTTCAGGCTGCAGAAAAAATTATGAAGCCTGACTCAAAGATTTTGGTTACTCATTTTGGTTCATCTTCTAGAACTGGGCTAAAGCCTAAGAAGTTCAAAAAGAAGAAGGCCTATAACAATGTAGCGACCTAACCCAAGGCATCCAAGCCCGATCCATCTAAGCCCAAAGACAAGCCCAATGGCAAATGTTTCAAATGTGGTAAGAAGAGGCACTTCAAAAAGGATTGTCTGGACGTCTTGACCAAATCCTTCTCAGCTATTGCACTTTACTTAGAGTCTATTTTGATGGTCAGATCATCATCCACTTGGATTGTTGATTCTAGAGCCACTTACTATATTTGTAACTCCTTACAAGGGTTCAGCAAGATAAGGTGACTCAGTAGAGGAGAGTATAGACTTAGAATGGATAATGTAGCACAAGTGTGGGCCGAGTTAATAGGGGACTTAGAGCTATTATTTGATTGTAATAGGGTTTCAATTTTGAAAGATATTTTATATGTTTCTATTTTAAATAGAATTTGGTTTCAATTTTTAAATTGATTAATCAAGGATATTCTGTTTCTTTCCATTCTAGAATTTTAATAAGTAGAAATGGAGATATTATTTATTTTGGAAACATGCATGGGAATCTTTTCTATATTAAATTCTATTAATTGTCAAATAAATAATACTCAAATAGAACCTAATAATAAGAAGCGAAATGCCACATCAAACAGCTCTTATTTATGGCACTTGAGATTAGGACATATAAATCCTAATCAGATTCAGAGGTTAATCTAAAATGGGTCTTTGGACTCATTGGAATTGGAGAAATGGCCTCAGTATGAATAATGTTTTAAGGGTAAAATGACCAAAAGGTCATTTACTCAAAAGATGGAAAGGGCTAAGGAAACTTTAGAGTTAGTTCATACTGATATTTGTAATCCTATATCTTTACCAACTAGAGGAGGTTATAATTACTTTACTACATTCACAAATGATCACTCGCGTTTTGGTTATGTTTACTTGATAAGGCACAAATCTGGTTCCTTTGATATATTTAAGGAGTTTAAGGCTGAGGTGGAGTGCCAAACAGGTAAATTAATCAAAAAGTTAAGATTAGATCGTGGTTGAGAGTATCTTTTTGGTGAATTCAAGGACTACTTGGCATATCAGGGCATAATATCTCAACTAACTACACCTGGGACTCCCCAGCATAATGGAGTAGCTGAGAGAAGAAATAGAACTTTGATGGAAATGGTCAGAGTATGATGAGCCATGCAACTCTTCCTATTTCTTTTTGGGGATATGTTGTGGAAATAGCAACATATATTCTAAACTTGGTGCCTTCCAAGTCAGTGCCTAGGACACCTTATAAGATGTGGACTGTACAAAAACCCAGTATAAATCATCTCAAAGTATGGGGTTGTCCAGCTTATGTATTGATTAAAAGGAAATAATCTAAACTCAAGATCAGAATTGTACTATTTTGTAGGGTATCCAAAAAGAATAAGAGGTGGGTACTTTTATCATTCCCAAGAGTAAAAGGTATTAATAAGTACTTATGCTAGGTACTTGGAAGATGAACAAAGTGTATCCACTGAGGTTTTGTATAATGTGGAATTGGAAGAGAAGTTGATTGACACCTCGACTTCTAGCACCCCAATTGAGAAACCAAAAGAGACACAATTAGATTCCTATAAAGATTGAGCCATGTAGTAGTGAGAGGATATCTAGGGTTCTTGAGAGAAGGAGTACAGAGGCCTTTGAAGTCATCTCCAACCATCAGGAATAAAATCTTACTAGATATGTGTTGGATTGTATGCCCTCTTAGACTAGGTTTCTGATGTAAAATCGAATTATTTAATAAAAGAATTTATTTTTAGAAATTGTTTGTGAATTTACTTTTTGTTTGTGCACGATTTTCATTTGGAACAGACCCATTGTGTTTAAATAAGTAATCCATGTGAATGGTGGTCTTTCACAGTAAGGTATGGATCACGGGTTATTTAACACATAAACATTTGTTCTTAACCTATTGATGAGACTGGGAACCTCATCATGTTTAGGTATTATGTTATGAATTCCAAATGGGGAATGGCTTACCTTTAGCCAGTGGGTAGTCCACTCACTTCATGACATAAGCGTATTTCGAATACGTAGAACATGACCTGTAGTAGTGGTTTCTCAAAGTACTATATGGTAGAAACCTAGACTACCGCTACAGCGTGGACTAGTACTTTACGACTTGAGTATGAGTTGGTGGTCTAGCGAAGCTGGAAGCATATACTTTGATTTGCTGTAGTTGAGGTTCTATCTTAGGGCCAATATACTTGCATGTTAGGTATGTGTGACTAGTTAGTTAAGACAGACTTATACAAAATAGTTTCTGCACTATATCGCCCCTTGTGGTTGTCCAAATGGTCTAAATTATCTAGGGCCCTGGGAAACATGACTTGGATGTTTGCTTTAGGGTAGCTCCCTTGGAAAGTGAAAACACTCCAGGAAGTCGTGGATCATTGGACTAGAAGCCTAAGGATGGTAGATGTCATTTAGGGGGGTGTTAGTACACTTTTTCCTCTCTAAATGTACGGCGATGTGTAGAGGGGTATTTTAGTCATTTCACCTGTAGGTCGGAGACTTTGCGAATGCAGCATTGTCCTTGGGGTCAATACTTCCTTATGGTGATATTAGGAAATATTTAAAATGCAAAATACAGCTATTTATATAGCAGGGGTATTTTGGTCATTTTAGCAGCCAAGGCGATGTGTCTTTTTGGTCCTCGGGATAGCCCGTAAGTCCTAACTATTTTTGGGTTGAGGAATTGGTCTCAGTTGAAGAGGATTTTATTTTATTTTATTCAGGAAGTCTAATTTATTATTGGACTGGAATAAAATAAAATAAATAAATAAAATAGGAGTTGAGAGAAATTAATTATCTAGTTTATTTGGTTAATTAATTATTCAGGGCCTAGGTCCAGTATGAATAATTAAGAAATTAACCTGGGCTTAAACTAGGAGAAATAATTAATGTTTAATTATTTATTGGGTTATTTATATAGGCCCAAGAAATAAATAATTAAAGATTAATTATTATTGTTCATTTGGGCTCATTAATTATTTATTGGGTTACTTATGTAAGCCCAGAAAATAAATAATTAATATTTATTATTTTGGGCATTTTGGGTCTAAGAAAAATAATAAATATTTATCTGGACCAATAGCTTGGACCTTAGGGTTTTTTCCAGATACGGTTAAGAGGAGTTTAAGGTTAGGCCAAACTGTTTCTCAGGATAACATCCGGGTGTTTTGAAATCCCGGGGAGATGTTTGTCAGAGATTGAGAGACCTAGTTTAGGCCAAATATAAACAACTCTTTGAAAAGGAAAAACCTTAATTTTCTTTCCCTAGCCTTACACACTCACGTCACTCTCTCTCTCTGGGAACTCTCGTTTTTCCCTCTCCCTTCCTCTGTGGTTTCTTCTTGTTCTTTGCTAATCAATAGTGAAAGAACTAAGGAGTTTTGAGATCGTTCCTCTTCACCATAGTGTTCACCAACTAGAGGTTAGGCTGAGGAATATCCCGAGAGCTGGAGAGCTATGCGTTAATGCAAACAAGGCGGAGTAGAAGGCTAGCGGGTGTTCAACCGGAAGCTCCTTCAAGTGGACAAAGCGAGGCGATTCCAGTCGTTCAATCCGCTCTTACTCAACCTAGAAGGGTTAAGGAGCGCAAATGTATGATCTTCATGCTTCCGCATGGCTTTTATGGCTCACGTTAAATTTTTCTCTCTGTTTTTTTTTTCGTCCATGGCTCCCCTGTTTTTGCGTTTTCCATCAAAGTGGTATCAGAGCCACTGGTTTTGATCAATATAGGGAGCATGGTAGTTAATAAAATGGAGAAGATGATTATACCTATGATCCTTCGCTGTTTTGGTATTGGATAGGCTTGATGTATGCTTCACCGTTTGAAGCATAGGAGCATACTGTAAATTTTTGGCTTTGATGTTTTAATCGTGTAAACCCAATTCTAATGGGTATAGGCGATTGTGGTTATGTTTTGGATGAGTTTTTATAAGTAAAAAATGTCCAAAGAAGCCAAAGAAGACAGGAAAAATCGAAGAAAAATATGCTCTGCAAGTCGCGCGCAAAACAGAAAAAAACCGAAGAAGATGCACTGTTCCTAAGCCGTTGAAGCCGAGCCGCCACTGTTTCTGTGTGAAGAGCCGTGTCACACGAGCCGCTGGAGTCGAGCCGCGACTGTAGCAATCTAAGCCGAATTCATTTTGAGTGTTGAATTTGAATTGTAATTGATTCCGGGTCGGGCAGCGAATCCGGTAAAACACGCGGGTCGCGTGCAGAGGAGAAGCGGTTCACGGGCGGGCGGGTCACGGCTTGGCGGGTTGGAAGCTTCAGGAGATCTGGTGCGGCTGGTTCACAGCGACTGCGGTGGACCACAGTCCAAATGGGCCCGGATCCGGTGCGGCCGGTGCAGTGGACCTCCATTCAAATTTTTTTTATTTTTTTTATTTTTCGTTTTGGGTCCCATACCAGGCGAAGTTAATATTTTTGCAATATTTATATTCTTGGAATATATTTGCATGAAAAATATTAGTAAGGGATTTTAGGATTAAACAAGATCATTAATTAATTAATTAATATGTTTAATTCTATTATTTGGGCACTTAGGTTTAAAAAATAGAAAAGCATGAAAACGTTTATTGTTTTCTAGCATGCTATTTTTTTTTTTATGTACCTATGTGTGGTTTTTCTCAAAGACCAAAGTCTTTGGGTTGGGAACCTTTTGTTTTGGCAAGGAAAAATATTTTTCTTTAAAAACTAAATGGTTATTTTAATTGGTACAAAAATTAATCCTTAAATATTTTCTCAAAGGATTTAATCCTTGACATAGAAAATATATTAGATTTAGATATTTTTGTAAATTAAAATGGAGAGCCATTTTGTTTTGTTTTGGACTAGAAAAATGATTTTGTCAAATAAGCTTGAGACCAAAGTTTTTTAAAAAGTTTTAATTGGAAAATTTTTGAAATCATTAAGTTTTAACTTAAATAAAATTAGTCCATGGAGGAAATCTCTCAAAGGATATAAGCCTTGACATGGAGATTTTATTGGACTTAGATATTTTATTTTTGAGTTAAGAAAAAGTTAATGGAAATTTCAGAAGGATATTTTCCAGAAAACCTTTATTATAAAAGACTAAGTGGGAGAGGGGTTCCAACGACCCCACGGCTTCCATCACGGTCCTCATTAGAGATCGTGGATCCCCTCGCGTCACCCTGGGAGTGAACCCGTATAGGATGGGGATACCACAAGGATCTAGATCTAATGGAAGGATATAATTAATAACCCGGGGCACGTACTATGATCGGCCAGCCCACGTTGGAGGTTATAGTGCGAGGTATGTCCATAGGAAATGAGAGGAAACGGCCATCCCACGATGGAGTTATTCTCTAGACCATTACCTAGAAGGGAAATTAATTTGTGGTGGTTAATACACTTAGCTTAGGAAACTGTTAATCTTCCCAAGAAGCTATGTCAGTTTTCCTAAGAGCCAAATTATTTTCGATGCACAAATTTTATTTTGTTTTCACAAACTAATTTCTTTCTTTTATTTTCGATTTTCGAAATGGTGGGAGGTTCTTTTAGTCTATTGGCCGTTATTCTCGGGGAGAATAAGTTAACGGGTCCAAACTATGTGGATCGGAAAAGGAACCTGGACATAATACTCACAGCCGAGGAGTATAAGTATGTCCTTTACGAAACCTGCCCTGTTATCGGGGAAGGTTCCACCGCTGAAGAGCGAGAGGCTGAAAAGGTATGGAAGAAAGCTGACAAAATGGCACGTTGCTATATGTTAGCTTCCATGTCTAATATGCTCCAATCAAAACACGAGCACATGGCTTCTGCATATGACATAAGTTAATCGTTGGCAACTATGTTCGCGGACAAGAGCCGGCCCGTAAGGCAGGAGGCTCTTCGAACAATTGTAACCATTAAGATGGCTGAGAGAGCATCAGTCCGAGAGCATATGCTCAAGATGATTGCTACTTTTGAGGAGGCAGAAATCTTAGGGGCTGTCATTGACCCCGAGAGCCAAGTGGACATGGTTCTCGAATCTCTACTGGGCTCTTTCACTCAGTTCAAGTTAAACTATAACATGAACAAGTTGAACATGAGTTTGACTGAACTGATGAAGGAGCTCCAGATGGCGGAGAAGGTCATGAAGTCGCAGTCTAAGGCCATGATTGCTAAGGCCTCTTCTTCAAGAACTGGGCCTAAGCCCAGAAAGTTCAAGAGGAAGAAGGGAAATGCAGCAGCCCAGCCCAAGAACCAGCCCAAGGACAAACCAAAGGGCAAGTGCTTCAAGTGTGGAAAGAAGGGATACTGGAAAAAAGAGTGTCCAGATCTTCAGGCCAAGAAAAACCCCACAGGTAATGTTTACTATCTAGAGTCCATATCAATGGTAGGATCAACTTCCACTTAGATTGTTGATTCAGGAGCCACTGATCATATTTGTAACTCCTTGCAGGGGTTTAGGAAGATAAGAAGACTCAAGAAGGGCGAACATGGGCTACGAGTGGGAAATGGAGCACAAGTCTGGGCCCTTGCAGTGGGAAAGCTGGATCTCATTTTTTATTGTAATAAGATAGTGGTTTTAAAAGACATTTTATATGTACCTGGTTTTCGTCAGAATTTGATTTCAGTTGCAAAACTTATTAATTAAGGATATTCTGTATCTTTCCATTCTGGTATTTCTATCAGTAGAGATGGAGAAATTTTATGTACGGGCACATGTATGGAAATTTGTTCTTTTTAAACCCTATTAACAACCAATCAAATAACACTCTGTCTGAACCTTTAACTAAGAAGAGAAAGACCAATATCAATGATTCATACCTTTGGCATCTGAGGTTGGGTCATATTAACTCAACCAGGATTCAAAGGCTAATCCATGATGGGCTTTTGGGCTCATTGAGATTGGAAAATTGGCCTCAGTGTGAATCCTGCCTGATAGGAAAAATGACCAAAAGGTCTTTTACACTAAAGGCGGATAGAGCTAAGGAGGTGTTGAGTCTTGTTCACACTGATGTGTGCGGTCCATTGTCTACACCAGTTAGGGGAGGTTTTGAGTACTTCATCACGTTCACGGATGATTGTACGAGGTATGGTTACATTTACCTGATGAGACGCAAGTTTGACTCTTTTGACAAGTTCAAAGAGTTTAAGGCTGAAGTGGAGCGTCGGACAGGTAAATTAATCAAAACTTTACGATCGGATCGTGGTGGAGAGTACCTCCTAGGTGAATTTAAAGACTACATGGTACATCATGGGATAGTATCCCAGCTCTCTGCGCCGGGAACCCCCCAGCAGAACGGAGTAGCTGAGAGAAGGAACAGGACGTTGATGGAAATGGTCCGAAGTATGATGTCTCATGCTAATCTTCCAGTATCCTTCTGGGGATATGCCCTGGAAACAGCGGCATATATTCTGAACTTGGTACCTTCCAAGTCAGTACCTAGGACTCCCTATGAGATGTGGACTGGGCGTAAGCCAAGTCTGAATCATCTCAGGATTTGGGGGTATCCAGCTTATGTACTGATTAAGGGAGACAAGTTGGAACCAAGATCAGAATTATGCTATTTTGTTGGGTATCCAAAAGGGACAAAAGGAGGCTACTTTTATCATCATAAGGAGCAGAAGGTACTAGTCAGTACCAATGCTAGATACTTGGAAGATGATCAAAGTACTTCCACTAAAGGTTCAACGAGGTTGGAACTGCAGGAGAAGTTATCTACGGAATCAACTTCTTCTGACCCGATTCTGGAACAAGAAGAGGCACCGCCTCAAGAGCCTGTGCAGATAGAGCCTTGTCGTAGTGGGAGAGTGTCTAGGGTTCCGGATAGATGGACTAGAGAAGCTTTTGAGCTGGTCTCTGACCATCAGGAACAAGACCCCGCTAGATACGAGGAGGCTATTGCTGATGACGATGCAAATCTGTGGCATGAAGCAATGAAAGTCGAGATTAAGTCTATGTACCTCAATCAGGTTTGGGATCTTGCAGCTTCACCTGAAGGGATAAAACCCATTGGGTGTAAGTGGGTATACAAGAGGAAGAGAGGAGAGAATGGGAAGGTGGAAACCTTCAAAGCTAGGCTTGTGGCGAAAGGGTATACTCAGAAAGAAGGTATCGACTATGAGGAAACCTTTTCCCTGGTAGCCATGCTTAAATCCATTCACATCCTCCTTGCCATCGCCTGTCACTATGACTACGAGATATGGCAAATGGATGTCAAGACGGCATTCTTGAATGGCCATCTTAGCGAAGACATCTATATGTCCCAACCGGAAGGCTTCATTGCTGAAGGCCAGGAACACATGGTTTGCAAGCTTAAGAAGTCCATTTATGGACTTAAGCAGGCATCAAGAGCGTGGAACATTCGTTTTGATGAGACTGTAAAGTCTTATGGTTTTATTCAAAATGAAGATGAACCATGCGTGTACAGGAAACTTGAAGGCATCAATGTGGTTTTTCTTGTCTCGTATGTGGATGACATTCTACTCATTGGAAATGATGTAGGGACATTGTCATCTACAAAGGTTTGGTTGTCTAGTCAATTCGAGTATGAAGGACTTGGGAGAAGCCGACTACATTCTCGGGATTAGGCTTCTTAGAAATAGGAAGCGAGAGAATGTTAGGATTATCCCAAGCGACATACATTGACAAGATGCTGGCCAAGTACATGCATGGACTAATGCAAGGGAGCTCTAATCCCTTGCAGACATGGGTTGTCGTTTTCTTCGAAGGACTATCCTAAGTCTCAAGAAGAAAAGGACAGAATGAGTAGGATTCCCTACACTTCGGCTGTGGGAAGTCTCATGTACGCCATGCTATGTACTAGGCCAGATATTTGCTTTGCCGTGGGCTTAGTTAGCAGATATCAGTCAAACCCAGGGGAGGTTCATTGGCAAGCTGTAAAGCATATTCTCAAGTACCTCAAGGGAACAAGAGATTATATGCTGGTTTACAGGGCTGATGATTTGGTTCCTGCAGGATACACAGACTCAGACTTCCAAGCGGATAAGGATGAGAGAAAATCCACTAGTGGATATGTCTTCACCTTGTCTGGAGGAGCAATTTCATGGAGGAGTATCAATCAATCTTGTATTGCTGACTCAACCATGGAAGCTGAGTATGTGGCAGCTTTGGAAGCGTCCAAGGAAGCAGTCTGGCTTCGGAAGTTTCTTTCAGAACTTGGAGTCATACCACATATGGACAGGCCGGTTGTGATGTATTGCGACAACACTGGAGCAGTGTCGCAATCTAAGGAGCCTCGGAACCACAAGAAGGGGAAACACATCGAGAGGAAGTACCATTTGATCTAGGATTTCATCCAGAGACGAGAAGTCGTGGTGGAGCATATTACCTCAGAAAACAATCTAGCAGACCCATTCAACAAGCCTTTGGTTGAGAGAGTCTTCAAGAGAAACTTAGACGCCATAGGGGTGGGCACCTATGGACTTATCTAGTCTTAGAGTGCAAGTGGGAGATTGTTGGATTGTATGCCCTCTTAGACTAGGTTTCTGATGTAAAATTGAATTATTTAATAAAAGAATTTATTTTCAGAAATTGTTTGTGAATTTTCTTTTTGTTTATACACGATTTTTGTTTGGAACAGACCCATTGTGTTTAAATAAGTGATCCATGTGAATGGTGATCTTTCACAGTAAGGTATGGATCACGGGTTATTTAACACATAAACATTTGTTCTTAACCTATTGATGAGACTGGGAACCTCATCATGTTTAGGTTATTATGTTATGAATTCCAAATGGGGAATGGCTTACCTTTAGCCAGTGGGTAGTCCACTCACTTCATGACATAAGTGTTTTTCGAATACGTAGAACAGGACCTGTAGTAGTGGTTTCTCAAAGTACTATATGGTAGAAACCTAGACTACTACCGTTACAGCGTGGACTAGTACTCTACGACTTGAGTATGAGTTGGTGGTCTAGCGAAGCTGGAAGCATATACTTTGATTTGCTGTAGTTGAGGTTCTATCATAGGGCCAATATACTTGCATGTTGGGTATGTGTGACTAGTTAGTTAAGACAGACTTATACAAGATAGTTTCTGCACTATATCGCCCCTTGTGGTTGTCCAAATGGTCTAAATTATCCAGGGCCCTAGGAAACATGACTTGGATGCTTGCTTTAGAGTAGCTCCCTTGGAAAGCGAAAACACTCCAGGAAGTCGTGGATCATTGGACTAGAAGCCTAAGGATGGTAGATGTCATTTAGGGGGGTGTTAGTACACTTCTTCCTCTCTAAATGTACGGCGATGTGTAGATGGGTATTTTAGTCATTTCATTTGTAGGTCGGAGACTTTACGAATACAGCATTGTCCTTGGGGTCAATATCTCCTTATGGTGATATTAGGAAATATTTAAAATGCAAAATATAGCTATTTATATAGTAGGGGTATTTTGGTCATTTTAGCAACCAAGGCGATGTGTCTTTTTGGTCCTCGGGATAGCCCGTAAGTCCTAACTATTTTTGGGTTGAGGAATTGGTCTCAGTTGAAGAGGATTTTATTTTATTTTTTTTATTTTATTTTATTCAGGAAGTCTAATTTATTATTGGACTGGAATAAAATAAATAAATAAATAAATAAAATAGGAGTTGAGAGAAATTAATTATCTAGTTTATTTGGTTAATTAATTATTCAGGGCCTAGGTCCAGTATGAATAATTAAGAAATTAACCTGGGCTTAAAATAGGGGAAATAATTAATGTTTAATTATTTATATAGGTTATTTATATAGGCACAATAAATAAATAATTAAAGATTAATTATTATGGTTCATTTGGGCTCATTAATTATTTATTGGGTTACTTATGTAAGCCCAGAAAATAAATAATTAATATTTATTATTTTGGGCCTTTTGGGTCCAAGAAAAATAATAAATATTTATCTGGCCCTATAGCTTGGACCTTAGGGTTTTTTCCAGATACGGTTAAGAGGAGTTTAAGGTTAGGCCAAACTGTTTCTCAGGATAATATTCGGGTGTTTTGAAATCTCGGGGAGATGTTTATCAGAGATTGAGAGACCTAGTTTAGGCCAAATATAAACAACTCTTTGAAAAGGAAAAACCCTAATTTTCTTTCCCTAGCCTTACACACTCACGTCACTCTCTCTTTCTGGGAACTCTCGTTTTTCCCTCTCCCTTCCTCTGTGGTTTCTTCTTGTTCTTTGCTAATCAATAGCGAAAGAAGTAAAGAGTTTTGAGATCGTTCCTCTTCACCATAGTGTTCACCAACTAGAGGTTAGGCTGAGGAATATCCCGAGAGCTGGAGAGCTAAGCGTTAATGCAAACAAGGCGGAGTAGAAGGCTAGCGGGTGTTCAACCGGAATCTCCTTCAAGTGGACAAAGTGAGGCGATTCCAGTCGTTCAATCCGCTCTTACTCAACCTAGAAGGGTTAAGGAGCGCAAAGGTATGATCTTCACGCTTCCGCATAGCCTTTATGGCTCGCGTTTAATTTTTCTCTCTGTTTTTTTTTCGTCCATGGCTCCCCTGTTTCTGCGTTTTCCATCAATATGATGAGGCCATTTTTTATGTTAATGCGGACAAATGGCAAACCGCAATGGATGTTGAGATTGAGTTTATGTACCTTAATCCAGTCTGGAATCTTGTCACTGCACTTGAAAAGATTAAACTCATAGGGTATAAGTGGGTATACAAGAGAAAGATAGGTTTGGATGGAAAGGTGGAAATATTTAAAGTATGGTTGGTTGCAAAAGGTTATACTCAGAAAGAAATGATCGATTATGAGGATACCTTTTCACCTGTTGCCATGCTTAAGTCCATACGCATTCTCTTAGCCATCGCATGTCACTATGACTATGAGATATGACAAATGGATGTCAAAACAACCTTTCTTAATGGCTAGTGAAGACATCCATATGTCCTAGCCTAAAGGCTTTGTTACGAAAGGACAAAAACATATGGTCTGCAAACTTAAGAAGTCCATTTATGGACTTAAGCAAGCATCACGTGCATGAAACATGCATTTTGATAAGACTGTAAAGTTTGATGGTTTCACACAAAACGTAGATAAACCATGTGTATATAGAAAGTCAAATGGGAACAATGTGTCCTTTATGGTATTTTATGTAGATGACATTCTACTCATTGGAAATGATGTTGAGACATTGTGATCTATAAAGGATTGGCTATCAAGTTAATTTAATATGAATGATATGGGAGAAGCTAGCTATATTCTTGTTATTAAGCTTCTTAGAGATAGGAAGCAATACATGTTAGGCTTATCCCAATCAGTTTATATTGACAAAATACTGGCTAAGTTTAGCATAGATCAGTGCAAAAGGGTAATCATACCCTTTAGGTACGGATTGACTTTATCTTCTAAGCAGTATCCTAGGACATAGGAAGAAAATAAGAGGATGTAGGGATTCGGCCATACAAGAGCATACATGCAGCGGAAATAAATTGAAATCCCTCCCAAAGATCACATGTTTGTCGATTAAAATGGGTAAGAAAGCAAGTTATGGGATTTACCTTTTGTAAGAATAACTTAAAATCTTCTTCGGTTCCTAAATTACTGCGATCATGATCGCAACTATTCTGTGATCAGTTGCTTAGAGCAGCCATTGAAGTCCAAGTGAGGACTACCTCTAATAGTATCCACACAAAAGCTTAATTACTCACTAGAAACCCGCTCAATTCTATGCTAGTAGAACAAGAGGTGGCTAGGGTTTAAGAGTTGGAGAAGACGAGATTCACAGAGAAAGTAATTTCTGTGTGTCGTGTTTTTTTTTCTCAGAGGAAATGATTTTCTCTGTTTATAATTTTTTTTAAAGATTTGTGATAATTGCAATTAAGTCCTCCAAGATCATCCAACTACTACTGAGTCCTTAAAGTTTATATGATCGCAATTAGGCCCCATGAATTATAACAAACTTATAATTCACCTATAAATCATTTCATTCTCACAATTACCGCCACAATATTATCAAATAATATATTAAGTACTCAAACCATTATTGTGTGTGACCCATTAGGTTTCCTGGTCTATTGGTAGCGAAATATGAATTAATATTTCCTGGTTTATTAATCCTAAAGACGTTTGGATTAATAATCCTTAAAATTTAGAATTAACTTCTTAATTCCAATTAGGATAAGTTTATTAATTCTTCAATTAATAAACCCATATTCAACAGATCATGAGCGGTATCTAACAATACATCATGATTACCCAAGAGTTCAGGAAGTCAAGTGGCTTGACATAAACCCTTCAATAACAAAAATTAGTGCAATGAACTCCTTTCACTATATAATATCTCATTCGGATCGGAATACGGAATTAGCCAATTCCCTCTAGAATGTAAATTAATTCTGGCCCGAATATATTAATACTTGTTCCTGGAATCCACTACTCAATATGTGCATTAATTGGAACTGTTTCCAATACATAATCACCTTGGCTAAGGATTTCATGAGTAGTAATTCCAACAAGTGACTGTGAGATATTCGCTCCTACTATTAAGAGTGGTGAATCCTTTATTGACCATCTCAACTACTTTGATTTACCTCACATTATACTTAATATCCATCCCATAGGCAGCTCTCAATCTGGCTCCAGATATTAGAATTAAAGTACAATGCTCAGCAAATAAAGTACCTTAGAGATCTTAAGTCTAAGGATACTTACACGTTTGCTATAACAAGATTCTATCACTGGCACTACATAGTTATTCATATGATTATCTCATGGTTAGGTCATTCAATATACTTGTTTTATTAACAAGCATCCACGTGTTAACTTTGAGTATCATAATACTCACGGATGTGAGAACTACCGCTTGATCAAATCAGGAAGTTTAACACATGCTAGTCTTAATGCATTAATGATGTCCTATCTCATTAATACTATGAGTAGGGATTATTTAAATACTAACACTGTATAGTGCAGTAAGAATCTTACATTATGATCTATATTACGATTTTCTTAACACAGTATTGTACTAAGAACTTTATCTAATAGTTATTTTACATGAAATTAAAGAAAATAATTTGAAAGATAAATAATGCCTTGTATTATAAAAAATGTGTAATATATAATTTACAATTAATTGCCTCTAGGGCACAATACTAACAAACTCCCACTTGCACTAGAGCCAATCATTCATACCAAATGACTCAGCATGCCTATCCACGAGAACTCTCTCTATCTTTTCATCTCCTCTTTCACTAATCTCTCTAATCAAATGAAAATGTCGAAGTACATGCTTAGATTGTTGGTGAGACCGTGCTTCCTTTGCTTGTGTAATGGCTCCATTGTTGTCACAATACAAAGATATTGGATTAACAATGCTAGGGACTATTCCAAGTTCTATGATAAACTTCTCGATTCAGATTGCTTCTTTTGTTGCTTCTGAAGTGGCTATGTACTCAGCTTCTGTCGTTAAGTCGGTAATAGTATCATGTTTGGAACTTTTTCAACTTATTGCCCCTCCACATAACGTAAACACGTAGCCGGATTGTGATTTGAAATCATCCTTATCGGATTGAAAACTAGAATTGTATACCTGTTTACTTTCAAATTACTTTCTCCATACACTAAGAATACATCCTTAGTCCTTCGTAAGTATTTAAGGATATTCTTTACAGTTGCTCAATGATCCTCTCCAAGATCAGACTGTTATCTGCTCATAATACTTAGAGCACAAGATATATCGGGCCTAATACATATCATAGCATATATGATAGAACTAATTACAGATGCATATGGTATTCTACTTATGTGATTCCTTTCAACTTGTGTCTTAGGACACATCAATTTTGAAAGGCTTATCCTATACTTCATGGGTAAGAATCCCTTCTTGAATTGATCCATGCTAAACTTCTTTAGCAGTTTATCTATGTGTGTAGAGTGTGAAAGACCTAGAAACCTTTTTGATCTATCTCTATAGATCCTTATTTCAAAAATATAGATTGCTTTTTCAAGGTCTTTCATGGAAAATTTTTTGGACAACCAAACTTTCACTGATTGAAGGACAGGTACATTTCCTATAAGCAATATGTCACATACATAAAGTAACAAGAAACGACTGCACTTCCACTAACCTTCTTGTATATATAAGGTTCATCTACATTTTGAATAAAACCAAACACTTTGATTGTTTCATCAAAACAATGTTCCAACTCCTAAAAACTTACTTAAGTCCAAAAAATAGACTTTTGCAGCTTGCATATTTTTGTACTATCATTGGATGTGAAACCCTTAGGTTATGTCATATACACATCCTCAGTCAGGTTTCCATTTAGGAAATCTATTTTCACATCCATTTGCTAGATCTTATAATTATAATGAGTGGTAATGGCAAGGAGTATCCTGATAGATTTTAGCATGGCTACTGGCGAGAAGGTTTCATCATAGTCAATACCATGTTGTTAACGATAATCTTTAGCCACTTGCCATGCTTTATAGGTAACTACGTTACCATCCTTGTCAGTTTTCTTCTTGAAGATCCATTTGCACCCAATAGATTTGATTCCTTTGGATGGATCAACCAATGTCCATACTTGGTTGTCGTACATGGAATCTATTTCTGATTTCATGGCCTCAAGCTATTTGTCAGATTTTGAATTGTTCGAAACTTTCTTGTAGGTAATAAGCTCATCTTCATCTATGAGCAATACGTCATTATGGTCACTTATGAGAAATCCATATCTCTCAGGTGCCACACGTATCCTACTCAACCTACGAAGATCTTGTGTAATAGAAAGCTCATCTATTCTCTCAATAGATATGGGATCAGACGATTGATCCTTGTTTGTTTGTTATTCTTGAACTTCGCTAAGTTCAATTTTACTCCCACAGTCCCATTTGAGCATGTGTTCCTTCTCTAAAAAGACAGTATGCTTCGAAACAAATATTTTTTTTTTCAGAGGGGAGATAGAAGTAATACCCAAAAGATTCTTTCGGATAACCTACAAACAAACACTTGTCAAACTTACTATCAAGTTTGTCTGACTGTGGTATTTTGAAAAAAGTAGGGCAACCCCATACTCTCAAGTGAGGTAACTTTGGTTTCTTACCAAAGAACATCTCAAATGGGACGGTATCAACTGTTTTTTACGGAACTTTGTTTGAAATATAAATAGAAGTCTCTAGTGCGTACCCCCAAAACTATTTTAGCAAGTTTATAGAAGCTATCATGGTCCGTACCATGTCTAGAAGGGTTCGATTCCTTCTCTCAAATACACCGTTAAATTGAGGAGCATGTGGTGGAGTCCATTGAGATAATATCCCATTATCTCTAAGATAACCCTGAAACTCTTAGTTTAAATATTCACCTTCTCGATCCGATCTTAGAGTCTTAATACTTTTGTCAAATTGTTTTCCTATTTCATTCTTGAAGTCTTTGAACTTTTGAAAAGCTTTAGATTTGTATTTCATAAAATAAAAATACCTATATTATGAATAATCATCAATAAAGGTTATGAAATAATTATAACCTCCTCTTGTTTGTATAGATATTGGGCCACATACAGCAGAATGTATGAGTTCTAATAACTCTTTGGCACTTTTTCCTTTTCCAAAAAAAAAAATGAGTTTTAGCCATTTTACCTAGTAAACAAAACTCGCAAGTACCATATAATTTAAAATCAAATGACCCTAAGTCACCAAGCCTGTATAATTTAGAAACCCGATTCTCGTTTGCATGGCTTAAACGGCAATGCCATAAGTAAGAGATGTTTGAGTTATCAATCTTTGGTTTCTTATTGTATATATTGAGAATTGGATTATCCATGTTTAGAACATATAAACCATTAACCAAAGTTGCAGAACTATAGTAGATATCATTCTATGAAAAAGAACAATATTTATTTTTAAAAATTAAATAAAATTCATATAAATCTAAACATGCAACTGAGATAATATTTTTCAATAAAATTGGTACATAATAACAGTTTTGAAGTTCTAAAACTAATCCAAAAGGCAAGTGTAGCTCGTAAGTCCTCACAACAAGTGTAGCAACCTTTGCTCCATTTGCAGTACGTAAGTTCATATCGTCGTTCTCAAGCCTTCTACTGTCCTTTAGTCCTTACAAATTATTGCATAAATGAGATCCATATCCGGTATCCAATACCCAAAACTTATTTCTAAAGGCAGTACTTATCTCAATTATAGACATACCAGGAGTAAAAGTAAAAGTACCTGTAAGCTTCTCCTTCTCCTTCCTCTCCTTCACGATCTCCAAGTATACCTTGCAGTTACACATCTAATGGTCTATCTTTCCACAATGATGGCATGGGCCCTGGATGGCTACGTCTTTCTTTTTCCCACCACATTTGGGCTTAGTGGGAGCCTTCTTCTTCTTCTTTTTCTTCTTAGAAGAAGAAGATTCTACCATCAAGACTGCATTGGATTCCTTTTTTATGGAGGACTTTATAGTTTTGAGAAGATTGATTAACTCGAGAATAGTGGACTTAATCTTGTTCATCTGATAGTTGGTCACAAATTGTGAAAAACTTTTGGGTAAAAATTGCAAAATTAAGTCAATACTCAATTCATTGTCCATTATAAACCCAAGATATGCAAGCTTCTCTATCAAGCCTAGCATGTTTAGCCTATGAGTGGCCACAAAAGCACCTTCAACCAATTTTTTTTTTATCAGAACAGCTCTTTAGAGATCTCATATCTCTCTGTGCTTGCTTGTTGATCGAACAACTCTTTAAGATGGACAATTAATATACCCATACTCAGCAGATCATGAGTGGTATCTAACAACACATCAAGACCACCTAAGAGTGCAGGAAGTCAAGTGGCTTGACATGAACCCTTCAATAACAAACTATAGTGCAATAAAATACTTTTACCATACAATACCTCATTCGATTTGGAGTACGAAATTAGTGCCAACTTCTTTCAGAATATAAATTAATTTGACCCAAATATAATAGTTCTTGTACTAGGAATCCACTACTCTATATGTGTATCAATTGGAACTATTTTCAAAACACAATCACCTTTGTCAAGGATTTCATGAGTAGTAATTCCATCAAGTAGTTATGAGATATTTGCCCCAACTATTAAGAGTGGTGAATCCTTTATTGACCTTCTCAACTATTTTCATTTACTTCACATTGTACCCAATATCCTATCATAGGCAGCCCTCGATCTGGCTCCAGAGATTGGAATTAAAGTACAATGCTCAACAAATAAAGTACTTTAGAGATCCCAAATCTAAGGATACTTGCACGTTTGCTATAGCGTGATTCTATCACTGATACTAAATAGTTATCCATGCAATTATATTATAGTTAGGTTATCCAATGTACTTATTTTATTAACAAGCATTCACATGTAAACTTTAAGCATCATAATACTCACGGATGTGACAACCATTAGCTAGAAAGTCTAACACGTACTAGTCTTAATGCATTAATGAAGTCTTATCTCATTAATATGACGACTAGGGGTTATTTAAGTACGAACACTATACAATATTGTAGGAATCTCACATCATGGTTTCTATCATGATTTCCTTAACACAGTATTGTACTAGGGACTTTATCTAGTAGTCATTTTACATGAAAGGAAAGAAGACAAACTGAAAGATAAATAATGCCTTGTATTATAAAAAAATATATCATATACAATTTACAAGTGATTGCTTCAAGGGCACAATACTAACAAACTCCTACTTACACTAGAGCTAATTATTTATGTATCTAATACCGAATGACTCAACATGCCTATCATGTTTCTTCTTGGATAGTGCTTTTGTAGGTGGGTCAGCTATATTCTCATCTGTGAGAACTCTCTCTATCTTTACATCTTGTCTATCTATGATCTCCGGGATCAGATGATAGCATCGTAGCACATGTTTAGATTGTTGGTGAGACTGTGGCTCCTTTGCAGGTGCAATGGCTCCATTGTTGTTGCAATATAAGGATATTGGACCAATAATGTAAGGGACCATACCCAATGCCGTCACGAACTTTTTGATCCAAACGGCTTCCTTAGCTACTTTAGAAGCGGCTATGTACTCAGCTTCTATTGTAGAGTCAGCAATAGTCTCATATTTAGAACTCTTCCAATTTATTGGCCTTGCACACAACATAAACACGTAGTCATATTTTGATTTGAAATCATCTGTGTCAGATTGAAAATTGGCATTAGTATACCTGTTTACTTTTAAATCACCTTCTCCATAAACCAAGGACACATCCTTAGTTTTTTGCAAATACTTAAGGATGTTCTTTACAACAGCTGCCTAATGACCATCTCTAGGGTCAAATTGATATATGCTCATCAAACTTAGAGCACAAGATACATTGGGCCTCATACATATCATAGCATACATGATGGATCGAGCTGCCGAAGCTTATGGAATGTTACTCATGTGATCCTTTTCAACTTATATTTTAGGAGACATCGATTTTGAAAAGCTTGTCCTATGGGACATAGATAAGAATCCCTTTTTGGATTAATCCATCATAAACCTCTGTAGCACTTTGTCTATGTATGTAGACTATGAAAGACCCAACAACCTTTTTGATTTATCTATATAGATCCTTATTCCAAGAATATAGGTTGCTTCTCTAAAGTCTTTCATGGAGAATTTCTTGGACAACCAAACTTGAACTGATTGAAGGACAGGTACATCATTTCCTATTAGCAATATGTCATCTACATAAAGTAATAAGAAAACGATTACGTTTCCACTAACCTTCTTGTATACATAAGTTTCATCCATGTTTTGAATGAAACCAAAGTCTTTGATTGTTTTATCAAAACGGATGTTCTAACTCCTAGAAGCTTGCTTAAGTCCGTAAATGGACCTTTGCATTTTGCACACTTTTGTGCTATCACTGGATGTGAAATCCTCAAGTTGTGTCTTATACACTTCCTCAGTCAGATTTTCATTTAAGAAAGCTGTTTTCACATACATTTGCCAGATCTCATAATCATGATGAGCGGCAATAGCTAGGAGTATCCTGATGCATATTAGCATGGCTACTGGCGATAAGATTTCATCATAGTCAGTACCATATTATTGATGATAACCCTTAGCCATTAGTCATGCTTTATAGGTAACTACGTTACCATCCATGTCGATTTTTTTCTTGAAAACCTATTTGCACCTAATAGGTTTGATTCATTTGGGTGGATCAACTAAAGTCCATACTTGGTTATCATACATGGAATCTATCTCTAATTTTATGGCCTCAAGATATTTATCAGATTTTAAACTGTTCAGAACTTCTTTGTAGGTAGTAGGCTTATTTTCATTTATGAGCAATACGTCATTGTGGTCACTTATGTGGAATATAAATCTCTTAAGTACCACACGTATCCTACTCGTCCTACGAGGATCTTGTGTAGTAGAAGGTTCATCTATTATCTCAATAGATGTGGGATCAGATGATTGATCATTGTTTGCTTGTTCTTCTTGAACTTCACTAAGTTCAATTTCACTCCGATTGTCCCCTTTGAGCATGTGCTCTTTCTTTAAGAAGACAGCATGCTTCAAAACAAACATATCATTTTTGGAGGGGAGATAGAAGTAATATCTGAAAGATTCTCTTGGATAACCTACAAACAAATACTTGTCAGACTTACTATCAAGTTTGTCTGACTATGGCCTTTGAAAAAGGCAAGGCAACCCCATACTCTTAAGTGAGATAACTTTGGTTTCTTGCCAAAGAACATCTCATATGGAGTGGTATCAACCATTTTTTATGGAACTTTATTTAAAATATAAACAGAAGTCTCTAGTGCATACCCCTAAAATGATTTTGGTAAGTCTGCAAAAGCTATCATGATTCGTACCATGTCCAGAAGGGTTTGATTCCTTCTCTCAGATACACCGTTATGTTAAGGTATATGTTGTGGAGTCTATTGATATAAAATTCCATTATCTCTAAGATAACCCTAAAACTCTTGGCTTAAGTATTCACCTCATTGATCCGATCTTTGAGTTTTAATACTTTTACCAAGTTATTTCTCTACTTCATTCTTGAAGTCTTTGAACTTTTCAAAAGCTTCAAATTTGTATTTCATTAAATACAAATACCTATATCATGAATAATCATCAATAAATGTTATAAAATAGTTATAACTTCTTTTTGCTTGTATATACATTGGGCCATATACATCAAAATGTATGAGTTCTAATAACTCTTTAGCCCTTTCTCTTTTTCCAAAAAAAGGATTTTTAGCCATATTACCTAGTAAATAGGATTCGCAAATACCATATGATTCATAATCAAATGACCCTAAATCACCAAACCTGTGTAACTTAGAAACACGATTCTCGTTTACATGGAATAAACGACAATGCCATAAGTAAGAGGTGTTTATGTTATCAATCTTTGGTTTCTTATTGTTTATATTGAGAATTGGATTATCTATGTCTAAAATACATAAACCATTAACCAAAGTTGCTAAACCATAGTGGATATCATTCAATGAAAAAGAACAACATTTATTCTTAAAAATTAAATGAATTCATATAAATCTAAACATAAAAGTGAGATAATATTTTTCAATAAAACTAGTACATAATAATAGTTTTGAAGTTCTAAAACTAATCCAGAATGAAGGTGTGGCTCGTAAGTCCCCATAGCAAGTACAACAACCTTTACTCTATTTGCAGTATGTCGGAACATGTCGCCCTTCTCAAGTCTTCCACTGTCTTTTAGTCCTTCCAACGATTGTACAAATAAGATCCACATTTGGTGTCCAACAAGTTCATCTCATTTCTAAATGTAGTATTTATCTCAATCATAAACATACTAGGAATAGAAATAGAAGTACTCGTAAGCTTCTCCTTCTCCCTTCTCTCCTTTACAGTTTCCAAATAGGCCTTGCAGTTATGCCTCCAACGGCCCATCTTGCAATAGTGATGGCATGGGCCCTTAGTGGATGTGTCCTTCTTCTTCATACCATCATTGGGCTTAGTGGGAGCCTTCTTCTTCTTCCTTTGAACTTTCTTCTTGGATGAAGAAGATTCTACTATCAAGACTACCTTGGAATCCTTCTTTATAGAAGACTCCGTTGTCTTGAGAAGATTGATCAACTCAGGAATGGTGGACTCAATCTTGTTCATTTGATAGTTAATCACAAATTGTGAAAAACTTTTAGTTAAACCGGGATAAAGAATTTCTTTATGCTTGAGTTAGCCCAACCGGGATAAAGAATTTAGTTAAACCCAACCCATTAATCAGGAATTTGATTCTATAAGAATTTAATTACATATCTTGAACGTGCCCGATGTTGAGTAGGCTTGGGTTTGTGAAACCCCACCCAAAGCCAACCCTAGAGTAAGAGGGTCGGGATGCATATCATATTTTCTCGCATAAATATATATATTTTTGAATGATTTTTTTGTGCTTTAGAATTATGATTTATAGTCTAGAAGGCTTAGTTGTGTTTATTGAATAGGAAGGGTAAAATGGTAATTTTGATTGAGGTCAAAATAGGAAGATAGCTTGAGGATTAAATAGGAAGAATATTTGGAAGAGAAAATAAGAACAAGAGTTGTTGTGGTTTAGTGGTTAGAGCTTTGGAATTAATTCCTAAGGTCTTGAGTTCAAATCCCATCATTTAAGTTTTATCATGATTATTTTTATTTTATTTAAGGTTGAATTTTTCGTCCCTTGCATTCCATAAGTAGAAATAGGAGTGTTTTCCTAAGGGAGACATGAAGGGAATGTCCTAATACTATTCTTATGCCCTAAAAAAATTCTTAAGGGATTCATGTCATTTTATTCTCTAGCTTACCTTAAATTCCTTACCAATTAAGTTCGTTCAATTTATCTAAATCCATATTTTAATTCCAGAAAATTCAACAAGGTTTATTAACCTTGGAATTTCGAAAATGGCTCTTAGAGGATAGAGTTTTGATTGAAAATAGGGAAGGAGTTAAGAAAGGTTCCCAAGAGAATTAATCTCCATGGTTGAACCTTCAAACTCGACTCTATAGTATTCATCTTCTTCATGGAAGCAATCTGAAAATTTTCTAGATTCTTGGACAGTCAAGCCTTCAAAAACTTCAACCATTCTTCTTACTCAAATGCTACCAGAAAAATGGCCAACTTGTTCAGCTTGAAGACTGAAATTCTTTGCCAAAAACTAAACTACACAAAGCTGTGCAAACCAGAAAAAAATTTTGGACAGTTTTGCAACATAGCAGGCCAAAAACCAAAGCTGTTTCTTTTGCCTTCAAACCACTAATTTATCTTTGCTTTTCCTCCATAAAGAAGGCTAGAAACTAGCCTTAAAGAACCCTAAAATACCTCTCTAAACTCTCTGTAGATTGGCTGGAACATTGCAAAAAAACTGCATAGCAAATTTCAGCAAACAATTCGAATCTCAAACCAGAAAAATTCTAGCCTTGCTCTCTCTTCAAGCCTTATCCAAAAACCACCTCAAACTTCTATGAAGTTAACCTTAGTTAGCCATGAACTGAACTCCATTACCCTCCTCCACTGACCTTACTCGATTAGGCTCCATAGCCATGCCTCAAATTCCTCCTTCAATTACTCCAATCAAGCTTTCAATTGAAGTTAAAAAATTCCAGCAATTACTCCATGAAAACTCCCTTGGATTAAGCTTCAAACAACCAGAAATTCTTCCACCATTGCACTCAGAATTTTGGCCAACCTTATAGCTCCTTCAACCCTCATTCATTTCAGCAAAACCACAGTAAAACCAGTCAGCCATTGTAGCTTCCAAGAACCTCCATCAATCAAACAACATTACCATATTTTCTACTTTAAAACATTCTATAAATTACTCCATTTGAATTTCAAACAACCAGATTTCCCTCTTCTCCCTAATTTGAAAATCAAATCATAGAAATCCCTCAATCATTCGGCCAACACCTTCAGTATTTCGTCCAGCTTTCTCTCCAATTCTCTCAATTTTTCCAAGAACACCAAGAACACACACTATCTTTCTTCAAGCCTAAGACCACTCTAAACACCTCCAATCCCTTCCAAAAACTCCAGATCACACCTACTCAATCCCTAGAGTCCATTTCTAGATTTTATAACATCAAATCTTGAAAACAAAAATCTACAATCGGATAAAAAATCAGAATTTTTCTTGAAGTCTCAAGAATACCATCAAGGTAACCAAGAACAATTTTGTTCATCTTCTTTCCTTCAATTTTTAACATGATATACTAATACTTTCTCTCTCTCTCTCTCTCTCTCTCTCTCTCTCTCTCTCTCTCAGCCGAAATGGTTGCTACAACCATGACTATTTTTCTTCTTCTCTCTTGGTCGGTTCAAGCCTCCCAAGCATGTGGATCTCCTTAAACCTTCATCGAAATAGTCATCAACCAAGTATTTCTCTTTAACATTCTCTTTAATTCTAAAGTCATGTCTCTTAGATGTTGATGGAAAAGGATAGAATATGATTAGGGATTGAGTATATGCTTTTGTATGAAGGAGTTGAGATTGGAGCATGTGAATGTTTGGCCTTGGTTAAGCTTTATGAAATTTCTTGTGGATCGATGCATGTTCTTCATGTCTTGAGTGAGTATGGATGTTTAAGCATGTTAGATATTATGCCACCTTTGGTGAATAGGGTATTATGTTCTTGTTTTCATTGAAGCCATGAATATGATTGTGCTTAGTAGAGATTTAGCCATGTGATAGTAGGTATGGATTTAAGCCTTTATTCATGAATAAAATGGTTTGTTGATTGATGTTGGAGTTTATGTTCATGATTCTTGTTAGCAATAGGAAAATTATGATCATGACATTGTTGATCCTAAGCTATTTTAATTGGACAATTTTATTACGTTAATTAAAATTAATATTATGATTTCCTCCAAAGATTTCGAAAACCCTAGGAAGTTGGAATTGGAATATTAAATGGAATAGTAATATTTTAGCCAAATAAATGATATCTTTTATTAAAGATAATATATATAAATATTTATATAATAATAATAATAATAATAATAATAATAAATAAAGCCTTTTATATAAATAATAATAATAAGTAAATATTAATCTTATAGGCTATATATTCATAAATACTATTGAAATTTATTTATTATCTATTGATCAAAATTTAATAAATTTTTTTAATTATTTTCTATCTATTAATTATTAATTAAGAGATTAGTAATAATTTATTATTTATTTTAATAATATCATCTAGGATTTAGTATTCTTCATCAATTAAACTCTAGTTTATTTATTAATAACAACACTCAAGATTTGTAATTGAACCTATAACTTATTAATAATTATTTTACAACCCCCAGCTATTTTCACTTATCAAGCTTGACTTATTTTATAAAACCTTTATCATCTAGCCTTAAAGCTTAAGACATTAGGGTTATGATTGTAATAAGTTGAAATAGGGTTATTTATGGTAGTGAATATAGCTTGAGTATAACCATATGACTTGTGTTTACCCCAGGCGAGATTAGGTCAGCTTTGGAAGATTTGTGAACTTGCAAGCAAAGGATTAGGTAAGCTCCTGCATAAACTTATTTGATAACAAAAGGTTACCATGGCAAGCCAAATGCGAAGTGTATGGTCACTCATTTTGTAAAGGCAATTAAGGACTGTTTCCTTTCTTGTTTAGTCAAACAAATCATTTGAAAATCAAACAAGCAGTTTTGCACAAACACTAAACTCTTTCTAAAAATCTACTTTGACACGAATTTTAGAAACCCTTAATTGCTATTTCCAAGTAAAGCAATATTTTATCCGCTTTCTCCTAAGTGGGACAATCAATGTTGAGTACTCAATAAGGGTAGGCTAGTAGTACTAGTTTTGAAGAGCAAGAGCGAGTCTTCTAGCAAGAGGCCACCTCCAGAAGATGAACTCAACTTAGAGAAGTAACAGTACTACTTAGTCATGCCAGTCTGAGCTAGCAAGTTTCGGTTAAGTGGACTGTGTGTTTCTGGAGTGGACAACCGGTATGTTTGGGTATAGAGAAGGAGGAGTATCTTATCCGGTAGGCCGATCACCTACCTTTTTGTTAGTCTGCACAAAGTGTGGTATTCTGACCGTTATATATTCATGGGGCCTAACGTGTGGTAACCCATGGCTACCCATTTGAGTGGTTGTATTTATTATGCATATGTATGGTTTGAAAAGCAAAACACCACTCTTTATTTTAATCCTTATTTATTGCTTGCCAGCATTTTCTTTTATACAACTTTTACAACTTGCATACATGAAATGTTTTACTTGAAACACTCAAAGCACACATGGGCTTACTAAGATTTTTATCTCATCACCTTTTATGCCATGTTTTTAGGTCGATCCTGCTGTGGAGATGAGTAGCTAGATTTGTTGCTTGCTTGGAAGACTCTATATTAATTATTTTATGTGTTGCTTTGAGAGATGATAGTAAACAATTTATTTTGGATTTGTTCCTGAATTTTTGGGTTGTAATAAGTTCAATTGTTAAAGTATTGTTTTTAATTTCGTTGATGTGACCTAGTTATAAAGATCCCTTACCCTTTGGACGAGACGACATCCCCGGCCCTGTTGAGCCTAAGTAGTAGGGTGTTACAGAGTTAGCCCAACAACCTAGTCTTAAAAAACGACTCTCGTTCATACTATATTAGCAGAAGGAATTATGTTTAATATTAATTGAGGGATTTATTCCTTTTGGTGATTTCATTAACTAACATGCATAAATATATCAATAAATTACATACATTAATAATCATGGTAATTAAGTGATTATGTGATATGGTTATGGACTTTCCCTAAATTAATTTTCTCGAGCAAAAAAAGAAATTAACATAGTTAACCCTATGTGTTCATACATGTTTTAAGTATAAGGTCTTATAACCCCTTACCTTGTTTTTGTCGCCATCTCTAAAATTAAAATAATTCTATTCTTATCTGACTTATGTAATCTAATTACATAAATTTCCTAAATAGAGAAACCTCAAGTTACATTCGATGGGAGTTAGATGAGAAGAGAATTACACAAGAATTTTAGAGAAGGAAGGACTCGCAGGTCCTATTTAATAAAAACCAAAACTGTAAAAATGCATGAACAGATATAATTCGGATTTAGTTCATAATCATCCACCATGCTATTAATTATGCTTAAACATAAATTAACCATATAACTTTATAATTCCAAAATCTCTATTTTGGAAAAATAAAACAAGTTTAGATTTAATTTCTAAAATCAAATTCTTGAAATTAAATTAAGATAAAATATAAAATCAATATTTTAGATTTAATTTCTAAAATCAAATTCTAGAAATATAATTAGGATAAAATCTAAAATCAATAATTTAGAAAATTTATTAATTGCTGAGATCATATTTTAGGAATTAAATAATAATATATAATCTAAAATCAATATTTTAGAAAATATATTAATTTCTAAAATATAATTTTTATTCCAAATCATGGGTCTCAATTTAAAACTAACAGTAATTAGATTTAATTCTCAAAATGAGAATTACATATCTAAAATCACTATTTTAGATAATATATATTAATTTTCAAAACCAATTTTAGAAATTAATATTGGCTAGTCTTAAAACACAATTTTTGGGAAGCTTTGGGTATTGAGTGGAAAAAGAAAAAAAAAAAACATTTGTGGGCCACTAGAAAAAACAACCAAAATGGAGAGGATTTTTTTTTTTCCTTTTTATATAGCAAACCACAAAAGACAAAGTTCCATCCTGGGGAGGATGAACAACAATCTCCCCATGATCACCCCACGGACGCCTGGCTTTGGGAAGCAGGTCCCGAGCTAGTCGTGAACTTTTTTTTTTCATTTCGTCTTCTTCCCAGAAACGGTTTCTGGGGGGGAAAAAAAAATACTTCAACGAATTTGCGATAATTTCAGAGAACTATTCTCTGATTGAATTCATTTTTTTTTCTTTTTCCCGTTTTATAAACTCATTCATTCAAGCAACACAGAATAAATCAATTTTTTTTAGGAAATACAATAGTTTCTAAAACCTTTCGTAACCTTTATAGAAACACCAAACATTGCATCCAAAATCCACAAAAATAAATTTCCAGACAATTCAAAACCGTTTTTGATTTAATTCTTTGTTAATCAATATTAACAACAATTTGTGATCACCATCACCATTAAATCAACTATACAAATAGTTCAATTAAAGAGTTTAATTTCATGCAAATCAAAAAACAATTATAGAACAACCCACGACACGCAGAAACAATTTCTGCGAACCTAGAAAACATACAGAAACAATTTCTATAAGCATTGTGAAAACGTTTTTCACAGACCCAGGCTATGCATACAAAGTAGTAGCACTTTACAACACCCAGAAGCATGCTTGAAACAATTTCATAGCAAAATATAACCCATTAAAACACAAACATGAAGCCTCTAATACCACTGATGGTATTCAGCTGTGGGGGTTTCAAAAAAAAAACTATAACACTTATAGCAGTGGAAAAACAGAAATCCCAGCCCAAGGTCACATGCATATAATTTAAAAATAGGCAAAAGAAAAAAACAGGTTTTACCTCTGTCATTTAAAGTTTTCTCTTCACATTGAATGACTGAGGTGTGATCTAGATACACTCGTTCCAAAAACCAGTCTAGACCGACATCTAAGATAAGCCATTCCAATCTCAGTGTGAGGTTGGCTTTGATAGTATCCACACGAGGGACTCAAGCAAATCAAAATGAGTCTCTGCTAGAAGACTCTCTTGAACTAGGGTTTGTTTTTGTGTACAGAAATGAAACGAGCGACAGAGAGAAGAAAGCTGCGTGTTTTGAATTTTCTGAGAGAACAATTCTCTATATTAAATTCAGGTGATCAATCACCACGACGTCGATCTCATAATTATGATGAGCAGAAATGGTTAGAAGTATCTTGATGGATTTTAGCATGGCTACTTGTGAGAAGGTTTCGTTATAATCAATACCATATTGTTGATGATAACCCTTAGCCCCTAGTCATACATTATAGGTAACTACGTTACCATCCATGTCGGGTTTTTAATTAAAAATTCATTTGCACCTAATAGGTTTGATTCCTTTAGGTGGATTAACCAAAGTCCATATTGGTTGTCGTAGATAGAATCCATCTCTGACTTCATAGCCTCAAGCTATTTGTCAGATTCTAAATTGTTCAAAACTTCCTTGTAGGTACTTGGCTCATCTTCAACTATTAGCAATACATCATTATGGTCACTAATGAGAAATCCATATTTCTCAGTTGTCATACATATCCTACTTGACCTACGAGGATCTTATGTAGTAGAAGGTTCATCTATTCTCTCAATAGATGTGGGATCAGACGATTGATCCTTGTTTGTTCTTCTTATATTTCACTAAGTTCAATTTTACTCCTACTGTCCTTTTTGAGCATGTGCTCCTTTTCTAAGAAGATAGTATGCTTCAAAACAAATACTTTATTTTTAGAGGGGAGATAGAAGTAATACTCGAAAGATTTTTTTAGATAACCCATAATAAACACTTGTCAGACTTACTTTTAAGCTTGTCTGACTGTAGCCTTTTGACAAAAGCAGGACAACCCCATACTCTCAAGTGAGATAATTTTGGTTTCTTGCCAAAGAACATCTCAAATGGGGTGGTATCAACAGTTTTTTACGAAACTCTGTTTAGAATATAAATAGAAGTCTCTGCTGTGTACTCCCAAAACAATTTTGGCAAGTTTGCAAAAGCCATCATGATCTGTGCCATGTCTAAAAGGGTTCAATTCCTTCTCTCAAATACACCATCATGTTGAGATGTATATGGTGGAGTCCATTGAGATAAAATTCCATTATCTCTAAGATAGCTTTGAAACTCTTGACTTAGGCATTCACCTCCTCGATCTGATCTTTGAGTCTTAATATTTTTGGCAAGTTGTTTCTTTATTTTATTCTTGAAGTCTTTGAACTTTTCAAAAGCTTTAGATTTGTATTTCATTAAATACAAATACCCATATCAAGAAAAATTATCGATAAAGATTATGAAATAGTTATAACCTCCTTTTACTTGCACAGACATTGGGCCACATATATCAAAATGTATGAGTTTTGATAACTCTTTGACCCTTTCTCCTTTTCCCGAAAATAAGGTTTTAGCTATTTTACTTAGTAAACAAGACTCGCAAATGCCACATGATTCATAATCAAATGACCCTATGTCACCAAGCCTATGTAACTTAGAAACACGATTCTCGTTCACATGGCCTAAATGCCAATGACATAAGTAAGAGGTGTTTGGGTTATTGATCTTTGGTTTCTTGTTGTTTATATTAAGAATTGGATTATCCATGTCTAGAACATATTAACCATTAACCAAAATTGCAAAATCATAATAAATATCATTTAATAAAAAAAAACATTTATTCTTAAATATCAAATGAAATCCATACAAGTCTAAGCACGCAATTGAGATAATGTTTTTCATTAAAACTGGTACAAAATAACAGTTTTTCAGTTCTAAAAGTAATCCTGGAGGCAGGTTTAGTTCGTATGTCCCCACAGCAAGTGCAACAACCTTTGCTCCATTTGTAGTACGCAGGTCTACGTCGCCTTTCTCTAGCCTTCTACTGCCTTTTAGTCCTTGCAAGTTATTGCACAAATGAGATCCACATCCAGTATCCAATTCCCATATCTCATTTCTAAATGTAGTATTTGTCTCAATCATAAACATACCAAAAGTAGAAGTAGTAGTCCCTACAAGCTTCTCCTTCTGCTTTTTTTCCTTGACGATCTCCAGGTAGGCTTTGCAGTTGCACCTCTAGTGTCCTATTTTGCCACAACGATGGTATAGGCCTTTGGTAACTGCATCCTTTTTCTTTTCACCACCTTTGGGCGTAGTGAGAGCCTTCTTCTTCTTTCTTTGAACTTTCTTCTTGGAAGAACAAAATTCTACCATCAAGATTGCTTTGGAATCCTTTTTCATAGAGGACTCCACAGTCTTAAGAAGATTGATCAACTCAAGAATGTTGGACTCAATCTTGTTCATTAGATAGTTAATCACAAATTGTGAAAAACTATTAGGTAAAGATTGTAGAATTAAGTTAACACTTAATTCATGGTCCATCACGAACCCAAGAGATTCAAGCTTCTCAATTAAGCCTAAAATCTTCAGCCCATAAGTAGCCGTAGAAGCACCCTTAACCATTTTATAACGGAACAATTTCTTCGAGATCTCACTTCTCTCTATTCTTGCTTGGGCGTCACACAGCTCTCGAAGATGGAGAATCATCGATTGAGCATCCATATGCTCATGCTGTTTTTGTAGCTCAAGAGTCATTGATGCTAGCATGATACAAGATGACGTGTCACTATCCTCCTTGTGCTTCTTGTGGATAGCATGCTTATCAGCACGAGCATCTTGAGTTGGTGGTGGTAGAATATGAGCATCTAGTACGTAGAGCAACTTTTTCGACTTGAGAACAATTCTCAAGTTTCTATACGAGTTGAGATAGTTAGATTCAGTTAGTTTGTTGGTCTCCAAGATGCTACGTAAGTTAAGGTTGGTTGACAAGATGCACGTGACCTAGATGTAACGATAGAGAACATTAGCTAACTGTATATGCAGATGTAATGCAAATAATTAAGCTTAATCGCATTGTTATTTTACTATGTTACTCAAACCAATAGCCCCTACTATGGATTCGATAATGCCCGTTGGAAGCTTTCCTAGTGGACCAGTATCCAAATTTCTCAATCTTGTGTTTGCCCAACAAGCCACCCTAGAGTTCAATGGTAGGTATCCAATACCAATTACATTGTATGTAATTACTAGATCATTGGGTGATTAATATCTTATAATCTTAAAACCTTTTGGGCTATCCTAATATTTTCCCTAAATTTATTTATGCTTGAGTTAGCCCAACCGGGATAAAAAATTTAGTTAAACCCGACCTATTAATTAAGAATTTAATTCCAGAGCTTTAACATGCCCGATGTCGAGTAGGCTTGGGTTAGCCCAACAACCTGATCTCGAAAAATGGCTCTTGTTCTTATTGTATTAATGGAAGGAATTAGGTTTAATAATAATTAAAGGATTTATTCTTTTTAGTGATTTCATCAAATGACTTGCATAAATATATCAATAAATCACATAAGTTGATAATCATGATAATAACGTGATTACGTAATATGGCTATGGACTTTCCCTAAATTAATTTTTTCTTGGATCAAAAGGAAATTAATATGGTTAACCATATGTGTTCATGCATGTTTTAAGTAGAAAGTCGTACCCTCTTGTCTTGTTTTGCAAACCCATCTCCAAAATTAAAATAATTCTATTCCTATCTAACCTATGTAATCTATTCACATAAATTTGCTAAATAAAGAGACTTCAAGTTACATTCGAGGGGAGTTAGATGAGAAGAGAATTATGCAAGAATTTTAGAGAAGGCAAGACTCGCAGATCCTATTTGATAAAAACCAAAATTGTAAAAATGCATGAACAGATTAGTTTTAGTCCATAACCATCCACCATGTCATTAATTATGCCAAAATAAAAATTAAACATATAATTTTATTATTCCAAAATCTTTATTTTGGAAAAAAAAAAGATTTAATTTCTAAAATCAAATTCTAGAAATTAAATTAAGATAAAATCTAAAATCAATATTTTAGATTTAATTTCTAAAATCAAATTCTAGAATTTAATTAGGATAACATCTAAAATTATTTTAGAAAATTTTTTAATTGTTAAAATCATATTTTAGGAATTAAATAATAATATGGAATCTAAAATCAATATTTTAGAAAATATATTAATTTTCAGAATATAATTTTATCCCAAATCATGCGTCTCAATTAAAACCTAATCATAATTAGATTTAATTCTTAAAATGTGAATTAATAAAAAACCAATTTAAAATCAGTATTTTAGATAATATATATTAATTTCCAAAGCCAATTCTAGAAATTAATATTGGTTAGTCCCAAAACATAACTTTTGGAAAGCTTTGGGCGCTAGTGGAAATGGCGAAAAAAAACTTAATCGTGGGGCACCTGGAAGAAATCAACCGAAATAGAGATTTTTTTTTTTTTTTACATATAAGACAAAGTTTCATCTTGGGGAGGATGTAAATACATCCCCATGATCACTTGAGGAAGACCCACGGAAGCCTGGCTTTGAGATGCAAGTCCTAAGCAATAGTCGCAGCTTGGGGCCAATTGTGCATCAAGCTGTGGCTTGGGAACATTTTTTTATCCTTTGTTCTTCTCCAAAAACTATTTCTGGATTGGTTTCTTTTGATTTTTGTAGCATTTTCAAAGAATAGACATTCTGTTCATAATTATGTTGTAGTGTTCACAAACCTGTAATTCAAAACCTCACGAAACAATTTCCATCTCTAATAAAAAACAGACATTTGGTTATGAGAAAATTAAAGCAGAAGAACCTTCTTAAGCCGCATAAGCAGAAACCACAGAAACATATTTTCTCTATTGAAAAGGAAACTGTAAGTTTTCAAAAAACTAATTTTCATGAAAATCAAACATGTTTACAACACAACAGAGACATACGATCCTTGAAACAATTTCAAGAAATAAATTGAACAGAAAAATAGTGCATTCTACAAACACTTTTCAAAACCACACAGTGACCCAAAACAGAAACAATTTCAAATAATGCCCAAAATCATGCTCGAAACACTTTCATAGAATAATGAAAACGTTAAAATCACAAGCAAGTAGACTCTGATACCACTGTAGGGATTTTAGAAAATACTATAACACTTATAGCAACAAAAAAAAATAGAAATCCCAACCCAAGATCATATGCATATGTTTTGCTCATAGGTAAAACCAGTGTATTGTCCATTATAAACCCAAGAGATGCAAGCTTCTCTATCAAGCCTAGCATGTTCATCCTATAAGTGGCCACAAAAGCACCTTTAGCCATCTTAGATTGAAATAGCTCTTTAGAGATCTCATATCTTCTATTTTTGCTTGTTGATCGAACAGCTCTCTAAGATGGAGAATAATCGTTTGAGTATCCATATGCTTATGTTGTTTTTGTAGCTCCGAAGACATTGACGCCAGCATAATATAGGTTGCTATGTCACTGTCTTCTTGGTGCTTTTTGTGAATAACATGCTTATCAGCATGAGCATCTTGCGCTTGAGGTGGCAGAATAGGAGCATTTAGCACGTAGAGCAACTCTTCTAATTTGAGAACAATTCTCAAATTTTGATACCAGTCGAGATAGTTCGATTTAGTGAGTTTGTTGGTTTCCAAGGTGCTACAAAGGTTTAGGTTGGTTGACATGATGTAGATGACCAAGATGTAAAGATAGAGAAGATTAGCTTAGTGTATATGCACATGGAATGCAAATAATTAAGTCTTTAATTAAGCGTATTATTATTTCACTTATTCAAACCAATAGCCCCCACTATTGATTCAAAAAAGCCCGTTGGAAGCTTTCTTAGTGGATTGGTATCCAAATTCCTCAAGAATAACATTGGGTTTACCCAACAAGCCACCCTTGAGTTCAATAGTAGGTATTCAATACCAATTACATCTAATGTAATTACTAGCTCATTGGGTGATTAACATCTTTTAATCTAAAAGCTTTTAAGCTAACCCAATATTACTTCTAATTTTCTTTATGCTTGAGTTAGTCCAACTAGGATAAAGAAATTTAGTTAAACTCGACCCATTAATCAAGAAATAACTGAATCGAATTCGCATGCACAAGAGAAACTAAAATAAATTAATAATGGAAAAACACAAAGTTAGAGCATGGTATGAGTTTCATAATAAAAAAATTCAGCGAAATTTACCCTACCGCTTACTAAAGCCATGCTACCTAGCTATAGTATGAGACCTCAACCAAAAGGAAATCCCCAAGCAAGACGAAGAGAGGTATGATTGAAATTCAGTTCAATCTTGACCTCAAAGAAAGGGATTGGAAGGAAGAAAGAGGAAAACATGATAGGGAAATGGAACTAGACTTGGAAAGGAACTTAAATCAATCAAACGATAGCTTAAACATGCCCGATGTCAATTTAGCTTGGGTTAACCTAACAACCTAGTCTCGAAAAAGAACTGTCATTCTTACTATATTAATAGAAGGCATTAGGTTTAATATTATTTGAGAGATTTGTTCCTTTTAGTTGTCTCACCATTTGGCATGCATAAAATTTATCAATAAGCAGCATAAATTGATAAACATGATAATAAACAATTTTATGGTATGGTTATGGACTTTTCTAAATTAATTTCCTCAAGCCATGAAGGAAATTAATATGGTCAATCCTATGTGTTCATGCATGGTTTAAGTAGAAGGTCTTACCCTCTTGCCTTGTTTTGGTCACCATCTCCAAAATAAAATAATTCTATCTTTATCTAACCTATGTAATCTAATTACATAGAATTCCTAAATAGAGCAACCTAGAGTTATATTTGAGAGGAGTTAGATGAGAAAAGAATTATACAAGAATTTTAGAGAAGACGGGACATGCATGCCCTATTTAATTAAAACCAAAGCGTTAAATAATGCATGTACGGATATATTTAGTCTAAGTCAATAACCATCCACCTGTTAGTGTTATGCCTTAGAGGCAATCACTTATACATTGTATATGACACATTTTCTATTAATAAAAGGCATTATTTATCTTACAGTTTCATTTGTTTACTTTTATGCAATATAACTGTTAGATAAAGTCCCTAGTATAACACTGTGTTAAGGAAATCATGATAGAGATCATGATATGAGATTCCTACTACACTATATCGTGTTAGTACTTAAATAGTCCCTAGTTGTAGTATTAATGAGACAGGACATTATTAATGCGTTAAGACTAGCATGTGTTAGACTTCCTGATTTGATCAGGCGGTGGTTCTCATATCCGTGAGTATTGAGATACTCAAAGTTAACACATGGATTCTTGTTAATAGAACAAGTACATTGGATGACCTAGCTATGAGATAATCACATGGATAACTATTTAGTGAAAGTGATATAATCTCAATATAGCAAATGTGCAAGTATCCTTAGACTTAAGATCTCCAATGTACTTTGTTTGCTGAGCATTGTGCTTTGATTCCAATCTCTGGAGCCAGATCAAGGGCCGCCTATGGGATGAATATTGGATACATTGTGAGGTAAACGAAAGTAGTTGAGAGGGTCAATAAAGAATTCACCACTCCTAATAGTAGGGGTGAATATCTCACGGCCACTTGTAGGAATTATTACTCGAAGAAGTCCTTGGCCAAGGCAATTGTGTATTCGAAACAATTCCAATTGATACACATCTAGAGTAATGGGTTCCTGGTACAAGTACTACTATATTCGGGTCAGAATTAATATATATTCTGGAGGGAGTTAGCACTAATTCTGTACTTCAAACTGAATGAGATATTGTATGGTGAAAGGAGTCAATTGTACTGTAGTTTGTTATTGAAGGGTTCATGTCATGCCACTTAACTTCTTAGACTCTTGGGTGGTCATGATGTGTTGCTAGATACCGCTCATGATCTGGGAATATGGGTTTATTAATTGATGAATTAATAAACCAATCTTGATTAGAATTAATATGATTAATTCTAATTAATTATAGATTATTAATCTCAAAGACGTTTGGATTAATTCATGTTCGCTACCAATTAACTAGGAAACCTAATAGGTCACACACAATAGAGGATTCTATATTCAAGATGTTATTTGATAACATAGTAGGGTTAATTGCAAGAAAGAGAAGTTGTTGTGGCCAAATTATTAGTTATAATTTATGGGCCAAATTATAATTGTGAGAAGTTAATGTTTCCAATTACAATTAGGGAATTCTAACTGTTTTAGAATTCTCAGTTGGAGTATTTTTCCAGTAGATTTCATGTAATATATGGAGGATATATACATGAAATTTCTAACTAGTGTAAGACACGAAAAACAACTTCAAACACTTGGGCAACTCACGACATTCTTTCTTCTCTCTCTCTCATTGATATTGATCATAACCCTAGCCACCATTGTTGTTTCTCCTAGCACAGAAATCTTGGTGCTCGAGTATTCCTCCGTGTGGATTTCTGTTAGAGATAATCACACACTGTGATTATAGTGGTTGGATGTTCAACTCTCGTGGTATTTGATCAAGAGGATTGGTGGATCACGCCTCGACTTGAAGAAGAAAATTTTTGTTCTTCAGACGATCAAAGAAAGGTAAAAAGCTAGTACCTTTGATCTCTTTATGTTTTGTTTTCTACACATATGCAGATCTTAGGTTGGTATCTTATTTTATTTTTCCGCTGCGCCATATATGATATGCATGAGATACCCAACAGCACCATGCCAATGAAACATGCTTAAAATAGGAAGCATAAAACGTCCAATGCACAAACATCCAAAGTTAGCATTTTGGAAAGCTCTGGTTCCAAAATTGAATTTTGGAAAAATTCTGGGCCAAAATCAAAATTTTAAAACTTATGGGTCCATAATCTAATTTTGAATAATACTTTTATCCCAAATCATGGGTTCCAAATAAATTCTAATCATTATTAGAACCTAATCTCAAAATTAGAAAAGATAAAAAAAAAACTTTAGATAATATCTAAAATCACAATTGTAGATAATATGTATTAATTTCCAAAACTAAATTTAGAAATTAATATTGGTTAGTCCCAAAACATAAATCTTGGGATGATTTGGGGAGATCTGTGAAAAAGAAAAAAAACCACTTTGTGGGCCACCATAAAAAACAATTGAAATTCAATTGAAAAAAAAAATTATATGAAGCCACAAAAGACAAAATCTCATCCTAGAAAGGATGTATTACATCCTGCCCATGATTGTTTCTAGAGGCCTGGCTTTGGGAAGCAAGTCCTGAGCAGGCCGCGGCTCCAAGCTGTAAGTTGGGCCAATTGTGCCTTAAGTTGCAGCTTGGGCAAGAAAAACCTTTTTTTTTCTTCACATTTCTTCTTCATTTTTCATAAATGATTTCTGGCCAAAAACTTCAAGTCTCTGAAAAAAAAATAAATTTCGTGAACTGTAATGTTGTTTCCAAACCGTTCGAAGCTGTTTTGATTTAATTCTTTGTTAATCCATATTAACAACAATCTATGATCACCATCACCATTAAATCAACAATACAACTAGTTCAAGGGAAAAAGTTTAATTTCATGCAAATCAGAAACCAATTACAGAACAACCCACGTCATGCAGAAACAATTTCTGTGAACCCAGAAAACATACAGAAACAATTTCTATAAGCATTGTGAAAACGTTTTTCACACACCCAGAGTATACATACAAAGTAGTAGCACTTTACAATACCTAGCAGTATGCCTGAAACAATTTCATAGCATAACATAACTCATTAAAACACAAACATGGTGGCTCCGATACCACTGTAGGGATTCGGTCATGCAAGAGCATACATGCAGCAGAAAATAAAATCAAAATCCCTCCCAAAAATCACATGTTTGTTGATTAAAATGGGTAAGAAAGCAAGTTACGGGATTTATTTGTTGCTCATGGCAGCCATTGAAGTCCAAGCGAGGACTGCCTCAAACAGTATCCACACAAAGGCTTAATTACTCACTAGAAACTCGCTCAATTCTATGCTAGTAGAACAAAAGGCGATTAGGGTTTAAGAGTTGGAAAAGACGAGATTCCCAAAGAAAACAATTTTTGTGTGTCGTATTTTTTTTTCAGAGGAAACGATTTCCTCTGTTTATAATTTTTTAAGATTTTGCTAATTGGAATTATGTCCTCCAAGATCAACTAATTGCAATTGAGTCTTTGAAGTTTATATAATTGCAATTACACCCTATAAATTATAACAAACTTATAATTTACCTATAAATCATTTTCTTCTCACAATTACCCCTACAATATTATCAAATAATATCTTGAGTACTCAAACATTTATTGTGTATGACCCATTAGGTTCTTGGTCTATTGGTAGCGAAATATGAATTAATCCAAACATCTTTTGGATTAATAATCCTTAATAATTTAGAATTAACTTCTTAATTATAATTAGGATTAGTTTATTAATTCTTCAATTAATAAACCCATATTCAGCAGATCATGAGCTGTATCTAGCAACAGATTATGACCACCCAAGAGTCTAGGAAGTCAAATAGCTTGACATGAACCCTTCAATAACAAATATCAGTGCAACAAACTCCTTTCACCATACAATATCTCATTTAGATCGGTGTATGGAATTAATGCCAACTTCCTCCAAAATAGAAATTAATTCTGGCCCAAATATATTAATACTTGTTCGTTGAATCTGCTACTTAATATGTGCATCAATTGGAACTGTTTCTAATACATAAGCACCTTGGCTAAGGATTTCTTGAATAGTAATTTCAATAAATGGCCGTGAGATATTTGCCCCTATTATTAAGAGCGGTGAATCTTTTATTGACCCTCTCAACTACTTTCATTTACCTCACATTATACCCAATATCTATCCTATAGGCTACCTTTGATCTGGCTCCAGAGATTGGAATCAAAGTACAATACTTAGCAAACAAAATACCTCAGAGATCTCAAGTCTAAGGATATTTGCACATTTGCTATAGCGAGATTCTATCACTAGTACTACATAGTTATCCAAGTGATTATCTCATAGTCAGGTCATCTAATGTACTTGTTCTATTAACAAGCATCCACATATTAACTTTAAGTATCAAAATACTCATGGATGTGAGAACCACCGCCTAATCAAATCAGAAAGTCTAACACGTGCTAATGCATTAATGAAGCCCTATCTCATTAATACTACGACTAGAGATTATTTAAGTACTAACACTATATAGTGTAGTAGGAATCTCACATCATGATCTCTAACATGATTTTCTTAACACAGTGTTGTACTAGGGACTTTATTTAACAGATATTTTACACGAAAGTAAAGAAAATAAATTGAAAGATAAATAATGCCTTATATTATAAAAAAAAAATGTGTTATATAAAGTTTACAAGTGATTGCCTATAGGGCACAATACTAACAGAGGATGAGTAGGATTCCCTATATTTCGGCAATAGGAAGTCTCATGTATGCCAGCTTTGTACCAGACCGGATATCTGTTTTGCAATAGGCATGGTTAGCAGGTATCAGTCCAACCTTGGGGAAGAACATTGGCATGCCGTGAAGCATATACTCATGTACCTAAAGGGAATGAGGGATTATATCTTAGTTTATAGAGTCGATGACTTAGTTCTTACCGGTTACACAAACCTAGATTTCTAGGCGGATAAAGATGAAAAAAATTCACTAGTGAATATATCGTTATTTTGTCTGGAAGGGCTATTTTCGTGGTCATGGAAAGCCCATTTTTTTGGAGTCTTTTATCACTTCTTCCCATCTCGTGTCTCTGTCTGTTTTCGCTCTTCTTTCCCTACATCAATTCCCAACGGGAGCAGCGGAATCCACTTTCTAAGCTATTTCGGTAGCTGGTGAGCACGACTCAAGACATTTATCATAATCGAGGCTTTCTTTTTTATCCTCAGGGCTGAAGTTTGAGCGCCCGTTTGCCACTGGAAACACCACTTCCCGAAGAGTATCAAGCTATCTTACATTGCTGATTCTATCATAGAAGTTGAGAATGTGGCAGCTTCAGAAGATTCTAAAGAAGCGGTTTGGCTCCGAAAGTTCCTCACAAAACTTAGAGTTCTGTCACACACGGACAGACCCATAATAATGTATTGTAACAATTCTAGAGTCGTGTCACAATGTAAGGAGCCAAGAAACCATAGTAAGGGTAAGTATATTGACAAGAAGTATCACTTAATCCGGGAGTTCATCTAAAAACAAGAGATAGTGGTTGATCAAATTTTCTCAGTAAATAATCTGGTGGACCTATTTACCAAGCCTTTAATGGAAAAGGGGTTTAAAAGACAATTGGACATCATAGGGGTCGGTGCATATGGACTATTATAGTCTATTTAGTGCAAGTAGGAGATTGTTGGAATATATGCCCAAAATGTACTATGTATTTTTGTATTTTAGAAATTAATAAAAGTTTCATTCATTAATGGTTGTTTATTTGCATATATTCGTATATTAAAGGTCTAAGTGTGTTAGTACGTAATCTACACAATTGGGTCATACTTTCATAATAAAGTGTAGATTATAGGCTACTAACACATAAGAGAAAAAAATTGTTCTTGATTGATTGATGAAGTTGGACATTTATCAAAGTTTAGATCATTACATAGTAGTTTGTAAATGGGGAATGGATTATCTTAAACCAGTGAGTAATCCATTCGCACCAATAGTGTAAGTGTATTCAGAATACGCAGAACTAGACCACGCAATAATAATCTTTAGTAAAGTACTAAAACAAATAAAGATTGGTTTATCACAGCTACTGCGTCGATAAGTACCCTAGGACTTGAGCATAAGTTGGTGGTCTGGTGAAGCTGAACATGTACACTTTGATGTATATTGCATAAGGTCTTATTGCAAGACCAATAACTTTGTATGTTGGGTGTATGATTCTAATTAATTAAAATAGACTTATACAATAGAGTTTTTATGTTTCGTTACGTGAAGAAATCACCCCTTCATGACTGTCCGGGATAATCTAATAATCTAGTGCCCTAGGAAACATGACTAAGTATGTACACTTTTGGGTAACTCCCTATGATAAGTGGATACGTACTGAAAGTCATGAATTATTGGACTATTTATCAAAGGATGGTAGATGTCATTGAGAAAGTTGTTAATGCTATTTTTCGATCTCAATAACGGGTGTTACGTAGAGGGGTATTTTCGTCATTGCACTTGTAGGTCAGAGACACTGCACTTGCAATATTATTCTCGGGGTTAATATTTTCAAATGGTGAGAAATAGAATATTCAAAATGATTAAAATACAGCTATTTGTTAGCAGGGATATTTTGGTTATTTTAGTAGTTAAGAATAATATGTCTTTTGGTCCCGAGAGTAGTTCAAATAACCTTAGTAAATTTATTTACTATATGGGCTTATTGGGTGAATTTATTATTAGATGAATTATTCTAAGAGTCTATTTATTTATTTGGGTTGGAATAATTAATTGAGCTAATTTAATTAATTAGTTTATTAATTAATTATCATGGATAATTTTATATTCGGTCCAAATAGTTTGATTAATAAAAGAGCTAATTTAATTAATTAGTTTATTAGTTAATTATCTTGGGTAATTTTATATTGGGCCTAAGTAGTTTAATTAATTAATAAAAGTGCTAGCTTAATTAATTATCTTAGGTAATTTTATATTGGGCTCAAGTAGTTTAATTAATTAATAAAAGAGCTAATTTAATTAAATAGTTCATTGATTAATTATCTTGAGTAGTCTTAATATTGAGCATAAGTGGATTAATTAATTAATAAGAGAGTTATTTAATTAGTCATTGGACTAATTAAGAGAGTATGGCCCATTAGGGTTTTGATGGAAGTAGACATGTTACAAAAAAGGAAAAAGAGAAAAAAAAAAAGGAAACAAAGAAATTGAGGTGGCTGATTTTGTTTCTAAAAAGAAAAGGAAAGCTAATGATATTAATAAAAGGGCATCTTGGTGCCATAAGAGGTTGGCCAAAATTCCACAACAAACGCTTTTCATTTTTTTAGAAAATAGCCGCTGTTTTTCTTGGTTTTATTTTCCTTCATTTTTCTTTAACATTTAACTCTTCCATTTTTGTTCCAATTTTATTCACTCTAATTCTACTTTCACCAGTAGTGGTCATAGTGGTTAGAGAATACTCTAAAAGATCAAGAGCTTGCAAGTGTGGTAAGTGTTTGATGTGAAGGAGCTGATGGTTAGCTGGTGTCCCTATAGAACAAGTAGACATTCCTGTTCAACAAGTGTCGACGAACCTAAATTCGACTCTAATTATTAAAGTTAATCACCCTAGAAGTAAATATTCCTAGACTTTGGCTTGGAAAAAAATTTAATTTGTTATCTTTCATTGGGTGTTTAATTTTCCTTCAACCCTTCACTTTGCGAGAGGATTTAAATGCTATGATGAGAACAATGCACAATAAGTTTGAAGATATAAAAAAGGAGATCACGGGGAGACAACATTTGGTTTAATCTTCTATCGTGGCATAAAGAAGGGGTTAAGAATGATTTGAAGCTCCTAGCCCTAGAATAAGAGATTATGATACCCATACTCCTCCGTTAAATGTTCAATAAGGTGAGGAGTGGGATGAACACTCTATTAGGGGATTCTAACAAGCTCCCAAGAGAGGGGGAAGGTATGGTATGAGAGAAGGACGAGGAAAGGGCCAAGGAAGGAATGGTGGAAATAATCCAAGGGGGTTAGAAAGAGAGTTTGAGGGAGTTGATGAATGGTATGAAGGGGAACATGGTGAGGCATATGGGGAATTCAATAGAGGATAGGGTAATAGAGGAGCTAAAAGAGAAGGAAATGAAAAGAAGAGAAATTTGAACCATATCAAGATGAAGGTGCCTACATTTTATGAAAAGAGTGAGCCCGAAACCTATTTTGAATGGGAGAGCAAAATGAAATTTTTTTTTGATTGCCATACTTATAGTGAAAGATCAAATGTGAGGCTAGCTATTTTAGGTTTTTGGAGTATACTATGGTTTGGTGGGAGCAAGTTAGTACTCAAAGAAGGTAGATAGGAGTAGAAGCCATGAGAAATTAGAACTTTTTAAAGGACATGATAAGGGCTAGGTTTATTCAACACCACTATTACCATGACCTCTACCACAGGTTTCAATCACTCAAGTAAGGGAATAAGAGTGTAGAGGATTACTATAAGGAAGTAGAAGTGATGTTGATGAGGGTTCAAATCTAAGAAGACCATAGAGCAATAAGGGCTAGGTTCTTGGAATGATTGAATAGGGAAATAGTTAATTTGGTAGAGTTGCACTCTTATAACCATTTTGAGGATATGGTTCATGCTGTTGTGAAGATTAAAGGGCAACTACAAGAGGAGGACTTTTGCTAAGCCCATACTTCCAAATTTGAACACTACTAGCAAGATGCCAACTAAGAGGGATGATGTCCCTAAACCTTTTTAAAGGGAGTACAACAAACCAAAAGAAGGATGGAAGCCTAGAGAAGATTGGAAACCTAAAGAAGATTGGAACAAGGATAAGGGAAAAGCCATGTAGAGACCACAATGGAATAGAGACATCAAGTGCTTCAAGTGTCTTGGTTATGGGCATACTTAGCATGAATGTCCAAGCAAAAGGGCTATGTACACTAACACCTTTGGAGAAGTCTAAACCGACAAAGAAGAAAAGATTGAAATATGCCAAAGAGACCAAGAAGAAAATATGGAAGAAGGAAGTGATGAAGGGGAAGTAGTTGTCCAAGTGTGTTTCTTTGTTGGAGTTACAAGAAGATCATTGAACTCTCAAGTAATTGAAGACAAGACCATCAACAAAGAGAGAACATATCCTACACAAGGTTTCTAATCAACAAGACCTCTTATAGTGTCATTGTAGATAGTGGGAGTTGTATTAATGTGATTAGTGTAATCTTAATGGATGAATTGGGCATGAAATGGATTAGAAACCCTAAACCCTACAAGATACAATGGTTGAATGATAGTGGGGAATTGAGTGTTAACAAACAAGTTTTGGTATGTTTTGAGATGGGGAAATACAAAAATGATGTGCTATGTAATGTGGTGCCTATGCAAGCGGGTCACTTGCTCTTAGAAAGGCCTTGAAAATATGATAGAAATATAAAATATGATGGGAGGAAGAACACTTATTCCATTCTCAAAGAGGGGTCCCAAGTCACTCTTAACCCCATGCTCCCAAGTGAGGTGAACAAAGACTAAAGAATCATGAGGGAAAGATAAAAGAAAAATGAAGCACAAGATGCCAAACAAAAACAAAAGTTAGAGAGAAAAGAATAAGAGAGGAAAGAGCAAATTAAGGGAGAGAATGGGAAACCAAGTGCCTTTGACCATCACAGATGGAAGTGAGCAAGAATAAGAAAGGGGAGGTAAAAGAAGAGTGAACTACTTTACAAAAGAGAGTAAGGTCATAGAAGTAATAGGAGCTAATGAACCAGATATTCTTCTTATTTGCAAATGATCTTATATGTCTACTAACGATTCTACTTTGTCTTTGCCTAATGAAATTGTAGACATTCTCCAAGAGTTTGATGATGTATGTTCAAAGGATTTGCCTGGAGGATTACTACCCATAAGATGAATTGAGCATCAAATAGATTTTTACCCCGAGCTGTCATCCCCAATTGATCGGCCTATAGAATCAATTCAGAGGAGGTAAAGTGTAATACCCCGTATTAGACCATCTTTAGTAAGTGGGGAAAAGTCATGCATGTCACATTGTTTTATACTGCACTTGGCAATTTGAACTATTTTCATAAAAATGTCAGCTTGTTGTTGCATGAAGTAATTTGTTTTTGAAGTGGTCGTGTCATTGGAGTTAGTCAAGTTTTATTTTATTGAAAGGAATTTATTTGGAAGAGGATGGAGCAAGTGAGTAGGAATCAAGGAAATTTATTAGGAGAATATTTACCAAGAATTAGTGTGGATTAGTGGATAAAGCTTGGAAATTAATTCTTGATGGGCTTGAGTTCGATTCTTAGCCACTTCAAATTCTTTCCTTTCTTTTGTTTTCTTCTTCCCTAACTTTTTTTTCCCACTTGGCCGAAACACTCTAGGTTTGCTACCACCTTGGAACCAATTTCCTAAAAATTAGGAGTGTGATTTATCTTGGGAATTATTGTATAAAATATTTGAGAATAAATTAAATTTTATTCCTAATATCTTATCATAATCTTTTAGAGAATTTAAAATATTATTAATCTATATTTTAAAAGATATATCTAGGTAATATATTAGGAGATAGAATATATGAAAATCTATAGGTATTGTGTTATGTGGTAGCCGCCACTTTTTAAGGGATAAATCTCCATATTTTAATTTTCTTTAGATAATTTTTAAAAAAGGAAATAAAAGGATAAATTTTGGATTTTAAATGAAGTAATTATCTATTGGATAAGATGATGATTTTCAAAAATTTAGGAAGAAAAAAGGAAGAATAATTCGGTAGCTTCAAGGAAGTAGGAAACCAGAATTTTCTTACAATATAACTATTTATTAGCTATTTAAAAATAACTCAAATTAATATAGGGAATTAATTAAATTATTTCTTAAATAGATAACCTAAATTTCTCACAAAATTTTATCAAAGATGCTGCCACACTTAGAGCAAATATAGTTCAAATAAAACTCTCTAAAACCTAGCTAGGGTTATCTAAGAAAACCTTAACCATCTAGGACTTTGTTTTAGCAAAAAAAATAATAGAAATTTCCCCCCCAATTCCTTTATAATTTCATCCAGAAATCAGTCCTATTCTACATGAAATTTGCAGCCAAAACCCGCACAAAACTCCTCTAACTAGCGAGCAAAATACAGCTACACAAAGACTTCTTTTCCTTCTCTTGTTTCACCACTATAGAGACCAAAACCAACCAGATTTCTTCACTCATTCTGTCAAGATTCCCCCCCTTGTTTTGTAGAATTTTAGCCATTCTAAGCTGAAAAAATACAGCAGCAATCAGCCCTAAACTCCTGTCCAATTTCGGCACCCATAGAAGAACTAAAGCTGTCCAACTTTTCTCTTGTAATCAAGACTCCATAGCAAGGTAGAACTCCTCCAAATACCTAAACACCAAACCCTAGAATTTTCTATCCAGTAAACCCCAAAAATCCCCACTTTTTGGCCCCTCAAACTCACGAAAAAAAATAACCAGCATTCAACCTGCTCCAAAATTCAGCTAGCCTATCCCAAAAGCAAAGCCAAAAACCAAAACTCTCTGCAAGGTAATTGATCTTCAACCCTTCTGCTCATCTTTTACTCCATTCTTACCTTCTTTTCTTCCTTAAATCATGTCTATAAGGGACTAATTTTATCCTTTCCTTGAAGAGTCTCAATTAAGGTCATCCAAGCGAATCAATCTATTCAACCATCACTTAGACGCAAGCTAGTCATCAAGGAATTGTTGTGTTTTAAATCTAGATCACTAAAAGATAATCAAGATCCTATCTTTACTAATTTAAATGGCATTAATCCTTAGTGTATTGATTTATGAGTGCTTATGGAGTCGAGCATGAAAGTATGAATGAATTAGATTGATGAATATATTGATGTAAGCTATAGACAAAGCATGTATGAGATAGGATATTGATGTATCTTGTCATGATGAATCTAGATCTATGCTAAATAGGCAAATATGAGATCTTTAAATGTTTATGGGATTGTTTATGATGATTTTATGTTAATTGAATATTTAAGTTGTCATATGGTGAGTTGATCTAGATCAATGTATGGTTATGATCAATAGAATAGTAAAGATGAGTTATACACGTCATTTAATAAATTAAAGTCCTTAGATACTATGGTTTAACTAGGGGATTAATGAGATCATGAAGAGTCATATTGTATGAAATAGTGGACGGAATGATTAAATCCTAATTGTGGGATTATTTGCTCTAGATAAGGAATGAGTGAAAATAAGAGCAATTGATTGAGTTGGATCTAGATGTTGATTTATTCAAGTAAGGCCCTACATAACTGTTTTGATAAATGTTACTTGTTTGCAAGCAATTTTTACATTGTTGTTTAGAATTGATGTCAATATGATGTTTTGACAAGAGGATTGAAATGTTTGCTAAACATGATGAGTTATACGGGATTGTTGTGATACTTGGATTGGAAACATGGATATTGTATTTCCAAAACGAATTTACTAAATTTTAATTATTCAAACTCAAAAACGATTTCTTACACTATTGTCAAACGATTTGAAACGCTATTACGAAAAACCATGTCATGTAATCAAACTAATCAAAGGCTTTCGAAAAAGGGAAAATGATTCTGCCCTTGACCAGGGAGCATTGAGTACTTAGCAAGGGTAGGCTAGTGGTACTAGTCTTGAAGAGCAAGAGTGAGTCTTCTAGCAGGAGACCACCTCTAGAAGATAAACTCAACTTGGAGATGCGACAGTACTACTTAGTCAAGCCGTCTGAGCTAGCATATTAGCCTAGGTGGATATTGTTGATTCGGATTGGACAATCGGAATGTTAGGTGTAGAGATAGAGGAGTATCCCACCTAGTGGGTGGATCCTCCACTGCCTATTGTTGAAAGAATACATTGGGAAGCTATTATGGTGGTAACCATGATATGGATTGTGTTACTATATTGTTGAGTCATTTACTAATTCCTACTTAAAGAATTATGCATGTGATGAAATGATGATTTATTGGGAACTGATTTGGATTTATTGAGCAAGGCTCCTATTTATAACTATTATTGATGAAATTGACTTGCAAACACGATTTTTGTGATTTGGATAAACCTGCATACACGAGATGGTTTCACTTGACATTTGCACACACGCGACTTTTTGAGATGTCAATCTCACACATTTTATATCATAATTTCAAGGAATTACTTATACTAAATAGGGTGAAGCGTTAGGAGATGAACTTCAGTTTATTTATTTCTTGATTTGTTTTTTGAATTTATTTCAAGAGACGTTTGTTAGTTTTGATTTTCTAGACTTGTATAAGTTTCGCTTTCGGATGTAATGAAATTATTCCTTTAATTTTATTTAGCAGTTTTTTTTCTTTTGTACCTTATTATAAAGATCCCTGGTCTTTTGGAGGGGACAACATCCTGCCCTATTAGGTACCTAGGATGTGGGGTGTTACACAAAGGAATTATATAAGCAAGTAGAGGAATTACTTGAGAAAGGACATGTGGGAGAAAGTCTAAACCTATGTGCGGTTCATGTTTTCTTAGTTCCCAAGAAGGATGGGACATGGCACATGTGTGTGGATTGTCGTGACATCAACAATATCACGGTTAAGTATTGCTATCCTATTCCTAGACTAGATGACTTGCTTGATGAGTTGTTTGGTGCATCCATTTTCTCTAAAATTGATTTAAAATTCGGTTATCATTAAATTAGGATAAGGGAAGAGGATAGGTGGAAAATGGCCTTTAAAACTAAACAAGGATTGTATGAGTGACTTGTTATGCCTTTTGGGTTGTCTAGTGCTCCTAACACTTTCATGTGTTTAATGCATCATGATCTAAGGGAGTTCATTAGAAAGTTTGTTGTTGTGTACTTTGATAATATATTGATATATAGAAAATCATATGTGGATTATTTGAATTATCTTCAATATATGCTTGTTGCTCTTAGAAGGGAGAGATTGTATGCTAACTTGAAAAAAATGCTTTTTTTGTTTGGAGAGAGTTACATTCCTTGGGTATGTTATGAGTGCTAAGGGGATTGAGGTTGATGAGGAAAAAGTGAAAGCCATCCAAGATTGGACCACTTCTACCACTATTACCCAGGTTCGTAGTTTCTATGGGCTAGCTAGTTTCTATAGAAGATTCATTAAGAATTTTAGCATCCTAGAAGCCCTCTAACTAAAATGGTGAAGAAAAATGTAGGATTTAGGTGGGAGGAAGCCCAACAACAAGCCTTTCATACCTTCAAGGATAAATTGAGCGAAGCTCTAATTCCTATTCTACCTAATTTTGAGAAAGCATTTGAGAGAATATGATACAAGTAGGGTAGTGATAGGTACAGTTCTAACCCAAGACTGAAAGCCTATTGCATATTTTAGTAAGAAATTGTCTAGGATAGCCATCAATTATTCCACTTATGATAAAGAACTCTTTGCCTTAGTTAGGACCTTAGAGTTTTAGCAACACAACCTATTAACAAGAGAGTTTGTGATCCATATTGACCATGAGACCCTTAAACACCTCAAAAGCCAACAAAATTTGAACAAAAGGTATGCAAGGTGGTTGGAGTGTATTAGGACATTTTCTTATATTATTCAATACAAAAAGGGTAAAGAGAATGTGGTTGCAGATGCACTAACTCGAAGGTATGCATTTTTAAACTCTTTAAATGCTAAACTTCTTAGTTTTGAATTTCTGAAAGAATTGTTTGATAATAATGAGGAGTTTGGGGATATTTTTCATGTTTGTGAGAAATGTGCATTTGCTAAGTACTATATGCATGATAGTTTCTTATTTAGGGAGGCAAGGCTTTGTGTGCCAAAGGGATCCATTAGGGCATTGCTAGTCAAGGAGGCCCATAGTGGGGATTAATGGGATATTTTAGTGTTACAAATATATATTGCCAAAAATAAGAATGGATGTGAAGAAACATTGTTCTCAATACATAATTTGTAGGCGGGCTAGATCTAGCTCACTTCTACATAGTTTGTACACTCCTTTACCCATTCCAAATACTCTTTGGGTTGATTTTTCAATGGATTTTATTTTAGGATTGCCTAGATCCAAAGGGGGTAAGGATTCCAAGTGATTGTTGATTGATTTTAAAAAATAACTCATTTTGTGGCTTGTTCCAAGACTACTAATGCTTCCCATATTACAGATTTATTCTTCAAAGAAGTGATGAAAATGCATGGGATTCCAAAGACTATTATATCATATAGGGACACTAAGTTCCTTAGTCATTTTTGGAAGGTCTTATGGAACAAGCTTAGCACTAACCTTTTGTATTCCACAACTTGCCACCCTCAAACGGATGGACAAACGGAAGTCGTCAACTGAACACTCACCCAACTATTAAGGACCATTATCAAGAAGAACTTGAAGAATTGGGAAGAATGCTTGCCACACATTAGGTTTACCTACAATAGGGTTATTCACTCTACTACTTCTTATTCTCCCTTTGAAGTTGTGTATGGTTTTAACCTTATAACTCTTTTGGATTTGGGTCCTTTGCCTATAAGTGAACGAATAAATCTTGATGGAGCCAAGAAAGTAAGAGTGGTGAAGACTCTGCATGAAAAGGTAAAGGCAACTATTGCAAAATGAAATGAAGAAATCACCCTTAAGCGAAATCAAAGAAGGAAAAAGGTTTCATTTGAGCCCGATGATTGGGTATAGGTTCACTTTCACAATGAGAGGTTTCCTACTTGAAGAGGAAGCAAATTAGACCCAAGAGGCGATAGGCCAATCCAAGTCATTGTCCAAATTGGAGATAATGCCTACAAGATCGATTTACCCGATGAGTATTAAGTAAGTGTGATGTTTAATGTTTGTGACTTAACTCCTTTTGATGTAGGTGATGATTCATGGAAGAATCAACTTTAAAAAGAGGGAGATGATGGGAATTAAGCTAGCCAATTATTTCAATCTCAAGAAGGGGGGACGACCTTGCAAGGACCAATGACAAGATCAAGGACTAAGAAGTTCCAAGGTGATATCTAAGTGTTTCTACAACCATGTTTGAGGATAGAAGAGATTTAGAAGGATATGAAGGTGGCCAAGAGCTCAATTTGATAGCTATCCAAAAGGAACCCCAATAACAACTCAAGCCTACGCCGAATGAGGGAGAAAACGCTGAAGGCCAGCGAACTAGCATCGACCTGACACCCGCCCCGAACAGCTGAGCTAGTGCTGAGTGCATACTGCTAGCAAAAATACTGGAGTCCAACATAGACCTGGCGCCGGGCCTAGCGTCGGAGTTGGCGTCAGGTCATGTAATGTCCGACCCCTATTTCTGCCGATTTTTATGATTTCCTCCTGTTTCTTTCTACTTTAAACACTATGTAAAGACCTTTTAAGGCCTTATTTTGTCTAAGGGCCTTAGTAATCACTTAGCTAGGGTTACGGTAATATAAATACATCTTTTTAGTGATTTGACAAGATAATCAACTTACTTTATTTCAAATTTGAAAAAGAGTCTTGAGAGGTCTTTACCTCATTGTTCATCTTGTTCAAGACCATGCTTAGTGCTTAGTGCTTCTTTTGAATGAGTCTCTAAATCTTGTGGATAATCCAATATGGGTTCTCTTGATTAGGTTTTAGTTACTTTGTTCTTCTAAGATTTATCTTAAATTCTATTATTTGGGTGCCTCTTGTCTCAACTCTTTTGTTATGGATTTCCTTTATTGTTTCAAGGATATTTGGGTGAGTCTATGGTTGATCTTACTACTATTCTTGTGGGTCTTTAATACTTAGTTTGTTAGAGTATAGGTAGATAGTTATTTTCCTCCATTTGGCTCTCAAAACTCCACTATTTGGGTATCATTATATGAGCTGAGATTCTTGCCTATTGTCCCATCAAACTAACCACTTAAGGCTAAATCACACTTCGATTGCAATTCATGGAATCACTATCTTCTAGTTAAATTAGTGAATATATTCTATCTTAACCAATTTATCTAAAAGATGCATTAAAAATCAATCCTTACATAAATCCCTATATCCTAGGTGATTTAAGCATAAAATTAGCCAATAAATCTATATTTTAGTAATCATCAATTAATATTTGATTACTCAAGTTCTTTATTCCTAACCCCTTTTCCAAGCAAGCTAAGAAATAACAAATATGAAATTAATTAAAGTAAAACCACTATCAACCTCTTTTGCAAGAAAGTCAACAAGAAGAATCAATCAATCAATTTCTTAATTAAAACAAGTAATCAAATACCAAGAATAATAATGAACTGATTAAAAAGCTAAAATCATTACAAAGTCTTGAATTCAAAAGAATATCAACTAAAGATAATTAAAGCATTAATCTCAAATTGTCAATAAATTATAAAGAAGAGAAAAAGAAACCACTCATAGACAAGTAAGCCTTCTTCTTCTTCCTTGAAACCTTCTTGAGCAACCTCTTCTTCTTCTCTAAGAATTTTCCTTAATCCTCCTAAATCTTGGTGTTTCTCTAGGAGTTTTCTAAAGATATTACATTAAAGAATTAAAAAACTACTTTTTAAAATGTTATTCTCTTACATTTATAGGAATTCTAATTGATAAAAAGTGTCTACAAGAGTCCTTTTCCATAGTTAAAAGAGTTTCCAAAAGAATCCACCTAAATTGCCAAAATTTGATCTGAAAAGGAAACCAGCCACATTAAAACCGCATTAGGCCGGTGCTGGCTTAGTCCCTCACGGTCGGTGCTGGCCATGCTCTGTTCATGCCTTGACATGCTTTGTTTTCGGCTATTTTTCCATGGTTTCTAGACTAGGGCTGGCGTATACACTAGTCGTGCACTGCAATGGCTATGATTTTGTCTTTTTTTTTTCATCCAATTTTGCCAAAAATCATCAAAATACCTTTCTAACGGTAAAATATCAAATAGAAAAGAATATTATTAGTTATTACATCAAAAATATCACAAAATAAACTCAAATAACAAGAAAAATATTGATGAATTTAGCCCCTATCAGTACTTTGTTTTCTACGAGTTGTACTTTAATTCCAATCTTCGGACTCCTAACAAGACTGTTTGTGGGATAGATATTGGGCACAACGTGAAATAAACGAAAGTAGTTGAGAGTATCAATAAAGGATTCACCACTCCTAACAGTAGAAGCGAATATCTCAAGGCAACTTGTGGGAATCACTACTCGAGAAGTCCTTGGCCAAGGCGACTGTGTATTGAAAATAGTTTCAATTGTAATACATAATAAGTAATGGATTCTGGGAACAAGTACTAAAATATTTGGGCCTGAATTAATTAATATTCTGGAGGGAGTTGGCATTAATTAATATTCTAGTTTTAATTTATTGCACTGATATTTGCTATTGAAAGGTTCATGTCAAACCACTCGACTTTTTATACTTTTGGGTGGCCATGATGTATTGCTAGATGCCGCTCATGTTTTGCCAAATATGGATTTATTAATCAGGAAATTAATAAATCAATAATAATTAGAATTAATAAGTTAATTCTAATTATTGAGAATTATAAATCCTAAAGATGTTTAGATTAATTCATAATTTGTTGCCAATAGACCAGAAAACCTAATAGGTCACACATAATAGAGGATTAATAACTCGATCTGTTATTTGATAACATTACAGGATTAATTGTGAGAAGAAGTTTTCTGTGGTCAAATTACAATTAGTTATAATTTATGGATCAAATTATAATTATGAGAACTTATGAGTTCTAATTATAATTAAAGGAATTCCTATTTCTTTAGGAATCTGAGAACCACGTGAGATGTATATAGATAGATATACATGTTGCGAGTATTGTGTGTGTCGCATAAGTTTTTTAGGAACTGATAGCACACAACACACAAAATGCATAAATGGTTTTTTGTGACTTTTTTCTTCTCCAGAAACCTTAGCTGCCTATCACTTCTTGCTAGCACTAGAGTTAGGCGGTCTTGAGTTCTGAATCGTCATGTGGATACTGTAGGAGGTAAGCCTGTTCTCAGTGTGCAGTGGCTGTGATCATACAACAGAGAGACCATCACAATAGAAAGCTTGTTGGATCACGCCATTAGTAAGAAGGAAGTTTTAAACACCAGTGACGGCACCAAAGGCTGTAAAGGTATATTTTTTTACTATTTTCTTTGATCTATAATTTTCATATAAGAGATCCTTGGGTGGTTTCTCAATTTTAATTCTGTCATGTGATATTGAATGCATGACCGAGTTACTAATGCCTCAATACCTTTCCTTGAAATCTTATGTTCCAACACAATATCTTCTTGGACCATAAAGTAACACTTTTCCCAAATTAAGCATAAGGTTGGTATTCTCGCATCTTTGTAATACCTTCTCCGAGTTTGCTAAACACAAGTCAAAAGAATCACTAAAAATAGAATATAAAAACCTCTATAATATCTCCCATGAGTCCTTCAAAAATAGCTATCATGCATCATTGGATAGTTCTCGGACCATTGCAAAGACCAAAAGGCATGCGACGATATGCAAAAGTACCAAAATGGCATGTAAAAATTATTTTCTCTTGATCCTCCGATGCTATAGGAATTTAGAAATAACCAAAAACCGTCTAAGAAATAATAGAACTTATGTCCGACTAGCCTTTCCAATATTTGGTCAGTAAAAGAGAGAGGGAAATAGTCTTTCTTAGTTACCTCATTCAACTTTATATAGTCAATGCATACCTTCCAATCAGTTACCAATCTCATTGAGATCAACTCATTTTTGTCATTAGGGGCTACTGTCATTCCTCCCTTTTTTGCTACCATCTGTGTTGGACTCACTCAAATGCTATCTGAGATGGGATAAATGATTCTTGAGTCTAAGAGCTTAATTACCTCACCTTTTACTACATCTCTTATGTTCGGGTTCATTCTACATTAGGATTGCACTATGGTTTTGCTCCTTCTTCTAACAGGATCATGTGGGTGCAAAATAAAGGGCTACTTCCCTTAATGTTAGTGATTTTCCATGCTATGGCCTTTTTATATTTTCCTAACAAGCTTACCAATTTGGTCTTTTGTTCACAAGTGAGATCTTTTGCTATAATCACTGGTAATTTCCTTCTTTTAGCCAAGAATGCATATTCCAAATGTTTGAATAAGTTTTTGAGTTCTAACTTTGGTGGTTCATCAATGGAAAACTTTATTTTTCCTAAACTACTTTTTTCAATTTCTCAAAATCTCTCAATCAGGCTCTTCATTTGGATCCCCTATATATGTAATCACATTCATCATGGATAATTGGTTATGATTATATTCCCTTCCTATGTTGAACATCAAATCTATAGAGACATTAGCCAATGATTCTGGCATAAAATTAGAGATAGAATAATCAAGAATATCAATCTTAAAACACGAATCATCGAAGACATGAGATGCTTCAAGCTTTTATGAATTTGAATAATAACCTCTTCATCCCCAATCCTACGTGTTAACATTTCCTCATGAACATCAATCAATGCTTTGGCGGTAGCTAGAAAAGGTCCTCCTAGAATTAAAGGGACTTTAGAGTCTTCAATATGTCACAAATAACAAAGTCCACAAGAAATATAAACCTATCTTGTGAAACCCCAGTCAAATCAACCTTAGAGTAAAGGGGTTGGGATGCATATCATATTTTATTTCATGATAAAATATATTTTTATATGATTTTTATGTGCTTTGGATTTGAGTTTTATTGTCTTGAAGTCTTGTTGATGACTATTGTGTGAGAGGGGCAAAATGGTAATTTTTGCCCGAGGTGAAAATAGGGAAATAGCTTGTGGATGGAATAGAAAATAATTTTTCTAGTGAAAATATCAACAAGAGTTGATGTGGTTTAGTGGTTAGAGCCTTAGAATTAATTATGGAAGTTTAGGGTTCAAATTCCATCATGGAAGCTTTAGCTTGATTAAATTTTATTTTTGCTTGGGAAGAAATAGTTTCGGCCTTATGAGCTTAGGGTAAGGTAGGGATGATGTCCTAAGAGAGAGACATGTTAGGAGTAACCTCATTCCACTCCCTTGTTCTACTCGAATTTCTTAAAGGGAATTCATTTTCCCTTGATCTTTGATTTTTCCTTAATTCTCAACTCTTTAGTTTAATCAAGATGTTCTAGCCATCTTCTTTCCAGAAATTTCAGTAAAGTGCTGAGGTCTTGTAGGATCAAAATGTCTTAGTAAAAGACTTCTTATGGTCTGAAAAATGTGGAAGAGTTGTGGGAAGTTCCAAGAGGAAAAATCCCTCTAGTGAGTTTGCTGAAAATTCTCTCTAGCTAGCTCATCTTCTTTATTGGAATGAGCTGAAAATTTTCCAGCTTGTTGTGCCTTCAAAATGTCGAGTTTCTTAGCTAGCATTCCCTCTCAAATTCTGCCAGAAAAATGGTCTTTAGGATTAGTTTATAATCTGAAATTCTTAGCCATTTTCGGACTGCTTAAAGCTGGAGCAAAAGTAGGAAAAATTCCTGTACAAATCACAGCTTTGAGAGTCCAAAACTAAGCTATTTTCTTCCAGATTTTGTTCAGTACCTTAGCCATGTTTTTCCTCTATAAAGAAGGCTGGAAACCAGCCTTTAATACCCCTAAATTTCCCTTCAAACTCTCTGCAAGTTGGTTGGGAATGGCAGCCGAAAATCTGCCCAGAAATTACTGTTCAGCGAAAAACTGTGCAGGAAATTTTCCAGCCTTGTTTCCTATTTCTCTCCCAGCCGAAACACCAACCTTATTCTGCAAAAACCTTCCTTAAACCTCTAGTAACAGAGCTCCATTGTTCCCCTTAAGCTTCTGCATGAAATTCAGTAATGGCTACCCGAAAATCCCTCCACCAAATCCCTACAATTTTACTTGATTGGTTTCCAAAATTCCGGCCATCTTTGTTTAGCAACCTTCCATAATATATCACTCCATTGACCCTTCTTCTTCATCATTGTGCACCTTAGTTTCAGCCACCCTAAGCTACCTTGAACCAGCTTTAATTCCTCAGGAAAACTGCTCAACCAGTCGGCCATAGGAGACCTTCAAAGCTCTTCAATTATCAAGATATTCTAGAAATATTTAGTTTCCAAATTCACTTCCTAAAAATATTCTTCAAGGATTGTAACAACTAACCTTTCCTTTTCCCTTCTAAATCAGAGAAACAACTCCCTAAACTGTACAGAAATTTGGCTAGCCTAATTCCCTCAGAATTTTCGGCAGCTACACTACAATCTCTCAATTCCCTTCAATCTCTAAGAACACACACACTACACCAAGAACACCTACTACTTTCTTTCACCCAATACCCCTCCAAATCACTTCAAACCGTCACTAAAATCTCCAGATTTGACCTACTTACTGCTATGAGTCCTTCGACACCATCCTTAACATCAAACTCCTCAAATCATCTTGCTACTTCGGATCAAAACCAGAAATTTCTGTGAAGGACAAGAACATCTTTAAGGTAAATTTACTCTATCAACTTCATCTTCTCCAAACTTGATCTCTAGTGAAAACCTATGTGAATAAACATACTAATGATCTCTCTCTCTCTCTCTCTCTCTCTCTCTCTCATGGCCGAAATTCTTCTTCCTTGGCCGGATGACTTCTCCTTCCATAATCATGCTCTCGCCATCTCCCTTGGACAAAGTTAGACATCTAGTAGTTGAGATCTACTCTAAACTCCTTCAAGGCATTCATCAATCAAGTAAGTACCTTCAATCCTTCTTTTAAACTGTAGAATTATGTCTCTAGGATGATGTTGATAGTAGGTGGATGGTGATAGGATTCGAGTATATATATATTGTTGAGATTGAAGCATGAACATTTGTATGATTGTGAAGGAGATGGGATTTATGCATGGAAGGATTATCTTGATTGATTGTATAATGATTTGAGGTTTGATGCATGAAGTATTTGAGATAAAGCATGTTAGAGATTATGTCACCTTTAGTGAATAGGATTTATATGCATGTTAGATTATTGAAGCTATGATCATGTTTATGCTAGTAGAGGTTAGATCATGTTTTAATAAATTTAGATCTATGCTTATGTGCAAGATTTGGTCGATTTGATGAATGGAAGGATTGCATATGTTCTTGATTGTGGTTAGCCATAGAAATTTGACCATGATCTAGTTGTCCCTAAACTAATTTATTTCATAAATAAAATATTTAATGATATAAAATTTTTCTAGTAAATGTTGAAAAACCCTAGGAATGGTAGATTTGGATTATTATATACATAAAGGACATTTTGGTCAAATAAATAATAATTTTGCTAGAAAATAAAATAAATAAATATTATTTAAAATAAAGAAATCAATTGAAGCCTTTTATAGAAATAATCATAATTAGTAAAATATTTATTAAATCAAATCCCTTTTTAAAAGTTACTTATTATTTTTCAAGCAAGACTGATTAAATTCATTTTCAACTAATTTTTGCTATCAATTATTTTCTAGCAACTAAATTATTAATAAATCATTATTTTACCTAAAACTACTTAGGACTCTTGATCAAATAAACTTTAAATTTTCCTTAACAAGATTTAAGATTTCAACTTATTAAAATTTATTTCCCAAACCATTAATTATTTTAAATATCACACTAGGCTCAACTCTTACCCTATTTACTTATTGTTTAACCTTAAAGCTTGGGACACTAGGATCATGGTAGTAGTAAGTTGTGTTGATTTAAAATTGAGGAAGTGGATTGTGGCTTGGAATTGATTGTGATTTGTATTTGCCCATATGGGGTTAGGTCAGCTGTTGGAGACCTTGTTGTTGTGAGCAAGAATCAGGTAAGCTCCTGCATAAAACCTGATTGATATGAAATGTTTTTCTTATGGCAAGCCAAATGTAGAGTGTATGGACACTCATTTATGTAAAGGCAATTGAGGGTTGAACTCTTCTTATTTCAAGCATTTGAATTATTTAAAAGACAAGGAGCAGATTTGCCAAACCTAAACTCTTTCTAAAGCTGATTTTTACTAGGACTTTGGAAACCCTCAAAATGCCATTTTCATGTGGAACAATGTTTTGTTCATTTTATCCCAAGTGGGAAACGTCGTTGAGTACTCAATAAGGGTGGACTACTAGGACTAGTCCTTGAGGGGTTAGGGTAAGTCTCTCAGTAGGTGGCCACCTCTGAGGGGTGAGTCCTTCCCAGATAGGATGTCAGTCCAGTGGGTCGTGCCGGTCCAAGCTAGCAGTGTTCTTTTCAGTCAAGTGACTGTGTTTTACCAGAATGGACACTCGGTTGTTGGGGTATAGGGAAGGAGGAGTATCTTACCCAATAGGCCGATCACCTACTTTTGTCAGTCTGCACAAAGTGTGGCATTCTGACCGACAGTATGCACAGAGTGTGGCATACTGACCATCCGGTTGTGGGGCCCAACGTGTGGTAACCCATAATCCTTTCTTATGAGTGGTTGATTTTGTTGATCATGTATGGCTGGAATAGCTAAAATGCCACTTTTGCTTTTGACTAATGTTTATTGCTTGCCAATATGTCTCTTATAAAGATTTCGCACTTTGCATCTATGAACTGCTTTCACTAAACACCCAAAGCACACACGGACTTACTGAGATTTCTGTCTCATCACCTTTTTCCCATTATTTCAGGTCAATCCTGCTGTGGGGATGAGTAGCTAGTAGTATCTGCCTTGGAAGAGATTGTTGTCATTTAATTCTATGTATTGCTTTGGGGAGACAAGAGTGGATAATTTTATTTATGGTTTTGTTTTGGGAAATCATGGATTTATTCTTGAAGTTTTCTTTGGGTTGTAATAAATTTTTTTTAGTTGAAGTATTATTTTTATTCCGCAATTTTATTTGTGTGACCTAGTTTTAAAGACCCCTTGTCTTTTGGACGGGGAGACATCCCCGGCCCTAGCGGGCCTAGGTAGCGTGGTGTTACATATCTACTTTAACAAGCACATCTTCTACTATCCCCCTAAGATATTTAACAAATCTACTTGCCATTTAAATGCTCATCTTAGTGGGTTTAGGTTCACCTAAGCCTAACTTTTTGAAAGTTTTATATGGCAAAAGATTAATGCTAGAACTTAAGTCAGCAATGCATTGCTAAATATAAGACTATCAATAAGACAAAGAATAGAAAAAAAAATCTTGGATCGTTTTCTTTTTGTGGTAATCTCCCTTGGTCTTACAATATGGCTGACCATTCTTCATTCAAGACTATGGTGGATAGGTCATCCAATCTTCGTTTGTTTACAAGAATGTTATTGAGGAATTTTGCACATTTAAGCTTGTGTATCAGAGCTTCACGGAGTGGGATATTGATATGCAATTGTTTGAAAATTTTCAAAAATTTACCGAATTATTCATGCTTTTTGTGTTTGGATTGGGTAAAGGACTTAAGGTTTAATAGCAGGTAATTTTTCTTTTTCCACTGTTAGCATCTAGAGTTGTGCCAGTGCCAGTTCAGTTGCTTGGGCCAATGCCTATTCTGCTTTATTTTCATCGAGCTTTTCTTTAGGTGGAGGCCGGCACCAGGTGTTTTGGTCAAGTTGGCGCTTGTTCATATCTGTTGCTTCGTTCAACTCTTTCCCACTTCTTAAAGTAATGGCCGCTAACTTTGCTTGAGTTTCCAACCTAGTGGTGACCAAAAGTGATTGTCCTTGCAGTTTTAATAGCAAATCAGTTAAAAACCAAATTTGTCTTTCCATTTTCTGAATCATAGCCTTAAATATCTTAAGGGTTTTCTATATCTCTTAGAATTGTACTGTCATAGTTGTTGCAAAAATTTCTAGCTCAATTTCCAGAGCATTTGGGTTCGATGGCTATGGTATCGTCCTTGGTGTGGTATAAGGGTTCTACCCATCATTCATCCAGTCCAAGTTCTAATTAGCCATATTATCTATATATAATATTCTTATTAGGTTCATGAATAGATAGTGAGATCGATTAGTACACCAAATACAACAATTACCACATTAATTCATAAATCATACAAACAATAAGATATGGCACATATTTACACAATCAACATATATACCTATTTACATATAATCATGATTAAGTTAATGAAATTCAAGCTTTCATGATATTGTTCCCTGATAACGGTGCCAAAAACTTGATACGTTAGATTTGGATATATAAAATAATGCAATTTCAAGTTTTAATTAAAATATTAATTTTCAAATCGCACATATGAGTAAGTGCATTTATCGAAAAGTATAGCATAGGGAATTAATGTGAATCGATCATAAAAAAAACAACTACCACTAATTACTTTCCATACAATATTTAATTGACCAATTAAAGTGATGAAAGAAGAAAGATAAAAATAAGGTATACAACTCTAGGAGAGAATAACATATATTTAGATAGAAATTTTTGAAGACATGATAATGAATTACAAGTAATTATCACAATTAATCATTATCTTAGCACTATGAAATAATAAAATAGAATCCAATTCTTTCCCAAGTCATGGATTCACTATCTTTCTAGCCAACTTAGTAGATTTTTCAATCTCACTAAAACAATCAAAAAGATACATAATGAATAATTCCTTAGAAAATACCTCTATTCCCTAGGTGATATTAAATATGAAATTAGCCAAGTCCTATACTCTAGATAAAAGTAACTAATCTTTGATTACTTAAGTTCTTTTACACCTAACTTTCTTTCTCAAATCTGTTAAGAAACAACACATATGAAATCAATTAATTGAAACCAACTTCTAACCTCTTTTACAAGTTAATTAGAAGAAAGATCCAATTTCATTAATTCATCAATAAATACAAGTAATCAAATACCAAGAATAATAAGTAATTAATTAAAGAACTAAATTAATTCAACCTCGTGAATCCAAAAGTAACATCCAACTACAATAAAGATAATAATCTCTTCATTGTTCAAGAAAAAGAAAACAAATGTTTAAAAAAGAATTCATAGACAAACTTCATTCTTTCTCCATTTAAAATTCTCTTAAAACAATGCTCCTTTTGATAAATTCCTCCTTGAATGAATGATTTCTAACTTTGATTCTTCGAATCCCCTTCTCCTTGTATTTATAATTTTCAAGGTTGCCAAAATCATTTCCTAGAATTTCTAGGCTATGTACAAGTCAAATACCAAAAGATTTCATGAGAACTTTCAAATTCTGTTCTCGAAGGATTTCAAACCTTCTCAAAACCCAAACTGGGTTGGCACCAGGTCAACCTCTCTTGGCAAGTGCCAGGTAGGTTCTGGAATCCCCGATTTCTCTACTTTTCCCTCTATTTTACCTTGTTTTTCCAGAATTGAGCTAGGGTTAGTTCAGACTTTTTGGGCAGACACCGTGTTAGGTTTGGAATCGCACAATAAAACTCACAGCTACTTCAATCTTTGCATAAAATCAAAAGAAAATCTTTCTACAAGCAAAATATCAAATTGTAATTGATTTGACTAGTTATTATATCAAAAACATCAAAAAATTATCTTAAATAGGTAGGAAAATATAGGTACATTTAGGCCCTATCAACAAACAAAATATCTTGGAGCTCTCAAGTTTAAGGATACTTCATATTTGCTATAATGAAATTCTATCACTGGCACAAAATAGTTATTCATGCGATTATCTCATAGTTAGGTCATCCAATGAACTTGGTCATATAATAGGTATCCACATGTTAACTTTGAGTGTCACAATACTCATGAATGTGAGAACTACTGCTTGATCTAATTTAGAAGTATAATACGTGCTAGTCTTTTCGCATAAATGATGTCTTATCTCATTAATTTTATTACTAAAAATAGTTTAAGCATAAGTACTACATAGTGTAGTAAGAATCTCACATCATGATCTTTATCATGATTTTCTTAACACTATGTATTATGCTAGGGACTTTATTGATCAGTTTTATACATATACACATATGAAGTAAAGAAACTAAAAGATAAAAAATGCCTTTTATTGAATAAATGTGCAAAATATATTGTATAAATGATTACTTCTAAGACATAATCCTAACAATCTCCCACTTTCACTAGACCTAACCATTCGGTATTGAATACTAAATAACTGAATATGACATCATGTTTGTTTTGGGATAATGCCTTTGTGAGTGGATTAGCTATGTTATGCTTAGTAGGAACTCTCTCTATCTTTATATCTTTTCTATCAATGATTTCTCAAATCAAGTGATAGCACTTAAGTACATTCTTGGATTGTTTATGAGACTGTGGTTCCTTTGCTTATGCAATAGCTCTATTGTTATTATAATACAAGGGTATTAGATCAACAATACTAGGTACCACTCCTAGTTTTTTTATAAACTTCTTGATCTAGACTGCCTTCTTAGCTGCTTCAAAAGTTATTATGTACTCAACTTTAGTGGTTGCATCGGCAATTATGCCTTGTTTGGAACTTTTCCAACTACTTGTCCCATCGTAAAAAATAAACACGTAGCTAGATTGGGATTTAAAGTCATCGTTATTAGATTAGAAATTGGCATCAGTGTACATTTGACTTGTTGAAGAGTAGAGATATCATTTTCCATTAGCAATATGTCACTACATATAGCAATAGGAAAAAAATTACATCCTACTGACCTTCTTATACACATAAAGTTCATCCATGTTTTGTATGAAACCAAATTATTTTATTTTATTTTTATCGAAATGAATATTCCAACTCCTAAAAGCTTGCTTAAGTCCATAAATAAACCTTTGTAACTTATACACCTTAGTGTGATCTTTGGATGTAAAATCCTCAAGTTGTGCCATGTATACTTCCTTATTCAGGTTTCCATTAAAGAAAGCTATTTTTACATCTATTTGTCAAATCTCAAAGTTATAATGAGTGGCAAGTGCTAAGAGTATTCTAATGGATATTAGTATTGCTACTGGTGAAAAAATTGTGTCATAGTCTATACCTTGATGTTAATGATAACCTTTTGCAACTAGTCGTACTTTATAGGTAATTACTTTACCATCTATGTCAATTTTTTTCTTGAAAACCCACTTACACCCCATGGATTTTATCCCTTAGGGTGGGTCAACCAAAGTCTAAACTTGATTGTTATACATGAAATCTATTTTTGACTTCATAACTTTAAGCCATTTTTCAAATTTTGAACATTTCAAAACTTCCTTGTAAGTGGTAAACTCATTCTCTTCAATGAGTAAAACGTTATTGTAGTCATTAATGAGAAGTCCATATCTTTTAAGTACCACATGTATTCTACATGACCTACAAATTCTTGTGTATTTGAAGGTTCGTCTATTCTTTCAATAGACTCGAGTTCATCTAGTTGATCATTATTTCTTTGTTCTTCTTGAACTTCATTAAATTTAATTTTACTCTTACTATCTCCTTTAAGTATGAATTCCTTCTCTAAGAAAACAACATGCTTAGAAACAAACACTCTATTTTCAAAAGAGAGATAAAAATAATATCCATCAAATTCAATTAGATATCCAACACACAAACACTTATCAAACTTATTTTCTAATTTATCTAATTTTGTCCTCTTCATATAAGTTGGATATTCCTAAATTCTCAAATAAGCTAATTTTGGTCTCTTACAAAAAAATAACTCGTAAGGGGTGGTATCAACCATCTTATATGGAACTCTGTTTAAAATATAAATAGTAGTTTCTAGTGCATATCTCCAAAATAATTTTAGTAATTCTGCAAAAGCCATCATAGTTTGAATCATATCTAATAGAGTTTGATTCATTATTTTTGGTTGCACCATTATGCTGAGGTGTATGCAGTAGAGTCCATTAGAATAATATCCCATTATTTCTAAGATAATTTTGAAACTCTTGGCTTAAGTATTCACCTTCTCGATCGAATCTTAGACTTTTAATACTTTTACTAAGTTATTTTTCTACTTCATTCATAAATTTTTTGAACTTATCAAAGACCTCATATTTGTATTTTATTGAATACAAATACCTAAATCGAGGATAGTCGTCGATAAAGATTATCAAATATTAATAACTCTCTCTTACTTGCAATGTCATTAGTCCACATACATCACTATATATTCGTTTCAATAATTACTTAGCCTTTGCCCATTTCTTAGAAAAAGAGGTCTTGGTTATTTTACCAAGTAAGCATGATTTACATGTATCATATGATTTATAATCAAATAACTCTAAGTCATTGAGCTTGTATAACTTAAAAACATGATTCTCGTTTACATGACCTAAACGAGAATGCTATAAGTACGACAGGTACACTTTATCTTTTTTTTTTCTTGTTGTTTCAGTTGAGAATTTGATTTTCATGTCTAGAACATACAAACCATTCATCAAAGTTGTTGTACTATAATGGATATCAGTGAATAAAAAAGAAAAACTTTTATCCTTAAAAATAAAATAAAATCTAAATAAATCTTAAAAAGTAACTGAGATAATGTTTTTAAGTAAAACTAGAACATAATAGCAGTTTTTTAGTTCCAAAATTAATTTGAAAGGCAACTATAGATAATAAGTTCTCATAGAAAGTGCAGTAACCTTTGCTCTATTTGCAGCAGGTAAGTGCACATCGCCTTTGTCTAGCTTCCTATTGCTTTTTAGTCCTTATAAGTTATTGTACAAATGAGATCACATCTGGTATCTAATACCCATATCTCATTAGTAGAAGTGATATTAATCTTAATCATAAACATACCAGGAGTAAAAGTAAAGTGCTTGCAAGTTTCTCTTTCTCCTTCTTCTTTTTTTCCTTCATAGCCTCTGGGTATTTTTGCAGTTGCGCTTCCAATGACCCATTTTACCACAATGGTGACATAGTCCTTTGGTAGCTGTTTTCTTCTTCTTCATTGTTAGTCATGAAATAATCACATTTTTATAGCACTTTTTCTTAGCTTTTTTCTATGTTTTTATGAGATAAACAATAATTTTCTACTCAAAATGTGCTTTCATAGATTTTAAGGACTCTTAATAAAAATAAGTAGAATTAAGACTTAAATGATGAATTTTTATGATGTGAATGAGTACGTGTGCATTTGAGGTCTTGGAATACATATTTCACAGCTTCTTTAAGTGTTTTTCCAGGGTACGACTTGATACACGGCCATAAATCAAGCATTGCAACACATAATAGACCTCAGAATATATGCACGGCCTAGTGCACAGCCGTGCATGATCCTGTACAGGGGATGAATTGTTGCTCCAAGAACTTCGTAGAAAACAAGAAAAAAGTCATCTTGCCATTTGCATGGCCAAAGGCACGGCCGTGCACATAATGCACGACCATGCAAGGATGCTGTGTCAGCTACAAGGATTTTAGAAGTTTTTCATGTGCAGCCAAGATGCACAGCCATGCATGCATGCCGTGCAAGCATGCCGTGCAAGCATCTTGAGGAGTTTTAGGTGTTTCTAAATTAATCCAAAATGGTTTAAACTTCTCATATTCAACTAAGGATGGTTTAGAGGACTTCTATAGAGCAATAGATGTCCAAGAACATATATGCTGATATTCCTGAAGAAATTTCTTCAAGAAACATAATTCTTTGAGGGAAAAACATCAAAGAAGGTTAAGGAAGGAAGAGAAAGGCTAAAAAACAAGAAGACATGAGATTGTAGGCTTCCCAAGTTTAAATATTTCACTCTTTCTCTTGCTCTTTCTTGTTTGCAAAATTATTTGTTCTTAAGTTCTTTATTGTAACACCCCACCTTTTACTTTTAATTGGCTACTATTTATAATAGGATGAGAATTTATATCAATGGCCAGAACAAAAGATAATCGGTATAATGAGACGAATATTTTGATATAATAATATTTTATCAGGACCTGGATGTAATTATTGGATTTGTTCTACCCGTACCCTAAATTTTTGAAAGGCTATTATTAATAACAAAATAAGAATTGTAGGGTACTCTGAAAAAAGAAATCGATCAGTGCGATGAAACGCAAATTTTGGTATTAATTATGCTACCCGGGGTATCAGGGGCATTTTCGTCATTTTGACCGCATCCGCGACTTTGACCTCAAATTTGACCAAGTAGAGAAGAAATTGAAGAATTTAAGTGTTACCAATAGATTCAGTGGAAATTTTGGAGTTGAACGGCGACATAAAATATTTTTTCGTTACGGACCCGTTTTTGGTCATTTCTGAAGAAAATAAGAAAATGCGGTTGAAAATGGGACGTGTGGCTTCTTGTGATTGGTGGCCAAGGACAAGTGTCAAATAGTAAGAGGATTCTTGAAAGATTCATGCATGCAAGACTTCTTAAACAAGCTTTGCAAAATAAATGAAAAATGATGTGTAATTTTGTTATTGAAACACATCACTCGTGGGCCTACTTGATTAAGGTCTTAAGCAATATAATTGGCTAATATTTAGACCAAGAGAAGATGAATGAATGGCTATAAATTGGCCAAGAATTATGTGGGCCATGCAAGCAAAAAATAAAGGAAAAGTTTGTGGAAGAAAAGTGGTTGGTGTGTAAAAATCCTATTGGAACACACTTAAAAATATCCACCATTCAATTAAACCTAAACAAGAAATGAAGGGCCAATATTTGAGGGGTGAATGGTGGTGGAAAAGGCTGATAAACAGCCTGAATTTCGGTAGCCAAGAGAAGAAAAAACCAAGAGAAAAAGATATCAAATAAGAGAAAACAAAAAGGTTAGCTAGTGTGTGTTTTTGGTGTACTAGGTGAAACCTTGGTGTTCTTGGAGAAAATCACACCAAATAGCCTCAAATATAAGGTAAAATCCTACCTTTCTTGAATTAAAGATGTTGTTGGGTGAATGATGATTATGATGATGTGAATTTTAACATAAAAACATGACTTTCATGTATTGATTTCGGATCAAAACTAGGGTTTGTGAACTTTTGTGTATCATTTTTATCATTGAGTGATTCTTGTAATACTTGGTTGAATTAACTCTCTTGGTCCCAATTTTTTGTTTTTTTTACTCTTTAATTTGGTTTATTTTGTTTCATAGGTTGCTCATCTTGTTGATGAATCTGAGAAGTGGTAAGAAAATTGACAAAGAAGCAAATACCAAGGCGATTAAATTAAACCCATAAAAGCTAGGATTTATGATGAAGGAGCTTATCCAGAGGACCATTTTTCTCCTAAATCTGAAATTCTTACAATTAGTAAACAAATCGAGGAACAAATTGGTAAAATCTCTCCTTAGTTTAATTCTCCAATGGCTGCAAATTTATCTTTTTGAAAGAACTTGCTGCACCAACTCTTAATGATCACCCCCTATGCATTATTTTTCCTCAAGTCACAATTAATTTTAAATTTCATTCGGGTTTCATTCAACTTTTGCCATCTTTTCATGAGTTACTGGGTGAAGATCCACATACGCACTTAAAAGAATTCCATGTTGTTTGTTCTAATATGAAATCAGATGGTATCTAAGATGAGGTCATGAAATTACATGCCTTCCGATTTAGTTTGTATAGTGGGGCTAAAGATTGGTTTTATGACCTTCCAACTAATTCCATTAATAATTGGTTGAATATGAAAAGGCTTTTTCTTGAAAAATATTTTCCTACATCTAGAGCGGTATTAATTAAGAAAGAGATATATGCTATAAGGTAATTACATGGTGAGTCCTTGTATAATTATTGGAAAGATTCAAAAGGCTTTGTGCTTGTTGTCCCCATCATCAAATCAGTGATCAACTTATAGTTTAATATTTCTATGAGGCATTACTTCCAATGATAGATCAATGATTGATGTAGCGAGTGGTGGTGCCTTTGTGGACAAAAACCCATAAGCTACTAGGGAGTTAATTTCAAATATGATAGCTAATACATAATCTTTTGGCACAAGGAATGACTCATTTAGGAAAGTAGGGGAAGTTATCATGAGTTCTTTAGAAGATAAAGCGGATAAGTTGGCCACAATAGTAGGCAAAATGCTTGGACCCAGTTCATAACAAAGGCATGCAATATGTGCAACTTTCGTGAGCATATGAGGGATTCATGTCCCGCCCAGGGTGCTAATAAACATATGAATGCTTTAAGGTTCCCAAATCAACCTCCTATAAGGTACAATCGCTATTCCAACACTTACAATGAGGGATGGGAAAACCAAGGAAGAAGACCACAAAACTTTTCTAACAACCCTTCCAATGCACCACCATCCCAAGACCAATCCAATAGCATATCCCTAGAAGATATGGTCAAGTCCCTTGCCTCTAGTTCCTTAACTTTCAAAAAGGAGACCAAATCTAGCATTCACTATTTAGAAAATTAAGTGGGACAATTGGCCACAGATGTGAATCAATTCAAAGCACAACTATCTAATAAGCTTCCATCTCAATCTTTTAACTCTAGGGATCCTTCTAATGTTTAAACATCATATAGGGGCAAAAGAGTAATTTCTCAAAAAGTTTTGTGTTTCTCTATTTGTTCTTCAAGCTCACTTTGTTTTATTTCTTTCCTAGGATCCATTGAGAAAGATGCAGTTACATTGAGCAAACGACGTAAAACAAAAGCGCTTGTTGGGAGGCAACCCAATCTTATTTTCCTTCTTTTTATTTTACTTTATTTTTATTTTTTTTAGTTTGCCTAAAAAACTTCAAAATCGCAAAAAGGTTTTCTTTTAGCTTGTCTGAAAATTCTTAGAATTATTTTTTTCTCTTCTGAATAATAACAAATATATATATATATATATATATATATATATATTCTTAAATCTACAAAGCCAAAGGCACACCTATGCTAACACAAAATTTTTCTACATTATGCACAGGCAAGGCCATGGCCGTGCCTGTACCTGTGCACCTGTCGCAGAATTCTTTAAATTTTTAGATTTGCACGGGTGTTTCATTTTTCTTCCCAAATTTCTTTATTCTCCTTCCACCTGTGCCACTTTTGCTCTATTTTTCTCAAACAATACCGTCTTACCCACCATCTTTACCTTCAAATCCAAAAAATTATAGCTTTTGGAGGTGGTTTTCTTTAGTACAATTTCTGTAAATCGAAGGTGTTTTGGTAAGAAAAGCTTGATACAAATCCTCCTTGATATATAAGTCATAGAATGGGTGAAACCAAATGTTATCTTGATGACTTTTTGTTAGACGATTTTGCTGACTTTGAGTGCCGAAAATACTGCAATTTTTTGCATATTTGTGAAGTTCATAAGGCTGCAGTTATTTTTTTCATAAGTAAGAATTGATAGTAGAATGGGGTAATTGTTTACTTGGAGTTTGAAGGATGAATTTGGTGGATTGTTGTAGGTGATTATGTGCAAGTTCTTTGCTGCAAAATTCTGCATTTTTGGTGATATGAACTACTATACATTGCTGTATTTTAATGTTGGAGAAAGTTGTGATTGAGTGCACGAATTGGTGTGGTTGAAGTAAGGAGTTTGGGCATAATTATGATTGAGTATGATTGGTTGTGTTGGCTGATTTTTTATGCTCTACATTACTGAAAATTTTATTGTTTTATGGCTGCAAATTTCCATTCCACATTTAGGAGTTGATTTTAGCTTGAATTGTGTTGGGGTTGATGAATATAGTGGAGTTCATTGTAGTGAAAACTGTGAAGTAATTGGCTATTTTCATGAAGGAGTTTGGGTTGATGATTGAATGTAAAGTTGAGGGAGGTATTTGCTCTTGATTCTACACCTTGTTATCTATTCTCTTTGCCTCGCTTGATCAACTTTGGTTCATTCATTTCTTTCTCCTTGCCTTGCTCTTTTATAACTTCTTTTCCTTGACATTTGTCTCTTCTTCTTCATGGCACCTAAATGAAAGCATATGGTGAGAACGGGTAGTGGCTCTAGTTCTAGACCTTCGGACCAAGCTAGGGAGCACAACCCTGTGGATCTACATTTTAGGACCCCACACAAATTGCTAGATTTGAGAATTTTTGTCATAGGACTTTTTGGCCTAATTGCTTCATTGATCTCACCATCCTGTAAGAATTAGGCCTTAATAATGAAATCACTAGCCTTCTCTATAACTTATATTAGGATCATTTCTTTGACATTATTGAACCGGCTTATGGTAACCTAATGCTAGAATTCCTTATCACCTATTTCTTTAGGCGAGAATAGATATGTTTTGATAATGTAAGTGCTATTAGCTTCCGCCTATATGGACACACCTTTAACATGTCTCTCAATAAATTTGGGGTGGCTTTAGGGTTCTATGTAGGAGAAGATAGTGCACCACAAAGAGATAGCGTTACCAATGAATGGGGGTAGCTTTTTGGCAAGCACATACCACTGGCCCTATGTGGAAGCACGTATTTTGAAAACTAGCCAATTTACCTCCCCTATTATTGTTAGAATCCTTAAATGCATCAGATATGCATTACGTAGTAGAAATAAAAAATTCTAGACAAGTGGACTTCATGTATGTGTTGATATGGATAAAAAAATAGAAAAAAAAAACCTTTTCTTAAATGTCTCTGTTGTTAAAAAAAAAAAAAACTTCAACTGCTGAAGGCGCAATCCAGTACAAACTAGAGCTCCACATCTTCTGCACTGGAGTCTAAGTGTAAGACTCCCTCAAGCAATATCTACACAAAGGATACATACTGAAGAATGCCAGAATACAGTTTCTATGCTAGTAGAGAACAGAAGGCGGCTAGGGTAACTCGTGGAGAAGAAAAGAAGACGTGTATCACAAAAATTCAGAGAGAACTATTTTTCTCTGCGTGTATTTTGATAAAACTACCACACCATCTTCTAAGGGAAAATCCCAAAAAAATAGGTGCGGATAATACGTCTTGTGAATTCTAAAAGAATTAGAATTCTTTAATTGTAATTGGAACCTATAAGTTCTCACAATTATAATTTAACCTAGAAATTATAACTAATTATAATTTGGCCCAAATAACTTTTATTTCTCAACATTAACTTCAAAATGTTATCAAATAATATCTTGAGTACTTAATTCTCTATTGTGTGTAACCTATTAGGTTTGCCAGTCAATTGGTAGCGAATATGAATTAATTTAAACGTCTTTAAGATTAATAATCCTTTATAATTTAGATTAACCTATTAATTCTAATCAAGATTGATTTATTAATTCATCAATTAATAAACCCATATTTAGCAGATTATAAGTGGTATCTGGCAACACATCATGACCACCTAAGAGTCCAAGAAGTCAAGTGGCTTAACACGAACCCCTTAATAACAAACTACAGTGCAATAAACTCCTTTCACCATACAATATCTTATTTGGCCTGAAGTACGGAATTAGGGTCAACTCCCTCCAAAATATAGATTAATTCTGACCCAAATATATTAGTACTTATACCAGAAATCTACCACTCTATATGTATATCAATTGAAACTGTTTCCAATACACAATTACCTTGGCCAAGGATTTCACGAGAAGTAATTCCAATAAGTGGCAATGAGATATTCTCCCCTATTATTAGGAGTGACGAATCCGTTATTGACCTTCTCAACTACTTTCGTTTTACCTCACATTGTATCCAATATCCATCCTATATGCGGCCCTCGATCTGGCTCCAGAGTTGGAATCAAAGTATAATGCTCAACAAACAAAGTATCTTGGAGATCTCAAGTCTAAAGATACTTGCATGTTTGCTATAGCGAGATTCTATCATTGGTACTAAATAGTTATTCATGTGATTATCTCATAGCTAGGTCATCCAAAGTACTTGTTCTATTAACAAGCATCCACGTGTTAAGTTTGAGTATGATAATACTCACGGATGTGAGAACCACCGCCTAATTAGATCAGGAAGTCTAACATGTGCTACTCTTAATGCATTAATGATGTTTTATTCTCCTAATTAGATCAGGAAGTCTAAAATGTGCTAGTCTTAATACATTAATGATGTTCTATCTCATTAATACTATGAATAGGGATTATTTAAATACTAACATAATACAGTGTAGTAGGAATCTCACATAATGATCTCTATCATGATTTCTTTAACACAATATTGTACTAGGAACTTTATTTAACAGTTATTCTACATGAAAGTAAAGAAGACAAATTGAAAGATAAATAATACCTTGTATTATAAAATAATTGTGTCATATACAAAGTACAAGTGATTGCCTCTAGGGCACAATACTAACAAATGTTAGATATCCCCATAGACTCATTGCTCACACCATTGGGGATAGGAAGGAGATTGATGGAATGGTAACTTGGCAGGATTTATTTTATCTTTGGTCTATCATGACTCACACACCTATCAATATCACTGTCTCTTTTACTTTTTATCATGACTCCGTGGTGGTTTCTAAGAGAGGTGTTCTTTGCATTTCACCATACATCACTTAAGTAACTAAAAATCTTTACTTGATTCGTGACGATATGGGTTTAGAGGTGACTGTGAATATGATACCCCTCAACTTTCAAACTCTCCAAAAGATGGACATAGTTAGAAGAGTTGGTGTAAATCAATATATGTTGGAAGGCGTTGAAGGTGGAATGGTGCATGAGGAGAAAGCACATGAAGATGAGCCAGATATTCCCATTGAGCCTAAGGTTCCTATTGATCCTCTTTCTATGCCACCATTTTCTTTACTTGATTTCTCACCTATGATGCATATGTTAGGGGAGATGCGAGCTAGTATGAATATGGCTTTACTATTCTATACCAAAGGATAAATGTTATGAAAGATCACTATACACATAGGATAGATTCTACGAGACAAAGACTAGATAATATGGATGCCTATATGGGATGGATGGAGTCCAATTTATGCTCTTATTTTGATTTCATTCATTTTCTTACACTCCATGACCTTTTCATTTTAGTGTAGAGACAGTTTCTCAATCCGGCCTATTGACGGCTCCTTTTGATAATGCACCAATACATGATGATCCACCTCTCTCGGCTGCCCATGATTAAGTGTTTTTAGTAGTTTTCCTTCTTTCTTTCTCTTTTTATGTATTTTTCTTTTTATTTCTAGGGTGATAGTTTTCTAGATTATGTTTATTTTTATGCACTTTTATGTTGTTTTATTTCGCACTTTTCCTTTTCCTTTTGGCTATGTACCTAATGCTCTAACTTTGTTCTTTGATGCTTTGCTATGGGAATATTTTGCAACTGTGGAGCTCTTCTCTTGGACACTTGGATTCTATGTAGGGAAGTTTGTTTTCTTTTCCCCATCTATATTTCTTTTTTCTCATCAGTTATGCTTTATTGTTTTATTTCTTCTTAGTCCATTGAGGACCATATCTGGTTTAAGTGTGGAGGTAGAAAAATAAAATTTCCCAAATTTTCTTTTAAGGCCATATTGTTGAAATTTTGATTTATTTTAGGGCAAGTAACAATTTCTGGGGAAGTTTAAGTCTTTTCTTTTGACTTTGAAAAATATTTTTGATATTTATTTAATCACTTTGATTTTTGTTAAACTTTTATATTTTGTTAAAAATAACTAAGTCTTGCGAATTTAGTTTAGCCTTGTGGATTTCTTAGTAGATGTATGAAGCTTTTAACCTTGTGAAATTTATTTAAGTTGATGTTAAAGTGTAAGTAGGTTTATGAGGTAATTTTGATGAAACTTGTCTAAATTAGTCCTAACTTTAGGTTTAAGTAAATAGGATAAGTGAGAAGAAAAAAGGTCCAGAAATGCAAAGCGTATGTCCTTTGGCAAAAAATAATATGTGAAAAAAGGAAAAAATAAAATAAAAACAAAAACTGAAAAGAAAAGAAAAAAAATTGAAAAAGGGGCCAATACAGTGAGATGGAGTGAAATACACTCACTTGAGGCTATTAATCCCAAGAAAAAAGTTTGCAAAAGAAACATATTGATTCAAAAAAATAGGTCCTATTTTACTTCTCAATTTGTAGTAGTTTTAGACATGTACAAAGTACATAACTTGAACTTAGTTTTATAGACTTTTTTACATGATTTGCATGACTTATATACTTGGAGAAAGGAAGGGAGTGGAATGCATTGAGTAGAGATGAAGTTTTTTAAACTAACTTCAATAGCCTAAGATATATTTGACCTAATTTGTTAGTTTGCTCAAATCTTCATGATCAAATAAATGTTAGAATATTTTTCATTGTGAAAAGAAAAGTCAGCATCTCAGCCATATTCTTTTTGAACTTTCAATGTCTTAATCCTTTTTGAAAGATTATTTTCCCCGAGGACGTGCAAAAAGTTAAGTGTGGGGGTATTTGTTAGGAATGAAATAATCACATTTTTATAGCACTTTTCTTTGGCTTTTTGGCATGTTTTTATGAGATAAACAATAATTTTCTACTCAAAACTTTTTTTCATAGATCTTAAGGCCTTTTGATAAAAATAAGCAGAATTAGGACTTAAATGATGTTTTTTTATGATGTGAATGAGTACTTGTGCATTTCAGGTCTTGGAATACATATTTCACAATTTCTTTAAGTGTTTTTTGAGGGCACGACTTGATGTACGGCTATGCTTCAAACCCTGAAAAATAGAACAGATCTCAGAAGACATGTACAACCATGCATGATCCTATGCACAATAGGGGACAAATTGGTACTCCCAAAAGTTTGCAAAAAATAAGAAAAAAGTAATCCTACCATCTGCACAACTAGAGGCCTGACCGTGCAGGTAGCTGCGCATAATGCACGGCCACAATACACAGTACAAGGATACCGTGCCACTTACGAGGATTTTGGAAGTTTTTCATGCACGACCAAAATGCACAGCCATGCATGCATGCCATGCAAGCATTCCATAGAGCTTTAGGAGTTCCTAAATTGATCCAACAACAATTTAAGCTTCCCAAATTCAACTAAGGACGGTTTAGAGGACTTTTGTAAAATTAAGGGACATCCAAGAACATATATGCTAATATTCTTGAAGATACTTCTTCAAGAAACTTAATTCTTTGAGGGAAAAGTATCAAAGAAGGCTAAGGAAAGAACGGAAAGGCTAGGAATGTTGAGATTATAGGCTTCTCAAGTTTAAATCTTCCACTCATTCTCTTGTTCTTTCTTGTTTCCAAGATTGTTTATTCTTAAGTTCTTTGTAATTCATACAATTCAAGTTTTATCTATTTTTTGAGGCTATGTCTTGTCATTAGATTTTGATACTTTGAGATTTATATGTTAAAGATTCTCTCTTTAACTTTATAAAGATTGCCTTTTGAGTATTTGTGTCTTTCCAGAATTCTTTTCTTACCAATTGTGTTGATTTCTTATGATTGATCACTATATTTAACTTGCATGATTGAATAGGTTGGAATGTTGAACTAATTAATTTACTTGCCATGGTTTACCTTTTGGTTAGTGTTCTAGTGGCAACTATTTTTCTTGATTAAGTTGCAAGCTTTTGGACTTAATTAGGAGGAATAGGGAATGACATGATTAAGTTATTTATGTTTGCAAGCTTTTCAAATATATTCTAACTTGATGTTGATGAAGCCTTGATATGCTTATCAATCTTGTAATTAATATGTGACAATTGATTAATTGAATAGAATTATTCAAAATGGGTGCTATCATGTTGGGTTAATCAACTTGAAGTAGATTAAGAAGAACGTTAAGGATTAATTGGGAGTGCCTGATGAAGATTAAGACATTTATGCAAGGATAGGAATTTTTAGTTGTTTTGTAAGAATTCTAAAATTAATTACTCAATGTGATCATATCAATGAGAAGTTAATCGAATTTCATAACACAGGTCTAAGAACTTGGTAATTACTTAATTTGTTTGGAAGTTTCCTAATTTACTTTTGTTTCTTATTTGCTTTTTGGTTTCCTAAGTTGTTTAGGATTAACTTTAGGTATTTTCTTAATCGAATTTCCCCCATAATTGTGCATATATGTAAATAGGTCATCATAAAGATTGGTTTGATTAAGGGTTCACAAGATGATTTCGTATGCATAAAGTGATTGATGTTTTCTTATAGAGTATACTTCTCTTGTTTGTAGGATTTGATACCTTACTTTCTGCTATGCTAATTTGTATCTTATGGAGTTGGGTTTAAAATTTGTTGGTGCATGAAGACTGCATTTTTGATAAACCTATGCTTTTATGTCGTGATTCTCCTACAACATTCACACCACCTTTAGGCTTGGTTAGATTACTTTTCTTCTGCTTAGAAATATTTTTCTTCTTAGAAGAAGTATCAACCAACAAGACCGCATTGTTTTCTTTCTTCATAGAAGAATCCACAGTTTTGAGAAGATTGATTAACTTAGGTATAGTTGTTTCAATCTTATTCATTTGGTAGTTCATCACAAATTATAAAAAAACTGATAGTAATCGTCCCAAGCATAAAGTCCATTCTAAAGAAAAGAGAAAGAGGACTAAGACACAACACATGGCTCCACAGGCGAAGCTCCTTTTTAAGAAGCTTCAAGGTGCATTTCAAGATTCCAAACCACGGATGAAAAAGGTTTTCAAGCAATAGAGAATTAAAGAAGGGCTAAAAAGATCAAAGCTTGGACAACAATTGGTTTAGAGGGCCAAAGGATCATAAGAAGGGACTGAAAAGACAAGAAACGCATACTGTGCGGAGAACAGAGAACACCTGGCGCCAAGTCCACTTGGCCTGTTGGCCAAATTTCACTGAGCACACCCAGCGCCAGGACTAATAAGCCTACCTGGTGCCAAGTCACTTCAGGCACGACCTTGTTTTGCTGATTTTTCTTGTTCTATTTTATTTTGTTCCTAATTTAATTCCCACTACTTTTAACTTGTAATAAGTATATTTTGGACTTACTTAGGAGATGAATGGCTAAGATTAAATCTCCCATTTGTTTAAGTTTAGTTTGTTATCTTTATATATACCCATTTACTCTTGTAATAGATAAACTTTTGAGACTTAGAATTTTTTAGTAGAGAAATCAAATTTTCTCTAAAGGAGAGTATGTAAGGAGTGATTCCCATTTCAAGACCAAATCAAAGGGTTTAGTCCCACCTTTGATTCAATGTCTCTAAACTTCAAATGGATAATCTAAATCTCTTTCTCTATTCTTAGGTGCTACTATTTCTCTAGTGTTTTTGATAGGTTGAGTTTTTGGATGATTTCAAGTCCCATCTTTTTGTTCTAATCTTTTGATAGATTAGGGTATTTAGGTGTTTTGAAGTAGGCTAGATTCACCAAATCTCATTGGGTTAGGTGCATTTGCATTTAGTTCATTTATGTGTGTGAATTTGGTAGAGAGTTGAGTGACCAACTCCAGGGTTCTTATTTTCAAATCAAGAGGCTTCCACGTTTTTACTGTATAAAAAATAAACAGACAAAGATTGAAAAATTAAGTCCATTCTTAATTCGTGATCTATTGTAAACCTAAGTGATCCAAGCATCTCGATTATTCTCAACATTTTTAGTCCATGAGTGGCCATAGAAGTACCCTTTACTATTATAGAACGAAATATCTATTTAGAGATCTCATATTTCTCTATTGTAGCTTGCTTATAAAAAAACTCTCTTAGATAGAAGATAATATTATAAGCATCTATACGCTCATACTATTTTTGAAACTTAGTAGTCATTGACACAAGCATGATACAAGATGTTGTGTCTCTGTCCTCTTGATGCTTCTTGTGGACTTAATGCTCTTTAGCAGGAGTATTATCAGCATGAGGTGGAGGAATACGGGCATCTAACATGTACAGTAGCTTTTTTTATTTAAGAACAAATCTCAAATTTCTATACCTGTCCAAGAAGTTTAATTCGGTGAACTTGTTTATTTCCAAAATGCTACGCAAGTTTAAATTCATTGTCATGATGCAAATGACCTAAATGAAAGATAAGAGATATTACACTATGTATATGCTCTTGAAATGCATTGAATTAGGTTTTTTAATTAAACGTATATTTATTCCACTATTTTAGTCATATCAATAACCCCCACTATTGACTTGGAAAAGCCTGTTGGAAGCTTTTCTAGTGGATTGGTATCCAAATTCCTTAAAATTGATCTTTGGTGTGCCCAACAAATCACACTTAAGTTCAATCATAGATATCCAACTTCCAGATCATTTGGTGATTAGGGTCTTTTAATCTTAAAACATTTACTACTCCCCCAACTTTGTCTTTAATATTCTTTATGCTTGTGTATGCCCAACCGAGAAAGATATTAGATAAATTTAACCTAGTAATCTGGAATAAAATTTTATAACTTGAATATGCTCAATGTCGGGTAAGTTTTGGTGTGCCCAACAACCCTCATCGAAAAAGAACTATTATTCTTACTATATTAGTGGAAAGTATTAGATTTAATACTGTTTGGGAGATTAAATTATTTAATTAGTAGTCACATGATATGGTATACATAATATCAATACTTTAATAGAACTGTAATAGACTCAATTATATGGCTTGGTTATGGACTTTACTAGATTATGTTCCTTAAGCTAAGTAGGAAATTAATTTCAGTCAAACATATGTGTTCATGCATGTTTGAGAAGAAAGTGTTACCATCCTCTCGCTTTTTCCTTGGTTGCAATCTCCATAATCTTTGAAAAATAAATTTTATTCCTATCTAACCTATGCAATCTAATTACATAAATTTCTAAAGAAGAAACCTAAAGTTACATTTGAGGGAAATTAGATGGGAAGAGAAATTACATGTGAATTATAGAGAAAGACAGGACACGCTGGCCCTATTTATTCAAAACAAAGTAGTAAAAATGCATGACATAAAATTAATTAGTCAAAATTAATTGGTTTAAGTCTATAACCAAGCCAACATGCCAAAATATGCTTAAATTCATAATGAGCAAAATAAGTATACAGTAGATATAAATTTCCAAAATTATTATTTTGTATAATTAAAATAGCTAGCCCTAAAGTTAGATTTTGGAAATAATTTTGGATCCATTTTGAGGACGGAAAAATATATAGGTAAAAGGAAAACATTTTTTTTTTTTAATTATCAAAGCAGGTGCTAGGTTTATGAAAACTGGTCGTTGCTTCACAAAAGTTAGTAACGAGTTGGGCATAAAATGCCTAGCCAGCTGTGGCTTTGCAAAAAAAAAAAACAAAAAAAACAAAAAAAACCACATACACACACAATTGAATCCGGTTTATAGGTAGAAAAAGGCCACTAGCTTCATGTAAGCTGGTTGTCGAATTTATTCTTTTTGTTACATTTCTCTCTTGCAAACCAGTTTACACACAACAAAAATTAAAACAAAATCTACGCAATAGGATCATTCGTACATAATTAAACGAGTTAGGAGAGGGAAGAAAAATTTGTTACTTAAAAAAACGCAGCTTTTAAAATTTTTCTTCACGCACACAAAACCCTTCCGAAAATTATCTGAATCGTGAACCACAAAATTCCAAGTGTAGGAATTGCTCCAATAGAAATCCACACGGAGAACAGGTACTCAAAATAGGCACCAAAACCCTATGCTAGCAGGATTAATTCTTAGTGGCTATATGGAATTAATTTGTAAAAGGAAATTAAAAGGAAAAAATTAGTTGCCTATATCTTGAATAAATGGCTTTGTTTTTTGGTTTTTTAAAGAATTCTAAGAATTCACACGAACACCACAATGCTATATCATATCATATATGTAAACCAATTGAAACAAGAAATTCGCAGCCATTCCTAAAAGTTTTTCGGAAACAAATATAATAAGAATCCATTTTCTTTAATTATGGGCTTTGAGTTTTGCAATTAGGCGTCTTGAATTATAACAAGTTTAAAATTGAACCACAAGTCTTCTAAATAATTACAATTTCACCCAACTGATTATAACATTTTATAATTAGCCCATAATTATTATTTCTTCTCACAAATTAATCCCAAATATTGTCATATAATATCTTGAGTACTAATTCCTCAATTGTACATGGCCTATTAGGTTTTTCGGTCTATTAGTAGCAAATTATAAATTAATTATAATCACTATAGAATTAATAATCTTTAATAATTAGAATTAATATATTAATTCTAATTAGGATTAATTTATTAATTTTTTAATTAATAAATTCATATTTAGTAGATCATGAGCAGCATCTACAATACATCATGACCACCTAAAAATACAAAAAATTAAGTGGCTTGACATGAACCTTTTAATAGCGAAACATCTGTACAATAAACTCCTTTCATCATAGTATATCTCATTCGGTTTCAGAATATGAAATTAATGTCAACTCTTACTAGAATATAATTAATTTTAATATGAATTTATTAGTACTCAATCCTAGAATCCATTACTCAATATGTGTATCAATTGAAACTATTTCCAACACAAAGTTGCCTTGGCCAAAGACTTCTCAAGTAACGATTCCATACAAGTGGCCGTGAGATATACACCCCTACTATTCGGAGTGATGAATCCTTATTGACCCTCTCAACTAATTTTGTTTACTTTACATCGTACCCAATATCCATCGTATAAGCAGTCCTGTAGAGACTCCAGAAATTGAAACCAAAGGACGACGCTTAGTAAACAAAGTATTTTGGATATCTCAAGTCTAAAGATACTTGCACATTTGCTATAATAAGATTCTATCACTGGTACTAAATAGTTATCCATATGATTATCTTATAAATAGGGTATCTAATGAACTTGTTCATTTAACAAGCATCCACGTGTTACTTTCGAGCATCACAATAGTTGGGATATATGCCCTCTTAAACTAGGTTTCTATTGTAATTTTGATTTGTATTAAAAAAAGTTTTATTCTCAGAAGTTGTTTGTGAATTCTTCATTACATTTGTGCACAAGTTGGAAATGACACATTATGTTTAAATAAATGGTTCATGTAAATGTAGGTCTTTCATAGTAAGGTATGTATCATGAGTTACTTAACACATAAAGTATTATTCTTAACTGAATAGTGAGAATGGGAATCTTATCATGGTAAGGTTATTGTATTATGAATTCTAAATAGGGAATGGCTTACCTTTAGCCAATAAGTAGTCTTCTCATTTCATAATGCAAGCGTATCTCTAATATGTAGAACTGGACCTGTAGTAGTAGTTTTTAAAAGTACTATATGGTAGAAACCTAGATAACTACCGCTACAGTGTGGACTTATACTCTATAACTTGAGTATGAGTTGGTAGTCTGACGAAGTTGGAAGCATATACTTTGATGTACTATAGTTAAGGTCCTATTGTAGGACCAATATACTTGTATGTTGGGTATATGTAACTAGTTAGTCAAGACAGACATGTACAAGATGGCTTCTATACTATATCGCCCCTTATGGTTGTCCGAATGATCTAAATATCCAAGGCCTGGGGAATATGACTTGGATATTTAGTTTAGGGCAACACCCTTGGAAAATAGAAATATTTCAAGAAGTCGGGAATCATTGACTAGAAGTATAAGGATGGTAGATGTCTTTTAGAGAGGTGTTAGTACACTTTTTTCTCTCTAAATGCATGACGATGCGTAGAGAGTTATTTTAGTCATTACACCTATAAGTCGTAGATTGCTAATGCAGCATTGTCATTGGGATCAACATTTTCTTATGGTGATATTAGAAAATATTTAAAATGTAAAATATAGTTACTTATATAGTGGGGGTATTTTGGTCATTTTAGTAGCCAATGCGATGTATCTTTTTGGTCATCGGAATAGCTCATAAGTCCTAATTAATTTTGGACTAAGGAAATGGTCTCAGTAAAAGAGGATTTTATTTTATTCAGAAAGTCTAATTTATTATTAGATTGGAATAAAATAAAAGGTCGAGAGACATTAAATTAAATTTATTGTCTCGTTTAAATGGTTAAATAATTATTTAGGGTCTAAGCTCAAATTGAATAATAGAAAAATTAACCTAGGCCTAAACTAGATAAAAAGGCTTGAATAATTATTTTGATTTATTTGGGCTCATCAATTATTTATTGGGTTATTTTTATAAGTCCAAGAAATAAATAATTAATATCATTATTTTTGGGCTCATTGGGTTTGGGAAAAATAATAAAAATATTAATGGCCCAATAGCCTGGACTAAAGGATTTATGGAACATAAGAGTTTAAGCTAAGCTAAACATTTTCTGTTGATAACTTCAGGAGGTTTTTGAAATACCAGAACCTCAGTGTATTGTTATCTAGAGAAAAACCATATGTATCAATTGTGATACTCTACAGTGAAGAAAAAAAAACCCCAGACAAGCCTTCTATTTTTTTTCTCTCTCATTTTTCCCTTCTTGTATTTCTTGATTCTGCTAATTTATAGTAGGGAGTTGAGAATAGAGCCGTGATTTTCCTCCCCTGATTTGTTTTACCAACAAGGCTTAGGCGGTGGAATATTCTGAGATTCAAGAGGCTTTGTGTTCATGCCATGAAGGGGTAGATGGATAGCTGGTTTCAAACTAGAAGCTTCAACAATTAGAGAAACAAATGTCCCAGTTGTTTAGTCGACTCCTTCAACACCAAAGAAAATTTGAACGCGCAGAGGTATAAACTTAAACATCCTTCCACTGTGTTCTGTGCATTTTTTGCTTCTGTTAGTCAATGTGCATACATTCTATTTATATTTCAAGCCTCAAGTTGTATCAAAGTGTGAAGTTTGATTGGTTTCGAAAGCACGTTAGTCTAATAAAAATGGCCAAATAATTGTTCTCTAATTGAGTCTATGATCCTTCGTTGTTTTTTGTATGGGATAGTGCTCTGTGAGCCTCATCATTGAGGTTTTGGAACTCTCTATAATTTTAATGTTTTCCATAGCAATCGTGTAAACTCGAGTTTTAAAGGGTATAGGCAGATGTTAGTTTTTTTAATTAAAATTTTTATTAAAAAAATGCCACCTGTTGAAATAGCGAAAAAGAGTTGTAGAAGATCTCCGGAGAAAAATTGCAGAAAAAAAATGAGGAAGAAGAACTGTGCGTGGAAGCCGCAGCAAGGCACCGACCTGACCTACGGTTCGATGTTTTCAAAAGCATCTTAGGGAGGATGCGTAGGATTTGGTCACAATTGTGACCAGATTTCTAGGTAGGTTTGTGGGTAGACTTGTGGAGCAAGCGCGCGGGTGTGCAAGACCAAGGAAAGAAATATTATTTTTTCCTTGTAATTTTTGCGCAATTTCTTTTTTATTTTTATCTCATACCAGGTGAAGTTATTATTTTTGCAATAGTTAATATTCATTAAATATTTTTCTTGAAAAATAAAAGTAAAGGATTTTAGGATTAAACAAGACCATTAATTAATTTAATTAATGTGTTTAATTCTATTTTTTGGACTGTTAGGTTTAAAATAGAGAAGCATGAAAACGTTTACAATTTTATAACATGCTATTTATTTTAATCCATATGTGCACGTTTTCTCAAAGACCAAAGTCTTTGGTAATTTTTTGACAAGGAAAATATTTTTCTTTAATTAAATGGTTAATTTTAACTTAAAGAAAAATTAATCCTTGGTTATTTTCTTAAAGGTTTTTTACCCTTGCATAGAAAATATTTTAGATTTAGAAATTTTTGTGAGTTAAAATGAAAAACCATTATAATTTGTTTTTTCAAAGAAAAATTATTTTTGTCAAAATAAAAACTTGAGACCAATGTCTCTAGAAAGTTTCGATGGAAATTTTTGAAATTTATTAAGTTTAACTTAAATAAAATTAATCCATGGAAAATTGTCTCAAAGGGTATAAACCTTGACATAGAAATTTTATAGGTTTAGATATTTTATTTTAAGTTGAAAAATGACTTAATAGAAATGTTCAAAGGAATTTTTTTTTTTTAAAAAAAAACAACTTATTTTAAAAACTAAGTGGGAGAGGGGTTCTAATGACCCTATGGCTTCCATCCCAACCCTCATTAGAGATTGTGGGTCTCCTTATGTCGCCGTGAAAATGAAACCGTATAGGATGGAGATACCATAAGGGTCTAAAACTAATGGAATGATGTAATTAATAACTTGGGACACATATTATGATCGGCCAACCCACATTGGAAGTTATAGTGCGAGGTATATCCATAGAAAATGAGAAAAAAATAACCATCCTCTCGATGGAGTTATCTTCTAGATCATTACCTAGAAGGAAAATTAATTTGTAACGGTTAATACACTTAGCTTAGGAAACTGTTAATCTTTCCAATAAGCTATGTCAGTTTTCCTAAGAGCCAAATTAATCATGTTAAAAATAATAGTGATGGGGTTAACTATTATCAATTTAATATAAGGATAAAGTGCAAAAAATTATTTTATTTTTCACAAAACTAAGAATTTCTTTTATTTTCAATTTTCGGAAATAGTTGATGAAGGTTCTTTTAGTTCATTAGCCGTTATTCTTTGAGAGAATAAGCTAACGGGTCGTAACTATGTAGACTAGAAAAGGAACTTGGACATAATACTTACAGTTAAGGAGTATAAGTATGTCCTTTACGAAACCTGTCCTATTATCGGGGAGGGTTCCATAGATGAACAGCGAGAAGCTAAGAAGGCTGACGAAATGGCACACTGCTATATGTTAGCCTCCATGTCTAATGTGTTTCAATCCAAACATGAGCACATGGCAACTACGTACGACATAAACACATCTTTAGCCACGATGTTTGCAGACAAGAGCCGGCCTGCAAGGTAGGAGGCTCTTCAAAAGAACATCAATACCAAGATGGCTAAGGGAGTATAAGTTAGGGAGCATATGCTTAAAATAATTGCTGCTTTTAAGGAAACGGAAGTCTTGGGGGTTGTCATTGACTCCCAGAGCCAAATGGATATGGTTTTCGAATCTCTACCAGGCTCTTTTACTCAGTTCAAGTGAAACTACAACATGAACCAGTTAAACATGAGTTTAACTAAGTTAATAAAAGAGATCCAAGTAGCAGAGAAGGTCATGAAGGCACAAGCAAGGGCTATGATTGCTTCTTCTTCAAGAATTGGGCCTAAACCCAGAAAGTTCAAGAAGAAGAAAGGTAATGCAATGCCCTAGCCTAAGTCATAGCCCAAAGACAAACCTAAGGGCAAATACTTCAAATGTGGAAAGAAAGGACAATGAAAAAATGAGTGTCCAAATCTTTAAGTTAAGAAAAACCCCATAGGTAATGTTTTCTATCTAGAGTCTATATCAATGGTTGGATCAACTTCCACTTGGATTGTTGATTTAGGAGCCACTAATCACATTTGTATCTCCTTGAAAGGGTTTAGAAAGATAAGAAGACTTTAGAAGGACAAAAATAAACCACGCGTGAGAAATAGACCACAAGTATGAGCCCTCATAGTGGGAAAACTGGTACTAGTTTTTTATTGTAATAGAATAGTAGTATTGAAAGATATTCTATTTGTTCCTATTTTTAGATAAAATTTGGTTTCAGTTGCAAAACTAATAAATTAAGAATATTCTCTTCCTTTCCATTCTGGTATAATTATTAATAAAAATGGAGAAGTTTTATATATTGGGCACATGTATAGAAACCTATTCTTCATTAATCCTATTAACAATCAATTAAACAACGCTCAATCTAAACCTTTAACTAGGAAGAGAAATAACAATGTCAATGACTCGTATCTTTAGCATTTAAGGTTGAGTCATATTAACTTAACCAGGATTCAGAGGTTAATCTATGATAGGCCTTTGGGCTTATTAAGATTGGAAAGTTAGTGTCAGTATGGATCTTGTCTTATGAAAAAAATAACCAAAATGTCCTTTACCAAAAAGGCAGATAGGGCTAAAGATATTGAGTCTTGTTCACACTAATGTGTGTAGTCCTTTGTCTACATCAGCAAAAGGGGGTTTTGAATACTTCATCACCTTCACGAATGATTGTACTAGGTATGGATATGTTACTTGATAAGACACAAATTTGACTCTTTTAACAAGTTCAAAGAGCTTAAGGTTAAAGTGGAGCGTTGGGCGGGTAAACTAATAAAGACATTACGATCGGATCATAGTAGAGAGTACCTCCTTGGTGAATTTAAGGACTATATAGTACATCATGAGATAGTATCTTAACTCTCTACACTGAGAATACCTCAACAAAATAGAGTAGTTAAAAGAAGGAATAGGACATTGATAGAAATTGTCCAAAGCATAATGTCTCATACTCTTCCGATGTCTTTTTGGGGATATGCCCTGCAAGCAGCGGTATATATTCAAATTTTGGTGTCTTCCAAGTCAGTAACTGGGATACCCTGTAAAATGTGGACTGGGTGTAAACCGAGTCTAAATCATCTCAAGATATGAGGTTGTCCAACTTATGTACTGATCAAGGGAGACAAGTTATAACCAAAATTAGAATTATACTATTTTGTTCGGTATCCAAAAAGAACAAAGGGTGGTTACTTATATCATTCAAAGGAGCAAAAAGTACTTGTAGGTACTAATGTTAGATACCTGGAGGATGCTCAAAATGCATCTACTAAAGGTTTAACATGGTTGGAACTTGAGGAGAAATTATCTTCTGAATCAACTTCTTCTAACCCAATTGTAGAATAAAAAAGGCACACCTCAGGAACCTATACAAACGGAGCCTCGTTGTAATGGGAGGGTATCGGGGTTCTAGAAAGATGGACAGGAGAGGCTTTTGGCCTAGTCTCTGACCATCAGGAGTAATATCCCACTGGATACGAGGAGGCCATTGCTGATGCCGATACAAACTTATGGCATGAAGTAATAAAAGTCGAGATTGAGTCCATGTACTTCAATCAAGTTTGAGATCTTGTAGCTTCACTTGGAATGATAAATTCCATTGGGTGTAAGTGGGTATACAAGAGGAAAAGGGGAGCGGATGGGAAGGTGAAAACCTTCAAAGCTAAGCTTGTGGCGAAAAGGTCACTCAGAAAGAAGGTATCGACTATGAGGAAACTTTTTTTCCGGTAGCCATGTTTAAGTCCATCCGTATCCTTCCTGTCATCGCATCTCATTATGACTATGAGATATGAAAAATAGATATCTAGATGGCATTTCTAAATGGCTATCTTAGTGAAAACATCTATATGTCCCAACTGGAAGGCTTTATTGTTGAGGGCTAGAAACATATAGTTTGTAAGCTTAAGAAATCTATTTATGGACTTAAGCAGGCATCCAGAGTATGGAACATTTATTTTGATGAGATTATAAAATCTTACGGTTTCATCTAAAATAAAGATGAAATATATGTGTACCGGAAAATGGAATGTATAAACGTGGTTTTTCTTGTACTACATGTGGATGATAGTCTACTCATTGGGAATGATGTAGGGACACTGTCATTTACTAAAGTTTAGCTATCTAGTCAATTCAGTATGAAGGACTTGGGTGAAGCCAATTACATTCTTGGGATTAAGCTTTTTAGAAATAGGAAGCAAAAAATATTCGGATTATCTCGAGCTACATACATTGATAAGATGCTGGCCAAGTTCAGTATAGACTCATACAATAAAGAATTAATTCCTTGCAGATATGGTTTATCTTTTTCTTCAAATGACTGTTTAAAGTCTCAAGAAAAAAAAGATAGAATGAGTAGGATTCCCTATGCTTCAGCTGTGGGAAGTTTTATATACGTCATATTGTGCACTAGGCTAGATATTTGCTTTGTCGTAGGCTTAGTTAGCAGATATCAGTTAAACCTTGGGGATGTTCATTGGTAAGTTGTAAAGTATATTTTTAAGTATCTTAAGGGTACGAGAGATTATACACTAGTTTACAGGGCTGATGACTTGGTTCCTACAGGATATACAGACTCAGACTTCCAAGTAGATAAGGATGAGAGAAAATTCACTAGTGGATATGTATTCAGCTTGTCTGGGGGGAAGGGGGGCTATTTCATAGAGAAGTATTAAGAAATATTATATTGCTGACTCAACCATAAAAGTTGAGTATGTGGCAACTTCGGAGGCATCCAAGAAAATAGTTTAACTTTAGAAGTTTCTTTTAGAACTTAGAGTCATACCATAGATAGATAGGCCGATTGTGATGTATTGTGGCAATATTGAAGCGGTCTCACAATCCAAAAAACCCAGAGACCACAAAAAGAGGAAGCACATTGAGAGAAAATACCACCTAATTCGGGATTTCATCTAGAGACGGGAAGTCTTAGGGGAATAGATTGCCTCAGAGAACAATCTGGCAGATCCCTTCACCAATCCTTTGGTTAAGAGAGTCTTTAGAAGACACTTAGTCACTATAGAAGTGGGCACCTATGGACTTACTTAGTCTTAGAGTGTAAGTGGGGGATTGTTGGGATATATACCCTCTTAAACTAGGTTTCTGTTGTAATTTTAATTTGTATTAATAAATTTTTATTCTCAAAATTTATTTGTGAATTCTTCATTACTTTTATGCACAATTTTGTTGGAAAAGACCTATTTTGTTTAAGTAAATGGTTCATGTGAATGCAGATCTTTCACAATAAGGTATGGATCATGGGTTGCTTAACACATATAGTATCATTCTTAACCGAATGGTGAGAATGGGAATCTCATCATGATAAGGTTATTGTGTTATGAATTCTAAATGTAGAATGGCTTACCTTTAGCCAATGAATTGTCTTCTCATTTCATAACACAAACGTATTTTGAATACATAGAGCTGGACCTGTTGTACTAGTTTCTAAAAGTACTATATGGTAAAAACCTAGATTACTACCACTATATCGTGAATTTATACTCTATAACTTGAGTATGTGGTAGTCTAACAAAGTTGGAAGCGTGTACTTTGATGTACTATAGTTGAGGTCTTATTATAGAGCCAATATACTTACATGTTGGGTATATACAACTAGTTAGTCAAGACAGATTTGTACAAGATAGCTTCTATGCTATGTCGCCCCTTGTGGTTGTCCGAATGATCGAACATTCTAAGGCCCTGGGGAATATGACTTGGATATTTGCTTTCGGGTAGCTCATTTGGAAAGCAAAAATATTCCAAGAAGTCGTGAATCATTGGATTAGAAGCCTAAAGACGGTAGATGTCTTTTAGAGAGGTGTTAGTACACTTTTTCCTCTCTAAATACATGGCTATATGTAAAGGGATATTTCAGTCATTACACTTGTAGGTCAGAGACATTGCTAACGCAGTATTGTCCTTGGGATCAATATTTTCTTAAGCTGATATTAAAAAATATTTAAAATGTAAAATACAACTATTTACATAGCAGGGGTATTTTGATCATTTTAGTAGCCAATGTGATGTATCTTGTTGGTCCTTAAAATAGCCCGCAAGTCCTAATTAATTTTGGGTTGAAGAAATGATCCCAATTAAAGAGGATTTTATTTTATTCAGAAAGTCTAATTTATTATTAGATTGGAATAGAATAAAAGGTCAAGAGAAAATAAATTAAATTTATTATCTGGTTTAATTGGTTAATTAATAATTCAGGGCCTAAGCCTAGATTGAATAATGGAAAAATTAACCTGGGCCTAAACTAGATAAAAATGTTTGAATAATTATTTTTGTTTATTTGGCTCATTAATTATTTATTGAGTTATTTTTATAAGTCCAGAAAATAAATAATTAATACTTATTATTTTTGGGTTCATTAGGTCTAGGAAAAATAATAAAAATATTTATGGCCCAATAGCTTGGACCAAATTTTTTTATCTTTCACGAAACAAAAGAGTTTAAGCTAAGCTAAAAGTCTTCTGTTGATAACTTTTGGGGGTTTTTGAAATACCAGAACTCTGGTGTATTGTTATCTAGAAAAAACCCGTGTGTATCAATTGTGATACACTACAGTGAAAAAAAAATAAACCCCCAAGACAAGCCTTCTGTTTTTTTATCTCTCTTGTTTTTCCCTTCTTGTATTTCTTGATTCTATTAATTGATAGTAGGGAGTCAAGAGAATAGAGTAGTGATTTTCCTCGCCTGATTTATTTCAACAAGAAGGCTTAGGCGGTGGAATATTCTGAGATTCAAGAGGCTTTGCATTCATGCCAAGAAGGAGTAGACGGATAGCCGGTTTCGAATCAGAAGCTTCAACAATCAAAGAAGCAAACATTCCTGTTATTCAGTCGACTCCTTCAGCACTAAAGAAAATTTCAACTCGCAGAGGTATAAACTTAAACATCTTTCCACTATGTTCTATGCGTTTTTGGCTTCTGTTAGTTTGTATGCATGCATTATGTTCATATTTCAAGCTTCAACAATACTTATGGATGTAAGAACCACCACTTGATCAAATCAAGATGTATAACACGTACTAATCTTTGCGCATTAATGATGTCATATCTCACTAATACTATGACTAAAGAAAATTTAAGCACAAATACTACATAGTATAGTAGAAATCTCATATTATAATTTTTATCATAATTTTTTTAACACTATATATTGTGCTAGGGACTTTATCTATCAGTTTTATACACATATACGCAGAATGATTAATTAAACTGAAAAATAAAAAATGCCTTTTATTATTAATAAATGTTCCATATCCAATATACAATTGATTACCTCAAGGGCATAATATTAACAAACTTGTACTTACACTAGTGCCATTATCCATGTATCGAATACCGAATAACTCGACATGTCTATCATGTTTCTTCTGAGGTAGTGCTTTAGTAAGCAGGTCCACTATGTTCTTATCTATGGGAACTCTCTCTATCTTTACATCCTTTCGTTCTATAATCTCTTGAATCAGGTGATAGCGTGTTAGTACATGTTTGGATCGCTGGTGAGATCATGGTTCTTTTGCTTCTGCAATGGCTCCATTATTGTCACAATACAAAAATATTATATCAACAACACTAGGGACCACTCCTAATTTTGTCACAAACATCTTGATCCAAATTGTTTCCTTAGCTATTTCAGAAATGGCTATATACTCAAATTCAGTCATTGAGTCAACAATAGTATCTTGTTTGGAACTTTTCTAATTTACTACTCCTCAACCTAACGTGAATATGTAGCCTGATTATGATTTGAAATCATCCTTATTAGACTAAAAACTGGAATCAGTATGCTTTTTTAGTTTAAAATCACTTTCTGCATATACAAAGAATACATTCTTAGTCCTTCACAAGTACTTAAGGATATTGTTTACAGTCGCCTAATGACCCTCCCCTCTCCAGGGTCAGATTGGTATCTGCTCGTTAAGTTGAGAGCACACGATACATCAGGCCTAGTACATATCATAGCATATATGATAGATCCAATTGCTGAGGCATATGAAATTATATTCATGTGATCCATTTCAACTTGTGTCTTAGGAGACATCGATTTTAAAAGGCTTATTACTTGAGACATGGGTAAGAATCTCTTTTTAGATTGATCCATGTTAAACGTTTTCAGTACTTTGTCTATTTATCTAGACAGTGAAAGACAGAACAACCTTTTTGATCTATCCCTATAGATTTTTATTTCTAAACTATAGGTTGCTTATTCATGGACTTTAATGGAAAACTTCTTAGATAAGCAAACTTTTGCAGATTAAAGGACAGATACATTATTTTCTATTAGCAATATGTCATCTACATAAAGCAATAGAAAAATAATTGCACTTCCACTAACTTTTTTGTATACACAAGGTTCATCTATGTTTTGAATAAAACTAAATTCTTTAATTGTTTTATCAAAATAGATATTCTAACTCCTAGAAGCTTGCTTAAGTTCATAAATAGACCTCTGTAACTTGTACACTTCTATGCTATCTTTGGATGTGAAACCCTTAGATTATGTCATATGCACTTCCTCAGTTATGTTTCCATTTAGGAAAGCTATTTTTACATCCATTTACCAAAACTCATAATCATAATGGGTGACAACTGCTAGGAGTATCCTTATAGATTTCAGCATGACAACTGGCAAAAAAGTTTTGTTATAGTTAATACCATATTGTTGATGATAACCTTTAGTAACTGTAACACACAGCTACCTTTACACCCTAAAAGGAGTGGAATGTCGCCCCGTCTAAAGGATAAGAGGTATTTATAATGAGGTAAATAAATAACTCATCTAAAATAATACCTCAAATAAAACTTAATTGTAATACAGCTTAAGTAAAGCTCAACGAGAGTCTCAAAAACAAAGAATGGTAAAGCATTGTCTATAAGCAAAAACAACTAAAGTGTCAAGTATAAGATCTTAAACTCTAGCTCCAACCTTGTTATTTGTTCTTATGACCTGAAAACATGTATAAAAATTGTGAGAAATAAATTTTCCACTAAGTCTTATGTGTGTGAGAGTGTACATTTGAAACAATTCCATGATATGCAATTTTGAAATACCAAAAGCGCAATTGCAATCAAAATCAACAGTTTTAAATACAAGAGTGGCATTTTCAATTTACATTTTCAGTAAATAAGCTTATTTCATAGAAACCTACCATTCAACAATAACGTAGACTATGAAACTTTGCATCATAGTCCTGAGTCATGAAACCTTGCATCATTTCCCTATACTGTGAAACCTTGCATCATACTACGGTAGGTGATCGGCCACTGGTGGGGATACTCTTCCTTCTCCTAGACCTCTCTAACTTACTGGCTATCCATTCTGGAGAAATACAGTCTCACCTACAACTGGTCGCTAGCTCGGACCGGCCAAACTCCCTAATACTGTTGTCTAATCAAAATCAAGTTTGTCTCCTGAAGATGGCTGCCTATCGGAAGACTAGCTCACTCCTTCTTAGACTAGTGTTAGTAGCCTATCCTTAATGAATACTCAATGATTTTGCAACAAGAAAACTCATTACCATCAAATAATAGCCAAAAAGAAAATATCTAGCATGACTTGGTAAATCTTGTTGAAACAATTAGTGTGAAAAACTACTTGAGTCGTTTTGAAAATCTTTTTGTTTAAGAAATTAGTGCGTGGGTGGAAATAAAGTAAGAGATCTAGCCTTGCTGAACATTTTATCACAACAAACCATGTTTCCTTTGCTAACACATCACATTTGACAACTAGCAATTGCATTGTTTCACAAATGGTTTTAATGCAAGAACTTACTTGATCAGTTTGTCTAACAAATATTAGATCTTTCTGATGGCCTGATCAATGGGTCCTAGTCCCATCCAGAGAAATATAAAGATCATATCATAAACTTCCCTAAAACCCTTAAATTGCCATAGTATCCAAAACTAGCTCAACTTCTAACATTGAGTCATCATATAATACAGACCAACTATCAACTCCAATTCAAACATAACAGGCTAAACATGAAAATATTGCATACTAACATTTTAATATATAATATAACAATTACTAAATAAATGATAAGCTCATATATAGATAAGTGGATAAATGATTGAGTAACTATCAAATTATATAAATAATTAATTATTTATTTAAAATAAAGGTTGCTCGTAAGGATAAAAAATTAAATAAATAGGTTAGTTATTGTGTAAAAACATTAAGTAACCAAAGAACTAAGTAAATAGGTAATTATTTAATTACTTATTTAGCTAATTAAAGTACTGTTTGTTTGTAACAATACAAAAATAAATAATTAAAGAGATATATTGATTAATAAGTAGGTAATTTGATGAGTATTAAACAGTAATAGTAATAATTATTATGACAATATTAATAATATTAGTGATGATAATATTGGTAACTTTAATAATAATAATAATAATAATAATAATAATAATAATAATAATAATAATAATAATAATAATAGCGTTAATAATATTAATAAGAGTAATAATAAAAATAATGGTACTATTGGTATTGATGACATTAAATCTACTATTATGTCCTAACATTGATATGCACAATTATTCCACATAAGGAACACATATAAATTACTAATAGGAAATTTCCTAAGTTGAATACAATTTCCAACTTGAGTGACACTTTTTCCTATTAGCATAATACATGTGAAAGCACTTTGGATTAACCTCAATTTTTACCGAGACATACCCAAACACATATAAAATAGAATACAAGTGGCTTGTACAAAAATCAAGCCTTATTATGCTCAGTAATTTAATCTACACTACAGTAGTATTTTGTCCATCACAAACTAGCTTGAAAGAAAAATTTGTTACTTTCAATTCCCTCATCCAAAAATTCTTAAATTTTATAACTAACATCTACACACATAAAGCTACGTGTTCTCTATTTTTGGGACTTTATCACTCCGAAATCACCGCTTCAAACAGGCTGTCCAGTAAATTGATAAACTCTATTTTTATCTTCCCTTGTTTTTTCAAAAATTTATGGGTTTTATTGCAGGGTTTTCTTTCATGATCTCTAGCATAAAACACATCCTAAACATGTCTAGATCAGAATATCAAAAATCCTTTCAAAATAAAACATACAACTAGCACATAATAACAGGATTACTAGATTTCAAGAATAAATGGCAAAAGTGTTTTCTTTTCATAAAATATTTTGAAAGGTGGTTTCTTTTTCAATATCCAAGTATTTGTAGATGATAATTATAAATTTTCAATCAGGGAACACATGTTACAATTTTTTTTTAAAGCCTAAAACCCAAATTTTTCCCAAAAGCATTGGAGGGTTTAAAAGGAAAAGAAAGGCTTTTGGCATTACCTCTTGCTACGAAAACCATGATCACTCTTAGGAAAGAAAGAAGATATTTTCTGGCCTCTGAATCCACCTAAATTATCAAGTTTTCAATCCAAGGATGATGCTTCATTAGTGTGGCTACGTGCAGAATATTCTGTATGCAATGAAACAACTAATTCTTGAGAGCAAGGGGAGGAATAATCTCATGTGCTATGGAGAGAGAGTGTGTGTGACAACTATAGGAGAGTTTAGGGCTTCAAAAATTTGATTTAGTAGGCTTTTGTAGATGAATTATGTTAGGTTTAGGACATTAGAAGAAAAATGAGCAAAATTAAGGGTAAATCCTATTTACTCTAAGTTTTATTTAATAAAAGACTTCTAGAAGGTTGGGTTTCTTCTTAAAACAATTACCTAGCTAGAATAAATATTTAAAATATGAAATTTCAAATTTTCCTCGTTAAATATTAAAAATAAAAATAAGCGAGAAGTCTTGCTAAACTAAAATTTAAATACTTCTTAAATTAATACATACACAAATAAATAAAATAAAACTACAATGAATATTTAGTAAATATATTGCAAATATACAAATATATAATAAATACATAAATATGTAAAAATATGTGTGTATATATAAGCAAATAATAAATAATTACTTATATTATTTATTATTTTTTAAAATTAAAAACTACTCAATAATTAAATAAACAAATTTAGAGTTAGTTATATATATATATATATATATATATATATATATCTCTCTATTTGTTTCCCCAATTAATAGTGTTATGCAAAAATATTCTATCCATCATTAATTCAAGTAGTGATTTCTCAATCATCACCAAAGCCCAACAATCCTTCCACAACTATACTAAAAAAAAAAAAATTTCATTCATGCCATGCCAAATACGTTAATATGCAAAAAATACTCATACCATATGATCCATATATTTATCCATTTCTATGGGCATTTAGGGTGGAGTGTCACATTCTCCCCCTCTTAAGAGAATTTCGCCCTAAAATTCCTATTATGTCATATCTCAAAGTATTTCTGGATATTTCCGCCTCACCCATTTCTTGGTTTCCCAAGTAGCATCTTGTGTATCATGATGATCCCAAAAATCTTCATCATAGGAATCTACTTTTTTCAAAACGTCTTAGTACTTCTGTCCAAAATCTATACTGGCTTCTCGACATAACTCAGATTATGTTGCAGAATTATTGGTTCTTCATTAGCATATGATCTGAATCAGGTTTATACTTCAACAACTAAGGTATGTGGAACATGTCATGTATCCTAATTAAATCATCCGGCAGAACAAAACATAAACCTAAGAAAGGGATGCTATAATCCCAAAACACAAGCCCTATCAGAGATGATACTATACCGAATCCAGAGTATGAAGATAATTGAACCAGCAGATAATTATCTCCATTTTTTGTAATCAACACCTTGTGATAGTTGTTCTACATTATCTTTCTCAGTGGTTTGAGTAGTTGGTAACTTTGTAATAATATGAATTATCTTGATGAGATAGTTTGCTATTGTCTAGACCTCTATTCATTTGATCTCTGCTCATCGGCATACAAGTAATAACATCATTTGTAACATATTCCTACTTCTATTGGGCTATAGATAAGGGTTGGAGTATTCCAGCGAGTCTCTTATGCTCAGCTCTCACTTTCCTACGAGTCAAGTTGATATATAGTGTGCAATTTTTCATTCTTTACTCTTGGCCATCAATTCATCTTCTTCTCGTTAGTTGTATATTTTTATTTCTTCTAGAACCATAGTGCAATGGATTTTGTATGCTTCCTTCAAAATATTTTTTCTTCAAATCTTTTTTATCATGTACGTTCAACTGATCTCGAAAATGTGTCAACTTATTACCATCTACTTTGAATTCTTGATTTTTTTTCCTTTCATTTCCTTCAAATTGAAGGCTTGAAATTCTAGATTATTTAGTTGAGCATTAATAATTCCTTTTTTTAGCTCAGCATGATGCTTACATTCTTCTAACGAATCTCTACCACTTCAAACACAAATCTCATTAAGTAAAGTCTAGCTTTATTTTTTATTTTTTTTATGATTCCAATATCTCATATGTCTTTTTTTTTTCTTTAATACAGATACGACTGTTACTAGCGTCAAATGATAAGCCAAATAGTCGATTCGTGTAACTAAAGTTTTTTTGTGAGACATAAGCTACAGTCTCAATCTCCCATACATGCTATTTCTAAAGGCGAATTCGTGAGTTCGAAGGGAATAATGTGAGTTCGACGAAACTATAGGAATGAAGACACGTTAAATTTAATGCCATGAGATGTTTGATAATTTAAGGAAACATTAATGAGTAAAATGATAAGATTGAAACAGTTGATTGTTAAAGAATTTTACTGTGGTTGACAAGAATTAAATACTTCCGATGATTGAATAAGAGAAGTTCTTAGATATTTAAGTCTTAATATAAGAGGTAGATTTAAAGAAGATATTAAGCACAAAAATAAGCACATTAAAGAAATATTACTTGAAGAAGAAAGCTTTGTACAATAATAAGAATTACAAGAAAATAAAGAGTGAAGCGATGGTAAAGATTGATTGTCGATGAAAGTATTATGATTGAGAAGAATCGAACACTTATGTTAAGTCATAATGAAAAGTTCCTTGAATGCTCAACCATTAATAGAAGATGTACAAGGAATAGCAGGAGACATTGGGTAGAGAGATAAGCATATCAAATCAATCCCATTTGACAAAGAAAAGAAAGTTTCAAGTATCACAGAGAATTACAAAAATGAAAGAGTGAAAGATTTATGAAGATGGTGACATTAGGATTTCAAAGATAAGAGGGGTTAACTAGAGAAGACACAAATCAATGTGTGCTAACCTAAAGGACTGAAATAAAACATGAAATGAATGGAGTAAATTCAATGAAACAAAAATAGAAAGTCATAATAGAGATAACATAGAAAGCATTTAGAAGATGGTTGAAAATTTCAACAAATAATAATTGCAAACATTGACTAGAGTCGCAAAGGTTGCTTTAATTAACTAAATCTTTAGAAGAAAATTCACAAAAAATGGAGAAGAAAAGTGTTGGTAAGAAACAACTTGAAAGAGAAAGCATATGATAAAGTGTGCAAGTCAAAGAACGAAGAAGAATAAGAAATAGATGGAATAAGTCCAATGAAATAAGGAATAGACAGTCAACGTGTAAGTGATATAAAGAAATTGGGTACAGTGTTGATGTATTTGATAAGGAGCAATTTTCAAACAATAAGTGAAGTAGCTAAGGTGGCCTTCTATAATCAAATCTTAGAAGAAAACTTAAAACAACAATGATAAGTGAAAGGGTATAGTTTGTATGAGGAAACTTAGAAAAAAGAGTGAAGTGGCGAGATTAAGTTAGATTAAATCACCACTATAGGAATTCACCGACATGACTTTCCCTTCTTGATTTGATGTATTCGTGTATAGCGCCTGAAGTACGACAAATGTAAACTTTGATATTCTCTTAAGCTTTTGAAAATTCTTCTCATTCTTCCTCTTTTAAAATTGTAATATACATCTCTATTATGACTGAATCAGATATGACTTAAGGATCACAATTCTTCTAATGAAAGAAAATTTTAATACTCCAATCCTAAGGATCTTCTCATCCTTGTGACATTTTCAAGTCGCATCGGTTCCCAAGAGCACGGCTATAGGCCTGGTAGCAGCTACGGTAAACTATTTAGTTACCATCTTCATCTTGTGTTTGCGGACCCATGAACGTGACAATGGGCCAAAATAGATATTCTAAGTTTTCTTAGTTCCAAAATGAGCAATTGAGTATTCTTTTGCTCTATTGGGTTGTGGACTCCATCAACTCTAGTTGCATTTCTTCAATTAGCCAAATGTGATGGTGCAGTGCAGTTTTCTTATTTAAATCAAAATAGCCTTAACCAAGACTCCCATGGATGTGTAGAATCCGCACGTTTGAAGCATCCCTAGTTCAACTCCTTGAACTAACAGTCCGTTTCTATGTGTTTTCTCCTCCTGCAGTGATGGCATATCGCCGAATTTGGAGCATTTTCCATCGAAGTAATCCTTATGTGTTTCCCATTATTCTTCCATTGTTGCTCTATTGGCCTTTTAGCATGGAAGTTTCACATCTTCTGAATCGTTCCAAAAGTTATCCTATCTAGGCCTTCCTCCTTCTCTGGTGTGGTTGCATCCGTTATAATAGTACAATTGTAAGGAGTATCTACTTTCCGTAATATTGCTTCTCTAAATTCTACTCACACAAAATATCATAATACCCATCATCAACCCAATTGTTCAAGCCCAAAATTAAAGTGCAAATATGCCATGTACTAAAAACAAGTAAATTCATTTAGCATGCTCAGTCAGATAAAAGACATAAAGATATTGCATAGATATTTCATATAGTATACACCGCACGTAATCATAGAGCATTCTAGAAAATGTCCCACTATTCATACATAATTAGAAGGCATAACAGAAAATCATAAATCTCCAAAGCACAGATATCAAAATCCTAAATCCTAACAATAATCACCATTTCTAAGTTCCCATCATTATAATATGGTCCTATCCATCAAATCGAAACTAGGATAGTCAAAATCGGAAGACTAAAATAAGTATCAAGTTTGTATGCCTCTTCATCATGTATGGTCCTCTTATACCTAAGTAATTTCACATAAGCGTAGTTATCACATTTCTCAAAATATCTAAGTGCTCTTGTCAACATAGACTTTCGCTCACAACCTTATCAATGTTACGATCATTACAATCCATAGGGATGAAATTTCCTCCCATATCAACGTATCAACACGTAACAAGATTTTCAAGTTCAAACCACCAACAAACGAGCTCAAACACAAATAACCATAGTCATTCTTAAATTCTAAATCCTTGATTTTAAAGGTAATACTCAGTCATAGGCTCAACTCAACCTAGACTTAACTAACAATTCCAGATTCCACAATCTTGAAACTATTCTATTAATCAAAAGATACCTCTAACAACGCTTTTAGCTTCAATCTTACACTTCTTAAAATTCAACTACTAAGGATCATCATTCTGGGCTATAGATTTAACTTCTGAGTTTTAATTTCTGAGTTACTACTACTATACAATTCATACATATCAACAAGTGCCTGAGTTATGACAAGTATGGTGCTTCACAAGGCCATGGCTGTGCGGGCACTCTTATATGTTCTAACAACCTTATTTGCATAGAATACGCTTAGTTTAGCAAAAATTATAAAACTTAGAATTCTAAATCTATTAAATTAAGGTGATTGCCTAAACCTAGGGCTCTGATATCACTTGTAATACCCCACTACCTACGTATCCCAAAAGGGGCAGGGATATCGCCCCGTCCAAAGGACAAGAGGTATTTATAATGAGGTAAATAAATAAATCATCTAAAATAATACCTCAAATAAAAAATAACCATAATACAACTCAAGTAAAGCTCAACCAGAGTTTCAAAAACAAAGAATACTAAAGCATTGTCTCTAAGCAAAAATAACTAAAATGTCAAGTACAAGATCTTAAACTCTAGCTCCGACCTTGTCAGTAGTGCTCATGACCTGAAAACATAAAATTTGATTTATTTGTCACACAAATATTAGATCCTTTCGATGACCTATTCAGTGGGTCTTAGTCTTATCTATTGAAAATATAAAGATAATGTCACAAACTTCCCCGAAACCCTTATATTACCATAGTATCTAGAGTTAGCTCAACTTCTAGCATTGAGTCATCACATAATATAGACCAACTATCAACTCCATTTCAAACATAACAAGCAAAACGTGAAATATTGTGTACTAACAATTTAATGTAAACTATGACAATTACTAAATAAATGATAAGCTCACATATAGATAAGTGGACAAACAATTGAGTAACTATATAGTTATATAAATAAATAATTATTTAATTAAAATAAATGTTGCTCGTGAAGATAAATAAAGAATTAAATAAATAGGTCAGTTAATGTGTAAAAACATTAAGTAGCCAAAGAACTAAATAAATAGATAATTATTTTAATTACTTGCTTAGCTAATTAAAGTACTATTTATTTGTAACAATACAAAAATAAATAATTAAGGAGATATATTGATTAATGAGTAGGTATTTGGATGAGTATTCAAAAATTGCAATAATAATAAGTATGACAGTATTAATAATATTAATAATATTAGTGATGATAATATTGGTTACTTTTAATAATAATAATAATAATAATAATAATAATAATAATAATAATAATAATAATAATAATAATAATAATAATAATAATAATATTGATAAGAGTACTAATAAAATAAAGGTACTATTAGTATTGATGACATTAAATACACTATTACATCCTAACGTTGACATACACAATTATTCCATATAAGGAACACCTATAAATTACTAATAGTAAATTTCTTTAAAATTTCCTAAATTGAATACAATTTTCAGCTTGAGTGACACTTTTTCCTTTTAGCATAATACATGTGAAAGCACTTCTGATTAACATCAATTTTTAGAAAAACATACCCCAAATGCATATAAAACAGAATACAAGTGGCCTTGCACAAAAATCAGGCCTAAATTATGCTCAGTAATTTATTTTTCGCTACAGTATTAATCTATCTAGCACAAACCAACTTGAAAGAAAAATTTGTAACTTTTAATTCCCTTATCAAAAAAATTTGAAATTTTACTGCTAATATCTACACATATAAAGGTACGTTTTCTCTATTTTGATCTTTCCCAATTTCGGACTTTATCACTCTAAAAGCTTCAAACAGTCTATACAGTAAACCAATAAACTCTATTTTTTCCTTCCCCAATTTTTCTAAAAATTACTAGGTTTTATCGCAGGGTTTTCATGTATAATCTCTAGCATAAAACACATCCTTAACATGTCTAGATCAGAATATCAAAAGGCCTTGCAACAATACTTTGTTTTGCTATTTTATTTTGAAATAAAACATACAACTAGCACAAAATCACAGAATTACTAGATTTCAAGAGTAAATGGCAAAAGTGTTTTCTTTCAATAAAATCTTTTGAAAGGTGGTTTCTTTTTCAATATCCATGTATTTGTAGATGATAATTATAAATTTTCAATCAGGGAACACATGTTACGATTTTTTTTTAAAGCCTAAAACTAGAATTTTTCCCAAAAGCTTCGGCACAAAAGGAAAAGAAAGGTTTTTGGTATTACCTCTTGCTACGGCGACCTTGATCACTCTTAGGGAAAAAAGAAGATGTTTACCGCTCATTAGAACTGCATGGGCTATTGGTAGTCAGAGAGCCGAACCGTAACATAAGGATGATGCTCCCATGGTGTAGCTATGTGCAGAATTTTTTGTAAGCAATGAAACAATTAATTCTTGAGAGCAAGGGAAGGAAGAATCTCGTGTATTATGGAGGGAGAGAGTGTGTGATGGCTATAGGAGCAATGCCTCTCAATTGGAGACAATTTCCAATTCAATCAAAAGGAACTAATTTCACCCAGCAATAGGAAACAATTTTGTATTGTTTTTCGGCTACTTCTTTTCTAATTCAGAAACAATTTCCACCACATTGCAAAAATAATTTCCATAGCTTTTATTTTTTTTTCAGCATTTCCTTCGTAAATTATAGAAACCTTTTTTGTTTAATGAAACTTTTAATGTATCATCAATTGCTAAATTTCGCAAACTATACTCCATATAGTATATATATATATATATATATATATATATATATATATGTGTGTGTGTGTGTGTGTGTGTATATATATATATATATACATAGTGCGTGTGTGTGTGTGTAATGAACTTTTGACGAAACAATTTTAGTCAATTGTAGAAAAGTTTTGCAGACCATTTTATTGAAATAATTTCAATAATTAACATGCTAAGAAAAATATAACCCACGTAAAACTATTTTTCAAAAATCAAAATTCATGAAAACAACTTCCACCTACCTAAAATTATTTATGAAACAATTTCATAATGCAAATAAAATCCATAAAATACATACGAGATGGTTCTGAAACAACTGTTGGATTTCGATAATGCAAAGCAATTTACAAGCAATGAAAATTAAAACGAAATCCACGCAATAAGATCACTCACATGTAATTAAATAGGTTAGGAGAGGCAAGAAAAATTTGTTACTTGGAAAAACACAGCTTTTAAATTTTGTTTGCACATGCACGGAACCCTTCGGGAAATTGTCCAAGTCGTGAACCACTAAATTCCAAGGGTAGGAATTGCTCTAATAGAAATCCACACGAAGAAACGATACTCAAAATAGGCACTAGAACCCTATGCTATTAGGATTAATTCGTAGTGGCTATATGGAATTAATTTTCAAAACAAAATTAAAGGAAAAAAAATTAGCTACGTATGTCTTTAATGAATGGCTTTGTTTTTCTGTTTTTTGAAGAATTCTAAGAATTCACACGAACACCACAATTTTGTATCATATCGTATATGTAAACCAATTGAAAAAAAGAAATCCGCAGCCATCCTTTTGTTTCCTAAAAGTTTTTAGGAAACAAATATAATAATAATAATCCATTTTCCTTAATTATGGGCTTTAAGTTTATATAATTGCAATTAGCCTTCTTAAATTATGATAAGTTTATAATTCAACCACAAGCATTTGAAATGATTACAATTTCGCCCCAACTAATTATAACATTTTTAATTAGCCCATTATTATTATTTCTTCTAAAAAATTAATCCCAAATATTATCATATAATATTTTGAGTACCAATTCCTCTATTGTGCGTGACCTATTAGATTTTCCTATGTATTGGTACCAAAATATGAATTAATTCTAATCACTATAGAATTAATAATCTTAAATAATTAGAATTAACATTTTAATTCTAATTTAGATTAATTTATTAATTCTCTAATTAATAAATTTATATTTAGAATATCATGAGCGACATCTAGCAATACATCAAGACTATCCAAAAGTTCAGAAAGTCAAGGGCTTGATATGAACCTTTTAATAGCAAAACATTAGTGCAATAAACTTCCTTCATCATATTATATCTCATTTAATTTAGAGTATGAAATTAGTGTTAACTCGTACTAGAATATAATTAATTCTAGTCCAAATTTATTATTACTCGTTCCCAGAATCCCTTACCCAGCATGTGTATCAATTGGAACTGTTTCCAACATAAAATCACCTTGGTCAAGGACTTCTCGAGTAATGATTCCATATAAGTGGCCGTGAGATATATGCCCCTACTATTAGGAGTAATGAATCATTTCTTGACCCTCTCAACCACTTTCTTATACTTTACTTTGTACCCAATATCCATCTCATATGCGGTCTTGTAGGGACTCCAGAGATTGGAATCAAAGTATAAAACTTAGTAAATAAAGTGCCTTGGAGATTTCAAGTCTAAGGATACTTGCACATTTGCTATAATAAGATTCTATCACTAGTACTAAATAGTTATCCATGTGATTATCTCATAATTAGGGCATCCAATGAACTTGTTCAGTTAACAAGCCTTTATATGTTAACTTTGGGTATTACAATACTCACGGATGTGAGAACCACTGCTTGATCAAATAAAGAAATCTAACACACGCTAGACTTTGCACATTAATAATGTCCTATATCACAAATACTATGACCAGGGATAATTTAAGCACTAATACTACATAATATAGTAGGAATCTCACATCATGATTTTTATCATGATTTCCTTAACACTATACATTGTACTAAGGACTTTATCTATCAGTTTTATAAACATATACGTGGAATGATTAATTAAACTAAAAGATAAAGAATAACTTTTATTATTAATAAATGTGTCAAATATAATATACAAGTGAATGCTTCTATGGCATAACATTAACACTTTTAGAACATAATCGGTAGCTAGCTTCATGTAAGCCGGCCACCAGCTTTGCTCTTTTAGAACAAAGCCTGCAGATTTTCTTCGCCATTTACAGCTTCCAAAATCTACTTTCATTTTCCTTTCCATTTTCTTTTAGTTCTAGAAATAATTTCTATATTGATTAAAAACAATTTTGTATCGATCTAAGTTAACAAAACATGTTAATCTTTATTAACAACCCCCTTACAGAAACAATTTCAGGACCCTTTTACGCAAAGAGAGAATGAAAAAAAAAAACCATTAGAACTAATTTCCTTAAGATAGTTGTATTCATGTAACAGTTTTCAAAAAATGCTACAGACCCAAACGAATTGACGAAACAATTTCAATAAAACTGACTATAATTGCGAAACAATTCCACAATGTAAATAAAGACCCATAAAACACATACGAGATGGCTCTCATGTAACACCCCATATTTCCAAGGCATAGTGGATGGTAACTTTTGGGATGTCGCCTCGTCTGATTGCTCAGACAAGGGGTTTGTATAACGAACTTCATCCAATGGGCAACGGAAATTTTTTCAAAATATTTTTGTTGAACACAAGATGACACATAGAGTTTGACATCTGATACGCATACTCAAGGGTATAACAGATCCAAGATATAGCATGAGCCTCTAGGAGTCCACCACACTTCGGCTGTGCCTCTGATCCCAAAAATATTTCAAAAGAAAATAAAACACGTGTGAGTAAAAATCACTAAGTGAGTCTCGTGTGTGCTAATGATTTATAAAACAGACAAATAACATATTATTAGCTGTAGCTTCATAAAACCATTACGAGAACACATTGCATTTGTTCACTAAAAATAGTTCTTCAACTCACTACCGGAGTATTTATTCAAAATCCAGTCATATTTGAAAGACTGATTTTACACAACATTACTGCCCCGTTTTTAAGAAAGATAGGCAACTCCCTCGATGAAGGTTGGTGATGCGTGTTTTTTAGTGTAGAAAATATTTCTAACAAAGTCCACAATCAATCAAGCTTTAATTAAAATACTAACCATTAAAACCACACATACGGGCAAGTATACCCATCATATAGTATAGGGAATAGAAAGTATTGAATCTACGAGAACTTAGGCTCCCACCTTACTTTATCTACATCTTTATTATTTAGCTAATAAAATAAGAAGAAATAAATAAAACACTAACCTAATATACTAGAGAAAATTAAGTCACGCAAGGAAAGTTACAAGAATAATAAAAAAGTGAGAACAAGGAGAAAAGATATGTAAATAGATAGAAATCCTTAAATACAACATGATGATTGACTAGCAATTCTCTCAATTAATTGTTATCTTGGCATCATAAAGGAATTAAAATAGACCCACTTCATTTGCAATCCATGAAATCATTATCTTCTAATTAAATTAGTGAACATATTATGTCTCAACCAATTTATCCAAAAGATGCATTAAAAATCAATCCTTCATAAATTCTTATATTCTAGGTGATTTAAAGTATAAAATTAGTCAATGAATCTATATTCTAGCAATCATCAACTAATCTTTGATTACTTATTCTTTACCCTTAATCTCTTTTTTAAACAAGTTAAGAATAACTAGTATTGAACTAATTAGTTGGCTATTCTCTCCTAACATCATTTTGTAAGTTAATTAGAATAGAACTAATCAATCCAACAAGATATTATGCTCAAGTAATCAAATACCAAGAATAGTAATCAATTGATCAAAGAACTAAAATTAATACAAAATTATTAATCCAAAAGAATATCCTCTAAAGACAATTAAAACATTAGTCTCAAATTGTCAATAAATTACAAAGAAAAGGAAAAAAAAACCACTTATAGATAAGTAAACCTTCTTCTTCTTCTTTGAAGCCTTCTTTAGCAACCTCCTCTTCTTCTCCAAGAAGTCTCCATAATCCTCCTAAATTTTGGTGTTTCTCTAGAAGTTTTCTAAAGATATTACATTGAAGAATTGAAAACTTGTTTGTACAATGTTATTCTCTTGTATATATAGGAGTTCTAATTTCCAAAAAAGTGTCTACAAGAGTCCTTTTTTGTGGTCAAAAGAGTTTCCAAAAGAATCAAACTGAAATTGTCAAAATCTGATCTGAAAAGGAAAATTCACTGCCTCTGCATAGAGTGGACCTAGAGCCAGATCCATTCGACCTACCTAGTGCTAGGTCCATTTTAGTTTCTCCTCAAAATTGCTGCTTTTCCAAAACAGACCTGGCGTCTGGTGCCTTAGCTGGACCTGGCACCAGGTACAATCTAGAATCTTTCACTTTTTGCTAAAAATCTACTCAATTATGCACAAATTCATTAAAAACACTTTTCACAAGAAAAATATCCAATAGAAAGGAATATGCCTAGTTATTACATCAAAAATATTACAAAAAAACCTCAAATAACTAAGAAAATAGTAATGAAATTAACCCCTATCAATTCCGCCACACTTAAGCTTTGCTTGTTCTCAAGCAAACAAGAATTAAAAACACTAAGCAAATAGCTTAAGATAAAACAACTTTTCAACTTATTCTTAGCCAATTCATCTATAATAAAGGAATAATCTTCTTCTAACCTCAAATACAAACTTGTCGTTCATATAACCCTTTTAAAACCCTTCAAATTCATCTATTAAATCAAATAATCCCAAGGTCATCAAAGTTAAGTTAAACAAGGCTATATCTAGTACCAAAAAATTATCCTACTCCTCAAGAAAAAATATAGATAACATAAATCATACAAGTCAAGCCATTTAAGCAATTCAAGCATTATAAACTCAAATTTATATAACTCGAGTTAATGAAATAAAGAAAATACTCGAGTTCATTTTGTCGAGATAGCCTCAAGAGAATGCACCGAACAATACTTACTACTTCTCTCCATATTAACTCCCTTTTCAATAAAAGGTCTTCAAAGATTAAAAATAAGAGTATTTTTTTTTTCAACTCAATTCTTTTTTATCACATAACAATGATTTTTTTTCCACTTATTATTTTTTCAACTCACAGTTTTGTCTTTTCACTCAAATTTTTTTTATTTCCTCATATTCCTTATTCACAACTCAAAGTTAAGTAAATTTTAAATCTATTATAAAAGAATTAATCAACAACTCTTCCCATATTTCATCATATCATCCATATTTAAACTCAAAGAATAAAATAAAACTCAAATACCAAATATAACTAAGGTTAACTTAAATTCTCAAGACTTAGCAAAATTCAACTTAATACACAAATTTACTTTTTAAAATAAAAATCTAACCATAATGAATGACAAATCCATAGCCAAAGTTGAAAAAAAAAAAATCATAACTCCATTATAAACAAATAAGCTCAATTTAGCTCCAAAATTTCCAAACTTTCATATTGTCAAATTTTCAATATTTTCAACAAAATTGTTTGATACTAAGAAAACACCAAGATAATTGATAAAAACTTATATAAGGAATATTACTAAACCACTCCCCTATACTTAAACTGGACAATGTCCTCATTAGTAAAAAATTAACATAAGAAAGCATCTTCAAAGGGACCAAAAATGATAAAAGGAGAGATAGAGTTAAGCAATACTCCCCAAGCACAATAATGCTCCAATAAATTAAAACTTGGAGAAGAATAGAAGAGCTTGTTCAAGAAGACTTTATTCAAACCTACAAAAGAAAACCCAAATAAAAGCATAAGGAAAATAAAGACACACTTAAATAAAAGAAAACAAACTAAAGAAAAATACTAGTAAAAATCCTAACAAAGCAAATAAAGACATGACTCACTCCCCCACACTTAAGATGGAAAATATTTTCCTTATTTGGTGAAGGTAAAAGACACTTAACCGACTAAAGAAAACCCAACCTAAGACAAAGAGACAAATTCTTTCTACTCTTCATGCTTCCTCATCAAACCTTTGTAAAAGAAATTAAAGCTCATTGAAAAAGATGGGTATGATGAAAGAAGACATAAGAGAGGGTTTTGAAAAATGGAAGGTTCATGGAAAATTTAAGTTGCAATTATGTAAATGCATGACCCCCCCTTCTGTAGAACCTTTTTAAACACACAAATCAAGTTTCCAACACATGTAAATTATGTCTAAAAAGTGTATAAACATTAGAATCATCACTTATCCCTTCAAAAGATTTGTCACAATTAAAATTCTCCTTTAGACGTAATAATGTAGATTTTAAAGATGTAATTAAGAAATTCTTAATTTTCAAATTATGGTCTACAAAAACTAAGTTACCTCCCTAAAATTGAGGTAAAGGATAGAATTCGTCAACATTCTCCAAGGGTTTCTTAGAATGAATTATTGATAAATCCAACTCCTTGATATATGTTAAACTCCGTACATCATCATTAGGACTATTGTTCTCCAAAAAGTGAGAGGAATCTAAGAAATCATATGACAAAGAAAGATTAGAATTATGAGCACATAGACCTTTCCATATTAGACAGTTGTTCCTCATATCCTCTTTTCTTTCCTTGGAGATTCTCTTGTTTAAATGTATGGGCCTTTATACATCTTAAACCAGTTTGGCTAGTTATGTTCTTTGATGGCTCATACGTTGGGATGCTTCTTTAATAGATAAATTTGTATTGGCAACAAAAGAATGCATTAAGGCTTCAAGTGACGTCTCACAAAAAGCATCAATCCGAATTTGCTAAATTGTGATCATTGTAGCTCTTTTTATCTTATGCCCAAAAGTAATTGTCCATAATGATGTCAATCTCGCACTCAAAGAAAAAAAAATCAAATTGAAAATAAAATAAAATAAAAACGAACCAAAATAACAAAAAAACAAAGAAAAGAAAAATACACAAATTAGAGATGTTCACAAATTACCTAAATACAAAAGTTAGTGATATGTACAAATACAACAAAAGCTAAATCAACAAGATTCGAGTATTTTTAATAGTGTCCATCCCCGGCAACTACGTCAAAAACTTGATGCGTGTTTTTTAGTGTAGAAAATATTACCAAGAAAGTCCACAATCAATCAAGATTTAAGTAAAATTCTAACCACTAAAATCACACATACAGGCAAGTATACCCATCATATAGTATAGGGAAAAGTAAGTAACGAATCCACAAGAACATAGACTCCCACTTTACTTTACCTAAATCTTTATTTTTTAGCCAATAAAATAAGAAGAAATAAATAAAACACCAACCTAATATACTAGAGAAAATTAAGTCACATAAGAAAAGTCACAAGGATAATCCAAGAGTGAGAACAAGGAGAAAAGACATTTAAATAGATAGAAATCCTTGAATACACAATTATGATTTACTAGCAATTCTCTTAATTAATTATTATCTTGGTATCATAAATGAATTAAAATAGATCGCTTTATTTGCAATCCATAGAATCACTATCTTCTAGTTAAATCAGTGAACATATTCTGTTTCAACTAATTTATCCAAAAGATGCATTAAAAAGCAATCCTTCATAAATCCTTGTATTCTAGGTGATTTAAAGTATGAAATTAGTCAGTGAATCTATATTCTAGCAATTATCAACTAATCTTTGATTACTTATTCTTTACCCTTAACCTATTTTTTAAACAAGTTAAGAATAACTAGTATTGAATTAATTAGTTGGCCATTCTCTCCTACCATCATTTTGTAAGTTAATTAGAATAGAACTAATCAATCCAATAAGATATTATGCTAAAGTAATCAAATACCAAGAATAGTAATAAATTGATCAAAGAACTAAAATCAATACAAAATGATGAATCCAAAAGAATATCCTCTAAAGACAATTAAAACATTAATCTCAAATTGTCAATAAATTACAAAGAAGAGAAAAAGAAACCACTCAAAGATAACTAAGCCTTCTTCTTCTTCTTCCTTGAAACCTTTTCGAACAACCTCCTCTTCTTCTCTAAGAATTCTCCGTAATCCTCCTAAATCTTAGTGTTTCTCTAGGAGTTTTCTAAAGATATTATATTGAAGAATTGAAAACTTGTTTGTACAATGTTATTCTCTTGTATAGATAGGAGTTCTAATTTCCAAAAAGTGCCTATAAGAGTCCTGTTTTATGGTCAAAAGAGTTTTCAAAAGAATCAAACTGAAATTGCCAAAATCTGATCTGAAAAGGAAAATTCGCCGCCTCTGCATAGAGTGGACTTGGCACCAGGTCCATTCGACCCACCTGTCGCTGTGTCCATTCTATTTCTCCTCAAAATTTCTACTTTTCCATAACAGACTTGATGCCTGGTGCCTTAGCTCGACTTACCAGGCGCCAGGTACAATCTAAAATCTTTCACTTTTTGCTCGAAATCTACCCAATTCTGCACAAATTCATTAAAAATACTTTTCACAAGCAAAATATCAAATAGGAAAGAATATGCCTAGTTATTACATCAAAAGTATCACAAAAGAGCCTCAAATAACTAGGAAAATAGTGAAGAAATTAGCCCATATCAATTGGCCTGTAGGCAAAGCTCTTAAGGCTTCGTCTTTGGCATCACGATCTAACTATGCTAAGGACTTCGCCTTACAACACTCAACCGTGCATTGCCGGAAATATAAAGTTGTCGTCACAATCTACATCAATTATATCAATTCTTTTTACTTACAGTACTACGAGTCCCCACTCTGTACTCCTCTCACCACGAGGTTGACAAGGGTTGATCACAAAATGGGTGTCCTACCCAGGACCAACCAATTAATTGTTTACTTACGCATTGGGATAGTGCTAGCTGGGGAACCCGGTTAATTCCAATATCCTATCGCTTAATTTGGAGTAAGATGATTCCAGACCTTAGCTAGGTAACTTGATACCATCCATTGCTAACAAGAGTTAGTATAAAAGTCATAACCTCTACTGAGTACTCATAGTTTCTACTATCTCACAAGACCAGTATAATTCCATTAATGAACAAAGCCAGATAAGTATCCATTCCCGAATGAATACAAATAAAATATTTTATGGAGCCATATACCAATTTCAAAAAGATAATCTCATACCGAGAGATTTATTTCTAAAACCATGGAGAAAAAGGATAAAAAGTGCTTCTCGTACAATAAAATAAGTTTCCAAGGGTATTTTCATCATTTGAAGAAAACCTAATTCCAAAAGAAGTCTTATCTAGAAAATCATGAATTCTAATCCTAAAAGAAGAAATAAATTCAAGGAATCCCAATTATGATTCACAAAATTCATAATTCTCATTTTCCCAAAAATCTTGTCCATAAAAAGCAATATTTTTGCTTTCCCAAAATAAAACATTGTTTCGACTCATAATTGATGAGAAGAAACCCTTTCAGGTATACTATTTCTAAGAAATATTCATAACTCAAGTGAACCAAATTCCTTATAGGAAACACCATTTCCTAAAGTCTCCAATAACTTTCCCATTCAGAGAAACTATATTTTCTCATAAAAGCACAAGGACCATTAGCTTTGTTAAAAAAAAGACTTTAGGTAAATTATTCACTAATTATGAATAGTTTCGTTTTATGAAAAGTTCACATTTTCCATTCAAGCCTAGCATGGCATAATACTAGTTCTTCCTTAGAAAAACCATAAGATTATTCAAAGAAACCAAAAGGATTCATACAACATTTCTTCAATAAAACATAATTTTCACTAGCATAAAATGGAGTTTATAAAACAAGTAGGACTCACCTCGTGTCTTTGACTAGATATCGTATCGAGCTGGTCATCAAACGCTTAACGTGAACAATCTACATTAAACATTGTTTCACGTTTAGTTTGGTATACAAAAGCTTAGCTCAATAGTCAACTAGTACCAATGTAAGGAAATCACTCATTTCCTATATCTTCATTCTCTTTGTAGAATAAGCACATATATACATATATCGTGTATCTGAATCCTTCATTTCTTATTTCCACATTTCCTTTCTCTTCATAAGCAAAACATATCTAGATGATTCTCATTCTTTTCATTCCTCATTTCATATAAATCAAACTCCTTTGAGTTCATTTCCTTTAAAATAAAATTCTGCATTTCACCTCTTTGATACATCATTTTGCTTTGTGCATAACTTTTGATCCGCAACTCCGATTGGTCTCCATTTTATATCAAAATTCTCATTAGACCTTCAACTACATTTCTATGTAGTCCATTCCCTCAACTTCAGTTTCGTCCAGAAACTACTGAGACGAAAATGCCTCAGCATTTTCTTGGATTTTATCTGTTTTCCACAAACAACTTCACCTACTTGTACGCCATGCTTTATAACGTCTATTGCACGCTTAATTCCCCTTTAAAACACCCTTAATTCTTCAGTCTTTCAAATTCAAGCAAGTTTCCAAGTTCATATTTAAACAACACACAACCAACATCTACAACCAAGAATGATTATAATTCGCTAGCTTAAGCATTTAACTTCTGTATTCTTTCCAATTCCACTATCATCTTTTACAGCAATGATTAACCCTTCAAATCACCATCAAAACAAGCCTATCCATCATACAAAATATAGCACACAAACCCTTCGAACAACCGGCACACACTCACACACATAATTCTTCATATAGTTCACAAATAATGCTACACATAATCATAATCTTCATGATTTCATATTAAAATTTACATCAAAACGATCACCGTGATGAAATCTATAACTTTGATTCACAAAGTATAGCCTTTTACCTTGTTTGTGTGATTCTCCAAGCTTGATTTCCTCCAAGTTCTTCCTTTTTTTGTCTCAAGAAATGCTTTCTCTCTCCTTTTTCTATTTTTCTCCAAATTTTCTCTAACTTTTTTTCCTTTTTATTTTCTTTTTTCTTCCTTTTGTTTTCTCATTTGTTGCTGCCGACTTCAAGCTGTGAAAACAGGATTTCCACAACCATATATGGTCAACAATTGTGACCATTTGGTTACAAATTATGGGCTATCCATTTTCAACCATTTTTCCTATTAGTTTATTTAATTAAATTCCTGAATTCTTAAACTTATTCAATAAGATTTTGCAATTAAATAATCCCACAAATATGTCACTCCACCAATGATATTTTAACACTTGTTTTCATCCACCAATTAGGTTACGCTACTTGTCTCAATTTCAATCGCATTTCAACATTTCTTCAGAAAATAACTATAATTCTGGACCGTATTGGAAAAATATTTTATTCTACCAATGGAATCTATAAATTTCACTGAACTCAATAGTGGAAACCAAAATTCTCAATTCCTTCTTAATTCTTCCCAATTTACGGTCAAAACTCCGATTGCGCTTAAAATTATGGTAATACCTTTGATAGCTCAAGTTGTCCCAAAAATGTCTACCTCATCGTGCTAATCAACTTTTGTTTTAGGCTTATACCCAAATTTTCACTTTGTATAAAGTGGTCGCAATTTGAATAATTAGGGTACGGGTAGAACAAATTCAAAATTCCATCTGAGTCCCTACAATTTCAAAATTCTAATAATACCCCTAGATTTTTTTTTTTTTACACTAAGATGTTCATCTCTTTATACTGATCATTTCTTGTTCTGGCCACTGATAAAAATTCTTATTCTATATAGAGTAGTAGCTAGTCAAAGTAAAAAAAAAAAAAAAAAGGAGGGATATTACAATCTCCCCTCCTTTAAGAAATTTCGTCATCGAAATTAGATTGATTCTTAAGAGTAAACTTTTCTTGTAGAAGTTCTAAATAACTTTTCTATTCCTTCATTCTAATCTCCCATGGTATATCTATTTAGGATGATGGCTCCAGGATTTCCGATTCAAGTTTACTAATCCATTTCCAACATTCGAGGGCCGTATGTCCCCTTCTTCTACATATATGATATTTATTGAGTCTTCTCCGGCAATTTTCATATAAATGTCCTCTTTTATGGCAAAATATGCACAATTTATTTCTTTTCTTTTCTGAAATTGGTTTTTCCTTTGTACATGACTACTCTATAATTGTTTATCGAGTCTTGTTACCTTTTCCCATTCTTGTCTAGCCTGCTCTTGATCTTATCTTTCTAGGCGAGAGGCCACTTCCACAGCAGCATTATAATTGGCCAGAGCTGTAGTAATCATTGTCCGCCTTATTTCAAGTCGCAACCTTTTTGTAAATTATTGGGTCCGATCATATTCTTCTTGTACCAATAAAGGACAATTTTTGAAAGTCACGTAAATTCAACAATATATTTTCAATAGTCATTTCTCCATGCTTAAGACTTTGAAATTCTTCCTCTTTCCTTTCAATTACCTAGCGAGGTATAAATTCTTTTCTAAATTCTCCCAAAAAATTACTCCCAAGTCCACTCTTTTTGCTCTTGTTCTTATTCCACTTTCTTTCTATTCCACCAATCTTGCGCTGACCTTTGAAATCTACATGTTGCAAATTGAACTTTTCTCTATTTTAAATAGTTCAAAATAGCGAAATTATTCCCCATTTAGTCGATCCAAGATTCTGCCTCCTTCACTTGATTTGGTTTCTCGTAAAATTTAGGAGGGTTAAACTTAAGAAAGTGTTCCAAAGCTTAATCTATGTTCAGTTCTGGACGTCGTTCCCTCAACTGTAGGGTCCTATCCAAGTTTTGAAGTGTTGCAATACATCCCAACAGAGCTTGTGTCACCATTTTGTTGGAGAGTCACCTGCTCACTCCTAAATTATTATTCTCATTATTGCCAACTAAACCTTCTATAGTTAGATTTCTAGCAGATTGACGAGTGGATCTTCGTGGCATCTCTACTCCTTCTGAAAATTTCCAACATGTATTTCTTAATATATTTTTGTCCATAGACATCAGGAAAGTTCAAAATATCAAAAACATCACATAACATCTTCTACTAGTTGTATAGTTATAGGGACACAATATCTTAAGGTGTAACATTCAGAAAGTTTTGTCCATATACACTTTCAGAAATCATTCTACTGCTCAATCCATTCCCTTCTCAAAATGTTATTCTTCTCATGTTGGAATCCCTTGTCACATGTTAAAGTATTGCTGCGATATTTGTAATAGTTGAATTATCTTATCTCTATAAGGCTGTAGTATTTCCAACAATAACAACCGTTTTCCCTTTAACTTGGTCTTCAGCATTACCATAAGTAACCTTTTGCAACACGTTTTCTTCTTCTTATTTTTTTTTTTTAAATCCACTTCATAAAACACCAAGTGAGTATATACATCTCAATACTTCTCATACATTTGACATTGAATAAAAGAAAATGTCTATTCTGCACATGTAAATAGGTATCTCTTGAGAAAATCTCATATTCTCCCAACCTAATAGTATACTTTCACATATTGTTCACATCTAATCTATAGTTACGCCTTCATACTTATACCATTTTGCACATATGCCCTTATTTCATTTCTTTAAACTACTCCAAATTGTTCCCTTTCAACTTTTGCAGTTACTTCCTAGGGGTCACCCATCCTAGGATTTCTCTAACCCAAGCACACTTAAATTCAAATTGTCCAATGATTTTTGGTAGATTAATGTTGATATAATCATATTTTTCCACACATTATAACAAAACAGGACATGTAATAATCAAATATAATGCCAGAGTACAACACAAATGTGTATATCCTTGTCTGCACAATTCATATTGCACAATACATAAAGGGCCTTTAGTTGTTTAACCTTCTTTACTCATTATCTTACTAATCCCAAAATGGAAAAATTTAGAATTCTTTAAATAAATTAGATATTAGGCTTTCCTGATTTTTCTCGAGTCCAAGATCACAGACTCTTTTCCATAAATATCAGAATTATCTCGACTCTTTCTTTCTTTCTTTCTTTCTTTTTTTTCCTAATTGAGCAAAAGAAGTTATATTCAACTTGGATACCTCAAATTCTTATACTTCCACCTAACCCTATATCTGACTCCATAAAATTCACTAACTCGACAAATCTACATTAGTGTATACTATGATGGACTCCATTATATCCCGTTAGAGGCTCAGCTATTCGCAACTAGAAACTTTATTATGGATTCCATTATGCTTTGATACCAATTGTAATACCCCATAATTTCATGGCGTAGTGGATTGTAACTTTTGGAATGTCGCCCCTATCTAATTGCTCAGACAAGTGGTCTTTATAACGAACTTCATCCAATAAGCAGCGAATTTTTTTCCAAAATATCTTTGTTGAACACAAGATGACACATAGAGTTTGACATCTGATACATATTCTCAAGGGTACAATAGATCCAAGGTATAACATGAGCCTCTGGGAGTCCACCGTGCTTTCGTTGCGCCTCTGATTCCTAAAATATTTCAAAAGAAATAATATAAGTGTGAGTGAAAATCACTCAGTGAGTCCTATGTGTGCTAGTGATTTATAAAATAGACAGATAATATATGATTAGTTGTTGCTTCATAAAACTATTATGGGAAAGAATTGCATTTGTTCACTAAAAATAGTTCTACAACTCACTACTGGAGGATTTATGTGAAATCCACTCATATTTGGAAAACTGAGTTTTAGACAACATCACTGCCCCATTTTTAAGAAAGACAGGCATTTCTCTCGATGGAAGATTGGCCTGTAGACAAAGTTCTTAAGGCTTCACTTTTGGCATCACGCTTTTATTGTGCCAAGGACTTCACCTTACAACACTCAACCGTACATTGCCAGAAAGGTAGAGTTGTCGTCACAATCTACCTCAAATTATATCAATTCTTTTTACTTGCGGTAGTATAAGTCCCCACTTCGTACTATTAGAAAGTATGCCCTCAAAGACTATGTATTTTATGTAAATATATTGCAATAAAATATTTATTTATTTAATACAGTTTATTTCTTATATTATTGCACATTTGAAGTTCAAGTATGACAAGTAATGGTCTATGTGTTGGATCTTTCTTCATAGAAAAGTATAGACAATGAGTACTTGTCATACAAGTAAAATTGAGTTCTTAGTCATTTGATGGAATTGGACATTTCATTAAGGTAAGACTATTATGTCACGAGTTCCAATTAAGAATGGTTTACCTTAAATCAGTAACTAGTTCACTCATATCACTGGCATAAGAGTATTTTGAATACGTAGAATTGGACTTGTAGTAGTGGTCTCTTATAAAGTACTATGATTATAGAGATTGGACTATTACTGCTACAGCGTAGACGGATACCTTCATACTTGAATATAAGTTGGTGGTCTGGCAAAGCTAGAGTTTTATACTTTGATATATGTTGGGTGAGATTTATTTTGTGAGATTAATATTCTTGTATGTTGGGTGTATTACTCTAGTTAGTTAAGATGGACTCATGTAACAGAGTTTCAATACTTCACTTACTGAAGTTAAATCATCCTTTTGTGATTATCCAGGATAATCTAATAATCTAAGGCCTTGGGAACGTGACTCTAGAATGTGTGCTTTTAGGCAGCTTCCAATTATAATCAAGTACATTCAAGTGAGTCATGAATTATCGGACTAGAGATATAAGATGGTAGATGTCTTTGAGATGGGTGTTAGTACATTTATCCTGTCTTATTGATGGGTGTTACATAGAGGGGTATTTTCATTATTTCACTTGTAGATTGGAGACATTGCTTTAACAATATTATTCTTAGGGTTAATATTTCTATATGGTGATAAATGAAAATATTTAAAATAATAAAATGCAGCTATTTAATAGTAAGGGCATTTTGATCATTTTAATAACCATAAATAATATGTCTCTTGGTCTTTAGAGTAGCTCAAGTTACCTTGGTGTTGTTTAGACACAATCTGTGCTTGATAGATAATATTTGGAAGGGAAATAAAACTTATTCTAAGAGTCTAATTAGAATTGATTAATTAGTTTGGGGTTTTAATAAGGTTCAAAAAAGATAATTAATTAATTAAGAAGATTGGGTTGGAATAAATTAATTAATTGGATGATATATGTTAACATATATTAAGAGTCCAATTAGAATTAATTAATTAGTCTTGAGTATTTAATGAAGCCCAGAAAATATAATTAATTAATTAAGAGTATTGAGCCAGTCTTGGACTAATTTATGAGCACAGTACCAAGCCCATTAAGGCTTGATGATTTCGGCCATTAAGGCTTGAGAAAGCCCTAAGGCTGGCCGAAAATAGGAGGGAAAAAAAGACACGACATTTTTTTTCTTCACTCTCTGGTGTGCCGTCTCCTCCTCTCTCTCTGTTCCACGTTCTTCTCTTCTTTCTCTCTTGGAGAGTATCTTGATTATCCAAAGAAAGAGCTTTTACCAAGCTAACCCAAGAGCAAGGTATAGTTATACTTCGAAAGACGAAGAGAGAAAGCTTAAAGACGCTTGATACGTAAGAGGAGAAGATTGGCGAGAATACCGGTCGAACCGCAGGCACTTTCTTCTCCCTTTCCAATGCAAGTTCAAGTGCAACCCGGCCCCTTATTGGTTAATCCGTGACCAATTAAGAAAAGTAAGTACTCTCTCCTAGATGTGGCTCAGAAAAATGAATAATTTTCTACTGCGTTTTCTTTGATGTTTTCTATTTTGATCCTTCAAGTGGTGTCAAAGCCACGGTTTTCATCTAGAAGCATGTACTAAGGGTTAAAAACTGGAAAATGTGGTTCTTTTACTATTAAAAATGAATCTTTTGTGATTTTATGTGATCTCTCATATATTGATTTCTAGAGTTTATGTATGCCTCGCGATTAGAGGCATAGGATCATATATTCTAATGGTTTTCCTATCATTTTTTCTAGTTTTAAGTAGATTCATTGTACGCCTCATGGTTTGAGGCATAGGCGCTTGTAAAGGCATGTTTTTATGCCTGGTTTTGCATATTTTTTTAACTTGTAAATTTTAGAGACTGAAGAACGTGATTGCTAGAATTATTTAGGGGCAAAAAATGGCTGAAAAGCATAATTTTTCTAGAAATCGGCAAACTCCAGAATGGACCCAGCGCCAGATAGGACAATCGAACTAGGCGCTAGGTCCACTCTACCCAATCGGAGGTTTTGGGGAAACAGAGCAGACCAGGCACTAGGAGGGCCCAATGGACCAAGCGCTAGGTCCACTCTGCCTAGAGGCAGATGTACGCAATTTTATCCAAGAAAATGGAGAGCACTGCTGAAGTTCTGTACCTTAATTTTTCCTTGACATAATCATGTTTTGAAACCATTTTATGAGGTTAATTTTCTACAATAGTTTTATTTATCTATGGATGAATAATTTTCATGAAAATGAGTAGTAAATGATGGAACCACCTTAGGATTAAATAAGATCATTAATTTTTAATTCATGATGTTTAATCCATTATTTAGTCACTTAGGAATAAATGAATAGTTTGATCATGAAAAAGTTTACCTTTGTTATCATGCTTATTTCATTTTTGTGATCAAAGGCGCAAGTTCTTGTGAGACCAAAATCTTACTAGATAGAACGGTTTTTGATAAAACGTTTTAATCTAAGAAACTTTAAAAATAATCATAGTTTATTCTCTTAGAGGGTTTAATTATTACATAGAAAATAATGTTGAATGTAAGGTTATTTAATAAAGTTTTACTTAGTTACTAACTTAGAATAGCAAAATAAATTCATAGTTTATTCTCTCAAATGATTTAATCCTTAACATAGAGAATAATATTGAATTTTAGTTTTTTTATTAAAGCTAATGAAACTATAAGATTATAGAAAACATTTATGGGCCTAAAACTCTATTTTCAATAAAAGATTAAGTGGGAGAAGGGTTCCAATAACCCCAAGACTTCCATCACAACTCTCATTGGAGATAGTGGATTTCCTCATGTCATTTTGAGCATGACCCCCTATAGGATAAATTTTCACAAGTATCTAGAACTAATGGAAAAGTAAAATTAAAAGCCTAGGGTATTTGCTAGGATCAACCAACCTACGTTGGAGGTTTTTAGTACTAGATTACCCGTAGTTGGTGTGAATCTGTGGCCATCCTATCGGTGGAATTTTTTCTAAACCATTACCTATTTAGAAAGTTTTGATTCGTGATGATTATACACTTAACTTATAATGCTACTAATCTTTCAATGAAGCTCTATTAGTTTTTCTAAGAGCTAAACTATTTATATTATTGATAATAGTTTTAAGAGTTATCTACTATCAAAGAAATAATATATAAAGAATGTGCATTTTTGTTTCTTGCAAACTAAATGAATGTTTTTTCATAATATTTTAGAAATGTTTGGTTTAAGTCCATTGTTAATCATGCTCAAGGAGAATAAGTTGACAGGCCCAAATTATGTGGATTGGAAGAGGAACCTGAACATAGTACTTATTGTCGAGGAGTACAAGTATGTTCTTATGAGTCCCTGTCCTAAGATTGGGGAAGAAGAGCGAGAGACTGAGAAGGCATGGAAGAAAGCTGATGAAATAGCAAAGTGCTATATGTTAGCTTCTATGTCTAGTGTGCTCCAATCTAAGCATGAGTACATGGCCACTGCGTACGACATGGATTTGTCATTGCGTACCATGTTTGCTGACAAGAGCAAGTCCGCAAGGTAGGAAGCTCTTAGGGCAATCATGAACACTAGAATGGCTGAGGAGGCATTGGTTCGAGAGTATCTGCTCAAAATGATTGCCTATGTTGAGGAAACCGAGGTCCTAGACGCAACGATAAATCCTGAGAACCAAATTAACGTGGTTCTTGAAACTCTGTCTGATTCATATTCTCAATTTTAGTTGAACTACAACATGAACAAGTTAGATATGAATCTCATAGAGCTTATGAAAGAGCTCCAGGCTGCAAAGAAGATCATGAAGCCCATATCAAAGGTTTTGGTCTCTCATTCTACTTCTTTTTTTGGAATTAAGACAAAGCCTAAGAAATTCAAGAAGAGGAAGATCCAGAACAATGCATGGGCCGAGCCCAATATATCTGGTTAGGCCAAGCCCAATGGGAAGCTCAAAGGAAAATATTTCAAGTGTGGCAAGAAGGGGCTTTAAAAGAAATATTGTCTGAACTTCTTAGCCAAGTCTACTTCAGATATTGCTCTATACCTAGAGTCTATTTTGATGGTTGGATCAACATCTTCCTAGATAGTTGATTCTAAAGCCACTGACCATATCTGTAACTCTTTGCAAAGGTTTAGAAGGACAAAGAGACTCAGCAGGGTGAGCATGGACTTCAAGTAGGCAATAGAGCAAGAATATAGGTTGAAGTAGTGGGAGATCTTGAGCTTTTTTTTTTTTTTTTTTTTGGTAATAGGAAGTTAATTTTAAAAGATATTTTATATGTTTCTTATTTTAAACAAAATTTGATTTTATTTTCCAAATTGATGAATCAAGGATATTCTATTTCTTTCCATTCTAGTGTTTCCATTAGTAGAGATGGTAATTTAATTTGTACATGAAGCATGCATGGAAATCTCTTTTATATACATCCTATTAGAAATTAAGTGAACAATATTCAAACTGAACTTGATAATAAAAAAAGAAAGGCCATATCAAATTACTCATATTTGTGGCATCTAAGATTAAGACATATAAATCCCAATCGAATTCAGAGGGTAATTCATGATAGACCTTTAGGTTCATTGATATTGGAAAAATGGCCTCAGAGTGAATCTTGCCTTAAAGGTAAAATGACCAAAAGGTCCTTTGCCAAAAAGGCAGATTGATAGGGCTTAAATTAGTTGTATATTTCCTAATTATTTGAGATCATTTTGTGATACATTTTGTACAATAATTGGTCATATTCCTTTATATTTGAGACTTTACCCTTGAAAAGATATTTTGTGCATTATTTCAGATTTTAGGGGTAAAATAATGCAAAATTGTTGCAGAACAGAATAGAACCGGCGCCGGCTGCAGTCTGGAAGAGTTGGTACGAAAAAAAAAAAAAAAAATCGGTGAACGAACAGAGAAGCAGAACACAAACAACACTGGCCTTAGGCAGGATAGACGGCACCGGCTGTGCACTGGTAAAGAGGCGGTCCTCGATTTTCATGCGTATTTTTTGGCAATTTACAGAATTTTAGTATTTTCCTACTTCTATTCGGCCAGAAACCCTAGAAGGACTAATTTAGGACTTCTAAAGCCTATAAATAGAGGGGAAAACACAAGTCATAGAGATGAATTCATGGATTAAAACACAAATCACTCGAAATCAAGGAAGAATTCATCAAATCAATGAGGATTGTGCAAAAGGGTCTACGAAGGAAGAAGAAGAAGGCTTATGAGTATTTTCTTTTAACTTTGTTTTCTTTTCTTGAATAATGATGTATTAATTGTTTTATTATAATTTGACATTTTTTTAGGTATTCATGATTTTTAGAGTTACTTTGATCTTTTGATTAAGTGATTGTTATTCTCGGTATTTAATTACTTATGATGATTTTGAGATTGATTTATTGTTTCTTTCTATTGACTTGCTTGGAAAAGAGGTTGATAGTAGTCTCAATTCATTAATTTCATATTTTTTGTCTATTAACTTACTTGGAAAATGGGTTAATTGCTAAGAATTGGGTAATTAAATGTTAATTGATGTCTGCCAGGATATGAATTCATTGGTTAATTTCATGTTTTAAATTTTCCAGGATATGGAGATTTAATCAAGGATTGTGTTTAATGCATCTTTTGGGTGAATTAGTTGAGACAGGATATGTAATGTTAATTTGTCTAGAAAATAGTGATTTCATGGATTGAAAAAGAAGTGAATCTATCTTAATCCTTCATAGTACCAGAGAATGATTAGTTATGATAATGATTGGATACTTTAAGGTCATGTTTGTCAAAATAATGGTTTGAGTTATATAATTTTCCATCCTTGACATGTGTATATATTCTTTTATTTTATTTTATTTTTCTTTTTATTCTTTTTCACTTTATTGAGTCGGTTAAACAATGAAAGAAAAGTGATTAAGGCATGCTTGTTCCTTAAAGATCGATACTCGTTTTAAACCCTATGCTATGCTTAATGATGAGTACGCTTGCTCATCTGTGTAATTTGGGGTTAACATTTTAATTTAAACTTGATTGGAAATGTGTTTATTTTTATATGATTTTTATACTCAAATTCAATTCACGTCATGGATAGAGCCTTGGAAATATTAGCACTAGTTCATACGGATGTTTGTGGTCTAATGACTACACCAGTTAGGGGAGGCTACGAGTACTTTATCACTTTCATATATGATCACACTCGTTTTAGTTATATCTATCTGATGAGGTGCAAGTCTGACTCTTTTAATAAATTCAAGGAGTTTAAGGCAGAAGTAGAGAGTCAAAGAGATAAATTAACAAAAACTTCGAGATCGGATCGTGGTAAAAAGTATCTCCTCGGTGAGTTTAAGGATTACTTGGTACATCACGACATAATATCTCAGTTAACTACACCTGGGACTCCCCAACAGAATAGAATAGCTGAGAGAAGTAATAGAACTTTGATGGAAATTGTCACAAGCATGATGAGTCATGCGTCTCTTCCTATTTCGTTTTGGGGGCATGCCTTAAAAACAGCGGCATATTTTGAACTTGGTGCCTTCCAAATCAATACCTAGGGCACTTTATGAAATGTAGACTGGACGAATGCCTAGTCTGAACTATCTCAAGATATGGGGTTGTCCAACTGATATGCTGACAAAGGGAAGCAAGTTAGAACTAAGATCGAAATTATGCTACTTCGTTGGGTATCTAAAAGGAACATGGGGTGGATATTTCTATCATCCTCAAGAACATAATGTATTTGTTAGTACTAATGCTAGATACTTAGAGGATGGATAAGTTACTTCCACTATGGGTTCAAGTAGAATAGAGTTAGAAGAGAAGTTGGTTACTAATTCAACTTCAAGTACTTCTAATACCCTATTCGAGAAACTAAAAGAAACACTACCGGATGTTCTTATACAATCTGAGCTTCATCGTAGTAGGAGGATCATAAGAGTTCTATAAAGGTGGATCAAAAAGACCTATGATCTAGTCTCTAATCATCAGGAACGAGATCCCACTATATATGGGGAGGCCATTGTTAATGCTGATGCAGACAAATGGCAGCTAGCCATAAATGCCGGAATTGAGTCCATGTACCTCAATCAAGTCTAGGATCTTGTCACTGTACCTAGTGGGATAAAACTCATTAGGTGTAAGTGGGTATATAGGAGGAAGAGAGGTGCGGAAGGAAAGGTTGAAACCTATAAAAACAATGTTGGTTGCTAAAGGTTATACTCAAAAAGAAGGGATTGATTATGAGGAAACATTTTCACCAGTAGCCATGCTTAAGTCTATCCAAATTCTCTTAGCCATCACATGTCATTATGATTACGAGATATAATAAATGAATGTGAAGACGGTCTTCTTAAATGGCTATATTAGCGAAGACATCTATATGTGCCAATCAGAAGGTTTAGTTGTTAGAGGTCAAGAACAAATGATCTATAAGCTTAAAAAGTCTATCTATGGACTTAAACAAGCGTCACAAACACGGAACATACATTTTGATGAAATTATGAAAACTTATAGTTTCATATAAAATGTGGATGAACCATGTGTGTATAAAAAATCAGACAGTGGCAAAGTGATTTTCTTGGTATTTTATGTAAATGACATTCTACTCATTGAAAATAATGTAGGGATATTGTCATCTGTTAAAGTTTAACTATCTAATCAATTTAGCATGAAAGATATAGGAAAAGCTAGCAACATTCTATATATTAAGCTTCTTAGAGATAGGAAGTAAAGAATGTTAGACTTATCCTTATCTGCTTATATTAACAAGATATTAGTCAAGTACAACATTGATTAATGTAAAAGGGCTATTATATCCTTTAGACAAGAATTATCCTTATCTTCCAAGTAGTATCCTCAGACACAGGAAGAGACAAGTAGAAAATGAGCAGGATCCTTTACGCTTAGGTTGTAGGAAGTCTTATGTATGCTATATTTTGTACTAGGCCAGATATCTGCTTTGCAGTAGACATGGTTAGTAGATATCAGTCAAACTCAGGGGAAGCGCACTGGCAAGCTGTCAAGCATATACTCAAATATATCAAGGAAATGAGAGATTATATATTTGTATATCATGCTGATGATTTGGTTCATGCCGGTTACATAAACTTAAACTTCCAAGCGGATAAAGATGAAAGAAAATCTACTAGTAGATATGTCTTCACTTTGTCTAAAGGAGCTATCTCATAGAGAAGTATCAAGCAATCTTGCATTGCTAATTCTACCATGAAAGCTAAGTACATTGTTGTTTTAGAAGCTTCTAAAGAAGCCGTGTGACTCTGAAAGTTCCTCACAGAACTTGGAGTAGTACCGCACATGGATAGGCCTGTCATGATTTATTGTGACAACACTAGAGCGATATCACAATGCAAGGAACAACGAAACTATGGGAAGGGTAAGCACATAGAAAGGAAATATCACCTCATCTGGGAGTACATCTAGAATCGGGAGACTGTGGTTGATCCGATTTTCTCTGTTTACAATCAGGCGGATCCTGTTACCAAGCCTTTGAAAGAAAAGGTATTTCTCAAACACTTAGATGTCATAGGGGTAGGCATTTGTGGACTTTCTTGGTCTTTGTAGGACAAGTAGGAGATTGTTAGAAAGTATGCCCTCAAAGACTGTATTTTGTGTAAATATATTACAATAAATGTTTATTCATTTAATTCAGTTTATTTTTTATATTATTGCATATTTAAAGTCCAAGTATGATAAGTAATGGTTATGTGTTGAGTCGTTCTTCATAGTAAGATATAGACCATGAGTACTTGTCATACAAGTAAAATTGAGTTCTTGGTCGTTTGATGGAATTAGAAATTCCATCAAAGTAAGACTATTATGCCATGAGTTCCAATGAGGAATGGTTTACCTTAAATCAGTGAATAGTTCACTCACATCATTAGCATAATTAAGCGTATTTCGAATGCATAGAACTAGATCTGTAGTAGTGGTCTCTTATAAAGTACTATAATTATAAAGACTGGACTATTACTACTACAGTTTGGATGGATACCTTCATACTTGAGTATGAGTTGGTGGTCTGGTGAAGCCAAAGTTTTATACTTTAATATATGTTGGGTGACATTTATTTTGTGAGATCAACATCCTTATATGTTGGGTGTATTACTCTAATTAGCTAAAACGGACTCATGTAATAGAGTTTCTATACTTCACTTAGTGAAGTTAAATTACTCCCTTGTGATTGTTTAGGATAATCTAATAATCCAAAGCCTTGGGAACGTGACTCTAGAATGTGTGCTTTTGGATAGCTTCCAATTATAAGCAAGTATATTCAAGTGAGTCATGGATTATCGAACTAGAAATCTAAGGATGGTAGATGTCTTTGAAATAGGTGTGAATACATTTATCCTATCTCATTGATGAGTGCTACATAGAGGGGTATTTTCGTCATTTCACCTGTATGTCGGAGACATTGCTTCAGTAATATTATTCTTGGGGTTAATATTTTTATATGGTGATAAATGAAAATATTTAAAATGGTAAAATGCAGTTATTTAATAATAAGGGCATTTTGGTTATTTTAGTAGCCATGAATAATATGTCTCTTGGTCCCCAGAGTAGGTTAAGTTACCTTGGTGTTGTTTAGACACAATCCGGGCTTGATAGATAATTATTTGGAAGATAAATAAAACTTATTCTAAGAGTCCAATTAGAATTGATTAATTAGTCTTAGGTTTTAATAAGGCCCAGAAAAAATAATTAATTAATTAAGAAAATTAGGCTGAAATAAATAAATTAATTGGACTGATATATGTTGATATATATTAAGAGTCCAATTAGAATTAATTAATTAGTCTTGAGTATTTAATGAAGCCCAGAAAATATAATTAATTAATTAAGAGGATTAGGCCAGTCTTGGGCTAATTTATGAGCACAGCACCAAGCCCATTAGGGCTTGATGATTTCGGCTATTAGGGCTTGAGGAAGTCCTAAGGCTGGCCAAAAATAGGAGGAGAAAAAAAAACATGATGTTTTTTTTCTCTTCACTCTTTGATGTGCCGTCTTTTCCTCTCTCTCTGTTCTACGTTCTTCTCTTCTTTCTCTCTTGGAAAGTATTTTGATTATCCAAAGAATGAGCTTTCACCAAGCTAACCCAAGAAAAAGGTAGAGACATACTCCAAAAGATGAAAAGAGAAAGCTTGAAGATGCTTGATGCGTAGGAGAAAAAGAATGGTAGGAATACTGGTCAAACCGCAGACGCCTTCTTCTCCCTTTCCAACGCAAGTTGTAGTGCAGCCCGACCCTTCGTTGGTTAATCTGTGACCAATCAAGAAAAGTAAATACTCTCTCCTAGATATAGCTTGGAAAACTGAAAAAATTTCTACTGCGTTTTCTTTAGTGTTTTCTATTTTGATCCTTCAGGTACTCCCCTCACCACGAAGTTGACAAGGGTTGATCCCAAATTGGGAGTCCCACCCAGGACTAACCAATTAATATTTTGCTTAAGCATTGGGACAATGCTAGCTGGGGAACCTTGTTAATACCAATGTCCAATCGCTTCATTTGGAATAAGATAATCCCTGACCTTGGCCGAGTAACTTGAGACCATCTATCTTTAACAAGAGCTAGTACAAATGTTATAACATCTACTGAGTATTCATAGTTTCCATTGGTTCACAAAACCAGTATAATTCCACTGACTTACAAGCCCAGATAAATATCCATCCCTAAATAAATACTAATAACATATTTTTTGCGGCCAAATACCATTTTCCAAAAGATAATCTCATAGCGAGAGATTTATTTCCAAAACCATAGCGAAAAAGGATTAAAAAAATCATTCTCGGATAATAACATAAGTTTCCAATGGTATTTTCGTCATTTGAAGAATATCCTGTTTCAAAAGATGTCTTATCTAGAAAATCTTGAATTATAATCCTAAAAGAAGAATTAAATTCAAGGAATCTCAATTATGATTCACAAAATCCATAATTCAAATTTTCCCAAAAATCTTATCCGTAGAAAGGAATATTTATGCTTTCCCAAAATAAAACATTGTTTCGACTCATAATTGATGAGAACTTTCAAGTATACATTTATTTCTAAGAAATATTCATAACTCAAGTGAACCAAATTCCTTATAGGAAGCACCATTTCCTAAAGTCTCCAATAATTTTCCCAATCAGGGAAACCATACTTTCTAATAAAAGCACAAAGTCCATTAGCCTTGTTATAAAAAGACTTTTGGCAAATTATTCACTGAATATGAATAGTTCCATTTTATGAAAAGTTCACATTTTCCATTCAAGCCTAGCATGGCATAATACTAGTTCTTCCTCAGAAAAACCATAAGATTATTCAGAGAAATCAAAAGGATTCATAGAACATCTCTTCAATAAAACATAATTTTCACTAAAACAGTGGAACTCACCTCGTGTCTTTGACTAGATATCGTATATAGCTGGTCATCAAATGCTTAATGTGAATAATCTACATTAAACATCATTTCATGTTTAGTTTGGTATACTGAAGCTTAGCTCAATAGTCAACTAGTACCAATGTAAGGAAATCACTCATTTCCTATTTCTTCATTTTCTTTGTAGAATGAGCACATATTTATACATATATCGTGTATCTGAATCCTTCATTTCTTATTTCCACATTTCCTTTCTCTTCATAAGCAGAACATATCTTCATGATTCTCATTCTTTTCATTCCTCTTTTCATATAAATCAAACTCCTTTGAGTTCATTTCCTTTAAAATAAAATTCTGCATTTCACCTCTGTGATACATCATTTTGCTTTTAGCATAACTTTTGATCCGCAACTCTGATTGGTCTCCATTTTATATCAAAATGCTCATTAGACCTTCAACTACATTTCTTTGTAGTCCATTCCCTCAACTTCACTTTCGTCCAGAAACTACTGAGACGAAAATGCCTTAGCATTTCCTTGGATTTTATCCGTTTTCCACAAACAACTTCACCTACTTGTTCTCCATGCTTTATAACGTCTATTGCACACTTAATCCACTTAATTCCCCTTAAGAACACCCTTAGTTCTTCAGTCTTTCAGATTCAAGCAAGTTACCAAGTTCATACTTAAACAACATACAACCAACATCTACAACCAAGAATGATTATAATTAATTTTCTTAAGCGTTTAACTTCCGTTTTCTTTCCAATTTCACTATCATCTTTTGCAATACTGATTAACCCTTAGAATCACCATCAAAACATGCCTATCCATCATTCAAAATACAGCACATAAACCCTTCAAGCAACCGGCACATACTTACACACACAATTCTTCACATAGTTCACAAATAATGCTACACATAATCATAATCTTCATGATTTCATGTTAAAATTTATATCAAAATGATCACCGCGATGAAATCTATAACTTTGATTCATGAAGTATAGCCTTTTACCTTATTTGTGTGATTCTCTGAGTTTGATTTCCTCCAGGTTCTTCCTTTTTTCTCTTAAGAAATGCTTTCTCTCTCATTTTTCTGTTTTTCTCCCATTTTCTCTAACTTTTCTTTCTTTTTTCTTCCTTTTGTTTTCTCCTTTGTTGCTGCCGACTTCAAGCTGTGAAAACATCATTTCTACAGCCAAATATGGTCAACAATTGTGACTGTTTGGTCACAAATTGAGGGCTATCTATTTTCAACTATTTTTCCTATTGGTTGATTTAATTAAATTCCTTAATTCTTAAACATATTCAATAACTTTTGCAATTAAATAATCCCACATATATTTCACTCCTCCAATGATATTTTAACACTTTTTTCATCGACCAATCATGTTACGCTGCTTGTCTCAATTTCGATCGCATTTCAGAATTTCTTCAGAAAATAACTATAATTCCGGCCCGCATCAAAAAAATATTTTATTCTACCAATAGAATCTATAAATTTCATGGAATCAATAGTGGGAGTTAAAATTTTCAATTCCTTTTCAATTCTTCCCAATTTGTTGTCAAAACTCCGATCACAGTCAATATTACAGTAATACCCCCGATAGCTCAGGTTATCCCAAAACGTCCGCATCATCGTGCTAATCAACTTTTGTTTTAGGCTTATACCCAAATTCTCACTCTATATAAAGTTGTCGCAATCTAAATATTTAGGGTAGGGGTAGAACAAATTTAAAATTTCATTTGGGTCCCTACAATTTCAAAATTCCAATAATACCCCTGAATATTTTTTTTACAACAAGATATTCATCTCATTATACTCTTCATTTCTTGTTCTAGCTACTGATACAAATTCATATTCTATATAGAGTAGTAACTAGTCAAAATACAAAAAGGGAGGGATATTACATCTGATACTACTGTTAGATTTTGAACATGTAATATCAAATATAAACACAACAAAATTAAAATGAAATCCACATAAAGGATCAGTCGTATGAAATTTAATGATTCAAAGGGAGAGAATTTTCCTTAATCAAGTAGCTTTTAAAAATTTTCTTTGTGCAAATTTCCTTCAGAAGTTGATCAAATCGAGCCATCAAATTCGTAGATGAGGAATTTCTTCAATATTAATCCACATAAGAAATTGTACCAAGAACGGTGCACAAAACCAATGCTAGTGGGTTTATTCGGCAGCGGATTTAGGTTTAATTGTTTTAAGAAGAAAACGAGAAGAAAGCTTCTATTTTTCTCTTGCACAAGAAAAGGTATCTTTTACTTCATATGTACAGCGTGTTAATCTCTCTCTCTCTCTCTCTCTCTCTCTCTCTCTCTCTCTCTCTCTCTCTCTCTCTCTCTCTCTCACACACACACACACACACACGCACATGTTTTTCCTTCAGGAATATATATGATTCCTTTTCTTTACGGACTTAGGTTTCTTTATTGCAATAAAAACCGTTAAGGTTTCAATAATTAAAATTTGACCCCAAAATTATAACTATTTTTAATTAGCCCATAAAAATATTTCTTCTAAAAAATTAACCCTATAATATTATCATACAATATCTTGAGTACCAATTCCTCTATTGTGTGGCCTATTAAGTTTTTTGGTCCATTGGTAGCAAAACATGAATTAATTCTAATCACTATAGAATAAATGATTATTATAATTAATGTATTAATTCTAATTAGGATTAATTAATTTATTAATTTTTTAATTAATAAATCCATATATTATAGATCATGAGCAGTATCTAACAATGTATCATGACTACCAAAAAGTCCAGAAAGTCAAGCGATTTGACATAAACCTTTCAATAGCAAAATATTAGGCAATAAAACTCCTTTCATCATATTATATCTTTTCAGTTTAGAGTATGAAATTAGTACTAACTTCCTCTAGAATATAATTAATTATAACCTGAATTTATTAGTACTTATTCCAAAATCCATTACTTAACACATGTATCATTTGGAACTATTTCCAATTCCCTTGGCCAATGACTTAATGAGTAATGATTCCCTACAAGTGATCGTGAGATATACACCTCTACTATTGGGAGAAATATCCATAAGACACGTCACATGTTGACTCAAAATATCAAACAGTTAGGTGTGCATATCATAAAATGAAGGCATCTAGGTAGAAGAAATCAACAAGCTAAAAACCAGAAATCAAAAGGTACAAGTGTTTGAGCATCTTACTTACCTTTCCATTGTAATGTGTTTTGGTAATAGATCACACCACAGCTATATGCATTAGTCGAGATGCAAAGAATAAATTTTTTTAACACTAATGTCATATACAATGCTAAATTAAGTCAAAATTTTCATTTACAAAATTAAAAGATATATCATATAAAGGAGTCCTTGTTCCAAATTCCAACTCTTCTAGAGCTTGCCTTAGCACCCAAGACATTGGTGTTGAATGCTTTAACAATCATCAACAACAAACACTCAATTTGGGTCCTTAATTTTCTTCTACGCACACCGAATTCACCCAAAATCAATCGTTAATTCTCTTACCCAATACAAAATTCAGCTTCCTTGGATGACAACTTCAATAATCAGCTTCAAGAATTTGGAGAAATTTAGCAAATAAATTCACTGGCTTTGTGGATATTGTTCTAGTCTACCTTACGCTTTTTCCCAAGAAGATGAACAATTTTTAGCAGCACACTTGTTTCTCTCGATGTTGTTTTAGAATTTTTTTTTTAATGAAATAAAACCCTTTCAATTTGGTGGAGGTTTTGGGTGCCAAAGCATATGACTTTACCATTTTATCCTTATTTGAAGTCATATAAGGAGGTTGCCTGGTGTTGAATAACCATCAAAGGAGTCTAAATGGCACTTTGTAAAAATAACCATAATTCAAAGAGTAATTAGATTCAAAATGAAATTCACATTATAATGTGAGATTTTGACTATATTTGGAATGACAAAGTAACAAGAATATACCGTGATTTCATTACTATGATGGAATATGTTAAATTTTAATAATTTTTTAACTCACAGGAATTAGAGAAATGAAAACGCGGTTTTCCTTTTTTTAAAAAATCATCTACCCTATGTGATCCTTCCAATAAAATAGTGGGTTTAAAAAAAATAAAATCTATATAGAATAGAAATAAAATGAGAAACTTTTGTTTGTAAAAACGAAAAAAGTGATATCGTTTGTAAAATTAACCAAACTTAAGTAACTATCAGTAATAAAATTACACTAATTCAATTAGATTAATTTATAATATTAGTGAATGAATAATAATGTTTTTAAAAACATTTTCAAATATGAGGCATTTGGCGGTTATTTTTCTTTTTCTTTTTCATTTTTCTTTGTTATTATGGTCGAGGTGCTTGTATATTTTTAGGTTTTTTCTATGCTTTTTTTTTTTTTTGGGGGTTCATTTTTCCTTGTCATTGACGTAGATGAAAGTGTAGAAACAGTGTTAGGATAGAAAGAGGTTATTTAGGAGTTAAATAAATAGATATAGGAGGTTGCATAGAATTAGAGTAAAAGAAGATGTTTACGAGCTGTATATGTAGTCGAGGAGTTTGTGTGGAATTAAATAAGTAGATACTAATCAGTTTAGTGATGGTATAATAAAAAGTATGTTAAATGATGTATTAAATTTAGAGCCTCTTAAATTATTTTTAAAATACTAAAATAATTTTAAGAGTTCAATCAAGTCATGTGAGCAACACATTGTTGTCTTTCCTCTCATATGGAAGAATAACTAGCGGTAGCCTTTTTCACACGCACAATCTTTCTTTTTGAACTTGAAACCTTTGTCAGTAGGGTTTTTTTTTTTTTTTTATGTCAAAAGAATTTTGACATTTAAATATCCAAGGGACTCCAAAATACACATATAATAAAGGTCCATAGAAATGTTACTTACACGTCTAAATAACATATAAATACGAAATTAATCTTAAGAACAAACATGTACAATATGAACTCTCTAGGCACATATAAATCTATATATATATATATATATATATATAATAGGAGATGCGGAAGCCTCCTAGTATGACAACCTTCCTGTACTGACATGAATTTAAAATTTTTTAGGAGTTTTTTTATTGGTGAAGAAATTTTAAGGATTTTTTTTTAATATTAGGCAGATAAAATAAAATTAATCAGAGTTATCTGAATTCAATGGATCCAGATAAGATAGAATTATCTGAATTCAATGAATTCAGATTTCTGAGAGTTCTTCTCTTATTTAAGAAGAGATCAAAATCTGAGTTTACTTACAGAGATGTTAACGCCATTCTGAAATCTGTGGATTGGGGAAAGAAAGGAGCTGTAACTCCTGTCAAGAACCAAGGCTCCTGTGGTATGTAAAGATCATTTATTTATTGTGCTTATGACCATACATGCATTTGTTGAATCTGTGGGAGAAGTAGCTTTGGAGATTGAGATTATGCACTGATGTTCAATTGTTATGTTGAACGTGTAGGTAGTTATTGGGCATTCTCAACTGTAGCTGCAGTTGAGGGCATAAATCAAATTGTTACTGGAAATTTAACTTCACTGTCCGATCTGATACAACTTCTAACAATGGCTGCAATGGAGGCCTAATGGATTATGCAATGGAGGCCTAATGGATTATGCATTCACCTTCATAGTCTCCAACGCCGGCCTTCACAAGGAGGAAGACTACCCTTACCTTATGAAGGAAGGCACCTGTGATGAGAAAAGGGTAAATCATTTAACAGTAATCACGTTATACTATAATAATATAACCCAGGTAATGCTTATTATTTCTGCCTTTGAGTCTTGCCATTGAGGCTTTTGGCAGAGATTTCCAATTCTACAGTGGCAACCTTCGAAAGAGATGAATTTTTTCGCTGTTCTGAAATTGAACAGTCAAGCCTCTATCAAGAAACCCTTCAAATTCAACTAGCGGTGGCAACTCATTTTGCACCCTCTTTACGATCATTTCCAACAAGTCCATTACCATGAAGAGATTCTACAAAGGCAATAAGATTTAAGCATTAAATTCTTTTACTCTTAAGCTAATGCAGCAGGCAAGAGGAAAAATGGCTGAAACAGGTGACAAAAATCAGCTAAAAACTGAAGCTTGGAGTAAGTATTTGTGTAAGAACGGAAGATTAAGGGAAAGGTGTGAAAAAGGTCCAGATGAAATGATTCCTTTAGCAGTAAGAAGACAATGATTCCAATATTTATTGCATTTTATTCTGGAAATCAAATGCTGATGTACCAAATTCAATCAATTTAAACCAGTCAATCTAATACATGTAAACATCAAAGTATTCATGATTGATAACCATCATATATTTTTTTACTATTTTTTACTCCCGTGCATCGCATGGGTAACAACTTAGTAGAGAGAAAAAGAACCGGCAAAAGGATGAAAGAAGGAGTTAAAATTGGCGATTATGCAAAGATTATGTACATGAGCTTCTTCAAGAGACAATTTCTATTCATTTCCTACTTATGCCCTAACAAAATTCAAAATTAACTTAATATAATGCAAATATCCATAGTAAAACAATGTTGTACAGGTGCATGTATGTAAATAGAAGAAGAGACTAAATACCATTCGGTAGAAGACAAGGAGACAACGAAAAACAGAAATGGTTTTTTTTTTTTTTAATGGAATATGCTTGTTCTCAATAATTTATGAAAAAGCATCACAGAGGTGAAATTAGCCTAAATTTTTGCTATTTTGAAAAATGAAGAATATCCTTGTTGTTAATAATTAATGAAAAAAATATCATGGAGGTTCCATTGGCCTTGACTTTCACCATTTTGTTCACTTTTCAAAATCATTTTCCAAGAATATAATATACATCTTGATGAAAAAAAATCGTACCTTCGACAATTTTAAGATATGTTTTTGAATGGAAACCAACCTAAACATCTATAAGTGTTCAATGGCATTGATTAAGGGTCATCAGCTGCTGCTCCTATGAATGTATGCATGGATATCTGGCCGATTTCTCTCCTACCATGTCAAATCTAGAATCCTAGATCCACATTGCTTAAATTTAAACAACCTACCTTGTTCTGGAAAGGATGAGTTGTGTGGACATTTTTACCCTTCTTGCTTGGATTTTAGGACCACTCTAGTACTTTAAAAATAAGATGACTATAGATCAAAAGAAGCTTTCAAACCAAAAAAAAAAATTATAAAAATAGTTCATAGATGAAAATATATTAAAAATTGAGGACGAAAATGGTAATACAAAAAAGTTGAAAGACTATTTAGTTTAATTTCCTTTTTTAAAACAATTGACAAAATTTAGTCCATTAGTTATTTAGTTTCTCTTAGTTCAAATGAATATAACTTCAAATTGAAAAGAAAAAAAAAGTATCAACTATACAAAGGGGAAAAAGTCTAACTAACAAAAAGCCATCTAGGCTCGCCCTTTGTTTTCAAATTGATTTCATGGTTAAATAAATATATGTTATGAATATATTAGTGGAAGCTCCACTAATTATGGATTTATGTGAACTATTAGGGAATTAGTGGAAGCTCCACTAATTATGAATTTTTATGGATGTCCACCATTTAGTGGAAACACCACTAATTAAGATTAGTAGAAGATGATGTATTCCACTAATTAAGAGCTCTATAAATAGAGCTATTCTCTAAGCTTGAAATATACCATCATTTTGTGAAAGAATTGTGAGAAAATTGTGAGAAAAAAGAAAGGGAGAAGTTTGAAGAAATTATTGTGCAAAAAAATAGTTAGAGTTTTCTTAGTGTGTAGTGTGTAGATTTTATTCTAACACTCTCCAAATTTTATAACACATTATCAGCATGAGTCTCTGCTGTTATCAAAGTCAGAAGACAGGTACGCATTTATTGATCCCTATGGCTAACCTTACTTGTAGCCCTTGATATTTCTGGAAAAAATTATATGTCATGGGTTCTTGATACAGAAATGCATCTAAATGCTGAAAAAAAAGGATTTGACCACTTAAAAATGGTCGTACTACCAAGTGCACGGTATAAATGATTGCACCTGAAGTTGCAAGATTTTAAAAGCGTAAATGAATATAGCTCCGCGATGTATAAAATTATATCTCAGTTAAAATTATGCGAAAAAAAAATATATTGGAGAAGACATTCTCGACATTTCATGCGTCGAATATTGTCCTGCATCAATAATATCTAGAAAAAGGGTATACACAGATTTACTTACTGCAATAATGAGTTATTATTGAAGCCAGACCAACTGGCTCAACAGCACTCCCAGAAGTGAATGTTGTTAGCTCCAGCAGAAGCCATCGTTATAGTCGTAGTTGTGGCAGTAGCCGTGGTTATGGTCATGGACACACTCGATATTTCCCTTAGCACTGAGAAATACTGGCCACCTGAAGTGGAACAGAAAAGATAATAAAAGAAAAGGATATTTCCATTAATAATAAGTATTACATCTTTGAGATGTTACATTCAGATGTCAATATACACTATAGTACTACTAACAGTTCAGAAAAAAAAATCTATCTCCTCTTGATCATAAGTCATGTGTTCACTTGCATTTCCTTCATTCATCTCACTGGTGTTCACGTGAACTTGAGGATGCATGCTTGTAGTTGCTCTTTTTCAATTGAGCTAACAAATTGAGAATGAATGTTTGTAGTTATTCTTTTTCCATGTTTGCATTAGAGGAAAACAAACAGGTAGCAATTGTGGATTTCAATTCCTCTTCTTCGGCATCCTCCTCCTCTTCCTTCTCCCTTGGGCCAGCGTCTAGACTAGTAGCAGAATTAACCATGAAGTTACTGCGCAATGAGTCTTGGAATTTTCTCATCCCCTTAAGTTTCTTATTATATTTGGCCTTGAAGCATGCTTATCTAAATTTCTATGTTTGATCCTTCAACCGCGTATCAGGACTTTCTTCCACCAACTTTTTCTCATGTTCCAATATCTCAATGGCTTCTCTGAACTTTTTCTCAGTCATATATCCTCCTTCGTCTTTATCTCGCTCATGTAAATCAAAGTGATATCATCGGTAGAGATACATTCATTCCAGTCATTATTTACTTATAAATCTTTCATAATTTTATACTTATAAATTACAAGTGTTTGTGTGTCTAAGAGAGAACCTGAACATTCTTGATTAGGGTCTCCAAGCTCATCAACTTTTTGTGAGGCCATCGACGAATTCCCAACTCCCTACATCTGTTCTTGAGAGGGGTTAAGCCAATATTCAGTTCTTTGGCCAGGCCCTTGATTGGCAGTAAAAGTACTGTGAAATGGTTTCTTTTGATAGTGTCTTGGAGCTATTGCCCTTCTCCTCTCTCTGCCTCCTAATCCCTTTCTTCTTCATAGGAATTTCGTCTGTAATAATATCTTGAACTTCGATATTATGCATTTCATGGGTCCTCACTCCGAATTTGTTGCCAAGATCACTTATTATTTCTCCTAGAAAAGGAAAAATAATATCAATACAGGTAATACCATGCAAAATCCATGTTTGAATGTATGATAACCTGGAACCATATTCTGGTTTTGTTCAAAATCTATTAGGGAATAGAAAGGATCATGCACAAACATATCCTCATTCAGAGGAACAGCATCAAAAGCAATCTCTTGAATTGGTAGATCAACAGTATCAAAAGTAGTCTCTTGAATGGGTAGATCAAATTGAAAATCTAAAGCAACATGTCCAGAACTACCACTGATTTACATCACAACAAACCAAAAGAGATTTTAATTTCATTATTTCATTATTAAGAACACTAAAAAAAAAAATGGAAGCCCTCAAAGGTATCTCACCTGAAATTAGGCGGAAGCGGTTGGCTTGGAAAGGAAAATACATCAAAATCTTCTGCGTTAGACCTGACATTAGGCGGAAGCGATTGGCTTGGAAAGGAAAATAGATCAAAATCTTCTGCATTAGACCTAATATTAGGTGGAAGCGGTTAGTTTGGAAAAGAAAACACATCAAAATCTTCTGCGTTAGAAACCAAGTCAAAATTTGACCATGTCTCAAATGAATTACGAGTCTTCATATCTGCATTGAGGTTTTTTGTTTTTTTATATTTACTAATGACTAATGATTGAAATATATATAGATACACACACACATATATGTGTGTGTGTGTGTGTGTGTGTGTGTGTGTGTGTGTGTGTGTGTTCAAGGAAGAAGAAGAGGTAGATGATAGGTGGAGGGACGGATAAGAAGAAAAGAAAATGAGGAATGGGAAAAGATGGTACCGGGAAGAGTGAAAAAAAAAATAAATTTTTATAATAGATTTCTTGGCATTTCCTACTTGTCATCATGTTCTTTCATTTCTTTTTCTTTTCCCTTATTCTCTTGTGAAATCATTATATCCTAAATTAGGGGGAGAACAGAAATAGTATAAGAAAGATCTTAATTGGACAACATCATTAAATTATCTTGATCCGCGTACAAGCGTGTGTGAACTTAAAGTTCAAAAGATAATTCATTTGTAAAGCATTGCAAATCAAATGCCAGACGCTTTTGTTAACTCCAAAAGAGTAACAAAATTGCATATTCCAGCTATAAATACTCCTATTCGAATTGAAGTTCCAGCAGAACAAAAGATTATACCTATAGCTGCTGAGCCAAAAGTATGCCAGAAGCATGGCCGACCTCTTGGTTCAAAAAATAAAAATCCTTGAAAGAAGAGAGGATGAAAGGATCCAAATGATCATATTAGAAAAGAATAATAACTAAGAGAGAACTGATGAAAAAGAACCAGAAGTTAATGAAAGTAACACTGAAATTTCTATCAATTATACCATTTTCAGTAGAAGCTGGAATCGGATAGAAACAATGATTGATAATATATTTGCATATAATATATCTCTTGATGTTATACAAGATAATGATGATTCTAAACTAATATTAGTTGATGAATGTCGGTATAGAAAAGATTGGCTACAATGGAAAGATGCGATTCAATCAGAGTTAAATGCACTGACACAACGTGAAGTATTCGGACTTGCAGTCCGAACACCAGAAGGTGTAAAACTTGTTGGTTACAAATGAATATTTGTGCAAAAGTGCAATAACAATAATGAAATCGTACGATATAAAGCACGATTAGTAGCCCAAAATTTTTCACAAAGACCAGGTATGGATTATGATGAAACTTATTCTCTTGTTGTTGATGTTATTACATTCCGATATCTTATCAGTTTGGCAATACATGAAAAAGATAGATATGCGCCTATTAGATGTTGTCAATACTTACTTGTATGGAAATTTAGAAAATGATGTTTACATGAAAATCCCTGAAGGATTTCGCATGCCCGAAGCATATAAACATTATCCTCGTAAAAATTACTCCATCAAGTTGCAAAAATCATTATATGGCCTGAAACAATCTGGGCGCATGTGGTTCAATTGTCTTAATGAATATTTATTGAAAGTGGGATTTAAGGTATGTCCATGTATTTTTATTAAGAAATTTTGTTCTAAATTTGTGATATATGTTGATGATATTAATCATATTGGAACACCTGAAGAGTTCCAAGAAACAATTGATTATTCGACATCAAGGATGTTGGTAAAATTACATTTTGCCTTGGTTTACAAATTGAACATTTGGCAAGTTTCATCAATCAACATATACAGCAAAAGTTTTAAAAAGGATTTTCATGAACAAAGCACATCCATTGAGTATTTCAATGATCGTTCGATTATTAGATGTGAATAAAGATCTTTTCCAACCTCAAGAAGAGGATGAATAACTTCTTGGTCCTGAAGTACCATATCTCAGTGCAATTGATGCACTGATGTATCTTGCTAACAATACACGACCTGATATTGCCTTTACTGTCAATTTATTAGCAAGATTTAGTTCTTCACCTACATGACGACATTGGAATGGAATTAAACAAGTCATTCGATATCTCCAAGTAGCTACTTCTTCAAATCATGCTGAAAGTATAGCCATTCATGAAGCAAGTAGAGAATGTGTATGGTTACGATCAATGATTCATGATATCCGAGAAAGTTGTGAATTATCATCTATCAGAGATATTTCAACTCCTCTTTATGAAGACAATACAACTTGTATAGCTCAAATACGAGGAGGATATATTAAAGGAGATCGGACAAAACATATTTCACCAAAATTCTTCTTTACTCATGAACTCCAGAAGAAAGGTGAAATTGATGTGCTACAAATTCGGTCATGTGACAACCTCGCAGATATGTTCACGAAGACTTTACCGACTGCAACATTTGAGAAGTTGAGATATAAAATTGGTATGCGTCGGTTCAAAATTTTAAAGGAATCATCTATTCAGGAAGAGTAATAAACAGACATATAGAATAGTGTACTCTTTTTCCTTTACTAGATTTTTTTCCACTGGGTTTTTATCTAGTAAAGTTTTAACGAGGCATATTCTTTATATAATGGATGGACATCCAATGGGGAGTGTTATGAATATATTAGTGGAAGCTCCACTAATTATGGATTTTTATGGATGTCCACCATTTAGTAGAGACACCACTAATTAAGATTAGTGGAAAATGATGTATTCCACTAATTAAGAGCTTTATAAATAGAGCTATTCTCTAAACTTGAAATATACCATCATTTTATGAGAAATTTGTGAGAAAAAGAAAGGGGGAAGTTTGAAGAAATTCTTGTACAAAAAATAGTTTGAGTTTTCTTAGTGGGTAGTGTGTAGATTTTATTCTAACACTACCCAAATTTTATAACAATATGTATTTAGACCATGAATAATAAAAATATTACTTCAAATTGGCCCAACAACTAACTATCCAACTTATTTTAAAATATACTTAAAACCTTATTCTCATTTTTTTTTTGTCCATTAATTATTTGTTTCTGCAAACTTTTTGTCCCAACCACCTCATACATGGCATAATCCGTTATAATTGATCCCAACTATCATGCTCGTAAATCTCCTCTATAATCCATTATAGTTTATATTGAGTTAGTTGTTAGCAATCTAAGATGCTACAAAGGGGCCAAACAAGTAAACAAATTGCTACCAAGATTTGAAACCTCAAAGCTTCTATTACGCTTTGGCAGTTCCTAACAGTATATTAATCCACAAAGACAAGTACATTAGTGTTATAAATTTGTGAAAAAAAAATCAACTATTGAGATTTTTTGCAAGATAAATATAACTCTTCAAGACTCAAATAGTTGACAATTCTTATAAGTAAGACCATCAATGAGTTTGGGCTGACTCAAACTCGAATCACTCAACTTGATTTAATTTGGACTAAGCTTAAAGTGACTTTGGATCAAATCTAGTTTGAGCATAAAATTTAAGCCCACTATATTTAGGCTAAGCTTAGGCTTGAACTAGCTAAACCTAGCAGGTATTTATATAAAAAATGAATGATACAATTATTACTCATTATTTATTAACTGTACACCTTTTAAAAAATTCTTGCATCTATAATATGTAAATATTGTATACTTTTTAAAGCTCAATAAAAAAATGATAAACATGATAATCAAGAACTTGTTTTTCGTTAAAATATATCATATTTAAAAAATACATTATTTCTCTGAAATATTATCATAAAACTATTGCCAAATCTTTTTTTGTCCTTACAAAATTTAATAAAGTTGAAGAACACAATATTAAACTAAACAACTTATTCATTTAATTAATACTTAATTATCAAAATATACACTTATTAAGCTTATTTTTATTTGATTTATTTAATGACAAGTTGCAATTACTTATTTATATAAAAATTAATCATTTAATAATTACTTATTATTTATTAAGTATACACCTTTTAAAAATTATTCATCTATCATATGTAAATATTGCATTCCTTTTTTAACTCAATAAAAAAAAATGAGATCATGATAATCAAGAACTGCTTTTTTTTTCCCCTTTTTTTTGGTTAAAATACATTATATTGAAAATACATTATTGCTTTGAAATATCATCATAAAACTATTGCCAAACCTTTTTCTATTTTTTACAAATTTTAATAAAATTGAAGAATACAATGTTAAACTAAACAACTGTATTCATTTAATTAATCCTTAATTATCAAAATATACACTTATTAAATTTATTTTTTATTTGAATTATTTAATGACAAGTTGCAATTAATTTAACTGTTTCAGAAATAGTTTAAGAATTGATTGTCTTTTGCATAGAAGCCATAAGTTTCATGTTAACATTGATGGGCATGATAACTTTTATTTTGCAATATTAAATATTCTATAGAATTGTTTTAGGCCTGCCCAAGCTACATTTTGAATTCGGATCGAGTTTGGACTCTACATTACAAGCTCGAATTGATAGTGTTCTACAACAGTAAATTTATCTTGAATTTTGAAGGGTTAAATTTATCTTACACAAAAATAGTTTTTTATTCTCTTGGATTTTTCTTTATTACCATTTTTTAAAACATCAATTTAATGTTAAATAGTACTAATACATATAAGTTTTCATTTAATAAAAAATCAAATTTAAAAATGATTATTATATCTGCAACAAAAAAAATAATATATTCATTTGCATATAACAAAATTGCTTTACATTCTAATGTGGTAGTGTGATTCTGTTTTTCCTTCTGTTTCTAAGGATTCAAGCTATCAATACTTCGATACTATCTATAACATGTTCAGAAGTAATTTGGATAAAAATCTGGATGGTAAATTTATTTCGTATTCTATTAGTATATTATGACATAAGTTATGTTTATTGTGAATGATAAGTTCTTAAAATGTGCATATTTTCTAGATCATTGGTATTATAATTGTGATGAAATCTTGTTTAGATTACTATTCATTCCTACTTTTTATCTTATTTTATGTAGTTTGTTAGTTGAAGATATATTGAAGAGATAAGGTGGGAAAAGCTAAAAAATGAATTGATCAAAGAGTTTGGCAGTGCCATTTAGACTAGCATAGGCAGTGCCACTCAATTATCAGCAATTCAGATCCCCAAGATATTGAAAGGAGGTGGTGCTGCCCACATTGGGATAGGCGGCGCTGCCCTGGTCCGATCAGGAAAAATAAATGCTATATGCTACATGGTTCAAACCAACTTAAATAGAGCCACTTAACATCAGAGTGAAGTTCTGTTTAACATAATTTGATGACTTGGCTCGTGGAAAACTTTAAATACCTAATCTTAAATCCTAAAGAGAAGTTCTGGAAGTTCTTTAAGCAGCCAAGACCCTAGAGAATACAAGAATACACCAAGAAAGGGAGGATTAAGGTAAATATTGGAGGAGAAGAAGAGAGTTGTTCAAAAGATTCATTGAAGAAGAGAAAGCTTGCTTATTTATGAGTGATTTTTCTCATTTTCTTTGTAATCTAATTTGACATGTCGATGTTAATTTACTTTCAATTGTAATTGAGGAATGAATCCAAATTTATATTCTTGGATTGAATTATCATTTAGATCTATTGAATTCTAATCTATGGCATTTGATTACTTAGGCTTTTGATGTATTGAATTGATTGGTTGGGATTGATTGACTACTTCAATTGATTTGTTCTTTTCTAATAATTTTGAAAAACGGGATTAGGAGTTTAAACACAAAAAATATGTCTATTGAATAGACGTAAACTTATTTAATTCAACTTGGATAGCGTTAGTGATATCTATGTAATACATAAGTTAATTTGCATGAGATCGTCCTAATTCAATAGGTATTAAGTTAAATTCTTAAATTGAAAGAAGAATGATATTTTTACTATACTTATTAACTTTCCTATGATATTCGATACTTACCACTGATATTCTATACTACATGATTGGCGACCTTAACTAATATATGTGTAAGTAATTTTGATATTATATCATTTAAAACTTGTGTTGAGCATTGTATTTTCTTATTCATACGCCTAATACACGACAGTGAAGTTATAATTTTGTCAAACAAGACATCTTGATGCTTAAGTTTTGGTAACAATTTTTTGATAACTTAAGTTTTTTAGTATTTTGGTAACAATTTTCTCATAACTTAAGTTTTCCTTTTTAAATACGACTTATAATATCTACAATATTGAGGAAGTCGGCTGACAACAATAGAGATAAATGATATTACACACCAATGCCTATATCAAAAGGATATCAATTCAATAGTTCACTTGACAAGAGGATTTTGAATAATCAACTTGCACCTAATGATTAGTAGGGGCTCTTTTTTTCTTTCTTTTTTCTTTTTTTCTTTGAATTCAAACTATTAAAAAAATAATAATTTTATCGACTGCTATATTCTCTTCTTTTTTTTTTCTCAAAAAGGAGGGGGGTATATGCGTACAATTAGCGTAATGAGCTATGCTTTGCACAATACTTATGTATTATAACTGATCTTTTGTAATTGGTTTATTGTATATAAGAATTGATTCTTTTATTTAATTTAAGTGGGAAAGATATTTTTCTAAGTATGCAGTTTTATATGCAACTTTCGTAATGTTTTATATCTTTTTTATTAAATTTTCGTTATTCTTTATATTCTCATCTAACACATGTTTATAGGCTTGCATATTGTTTTCATTTGCTTTTTATCAAATATGTTCATTAAAATAAAAATATAATTTTATAATATGATGTGTAAGATATTTTAGAATTGAACTTCATGTATAGAATACATAATTTATAAAGATGTATTTTTAAATTAATAGACAAATTTAAGGTAAGAGAATATAATTTATCCCCCTTTCCTCTTCTTTTAAATGTTCTTGTTTCATAAAAGAAAATGTTACTCATTATTAATCTTGAAGACATGATTTTTTTTTTCTATCTTATATTTTTGTATATTTTATATGATTTTGCTTCACTATTTTCAACAAAAAAAAAAAGTTATTAACACTTAATAGAATTGAAACAGTTATATATCTCAAAAATTTAATATCCTTACATTACATGGGACTTTTAGCTAGAAATTTGAGTAATTATTAGGTTCATTGTCTCTCAAGATCCCACTCTTCTCATTGTTCCCCTAGATTAATAGTTCTAAATCTACTTGCTATACTTTATCTTCCTCGTATATTTCCTATTTGATCCTAAATTTGTATAAGTTGAATTACAATGAATATTTAGGTTAACTAATTTGATGCTCATGTGTTGCATGCAATAATTTGTGTTAAGTTATTCTTTAAGTGAAAATAATATTAGTTAGGCACTTTACATATAACAGGTTTTTTGGTATTCATTTAAATTCACAAACAACCATCACAAATCATGAAAAGACCCTCAAACCCATCATAGACAATCAATCTTAAACACAAAAAATGATACAAATCTAAGGCCTTTCGCGCATCATATTAGTTGCCTTATTAGTTAGGCATTTTACTCTAGCAAAAATTTAATAAATATGTACATCATCAAGCTTAAGAAATAATATTCCTTTCAACATGAGAAGGGCCTTATACATGGGAGAAAAACCTTTGAACATGAATTAGTATCCTTCTGAAAGGTCTTCCATACTGAGGCTCCAAAGAGATTTTTGACGCATGAGCATGTACATATGATGGTAATATTGCAAAAGAAAATTTTTTCCAAATCATAGCCCAGACAACTTTTGCTTCATACATGGCTAGATTTTGTGCCACGCATGGGGCCTAAACTGAAAGGGAAGAATGAGTCCATATGCTTCCCTCGACCATTGAACCATTCTGGATTAAATTTGTTGGTATCTTCTCCCCATATATCTGTGTCATGCTAGACAGTAGCCAAGGTTGTATAGAGTTGTGTATTAGTTGCAATATCTAAACTCCTCAGCTTGATGTTCTTTGTTGTTCTTGTCACCAGATTTAGAATTGGGGGGGTAGAGCCTCATTATCTCATTTAGTATCATGGTCATCTTTACAAGAAAATAGCAAGGTAAAATTAACCGGCATATAAACACTCATAAATTAGAGATCGAGTACCCATCTTGTTTGGTTTAGTCGAGGAAGACCCCTAGAAACCACCAAAGCATATATATGAAATGATTGAGAAAATTTAGATTACAATCTTTAAGCCACTTAGATTTTTTGTATTTGGAAAGACATAGCCATTGTAGACTTAAAGACTTCTTCTGAGATAAATTCAAAGAGGGATTTTGGGTTAGAGGAAACTTCTTCTCCTTTGCTGCCACCTTCACCGCCTTTGTTGCCACCTCCAAAATTACAACCCCTGTTGTCTACACAATTAAAGATCCATATTTGGGGACTCAACCAACTTTCACATCGCTGTTATAAATTATAGTCTAATAATAGCAAATACGCCATTTCTCTTTCTTGCTATCATCCATCATCAATAAATCACGAGATCAAAAGTTTAAAACATGAAAATGAAATCTTTAAAAGTCACATTAAATTAGAGCAAAAAGAGGCTCAGACACGAACAAATAGGTCATCAAAGCAAATCAAGAACTTAGCATCAAGAACTGATTTAAATCTTCATCACCCCAATAATAGCGAATGCAAGAAGAATGAATCAATAATCCATAAAGAACAAAATATAGAATGAGAATTTATGTAGATGCAACTAATCAAGGCATTTGTTTGTAATTCTTCATCAGAGACTCGCCTACGTATCATAGGTTACTCAGCATATAAAGGGTGAGAAAGAAGTACACTAGTCTCTACTATTGGGTATCTCAGGCTTGTATCCTATGCGGCGCAGTGGAAAATAAACAAGATACCATCCCAGGACTCGCTTATGTATGGAAAAAAAGACATAAATACAATAAAGGTAAAAACTTTTTACCTTTGTTTGATCGTTCGAAGAACAAAATTGATCTTCTTCAAGTCAACACGCGATCCAACAATCCTCTTATGCAAACTCCACGAGAGTTGGACGTCTAACCACTATAATCACAGTGTGTGATTATTTCTAATAATAATCCACACAGAGGAATACTCAACCACCAAGATTTCTTGTGCTAGTAGAAAAAGATGGCAGCTAGGGCTGTTTTCATTTTCAGCAAAACAAGAGAGAGAGAGAGAGAGAGAGAGAGAGAGAGAGAGAGAGAAGAAGAAGAAGAAGAAGAAGAAGAAGAAGAAGAAGAAGAATACATTTGTTTTTGTAGCTCCTATTTTCGTGTGAATCACACTTGGTTCCAAAATCCACTAAAAATCTAAAATTCTAAAACAATTAGAATTTCCTAATTGTAATTGGAAATATCAAGTTCCTACAATTACAACTTGGACTACAAATTATAACTAATTATAATTTATCCACAATAACTTCTCTTTCTCACAATTAACCCCACTATGTTATCAAATAACATATTGAATATATAATCCTCTATTGTGTGTGACCTATTAGGTTTCCCAGTCAATTAGCAGCGAACATGAATTAATGCAAACGTCTTGGAGATTAATAATTCATTATTAATTAGAATTAATCCTATTAATTCTAATCAGGTTTATTAATTCATCAATTAATAAACCCATATTCTCAGATCATGAATAGTATTAGCAATACATCATGACCACCTAAGAGTCCAGGAAGTCAAGTGGCTTGACATGAACCCTTCAATAATAAACTTCAGTGCAATTAACTCATTTCACCACATAATATCTCATTCAGTTTGGAATACGAAATTAATGCCAACTCCCTCCAGAATTAATTCTGAACCGAATACAATAGTACTTGTAATAGGAACCCACTACTTTAGATGTGTATCAATTGGAACTGTTTCCAACACACAATCGCCTTGGCCAAGGACTTTTTGAGTAGTAATTCCTACAAGTGGCTGTGAGATATTCGCCCCTACTATTAGGAGTAGTGAATCCTTTATTGACCTTCTCAACTACTTTTGTTTACCTCACAATGTACCTAATATCTATCCTATAGGCAGCCCTCGATCGAGCTTTGGAGATTGGAATCAAAGTACAAATCTTAGCAAACAAAGTACCTTGGAGATTTCAAATCTAAGGATACTTGCACGTTTGCTATATTGAGATTATATCACTGGCACTAAATAGTTATCCATGTGATTATCTCAAAGTTAGGTCATCCAATGAACTTGTTCCATTAACAAGCATTCATATGTTAACTTTGAGTATCTCAATACTCATAGATATGAGAACTACCGCCTGATCAAATCAAGAAGTCTAACACATGCTAGTCTTAATGCATTAATGATGTCCTGTCTCGTTAATACTATGACTATGGACTACATAAGAACTAATACCATCCAATGTAGTAGGAATCTCATATCATGATCTCTATCATGATTTCCTTAACACAGTGTTGTATTAGGGACTTTATCGAACAGTTATATTACTTAATTTAAACAAAAGAAACTGTAAGATAAATAATGCCTTTTATTAAAATAAAATGTGTCATATACAATGTACAAGTGATTGCCTCTAGGGCACAACACTAACAAACTCCCACTTGCACTAAAGCCAATCATTCATGTATCTAATACCGAATGACTCAACATGACAATCATGTTTCTTTTGGGATAGTGCTTTCGTAAGCGAGTCAGCTATGTACTCATCCGTGGGAACTCTTTATAGCTTTACGTTATTCCTATCTATGATCTCCCGGATCAGATGATAGCATCGCAGTACGTGTTTGGATTATTGGTGAGACCGCGGCTCCTTTGCTTGTGCAATGGCTCCGTTGTTGTCACAATACAAAGTTATTGGACCAACAACACTAGGAACCATACCCAGTTCCGTCACGAACTTCTTTATCCAAACAGCCTCCTTAGCTGCTTCAAAAACAACTATGTACTTAGCTTCTGTCGTAGAGTCGGCAATAGTCTCTTGTTTGAAACTTTTCCAACTTATTACCCCTCCGCATAACATAAACACGTAGCTAGATTGTGATTTGAAATCATCTTTATCAGATTGAAAACTAGCATCAGTATACCCGTTTATTTTCAAATCACCTTCTCCATATACTAAGAACATATCTTTAGTTCTTCATAAGTACTTAAGAATGTTCTTTACAGCTGCCCAATAACCCTCACCAGGGTCAAATTGGTATCTGCTCATCAAAGTGAGAGCACAAGATGCATTGGGCCTAGTACATATCATAGCGTACATGATAGATCCAACTGCCGAGGCATATGGAATCTTACTCATGCTATCCCTTTCAACTTGTGTCTTGGGAGACATCGACTTTGAAAGGCTTATACCATATGACATGGGTAAGAATCCCTTTTTGGATTGATCCATGCTAAACCTCTTTAGCACTTTATCTATGTATGTAGACTACGAAAGACCTAACAACCTTTTGGATCTATCTCTATAGATTCTTATTCCGAGAATATAGGTTGCTTCACCAAGGTCTTTCATGGAGAATTGTTTAGACAACCAAAATTTAACCGTTTATAAGACAGGTATATCGTTTCCTATTAGCAATATGTCATCTATATAAAGCAGTAAGAAAACGATTGTACTCCCACTAACCTTCTTGTATACACAAGGTTCATCCATGTTTTGAATGAAACCAAACTCTTTGATTGTTTCATCAAAATGTATATTCCAACTCCTAGAAGCTTGCTTAAGTCCATAAATAGACCTTTGCAGCTTGCACACCTTTGTGCTATCATTGGATGTGAAACCCTCAGGTTGTGTCATATACACTTCCTCAGTCAGATTTCCGTTTAGGAAAGCTATTTTCATATCCATTTTCCAAATCTTATAATTATGATGAGCAGTAATGGCTAGGAGTATCTTGATGGATTTCAACATGGCTACTGGCGAGAAGGTTTCATCATCGTCAATACCATGATGTTGACGATAACCCATCGCCACTAGTTAGGCTTTATAGGTAACTAAGTTACCATCTATGTCTGTTTTCTTCTTGAAAACCCACTTGCACCCAATAGGTTTAATTCCTTTGGATGGATCAACCAAAGTCTATACTTGGTTGTCATACATGGAATCCATCTCTGACTTTATGGCCTCAAGCCATTTGCCAGATTCTGAACTATTCAGAACATCCTTGTAGGTAGTAGGCTCATCTTCATCTATGAGCAATACGCCATTGTGGTCACTAATGAGAAATTCATATATCTCAGGTGCCACACGTATCCTACTAGATCTACGAGGTTCTTGTGTGTTAGAAGGTTCATCTATTCTCTCAATAGATGTGGAGTTAGACGGTTAATCCTCATTTGTTTCATCTTCATGAACTTCACTGAGTTCAATCTTACTCTTACTGTCCCCCTTGAGTATGTACTCCTTCTCTAAGAAGACGACAAGCTTTGAAACAAATAATTTGTTTTCGGATGGTAGATAGAAGTAATATTCGAAAGATTTTTTCGGATATCCCACAAACAAACACTTGTCAGACTTACTATCAAGTTTGTCTGATTGTGGCCTTTTAACAAAAGTAGGACAACCCCATACTCGCAAGTGAGATAACTTTGGTCTCTTACCAAAGAACATCTCAAATAGGATAGTATCAATCGATTTTGTTGGAACTCTGTTTAGTACATAAACAGAAGTCTCTAGTGCATACCCCCAAAACGATTTTGGTAGGTCAGCAGAAGCCATCATGGTCCGTACCATGTCTAGAAGGGTTTGATTCATTCTCTCAGATATACTATTATGTTGAGGTGTATGTGGTGGAGTCCATTGACATAATATCACATTATCTCTAAAATAAATTAGAAACTCTTGGCTCAAATATTCTCCTCCTCGATCAAATCTTAGAGTCTTTATACTTTTGCCAAGTTATTTCTCTATTTCATTCTTAAAGTCTTTGAATATTTCAAAGGCCTCAGATTTGTATTTCATTAAATACAAACACCCGTATCGTGAGAAATCATCGATAAAGGTTATGAAATAGTTATAACCTCATCTTGCTTGTATTGACATTGGGCCACATACATCAGAATGTATGAGTTCTAATAACTCCTTGGCCCGTTCTCCTTTTCTTGGAAAATGAGTTTTAGTCATTTTGTCGAGTAAACAAGACTCGCATATGCCATATGATTCATAATCAAATGAGCCTAAGTCACTAAGCTTATGTAACTTAGAAACACGATTTTCGTTTACATGGCCCAAACGACAATGCCATAAGTAAGAGGTATTAGAATTATCTATTTTAGATTTTTTATTGTTTATATTGAGAATTGGATTATCTAAGTCTAGAACATATAAACCATTAACCAAAGTTGTTGAATCAATATCATTCAATGGAAAAGAATAACATTTATTCTTAAATATTAAATGAAATCCATATAAGTCAAACACGCAACTAAGATAATATTTTTCATTAAAACTAGTACAAAATAACGGTTTTGTAGTTATAGAATTAATCCCGAAGGCAGGTTCAACTCGTATGTCCCCACAGCAAGTGCAGCAACCTTTGCCCCATTTGTATTACATAGGTCCATATTGCCTTTCTCTAGCCTTCTACTGTTCTTTAGTCCCTGCAAGTTATTACACAAATGAGATCCACATTCGATATCTAATACCCATATCTCATTTCTAAAGGCAGTATTTATCTCAATCATAAACATACCCGGAGTAGAAGTAGAAGTGCTTGTAAACTTCTCCTTCTGCTTCTTGTCTTTAATGATCTCCAAGTAGGCTTTGTAGTTGTGCCTCTAGTGGCCCACTTACCACAATGATGGTATGGGCCCTTGGTAGCTGCGTCCTTCTTGTTCACACTACCATTGGGCTTCATGGGAGCCTTCTTCATCTTCTTTTGAACTTTCTTCTTAGAAGAGGAAGATTTTACCATTAAAACTATATTAGAATCCTTCTTCATGGAGGACATCGTAGTTTTGAGAAGATTGATCAACTCAGGAATGGTGGATTCAATCTTGTTCATCTGATAGTTAATCACAAATTGTGATAAATTATTAGGCAAAGATTGTAGAATTAATTCAACACTTAAGTCATAATCCATTGCAAACCCGAGAGATCTAAGCTTCTCTATTAAGCCTAATATCTTCAGTCCATGAGTGGCCACAGAAGAACCCTCTGCCATTTTGCAACAAAATAGTTGCTTTGAAATTTCATATCTCTCAATTATGGCTTGGGCATCAAACAGCCCTCGAAGATGTAATATAATCGATTGAGCATCCATATGCTCATGCTGTTTTTGCAACTCAGGAGTTATGAATGCCAGCATAATACATGATATTGTATCACTATCTTCTTTGTGCCTTTTGTGGACAGTATGCTCATCTGCATGAGCATCTTGGGCTGGTGGTGGTGAATAGGAGCATCTAGCACGTAGAGCAACTTTTTTTATTTGAGAACGATTCTCAAATTTCTATACCAGTTGAGATAGTTTGATTCAATTAACGTGTTGGTTTCCAAGATACTACGTATGTTTAGGTTTGTAGACATGATGCAGGTAACCTAGATGTAAAGATAGAGAGCATTAGCTACTTGTATATGCACATGATATACAAATAATTAGGACTTTAATTAAACGCATTTTTACTCAAACCAATAGCCCCCACTATTGATTCGGGAAAGCTCATTGGAAGCTTTTTTAGTGGACCGGTATCCAAATTCCTCAAGAATAACTTTGGATTTGCCCAACAAGCCACTCTTAAGTTCATTGGTAGGTATCTAATATCAATTATATCGTATGTAACTACCGGATCATTGGATGATTGACAGCTTTTAATCTTAAAACCTTTTGGGCTACCCCAACTTTTCCTCTAAATTTCTTTATGCTTAAGTTTGCCCAACCGGGATAAAGAATTTAGTTAAACCCGACTCATTAATCAGGAATTTAATCTCATAGCTTGAAAATGCCCAATGTCAAGTAGGCTTGGTTTGCCCACCAACCTGGTCTTGAAAAAGAACCTCGTTCTTACTATATTAATGGAAGGAATTAGGTTTAATATTAATTGAGGGCTTTGTTCCTTTTAGTGATTTCTTTGAATGACATGCATAAAAATCAATAAATCACATAATTGATAATCATGGTAATAAAGCGATTACGTGGTATGGTTATGAACTTTTCCTAAATTAATTTCTTTGAGCTATAAAAGAAATTAACATAGTTAATCCTATGTGTTCATGCATGATTTAAGTAGAAGGTCTTACATTCTTGCCTTGTTTTAGTTGCTATCTCCAAAATTAAAAATAATTCTACTCCTATCTAACTTATGTAAACTAATTACATAATTTCCTAAAGAAAGAAAATCTCGAGTTACATTCGAGGGGAGTTAGATAAGAAGAGAATTACACAAGAATTCTAGAGAAGGCATGACACGCAGGCCTTATTTCATAAAAAATCAAAACTGTAAAATGCATGAACAGATATAATTGGTTTTAGTCCATAACTATTCACCATGCCAGTAACTATGCTTAAACAAATAAACATATACTTTTTATTATTTCAAAATCACTATTTTGGAAAAATAGGACAAAATCTAAAATCAATATTTTAGAAAAATACATTAATTTTAAAATTTTAAAATCACTATTTTGAAAAATAAAATTATTTGTCTCAAAACTAATTTTGAGAAAATGCTTTTGGATCCTGTCATGAAACGATAATGGCGGTCCCGCTGGCCAATCAGCGGATGGGGGTCAAGGGGGCAGCACCCCTATGGAAAAATTTTTATTTTGCCGCCTCTCATCAAATTAAATTTTTCCCTTTTCAAAATTCTATTCCATTTTTTTTTTAAACAGCTGGATCATGCAAAACAGATCATAACCTGCATAGGTTTGGAAGCTGGAGTCGGTGCCGGCTCTGTTCTGGTTTTCAAAAGTTTTTCTCTTCCAAAAATGATTTCTGAACATCACAAACAGAATAGAACCGGTGCCGGTTTGGAGGCCAGAGTCGGCGCTGGCTGTTGTCGGGAAGTAGCGGCGATTTTCAGAAAAATTTTCCAGAAACAATTTCTGGTGCCCTAATCTTCTACAGAATTTTAGTGAGAATAATTCTCAACAAAACTTTCTGTTTTGAAGCTCAAAACAACAACCAATTTATTAGTTTAGACAAAACAAAACAAAAAATCAAATTCACAAGATGAAACGGAGGGCAACTACCATGTTTAAGAAAACGTTTTTCTGCAGAAAATTTTCAGTACATAAAGAAAGCACATTTCGAAATATGCTATAACATTTACACAATTATATTGTGCTATGAACCCAACCTACAAACCTCGAAACGATTTCAACTTAAGTGAAAATGATTTTCACAGCGAACAAAGACAAGCACGAATAGATGAAAACAGTTTTTCATGCCAAAACAATGTTCGTAGACCATACATAACATGGCTTTGATACTACTGTTGGGTATCCCAGGCTCGTATCCTATACAGCACAGCAGAAAATAAACGAGATACCATCCCAGGACCCGTCTATGTGTAGAAAATAAGACATAAAGACCATAAAGGTAACAGCTTTTTACCTTTGTTTGATCGTTCGAAGAATAAAATTGATCTTCTTTAAGTCGAAGCGCGATCCAGCAATCCTCTTATACAAACTCCACAAGAGTTGGACATCTAACCACTATAATCACAGTGTGTGATTATCTCTAATAATAATCCACACAGAGGAATACTCAACCACCAAGATTTCTTGTGCTAGTAGAAAAAGATGGCGGCTAGGGCTGTTTTCATTTTCAGCAAAACAAGAGAGAGGGAGAGAGAGAGAGAGAAGAAGAAGAAGAAGAAGAAGAAGAAGAAGAAGAAGAAGACGTTTGTTTTTGTGGCTCTTATTTTCATGTGAATCACCCTTGGATTAGGGTTTCGAGCATATACAATATATGTTCCAAAATCCACTGAAAATCTAAAATTCTAAAACAATTAAAATTTCCTAATTGTAATTAGAAACATCAAGTTCCCACAATTACAACTTGGACCATAGATTATAACTAATTATAATTTGTCCACAACAACTTTTCTTTCTCGCAATTAACCCCACTATGTTATCAAATAACATCTTGAGTATATAATCCTCTATTGTGTGTGACCTATTAGGTTTCTCAGTCAATTGGTAGCGAGCATGAATTAATGCAAACGTCTTTAAGATTAATAATCCATAATTAATTAGAATTAATCCTATTAATTCTAATCAGGATTTTTTATTAATTCATTAATTAATAAACCTATATTCTCATATCATGAGTGGTATCTAGCAACACATCATGACCACCCAAGAGTCTAGGAAGTCAAGTGGCTTGACATGAACCCTTCAATAACAAACTTCAGTGCAATTAACTCATTTCACCATACAATATCTCATTCGGTTTGGAATACGAAATTAGTGCAAACTCCCTCCAGAATTAATTCTGGCCCGAATACAATAATACTTGTACTAGGAACCTACTACTCTAGATGTCTATCAATTGGAACTGTTTTCAATACACAATCGCCTTGGCTAAGGACTTTCCGAGTAGTACTTCCTACAAGTGGACGTAAGATATTCGCCCCTACTATTTGGAGTGGTGAATCCTTTATTGACCCTCTCAACTACTTTTGTTTACCTCACAATGTATCTAATATCTATCCCATAGACGGCCTTCGATCGAGCTTCGAAGATTGGAATCAAAGTACAAAGCTCAGCAAACAAAGTACTTTGGAGATCTTAAATCTAAGGATACTTTTACGTTTACTATATTGAGATTATATCACTGACACTGAATAGTTATCCATGTAATTATTTCAAAGTTAGGTCATCCAATGAACTTGTTCCATTTACAAGCATCCATGTATTAACTTTGATTATCTCAATACTCACGGACATGAGAACCACCGCCTGATCAAATCAGGAAGTCTAACACATGTTAGTCTTAACGCATTAATGATGTCTTGTCTCACTAATACTATGACTATGGACTATTTAAGTAATAACACCATCCAGTGTAGTAGGAATCTCATATCATGATTTCTTTCATGATTTCCTTAACACAATGTTGTACTAGGGACTTTATCGAACAGTTATATTATTTAAAGTAAACAAAAGAAATTGTAAGATAAATAATGCCTTTTATTAAAATAAAATGTGTCATATACAATGTATAAGTGATTGCCTCTAGGGCACAATACTAACACCTACCACTAAGAAATATGACTTTTTTGGGGCTTTTTGAACTATTCTTGGGACATTGGGCTTCAACATGGGTAAAAATCTCTGTTTTTTAGTCCACAATACCAAAATTGAAGATAAAACCATTCAAATGTCTAGATTCATACCCTATTTTTCTTCTTAACTTCTTGAAGTAAAAAATCACATTCGTGAGAAAATTTATGTACTATCCTAATACTTTGTCACTACATGTTAAGCCCTTTTTTGGGGATGTTTTGTAACATCTTTATTTATTATTGTGTCCTACCTAATGTATGAAACTCTACATTACTTGATTGCCAGACAAAAGATAAATCTAAGAGAAAATCTTGATGTAGAAATAAGATCAATTAGAGGTTTGCACATGTATAAGCAGCAGTTAGTTAGTGTTGCCTACATGTTAGGCTATTTCTAGCTTCTTGCACCATATCATATGAGCAAAATATTAATTCTAATGCCAAAATCCAACCAATGATATAAAGCTTGAAGACAACACTAAAGGCACCTATTTATTTTTATAGCCGAGACCTGTAAAATTTAAGAGAAATCTAAACCACATAACAAAAAATAATTTCTCAAAAATTAAAAACCTCCTTCTAACATGTTAGCTCTTAGGGCATTCTCCTATGTTTTGACTTATGACAAACATTGATATGGACTAACTTGTTTGATTTATATGTGATAAGACATGTTTGACTTCAGTTCTTCTAAGGCATACAAATAAGATTGCTAAGTAATTCTTGAGTAATAGAATTCAAGAATGTGTGTTCATGTTGAAGACCAAGCTTAAGAGATTGCATACCAAGATGTCCTTATGGAAGAACTTTAGACTAGGAATTATTATTAAGGTATTTCTTGTTAATTCCTATATCTCTTTACCTTATGATTCAATTTATTTCTACCTTAAAGCACACAAACAAAAATATTTTCAAAGTTTTAAATCTCAGAATTTTGGATTGAGTAGTTTGGATGATTCTACATCCAAAAGATTCATCCAAAATCTCGTAAACAATGTCAAATTGTTTTTGCCTAAAAAAGTGCCATTTTTTACTTACCTTTTAGATGCATCATCATTCGAAACATAAGTCCAAAACACGGGTAAATTTGTCAGTAAAACTATAGCCGTCGGTACTTCACTTTATGTCTCTATATAAGGCATCTAAACTTGATTTGACATCAGATTTTTGCTCTATCCTTCTAAAAAACACGCTTGCTTTATAACAAACAAAAATCTCCTTTATCAAAATGCTTCAAAGTGAATTCAAATTGTGTCCTAAAGGTTAAAGTGTTTGTGCCTTTTTCCTTGGTGCATATCTATTCAAACAAGTGAGCTTTTACTGTTCCATTGATATTCAATCTCTTTTGTATAACAAGGTTATGGTGTAAAACACATTTGGGGTGAACCTTGATTTATTAGTTGATTGAGAGGTTTTGAAAAACTAAGTCTGGTGATCATCTCTTGTATTTGGTACAGATTGATTTCATCAGGTTGAGTAAATGAAATCTGGTTGAAAATCCTTAGGTGTGAGCTTAAGGTAGTGGATGTAGATCTTGGTAGATCGAACCACTATACATTCTATGTCTCATTTCTGTGCATATAGCACTAACTGCATTGTGTTTCTTACCTTAGTCTGAATCTGGATATTTCTTAATGTTTCCTTGGATAGCTTTCTCTATTACCATGAAGTTGATCCAAGAAACTTAAAGAACATTAATATTTTGTAAAATAAATTTCTTGAAAACTTTAGTTTGCTAAAAATCTTATTCACCCCCCTCTAAAGATTTTCATTTGGTATCAGAGCTTTATCTACATATTCTCGATCTAACAACCTTGTAGGAAAGATTCTCATGGCAAGCTCATCTTCCCTTCCATATGTTGAAGGATCTTCAACAAATCGACCTCCTTTGTTCAATGAAAACAACTATACATTCTGGAAAAATAGAATAAAAATTTATGTGTACTCAATCAACTTTGAGTTGTGGAATTTGATAAAAAAAAATAAAAATAAAAAGTAGTCCTTTTATCCCGCCAGAAGTTGTTGATGGTGTAAAAATGCCTAAACAAAATGACGAGTTTGATTTTGAAGAAAAACTAAGATGTCATTGAATTTTCAGGTTATGAACATCTTATGATGTGCACTAGATGTGACTGAATACAGTTGAGTTAGTGGTTGTGATTTTGCCCATAACATGTAAAAATTACTTGAGGTCACCCATGAGGAGACAAGCCAAGTTAAGAAATCCAAATTGGGGCTTCTAATTCATGATTATGAATTTTTCACAATGAAGCCGAATGAAAGCATTACTGATATATTCACTAAATTCACAAACATTACAAATGGTCTCAAAGCCTATGGGAAGGTTTATTCCCTTGGGGAACAAAATCAAACAATTATGGATGCATTGCCTAAAAGCTGGCAGCCTAAAGGTCTTGTTGTGGAAGAATCCAATGATTTAAAATTCTTACCAACCGAAGAGCTGATCAGCTCTCTTATAACACATGAAATGAAACTCAAGAGGTTTCAGGAATCTGATGATTATGATAAAGGTAAAAAAAGGAATAGCATTGAAAGCTAAAAAAGAAGATAAAGAAACTAGTCAATCTGACAGTAGTTATGAAAGTAAAGTAGACAATGAAGATTTGGCAATGATAGTAAAGAAATTCAGAAGGATAGTCAACAAAGGGAACTTCAAAAAAGGAAAGAAGTTCACAAAAAGGAAAGGACAATCCTTAGTGTTCAAGCCTCAATGTTATGAATGCAAAAGCACTGAACATTTAATTGCTAACTATCCAGTTACAAAAGGAAAAAAAGGTAGAATGTTTAAAAAGAAGGAGTTGAAGGCAAAAAAAGGCAAAGGATTGATGGGTACTTGGGACCAAAATGGTTCTGAGTCTGAAGAAGAAGATTCTGAGAATGAAACTACCAACATATGTTTCATAGCTATGGAAAACTAGCTAAACGCTACCACTACTAATTTCATGTCTAATTTGTATATATCTAAACCTGAAAAACATGATTATCTAAATGAGTTGTTAATTGATATGTTCCATGAACTAAAAAAATTGTCCAAAAAAAATAAAAAAATAAAATTGAAGATTGATTGCTTGTTAAATAAGAATGAAAAGTTGTTAAGTGAGAATAAAATATCTCTTAAGTCACACATATGTGCTATTATGGAAAAAGAAGTGATCCTAACTACCTTACAATATGTATCTCTAGAAAATAGAAGTTTGCATGATAGAATTCAATCTCTTAAAAGTATGGTTAGTACTTTTGATGACATGAAAAATAGAGTCAATGACATTACCATATGTATTGAAAAATTCACAAATAAGAAAAGCAACCTGGAAAAATTACTTGGGACTCAACATCAAGCTGGAAATCAAAATGGCTTAGGATATAGACATAAGAATAAGGATAAAATTCACAAGCCTCGATTTATTAAAGCTGTCTCATGTTACACAACACACAAAGCATGTACATATTGTGAAAAATTAGGACACATAGCATCGGGATGTCCTATTAAAAAGAAAGTGAAATTCGGTAGAATAACTTTTTGGAAAGTCAAAAGAAATACTACTAACCCCTATAGACCCAAGAAAATGTAGGTACGAAGAATCACTCTTCTTTCTCATGTATAGGCACATTCTTTGGAGAAAATGAGTTTCAGCAAATGGTTCTTGGACAGTGGTTGTTCAAGACACATGACTGGACACGCAGCCTTGTTAGAAGATGTACAGACCACAAATAAAGGATTCGTTACCTTTAGAGATAAGAAGAAAGGAAAGATTCTTGGCATTGGTAACATTGGTAAAGGTTCCTCAACCATTATAAAACAAATATTATTAATAGATGATCTGAAATATAATTTGCTTAGTAGTAGCCAATTATGTGACAATGGCTGCAAAGCCATTTTTGAAAAAAATTCTTATTCTATCATGGATAGCTTAAATCTTAAAATAATCTTTATTACTAACCGTGTTGGAAATATGTATGTATTCGATCTAAATGACCTTATAGCTCATGGTATTATATGCCTCTCTATACATGACAATGATGGTTACTTTTGGCATTAGATCATGTATCTTTTGATTTGCTAAACAAACTGTCCTCAAAAAAGCTTGTTAGGGGATTGCCCAAAATAAAGTTTGATAAAAGAAAAATTTGTGATGTATGCCAATTTGGAAAACAAATCAAAACTTCCATTAAACCTACGAAAATGATTTTAACCTCAAAACCTCTTGAATTAATCCATATGGATTTGTTTGGACTAATAAGGACTGTTAGTCTTGGAGGTAAAAAGTATGCATATGTGCTAGTTGATGGTTTCTCTAAATTTACTTGGACTTTGTTTCTTGGACAAAAGGACAAAGCCTTTTTGGAATTAATTAGAAGTGATAATGGTAAAGAATTTTGCAACAATGAATTTACACACTTTTGTGATGAAAATTAAGTATTTCACAATTTTTCAGCAGCCAAAACACCTCAATAAAATGGTGTTGTTGAGAGGAAAAATCGAACTTCTCAAGAAATGGCTAGATTCATGATTTGTGAAAATGCCATTCCAAAATACTTTTGGGCTAAAGTTATTAATACAACGTGCTATATTGGAAATCAAGTAATACTGAGACCGTTTATGAGAAAAACACTCTTTGAACTTATGTTTGATAAAACTCCATCAATCTCCTATTTTAAAGTGTTTGGCTACAAGTGTTTTGTCCTTAATACCCAAGACAATTTTGAAAATTTTGATAACAAATCTGATGAGGCTATATTTCTTGGATACTTTTCCAATAAAAAGGCATATAAAATATACAATAAAAGAACTCTACGTATGGAAGAATCTGTACATGTTGTGTTTGATGAATCTATCATCTATGATCCAATGAAAGATGATGATGATGTAGGAGGTTCAAAAGAAGTAAGAAAAGACCAACTAAAAGCTCCACTGTTAAATACTCATGCAAAAGAAGAAGAAATTAGAGAACAACAAGCTCAACAAGTAAAGGAACAAAATGAAGATCCCACGGAGTAATATTTACCAAAGGATTGGAAAATACAAACAGGTCATCCCATAAAACAAATCATTGGTGATCCAAACTATGGAGTTAAAACTATACGGTATTTCATAGATAACTTTGCTCTTCTCTCAAGTATAGAACCTAACTGTATTGATGTAGCACTACATGATGAATTTTGGATTATTGCTATGCAAGAAGAATTAAACCAATTTGAAATAAATAAAATTTGGAAACTTGTTCCTAGACCACTTGATCATCCAGTTATTGGTACCAAGTAGGTATTTAAAAATAAATTTGATGAAAATAGAGTTGTCATTAGAAATAAAGCTAGATTGGTCACCCAAAGATTTAATTAAGAAAAGGGCATTGATTATGATGAGACATTTGCTCCCATTGCTATATTAGAATCTATAAGAATGCTTCTTGCTTTTGTTTCCTTCAAAAATTCCATGCTCTATTAAATGGATGTTAAGAGTGCATTCCTAAATGGTTTTATTGATGAGGAAGTGTATGTTGAACAATCTCCTTATTTTATTCATGAGCACTTTCCAAATCATGTTTTCAAACTTTTTAAGGCTCTTTATAGGTTAAAACAAGCTCCATGAGCTTGGTATGAGAGGCTTAGGGGATTTTTTATTTCAAAATGTTTTTCAAGAGGCTTGATTGATACCACTTTGTTCATCAAATCTGAAAATTTTGGTGATTTACTTATTGCTCAAATTTATGTTGATGATATCATTTTTTGTATTATTAATGACTCTTTGTGCAAGATGTTTGCTAAGACAATGCAACAAGAATTTGAAATGAGATTGATGGGAGAACTAAACTTTTTCCTCAGATTGCAAATTAAGCAAACCAATGATGGAATCTTCATAAATCAAGTTAAGTATACCAAGGAGTTACTCAAAAGGTTTGGTATGAATGAGGCCAAAGAAATCGGCACATCTATGAGTACTTCTATAAAACTTAACCAAGATGAAAAAGGTAAGACGATAGATGAATATAAGTATAGAGGTATGATTAGAAGCTTACTCTATCTTACCGCTAGCCGGCCTGACATTATGTTTTCAGTTTATCTTTGTGCCCGGTTCCAATCATGTCCAAGAAAATCACACATATGTACAGTAAAACACATCATTCAATATCTAATTTGGCACATATGATTATGGCTTATGGTATCCTCACACTAACACATTTGATCGTATAGGATACACTGATGCGGATTATGCGTGCTGTAAAGTGGAAAGAAAAAGCACTAGTGGCTATTGTCAATTTCTTGAGCACTCTCTAGTGTCATGGCACAACAAAAAGCAAGCATGTGTATCTTTATCCACAATCGATGCTGAATATATTGTAGCCAGCAATTGTTGCACACAAATCTTGTGGATGAAAAATACATTACTTGATTTTGGTCTTAACTTTAATTGTGTACCTATATTATGTAATAATACAAATACTATCAATCTAACTAAAAATCCTGTTCAATATTCTAGGACCAAGCATATAGAAGTTAAACATCATTTTATCTATAATCATGTACTTAAAGGCAATGTGTGTATGTTGAATATATTTCAACTGATGAACAACTTGCCAATATCTTTACAAAACCTTTGGCCGAAGAAAAGATTCAACAATCTGAGAAGAGGTTTGGGAATAACAAAAATCTCAAAACTGACCTGGTCGCACAAGTTTTCTTTATTTTGCAGGATTAGCAAAGAAAAAAATTTTCGGACGCAGTGTTTGAGTCCAAAATGCACCAACATTGTTTTTGGAAGTAGTATTTATGTCCAAAGCCCACTCCAAAACTCATTCCTAAAAAGTTCTGTTTGGATGGATATTTCGGATTGGAACGAAATCCAAAACGAAACTATCTTTGATGCTTTGTATTTCCCTTTTAAAATAACCACTTCCATAATTTCATATTTGAATTTCAAAAAGCTTGCACTTTTCTCAACACAGTTATTTTTAAATCTCTAAGTTAAGTGGTCTTTTCAATATGCTTTCTATCACAACTTCCTAGGTATTCGAAGACCTTCATTCCTTCTCTCTTCCAAACTCTATAACCGACGAATACTCACTTCATCTTTCAAAAATTCTCTGAGTTCTTCCTCTTCAAACAACCGACTGTCAAAGCCCTTATCTTCTCAATGGCAAAAATGAAATCAGTCACACTGAAACTAAAGAAGGTGCAAAAAATGTCTCCAAATACAAAGAAGAAGGCTTCGGCAACGAATAAAGGAAAAGAAGTTTTACCAGAACCAGACTTCTCGGCCTCATATTATGATTCCTCAAAATCATCACCAGAACAAGAGAGTTCCGAGACACAGGTACTTCAATTTATTGATTCAAAGAGTGAGTCTGATTACAATGACTGGATTTTAAGAAATAAAACTGTTATTACTGGGTATAGTGTTAATCCATCATATTTTTTGAATTTCTCCAATATATTGAATATGTTTGAATCTATCGATTGGGGTAGTTTATTATCTGTTGATGAAAAGTTCTTTACCCTACTCATTTGGGAATTTTATGCCAATTTGAAGAAAGGTCGTCTTTAGAAAACTGGGGGAGGATTTATGATTCGATGGTATATTCGTAGAGTTGGAAGAAAGAGTATTGAGTTTGATCATCGTTTGCTGAATAGAATATGTGAAGTAAGAGATTGAGGGATTCAATATTTTGAACTAAATAAATTTTCAGAGGGAACTGACATGTTTGAGTTAAAGAAATTTGAAGAAAAGTTTGCTGAAGGGAGGAGTTTTGAGAATTCCAGTAACAAAAATATCAAATGGCTAAATGGAGAAGGGAGGATCTTACACCATATGGTCTCTACCATGGTGGTGCCAAGTTTTAATCATAAAACTTCCATTAATATTTTGCAAATGGTAATTATGTTAGCCTTGGCTGAGGGAAGACAAATTAGTTTTGGGTTCTTAACTATCACGTTGATGCTGCAAACAAAAAACAACTCTAGCAAAGCCTTGCAACTTAGAAATCTGTTAACACAAGTCTTTAGATATTTTGATGTTGATTTAAATTTAGTCCTCTTTGCACCATCAAAAGTGAATGTTTATAGCATTGAGTCCTTTGAGCGTATAGGATATGTGAGGATGGGAAATGAATGGGAGTTGCTCCGTGACATAGAAGGTGAGGAAAAGGAAAGATTGTTGAAAGTAAAAGCTGAAGGAAATAATGCCCCTTCCGTTGGAGCCAAAAGAAAATTTGAGAGAGATCCTCAAGAAGCATCCTCTGCCAAAGGAAAAGAACATGCTCAGGACAAGGGACTATCTGAAAGCATTTTGGGTGCCATCAATTCTTTGGCTGTTAAATTGGATGGCCTCAGTTCAAAACTTCAAAATCTTGGCAATAAACTAACTGCAGTGGAGAAGAAGGCAAAAACGATGAACCGGTGTCTACTCTTGCAGCACTTGCACCAGAAAAGGCAACAAAAGAGGAGCCAGTCATTAAGGAAGAACCTGGACAAGAACAGCCTGCTACGGAGGAAGTGACTGTTACTATGCAAGCCAAAGAAAAGTCCACGCCTTAGAAAGCTATAGTACCCCCTGTCTCTTCTAAACGCCGCATCTCATCTGGAAAGAGACAGAAACATGTTGTGGTTAAGAGGAAATCAAGTAAGATTACTGGTCAACACTCCCGAAAGAGTGCAGGGTAAAAAACTGAAACAATTCACATCTCCTAAGTGACCAAATTGACAGAATGCACTCCAACTGACCTCTAACCCAACTTCCCTCAATTCTCTCTGCTATCATGAACAAATCTAAATTTCTCTTCTTTTTTTTTTTTCAGTTGAACAATTTAATTTTCTGTCTTTACTTATGGACAAGCCTATCTGCTTAAATTATGAATGCTTCATATCTATATATATCCTTTTTCTTCTACTTCATTTCTGTTATTCCTCTTTTTTATTGATGACAAAGGGGGAGAAAACTGACTGACTATGATTGGATTGATTTATACCTACTTGTTGTGATTAGGGAAATGTTGGGATAGTTTCTGCATAGGATTCTGCTTATATTTGTGAGCATTACAATTGACTCCGTTGACTAGCCTATGATTATTCTATTGATTTATTTGATTATCTATCTATGTGATAATGTGCTATGCTCTCCGTTCCTAATTGTTAATAATGCATTTATAAATAACTGATTGACAGTCTACCTGACAGTCCTTGAGTAGTAAACTTACTTAAGGGAAACTTTATGCTTTAATTTGATATTTTGCACCAGCATATTGCCTCTGAATATAGCTAAGGCTCTATAATTCTTTCTATAAAATTCAAAATAAGTTTTGGATGAATTGCTTGATATGAATATTGATCATCTGTGATCTCAGTTTGTTGATGGCCAAATTGGCCACCAGTTTGGTATTCTGAATATTATCTAAAAGTAATATTTTTGGTAATAAAGGTATCTTTGAAACTAGAGTGATTGATAAGATGGTTTTTAAGTTATTGACATGATTCTATGACAAATTCATTGATAAAAATTTCAGTCAGATGGATTGCTTCCTTAATGATTAAAACTCTTTTGGAAAACCAGGACAGATCAAAATTTTGAAAAATCCATTATCTCATGCATTATGTCAGGGAAAGTTTTGGGCTCATATTTTCTTGATCCAAAAATCTTATTCAAAAGTGTTTTCTTCAAAAACTTCATGTTGTTTTGGACATACCGTTTGGACATCCAAAACGCATATTCAAAAAGGTTCCATATTCTCTTTCATCAAGGTTTGGATGTATGTTTTGGATGTATAAAATTGACTCCATTTTCTCTCAGCATTTACAAATATTCATACATGCAAATATTAAGGGGGAGCATCTCATCTTATGACTTATCTGCTATATCTCTCTTTTATAAAAATTATTGTATCGATTATTTCTTTATGGAATAATCGTTTGATGGAAGGAAGGAGGATATGGCGGTAGATTGGGCCATAGGCTCATTGAGCTATGCTTGTGAAGTAGACATTTTGATTTTCTATTTTAATCTCATAAGCACTCTTTGAGTTCTATAATAAGAGATTGTATTTCAATGATAAATATTCTTATTTCTCTTAGTCTAACATGTTCGTACAGTACATATCATTATTTTTATATCACAATTCCATCAAGTTTTGTCATCACTCAAAAAGGGAAAGATTGTTAGCCCTAAGGGCATTCTCCTATATTTTGACTTATGACAAACATTGATGTGGACTAACTTGTTTGATTTATATATGATAGAACATGTTTGACTTCAGTTCTTTTAAGGCATACAAATAAGATTTCTAAGCAATTCTTAAGTAATAAAATTTAAGAATGGGCATTCATGTTGAAGACCAAGCTTAAGAAATTGCATACCAAGATATCCTTGTAGAAGAACTTTAGATTAGGAATTATTATTAAGGTATTTCTTATTAATTCCTATATCTCTTCACCTTATGATTCAATTTATTTCTACTTTGAAGCACACAAACAAAAAGATTTTCAAAGTTTTAAATTTCAGAATTTTGGTTTGAGGAGTTTAGATGATTCTACATCCAAAAGATTCGTCCAAAATCCCGTAAACAGTGTCAAATCATTTCTGCCTAAAAAAGTGCCATTTTGGACTTATCTTTTGGATGCATTATCGTTCGAAACATGAGTCCAAAACACGGGTAAATTTGTTAGTAAAACTATAGCTATTTTATAGCCGTTGGTACTTCACTTTATGTCTCTATATAAGGCATCTAAACTTGATTTGATAGCAAATTTTTGCTCTATCCTTCTAAGAAACACTCTTGCTCTATAAAAAACAAAAATCTCCTTTATTAAAGTGCTTCAAAGTGAATTCAAATTATGTCCTAAAGGTAAAAATGTTTGTGCTTTTTTCCTTGGTGCATATCTGCTTAAACAAGTGAGCTTTTACTGTTCCATTGATATTCAATCTCTTTTGTATAACAAGGTTATGGTGTAAAACTCATCTGGAGTAAACCTTGATTTATTGGTTGATTGAGAGGTTTTGAAAAACCAAGTGTAGTGATCCTCTTTTGTATTTGGTACAGATTGATTCTACCAGGTTGGGTAAATAAAATCTGATTGAAAATCCTTAGATGTGAGCTTAAGATAGTATATGTAAATCTTGATAGATCGAACTACTATACATTTTGTATCTCATTTCTCTGCATATAGCACTAACTGCATTGTGTTTCTTATCTTAGTCTAAATCTAGATATTTCTCAAAGTTTCTTTGGATAGCTTTCTCTATTACCGTGAAATTGGTCCAAGAAACTTGAAGAACATTAATATTCTATAAAACAAATTTCTTGAAAACTTTAGTTTGCCAAAAACCTTATTCATCCCCTCTCCCCCCCTCCCCTCCTAAGGTTTTTCACAACATATAGGCACAACTTTCAAGCCCAAAACTCAAATCTAACAATAGCATAGCTAAACCTCAATCAATTGACTTTTCAAATCAAAAAATAAAATTGAAAAAATTAAAAAATAGATCTTTATGTTGCTGTTATTACTAACAAAAGCCCTTCATTGACGTTCTGGTTATTGAGACGTCATCATTTAGAGGGAAAGGTAACTGTTCATAGATGAATTTTTTATTGGAAAGTAAAAGAGACAACAATGTTAGAGGGCGAAGTCTACAAGCATATATGATTTATGAAAATAATAACAAAAATAATTGAGAGAAAAATAAAGGTTGGCTGAAAAGCAAAGCGCCTTATAAATGAGCCAAGCTGCAATCTAGAATTAATTTTTTAGGAGATCTATAGGGTCAAAACTTTTGATTCAAATTTCCTAGAAATCTAACATTTTTTTTTTTACTAGAGCCAGCAGTGTTGAGATACATACATATATATATATATATATGTATGTATGTATATATATATATATATATATATATATATATATATATATCCAAGAGTATTCAAGTAAAGCAACTAAAATGATTAGAGCTAATTCCAAAGAGAAATTAAAACATTGAAGAAGACCCAAAAGATGAAATGCTATCTCAAGATAAAATCTAATATTGATGTCAAGAACATTATTCTACTTGTTACTTTTCATAAAAGTTCCAAAGCTACAAAGCATAAAACACCATATATAATAAAAGAGAGTAGACGATAAAGACCTCTAACAAAACCCGATTATCATATTATGCCCTTTCATTCCGCTAAATCTACTGTTAGGAACAAAATTTTGCTTTATGCCATTATCCAATTGCATAGTCTATTAGCTTTTAGGTTAAAGTTCTTTGGTCTTATAATGTTTTGACATTTAGTTTCCAGCTTTATAATAATCAGCTAGAAACAAAAATGAAGCCAAAAAATGACATCCCTCCATAATTACCATAGAATTTTGCACTTCAAGCCTATCATTCATGATTAGACTTGTTTGTCTTGATAACTTAGCCTACAAAAGTCACTATATATTATTCAACAATCATTTATCCCTATGTTATAATCATATAGTAGTCTGAGTGACTGAGTCAAATTTATAAGCATCATAGCTGCAACATTTTGATTTTACTAACATCTTTTTAATGGATTGTCCATCAATATCCTTACCTAAAGATAAAGGAGAAAGTAGAGTACCAACCTCTTCAACATCCACCTCCCTGAGAAAGTAGGCTTCCCCTTTGTGATCCAAATGCATATGGGAACCTGCTTCAACCCTATTTACATTAATGCTAACAACTTTCTATTTTGCCTTAAGACCCCTTGAAACTTACCAAACTGGACATACCAAGGTGATGATTTGAAGCTTCCATCTTGCTATTCAACCACAACTATATCTACGGTTGGAATGTATGCCTAAAATAGACAGTGTATTTTGATATTTTGGAAATTAATAAAATACTTCACTCATTAATATTTATTTGTTTATATATGTGTACACATTACGGTCTAAGTGTGTTAATAATTAATACATGTAATTAGGTCGTTCTTTCAAAGTAAAGTGTAGATTATAGGCTACTAACACATAAGTTAAAAAATTATTTTTGATTGATTGATAAAGCTAAGTACTTTATCAAGGTTTAGATCATTACACTATGGTTTCTAAATGAGGAATAGTTTACTTTAGACTAGTGAATAGTCCACTCACGTCAATAGTTCAAGTGTATTTAGAATACGTAAAATTGGACTGCACGATAATAATATTTATAAAAGTTCTATAATAAATAAAGATTGATTTATCACCACTACTACGTAGACGAGTACTTTTAGACTTTGAGTATAAGTTTGCAGTCTGATGAAGTTGGACTTGTGCACTTTAATGTATAATAGGTGAGGTCTTAACGCAAGGCCAATAACATTGTATGTTGGGCGTATGACTCTAATTAATTAAGACAGATATATACAATAAAGTTTCTACACTTCTCTTAGTGAAGATATTACCCTTTTATGATTGTCTAGGATAATCTAAATAAACAGAGCCCTGGGAAATGTGACTTAGTATGTATGCTTTTGGGTAGCTTCTCGAAATAAATTGGTACATATTGGAAGTCATGAATTATTAGATTAGGTACCAAAGGATAGTAGATGTCATTGAGGAATATGTTAGTACATTTGTCCTATCTCAACGATGGGTATTATGTAGAGAGGTATTTTCATCATTACATCTGTAGGTCGAAGACATCACACTCGCAATATTACTCTTAGAGTCAATATTTCTATATGGTGATAAATAAAATATTTAAAATGATAAAAATACGGCTATTTGTTAGTAAAAGTATTTTGGTAATTTTAGTAGCCAACAATAATATGCCTTTTGGCCCCCAGAGTAGCTCAAGTAACCTTAGTAAATTTATTTACTACATGAGCTTGTTGGGTGCATTAATAATGGAAGAACTATTTTAGAAGTCCAATTAATTATTTATTTGTGCTAGTATAATATATTGTGCCAATTTAATGAAATTAGTTTATTAATTAATTATCTTAGATACTTTTATATAAGATACAAGTAGATTGATTAATTAATAAGGAAGCTATTTAATTAGTCTTGAGCTAATTTAATTAAATTAGTTTATTAATTAATTATCTTGAGTAATTTTATCTTGGGCCCAAGTGGATTAATTAATTAATAAGAGAGTTATTTAATTAGTCTTGGACTAATTAGAAATATACCTTAGCTCACCAGGGTTGTGAATAATGACTTGTGTTATTTTGGAAATGAAGGATAACCGTCACAAGTAAAAGAAAAAAAAAAGAAAAGAAAAAACGAAAAAAAAGGAAAAATAGCATTTTAGCAATTCATGTTGATAGATATAGGAATTCGTTATTTTGGTCACTAAAATTGAAAATTTCTGCAATTCTGATTTTGGTTTCTGAATTGCAAATTTGGCATTTTGTGGTTTTTGGCCAATAGAGAAGAATACAAAAATAAGGTGCTTTTGTTTTTTGCTCGATTTTTTCCTTGAGCCGCCATTTCTTTTTTTTTTTTTTCCCTTTAGTTCTTTTTCTTTTAGAAAAAATAACAACTTTCTCAATATTCTTCCAAGAAAATTATTCTTTCACCTATTATTCTACTTTCACCAGTAGATAGCCTATAGAAGGTCCGAAAATACTTTGAAAGATTGAAACTAGCAATTTTTGGTGCGTGTGTTTGATGGGAAGGAGTAGACGTTTGGTCGGTATTTCTGCAAAACAAGTAGTTGCTATAAACCAAAACATTCCGTCAAATCCAAATCCTCCAGTTATTCAATCTAAGCGACCTAAAAATAAGTATTCCTAAACTTTAGCTTGGGAAAATTTTAATTTTTTTTGCTATGGCTTTTTTTTTTTTTTTTTTTTTGATCCTTTCAAGTGGTATCAAAGCCATGGTTATAATATAGGAGCATGCTTAGAATTAATAACTGGAAAGTTAGTTCCTTTACTAATTAAAAAAATTCAATCTTTGTGATTGTATGGATCCTTGTGGTTTTGAAAATAGGTAGATGTTGTGTACGTCTTTCGTGTGGAGATATAAGTACTTGTATTTATTGTTATTCGTTTTTCATAGAATTCATGTACGCCTCGTTTTAAAAGGCATAGGTGATTGATATTATATTTAAATTCATTTATTGGAATTTTTGTAACAATATTAGTGCCTGAGCAATATTGAAACTCTAAGGAGAAATAAATGGAAAAAAAAAGAGAAAATAGTTGATGATTTTAGAGTAAGCAAGGAGCGGCTTTTCTCAGGCAATTCGATCACAATTGGTGCGGTTCAAGCTTCCAAGTTTTTTCATTTAATTTTTCTTTGTAATTTTCTTTCTTTTTTTTTTTTTTTTTTTTTTGGAGCCCATACCACATGAGATTATTTTTCTTGCAATTATTTATTTATGGTAATAAATAATTTTGTACGAAAATGGTTAGTAAAAGAGGAATCAACTTAAGATTAAACAAGATCATTTTAATTTTATTATTATAATGTTTAATCCATTTTTTAGTCACACAAGAATTAAAAGCTTGAAATAGCATGTAACAAGTTTATTTTTGAAGTATGGCTATTTTATTTAATTTTGTGATCAAATGCATAAAGGTTTTTTGAGAAATTAATTTTTTTTCTCTAAATAAAACAATTAAGGGTAAATGTTTTTAAAATGGAACTAAGGAATTTAAAATAAAATTAATGGTTTATTCTTCCAAAAAATTTTATCCTTGACATAGGGAATATTTGAATTTAAGTTTTTTAAATTTAGTTCCTAGAAAATAGTTTTAACTTAAGTAGTGAAAATAAAAAATTCATATTTTATTCTCTTAAAGGGTTTTATCCTTGACATAGAGAATAATGGTTGAATTTTTTTGGGATTTCACTAAAGTTAATTAAAACCAATTAATTTCAAGAAAACATTTTTTCCAAAAATTTATTTTTCTCAAAAGATTAAGTAGGAAAGGGATTTCAACAGCCCCACAGCTTCCATCATGGATTCTTGTTAGCGATTGTGATTATCATCGTGTTATTCTGAGCATGACTCCCTATTGAATAGATTTTCACGAGAATCTAGAACTAATGAAGGAATTATAATTAATGCCTAGGATATGTGTTAGCGTCGATCAACTTATCGTTAGAGGCATTAATACTAGATTATTCATAGGTGGTGAGAGTAGTGGTCGATGGAAGTATCTCTAGATCATTACCTATTAAGGAAATTTAATTTGTGATGGTTATACATATAACTTAGAAAATTATTAACCTTTTTACGAAACTCTATTAATGTTTCTAAGAGTCAAAATTTCATACTTTTTCATAAAGGTTTTAATAGGTTAACCATGATGTTTTAAATATGCATTTCTTATATGTTTTTTCAAAACAAACATTTTTTTGAATGAAGTTTTTTTTTTTTTCAATCAACATAAATGTCTGGTTTCAATCATTTGTCCATTATTCTTAAGGAGAATAAGTTAACTGGACCTAATTATGAGGATTGAAAAAAGAATCAAAACATATTATTCATTGCAGAAGAGTACAAGTATGTTTTGACCGCCTCTTATCCTGAAATTGGTGAAAATTCTACGAACCAAGATCGTGAGGCTGAGAAGGCATGGAGGAAAGCCAATGAGATAGGTAGATGCTATATGTTGGCTTCCATGTCTTTTGTTCTTTAGTCTAAGCACGAGAACATGCCTATTGCGTATGATATTAATGTATTGCTAAACACTTTGTTTGTTGACAAAACCGGCCCATAAGGCAGGAAACTCTTAGAGAAATCATGAATACTAGGATGGTTGAGAGGGCATTGGTTCATGAGCATATATTCAAGATGATTGCTTATTTGAGGAGATCGGAAGTCTTAGGGATAACAATTAATTTTGATAGCCAAATTGACATGGTTTTTAAAACTTTGCCAAATTCATATTCTCAATTCAAGTTAAACTATAATATGAACAAGTTGAATATATATTTATCCAAGTTAAGGAAAGAACTCCAGGTTACTGGAAAAATCATAAACCCTGTGTCAAAGGTTTTAGTTACTTGTTTCGATTCATCTTCTAAAATTAGGGCCCGGCTCAAGAAGTTTAAAAAGCAGAATGCCCAGAACAATGCATGAATCCAATCTAAGGGGTCTAACCCCTATCCGTCCAAGCCCGACGTGAAGCCCAAAGGTAAATGTTTCAAGTGTAACAAAAAGGTGCACTTCAAGAAAGATTGTCCGGACTTCTTGGCCAAGTCCTCTTCAAGTACTACTTTTTACTAATAGTCTATATTAATGGTTGGATCATCATCCACTTGGATAGTTTATTCTGGAGCTACTGACCATATATGTAACTCCTTATAGGGGTTCAACAAGATAAAGCGACTCAGTAGAGGAGAGTATGGATTGAGAATGGGTAATGAAGCACAAGTGTGGGCCGAAGCAGTGGGAGACTTGGAACATTTATTTGATTGTAATAAGATTTTAGTTTTTAAAAATATTTTATATGTTTCTAGTTTTAAATAAAATTTGGTTTCAGTTTCAAGATTGATTAATTAAGGATATTCTATTTCTTTCCATTTTGGTATTTCAATCAGTAGAGATGGAAAAATTATTTATTTTGGAAACATGTATGGCAATCTTTTCTATGTTAATCCTATTAGTTGACAAATAAATAATACTCAGACGAAACCTAATATTAAGAAGGGAAAGGCCACGTCAAATAATTCATATTTATGGCACTTAAGATTAGGGCATATAAATCATAATCAGATTCAGAAGTTAATCCAAAATGAGTCCTTAGACTCATTGAAATTGGAGGAATGGCCTAAGAGCGAATCTTGTCTTATAGGTAAAGTAACTAAAAGGTCCTTTACTCAAAAGGCAGAAAGAGACAAGAAAATATTAGGGTTAGTTCATATTGATATTTGTAGTCCTATGTCCACACCTACTAGAGGAGGTTACGAATACTTTATCACATTCATGGATAATCACACGCATTTTGGTTACGTTTACTTGATGAGGTGCAAATTTGACTCATTTGATAAATTCAAGGAGTTTAAAGCTAAGGTAGAGTGTTAAATAGGTAAATTAATCAAAAAGCTAAGATCGGATCGTGATGGAGAGTATCTCCTTGGTGAATTCAAAGACTACTTGGCACATTAAGGTATAGTATCTCAACTAACTGCACCTAAGACTCCCCAACAGAATGGAGTAGCTGAGAGAAGAAATAGAACATATGATGAATTATGCAACTTTTCCTATTTCATTTTGGAGATATGCTCTAGAAATAGTGGTATATATTCTAAACTTGGTACCTTCCAAGTCAGTGCCTAGGACACCCTATGAGATGTAGACTAGATGCAAGCTCAGCATGAATCATCTCAAGGTATGGGATTATCCCGCTTATGTCACTGCAAGAAAATGATACATTGACCACAAAACTTTAGTTAGGAAATTTTTTTTGTTTCTTTAGCAACAAAAACTTTTTGTCACTTCTAATTATGACCTTCAGCGACAAAATTTTTATTTCAACTAAAAGTGATGGCTTTAGCTAGGAAATAAGTGTATTAGTGAGAAAAATTTAAGATTTCTCGCTAATGATATATCATTAGCAATGAAAATTCATTTCCTAGCTAAAAATATGAACTTTCATCACTATTAGTTATATCTTTAGCAACAAAATTTGCATTTCCTAACTAATACCTATTCTTAAATTTTTAAATCTTTACAACATGATCTCAAAAATTTTACAAAATGATCCTTAACTTTTGCATAATAATAAAATGACTCCAAAAAATTTACAAGTTGGTCCGTAAATTTTGAAATATTTACAATACTATCCCAAAAAGTTTATAAATTAGACCCTAAATTTTAAAATATTTTCAATATGATCCCCAAAATTTTGTAAATTGGTCTTTAAATTTTATAAAATTACAAAATGGCCTCCAAAAATTTACAAATTGCACCCTAAATTTTAAAATATTTATAATAAAATTTTTAAAAAATTCTATAAACTGATCCCTAAATTTTTAAATATTAACAAAATAACATGTGTACATATATATATATATATATATATATATATATATATATATATAGACACAGACACACACATACACACAGACACACACACACACACACACACACAATAATATTTGGCAAAACATATCTGATTACCATCAAATTTGATCACAGCACTTTTTAAAAAATTTTAACAGATCTAATGGTTGGATTGATAGTTTGATGTGCTTATATTTCTAAAGACATTAGGTTTTGAGCTTTTATATAGAGAATATGCTACATTATGTGGAAAAATATATTCAATTTCCTTTAAATTTGGTCAAAATATGTTTTTTTAACAATTTTAATAGATATAACGGTTGGATCGTTAATTTGATGTTCCTATATTTCTAAATGCATTAGATTTTGGACTTTTATACACAAGTTATGCTAGATTATACGGTAAACTAGATCCGATTTCCCTCAAATTTGGTTAATATACTTTTTAAAGAAATTTTTATAGATCTAATGGTTGGATCATTGATTTGATATTCTTATATTTCTAAATGCATTAGGTTTTGGAGTTTTATACAGAGATTATGCTAGAGTACGTGGCAAGCAAAACATATTCGATTACCTTCAAATTTGGTCACGACACTTTTTTTTAGCAATTTTAACAGATATAATGGTTGAATCTTTAATTTGATATTTTTATGTTTTTAAATACGTTAGGGTTTGGGCCTCTATACGGAGAATATGCTAGATTATATGGCAAAACATATCCAATTTGCTTCAAATTTGGTCAAGATTCATTTTTTAGCAATTTTAACAGATCTAATGGTTGGATTGTTAATTTGATGTTCCTATATTTCTAAATGCATTATATTTTGGGCTTTTATACACAAATTATGCTATATTATGTTGTAAAATAGATTCCGATTATCCTCAAATTTGGTAAAGATACTTTTTTTTTTAGTAATTTTAATAGATCTAATGTTTGGAGCATTAATTTATTGTTCTTATATTTCTAAATTCGTTAGGTTTTGGACTTTTCTGTAGAGGTTATGCTTAGATTATGGGGCAAAACATATCCGGTTACCTTAAAATTTAGCCACAATACGTTTTTTTAAAAATTTTAACAAATCTAATAGTTGGATTGATAATTTGATTTGCTTATGTTTCTAAACACGTTAGGTTTTGAGCTTTTATACAGGGATTATGTTAGATTATCTAGTAAAACATATCCGATTTTCTTCAAATTTGGTCAAGATACATTTTTTTTTAGCAATTTTAACAACTCTAACAGCTGGATCATTAATTTGATGTTCCTAAGTTTCTAAATGCACTAGATTTTAAGCTTTTGTACACAGATTATGCTAGATTATGTTGCAAAAATAGATTCCGATTGCCCTCAAATTTGGTAAATATACTTTTTTTTAGCAATTTTAATAGATCTAATGGTTGGAGCATTAATTTATTGTTCCTATATTTCTAAATACGTTAGGTTTTGGACTTTTCTATAGAGATTATGTTTAGATTATGGGGCAAAACATATCCAATTACCTCAAAATTTAGCCACGATATGTTTTTTAAAAATTTTACAAATCTAACGGTTGCATTGATAATTTGATTTGCTTATGTTTCTAAATGCGTTAGGTTTTGAGCTTTTATACAGAGATTATGTTAGACTATGTGGCCAAACATATCCGATTATCTTCAAATTTGGTCAAGATACATTTTTTAGCAATTTTAACTGATCTAACGGTTAGATCATTAATTTGATATTCCTAAACTTTTAAATGCGCTAGATTTTGAGTTTTTATACAGAGATTATACTAGATTATGTGGTAAAACATATCTGATTGCCCCTCAAATATGGTTTAGATATATTTTTTTAGCAATTTTAAAAGATCTGATGGTTGGATCGTTAATTTGATATTCCTATATTTCTAAATGCATTGAGTTTTTTTTTTTTTTGTCTTTTATATAGAGATTATGTTAAATTATGTGGAAAAATAGATCTGATTGCCCTCAAATTCAACAAAGATATCTTTTTTTTTTATTAATTTTAAAAGATATAACGGTTGGATCATTAATTTGATATTTCTATGTTTCTAAATGCGTTAGGTTTTGGTCTTTTACACAGAGATTACACTAGATTATATGGAAAAATATATCCGATTACCTTCAAATTACTTATTTTAATAAACCTAATGATTGGATCGTACACACACACACACACACACACACACACACACACACACGCACACACGCACACACACACACACACACACACACACACATACATACATACATACATACATACATACATACATACATACATACATACATACATACATACATACATACATACATACATACATACATACATACATACATACATACATACATACATACATACATACATACATACATACATACATACATACATACATACATACATACATACATACATACATACATACATACATACATATATGTATCTACATGTATATGCAATAATCTGCCTATGTATATATGAATATGTATATATACATACATCAATATATATGAATTTGAATATATATATATATATATATATATATATATATATATATACACACACACACACACATACATACATATACACCACATTTATATATTTATAGAGATTATATTAGATTCTGTGTCAAAACATATTCGATTACCTTTAAATTTAGTCCTAATACTTTTTCTAGTGTTTTTATCAAATCTAACGGTTGGATCACTAATTTGATATGTCTATCTTTGTAAATGAGCTAGGTTTCAAGTGTTTTTATAGAGATTATACTAGATTAAGAGGCCAAACATATATGATTACCTTTAAATTTGGTCATAATACGTTTTCTAGTGATTTTATCAAATCTAACGGTTGGATTATTAATTTAATATGCCTATCTTTCTAAATGTGTTAAGCTTCTATATTTTTATAGAGATTATACTATATTCTGTGCCAAAACATATTCGATTACTTTAAACTTTGGTCATAAAACATTTTTTTAGTGATTTTATCAAATCTAATGGTTGGATTGTTAATTTAATATGCTTATCTTTATAAATGGGCTAGATTTTGAACATTTTGTCATATATATAAATATATCTTGTTGTTGTTGTTGCTGCTGCTGCTGTTGTTGTTGTATGTGTGTGTGTGTGTGTGTGTGTGTATATATATATATATATATATATATATATGAATATATTAATATGCATAGATTAATATATATAGACAAACAAACAAACATAAATAAATATATATATATATATGTATATGTATCTATATACATATGAATTTATGAATATGTGTGTGTGTGTGTGTGTGTGTATATATATATATATATATATATATATATATACATATGTGTGTGTGTGTGTGTGTGTATGTATTAATATGTAAATATATATATATGAATATGTAAAGATATGTATGTATGAATATATATATATATATATATATATATATGTATATGTATATATGAATATTTGAATATATTTTGCACCTTGAATTTTTTTATATTTTCAAAATGACCCCAAAAAATTTAAATTGGTCTCTAAATTTTTTAATATTTATAAAATCACCCACAAAAATTTTGCAAATTAGTCCATAAAGTTTTGAATATTTATAGTATGACCACAAAAAAATTTTCAGATTGGTCACTAAAATTTTAAACATTTACAGTATGTCCCCCAAAACATTTTTACAATTATTCTATATATGTGTATATACAAGTATATATGCATATATACATATACATATATATATATATATATTTAAATATGTAATAAATAAATAAATTACCATTTAAATTTATCCAAATGTACACAGACATCCAAATTATCACAGATTATTGAATAATATGGATTGATAGTAAATTTATATAATTATTTATGTTTTATTCTATGTGTGTGTGTGTGTATGTGTGTGTGTGTGTGTGTGTGTGTTTATTAATATTTTTGTGTATGTGTGTGTATATATATGTATATTTATGTGGGATGTATGCGTGTGTGTGTGTGTGTATGAGTGTGTGTGTATATATGTATGTATGAGTCTTTTTTCCTAATTGATCTATATGTATAAAATTATTTAATAAAAGCGATGACATAATTTCTTTAAAATGATAATATAATTAGCAGCATATAGACTTTTAAAATTATATAAATATACAAAATAACTTATTATATTGAATAATTTGTTTTATTAGTACACTTAATATGATTATTATATTTTGTTATAATACTAATATTTTTAAAAAAAATCAAATAGAACTTTACAAATAATTTAAGTAAAAAAAAAAAGAATATGACCAAATATGAAGTTTGGCCCAGGGGTTGAGTGCACGCATTGCACTCTAGACCGCCAGACCAAGGTTCGAATCTCTCTTGCAAATGTTGCAAAATGCAATCAGGTGTGGTGAGTTCACATGGACCATGTGTGCAATACGTGTGGTGCGAAAAAGAATTTATAAAAATACTTTTACGAATTTGTGAAATAAAATTGGCTCTTTCGTGACAAATATTTTGCGACAAAAATTTTTGTCGCGAAAACATAATCATCAACGACAAAATGAAGTTTTGGTGACAAAAATTTTATGGTTTTTGTCACAATTTTTCCTAGCTAAAAGTGGAGCTTTAGCGAGGAAACATTTTTCCTTGCTAAAAGGCTCAATTGGCGACAAAACACAATATTTTGTCGCCAGAATGCTTTGGTGACGAAGGCATGACTAAAATTTTTTCCTCACGGAAGGGCTACAGTAAGGAAAATTAGACTTTTAGCTAGGAAAATATTTTGTCACTAAAGGCTTTTTTTTTTTTTTTTCTTGTAGTGTGTACTAACTAAGGGAAGTAAGCTAGACTTAAGATCAAAATTATGCTACTTTATGGGGTATCTAAAAAGAACAATGGGTGGATACTTTTATCATCCCTAAGAGCAAAAAGTACTTATTAGTACTCATGCTAGGTATTTGGAGGATGAACAAGGTATCTCCACTAAAGTTTCAAGTAAGGTGAAATTGGAAGAGATGTTGAGTGACACTTCAACTTCTAGTACCCCACTTGAGGAGCCTAAAAAGGCACAACCAGATATTCTTATACAAATTGAGTCATGTTGTAGTGGGAGAATATCTAAGGTTCCTGAAAGATGGAAAAGCCTTTGACGTAGTTTCTGACCATCAAAAACAAGATCCTGCTAGAGACGATGTGGCCATTGCTGATGTCGATGCAGACAAATGGCAAATGGCAATGGATGCCAAGATTGAGTCCATGTATTTCAATCAAGTTTGGGATCTTGTCATTGCACCTGAAGGGATTAAACCTATAGGGTGTAAGTGGGTATTGATATTTGGTTATTTCATGCATATTTTCCATAGCATTTGAGCTTAAATGCTTTAATTTTCATTATAGATTGCTACTTATCTCTCCCAATTTCTCTTTGTTTGATGTAGATAAAAAGAATTAAAGTTAGAGTAAAATTCAAGGAGAAAACATTGAAAAAGAGCTATACAAGGGATGCACGTCACCGTCGAAAATGATAAACACGCTACCGCGCATCAGCTGAAATTTAGATATTGATCTTCTAGGTATTCACGGTGCTGTGCAAGTCTGCATACACATCACCGTGCATTATCAAAATTCAGAAAATGTTGAACATCAGAAGACCCATGGTGTCGTACCCTGTGACCTTCACGCTGCCGTATAGCAATCTAGCACAAGGTAACAATAAGTGCCACGATGTCATTTTAAGTTGAATTTAGAGGATCAAGGCATGCACTGCGTTGGTGCGGTCAACTTCTATGGTACCGTGCAACATTGTAGATTCTACTCTGTTCAGTGCATTTAGGGTTTTCTAGTGGAAAAACTATAAATGCTCCTCATTACTAAAACACAGAGAGGGAGCCACCCATGAATTTCATTAGAGAACCCCTTCGAAGCACAAGAAAGAGAAGAAAAGAGAAGATCAAGGTGGGATTTGAAGAGAGAAGGAGCTTCACAAAGAGAACTACAAAGTAGAGGAAGAACTTAGTCCATGAGTTTTGTGATTTGATTTTATGGATGCTAATTTAACTAGAATTGAATTATAATTAAAGGATTGTATCCTATTTTACTCTCATATTAGATAATTGTTTAGTTCATTGATTTCTATTTTGAGTAATCTATTACTTGGATTTGATTGATTGGATTTAATTGATTTGGGCAACTCTCTTGTATTAAACTTGAGAAAGGATGTATGAGATGGGTTCTCTTTGATTTTAATCCAATAGATTTGTTTGTCCCTTGATGAACTTGAGAAAGGATTTGGGAGATTGAGAACTTTGTAGTAGATGAAGTTCTGGGATCACTTAGAGATAGGAGTTCTAGGGATTTTTGGTTTATTGAGATTTACTCAATTATTATGCATCCTTGGGTTTAGTTTATGAGATAGAGATATCCATGGGTTGGATCATAGCGTAGTGAATTTACTACTTGAGAGAGTGTGGGTTTTACTCTACTTTGGCAGTCTTGCTAATGCTTGAATTTGAATTTAATTGACCAAATGACGTTCTTATTTGAGAATTGTTAGGGAATTCTCTTTCAATTACATGGCTAATCACCTTTTCATATTCAAATCATGCCTTGTGATTTTTTTTACTCTACCTTGTACATTAGGTTGATATCTTTGTGTGACACTCTAATGTAATTATTAATTAATTAGCTTAATCCTTATTTTGATTGATTAAATAATGGAATTCAAGTAGAAGTATGGGTAATTGACCCAGTTCCCGAGGATCTTTGATAACTTTGATACTTACCAACTAGATTCTATACTATATGATGGGTATAGTTACCCAATTATGTATATGTATTTGAGTGAATTGGTATTTTATTATTTTAAACTTGATTGAGTTTGAGCTTATTTCTTTACACATGCATAGTGGATGCACAGTGCACGAACACACACCCAACAAGTTTTTGGCACCGTTGTTGGAGATCGTTTATTAATATTCTAAAAACACTTGAGTTTTATTGATTCATTCTATTTTTTTAATATATTGTTATTTTTCTTTTCAGGAGTCTTTAGTGCATATTTCTATTGTGATTCTTTTATTTGGAGTAGTAATATAGTGATCTATTTTAAGTTAACTTGTTGTAGTGCTAATATTTGTAGTTAAGTTGAATATTATTTTATTTTGTAGGACAAAATTCTTGTGTAGGCATAGAAGGGATTGTGGCAAAAAGTTGGTTGAATTTGATTATGAGATTGAGAGGACTTTTCGAAGGTTAATTTGGGCACAAAAACAAAGAACTTTGAAAACTTTAGAAATCTTAGATCTTTCAAATGACTTAGATAAGAAAACGGAAATTAATCTGGATGGTAATGGTAATAGTAATGGACAAAGGACAATTGGTAATTATGCTAGACATACAATTTCAGGAACAAATTTATGTAACACCCGTACTAAAAGTAACAGCGGAAGTATACCAAAATCGGGTGTCGCCCTGTCCAGTTACCCAAACAAGGAGACTTTATAACGAAGAACCAAAAGTAGTACCCAAGGTCTAGAATGGTACAACTAAGTCATACTGATGCAGTCATATACAAATATAATAGTGAGTCTCGTACATGCAACATTCATACTACATCAGTAATAAAGTACATAATCAAAAGAGAAAACGTCCAGATCTAGACCGATGTCACTGTGCTATCGTCTCCCTATCCGTAGGACTGCTCAACTCTGAATCCTACAAAATAGGAAGATAAAAGACACATATGAGTGAAAAATAACCCAGTGAGTCCCGTGTGTGCCAATACTTTACAAAAACAGATAAAGTAAAGCAGTGTTCCGTTTTTGTCGCCGAAAGGGCACTACAAAAAGGTTTTCTTTTCCTTTTTCCACAGAAATTAATTCCAAAACTCTCTAAAGAAGAATTTATTCAAAACTCAATCATTTTTAGAAAATTGTATTTCAATGTTAGATCATTGCCGCAATTCCTAACTTATAGGCACTTCTCTAACAGAAGGTCGGCCTGCATGTAAAGCTCACAAGGCTTCGCCTTCGGTGCCACATCTTATTGTGCTAAGACCACAACCTAAAGCACTCAACTGTGCGTCATCGGAGAATAAGTACACCGCAGCATACTACCGAAAATGAATAAGTGTACCGCAGCACACTAAATATTTTATTTGCCACTGTAAGCCAAGAGGTCCCAATCTTGACATCATTCACAATTGAGATGGCAAGGAGTCAAACGCTACTGAGTGTCTGCCTGGCATTCAGTGAACGACTCAAAAGTAAGGTGCGCTCACAAGTGCGGCAAATGCCAGATGTTAAACGGCTAACCAGGATGACTCATCTCAATATCCTGTCACCCCATTCAGAGTAAGACAATCCCTAGAGGTAGGCCAGGTTACTAGGGTTTTCTAACTCTAACGTAAGCTAGTACAAAGATCTATGTCCTTATTGAGTACTTAAGATTACTAATACCAATCCCTACTGATGGATTAGGCCAGATGGTTATTTGTTCCTACAGGATTTCCAAATCAAACATTTTTGGGGCCAAAATATCATTTTTCAAAAATTGATCACATTAACTCGCAAGTTAAATAATCATTCCCATAGGCTTTGCATGGCCAATCAGTTCATTCCATAGGCACACTAGGCTAATAAAGTAGTTTCTGGGATCAAAATGTCATTTTTTAAAAGTCAATCTCATAACGAGAGATTATTTTCTAAAATTGTGCCGAAATAGGGTGAAAAGTTCTTTTCGAACATTAAAACAAGTTTCCAAGAGCATTCGGGTCATTTTGCTCATACCTGATCTCAAAAGTCATCTCCAAGGTATTCAGGTTATTTTGCCCATACCCGATTCCAAAACGGCTTCCCGAGAGTATTCGAGTCATTTTACTCTTACCCGATTTGACAAGTGTTCACAAAAGTTCCAATAAGGATATTTTGATCATTTACTGAATACCCAATTCCAAAAGTTTCCATAAAACATTTCAATAAGGATATTTGGATCATTTTCCAAATACCCGATTTCAAAAAGAACTTATTTCAAGAAATCCAGAATTCTATTCCTAAAAGAAAATTAAATTTAAAGTTTCCAATCATGTTTCCATAAAATGTTCTAATAAAGGCATTCTAGTCGATTCATGAATACCCAATTCTAAAATTGTCATTTTTCGAAAATCCCAAATATTTAATCCAAAAATGACTAAATTCACAAAATCCGTGCTTTAATCATCCATTAAAATTTTTAAGCTAATTATGATGTTCATTCGAGCCCAAGATGGCATAAAAATAAATTTTGCTCAGATAAACTTTAAATATATTCAGAGATTTCCAAAATGGTGTAAAACATAGAATTTCATAAAAAAATTAAAGCATACTAGCTTTCAAAAGGTTTTAGAAGTCAAAGGGACTCACCTCATGTCCTAAATAAGCTTTTATCATTCACGTGCCGTTCGACTACCATTTTCACCGTTTCCAACGTGTTGTTGGCCGTTTACTGGTAAACCTACATTAAACATCATTTTTATGTTTAATTGTGTTTGGTCAAAAAGTAGCCGACGGTTAGCCGCCATCTTACCAACATGCCTAACGGTTAGCCAACGTGCCCGACAGTTAACTGAAATCCAACTGACGTGCCCGACGGTTAAGAAAACGCTCAACAATTGTTCATGTCATTTTTTTGTTGTTTGTTCAATTCTTCTGTTTTTATTTTTCCATATCCTTCCTTTCTTTATGAACAAGGAATTATCTTCATGTTTCTCATTCATTTCGTTCCAAAATCACACAATTTATCCCTCTTAAGTTCATTCATTTCTCAACCAAAAATCTGAAATTTCCCTTCTTGACACATATTTTTGTTTTGCGCATAATTTTCAATCCACAATTCCAATTGGGCTCTTTGATATATCAAAACGATCATAAGACTCTTAAATTTAATTTTCTATAAGCCCTTTTTTGAGTTCAGATTTTTGTGATATAATGCAGAGACAAAACAGTCTCAACAATTTGTCCTAACTCAACCATTTATATTATCCTTTGATTTCCTTTAATCTTTAACGCCTTGAGAATATTAAATTCATTAAATTTTTCCTTCAAATAATCTTTGATCCTTCAATTTTTAGATTCTAACAACTCATAAGAGTCTTGTTTATTCAACACAAATTCACTTCCTTCAATCAAAAGTTAGCATAATTCATGCTTCTAACCAATTAACTCCCATTTCTATTCCACTTTGACCATCATTTTATCAACCAAGGTCAGCCCTTCGAACTACCATGAAAATTCATTCCTTCATCACACAACATTATCCATAAATCTCCTAGGCAATCGGCACACATAATCCCACCCAAAGTTCACATACAAAGTTTATATACCCTAGCTTTTGATCCAAAATCAAGATATGTAAATCATATTTTCATGTTAAAATGAACATAAAAATAATCAACATTCACCCAACAAAAACTTTAATTCTAGCAAGGTAAGGTTTTACCTTGTGTATAGGGTTCTTTGGTGTAATTTGCTCCAAGAAACTCTCAAGAATACACACAAACACACTTCACCAAGAACACACACTATTCACATTTTCTCTCTCTTTTGCTAATTTCTTTTGATTTCTTTTTCTCTTATTTTTCTCCCTTCAAGGCTGCCGAATTTCTGGCTGTAAAATAGCCTTCCCACCCCCATACTACATTAGAATTTTTGGCCAATTAATTTCTAATTCTATTAATTGTGTGGTGGTTTACATGTAGGTGTATTCCAAGCGCAAAAATACACATCATTTCCCTTGATTTTCTTCCTTAAATTTCCCTCTTCTCTCCATTCCTGTGGCTGTCGAAGTTTTTGGCTATTTTTCAGCCATTCCACCACCTCTTCATGGTCAAAATATTGGCCAATTAAATTGTGCAAGACATTAACAAAATGGATCCACAAGTGATGTGATTCAATCACAATTAAACACATCATTTTTTTATTTATTTTGTAACTCCTTAATTCCATATATCTTGCATGAATTCTTCATGCAACCCCTCATAAATTAACACATGTTCATGGCTGCCAATTACAAAACGCCACACGTACCATTTCTTTTAACCTTCATTTCACTTTTTCTTTGAAATAATCAAAATTGGAGTCCGAAATGGAAAAATATTTTATTTTACCATTCAACTCCAAAAATTTCACTGGATCCATTGGTAATACTTAAATTCTTCAATTATTTCTCAAATTGGTCAAAATCGCGATCAAAATCGCTGGTGCGGTCAAAATAACGAAAATACCCCCGATAACCCGAATAACTTAATTCACACCAAAACATGCATTTCCTCGCACTAATCAATTTCCGTTCTTAGCATACCCTCAAATTCTTATTTTATTAACAATAGTAGCCTTCTGAAGATTTAGAGTTTGAGTAAAACAAATTCAATAATTACATCCAGGTCGCGACAAAATGTTATTATACCAAAATATTCATTTCATTATACTGATCATCTTTTGTTTTAGCCTTTGATAAAATTCTCATCCCATTACAAGTAGTAGCCAATCGATGGTTAAATACAGGGTATTACAATTTCCCCTCCTTACAAAAATTTCGTTCTCGAAATTGGTTACACTTGGAATAATTCTGGATACTTCTTCAACATATTCGCTTTTGTTTCCCAGGTCGCGTCTTGCACTGGATGATAATTCCATAATTCTTTTACAAGTGGAATTTTCTTATTCCGCGATTCCTTTTTTGCATACTCCAAGATCTTAATAGGCTTTTCCTCATACTTTAAGTTTGGAGTAATCTCAATAGGCTCTTCATTCAAAACGTGTGCAGGATCAGCTACATACTTCCAAAGTTGGGAAGCATGAAATACGTTGTGAATGCCTTGAAGCTCTACTGGTAATTCCAATCGATAAGCCACCTTCCCAATCCTCTCGACAATAGGAAATGGTCTAACGTACATAAGTGCCAACTTCTTCCCTTGTCCTCTAGTTCCCAATTGCCATTGTGGAGTCAACTTCAAGAACATATAATCTCCTTCTATAAACTCTAAATCTCTCCTGCGTCGATCCACATAGCTTTTTAATCTACTCTAAGCTACCTCCAACTTGATTTTGATCATTTCCACAGCCTGTCAAACTTTTTCAAGATCAAAAGCATCCTATTCACCCGTTCTTCGTCCTAAACTTTCCCAATACAACGAGGACTGATATTTTCTTCCATATAAGGCTTCAAATGAGGCCATTCCAATTATTGATTGATAACTACTATTGTATGCGATTTGATGGAACGCAGAAACAGGGGAGCATGCACCGTACGAAAAAAAAAATTAGAGAAAAATCAAACGCGAGCCATAAAGGCCATGCGGAAGCGTGAAGATCATACTTTTGCGCTCCTTAACCCTTCTAGGTTGAGTAAGAGCGGATTGAACGACTGGAATCGCCTCGCTTTGTCCACTTGAAGGAGCTTCCGGTTGAACACCCGTTAGCCTTCTACTCCGCCTTGTTTGCATTAACGCTTAGCTCTCCAGCTCTCGGGATATTCCTCAGCCTAACCTCTAGTCGGTGAACACTATGGTGAAGAGGAAGGGTCTCAATTCTCCTTGGTTTACCTGCTATTGGTTAGCAAAGTCCAAGGAGAAACCAAGAAGAAGAAAACGTGAGAGAGAGCAGAGAGAGAGACCACGTGAGTCTTGTGGCTTGGGAAAGAAAAATTAGGATTTTTTTTCTTTTCAAAGAGTTGTTTATATTTGGCCTAAACTAGGTCTCTCAATTTCTGATAAACATCTCCCCGGGATTTCAAAACACCCGGATGTTATCCTGAGAAACAGTTTGGCCTAACCTTAAACTCCTCTTAACCATATCTAGAAAAAATCCTAAGGTCCAAGCTATTGGGCCAGATAAATATTTATTATTTTTCTTGGACCCAAAAGGGCCCAAAATAATAAATATTAATTATTTATTTTCTGGGCTTCCATAAGTAACCCAATAAATAATTAATGAGCCCAAATGAACCATAATAATTAATCTTTAATTATTTATTTCTTGGGCCTATATAAATAACTCAATAAATAATTAAACATTAATTATTTTCCCTAGTTTAAGCCCAGGTTAATTTCTTAATTATTCATACTGGACCTAGGCCCCGAATAATTAATTAACCAAATAAACTAGATAATTAATTTCTCTCAACTTCTATTTTATTTATTTATTTATTTATTTTATTCCAATTCAATAATAAATTAGACTTCCCGAATAAAATAAAATAAAACAAAATAAAATAAAATCCTCTTCAACCGAGACCAATTCCTCAACCCAAAAATAGTTAGGACTTACGGCTATCCCGAGGACCAAAAAGACACATCGCCTTGGTCGCTAAAATGACCAAAATACCCCCGCTATATAAATAGCTGTATTTTGCATTTTAAATATTTCCTAATATCACCATAAGGAAATATTGACCCCAAGGACAATGCCGCATTCGCAAAGTCTCCGACCTACAGTGTGAAATGACTAAAATACCCCTCTACACATCGCCGTACATTTAGAGAGGAAGAAGTGTACTAACACCCCCTAAATGACATCTACCATCCTTAGGCTTCTAGTCCAATGATCCACGACTTCCCGGAGTGTTTCCGCTTTCCAAGGGAGCTACCCTAAAGCAAACATCCAAGTCATGTTTCCCAGGGCCCCGGATAATTTAGACCATTCTGACAACCACAAGGGGCGATATAGTGCAGAAACTATCTTGTATAAGTCCTGTCTTAACTAACTAGTCACACATACCCAACATGCAAGTATATCGGCCCTATGATAGAACCTCAACTACAAGCAAATCAAAGTATATGCTTCCAGCCTTCGCTAGACCACCAACTCATACTCAAGTCGTAGAGTACTAGTCCACGCCGTAGCGGTAGTAGTCTAGGTTTCTACCATATAGTACTTTGAGAAACCACTACTACAGTCCTGTTCTACGTATTCGAAATACGCTTATGTCATGAAGTGAGTGGACTACCCACCGGCTAAAGGTAAGCCATTCCCCATTTGGAATTCATAACATAATAACCTAAACATGATGAGGTTCCCAGCCTCATCAATAGGTTAAGAACAAATGTTTATGTGTTAAATAACCCGTGATCCATACCTTACCGTGAAAGACCACCATTCACATGGATCACTTATTTAAACACAATGGGTCCTGTTCCAAACGAAAATCGTGCACAAACAAAAAGTAAATTCACAAACAATTTCTGAAAATAAATTCTTTTATTAAATAATTCGATTTTACATCGTAAACCTAGTCTAAGAGGGCATACAATCCAACAATCTCCCACTTGCACTCTAAGACTAGGTAAGTCCATAGGTGCCCACCCCTATGGCGTCTAAGTGTCTCTTGAAGACTCTCTCAGCCAAAGGCTTGGTGAATGGGTCTGCTAGATTGTTTTCTGAGGTAATATGCTCCACCACGACTTCCCGTCTCTCGGATGAAATCCCGGATCGGTGGTACTTCCTCTCGATGTGTTTCCCCTTCTTGTGGTTCCGAGGCTCCTTAGATTGCGACACTCGCTCCAAGTGTTGTCGCAATACATCACAACCGGCCTGTCCATATGTGGTACGACTCCAAGTTCTGAAAGAAACTTCCGGAGCCAGACTGCTTCCTTGGACGCTTCCGAAGCTGCCACATACTCAGCTTCCATGGTTGAGTCAGCAATACAAGATTGCTTGATACTCCTCCATGAAATTGCTCCTCCAGACAAGGTGAAGACATATCCACTAGTGGATTTTCTCTCATCCTTATCCGCCCGGAAGTCCGAGTCCGTGTATCCCGCAGGAACCAAATCATCACCCAGTAAACCAAAGATATAATCTCTCGTTCCCTTGAGGTACTTGAGAATATGCTTTACAGACTTGCCAATGAACCTCCCCTGGGTTTGACCGATATCCGCTAACTAAGCCCACGAGCAAAGCGGATATCCGGCCTAGTACACAAGCATAGCGTACATGAGACTTCCCACAGCCGAAGCGTAGGGAATCCTACTTATTCTGTCCTTTTCTTCTTGAGACTTAGGACAGTCCTTCGAAGAAAATGACAACCCATGTCTGCAAGGGATTAGAGCTCCCTTGCATGAGTCCATGCTGTACTTGGCCAACATCTTGTCAATGTATGTCGCTTGGGATAATCCTAACATTCTCTGCTTCCTATTTCTAAGAAGCCTTATCCCGAGAATGTAGCTGGTTTCTCCTAAATCCTTCATACTGAATTGACTAGACAGCCAAACCTTTGTAGATGACAATGTCCCTACATCATTTCCAATGAGTAGAATGTCATCTACATACAGGACAAGAAAAACCACATTGATGCCTTCAAGTTTCCTGTACACGCATGGTTCATCTTTGTTTTGAATAAAACCATAAGACTTTACAGTCTCATCAAAACGAATGTCCCATGCTCTTGATGCCTGCTTAAGTCCATAAATGGACTTCTTAAGCTTGCAAACCATGTGTTCCTGGCCTTCAGCAATGAAGCCTTCCGGTTGGAACATATAGATATCTTCGCTAAGATGGCCATTCAAGAATGCTGTCTTGACATCCATTTGCCATATCTCGTAGTCATAGTGACAGGCGATGGCAAGGAGGATGCGAATGGATTTAAGCATGGCTACCGGGGAAAAGGTTTCCTCATAGTCGATACCCTCTTTCTGAGTATACCCTTTCGCCACAAGCCTAGCTTTGAAGTTTTCCACCTTCCCATCCTCTCCTCTCTTCCTCTTGTATACCCACTTGCACCCAATGGGTTTTATCCCTTCAGGTGAAGCTACAAGATCCCAAACCTGATTGAGGTACACAGACTCAATCTCGGCTTTCATTGCTTCATGCCACAGATTTGCATCGGCATCAGCAATAGCCTCCTCGTATCTAGCAGGGTCATGTTCCTGATGGTTGGAAACCAACTCAAAGGCTTCTCCAGTCCATCTATCCAGAACCCTAGACACTCTCCCACTACGACGAGGCTCCATTTGTATAGGCTCTTGAGGCTGTGCCTCTTCTTGTTCCAAAATCGGGTCAGTAGAAGTTGATTCCATAGATAACTTCTCCTGCAGTTCCAACCTCGTTGAACCTTTAGTGGAAGTACTTTGATCATCTTCCAAGTATCTAGCATTGGTACTGACTAGTACCTTCTGCTCTTTAGGATGATAAAAGTAGCCTCCTTTTGTCCCTTTTGGATACCCAACAAAATAGCATAATTCTGATCTTGGTTCCAACTTGTCTCCCTTGATCAGTACATAAGCTGGACACCCCCAAATCCTGAGATGATTCAGACTTGGCTTACGCCCAGTCCACATCTCATAGAGAGTCCTAGGTACTGACTTGGAAGGCACCAAGTTCAGAATATATGCCGCTATTTCCAGGGCATATCCCCAAAAGGACACTGGAAGAGTAGCATGAGACATCATGCTTCGGACCATTTCCATCAACGTCCTGTTCCTTCTCTCGGCTACTCCATTTTGTTGGGGGGTTCCCAGCGCAGAGAGCTGGGATACTATCCCATCATGTACCATGTAGTCCTTGAATTCACCTAGGAGGTACTCTCCACCACGATCCGATTGTAAGGTTTTGATTAATTTACCTGTCCGACGCTCCACTTCAGCCTTAAACTCTTTGAACTTGTCAAAAGAGTCAGACTTGCGTCTCATCAGGTAAATGTAAGCAAACCTCGTACAATCATCCGTGAACGTGATGAAGTACTCAAAACCCCCTCTAGCTGGTGTAGACAAAGGACCACACACATCAATGTGAACAAGACTCAACACCTCCTTGGCTCTATCCACCTTTGGTGTAAAAGACATTTTGGTCATTTTTCCCATCAGGCAGGATTCACACTGAGGCCAACTTTCCAATCTCAATAAGCCCAAAGGTCCATCATGGATTAGCCTCTGAAACTGTTAATACACTTAGCTTAGGAAACTGTTAATCTTCCCAAGAAGCTATGTCAGTTTTCCTAAGAGCCAAATTATTTTCAGTGCACAAATTTCATTTTGTTTTCACAAACTAATTTCTTTCTTTTATTTTCGATTTTCAGAAATGGTGGGAGGTTCTTTTAGTTCATTGGCCGTTATTCTCAGGGAGAATAAATGAACGACTCCAAACTATGTGGACTGGAAAAGGAACCTGGACATAATACTCACAGCTGAGGAGTATAAGTATGTCCTTTACGAAACCTGCCCTGTTATCGGGGAAGGTTCTACCGCTGAAGAGCGAGAGGCTGAAAAGGCGTGGAAGAAAGCTGACGAAATGGCACGTTGCTATATGTTAGCTTCCATGTCTAATGTACTCCAGTCAAAACACGAGCACATGACTTCTGCATATGACATAAGTCAATCGTTGGCAACTATGTTCGCGGACAAGAGCCAGCCCGCAAGGCAGGAGGCTCTTCGAACAATTGTAAACACCAAGACGGCTGAGGGAGCATCAGTCCGAGAGCATATGCTCAAGATGATTGCTGCTTTCGAGGAGGCCGAAATCTTAGGGGCTGTCATTGACCCCGAGAGCCAAGTGGACATGGTTCTCGAATCTCTATCGGGCTCTTTCACTCAATTCAAGTTAAACTATAACATGAACAAGTTGAACATGAGTTTGACTGAACTGATAAAGGAGCTCCAGATGGCGGAGAAGGTCATGAAGCCGTAGTCTAAGGCCATGATTGCTAAGGCCTCTTCTTCAAGAACTGGGCCTAAGCCCAGAAAGTTCAAGAGGAAGAAGGAGAATGCAACAGCCCAGCCCAAGAACCAGCCCAAGGACAAACCAAATGGCAAGTGCTTCAAGTGTGGAAAGAAGGGACACTGGAAAAAAAGAGTGTCCAAATCTTCAGGCCAAGAAAAAACCCACAGGTAATGTTTACTATCTAGAGTCCATATCAATGGTAGGATCAACTTCCACTTGGATTGTTGATTCAGGAGCCACTGATCATATATGTAACTCCTTGCAGGGGTTTAGGAAGATAAGAAGCCTCAAGAAGGGCGAACATGGGCTTCGAGTGGGTAATGGAGCACAAGTCTGGGCCCTTGCAGTGGGAGAGCTGGATCTTATTTTTTATTGTAATAAGATAGTGGTTTTAAAAGACATTTTATATGTACCTGGTTTTCGTCAGAATTTGATTTCAGTTGCAAAACTTATTAATCAAGGATATTCTGTATCTTTCCATTCTGGTATTTCTATCAGTAGAGATGGAGAAATTTTATGTACTGGGCACATGTATGGAAATTTGAAATTATCAATCCACTTAGTTCTAAAATCCAAAGCGCAAGTCCGCAACATGTCTTCCAAAACTCTATTCACTCTTTTAGTCTATCCATCAGTCTGTAGGTGCACTATTGTGCTGAACTTTAATGTTGTCCCATATCTCTGCTACAATTTAGCCCAAAACTTTGAAGTAAATCTAGGATCTTAAGCTAACATAATACTAGAGGGTATTCGATATAGTTTGATTACTTCCTCCACATAAATTTTACTTAAATTCTCTAAAGAATCTCACTGGTTGATGAGAATGAAATGAGCAAACTTAGTCAGTTGATCCACTATCACCCATATGGTATCTCGCTATCCTACTGCTATGGGTAATCCTGTAATAAAATCTATGGTAATTTCATCCCATTTCCACGATGGAGTAGATAATGGCTGTAATAACCCTCAAGGTCGTTGTTGATCGGCTTTCACCTATTGAAAAATTAAATATCAAGCTACAAAGTCTAAAATGTCCTTCATACCAATCCACCAATAACGCCGTTTTAAGTCCTGATACATCTTTACTGTTCCTGGATGGACGGTATACTTATTTCGATGTGCCTCTGTTAAAATATCTTGTCTCATTACAGATTATTTTGGAATACAATATCAATCTGTAACAAATAATCCCATCATTGTCCTTTTAGAATTCACCTATTCTCTTACTCGCCTCCTCTTGTACCAACTTTTACAACTCTTCATCTCTATCTTGCTCTCCCTTCAACTGTTGTAGGAAAGCAAGTTAAATAGAGACATTACTCATTTTTATTTCTCCATTTATTGTAAATGCTTCCAATTCTGGAATTCATATCATCTGAAGAGCTGATACATTTTCCTTCCTATTGAGGGCATCTACTACTAGGATGGTATTTAATTGGACCCCGAAATTCTTTCAAAAATTCCATCCACTTACGTTGCCTCATGTTCAAATCCTTTTGAGTAAAAACATATTTCAAACTCTTATGGTCGGTGAAGACTTCAAACTCAACTCCATATAAATAATGTCTCCATTTCTTAAGAGTAAATACAATAGCAACTAACTCCAAGTCATGTGTGGAGTATTTTTCCTCATGGGGTTTTAATTTCCTAGAGATATAAACTATCATCTTTCTCTCATGCATCAATACTCCTCCCAATCCTTCTTTCAATGCATCCGCGTACACCTCATAAGGTTTGCCCATCATTGGTAATACCAAAATAGGAGTAGAACTAAATATTTTCTTCAATTCCTGGAAACTTCTCTCACACTTCTTGGTCCAAACATAAGGAACTTTCTTTTGAGTAAGTCGAGTTAAAGGTGAAGCTACCTTAAAAAATCCCTCAATAAACCTCCGATAATATCCAGAAAACTTCGTATTTCAGTTGGAGTCTCGGGACGTTTTCAATTAGTTACCGCTTCGATTTTTGTAGGATCCATCATAATCCTGTCTTTGGATATCACATATCCCAAGAATACTATTTCTTGCAGCCAAAGCTTACACTTACTGAATTTCGCATATAATTTGGTCTCCCGTTACTTCCCTAATACTTTTTGAAGGTGTTGTTCATGTTCTTGAGGATCCTTAGAATACATCAAAATATCATCTATAAATATAACAATAAAACTGTCTAAATAAGGCTGAAACATCCCGTGCATCAAGTTCATGAAAATAGCGGGTGCATTGGTAACACCAAAGGGCATCACTAAAAACTTAAAATGTACATATCATGTGTTAATTGTAGTTTTTGGTATATCCTCCTCCCGAATCTGAACTTGGTAATATCCCTGTCTCAAGTTTAACTTTGAAAAACATCTTACTCCTTGTAACTAGTCAAACAATTCATCAACCATGGGCAATGAATAGTTATTCTTCACCGTCACTGCATTCAACCCTCGATAATTTATACACATCCGTAGTGATCCATCTTTCTTCTTAACAAACAATACATGTGCTCCCCAAGGTGAAGTACAAGGACGAATGAATCTTTACTCCATTAATTCTTGTAATTGTTTCTTAAGCTCCTGTAGTTCTGTAGGTGCCATTCTATAAAGAGTTCTTGAAACTAGTTCTACCGTTAGCACCAAATCAATAGAAAATTCTACTTCTCTCTCTAGTGGTAATTCCTTCAATTCTATTGGAAAAATATCCAAATACTTATCTACCACAAGGATGTCTTCAGGTTTCTTAATCTCTCCTGACTTATTAATCACATAAGCTAAATATCCAGTACACCATTTCCTAATTATCTTTTAGGCTTTAAATCCTGATATAAAAGCATTACTTTTCCTTTCAGCCTCGTCTACAAATTCCAATATAGGTTTCCCAGGCCGATAGAATTGTACTACCTTATGCATACAGTTAACTTGAGCATGATGTTGAGATAGCGAGTCCAAGATAGCATCATAGTCCTCTATGAGCAAATATATCAAATCTCCTCCCAATATTTCATTCCCTACCAAAATCTTACATCTCTTATTTATTTTTTCACTATTTATTTATTTTCCCAATGATGTACTAACAATCATTTCATATGAAATTTCTTCCCTTTTAACCCCCATAGTATCAAGAAATGAATTGGCAACAAAGGAATACGTAGAGCCGGGATCTATCAATACTTTAGCATCATGATAAAAAATAAGGAGCATACCTTCCACTACTGTGGCATGATTATCTGTCTATTCCAATGCAACCACTCGAGCATTCACTTGTGGTTTGGCACATCCTGATCTAGAGGTAGAAGCCTTTCTTGGACTCCTTCTTCCTAGTCCTAGCATCTGTTCCTGATTATTTCCCCTTGATCGACTCCATCCTCTTGTCCTTCGAGGGTGAGGGCAATTGAAAATCTTATGCCCTACCTCCCCACAATTATAGCATCTAAAAAAGGGTTATCTTTAAGTTGAGCCTCCCCATCTCTGTATTTTTCCTTTCTTCTACTATTGGGGCCCTTCAGATCATTTCTAATTCATACCCCGAAATCCACTTTGATTTCTCTCACCTACCTATTCAATGTCAGCCATTTCTATCTTGGAAGCCATCTCTACTGCAGCATTATAACTGGTGGGAGCCATACTTGCTAGTACTCTTTTCAACTCTGGCCGTAGGCCTTTCATGAAACGTCTAATCTTGTTTGCCTTTGAATATACTAGAAATGGATAATATTTTGATAGTCTAGTGAATTTAGTGGTATACTGACCCACAGTATGACCTATTTGTCGAAGAACTTGAAATTCGTCCTCCTTCTTTTCTACTACCCAACTAGAAAAAAGCTCCTTCTTGAAACTAGCTTTGAAATCTATCCACTCCCACTCCTGTTGATCCATTTCTCTTGTCCACTAATCTTGGGTAGGTCCTTTTAGCTAAAATGTGGCAAGTTGTACTTTTCTCTGCTTTGAGCAATTCAAAGCTGCAAAAATCTTCTTCATTTGTTCGATCCAATTTTCAGTCTCTTGTTTTAAATTAGGTCTCCCTTGAAATTGCAGGGGGTGAAATTTCAAAAAACATTCAAGAGTTCAATCCGATTCAAATTCACTTCTTTGACTTCCCGCACTTATATTCTTATTCATTCTAACATTCTCATTTGCTCTGGTGGTAGTCTCAGTCAACTGCTAAATAGTGTCAGCCAATTTTTGGAAGGTTTGAAACATAGGATGGTCCAAACTTGCAAGGTGGGAACCTCCCACATGCAGCTCCTCCACTGTTGGCTCAAGGTGATTTCGATTAGTTCTTGTCAGTTATCTTGGGGTTCATAAGATTCTGCTGGTAAAACAATATAACAAAGCTCAAAAGTAAGCACATAGCAAGAAACATAACATATATTCAATCTTGTCAAAACATGAAGTCAGTATAAAATTTGTGTGCTGAGCACACTGTCATATCTAACATATACTAGCTGAACTGTACATGTCCTACTATATATATCTACGTCTTATTCTCCTACTTATCATCATCGCTATCTGAAATGAGAGGTCTTGAGTCAACAGAAACTGTATAGGACTCGGTGAGTCAACTTCCTCATCTCCATCTATATCAAGGTCAATTTAAACATCTGAAGCCATGATATCCTCTGCATCAAGCCCTATCAACCAAGCCTCTATCTTCAGGTCTATCTCTAGCTCTTTTCTAGGCTCCTCGATCACAAGCATCTCCACCTCGGGTACCTTCTGATCCTCTCCTGCCTTAGCAACCTCCAACCCTGGCATCTCCTCCTCTAATACGCTTAGAACGTTCTTGCCAAATACCTCCTCATCATCCCTAAGCAGCACTGTATCGTTGGGAATACTGTTCTCCTCGTCATCATCCTGGTAGTGTGGCTCAACATCGCCATCAGTATCATTAGAATCGCCGCCTACCTCTCCTGCCTGGCTAAGTGGCGATGGTGTTTTCTCGGGAGTAAGTGTCCTTTCCAGAATGATGTCTAGCATAAATGGCAGAACAATAGGCATTGCCGGGTCAAACGCGCTCCTGGTGGGACAAGTTGCATGACGGCGGCTAGGGTTGGGCCCTATCAAAGTGAAATGTCTTGGCACACCCTTTTAGTAGACTGTCATAATCTTTCAAGACTTCTTTACACCCGAGCTCTCACCCGTCTCCTTCTTCCCATTATTGCTGCGATCATCCATTGGGTGCTTTCTCTTATCGTTCTTATCCATCAAACCTACAAGATAAAAGGGCTCTATCAATTCTTATAACGATACCATAGTTCTATGATAACTATGCTCTGATACCAATTGTAACACCCCTACTAAAAGTAACAATAGAAGTATACCAAAATCAGGTATCTCTCCGTCCAGTTACCCAGACAATGGGTCTTTATAATAAAGAACCACAAGCAGTAACCAAGGTATAGACTGGTACAACTAACTCATATTAACGTAGTTATATACATATATAACAGTGAGTCTCGTACATGCAATGTTCATATTACACCAATAATAAAGTAAATAATCAAAAAATAAATAGTCCGGACATAAACTGTTGTTACTATGGTATCGTCTCCCTATCCGTAAGACAGCTCAACTCCGGATCCTACAAAACAGTAAGATAAAAGACACGTGTGAGTAAAAAATCACCCAATGAGTCCCGTGTATGCCAGTGCTTTACAAAAAAAATATAAAGTAAAGCAATGTTATGTTTTTTGTCCCCAAAAAGGCACTACAGAAAGGTTTTCTTTTCCTTTTTCTACTGAAATTAATTCCAAAACTCGCTAAAGAAGGGTTTATTTAGAACTTAATCATTTTTGAAAAACTATGTTTCAATTTCAGATCATTGCCCCAATTCTCAAATTACAGGCACTTTTCTAACAGAAGGTTGGCCTGCATGCAAAGCTCATAAGGCTTTGCCTTCGGCGTCACATCTTATTGTGCTAAAATTGCAACCTACCACATTTAACTATGCGTCGCCAAAGGGTAAGTGCACCGCAGCATACTACCAAGAATGAATAAGTTTACCATAACAGACTAAATATTTTACTTGCCTTCGTAAGCTAAAAGGTCCCAATCCTGATATCATTCACCATCGAGGCAGCAAGAAGTCAAATGCTATCGAGTGTCCCCGTCCAGCATTCAGCGAATGACTCAAAACTAAGGTGCGTTCGCAAGTGTGGCAATGCTAGGTGCTAAACGGCTAGCCAGGATGACTCGTCTCAATGTCTTATTATCCCATTCAAAGTACGACAATCCCTAGAACTAGGCCAGGTAACTAGAGTCATCTAACTCTAACATAGGCTAGTACAAATATCTAAGTCCATGCTGAGTACTCAACGTTACAAATACCAATCCCTACTAACTGATCGGGCCAGAGGATTATTTATTCCTACAAGATTTCCAAATCAAACATTTTTAAGGCCAAAATATCATTTTCTAAAAATTGATCCCACTGACTCGCAAGTTAGATAATCATTCTCATAGGCTCCACAGGACTAATCAATTCATTCCATAGGCACACCAGGTCAACAAAGTAGTTTTTAGGATCAAAATGTCATTTTTCAAAAGTCAATCTCATACCGATAGATCATTTTCCAAAACCGTGTCGAAACAGGGTGAAAAGTTCTTTTCGCACATTAAAATAAGTTTCCAAGAATATTCGAGTCATTTTACCCATACGCGATCTCAAAAGTCATCTCCAAGGTATTGTGGTCATTTTGCCCATACTCAATTCCAAAAAGGCTTTCCGAGGGTATTCTGGTCATTTTACCCTTACCCGATTTGAAAAGTGTTCACAAAAGTTCCAATAAGGATATTTTGGTTATTTACCAAATATCCAATTCTAAAAGTTTTCATAAAACATTCTAATAAGGACATTTTGATCATTTTCTAAATGCTCGATTTCAAAAGGAACTTATTTCAATAAATCCAGAATTCTAATCCTAAGAGCGGATTAAATCCAAAACTTCCAATCATATTTCTATAAAATGTTCCAATAAAGTCATTCTAGTCAATTCATGAATACCCGATTCCAAAATTGTCATTTTCTGAAAATCTCAAGTATTTAATCCAAAAAGGACTAAATTCATAAAATTTGTACTTTAATCATTCGTTAAGGTTTTCAAGCTAATTATGATGTTCATTCGAGCCCAAGATGGCATAAAAACAAATCTTACTCAGATAAACCTTAAATATCTTCAGAGATTTCCATAACGGTGTAAAACGTAGCATTTCATCGAAAAGTAAAGCCTACTAGCTTTCAAAAGGTTATAGAAGTCAAAGGGACACACCTCGTATCCTAAATAAGCTTTTATTGTTCACGTGCCTTTCAACTATTATTTTCACCGTTTCCAATGTGTCATTGGCCCCCGTAAACTTATATCAAATATCGTTTTTATGTTTAGTTGTGCTTGGTCAAAAAGTAACCGACATGCCTGACGGTTAAGAAAACGCTCAACAATTGTTCATGTCGTTTTTTCATCATTTGTTCAATTCTTCCGTTTTCCTTTTTCCATATCCTTCCTCTCTTCATGAACAAGGAATTATCATCATATTTCTCATTCATTTCAATCCAAAATCACACAATTAATCCCTCTTAAGTTCATTCATTTCCCAACCAAAATTCTGGAATTTTCCTTCTTGACACACAATTTTGTTTCGTGCATAATTATCAATCCACAACTCCAATTGGGCTCTATGGTATATCAAAATGATAGTATAACTGTTAACTTTAATACTGTGTAAGCCTTTTTCTGAGTTCAGATTTTTGTGACATAATGCAGAGATGAAATAGTCACAACAGTTTGTCCTAACTCAAGCATTCATGTTATCCTTTGATTTTCTTTAATTTTTAACACCTTCAAACATTAAATTCATTCAATTTTTCCTTCAAATAATCTTTGATCCTTCAATTTTTAGATTCCAACAACTCATAAGAGTCATGTTTATTCAAAAAAAACTCACTTCCTTCAATCAAAAGTTAGCATAATTTATCCTTCTAACCAATTAACTCCCATTTATATTCCACTTTGATCATCATCTCATCAACCAAGATTTGCCCTTCGAACTACCATGAAAATTCATTCCTTCATCGCACAAAACATTATCCATAAATCCTCTAGGTAGTTGGCACACATAATCACATCCAAAGTTCACATACAAAGTTTATATACCCTAACTTTTGATCCAAAATCAAGGAATGGTGGTTTACGTGTAGGTGTGTTCCAAGGACAAAAATTCACATAATTTTCCTTGATTTTTTTCCTTAAAATTTCCTATTCTCTTCATTCTTGTGGCTGCTGAATTTCTGGGTGTTTTTTAGCCATTCCACCACCTCCTCATGGTCAAATATTGGCCAATTAAATTGTGCAAGACATTAATAAAATGGCTCCACAAGTGATGTGTTTTAATCACAATTAAACACACCATTCCTTTATTTATTTTGTAATTCCTTAATTCCATATGTCTAACATGAATTCTTCATGCATCATCTCATAAATTGACACATGGTCATGGCTACCAATCACAAAATGCCACACGTACCATTTCTTTTAATCGCGATTTTACTTTTTCTTCGAAATAATCAAAATTCTGGTCCGAAATGGGAAAATTTTTTATTTTACTATTCAACTCCAAAAATTACACTAAATCCATTGGTAATACTTAAAATTTTCAATTCTTTTTCAGTTTGGTGAAATTCACAGGTGCGGTGAAAATGACGAAAATGTCCCCAATAACCCAAATAACTTAATTCATACCAAAACGTGCGCTTCATCGCACTAATCAATTTTCATTCTTAGCGTACCCTTAAATTCTTATTTTATTAACAGTAGTAACCTTCTAAAGATTTTGGGTACAGGTAGAATAAATTCAATAATTACTTTCAAGTCCCTACAAAATGTTGTTATACCAAAATTTTTGTTTTATTACACTGATCATCTTTTGTTCTGGCAAAAAATACAAATTCTCATCCCATTACAAGTAGTAGTAATTTGAATGTTAAATATAGGGTATTACAATTTAAGTATTGTGAGGCCTCATATGGATGCAAACAACTTTGAGATTAAGCTCAATTTTATCCAAATGATTCCACAAATGGTTCAATTTGATGGATTATTAGATGAGGACCCTAAATGCTCACTTAACAGCTTTCTTAGAGATTTGTGACATACTTAAGCTAAATGGTGTAAGTGAGGATGCCATAAGATTGACGTTGTTCCCATTTTCTTTGAGGGATCATGCTAAATCGTGGCTAAAATCTTTACCTACCGGTACCGTTACTACTTATGAACAATTAGCTGAAAGGTTTCTTGCTAAATATTTTCCCCTACTAAAGTAGCCAAGTTAAGGAATGATATATTCTAATTTTTTCAATTAGAATGGGAGATAATTTATGATGCTTGGGAGAGATTTAAAGAGTTGATCAGCAAATGTCCTCAACATGGTTTTTATTTTAGGTTGCAAATGTTGACATTTTATAATGGGCTTAATTTTTCTTCGAAGCAAATGGTTGATACTTTTTCAGGAGAAACTGCTTTATCTAAAACCCCATAAGAGCTTTTTGATTTAATGAAACATATCTCATTATATAGCAATTCTTGGGGAATGCAAAGATCAAAGGCTAAGAGTCAAGGAATATATAATGTGGACACCACAACATCTTTGGAAGCCAAGTTGGAAGCGCTTACAAGAAAAGTGGACAAGATAGATATTACTTCTGCCAAACAAGTTATGATGTGTGACTTTTGTGGGGAAGGACACCCCAATTATAAATGTCAAAGAATAAGAGTAGGAAGTGAACTGAAGCTATGAAAACAACAAAGACCATGCATATGTAGAAGACAGAAGCCAAAAAAGAATAAAAAAATATAGGACACACAGCGAAAGAACTTTAAAAAATTTATACCTCTGCGTAACTTTGTTTTCTTTGGCCATGAAGGAAGCGATTGGACCACAGAAATAGCTTATCCACGTGATGATGATTCCAGGATTGTTGCTTACTCCAGTTGAAATCCCGCAGCTTGCCTACTTCGCCTCACTTGCATGAATGCCAAAGCTTTGAAGAACTCAGAATATTCCACCGCTTAATGCTTGTTAATGATACAACTTATGATAGGAATCCATCCGGCCATGAGGATCGAGCTCAAGAAGGGGGAAAGGACGAAACCGAAATAAAGCCGAGCTTGCCCTATTCGTTGACACGAGCCTGTGCTAAAAAATTCCAACACAACCTTCAAGTATATTTATAAGCACATTTCAAGTGGGATCGAGAACAGACCATGCTGCTAGTGTACGAAGGACGTGAACCAAATGCTATTCACATAGAAACGTCGCCCAGTAGAGCTTCCCCGGTACCAGGCCGAGTAGCCCAACCAGGTGCCAGTCGTGGTCTGTAAAATTCTCAGATTTTTAGTCGCAAGTACTATTCAACCAAAACGAACTCGGCGCCGGCCCGAGTAGCCTAACCCAGCGCTGGTTGTGGTCTGTAAAGTTCCCATTTCTTTATCAATAGAGTACTATTCATCCAAAATGGACTCGGTACTGCCCCTAAAAGACCTACTTACCGCCAGTCGTGCCCTGGAATCCGAGCTCCTAACGTTTTTCAACTATTTTGGGTTCATTTTGTAATATTTAAAAGTGTTTAGTTCAGGAATAAAACACCCTTATATAATGCTTTTGTATTGTAAGAAAAGAGCAATATATATATATATATATATATATATATATATATATACATTTTAACATAAATGAAATATTCATCTTGAAAGCTTGAAGCATGGAGAGATTCCTTGTTCAACTTCAATCCAAAACTAACCTAAGGGCTTAGTCCACCCTTGAATAAGTATCTATAAACTTTAAAGATAATTCAACTAAGAAATCAACAAGGGTTCTTCTTGTATGTCATTTAAGGTTCTTGTTATTTCTTGTTTGAAGGCCCACAATTCCCTATCCTTTTAGTTCTTTATTTCTTGCTAAGTCAAGGGTTCTAAGGTATTACTGTGGTAGAACTTACCTACTAAATTTGGGGTTCTAAAAGCTAGTTCTTTTAGGGTTCTTTATTTGTGAAAAAAAAAGTGTTACTTTATTATTTTCCTTGATCTCTTTATGTCCTATCTTGTTTATTTTGTTTGTCTTGAAGTCCTTCTACTTTTCAAAAGTTCAAACAAGTGCCACTTTTAGATCTTGAAAGACTTTCTCTTATAAGCTTATATCAAATTTGCTATCAGAGTAAAGATAAGCCTAGATTTCTATCTTAGCTTGGATCTATCAAACCTAGAGTGAAAAACAAACAGAAGATTGCAGCTACAAATTGTGCCATAAAGGTCTCATTATTTCTTGTTTGGCTTTAAGTTTTCTTGACGAAAAAAGAATGACTTGTTGAAGAAAGATCCATGGGAATACATTGATTCTAGTTGTTGTAACTATATTGGGCTTGTTTGGGAAGAAATTTTCTTACAAAGTTCCACAAGAAAATCTTATACATAAGGTGTTTGATAAAATTTCTTAATGACAAACCTTATGAACACCATGTGTTTGATGAAATGTCTCAAAGAAAAAATATAGCTTGATCATTAGTATTATTCCTATAACATAATCCTAGATTCATTTTTATCATATTATCCTACTTAATTCAAGTATCTATGTATTCATTCCTCGAAATCGGTGTAAACTTTGTTGTCGTGCTCTATTGTGTTCTTTATGTTTGTTGTATGTTGTGAACACCTTGTACTCTACTTGTTCTTGATCATCTAAGTGTTCACTAATTGAGTTATCTTAGGACCCTTGTATTGAAGCATCCTAAGAGCTAATAGACTAAGGTGAACTAAACCCTTTGAAGTTGGGGAGGAATTTAGTTGAACAAGTGAGACATTGAGTTAACAAAAAAGGCAAGAGAGAAAGATTCTTATTGAAAAAGCCAAGGAGCGCAAACACGAGAGTGGAGTGCAAACATTTAGGGAGTGAAAGAGGAAACCAATTTCCACTTTTGTTCTCTTAACTCTTTTTGTAGGAATATCAATCTAAACTCTAACGATGACTCAAGGAGAGGAACCGACTAAGCTAAATCTTGGTGGAGCAAGTAGACCACAAAAGGATCTAGGAGATCTTCGTGAAACCCTCATTTCATTACAAAGGAGTATGTAGGGCATTTGGAGGGAGATGACCGAACTCCAAGCTTAACAAGGCCAAACATCTATTGTGTGTCAAAGGAGGGGACAAGAGCAATCGGAAGCCTACAACACGCCTCTCTCGTGAATACACAACCTGGAGAAGAATAGGATGAATACTCAGTTGGTGGATATCAACAAGTTCCTATGAGATGACGGAGAAACAAGTTGAGAAGAGGTAGAGGAAGAGGCCGAGGGAGATTTGGTAAGAATCCTATGAAGGGAGTTGAAAGAAATATAGAGAGAGAATTTGAGTAGGAAGAGGGATACCCGGAGGAAGACTATGGAGAACAATATCGGGGTAATGTGATGAGAGGTAGGAGGAGAAATGAAAATGAGGGAGAACGAGAATTGAAAAATATCAAAATGAAGGTACCACAATTCCTGAAAAAAAGTAATCCCGTGGTATACTTTGAATGGGAAAGAAAAATAGAAATCCTATTTGATTGCCAGGACTATGGTGAGAGAAATAAAGTGAAGTTAGCAGTATTAGGGTTTTCAGACTATGCATTAGTGTGGTGGGAGTAGGTTTTAGCTAATAGAAGATGAATGGGAGAAAATGTTATTGGGACATGTGAATTGATGAAAAATCTCATGAGGGCAAGATTTGTATCACACCACTACTATCATGAGCTATATCAAAGGCTTCAAGTGCTAAGATAGGGGAATAAAAGCGTTGAAGATTATCACATAGAACTTGAGGTGTTAATGATAAAGGCTGTTATTCAGGAAGATCCTCATGCCACTAAAGTGAGATTTCTAAGTGGATTGAACCGGGAGATAGCCAATGTAGTTAAATTACATTCATATGAAACCTTGGAAGAAATAGTACACATGGCTATGAAGGTAGAAAAATAATTGAAGAAAATGCCATTTGAGAGAAGAGTAAGCTAACCAACTTCATCTCCTAAGGAATTCCCTAAACCGATACCTAAAAAGGAAGGAGTCCCAAGGCCGCCACTTAAGGAGTTTAAAAAATCGAGGGAAGAATGGAATAGAGATAAAGGAAAGGCTATTGAGAAGTCGAGGAGCCGAGATATCAAATGCTTTCGTTGTTTGGGATATAGACACACGGCACACGAATGTCCAAGTAAGAGAGTGATGTACACAAATGACTATGGTGAGATTTCATCCAAGGAAGAGGAATATAAGAAACTAGAAGAAATTCAAAAGGAAGAAGAAATTTCGAGTGAAGAAGGTGAAGAAGTTGGGCAAGTATATTCATTACTTGGCGTAGCGAGGAGATCTTTGAGTATGCAAGCGAAAGAGGATGAGTATCATCAATAAAGAGAGAATATCTTTTATACAAGATGCTTGATCAACCAAGTACCTTACAGCCTAATTATTGATAGTAGGAGTTGCACCAACATTATAAGTGTGGTGGAAGAAATAGGCTTGGAATCAAGGAAGCATTCGCAACCCTACAAGTTGCAATGGCTAAATGAAAGTGGGGAATTAATGGTTAATAAACAAGCCTTGATTGCAATTAAGATGGGAAAATATAAGGATGAGATCATGTGTGATGTTATTCCTATGCAGGCAGGCCACCTACTTCTATGGAGATCATGGCAATATGAATGGGGAGTAATGCATGACGGGAAGAAAAACACCTACGCTGCATATAAGGAGGGAAAAAAATTCATTCTACTACCTATGTCTCCAAGTAAAGTGAGCAAAGATCAAAAGATCATGAGACAAAAGGAGAAGAAAAAGAGTGTTCAAGAAAATGAGAAAAAAAATCGAGAGAGAGCACGCTAAGAAAGAAGAAAATGAAAAGAGAGGGAAAATAAGAGAGAAGAGATAAAAAATGAGTAAATTTCTTTGCAAAAGAGAGAGAGGTGGAAGAAGCTATTAAAGCTAAGGAACCAGTGTATTTCTTAATTTATAAAGGCATTTATATAACTATTAATGAAACTACTCTTTTTTTACCTTGTGAAATTTCAGGTCTTGTTGAAGAATTCCAAGATGTATTTCCAAAAGAAATACCCGAAGGATTGTCACCCGTCCGAGGAATCGAGTATCAGATTGATTTCATCCCGGGGGTTGTCATAACAAATAGACCAACTTATAGATACAACCCTGAAGAAGTTAAGGAGTTACAAAAGTAAGTTGATGAGTTTCTCAAGAAAGGACATGTTCAAGAGAGTTTGAATCTAAGTGCAGTTTTAGTGTTGTTAATGCCTAAGAAAGACGGATCATGGAGAATGTGTGTTGACTGCAGGGCCATTAACAACATAATGGTAAAATATCGTTACCATATCCCTAGGTTTGATGATTTATTGGATGAATAGTATGAATCATGTGTATTTTCAAAAATTAATTTGAAATCCGGATATCATCAAATCAGGATTAAGGAAGGTGATAAAGGGAAAACTATATTTAAAACCAAACAAGGTTTATATGAGTGGCTTGTGATGCCATTCGAGTTATCAAATGCACCTAAAACTTTCATGAGGTTGATGCATTTTGTGTTGTAAGAATATATTGAAAATTTTACTGTGGTATATTTTGATGATATTTTAATTTATAACAAAACTTATGAAGATTATTTGCATCATCTTAAATGTGTATTTATTGCCCTTAGAAGAGAAAGGTAATATGCAAACTTTGAAAATTGCTCATTTTGTTTGGAAAAGATAACTTTTCTTGGTTATGTTGTAAGTTCGAAGGGTATTGAAGTTGATGAAGAGAAAGTCAAGGCAGTATAGGAGTGGCCAACACCTACATCTGTGACTGAGCTAAGAAGTTTTCATAGGCTAGCCAGTTTTTATAGGTGATTCATTAGAAACTTCAGCACAATAGCTGCCCCATTGACTGAAGTTATAAAAAAAGAATGTAAGGTTTAGGTGGGAAGAAGAACAAGAAAAGGCTTTTAATGCTTTGAAATCAAAATTGAGTGAAGCCCCATTGTTGTCCTTGCCTAATTTTGAGAAAGCCTTTGAAGTGGAATGTGATGCTAGTGGAATAGGAATAGGTGTTGTGTTGACTTAAGATAAAAAACCTATTGCATTTTTTAGTGAAAAGCTATCATGAGCACCATTAAATTATTCCACTTATGACAAGGAATTGTATATATTAATGAGGACCTTGCACCATTGGCAACATTATTTGTTACCTAGGGAATTTATAATCCATATTGATCATGAAACATTAAAGTATCTTAAAGGCTATCAAAAGTTGAACAAAAAGAATGTCGAATGGATGGAGTTCATTGGTACATTTCTATACATGATCAAATACAAGAAAGGTAAGGATAATGTAGTAGCTAATGCATTATCTCGTAGGTATGTGCTTTTAAATTCCTTGGATGCAAAATTACATGGTTTTGAGCTTATTAAGGATTTACATGTAAAGGATGATGAATTGGGAGAGATTTATCATGCTTGTGAAAAATGTGCCTTCCAAAAATTTTATAGACATGATAGATTTTTATTTAAAGAGGGTAGACTGTGCATACCAAAAGGATCATTGAGAGAATTGTTAGTGAAGGAAGCTCATGGAAGAGGTTTAATGGGATATTTTAGGAATTCAAAAACATTAGATATTTTACAAATGCATTTTTGTTGGCCCAAAATGAAGAGAGATGTAGAGAGGCTTTATAATTCATGCATAACATGTAGAAGGGCCAAGTCTAAAACACTACCCCCAGGGTTTATATACTCATTTACCCGTCCCTAATACACCTTGATTAGATATTTCAATAGATTTCACATTAAGCTTGTCAAGGACCAAGAGGGGAAAGGATTCCATCTTTGTAGTTGTTGATCGATTTTCTAATATGGCTCATTTTATTTCTTGTGCAAAACTAATGATGCTACTCACATTGCAGGTTTATTCTTTAAGAAAGTGGTATGATTACACGGGTTACCACAGAGTATAGTATCGGATAAGGATACTAAAATTTTAAATCATTTTTGGAGAATATTGTGGGCAAAACTTAGAACTAACTTGTTATTTTCTACAGCTTTTCACCCACAAACTAATAGACCAACAGAGGTTATCAACCGAACCCTCACACAACTACTACGGACAATCATCAAGAGGAACTTGAAAAAATTGGGAAGAATGTCTTTCACATATAGAGTTTGCCTATAATAGATTTGTCAATTCTACTACTACATATTCTCTATTTCAAGTTGTTTATGAGTTTAATCCGTTAACCTCTTTAAATTTATCTTCTTTTCCTGTAGATGAGCGATTGAGTCTTAATGGCAAAAAGAAGGCCGAAATGGTTAAGTCCATGCATGAGAAAGGTAAGTCTCTAATAAAAAAACGGAATGAGGCCATTGCATGCAAGCACAACCAAGGAAGAAAGTAGGTGATATTCGAACTAGGAAATTGGGTTTGGGTGCATTTGCGCAATGAGAGATTTTCCACCCAATGCAAATCAAAGCTCGAACCGCGAGGAGATGGCCCATTTCAAGTTCTTGAGCGATATGGAGATAGTGCCTACAAGATTGATCTACCAGATGAGTATAATGTAAGTGCTACTTTTAATGTAGCTAATCTTTATCCTTATGATGTAGGTTATGATTCAAGGACAAATTCATTCCAAGAAAAGGAAAATGATAGGAATCAATCTGGCCATGGGGATCGAGCTCAAGAAGATGGAGAGGATGAAACTGAAACAAAGCCGAGCTTGCCCTGTCCGTTGACGTGAGCCTATGCTAAACAATTTCAACACAACCTTCAAGCATATTTAAAAGCATATTTCAAGTGGGATAGTATATGGGCATCGCCAGAAAAGGATCAAGAACGTACTATGCTACTGGTATATGAAGGACATTAAACAGAAGCTGTTCTCACAGAAACGTCGCCCCGCAAAGCATGCCCGGCGCCGGGTTGAGTAGCCCAACCAGGCACCAGCCGTGGTCTATAAAATTCCCAGATTTTTAGTTGCAAGTACTATTCAACCATTACAGACCGGGCATCGGCCCAAGTAGCCCGACCTGGCGCCAGCTGTGGTCTGTGAGGTTCCCATTTCTTTGTCAACGGAGTACTATTCCTCCAGAATAGACCCGATGCTGCCCCTAGGAGACCTACCCGATGCCGTGCCTTGGAATCCTTTTAGTTCTTGATTTCTTATTAAGTCAAGGGTTCCAAGGTGTTGTTGTGGTAGACCTTATCTACTAAATTTAGAGTTCTAAAAGCTAGTTTTTTTAGGGTTCTTTATTTTTGGAAAAAATGTGTTACTTTGTTACTTTTCTTGATTTCTTTATGTCCTATCTTGTTTGTTTTGTTTGTCTTAAAGTCCTTCTATTTTGCTAAAGTCCAAAAAAATGCCACTTTTAGATCTTGAAAGACTTTATCTCACAAGCTCATATCAACTTAGGCGAGGAAAATCACAGTCTCGAAGGTTTCTTGATCCTTTACTATTGATTAGCAAAATGAAGAAAACCACAGGAAAAGAAGAATGAGAGAGAGAGAAGGAGAACATGCCTCTAGGGTTTTTCCTTTCGTGTGTATCCTCTATTAATACAAAACACATAACTTCACCAATAATAACCAAAACACCTTGGTTTTTATATTTCAAAACACCCAGAAGCTATCAATAGAAGAGGCTTAGCTTAGTTGAAACTCTTCTGTTCCGTGAACTAAAAAACCCTTTTGGTTTAGGCTATTGGGCCATTAATTATTTATTATTTTCTAGACTTAATGAGCCCAAAATAATAACCATTAATTTTTTATTTCAAGAGTCTATAAAAATAACCCAATAAATAATTAATGAGATAAAATGAACTAAAATAATTATTTAAACCTTTTTATCTAGTTTAGGCCCAGATTAATTTTCTAATTATTCAATCTAGGCCCTTGAATAATTAATTAACCAATTAAACTAAATAATAAATTTAATTTAATTTCTCTCGTTCTTTTATTTTATTTCAGTCCAATAATAAATTAGACTTCCTGAATAAAATAAAATCCTTTTAATCGAAACCATTTCCTTGACCTAAAATTAATTAAGACTTACAGGTTATTCCAAGGATCAAAAAGACACATTGCCTTGCAAAATACCCTTACTGTATAAATAGTTGTATTTTACATTTTAAATATTTCTTAATATCACCATAAAAAAATATTGACCCCAAGGATAATGTTGTGTTAGCTATGTCTTCAACCTACAAGTGAAATGACTAAAATAGCCCTTTACACATCGCTGTGCATTTAGAGAGGAAAAAGTGTACTAGCACCTCTCTAAAAGATATTTACCATTCTTAGACTTGTAATCCAATGATCCACGACTTCTTGAAATATTTTCACTTTCCAAGGGAGCTACCCTAAAACAAATATCTAAGTCATGTTTCCCAGGGCCTGGATAATTAGATCATTCAGATAACCACAAGGGACGATAGAGTGTAGAAATTATCTTGTACAAGTCTGTTTTAACTTACTAGTTACATATACCCAATATACAAGTGTATTAGTTTTACTAAAGAACCTCAACTATAGTATATCAATGCATATGCTTCCAGCTTCGTCAAACCACCAACTTATACTCAAACTATAGAGTACAAGTCCACGTTGTAGCAGTAGTAGTCTAAGTTTCTACCACATAGTACTTTTAGAAAACCCTACTATAGGTCCAATTCTACGTATTCAAAATACACTTGTGTTATGAAATGAGAGGACTACTCACTGGCTAAAGGTAAGCCATTCTATAATTAGAATTCATAACACAATAACCTTACCATAATGAGATTCTCATTCTCATCATTCAGTTAAGAATGACAGTTTATGTGTTAAGTAACCCATGGTCCATAACTTACTCTGAAAGACTTTCATTCATATGAACAATTTACTTAAACACAATTGGTCATTTCTAATAAAAATTGTACACAAAAGTAACGAAGTATTCACAAATAATTTTTTAGAATAAAAATTTTATAAATACAAGTTAAAATTACATCAAAATCTAATCTAATAGGGCATACATCCCAATAATCTCTCACTTACATTCCAAAACTAAGTGAGTCCATAGGTGCCCACCCCTATAACGTCTAAGTATCTTCTAAAGACTATTTTAACAAAAAGCTTGGTTAAGAGATCTGTTACATTGTTCTCTGAGGTAAATTGTTCCACCACGACTTCCCATCTCCGGATGATATCTCGGATCAGGTGGTACTTCCTCTCAATGTGCTTTCCTTTTTTGTATTTCTTGGATTCTTTTGATTGTGAGACCGCGCTAGTGTTGTCGCAATACATCACAACCAGCCTGTCTATCTATGGCACGACTTCAAGTTTTACAAGGAACTTCCGGAGCAAAACTACTTTTTTGGATGCCTCTGAAGATGCCACATACTCAGCTTCCATAGTTGAGTTAGCAATGTAAAATTGCTTGACACTCCTCCATGAAATAACTCCTCTAGACAAGGTAAAGACATATCCACTAGTGGCTTTTCTCTCATCCTTATTTTCCTGGAAGTCTGAGACTGTGTATCCTGTAAAAATTAGGTCATCAACCCTGTAAACCAGCATATAATCTCTCGTACCCTTAAGATACTTGAGAATATGTTTTACAGCCTATCAGTGAAGCTCCCCCAGGTTTAACTGATATCTTCTAACTAAGCCTATAACAAAGCAAATATTTGGCCTAGTACACAGCATGGCGTATATGAGACTTCCCACAGTTGAAGTATAGGGAACCCTACTTATTCTATCTTTTTCTTTTTGAGACTTTGGACAGTCCTTTGAGAAAAAAGACAACCCATGTTTGCCTCCCTTGCATGAGTCCATGCCGAACTTGGATAGCATTTTGTTAATGTATGTAGCTTGGGATAACCCTAACATTCTCTACTTCCTATTTCTAAGAAACTTAATCCTGAGAATGTAATTGGCTTTTCCTAAATCCTTCATACTAAATTGACTAAATAGCTAAACCTTAGTAGATGACAGTGTCCCTATATTATTCTAAATGAGTAGAATGTTATTCACATATAGTACAAGAAAAATCATGTTTATGCCTTCTAATTTCTTATATATACTGTTAGTGTTATGCCCTAGAGGCAATTACTTGTACGTTATATATGACACATTTTATTTTAATAAAAGGCATTATTTATCTTATAATTTTTTTTTTTGTTTCCTTTTGTGTAATATAACTGTTAGATAAAGTCCTTAGTACAACACTGTGTTAAGGAAATCATGATAGGGATCATGATATGAGATTCCTACTACACTGTATAGTATTAGTACTTAAATAGTCCCTAGTCGTAGTATTAATGAGATAGGATATCATTAATGCGTTAAGACTAGCATGTGTTAGATTTCCTAATTTGATCATGCGGTATTTCTCATATCCGTGAGTATTAAGATACTCAATGTTAACACGCGGATGCTTGTTAATAGAACAAGTACATTGGATGACCTAGCTATGAGATAATCACATAGATAACTATTTAGTGCCAGTGATACAATCTCAATATAGCAAACGTACAAGTATCCTTAGACTTGAGATCTCCAAGGTACTTTGTTTGCTAAGCATTGTGCTTTGATTCCAATCTCTGGAGCCAGATCGAGGACCGCCTATGGGATGGATATTGGGTACATTGTGAGGTAAATGAAAGTAGTTGAGAGGGTCAATAAAGGATTCACCATTCCTAATAGTAGAGGCAAATATCTCACGGCTACTTGTAGGAATTACTACTCAAGAAGTCCTTGGCCAAGGCGACTGTGTATTGGAAATAGTTTCAATTGATACACATCTAGAGTAATGAGTTCTTGGTACAAGTACTATTATATTCGGGCCAGAATTAATATATTCTGGAAGGAGTTGGTAATAATTCCGTACTCTAAACCGAAGGAGATATTGTATAGTGAAAAGAGTTAATGGCACTGTAGTTTGTTACTGAAGGGTTCATGTCAAGCCACTTGACTTCCTGGACTCTTGGATGGTCATGGTGTGTTGCTAGATACCGCTCATGATCTGCAGAATATGGGTTTATTAATTGATGAATTAATAAACCAATCCTGATTAAAATTAATATGATTAATTCTAATTAATTATGGATTATTAATCTCAAAGACGTTTGAATTAATTCATATTCACTACCAATTGACCGAAAAATATATTAGGTCACACACAATAGAGGATTATATACTCAAAATATTATTTGATAACATAGTGGGGTTAATTACGAGAAAGAGAAGTAGTTGTAGCCAAATTATAATTAGTTATAATTTATGGGTCAAATTGTAATTGTGAGAACTTGATGTTTCCAATTACAATTAGGGAGTTCTAATTGTTTTAGAATTCTCAAATTTTTAGTGATTTTCGTGACATATATGAAATATGCACGAAACCTAGGGTTAAAGGGATTAACGAAAACAACTCCAAAACCCTAGGGGCACACACGACCCCTTCTGTCTCTCTCTCTCTCTCTCTCGTTGTTCTTCTCAAAACCCTAGCTGCCACTTTGTTTTTTGCTAGCACAGAAATATCTTGGTGCTTGAGAGTGATTTTCTGTATGGATTTCTGTTAGAGATAATCACACACAGTGATTGTAGTGGTTGGAGATTCTACTCTCATAGTGTTTGATCAAGAGAATTGCTGGATCGCACCTCAGACGAGAAAGGAAAAATTTTAACGACAAGGACTCACTAGAAAGGTAATCTTCTTCTCTTTATGTCTTATTTTCCACACGTATGCGGATCCTGTGATGGTATCTTGTTCTTATTCTTTCTGCTGTACCATATATGATATGCATGAGATACCTAACAGTGGTATCAGAGACTTGCTATGTGTGTTTTGCAGACATTGTTTTTTGCGTGAAAGCTGTTCCATGTATTCGTGTTTGTCTCTGAAGATAAAATTGAGAGCAAAACACAGCCAAAAAACTAACCGAACAACAAAAAAGAAACCGCAGCTTTCCAACGTGAAGAAGAAAAAAGGAAAAAAAAAATTTCCTTGTTACCTCTTCTTGTTCTCAGAATTGGCTAGATTGGAATATGCGGAACTGGGTAGGCACACTCATGGAAACCTCTGGTGCAATTTCTACAAGCCTTCTACTCCGTCTTTGCATGTAGGTGAACGTCTAACTCTCGACCTTCCAGTATATGGCCTACCTAATCTCATTTGGTGAACAACTTATAGGCTAAGGAATATTTTCTGGAGAGAGAGACGTCTGTGGTTTTTTTTTCACAGAGAAGAAGCACTGAAAAAAACGTTGTTATTTTCATTCTCCTGTTTAACTTAAATAAAACCCTAAGTTAAACTGGACTGGCCTATTGGACTCTTAGTTTAGCCTTTTGGGCTAAATTAATTATTCTAATTAGAACCAAACAATTGGCCTAATAAATAATTAATTTTTCGGCCCAAATAAACTAGTCCAATTTATTAGCCTATATTAGTTTAGTCTCAGGTTAATCCCTAATTATTCAAACTAGGCCAAAGCCCTGAATAATTAATTAACCCACCAAACTAATTTAATTAATTCTCTCTCTCCATGGACCTTTATTTTATTCTAGCACAACAATCAAATCAGGCTACTTAAATAAAATAAATTCCATTTAATTCCTTAGCCTGTATTTAATTAGGACTCACGGTCTATATTGGAGACCAAAAGACACACTGCCTTGGCTACTAAAATGACCAAAATACTCTTGTCATATAAATAGTTGTATTTTGCATTTTAAATATTTCCTAATATTACCATAAGGAAATATTGACCCCAAGGACAATGCTGTGTTGGCAAAGTCTCAGACCTACAATTGTAATGACTAAAATACCCCTCTATACATCACCGTACATTTAGAGAGGAAGAAGTGTACTAACACCTTTCTAAATGACATCTACCATCCTTAGGCCTCTAGTCCAATGATCCGCGACTTCCTAGATTATTTTTGCTTTCCAAATGAGCTACCCTAAAGCAAACATCCAAGTCATATTTCCCAAGGCCCTGGATATTTAGATCATTCAGACAACCACAAGGGGCGACATAGTATAGAAACTATCTCGTACAAGTCTGTCTTAACTAACTAGTCACACATACCCAACATGCAAGTATATTGGCCCTACGATAGAATCTCAACTATAGTATATCAAAGTATATACTTCCAACTTCGTCAGACCACCAACTCATACTCAAGTCATAGAGTACTAGTCCATGCTGTAGCGGTAATAGTCTAGGTTTCTACCATATAGTACTTTTAGAAACCACTACTACAGGTCCTATTCTACGTATTCGAAATATGCTTATGTTATGAAGTGAGTGCACTACTCACTGGCTAAAGGTAATCCATTCCCCATTTAGAATTTATAACATAATAACCTAAATATGATGTGATTCCCATTCTCATCAATAAGTTAAAAACAAAAGTTTATGTGTTAAACAACTCATGATCCATACCTTACCGTGAAAGACCACCATTCACATGGATCACTTATTTAAACACAATGGGTCTTTTCCAAATGAAATTGTGCACAAATAAAATTGTAAATTTATAAACAATTTCTAAAAATAAATTTTTTTATTAAAACATTCGATTTTTACATCAGAAACCTAGTCTAAGAAAGCATACATCCCAACAGTCTTTGTTCACTGTGAAAAATTATTTTCACTCGAGTCGAAATTGTTTCGAGCATTGTGGGTTAAGTCCGTAGCATAATATGATTGTGTAATAGTTACAACATATTTCGAAAAATATATTTTCTTTATGTGCTGCAAGTTTTTGCAGAAAAATGTTTTCTTAAACTTGTGTTGATTGCCTTCCGTTTCATCTTGTGAATTTAAATTTCTATTTTGTTTTGTTTAAACTAACAAATTGGTTGTTATTTTAAGCTTCAAAATAGAAAATTTTGCTGAGAATTGTTCTCACTAAACCGTTGCAGAAGATAAGGGCTCTAGAAATTGTTTCTGGAAAAATTTTCAAAAATCGCCGCCTCTTCTCAACTGCATCTGGCGCCAACTCTGGCCCCCTAACCGACGCCGGTTCTATGCTGTTTCGCGATGTCTAGAAATCATTTCTGGAAAAATTTTCTTAAAACTAGACTGTAGCCAGCGCCAGTTCAGTCCTGTTTCGTGACATTCCAACAATTAATAAATTTTCTAAAATAGAATTTTGAAAGGGAAAAATCTCATTTGATAAGAGGCGGTAAAATAAAATTTTCTCTACCAGAGATGGGACCCAAAAGTATTTTCTAAAAATTAGTTTTGAAACAAACAATTTTATTTTCAAAATAATGATTTTGAAAATTTAAAATTGATGTATTTTTCTAAAATATTGATTTTAGAATTTATTTTATTTTTCCAAAATAGTGATTTTGGAATAATAAAAATTATACGTATGTTTTGTTTAAGCATAAATAATGGCATAGTGGATGGTTATGGATTAAAACCAATTATATCTGTTCATGCATTTTACAATTTTAGTTTTTATGAAATAGGGCCTGCGTGTCCTGTTTTCTCTAGAATTCTTGTGTAATTCTCTTCTCATCTAACTCCCCTCGAATGAAACTCATGGTTTTCTCTCTTTAGGAAATTATGTAATTAGTTTATATATGTTAGATAGGAGTAGAATTATTTTATTTTGGAGATGGCAACAAAAACAAGGCGAGAAGGTAAGACCTTCTACTTAAATCATGCATAAATACATAGGGTTAATTATATTAATTTCTTTTATGGCTCAAAGGAATTAATTTAGGATAAAGTCCATAACCATACCACGTAATCGTTTTATTACCATGATTATCAATTATGTGATTTATTGATTTTTATGCATGTCATTTATTGAAATCACTAAAAGGAACAAATCCCTCAATTAATATTAAACCTAATTCATTTCGTTAATATAGTAAGAACGAGAGTCCTTTTTTGAGACCAGGTTGTTGGGCAAACCCAAGTCTACTCGACATCGGGCATGTTCAAGCTATGGAATTAAATTTCTTTGGAATTAAATTCTTGATTAATGGGTCGGGTTTGTTAGTGTCGTGCCTTAGAGGTAATCACTTGTACATTGTATAGACATATTTTATTTTAATAAAAGGCATTATGTATCTTACAGTTTCTTTTGTTTACTTTTGAGTAATATAACTATTTGATAAAATCCCTAATACAACATTGTGTTAAGGAAATCATGATAGAGATCATGATATAAGATTCCTACTACACTGTATAGTGTTAGTACTTAAATAGTCCCTGATCATAGTATTAATGAGATAGGACATCATTAATGCGTGAAGACTAGCATGTGTTAGACTTCCTGATTTGATCAGGTAGTGATTCTCATATCCGTGAGTATTGAGATACTCAAAGTTAACACGTGAATGCTTATTAATAGAACAAGTACATTGGATGACCTAGCTTTGAGATAATCACATGGATAACTATTTAGTGCCAGTGATACAATCTCAATATAGCAAACGTGCAAGTATCCTTAGGCTTGAGATCTTCAAGGGACTTTGTTTGCTGAGCATTGTACTTTGATTCCAATCTCCGAAGCTCGATCGACGGCCGCCTATGGGATGGATATTTGGTACATTGTGAGGAAAAAGAAAGTAGTTGATAGGGTCAATAAAGGATTCACCACTCCTAATAGTAGGGGCGAATATCTCACGGCCACTTGTAAGAATTACTACTCGAGAAGTCCTTAGCCAAGACATATGTGTATTGGAAATAGTTCCAATTGATACACATCTAGAGTAGTGGGTTCCTGGTACAAGTACTATTGTATTCGGGTTAGAATTAATTTTGGAGAGAGTTGGCACTAATTCCGTACTCCAAACCGAATGAGATATTGTATGGTGAAATAAGTTAATTGCACTGAAGTTTGTTATTGAAGGATTCATGTCAAGCCACTTGACTTCCTGGACTCTTGGGTGGTCATGATTGGTTGCTAGATACCGCTTATGATTTGGGAATATAGGTTTATTAATTGATGAATTAATAATCCAATCCTAATTAGAATTAATAGGATTAATTCTAATTAATTATGGATTATTAATCTCAAAGACGTTTGGATTAATTCATGTTCACTTCCAATTGACCGGGAAACCTAATAGGTCACACACAATAGAGGATTACATACTCAAGATGTTATTTGATAATATAGTGGGGTTAATTGAGAGAAAGAGAATTTGTTGTGGACAAATTATAATTAGTTATAATTTATGATCCAAATTATAATTGCGAAAACTTGATATTTCCAAATACAATTAGGGAATTCTAACTGTTTTAGAATTCTGTGATAGAGGATTTTTCAACAAGATATTCGTGTGACATATAGATGAAACACGAAACCTTAGCTGGTACAAAACATACGAAAACTCCAACCCCAGCAACACAACCCTCTCTTCTTCTTCTTCTTCTTCTTCTTCTTCTTCTTCTTCTTCTTCTTCTTCTTCTTCTTCTTCTTCTCTCTCTCTCTCTCTCTCTCTCTCTCTCTCTCTCTCTCTCTCTCTCTCGTTTTGCAAAAAACGTAAAGAACCCTAGCCGCCACTAAGTGTTTCTGTTAGCACAGAAAACTTTGTGCTTGAGTGTATCCTCTGTGTGGATTACTGTTAGAAATAATCACATACTGTGATTATAGTGGTTAGACGTTCAACTCTCGTGGAGTTTACACAAGAGGATTGCTAGATTGTGCCTCGACTTGAAGAAGAAATTTTTATTCTTTGGACGATCAAAAGAAGGTAAAAAGTTGTTACCTTTGATCTGTTTATGTCTTATTTTTCACATATATGCTGGTCCTGGGATGGTATCTCACTTTATTCTTCCGCTGCACCGTATATGATACGAGCCTAAGATACCTAACAAGGTTTAACTAAATTCTTTATCCCAGTTGGGTAAATTCAAGCATAAAGAAATTTAGAGGAAAATTTGGGGTAGCCCAAAAAGGCTTTAAGATTAAAAGCTATTAATCACCCAATGATCCGGTAATTACATACGATTTAATTGGTATTGAATACCTACCAATGAACTCAATGGTGGTTTGTTGGGCAAACTCAAGAATTTGGATACTGGTCCACTAGGAAAGCTTTCAATGGGCTTTCTCGAATCAGTAGTAGGGGCTATTTGTTTGAGTAAAATAGTGGAGTAAAAATACGTTTAATTAACATCCTAGTTATTTACATTTTATGTGCATATACAGTAGCTAATCCTCTCTATCTTTACATCTAGGACACTTTCATTATGTCTACAAACCTAAACCTATGTAGCATCTTAGAGACCAACAAGTTAAACGAATCAAACTACCTCGACTGGTATAGAAATTTGAGAATCGTTCTCAAATCGGAAAAGTTGTTGTACGTGCTAGATGCTCCTATTCCGCCACCACCAGCTCAAGATGCTCATGCTGATAAGCATGCTGTCCACAAAAGGCACAAGGAGGATAGTAATACAGCACCATGTATTATGCTGGCATCCATAACTCCCAAGCTGCAAAAATAGCACGAGCATATGGATGCTCAATCGATTATACTACATCTTTGAGAGTTGTTTGACGCCCAAGCCAGAACTAAGAGATGCTAGATCTCAAAAACAACTATTATGTTGCAAAATGACAGAGGGTTCTTCTGTGGCCACTTATGGGCTGAAGATGTTGGGCTTAATAGAGAAGCTTGAATCTCTCAGGTTCGCGATAGATCATGACTTAAGTATTGACTTAATTCTACAGTCTTTGCTGAATAGTTTCTCACAATTTGTGATTAATTATCAGATGAACAAGATTGAGTCCACCATTCCTGAGTTGATCAATCTTCTCAAAACTACAGAGTCCTCCATGAAGAAAAATTCTAAAGCAATTTTAATGGTAGACTTTGCTTTTTCTAAGAAGAAAGTTCAAAAGAAGAAGATGAAGGCTCCCATGAAGCCCAAAGGTGGTGTGAATAAGAAGGACGCTACTACCAAGGGCCCATGCCATCATTGTGGCAAGATGGGCCACTGGAAGCACAACTGCAAGGCCTACTTGGAGATTATTAAGGACAAGAAGTAGAAAGAGAAGCTTACAAGCCCTTCTACTTCTATTCCGGGTATGTTTATGATTGAGATAAATACTGCCTTTAGAAATGATATATGGGTATTAGATACCGGATGTGGATCTCACTTGTGCAATAACTTGCAGGGACTAAAGAGCAGTAGAAGTCTAGAGAAAGGCGACGTGGACCTACGTACCGCAAATGAGGCAAATGTTGCTGCACTTGCTGTGAGGACATACGAGCTGAACCTGCTTTCGAGATTAGTTTTAGAATTACAAAACTGTTATTATGTACTAGTTTTAATGAAAAATATTATCTTAGATATGTTTTTAGATTTAAATGGATTTCATTTGATATTTAAGAATAGATGTTATTCTTTTTCATTAAATGATATTCATTATAGTTCAGCAATTCTGGTTAATGGTTTATATGTTCTAGACTTGGATAATCCAATTCTCAATATAAACAATAAGAAACCTAAAATAGATAACTCTAACACCTCTTACTTATGGCATTTCCATTTAGGCCATGTAAACAAAATCGTGTTTCTAAGTTACATAAGCTTGGTGACTTAGGGTCATTTGATTATGAATCATATGGCATATGCGAGTCATGTTTACTAGATAAAATAGCTAAAACTCCTTTTCCAGAAAAAGGAGAACGGGCTAAGGAGTTATTAGAATTCATACATTCTGATGTATGTGGCCCAATGTCAACATAAGCAATAGGAGGTTATAACTATTTCATAACCTTTATCGATGATTTCTCATGATACGGGTATTTGTATTTAATGAAATACAAATCTGAGGCCTTTGATAAGTTCAAAGACTTCAAGAATATAATAGAGAAACAACTTGGCAAAAGTATTAAGATTCTAAGATCTAATCGAGGAGGAGAATACTTGAGCCAAAAGTTTCTGAGTTATCTTAGAGATAATGTGATATTATCTCAATAGACTCCACCACATACACCTCAACATAACGGTGTATCTAAGAGAAGGAATTAAACCCTTCTAGACATGGTACGGACCATGATGGCTTTTACAGACGTACCAAAATCATTTTGGGGGTATACACTAGAGACTTCTGTTTATATGCTAAACAAAGTTCCAATAAAATCGGTTGATTCTACCCCATTTGAGATGTTCTTTGGTAAGAAACCAAAGTTATCTCACTTGTGAGTATGGGGTTGTCCTGCCTTTGTCAAAAGGCCACAGTCAGACAAACTTGATAGTAAGTCTGACAAGTGTTTGTTCGTAGGATATCCAAAAGAATCTTTCGAATATTACTTTTACCTCCCTTCTGAAAACAAAGTGTTTGTTTTGGAGCATGCCGTCTTCTTAGAGAAGGAGCACATGCTCAAAAGGAATAATGGGAGTAAAATTAAACTTAATGAAGTTCAACAAAATCAAACAAACAAGGAGCAACCGTCTGCTCCCACATCTATTGAGAGAATGGATGAACCTTCTACTACACAAGAACCTCGTAAGTCTAGTAAGATACGTATAGCACTTGAGAGATATGGATTTTTCATTAGTGACCACAATGATGTATTACCCATAGATGAAGATGAGCCTACTACCTACAAGGATGTTTTGAACAGTTTAGAATATGGCAAATGGCTTGAGGCCATGAAGTCAAAAATGGATTCCATGTATAACAACCAAGTATGGACTTTGGTTGATCCACCCAAAGGAATTAAACCTATTGGGTGCAAATAGGTTTTCAAGAAGAAAACGGACATGGATGGTAACGTAGTTACCTATAAAGCACGACTAGTGGCAAAGGGTTATCGTTAACAACATGGTATTGACTATGACGAAACTTTCTCGCCAATGGCCATGTTAAAATCCATCAGGATACTCCTAACTATTACTGCTCATTATGATTATGAGATTTGGCAAATGTATGTGAAAATAGCTTTCCTAAACAAAAATCTGACTGAGGAAGTACATATGACACAACTTGAGGGTTTCACATCCAATGATGGCACAAAGATATGTAAGCTGCAAAGATCCATTTATGGACTTAAGCAAGCTTCTAGGAGTTAGAACATCCGTTTTGATGAAACAATTAAAGAGTTTGGTTTCATTCAAAACATGGATAAGCCTTAGGTATACAAGAAGGTCAGTGGGAGCACAATTATTTTCTTATTGCTTTATGTAGATGACATATTGCTAACAGAAAACGATATACCTGTCTTGCAAACGGTTAAAGTTTGGTTATCCAAATAATTCTCCGTGAAAGACCTTCGTGAAGTAACCTATATTCTTGGAATAAGGATCTATAGAGATAGATCTAAAAGGTTGTTAGGTCTTTCCCAGTCTATATACATAGATAAAGTGCTAAAAAAGTTTAGCATGGATCAATCCAAAAGGGGATTCTTACCTATGTCACATGGTGTAAGCCTTTCAAAGTCAATGTCTCCCAAGACACAAGTTGAAAGAGATCATATGAGTAAGATTCCATATGCTTCGGTAGTTGGATCTATCATGTACGCTATGATATGTAAAAGGCCCAATACATCTTGTGCTCTTAATTTGATGAGCAGATACCAATCTGACCCTAGTGAGGGTCATCGGGCGGCTATAAAGAACATCCTTAAGTACTTACGAAGGACTAATGATGTGTTCTTAGTATATAGAGAAGGTGATTTGAAAATAAACGGGTATACTGATGCCATTTTTCAATCTGAAAAAGATGATTTCAAATCACAATCAGGCTATATGTTTATGTTGTGCGGAGGGGCAATAAGTTGGAAGAGTTCCAAATAAGAGACTATTGCCGACTTTACGACAGAAGCAAAGTACATACCCGCTTCTGAAGCAGCTAAGGAAGTAGTTTGGATCAAGAGGTTCATGACAGAAATGGGTGAGATTTCTAGCATTGTTGGTCCAATATCTCTGTATTGTGACAACAATGGAGCCATTGCACAAACAAAGGAGCCACGATCCCACCAACGATCCAAACACGTACTCCGACACTATCATCTAATCTGGGAGATCATAGATAGGAATGATGTAAAGATAGAGAGTTCCCACGGATGAGAACATAGCTAACCCACTTACAAAAGCACTATCCCAAAAGAAACATGATAGGCATGTTAAGTCATTTGGTATTAGATACATGAATGATTGGCTCTAATGCTAGTGGGAGTTTGTTAGTGTTATGCCCTAGAGGCAATCACTTGTATGTTGTATATGACACATTTTATTTTAATAAAAGACATTATTTATCATACAGTTTCTTTTGTTTACTTTTTTATAATATAACTGTTAGATAAAGTCCTTAGTACAACACTGTATTAAGGAAATCATGATAGAGATCATGATATGAGATTCCAACTACAATGTATAGTGTTAGTACTTAAATAGTCACTAGTCGTAGTATTAATGAGATAGGACATCATTAATGCGTTAAGATTAGCATGTGTTAGACCTCCTAATTTGATTAGGCAATGTTTCTCATATCCATGAGCATTGAGATACTCAAAGTTAATACGTAGATGCTTGTTAATAGAACAAGTACATTGGATGACCTAGCTATGAGATAATCACATGGATAACTATTTAGTGCCAGTGATACAATCTCAAAATAGCAAATGTGCAAGTATCCTTAGACTTGAGATCTCCAAGGTACTTTGTTTGCTGAGCATTGTGCTTTGATTCTAATATCTGGAGCCAAATCGAGGATCGCCTATGAGATGGCTATTGGGTCCAATGTGAGGTAAACGAAAGTAGTTGAGAGGGTCAATAAAGGATTCACCACTCCTAATAGTAGGGGCAAATATTTCACGGCCACTTGTAGGAATTACTACTTGAGAAGTCTTTGGCCAAGGCGACTGTGTATTGGAAACAGTTCCAATTGATACACATCTAAAGTAGTGGGTTCCTAGTACAAGTACTATTATATTCGGGCCAAAATTAATATATTCTGGAAGGAATTGGCACTAATTCTGTACTTCAAACCGAATGAGATATTGTATGGTGAAAGGAGTTAATTGCACAGTAGTTTGTTACTGAAAGTTCATGTTCAGCCATTTGACTTCCTGGACTCTTGGATGGTCATGATGTGTTACTAAATACTGCTCACGATCTGCAGAATATGGGTTTATTAATTGATGAATTAATAAACCAATCCTGATTAGAATTAATATGATTAATTCTAATTAATTATGGATTATTAATCTAAAAAACGTTTGAATTAATTCATATTCGGTACCAATTGACTAGGAAACCTAATAGGTCACACACAATAGAGGATTATACACTCAAGATGTTATTTGATAACATAGTGAGGTTAATTGTGAGAAAGAGAAGTAGTTGTGGTCAAATTATAATTAGTTATAATTTATGGGCTAAATTGTAATTGTGAGAATTTGATGTTTCCAATTATAATTAGGGAATTCTAATTATTTTAGAATTCTCAGTTTTTCAGTGATTTTCGTGACATATAGGAGATATGCACAAAACCTAAGGTTTAGGGGATTAACAAAAACAACTCCAAAACCCTAGAGACACACACGACCCCTTCTCTTCTCTCTCTCTCGTTGTTCTTCTAAAAACCCTAGCCGCCACTTCGTTTTTTGCTAGCACAGAAATCTCTTGGTGCTTGAGAGTGATTCTCCGTGTGGATTTCTATTAAAGATAATCACACACTGTTATTGTAGCGGCTAGACATTCTACTATCGTGGTGTTTGATCAAGAGGATTGCTGGATCATGTCTCAGACGAAAAAGGAAAAATTTTAACTACAAGGACTCACCAGAAAGGTGATCTTCTTCTCTTTATGTCTTGTTTTCTACACGTATGCAGATCCTGGGATGGTATCTTGTTCTTATTCTTTCCGCTGCGCCATATGTGATATGCATGAGATACCTAATATACACATTGTTCATTCTCGTTTTAAATGAAACCGTAAGATATTACAATTTCATCAAAATGAATGTTCTATGTTTTGAATGTCTGCTTAAGTCCATAAATGGATTTCTTAAACTTACAAACCATATACTCTTAGCCATCAATAATAAAGCCTTCTGGTAGATATGTTCACTAAGATGGCCATTTAAAAATGCCATCTTAATATCCATTTGCCATATCTCATAGTCATAATGATATGCAATGGTGAGGAGGATATGGATGGACTTAAGTATGGCTACTGGGGAAAAGATTTTCTTATAATCGATACATTCTTTCTAAGTATATCCTCTCACTACAAGCCTAACTTTAAAGGTTTTCACCTTCCCATTCGCTCATCTCTTCCGCTTGTACACCGAATGGATTTTATCCTTTCAAGTGAAGTTACAAGTTTCCAAACCTAATTGAAGTACATAGACTCAATCTCGACTTTCATTACTTCATGCCATAGGTTTGCATCGACATCAGCAATAGCCTTCTTGTATCTAGTGGAATCTTAATCCTGATGGTTGGAGACTAGGTTAAATACCTCTCCAATCCATATTTCTGGAACCCTAAATATCCTCCTACTACGACGAGGCTCCATTTGTATAAGTTCCTGAGGTTGTGCCTCTTCTTGTTATATAATCGGGTTAGAAGAAGTCAATTCAGAGGATAACTTCCCCTCGAGTTCCAATCTTGTCGAACCCTTTGTGGATGTGCTTTGATCATCCCCTAAGTATTTAGTGTTAGTACTTATAAGTACCTTTTGATCCTTAGTATGATAAAAGTAACCACCCTTTATTCTTTTTGGATATCCAACAAAATAGCATAATTCTAATCTTGGCTCTAACTTATCTCCCTTGATCAGTACATAAGTTAGACAACCCAATATCTTGAGATGATTTAGACTTGGCTTACGCCTAGTCTACAACTCATAGGGCATTCTAGGTACTAACTTGGAAGGCACAAGTTCAGAATATATGTCGTTGTTTCTAGGGTATATTCCCAAAAAGACACAGGTAGAGTACCATGAGACATCATACTTTGGACCATTTCCATCAATGTCCTATTCCTTCTCTCAGCTACTCCGCTCTGCTAGGGTTTTCTCGGTGCAAAGAGCTGAAATACTATTCCATGATGTACCTTGTAGTCCTTGAATTCACTAAGGAGGTACTCTCCACCATGATCCGATCGTACGGTCTTGATTAGTTTACCTGTCCGATGCTCCACTTCAGTATTAAACTCTTTAAACTTGTCAAAAGAGTCAAACTTATATCTCATCAGGTAAACATAACCATACCTGGTGCAATCATCTGTGAAGCTGATGAAGTACTCAAACCCCTTTCTTGCTGGTGTAGACAAAGGACCCCACACATCAGTGTGAATAAGACTCAGTATTTTCTTGGCTCATCCTCCTTTTGGGTAAAGGACCTTTTGGTCATTTTTCCCATAAGACAAGATTCACACTAAGGCCAACTTTCCAATCTCAATAAACCCAAAGGTCCATCATGGATTAACTTCTGAATTTTGGTTGAGTTAATATGACCCAACCTCAGATGCCAAAAATATGAGTCATTGACATTGGTCTTTCTCTTCCTATTTAAAGGTTCAGATTAAGCGTTGTTTAATTGATTGTTAACAGGATTAATGAAGAATATATTTTCATACATGTGCCCAGTACATAAAACTTCCATTTCTTCTGATAGTTATACCAGAATAGAAAGAAACAAAATATTCTTGATTTATTAATTTTGCAACTGAAACCATATTTTGCCTAAAATTAGGAACAAAACATCCTTCATATAACTACTTTATTATAATCAAAATAAAGTTCCAGTTCTCCCACTGCAAGGGTCCAAACTTGTGCTCCATTTCCTACACGTAGTCCATGTTCACCCTTATAGAGTCTTCTAATCTTTCCAAACCCCTGCAAGGAGTTACATATGTGATTAGTGGCTCATGAATCAACAATCCAAGTGGAAGTTGATCCAACCATTGATATAAACTCTAGATAGAAAACATTAATGATGGGATATTTCCTGACTTGAAGATCCGGACACTCCTTTTTCCACTGTCTCTTTTTTCCACATTTTAAGCATTTACCATTAGGTTTGTCTTTGGGCTAGGGCTTGGGCTGGTGTACTGTATTACCCTTCTTCTTCTTGAACAATCTAGGCTTAGGCCCAGTTCTTGAAGAAGAAGCCATCATAGTCCTTGCTTATGGCTTCATGACCTTCTCCGTCACCTGTAGCTCTTTCATTAACTCAGTTAAAATCATGTTTATCTTATTCATGTTATAGTTCAACTTGAACTGAGTAAAAGAGTCCGACAGAGATTCGAGAACCATATCCACTTGGCTCTCGGAGTCAATGACAGCACCCAAGACTTTTGCTTCCTCAAAAGTGGCAATCATTTTGAGTATATGCTCTCTGACTAATGTTCTCTCAGTCATCTTGGTATTTATAATTATTTGAAGAGCCTCCTGCCTTATGAGTTAGCTCTTGTCCACAAACATCGTGTCTAGTAATGTACTAATATCGTATGCAGTTGCTATATGCTCATGTTTGGATTGGAGCACATTTGACATGGGGACTAATATGTAGCATCGTGCCATCTCATCAGCCTTTTTCCATGCCTTCTTAGCCTCTCGTAACTTTTCCCGATCACAGGGCAGGTTTTTTAAATGACATACTTATACTCCTCGGCTGTGAGTACAATGCCCAAGTTCCTTTTTCAGTCCATATAGTTATGACCCATTAGCTTATTCTCACCGAGAATAACAGCTAAGAGACTAAAAGAACTTCCACCAACTATTTCTGAAAAAATAAAAAATAAAAGGAATTCTCAGATTTGTGAAAACAAAGTAATTTTGTGCACTTTATCCTCACATTAAACTGATAATAGTTAGCCCCATCATTATTATATTTAACATGATTAATTTGGCTCTTAGAAAACTGACATAGTTTCTTGGGAAGACTAACAATTTTCTAAGCTAAGTTTGTTAATCATCACAAATTAATTTCTTTTCTAGGTGATGATCTAGAAGATAACTCCATTGAGGGGATGACCATTTCTTTTCATTTTCTATGGACAAACCTCACACTATAACCTCCAACGTGGGCTGGCCAATCATAGTACGTATTCCGAGTTATTAATTACATTCTTCCATTAGTTCTAAATCCTTGTGGTATCACCATCCTATATGAGTTCACTCCCAAGGTGACGCAAAGAGACCCACGATCTCTAATGAGGATTGTGATGGAAGCCGTGGGACCGTTGGAACCCCTCTCCCACTTAGTTTTAAAATAAGGGTTTTCTTGAAAAAATATCCTTTAAAAAATTTCAATTAAGTTCTCTTTTAACTTAAAAATAAAATATCTAAATATATAAAAAATTTTATGTCAAGGTTTATACCCTTCGAAAAATTTTCCACGTGGATTAGTTTTATTTAAGTTAAAAACTTAATAATTTCAAAAAAATTTCCATTTAAAAATTTCTAGAGATTTTGATCTCAAGTTTTTATTTGACAAAAATAAAGTAAAATAGTTTTCCATTTTAACTTACAAAAATTTCTAAATCCAAAATATTTTCCATGTCATGGATAAAAACCTTTGAGAAAATAACCAAGGATTAATTTTTGTTTAATTTAAAATTAATCATAGAAAAATATTTTTCCTTGTCAAATAAAATTTCTCAAAGGCTTTGGCCTTTGAGAAAACATGCACATAGGAATTAAAATAAATAGCATGCTAGAAAACTGTAAACGTTTTCATACTTTTCTATTTTTAAACCTAAGTACCCAAATAATAAAATTAAATATATTAATTAAATTAATTAATGGTCTTGTTTAATCCTAAAAACCTTTACTATTATTTTTCATGCAAAATATTTAAAGAATATTAATTATTGCAAAAATAATAACTTCGCCTGTTATGGGACCAAAAACCCAAAAAGATATATATTTTTTTCTCCTGGTCTTGTACACCCGCCACATTGGATCATGGCCAATGGGCAAACCCACGGACCATGACCCGCGGGCAGGTGCCCACGACCCATGGGATACCCATGCCCCAGCACATGGTCACTATTGTGACCGCATCTTGGGGAGGATGTATTGCATCCTACCCAGGATGCAACGGGAATTGTCGAGTCGTGGGGCTGCCTGAGCCCGGCTGCGACTTGCAAGCCGCGGCTAGGTGCCAGCTTCGGCTCCTTGCTATCCGAGCTGTAGCTAATGCAGCTCGGCTCGGCTTGGTGGCTCATCTTCTTTGTTTGTTTTCCCTGTGCGATTTCTGTCCAAAAGCCTTCTACAATTCAACTTGTGACTTCCTCAGGTGACTTTCTTGTTACAGATTTTCATCAAAGAAATAAAAACTACATCCTCCTATACCCTTTAAAATTGGGTATATATGATTGCTAAGCAAAAACATTAAATTTACAGAAGCTTTCTAAACCTCAACCGCGAGGTGTATAGAGCATCTATCCCATACCAAAATAGCGAAGTTCACAGGCATTAAATCACATATTTATTTGGCCCATTTTATTAACTAACATGCATGCTTCCTAAGCTTTTCAAAGCTTCTTGCTCTGATACCAATTGAAGCTATGAAAATAATAGAGACCATGCATGCATAGAAGACAGAAGCCAAAAAAGAACAAAAAAATGCAAAACACACAGTGGAAGAACTTTAAAAAATTTATACTTCTGTGCGACTTTGTTTTCTTTGGCCTTGAAGGAAGTGATTAGACTATAAGAATAACTTTTCACGTGATGATTATTTCAGGATTGTTGATGACTCCGGTTGAAATCCCATGATTCGTCTACTTTGCCTTACTTGCATGAACACAAAAACTTTTAAGAATTCAGAATATTCCACCGCCTAATGCTTATTGGTGATACAACTTAGGTGACAAAAATCACAGTCTCAAAGGTTTCTTGATCCTTTGCTATTGATTAGCAAAATTAAGAAAACCACAAGAAAAGAAGAATAAGAGAAAGTGAAGGAGAACAAGTCTCTAGGTTTTTTTCTTTCGTGTGTATCTTCTGTCTATTCAAAACACACGACTTCATCAATGATAACCAAAACACCGAAGTTTTGATATTTCAAAACACCCGGCAGCTATCAACATAAGAGGTTTGTTTTAGCCTAAACTATTTTGTTCCATGAATTAAAAAACCCTTCTGGTTCAGGCTATTGGGCCATTAATTATTTATAATTTTTTTGGACCTAATGAGCCCAAAATAATAGCTATTAATTATTTATTTTTTAGGCCTATAAAAATAATTCAATAAATAATTAATAAGCCTAAATGAACTAAAATAATTATTTAAGCCTTTTTATCTAGTTTAGGCTCAGGTTAATTTTCTAATTATTTAATCTGGGCTTAGGCCCCTGAATAATTAATTGACTAATTAAACTAGATAATTAATTTAATTTAATTTAATTTCTCTCATTTTTTATTTTATTTTAGTCTAATAATAAATTAGACTTCCTGAATAAAATAAAATCCTTTTAATTGAGACTATTTCCTTGACCTAAAATTCATTAGGACTTACGGGTGATAGGGGCTAAATTAGTCATGTTTTTCCTAGTTATTTGAGGTTCTTTTGTGATACATTTTGTTCAATAACTAGTCATATTTCTTTATATTTGAAATTTTACCCTTGGAAAGGTATTTTTTTTCATTATTTCAGATTTTTGGAGTAAAACGAAGCAAAAATGTCGCAAAACAGAGGAGAGGCGGCGCCGGCCATGCACTTGTTGCACGAACTTCAAAATGAAAGAAAATTTGTGGAAATAGAGCAGAACAGAACTAAGGCGGCGCCGGCGGCGAAGCTGGAACCGGCACTGGCTGCATTCTGGAACACTTTGTGCAAAATTTGAAGAAAAATCGGCGAACGAGTGGAGGAACAGAACACAACCGGCGCCGGCTCCAATAGTCAAGGTAGCATCGACTGTGCTCTGAAGATAAGACGGTGCTTGATTTTTTCTACATGATTTTTGGTAATCTAAGAAATTTTAGTATCTTCCAACTTCTACTTGGCCAAAAACTTTGTACCATGAGTTTAGGCACTGTCTAAGGCTATAAATAGATGAAAAACACATGGGGAAAAGAGAGAATTCAATTGACTATCATAGAAAATTACTCAATCAAAGGAGGAATTCTTCAAGTTCAAGGAGGGTTGTACAAGAAGGTCTTCAAAGGAAGAAGAAGGAGGCTTGTCTATGAGTGCTTTCTTTTACTTTGTTTTCTTTTTCTTGAACAATGATACGTTAATTGTTTTATTGTAATTCAACATTGTTGTAGATATTCATAATATTTAGAGTATTTGATCTTTTGATTGATTGATTATTTTTCTTGGTATTTAATTATATGTGCTTATTACGAGGTTAGTTGGTTGGTACTTCTTATTAACTCGCCAAGACCAAGGGGGTTGATGGTAGTTTCAATTGATTGATTTTATATTTTTTGTCAAGTAACTTGCCGAAACCAATGGGGTTAGTTGATGAAGACTGGGTAATTAAAGGCTAATTGATGTTTGCCGAGACCAAGGATTCAATAGTTAATTTCATGTTATAAATTCGCCGAGACCAAGGGAATTTAATGAAGGATTGTGTTTAATGCATCTCTTAGGTAAATTAGTTGAGACGAAACCAGGTGATTCTAATTTATCTAGAAGATAGTGATTTCATGGATTGAAAAAGAAGTGAGTCTATCTTAATCCTTCATGATACCAAAAGAATAATTAGTTATGATAATGATTGAGTTTTTTGAGATCATGTTTGTCTCAACAATGGTTTGAATTACATATTTCTCCATCCTTGACATGTATATATTTTTATTATGATTTTCATTTATTTTGTTGTCCTTTTTATTTGTTTTTCATTTTATCGAGTAAGTTAAATAATAAAAGAAAGGTAATTAATGTCTACTTGTTCCTGGAGGATCGACACTCGTTTGAACCCTATGCTCGATTAATGATGAGTACGCTTGCTCATATGTGTGATCTGGGTTTAACATTTTAATTTAAACTTGATTGGGAATGTATTTAGTTTTTGTATGATTTTTATACCCAAGTTCGAACACATCAACGGGCTATTCCGAAGGCTAAAAAGACACATCGCCTTGGCTACCAAAAGGACCAAAATACCTCTACTACATAAATAGTTGTATTTTACATTTTAAATATTTTCTAATATCACCACAAGAAAATATTGACCCCAAGAACAATACTGCATTAGCTATGTCTTCGACCTACAGGTGAAATAACTAAAATACCCTTCTACACATCGCCGTGCATTTAGAGAGGAAAAAGTGTACTAACACCTTTCTAAAAGACATCTACCATCCTTAGGCTTCTAGTTCAATAATCCATGACTTTTTGGAATATTTTCGCTTTCTAATGAAGCTACCATAAAGCAAATATCCAAGTTATATTCCCTAGGGCCCTGGAGAATTAGATCATTCGGACAACCACAATGGACAATATAGTGTAGAAACTACTGTGTACAAGTCTCTCTTAACTAACTAGTTATATATACCCAACATACAAGTGTATTGATCCTACTAAAGAACCTCAACCATAGTATATCAAAGCATATGCTTCCGGCTTCATCAAACCACCAACTCATACTCAAGCTGTAGAGTACAAGTCCATGTTGTAGCAGTAGTAGTCTAGATTTCTACCACATAGTACTTTTTGAAACCCCTACTACAGGTCCAGATCTACGTATTTGAAATACACTTGAGTTATAAAATGAGAGGACTACTCATTAGCTAACGGTAAGCCATTCTATAATTAGAATTCATAACATAATAACTTTACCATGATGAGATTCCCATTCTCATCATTCGGTCAAGAACGACAGTTTATGTGTTAAGTAACCCATGGTCCATACCTTACTTTAAAAGACTTCCATTCACATAATCCATTTACTTAAACACAATGGGTCTTTTCCAATGAAATTGTGCACAAAAGTAAAGAAGTATTCACAAATAATTTCTAAGAATAAAATTTTTATTAATACAAGTAAAAATTACAACAGAAACATAGTCTAGCAGGGCATACATGTTACGATTCGTGGACTCCTAAACGTGAAAAACATCCACGAATCCCTTTCGATGACCCAAGCTAAACGATTAAGGTCAATCTAGGGATTACAGTATTACCTCTGTATCACCGTAAGCAAGACTTCTGCTTTCATATTTGCAGGCGTACGTGCACTTCGAACAATCACCAAACATTGTAATGTGTGAATGTCCTCTATCGGATACACACAGCAAAACCAGCTCGTTACCCAGGAGTGCTAATGCCTAGGGTTTTAAGAGGCTTAATTTTTCCTAGTTATGGAGGCACGAATATTTTTATGAGAAGTCTCTAACAAGAAAACGGCTAGGATTTTCTTTTAAAACTACTCGAACTTCTTGAAGTCCAACTCTCATAATATCTTATCATATCTTATTTTAAGTTCAAATTAAATTAAAACTGATATGATAAGATTCTACCATTATCTTGGTAATTTACTAATTAATTTATCGAGTCATATTCTTATAATCTGGACATCCTCCAGATATATCGAATGTGGATATATTTTTAGATTCATTATATCTGGTCATTTTTCTAGATTCAATTAACCTAGGCATATTTCCAAATATATCAAACCTAGCTACCAAAAAAATAACCTAACGTATTTTATTAATGTATGACCATATAGGTTCATTTAACACTGGCAATGTGCCCAAATCACATTTAAATAGCCCACAAGTTATAAGCAGTTTCTAGCAAAGCATTATAACTATCCAGGTTAAATGAAGATCAGTGATCTCTATGAACCAAACCATAACTTTATATTTAATCCTTTTGTCACACGATATCCAGATTAAGCATAAGGTACGGAGCATGTCATCCTTATTAAACTTAATCAACTATTTCTTGATCTTATAGTAGACTGTTCAAACAAATGATATCAATATCTCAAATTGATATATTTGAGTACGACCATACATTTTAACAGTCTAACTTATCAAGGGGCCCACAAACATCTCTCCCAAAATTGAGAGGGATAAATTCCTTCACTATCAATCATATTCCTCTTCCTGGTTTATTTTATATTCAACAGTAGTCTAATTTATTATCTGGTTAAAGACAACTTTAGATAATGTTAAGATATAGAATTTATCAAGTAAAAAACTATGATGAATTCAGGTCGAAGGACTTCTAATATCATTATGGCTAGAAAGTACTTATGACATATCCCATGAAGTACTCTCACAGTGGATCATGTCCAATACAATGTTCTCTAACATTTATTTATGTTTTGACTTGATATCACATATATCCATGACCAGTAAAATATAGCCATCAAGTCACAAACATACTAATCTTAATTTATTATTATTCAATTAATAATAATTGATTAAGGACAATTTAAAAATAGTCATTGTATTTGTTATATAATTTTACTATCAAGTCACGTACTTGATGACCACAAAACTAAATGTACTATTCATGGAAAGAAATGCCTCGCATTATTATATAATACATAACGATAATAGTATAAGTACAAATTATTTTAGGGCATATCCCTAATACAATGAATGACAATTTATGTGTTAAGTTACCCATGGTCCATACTTTACTTTAAAAGACCTCCATTCACATGAACCATTTACTTAAACACAATGAGTCTTTTCCAATGAAAAGTGTGCACAAAAGTAAAGAAGTATTCACAAATAATTTCTGAGAATAAAACTTTTATTAATACAAGTCAAAATTACATAAGAAACATAGTCTAAGAGGGTATACATCCCAACATGAACAATATGTTGAATATGTGGATTACATAGGGATTGGAAGGCAAGAGAACACTTAAGTAATACTTACAATCCTACTTAGAGAAATCATCCAAACTTTTCTTGGACTAATCAAGGACAAAACCAAAGATGACCTCAAGGAGTTCAAGTCAATTACAATCTAAGACCCTAAGCCCCTCTATCATTTCGTGCACCATATCCTCCACCACCTCTGCAAGCACAATCAAGACCATTTTTGGAAGACTTAATGGCTATATTGGTAACTTTTACTGACACTCATTTCCTTGAGGTGTCCATGAGAAACCAAGAAGCTTCAATTCACAACCTTAAAAATCAAATTAGACAACTCACAAAGATGCTTTTTAAGAGACCATTAGGAGTTTTACCTGGAAACACAGAGGGCAATTCAAGTGATGAATGTGAAAAGCCTTGATTCTTTTCCCTACCATGCTTTACACTTGAATAAATGTTTAATTTCTATGTTTTATTTATGTTTTGTTTTCAGTAATCCTAGGGCTAATAGGTCTTTATAAGACAAGGTTTGCCTTGTTTAGTTGATAGGTTTTGAAGCATAACCTTGTTTTGCCAATTTTTGTGAGTCTTGTGATTATATATAATTCCACTTTAATTGTCTTTCCTTACCTTGCATATGTTATTACGTTTATTTTCAATATAATATATATATATATATAAGTATATTTCTGTATTTTCTGAAAGTACACGGCAAGGTGGAGTTCATACTCTATAGCGTCGTGCACTTCAAATTTCTAAAAATTGAAAGTTTAGAGAATACATGGCCTCGTGCAAGTCATGCATGATGGCGCTGTGCATCCTCCTAGAACGAAAATGTTGCTGTTTCACTAGTATAAGTTATGTGTACGAATTTGGATATAAAAAATCATATAAAAATAAGCACATTCACAATCAAGTTTAAATTAAAATGTTAACCCCAAATTACACATATGAGCAAGCGTACCTATCATTAAGCATAGCATAGGGTTTAAAATGAGTATCGATCCTCAAGAAACAAGTATGCAGTAATCACTTTTCTTTCATTGTTTAATGACTTAATAAAGTGAAAAAGAATAAAAAGGAAAATAATATAATATAATATAATATATACATGTCAAGGATGGAGAATTATGTAACTCAAACTATTATTTTGACAAACATGACCTTAAAGTACCCAATCATTATCATAACTAATCATTCTCTTGACATTATGAAGGATTAAGATAGATTCACTTCTTTTCCAATCCATGAAATCACTATCTTCTAGATAAATTAGCATCACATATCTTGTCTCAACTAATTCACCCAAAAGATGCACTAAACACAATCCTTGATTAAATCCCCATATCTTGGCAAATTTAAAACATGAAATTAACTAATGAATCTATATCCTGGCAAACATCAATTAACATTTAATTACCCAGTTTTTAGAAATTAACCTATTTTCCAAGCCAGTTAATAGATAACAAATATGAAATTAATGAACTGAGACCACCATCAACCCCTTTTCCAAGCAAGTTAATAGAAAGAAAAAACAAATTAATCTCGTAATTAAAAACCAAGAATAACAATCAATTAATCAAAAGATCAAAGTAACTCTAAAAATCATGAATACCGAAAATAATGTCAAATTACAATAAAACAATTAATACATCATTATTCAAGAAAAGAAAACAAAGTTAAAAGAAAGCACTCATAGACAAGCCTCCTTCTTCTTCCTTCGTAGACTCTCTTGTACAATCCTTCTTGATTTGATGAATTCCTCCTTGAACTTGAGTGATTTTGTGTTTTCCTCCTTGAATTTATATATTTAGCATGTGTTTTTCCTCTATTTATAGGCTTTAGAATTGCCTAAATTCATCCCTCTAGGGTTTCTGTCCGAATAGAAGTAGAAAAATACCAAAACTCTAAAAATTACCAAAAATGCATAGAAAATCAAGGCACCACCTCTGTACCATTACACAATCGGCACCGCCTGTCCTGCCTAGGGCCGGCACCGGCTGCATTTTATCTCTTTCTTCGTTCATCGATTTTTTTTTTTTTTTTTTTTTTCGTGCCAAGTCTTCCAAGTCGCAGCCGACGTTGCCTCTAGGCTCCCAATCGACGCCGGCTATGTTCTGTTCAGCCCCTGTTTCGCCGATTTTTCATCACCTCGAAGTGCATGCCAGCAACATGTGGCTGGCGCCGCCTCTCTCGTCCTGGCCGGTGCCGCCTCTAGTCTATTTAGCGATTATTTTACTTTATTTTACCCCTAAAATCTGCAATAATGCACAAAATACCTTTCCAATGGTAAAATCTCAAATATGAAGGAATATGACTAGTTATTACACAAAATATATCACAAAATGGCCTCAAATAACTAGGAAATATATGACTAATTTTGGCCCTATCACATTCCCTTAGCTCTTTGCTTGTCCTCAAGCAAAATATCAAAGACAAGTAGAAAAGCACAAGTTTTCACAAAATCACTCAATCAATTTCAAAATAATATTTTCAATGCTTTCTTTATTCAAAACAACAAAACATATGCTACTATACCTTTCATAACAAATGCAAGACTTGTAAGTGAAGAATGACTAGTCGGACCATCTCAACACTTAACATCATTCTTAAACCATTGGAAGAATTTAGTTTAATATATATATATATATATATATATATATATATATATACATTCCATAAGCTTACTTTTCATCCACTCTCTCCACTAATCCGAGACATATCATGATTCTACATAGGTCAAGTAGGACTTTTAAGCTTGTAATGTAAGGCTAAAGGGTTTGTAATGTAGCTGTCAAACGAAATATATAGGAAAATTAAATATCAAAGAAGATGGGGGTTTGCAAGAAAAGGATAAACAAAATGTGCCAATAGATTCCAAACTTTTCTTACTCTCCTATTAAAAAACCAATAAAAAAACCTATAACCCTGTATAGCAATTATATTACTGTTCAAGCAAATATTGCATTCTTTTCATCAATAGTTCTCAACTTATCAATCATATCGCACAAGATCATCAAAATTTCAGCAATTCTTATTCCAACTCAACCAACATTCTTCTTGTGCTCTTCTTTTCTCTTTCTTTCAGCTTTTCTTTTCTTTTTCTCTTCTTTTCAAATGCTGCTTTTATTTGTTTCTCAGCTTTTTTTTCTTTCAACATTTTCTAGCAGCTTTTTGTTTTTCTCAATCTTTTTTTTTCTTCCTCATTTCTCCTTTCACAATTCCAACTCAACACATGATGCATGACTGAAAGTAATAAGTCATGACATTTACACAAGCATTCTCCCTCATAATTCTTCTACTTGTACTTTTATCCATCAAGAGTAATCAAAGATTTGGAAGGTAAATCAAACTCTCAGAAAGAAGTAATAGACAAAGTATGATAACGGGTTTAAAAAAGAAATTAACAATTTAGGCTCAAAATAGGCACTAGGGATAATATAAAATAGGTAGGCTTGAAAAGCTCAAACTATCCAAAGATGGCTTATTACCGTCATCCTTAAATTAAATCATAAATGTCTTTCTTATTTTTCCTTGAGAGGTATTCAAGTAAGTTCTAAAATGCTTAATGAATTTTAGCGGAAAAATAGGTTTAAGAACAATGTAAAGCATTTGATCAAGAACTACTTAGTCCAAGTGCATGCAAAAAATCATGCATAAGCCACAAATCATATAGAACATATGCTCTATAATCTAGCACAAAAACATGCATTAAAAATACATCTTGAAAGCTCAAAAAATCAGAAAAAATAAAAAATTTTGAAAAATTTGCTCACGAGGTTCAAAGAATTTCAGAAGAATGAAGCATAGAAGAAATCCCAATCTAACCACTCCCCCATACTTAAACTGGATATTGTCCTCAATGGCCAAACAAATAGAGCAAGAAAATATTGCCATGGGACCAAAAATAAAGGGAAAAAGAGAAGAAAGAAAATACTTCCATTGCATTGTGCATTCTAATACAAAAGAGTTGAATTTCAGCAAAAATGAGCATTGTTGAAGTACCTAGAAAGAAAAATACACATAAGAAACACACCAAAACATAAAAAGTAGAAAAGAAAACTAAGCAAAAAGTAAAGAAAATAGTATAAAAAAGAAAAGTACAAGAAATAACTAAAAAAGTTATGAAAATATAAAGGAAAAAGAAAGTGATAAGTAACATGTGCAGAAAAATCATTTCAGTCCTCCCCATCATCATCATCATCATGTGTTCAAGTGCTATCACCCACCATGCGGTCCCAAAAAACACTGCATCCACTGAGCTCATTGCTGCTCCTAAATAGTCTGCCTCCGGGCAATGTCATCAATGGAGTCTCACATATGTAGCAACATCTCCGTCTGCTGAGCTAACTATCCCATCATCGCGGTCTCAAAGTCAGTCATTGGTTGTGACGGTGAACTACTAGCTCATGCTCGTGATGGTGGTGGTGGGTGTTGCCCCTCCATAGGTGGTGGCCGAACTTGTCCGGGATACTTTGCCTTATAGGGATTTAGCCATTTCTTCATCTCCTGGCTATATTTGTACCCACAGCTCATCAACGTTTGCTCCATGACCAAGTCATGCTTAGTGATAGTCTCAGTCAATTCCACCTCAGTACTAATACCAAAATCTCTCAGAATTTTCATGATTACTAGAGGAAAGACGAAGGCTTTGGTCGAGAGACGATGATGAACCACATCCCGAATGGATTGTATGATCAATGGGGCAAGAGGGATAGGCTGAGTGGCCATCATCCTATGCAAGATATACATATCAATACTGCATGTCTCATTGAATCCACTGGCTTGGGGTATGACATTAAAAGCAAACATGTATACTAGAGCCCGAAAGTTGGCATCAAGATCATTGTTAGAGTAGAAGTTGTTGGTTTGAAAGCATTTTTCTTGCGCAACCCTAAAGTAGCTCTAGTTCCAATAGCATCCCAATTAGGGTCAGAAAGAATTTTTTGATGATTAGTATCTATCCCTAGCCAAGAATTATCATCATACACATGGAGAAGAATGGCTAAATGGTTTCTTGTGATGAAAATAGGGGTTCCCTTCACTCCTATCTCAATGTGTGGAAAATGGTTATTGTCCTTTACAACCATGTTGGCATAGAATTCTTTTATGAGCACTGGACAATAATCCCCCTTAAGCTGTACTATAGGTCCCCACCCCAATCTCCTAGACATCGTTCCTAGTTTAAGAGCACGGTTTAGGATAGGTGCAAAGGTACGCTTCACAATAATATTATTTGAGGACCTCCCATCGTACCACTCCTCACAGGATGGATCAATGAAATCTACTGGCTTGAGGAACACAGGGTCTATAAACAAAAGGGCTGAGGAAGAAGAAGCTTTAGCCCTTTTGGATGATTAGCCCCATGCTCTAGACATATTAGGAAGGAGATAGTAGTGAAGATAGGAGTATAAGTACTAGGAAGCCCAAAGATTTTAGAAGAATATAATCTCCCCTTTTCCAGCACAATACACAACACAACACTCAACTCTCAACCAGCTCACACCACATTTCCTAAACTCCTTAAAGTATACTTTCACCAACACAATAACCAATTCAACCTCCTCCAATCAATCCACCACAATTTTCACACAACCTGCAAGAATAAGCATAATATCTCACTGGAAAGCGTAAATGTGCTGAACAAACCCAATGTATCTAGATGCTCATAACATGATCATGTGAATTATGGAATCATCATGGCATCATAGTGATCAAGTGTAAGATAATTCAAGGCCAATGTGCAACTAGTTACTCAATCATCATAATAGCCATAATCATACCCTTAAGCGAATACACAAACTCTCTAATGATCATGTGAATGAATAAAATTCTCAAGAATCATCAACTCATAATATATCCAATGTCATGAAGCTCACAAATTCATTCACAATGCAAGAGAACATTAAATATCCCAAATTTCGGCCAAAAATATACCTAAAATTAGAAAATTTTAACTACAACATTTTAACTGTGGGAATTCAAGAAAAACGTACCTTTATGTTCTTCTATGCATGGGCAAGCAAAATATGCATCCTTTTCCAGAAATCAAATCTCTTTGAAGGCAGATTGAAGATTAGGTTTTTGTAAAAAATGAAAGATTTAGAAGATTTTGATTTGTAGAATCAACAAAAGAATAATAGATTGATACTCTAGAAGTGTTTGGAAGGTAAAAAATTAAATTTTGAAAGGTTTAGAATGTGGAGCCGGCACAGGTTAGAGAGAATTTGATAGGGAGTTAGAGATTTAGAAAGAAAAAAATGGCCAAATTGGCCTATTTTTAGTGCCTCCCGCGACAAGAGCCGGCGTCGGTTGCGGGCCTAGTCGACATTGGCCCTAGACTGTCCAGGCTTCGGTTTTTTTTTTTTTTTTGGTGAAAAATGAAATAAAAATAATGAACACACAGCAGTGATGAATAATGCAATTCAATTCATGAAGAAATAAATAAAAATGAAACCAAACAAAGAAAATAAAAAATTATTCCAAATCAAAAAAACTTAAAGCAAGAAAGACTTCAATGCTCTCCACGGCCTTGATCACGTAGATTTTCTTTGGTGTTTCCTAGTAATGTCCCTGCTTGATAATTCCTAAATAATTTAGCCAGTTGGCCAGTATGGCTTTCCAAGTTGCGCATGGAGGCCTCTAAGTTCCTTGTGTAGCATCAATCCCTTGGAACTTAGTCTCCGTTGTACTTACCAATTGGCCAATCAATTCCTCCAATGGTGGCTTGGAAGGTGCTGAATTGTTGTTCAAAGGAGGTTGATTCCTTTGATTTCCCCTAAAGTTGAAAAAGCCCTGCCTAGGTTGGTTTGCATTACTCCAAGAGAAGTTAGGGTGATTTCTCCAACCAGGATTGTAAGTAAAGCTATAGGGATTGTTACCTGGACGGCCATTACCTGCAAAGGCTGCTTGTTCCGTGGTTTCTTGGAGTGAACGCATATTTTGGCACTCATGATTTGGGTGCCCTTCTCCACAGAAATCACAACTTACATTTAGCACTTGGCCTTGAGGCATCACCATTTGTTCCATCTTTTAAGTTAAGGCTTCCACCTTAGCTTCCAAAGCTGCCACAGTATCCACTTTGTGCACTTCTTGCACATGAGCTCTAGACCTTGCACTTCCCCAAGAATAGTTATTCGAAGCCAAATTTTCAATGAGATCGAATACCTGTTCCGGGGTCTTATGATTTATAGAACCCTCTGCAGAAGAATCCACCACTTGTCGTGTTGCAAACGTCAGGCCATTAAGAAAGATGAGCATCTGCATTCCTAGCTCAAATCCGTAGTGTGGGCACTTTTTCAACATCTCTTTGAACCTCTCCCAAATTTCATACAAATGTTCAGAATCTAATTGTTGGAAGGTAAAATTTTCTTTTCTGAGTTTGGATGTCCTAGCTGGAGGAAAATATTTGGTAAGGAATTTTTTAGCTAGGGCATTCCATGTGGTGATGGAACTTATGGGTAAAGACTTTAACTAGGATTTGGCTCTATCTCTCAAAGAAAAAGAAAAAAGTCTTAGTTTTATGGCATCTTCAGAAACATCATTCATCTTAAAGGTATCACAAATTTCAAGGAAACTAGCTAGGTGGGCATTGGGATCTTCTTCAGGTAGCCCATCAAATTGGACCATATTTTAGACCATCTGGATGATATTGGGCTTTATTTCAAAATTATTCGTATCCACCCTAGGTATAGTGATACTCGAGCCCGTGCCTGAGATTGCAGATTTTATAAAGTCATCCATGACCCTCTTGTTATTTCTAGCATTGTTGTTTTGAGCACCGTCCATGTCTGTGAGTAAGTTCCTTTTGACTGTCCGGTGGATTTTTGATAATATCCTTTCGATTTTAGGATCAAAATCTACTATATCGCCTTCAGATCATCGGGTCATGTACCAAGGCTAACACTTAGAAAAGACAAGAAGAAAGTTAGATAACAGAATTCACAATTCAAACAAAATTAAAAGAACAAATTAGTCAATTAAACATCAGTCAACGTTAGTAAATTAGATTACAAAGATACACAAGATACAAAAGATGGCACCTTTTTGCAAAAAGAACAGTTGTATAAATTTACATAGTTACATATTTATATGGTTAAATCAATAAAATCCAAGCTTTCATGATATTGTTCCCTGGCAACAGTGCCAAAAACTTAATGTGTACGAATTTGGGTATAAAAAATCATATAAAAATAAGTACATTCCCAATCAAGTTTAAATTAAAATGTTAACCCCAAATTACACATATGAGCAAGCGTACTTATCATTAAGTATAGCATAGGGTTTAAAACGAGTATCGATCCTCAAGGAACAAGTATGCAGTAATCACTTTTCTTTCATTGTTTCATGACTTAATAAAGTGAAAAAGAATAAAAAGAAAAATAATATAATATAATATAATATATACATGTCAAGGATGGAGAATTATGTAACTCAAACCATTATTTTGACAAACACGACCTTAAAGTACCCAATCATTATCATAACTAATCATTCTCTTGACATTATGAAGGATTAAGATAGATTCACTTCTTTTCCAATCCATGAAATCACTATCTTCTAGACAAATTAGCATCACATATCCTGTCTCAACTAATTCACCCAAAAGATGCACTAAACACAATCCTTGATTAAATCCCCATATCCTGGCAAATTTAAAACATGAAATTAACTAATGAATCTATATCCTGACAGACATTAATTAACCTTTAATTACCCAATTCTTAGAAATTAACCTATTTTTCAAGCAAGTTAATAGATAACAAATATGAAATTAATGAACTAAGACCACCATCAACCCCTTTTCCAAGCAAGTTAATAGAAAGAAACAAAAAATTAATCTCGTAATTAAAAACCAAGAATAACAATCAATTAATCAAAAGATCAAAGTAACTCTAAAAATCATGAATACCGAAAACAATGTCAAATTACAATAAAACAATTAATACATCATTGCTCAAGAAAAGAAAACAAAGTTAAAAGAAAGCACTCATAGACAAGCCTCCTTCTTCTTCCTTCGTAGACTCTCTTGTACAATCCTCCTTGATTTGATGAATTTCTCCTTGAACTTGAGTGATTTTGTGTTTTGCTCCTTGAATTCATACCTTTGGCTTATGTTTTTCCTCTATTTATAGGCTTTAGAAGTGCCTAAATTCGTCCCTCTTGTGTTTTTGTCCGAATAGAAGTAGGAAAATACTAAAAATCTGAAAATTGCAAAAAACACGTACGAAAATTGAGGCACCGCCTCTGTACCAGTGTATAGCCAGCGGCGCCTGTCCTACCAAGGGCCGGTGCCGGTTGCATTCTGTCTCTCTGTCCGTTCGCTGATTTTTCTCGAATTTCATGCCAAGTCTTCCAGATCGCAACCGGCGCCGGCTATGTTCTGTTCAATCCCTATTTCTTCGATTTTTTATTGTCTCAAAGTGCGTGCCAACAGTACATGGCCGGCACCGCCTCTCTTGTCCTAGCCGGCGATGCCTCTAGACTGTTTAGTGACGATTTTATCTTATTTTACTCCAAAAATCTGAAATAATGCACAAAATATCTTTTCAATGGTAAAATCTCAAATATGAAGGAATATGACCAGTTATTGGATAAAATGTATCATAAAATGGCCACAAATAACTAGAAAATATATGACTAATTTAGGCCCTATCAATAAGATTATACATGGCACCGTAGCAGTCATGCTGCACGGCACTGTACATATATGAATAAATCTGATGATAATGTTTTGATTTCAAGTTTCAAACATCAGAATGTCAACAGCAACATGCAGATTGTTACCCATGGTGTCGTGCATCATCGAATCCCAGAAAATAAAAAACCTTTCTACTTTTATTTCCTCCCAATTCTTTCAAAACCCTTCAACGGTGGCTACACTATTATTCTTCACATTCACCTCGCCGTGCATCAATCTCCATTGCCCATCACTCAATTCTTCCATTAAGTCTCCAATACTCGTGAAATTTCATCCCTCTTCAGATTCGATAACCACCGCAGTGTTCATCTTGGTGTAACTAATAGCTTCAAATCTACAATTAGGGCAACTCCCGAGCTACATTGTGGTGACATCTAAATTGAAATTTTAGTTGATGATTGAGAAGCATTGTTAAAGGAATCTTATATTATTAACTATATTGTTGTGTTAAAATGTACTGTGGTTGAAATTGTGGGTGGATTAAGGTGATTGGTATTGTATGATGCTGAGCTGAATCTGAATATATCCTGTGAATTTGGATTGTGTTAAGTTGTTGAGCTGCCATTGATTTAAATGCTAGGGATTAGATTATGCATTTAGTATAGATAGTGGTTTATTCGAGCTATATTCGAACGGTGTTTAGCCTATATTTGGGTATTTTTGTCAGTGGGCATCTTTCTCTTGATTAGTGCTGACCAATGTGTCTACCACTTTGATTGGAAATTGAGCTACATTTGAACTATGGTGATTATTGTCATTTGATTGATTGTGTAAGATATTTATGCTATTTTTAAGTCTGTGAATTGTTCGCTACTGAAATTAGATTATGCTGGTTTAATTTGATATTTGTTAAGCTGATTGGGTGTTTTGAATTGTTTGTTGAGATAAATGTATTAAATGCCTTGGTGAAGTGATTGCTTTGAATTGGTGGATTTTTGGTCTGGTAGATTTGGTGTTGAAAAAGGAGGAGTGATATTCATGCAGTTGATGCTGAGTTGTGTTAGATATCTCAGGCTCGTATCGTATACGCCGCAACGAAAAATAAAACGAGATACCCTCCCAGGACTCGTTTATGTGTGGAAAACAAGACATAAAAAAAGTAAAAGTAATAGCTTTTACCTTTGGGTGATCGTCATCGAACGGTTATAAAACGAGATACCCTCCCAAGACTCATCTATGTACTAGGGACTTTATCAAACAGTTATATTACTTAAAGTAAACAAAAGAAATTGTAAGATAAATAATGTCTTTTATTAAAATAAAATGTGTCATATACAATGTACAAGTGATTGCCTCTATAGCACAACACTAACAAACTCCCACTTGCACTAGAGCCAATCATTCATGTATCTAATACCGAATAACTCAACATGACAATCATATTTCTTTTGGGATAGTGCTTTTGTAAGCGGGTCAGCTATGTTCTCATCCGTGGGAACTCTCTCTATCTTTATTTCTTTAGCTGCTTCAGGAGCGGCTATGTACTCAGCTTCTATTGTAGAGTTGGCAATAGTCTCTTGTTTGGAACTTTTCCAACTTATTGCCCCTCCGCACAACATAAACTTGTAGCCAGATAGTGATTTGAAATCATCCTTGTCAGATTGAAAACTGGCATCAGTATACTCGTTTATTTTCAAATCACCTTCTCTATATACTAAGAACATATCCTTAGTCCTTCGTAAGTATTTAAGAATGTTTTTTACAGTCGCCCAATGACCCTCACCAGGGTCAGGTTGGTTTCTGCTCATCAAACTGAGAGCACAAGATACATCGGGCCTAATACATATCATAGCGTACATGATAGATCCAACTGTCGAGACATATGGAATCTTACTCATGCGATCCCTTTCAACTTGTGTCTTGGAAGACATCGACTTTGAAAGGCTTACCCCATGTGACATGGGTAAAAATCCCTTTTGGATTGATCCATGCTAAATCTCTTTAGCACTTTATCTATGTATGTAGACTGTGAAAGACCAAGCAACCTTTTGGATCTATCTCTATATATCCTTATTTCAAGAATATAGGTTGCTTCTCCAAGGTCTTTCATGGAGAATTGTTTGGACAACTAAATTTTAACCATTTGCAAGACAGTTATATCGTTTCCTATTAGCAATATATCATCTACATAAAGCAGTAAGAAAACGATTACACCCCCACTAACCTTCTTGTACACACAAGGCTCATCCATGTTTTGAATAAAACCAAACTCTTTGATTGTTTCATCAAAATAGAGGTTCCAACTCCTAGAAGCCTGCTTAAGTCCATAAATGGATCTTTGTAGCTTGCACGCATTTGTGCTATAAGTGGATGTGAAACCCTAGGTTGTGGCATATATACTTCCTCAGTCAGATTTCCATTTAGGAAAGCTGTTTTCACATCCATTTGTCAAATCTCATAATCATGATGAGCAACAATGGCTAGGAGTATCCTGATGGATTTCAACATGGCTACTGGTGAGAAGGTTTCATCATAGTCAATACTATGTTTTTTATGATAACCTTTTTGCCACTAGCCGTGCTTTATAAGTAACTAAGTTACCATCCATGTCTATTTTTTTCTTGAAAATCCACTTGCACCCAATAGGTTTAATTCCTTTGGGTGGATCAACCAAAGTCCATACATGGTTGTCGTACATGGAATCCATCTCTGACTTCATGGCCTCAAGCCATTTGCCAGATTCTGAACTATTCAGAACATCCTTGTAGGTAGTAGGCTCATCTTCATCTATGAGCAATACGTCATTGTGGTCACTGATGAGAAATTCATATCTCTCAGGTGCCACACGTATCCTACTAGATCTACGAGGTTCTTGTGTATTAGAAGGTTCATCTATTCTCTCAATAGATGTGGGGTTAGATGGTTGATCCTCATTTGTTTGATCTTCATGAAATTCACTAAGTTCAATCTTACTCCCACTGTCCCCTTTGAGCACGTGCTCCTTCTCTAAGAAAACGGTATGCTTCGAAACAAACAATTTGTTTTCGGAGGATAGGTAGAAGTAATATCCGAAATATTCTTTCGGATATCCAACAAACAAACACTTGTCAGACTTACTATCAAGTTTGTCTGATTGTGGCCTTTTGACAAAGGCAGGACAACCCCATGCTCGCAAGTGAGATATTTTTTGTTTCTTACCAAAGAACATCTCAAATGGGGTAGTATCAACCGATTTTGTTGGAACTCTGTTTAATATATAAACAGAAGTTTCTAGTGCATGCCCCCAAAACAATTTTGGTAGGTCTACAGAAGCCATCATGGTCCGTACCATGTTTAGAAGGGTTTGATTCCTTCTCTCAGATATACCGTTATGTTGATGTGTATGTGTTAGAGTCTATTAAGATAATATCCCATTATCTCTAAGATAACTCAGAAACTCTTGGCTCAAGTATTCTCCTCCATGATCGGATCTTAGAGTCTTTATACTTTTGCCAAGTTATTTCTCTATTTCACTCTTAAAGTCTTTGAACCTTTCAAAGGCCTCAGATTTGTATTTCATTAAATACAAATACCGTATCGTGAGAAGTCATCGATAAAGGTTATGAAATAGTTATAACCTCCTCTTGCTTATATTGACAATGGCCCACATACATCAGAATGTATGAGTTCTAATAACTCCTTGGCCCGTTCTCCTTTTCTTAGAGAAGGAGTTTTAGTCATTTTACCTAGTAAACAAAACTCGCATGTGCCATATAATTCATAATCAAATGACCTTAAGTCACCAAGCTTGTGTAACTTAGAAACATGATTTTCATTTACATGGCCCAAACGACAAGGCCATAAGTAAGAGGTGTTAGAATTATCCATTTTAGGTTTCTTATTGTTTATATTGAGAACTGGATTATCTAAGTTTAGAACATATAAACCATCAACCAAAGTTGCTAAACCATAATGAATATCATTCAATGAAAAAGAACAACATTTATTCTTAAATATTAAATGAAATCCATACAAGTCTAAACACGCAACTGAGATAATATTTTTCATTAAAAATGGTACAAAATAACAGTTTTGCAGTTCTAGAATTAATCTCGAAGGCAGGTTCAGCTCGTATGTCCCCACAGCAAGTTCAGCAACTTTGCCCCATTTGCAGTACGTAGGTCCACATCGCCTTTCTCTAGCCTTCTACTGCTCTTTAATCCTTGCAAGTTATTGCACAAATAAGATCCACATCTGGTATCCAATACCCATATCTCATTTCTAAAGGCAGTATTTATCTTAATCATAAACATACCCGGAGTAGAAGTAGAAGTGCTTGTAAGCTTCTCCTTCTATTTCTTGTCCTTAATGGTCTCCAAGTAGGCCTTGCAGTTACGCCTCCAGTGGTCCATCTTCTCGCAATGATGGCATGGGCCTTTGGTAGCTGCGTCCTTCTTGTTCACACCACATTTGGGCTTCATGGGAGCCTTCTTCTTCTTCTTTTGAACTTTTTTCTTAGAAGAAGAAGATTCTACTATTAAAACTGTATTGGAATCCTTCTTCATGGAGGACTCCACAGTTTTGAGAAGATTGATCAACTCAGGAATGGTGGATTCAATCTTGTTCATCTGATAGTTAATCATAAATTGTGAGAAACTATTAGGCAAAGATTGTAGAATTAAGTCAACACTTAAGTCATGATCCATTGCAAACCCGAGAGATCCAAGCTTCTCTATTAAGCCCAACATCTTCAGCCCATGAGTGGCCATAGAAGAACCCTCTGACATTTTGCAATAGAATAGTTGCTTCGAGATCTCGTATCTCTCATATCTGGCTTGGGCATCAAACAACTCTCGAAGATGTAAAATGATCGATTGAGCATCCATATGCTCGTACTGTTTTTGCAACTCAGGAGTCATGGATGCCAGCATAATGCATGATGTTGTATCACTATCCTCCTTGTGCCTCTTGTGGATAGCATGCTCATCAGCATAAGCATCTTGGGCTGGTGGTGGTGGAATAGGAGCATCTAGCACGTAAAGTAACTTTTTCGATTTGAGAACGATTCTCAAATTTCTATACCAATCGAGATAGTTTAATTATGTTAACTTATTGGTTTCCAAAATGCTACGTAAGTTTAGGTTTGTTGACATGATGCAAGTAACCTAGATGTAAAGATAGAGAGCATTAGCTACTTGTATACGCACATGATATGCAAATAATTAGGATTTTAATTAATTGCATTTTTACTCCACTATTTTACTCAAACCAATAGCCCCCACTACTGATTTGGGAAAGCCCGTTGGAAGCTTTCCTAGTGGACCGGTATCCAAATTCCTCAAGAATAACCTTGGGTTTGCCCAATAAGCTACCCTTAAGTTTATTAGTAGGTATCCAATACCAATTACATCCTATGTAACTACCAGATCATTTGGTGATTAACAGTTTTTAATCTTAAAACCTTTTGGGCTACCCCAACTGTCCTCTAAATTTCTTTATGCTTGAGTTTGCCCAACCGGGATAAAGAATTTAGTTAAACTTGACCCATTAATCAGGAATTTAATTCCAAAAGAATTTAACTCCATAGCTTGAACATGCCCGATGTCAAGTAGGCTTGGGTTTGCCCAACAACCTGGTCTCGAAAAAGGACTCTCGTTCTTACTATATTAACGGAAGGAATTATGTTTAATATTAATTGAGGGATTTGTTCCTTTTAGTGATTTCTTTGAATGACATACATAAAAATCAATAAATCACATAATTGATAATCATGATAATAAAGCGATTACGTGGTATGGTTATGGACTTTTCCTAAATTAATTTCTTTGAGCTATAAAAAAAATTAATATAGTTAACCCTATGTGTTCATGCATGATTTAAGTAGAAGGTCTTACCTTCTCACCTTGTTTTGGTTGCCATCTCCATAATTGAAATAATTCTACTCCTATCTAACCTATGTAAACTAATTGCATAATTTCTTAAAGAGAGAAAACCTCGAGTTACATTCGAGGGGAGTTAGATGAAAAGAGAATTACACAAGAATTCTAGAGAAGGCAGGACACACTGGCTCTATTTTATAAAAAACCAACACTGTAAAATGCATGAACATATATAATTGGTTTTAGTCCATGACCAGCCACCATGCCATCAACTATGCTTAAACAAAATAAACATATAACTTTTATTATTCCAAAATCACTATTTTGGAAAAATAAAATAAATTCTAAAATCAATATTTTAGAAAAACACATTAATTTTAAATTTTCAAAATCACTATTTTGAAAAATAAAATTGTTTGTCTCAAAACTAATTTTAAGAAAATGCTTTTAGGTCCCGTTTCACAACAATAACGGCGGTCCTGCTATCGTAAATGAGATTTTTCCCTTTTCAAAATTCTATTCCAAATTTTTTTTTTAAACAGTTGGATCGTGCAAAACAGAGCATAACTAACGCCGGTTTGAAGGCCAGAGCCAGCGCCAGCTCTGGTCTGGTTTAAAAAAAAAATTCCAAAAATAATTTTTGGACATTCATGAAACAGAATGGAACCAGTGCCAGTTTGGAGGCCAGAACCAGCACCGGCTATAGTCGGGAAGTGGCGGTGATTTTCAGAAAAAATTTCCAAAAATAATTTCTGGTGCCCTAATCTTCTGCAGAATTTTAGTGAGAACAATTCTCAACAGAATTTTCTATTTTGAAGCTCAAAACAACAACTAATTTGTTAGTTTAGGCAAAACAAAATAGAAAATCAAATTCACAAGGTGAAATGGAGGGCAACTTCCATGTTTAAGAAAACATTTTTCTGCAGAAAATTTTCAGCACATAAAGAAAGCACCTTTCGAAATATGCTATAACTTTTACACAATCATATTGTGCTACAGACCCAACCCACAAAGCTCAAAACGATTTCAACTCGAGTGAAAATGATTTTCACAGCAAACAAAGACAAACACGAATATATGAAAACAGATTTTCATGCCAAAACAATGTCCGTAGACCACACATAGCATGGCTCTGATACCACTGTTAGGTATCTCAGGCTCATATCGTATACAGTGCAACGGAAAATAAAATGAAATACCCTCCCAGGACCCGTCTATGTGTGGAAAACAAAACATAAAAAGAGTAAAGGTAACAGCTTTTATCTTTAGGTGATCGTCTGAAGAACAAAAAATTGCTTCTTCAAGTTGAGGCGCGATCCAACAATCCTCGTGATCAACCTCCACATGAGTTGAACGTCTAACCACTATAATCACAGTGTGTGATTATCTCTAACAGTGATCCACACAGAGGATACACTCAAGCATCAAAATTTCCTGTGCTAGCAGAAAAAGATGGCTTCTAGGGTTCTTTGACCAAGATCAAATCGAGAGAGATAGAGAGAAGAGAGAATGTTCGTGGCTATTGTTTTGTGTGTTGTTCAGCTAGGATTTTTCGTGTGTTACATATACTATATATTACACAAAAGTTTCCTCCCAAAATTGAGAATTCTAATCCTATTAGAATTCCCTAGTTGTAAATAAAAATATAAAGTTCTCACAATTACAACTTAGACCACAAATTATAACTAATTATAATTTGTCCACAACAACTTTTCTTTCTCTCAATCAACCCCACTATATTATCAAATAATATCTTGAGTATATAATCCTCTATTGTGTGTGACCTATTAGGTTTCTCAGTCAATTGGTAGAGAACATGAATTAATCCAAACGTTTTTTAGATTAATAATCCATAATTAATTAGAATTAATCCTATTAATTCTAATCAGGATTGGTTTATTAATTCATCAATTAATAAACCCATATTCCCAGATCATGAGCGGTATCTAGCAACACATCATGACCACCCAAGAGTCTAGGAATTCAAGTGGCTTGACATAAACCCTTCAATAACAAATTTCAGTGTAATTAACTCCTTTCACCATACAATATCTCAATCGGTTTGGAGTACGGAATTAGTGCCAGCTCCCTCCAAAAATAATTCTGGCCCGAATACAATAGTACTTGTACCAGGAACCCACTACTCTAGATGTGTATCAATTGAAACTATTTTCAATACATGATTGCCTTGGCCAAGGACTTTCGAGTAGTAATTCCTACAAGTGGCCATGAGATATTCGCCCCTACTATTCGGAGTGATGAATCCTTTATTGACCCTCTCAACTACTTTCGTTTACCTCACAATGTACCCAATATCCATCCCATAGGCGGCCCTCGATCAAGCTCCGAAGATTGGAATCAAAGTACAAAGCTTAGCAAATAAAGTACCTTGGAAATCTCAAGTCTAAGGATACTTGCACATTTGTTATATTGAGATTATATCGCTGGCACTAAATAGTTATCCATGTGATTATCTCAAAGCTAGGTTATCCAATGAACTTATTCCATTAACAAGCACCCATGTGTTAACTTTGAGTATCTCAATACTCACGGTTATGAGAACCACCGCTTGATCAAATCAGGAAGTCTAACACATGCTAGTTTTGACGCATTAATAATGTCATGTCTCATTAATACTATGACTAGGGACTATTTAAGTGCTAACACCATCCAGTGTAGTAGGAATCTCATATCATGATCTCTATCATGATTTTCTTAACACAGTGTTGTACTAGGGACTTTATTGAACAGTTATATTACTTAAAGTAAACAAAAGAAACTGTAAGATAAATAATGCATTTTTTTAAATAAAATGTGTCATATACAATGTACAAGTGATTGCCTCTAGCGCACAACACTAACAAGTTGATGGTAATGTAAAATTGTGTTAGTTAAATTGATTGAGTAATTGGTGTACTTGAATTGAGTTTGGAGAAGTGGAGTGGATTTTTGGCACTACATCATTCATTTCCTTCTCTTTAAGTGTTCCTTTATCTCTTTTTTTCCAATACCTTTCTTTTACCTTTTATTTCCTTTTCTAACCTTTTTACTCTATTCCTTTCTTTTCTCCTTCTGTACTTTTACTTTCATCCCAGTCTACCTTTTTTATCTTCTCCCCTTTCACTTATATTATCCCTATGGCTCCTAAACACATAGCCACTAAGCTGCCTTCAAAAAGAAAGAGAGGAGATGGATCCTCTTCATCTCATCAGCCTTCCTTTACCCTCTCTGACTAATTTATTAATGAGGAATGCATAGAGTGGTTTGAGAAGAGAGAGGGGAGAAAGACTATTGTTTAGAAGACTTTGGACCCAGTGATAGACCATGACCTTAAAGTCTTTCATTTATTTAGACAGGTTGGTTGGGGACCAATCTTGGAACTGAAGAGTACCTATTGCCCTACCTTGATCAAGGAATTTTATGCTGACATGGAAGCCAAAAATCAAAACAATTTGAGAAACATTGATACTATAGTCAAGGAAGTGAGGATTAGGCTAACTAGAGAGCTTTTAGCTTCTATATTGAGCTTGAGAGATGAGGGGATACGGGTGGACATCGATATTTACAGCAAGAAGATAGTATCTGATGTTGAGTACAAATTGGATGAGGCTAGGTCAGCATTACATTTGACCTATAGGATTGTTGGCATAGCCGAGGTATTATATGTGATAGACCTACCTACACAGTACAGACTTTTGGTATACCTCTTGGGCTTCAATCACTAGAACAAAATAATACATTGGCAACAAAAATTTTTTCTTGGCTAAAGTTTTGTCGCTAAAAGTACCCTTTAGCAAGGAAAATTTTTTTTCAGCGACAAACTTTTTGTTACTACTGATTAAGACCTTTGGCAACAAATTTTTATTTCCAAGCTAAAAATAATGGCTTTAGCTAGGATATAAGTGTATTAGCGAGGAAAATTTAAATTTTCTCACTAATGATGCATTATCAGTAACGAAAATTTATTTTTTAACTAAATTTTTCTCGCAAATAATGTATCATCAGTGACAAAATTTTATTTTCTAGCTAAAAATATTAACTTTTATCACTATTAACTATACTTTTAGTGACAAAATTCATATTTCCTAGCTAATACTTGTCATTAAATTTTTAAATATTTATAACATGACCCCAAAATTTTTATAAATTGGCCTTTAAATTTTGTATAATTACAAAATAACCTCAAAAATTTGTAAATTGATACATAAATGTTAAAATATTTATAATATGACCCTAAAAATTTTACAAATTAGTCCCTAAATTTTTAAATATATAAACATGACCCCCAAATTTTACAAATTGCTCCTTAAATTTTGTAAACTTATAAAATGATAACAAAAAATTTATATATCATTATTAAATTTTAGAATATTTAAAATAAAATCCTAAAAATTTTACAAATTAGTCCCTAAATTTTTAAATATTAAAAAATGCATTATATTTTGGACTGATTTATAAAAATTAAGCTAGATTATGTGACAAAACATGTCCGATTACCTTCAAATTTTGTCATAATACATTTTTAGAAAATTTAATAAATCTACCGTCATTATTTTGATATGTCTATCCTTGTAAATGCGTTAGGTTTTGGATAATTTTATAATAATTATGCAAGATTATGTGGTAAAATATATCCGATTACCTTCAAATTTGGTCATAATAAGTTTTTTAATAATTTTAACAAATCTAATGGTTGGATCGTTAATTTGATATATCTATCTTTGTAAATGCGTTAGGTTTCAAACATTTTTATAGAGATTATGCTAGATTAAGTGGCAAAAAATATCCGATTACTTTTGGTCTTAATACTTTTTTTTAATGATGTTATTAAAATTAATGATTAGATCATTAATTTGATATGCCTATCTTTGTTAATGTGTTAGATTTTCTGTATTTTATAGAGATTATGCTAGATTCTGTGCCAAAACATATTCCATTACTTAAATTCAGTCATAAAACTTTTTTTTAGCGATTTTAACAAATCTAATAATTTGATATACCTATATTTTGTAAATGGGTTAGGTTTTGAGTATTTTTATAGAAATTATGCTAGATTAAGTGGCAAAACATATCTAATTGACTCTAAATTTTGTCTTAATACTTTTTTTAGTAATTTTATCAAATCTAATAGTTGGATCGTTAATTTCATATTTCTATCTTTGTAAATGTGTTAGGTTTTCTGTATTTTTATAGAGATTATGCTAGATTCTATGCCAAAACATATTTGATGATGTTAAAATTTAATCATAAAATTTCTTTTAGCGATTTTATCAAATCTATGGTTGGATCGTTAATTTGATATGTCTATCTTTGTAAATGCGTTAAGCTTCAAGCATTTTTATAGAGGTTATGCTAGATTAAGTGGCAAAACATATCCAATTACCTTTAAACTTTGTCCTAATATTTTTTTTTTTTTAGTGATTTTATCAAATCTAACAATTGGATCATTAATTTGATATGCATATCTTTCTAAATGTGTTAGGTTTTCTATATTTTTTATAGAGATTATGCTAGATTATATGCCAAAACATGTTTGATTATCTTAAATTTTGGTCATAAAACTTTTTTTTTAAAGCAATTTTAACAAATCTAACGGTTGGATCGTTAATTTGATATGTCTATCTTTGTAAATGGGTGCAGTTTCGAGTATTTTTATAGATATTATGCTATAGTAAGTGGCAAAACATATCCAATTACATTTACATTTGGTCCTAATACCTTTTCTAGTAATTTTATCAAATCTAATAATTGGATCATTAATTTGATATGCCTATCTCTATAAACATATTAGGTTTTCTATTTTTTTTATAGATATTATGTTAGATTCTGTGCCAAAACATATTTGGTTACCCTAAATTTTGGTCATAAAACATTTTTTAGCGATTTTATCAAATCTAACTGTTGGATTATTAATTTGATATACCTATCTTTGTGAATTTGTTAGGTTTTGAGCATTTTTATAGAGATTGTGCTAAATTAAGTAGCAAAACATACCCGATTACCTTTAAATTTGGTCATAATACATTTTTTTAGTGATTTTATCAAAATCTAATGGTTGAGTCATTAATTTAATATGCCTATCTTTGAAAATGCATTAGGTTTTGGGTATTTGTATAGAGATTATGCTAGCTTATGTTGAAAAATATATACGATTACTTTCAAATTTAGTCATAACACTTTTCTTAGAAATTTCAACAAATCTAATAGTTGGATCATTAATTCGATGCGCCTATCTTTGTAAATGCATTAGGCTTTGGGGTTTTTTTTTTTTATAGATATTATACTAGATTATATAGTAAAATATATTCGATTACATTTAAATTTTGTCATAATACTTTTCTTAAAATTTTAACAAGTCCAACGGTTAATTCATTAATTTGATGCACCTATCCTTTTAAATATGTTAGGTTTGGGGCATTTTTATACAAATTATGCTATATTATATTACAAAATATATCCAATTATTTTCAAATTTGGCCATAATACTTTTATTATTATATATATACACTATTTTAGTATGTTAATATATATATACATATTAAAATAAAAAATATATTAATATATTTTTAATATACTAATAAATATATATGAATATATTAATAATTAATGTCTTTTAATAATATATATAAATATATTAATATAACATGTTAATATATATTAATATTTATATGCACATACCAAAAGCATATATATAGATATATGTATATAAATATACATATACACATATATATACATACATAGATATATATTAATACATATATTTGTGTATGTGAATGTGTGTATATAAGTATATATGAATATATGAATATATATGTATATATTAATATATATATATATATATGAATATTTTATATATATGTATGTATATATGTATATTTATATGTGTATATATAGGAATATGTGCATATATATATATATATATGAATATGTATATATGTATGTATATGAATGTGTATATATATACACACAATTCTCATTCTATCTTGAACTTGCACTAATTGGAAGTCACATATCCAGAAGAGGATACAAGACTATTACACATATATACATATATATAGTATATTATTGTGTATATATATGTATATATAGTAATATATACACACACACACATGTGTGTGTGTGTGTGCATGCGTGTGTATGTGTATGTATGTATATTTATATACGTGGTATATTGTTATAAATATATATACATATACACATAAATATGTTTGTGTGTGTGTAATTGTATATATGTAATATTATATATGTATCAATATACACACAACATATACATAGATATGTGTGTGTGTGTGTGTGTGTGTGTGTGTGTGAACAACACACACACATATATATTGAGTGTGTGTATAGGACTAGTTTACAAAATTTTTTGGGATCATATTTCAAATATTTTTAAATTTAAGGATAAATTTTGTAAATTTTTGTGGTCATTATATTGTAACTATTCAAAATTTTGGGACTAATTTATAAATTTTAAAGGGTCATACTATAAATATTTAAAAATTTAGAGGCTAATTTAGAAATTTTGGAGTCATATTAGAAATATATAAAAATTTAGAGGCTAATGTGTTTTATATATATATATATATATATATATATATGTGTGTGTGTATATATGTGTGTGTGTGTGTGTGTGTGTTTGTGTGCGTGTACATGTACATATATATGTACATGTATGTACATATAATATGCAAATAAATATATAGATACCTATACATATACGTATTTGTACAAATAAATGTATAGATACGTGTATGTATAGGTATTTATACATTTATTTGTACATTATATGTACATACATATACATATACATATGTATGTATGTATGTATGTATGTATGTATGTATGTATGTATGTATGTATGTATGTATGTATGTATGTATGTATGTATGTATGTATGTATGTATGTATGTATGTATGTATGTATGTATGTATGTATGTATGTATGTGTGTATGTGTGTGTGTGTGTGTGTGTGTGTGTGTGTTTGTTTATTTGTTTGTTTGTTTGTTTGTTTTGTTTGTTTGTTTGTTTGTTTGTTTGTAAATATTTGGATGTGTTGTATATAAGAGAGTGTGTGTGCTTGTATATATGTGTATGTGTTGTGTGTGTGTGTGTGTTGAAAATGTATAAGTATAAAAATTTTTTCTAATCGATCTATATGTTTAAATTATTTAATAAAAATGATTATATAATTAACAGTATATAGACTTTTTATATAATTACACAAAATAACTTATTATATTGAATAATTTGTTTTTATTTGAATTGTAAACTTAATATTATTATTGTATTTTGTTATAATGCTAATTTTTAAAAAAATTAAAATAGAACTTTGCAAATACTTTAAATTAAAAAAAAAGAAAAAGATATGACCAAACATGAAGTTTGGCCCAACGGTTGAGTGCACGCAATGCACTCTCTCCCGTGGACCAAGAACCATGGATCGAAACTTGCAATTGAAACTTACTTCCACATTCAGTCAACTGGACAAGCGGTGCAATTTGGTGCTTTAGGTGTTCGTGGACAAAGCAATACGAAGGAGTACGAGATGCAATCTGGTTCTTCAAGTGTTCGTGGAACAAGCAATATGAATGAGTATGAGAATCATAAGAAAGAGTACAAGAGGAGGTCAAGAAAATTGAAAAATTTTTACTTTTTAAAAAAAATTTTAACTCTTTGGCGAGAAAATTTTTCATCGCTAATGACTAAATGTTTGTGGACAAAGCAATACGAAGGAGTACAAGAAGCATAAGGAGAACAAGAGGAGGTCAAGAAAATTGAAAAAAATTTTCTTTTTAAAAAATATATATATAACTCTTTGGCGAGGAAATTTTTCATCACCAATAAGGCTTTTTGGCGACAAAACTTTCCTCGCCAAAACTACTCTTTAGCTAGGAAAGTTTTCCTCACTAAAGAGCTCCTCTTTCTCGCCATATGCTTTTTGGCGACAATATTTCCTAGCCAAAATTACATCTTTAGCTAGGAAATTTTTCCTCATAGGAAAATTTTCCTACCTAAAGAGTTCCTCTTTGTTGCCATATGCTTTTTGGCGACAAAAGTTTCCTAGCTAAAACCACATCTTTAGTTAGGAAATTTTTCCTTGCTAAAGAGGAAATATTTCCGAGCTAAAAAGCTTCTCTTTTGTCACATATGTTTTTGGCCACAAAATTTTCCTAGCCAAAACTACTCTTTACCGGGAAAAATTTTTCCTCACTAAAGAGTAATTTTTCCTATCAAACAAAATTAACCCTTCAGTGACGAATATTTGGCAAGGAAACTTTTTTGTCACTAAAAGAGCATCAGTAGTGACAAAATACTTTTATTGGCGACACTCTTGTACTTTTAGTGACAAAAAAATTCCTAGAGCTTTAGCTAGGAAACTTATTTTCTCGCCAAAAGGTCCTCTTTAGCCACAAAAAAAAAAAAAAAAAGTCACCGAGACTCTTTAGCGAGGGCACTTCAGCGAGGAACTGGCGACAAAATTTTTTTCTTCACTAAAGACTTTTAACATGGAAAAAAAAAAGGCATTGGCTAGGAATTTGGTTTGTTGCTAAAGGCTAATTTTTTATAGTGAACGTTGCTCAAAGAGCAAGTGGACTCAATGAGGGTAGACTAGTGGACTCAATGTGCTTTATAAGCTTATCCGAACAAAGACAATCCCTTTAGCCTCCCTTATCATTTCCTACATGCATAATGTAGTCTTTTCTACCCACCCAGCCAAGGCATTTGCCTTTCTTCTAGTCATCACCAAGATCCATTGGCATTATGCCCTAGAGGCAATCCTTGTATATTGTATATGACATAGTTATTAATAAAAGTCATTCTTTATCTTTCAGTTTAATTAATTATTCTGCGTATATGAGTATAAAACTGATAAATAAAGTCCTAAAGACATATAATAGTGTTAAGAAAATTATAATAGAGATCATAATATGAGATGCCTACTACACTATGTAGTACTTGTGCTTAACCCATCCCTAGTCATAGTATTAATAAGATAGGACATCATTAATACGCTAAGATTAGTACGTGTTATACTTCTTGATTTGATCAAGTAGTGGTTCTCACATCTGTGAGTATTATAATACTCAGACTTAACACATAGATGCTTGTTACTTGAACAAATTCATTGGAAGACCAACTATGAGATAATTACATGGATAACTATTTAATGCCAATGATAGAATCTCATTATAGCAAATATGTAAGTATCCTTAAACTTGAGATTTCCAAGGTACTTTGTTTATTAAGCATTGTACTTTGATTCCAATTTCTAGAGTTCTTATAAGGCCGCCTATGGGATGGATATTGAGTACAACGTAAAGTAAATAAAAGTAGTTGAGAGAGTCAATAAAAGATTCATTACTCCTAATAATAGGGACGTATATCCCACGACCACTTGTTTGAAATCATTACTTGAGAAGTTTTTTACCAAGGCGATTATGTATTGGAAATAGTTCCAATTGATACACATATTGAGTAATGAATTCTAAAACAAGTACTAATAAATTCGGGTTAGAATTAATCATATTTTAGTAGGAGTTGGTACTAATTCCATAATCTAAAACCAAATGAGATATAGTATAATAAAAGAATTACATTGTACTAATATTTTGCAATTGAAAGGTTTATGTCAAGCCACTTGACTTTTCAGACTTTTGGATGGTCATGATGTGTTTCTAGATACCGCTCTTGATTTGTTAAATATGGATTTCTTAATTAGAGGATTAATAAATTAATCCTAATTAGAATTAATAAGTTAATTCTAATTGTAAACGGATTATTAATTCTATTGTGATAGAATTAATTCATATTAATTACCAATTGAGTAGAAAACCAAATAAGTCACACACAATAGAGGAATTAGTACTCATTATATTATTTGATAATATTATGGGGTTAACTTATGAGAAGAAATAATTATTATGGACTAAGTATAAAGTGTTATAATTTTTTAGGTGAAATTGCAATTATTAAAATCCTCATAGGCCTAATTTCAATTTTGTTCCAAAAGCCCACAATGATTTGAGAAGGGCTTCACGATTTTCTGGAGGTAGTGCACACACACACACACACAAAAGACAAGACCGAAAAAAACAAGATATATAGAAATCTTTTTCTTGTTCTTTTCTTCTCAAAATTAAAACCTAGCCGCCAATAATTTTGCTAGTAGAAAATTTTGGTAGTTCTTGAATACATTTTCATGTGGATCAATATTTGAAAAATTCCTACGCTTGGAATTTAGTAGTTCAAGGCTTGAACATATATTCAGAAGAGTTCCGTATACGAAGAAAATTTTAAAAGCCTTATTTTTCAAGTAATGAATTTTTAACCTGTTTAATTACATACGAGTGATCCTTTGAATGGATTTTGTTTTAATTTTTCATTGCACATTATTTGATTTTGCATAATCAAAATCTAACAAATCCTCGAACATTTCCATATTCCCACATATGGTGAGATGACTGCTACAACTGGGGCTACTAAGATTGTGACTGATAGGACATTAATCAGCTATGGATATAGTTACGATGAGAACAACAAGATATGGTTAACTCCTAGTCAGTTCAGAGAGAAGACGGGTCAAGGATAGAGGCGACATCCTCCTCCACCACAATCACAACCCCCATCTACCGAGACTGATAGAGCTGAGTCCTCTAGGGCCCAGAGGCCTAATATTAGACATCCTTCAGCAACTATTGAGTTTTAGGCCGAGATTCGTATTCACTTTACCACATTGACCAACAGTGTACTTTCTCTTCAGACTATAATGACAAAGCAGAATCAAGTTATAGCTCAACAGCAACAACTAATGGGTCAGATGATGGGACTTCTCGAGCACCAGGGTCAGACTACTGCCGGGTATGAAGAGCAGCTCGAGATGATCTAGACTAAGATCCGTAATGTGGCTTCAGAATTTGGCTCTTTTCGTGCTCAGCAGTCTACCACAGATAAATTCCTCCATACTATATGGGATAGGTTGAAGAGCTATGGCCGTTTAGGACCTGATGAGCCAGAACACCCTTTGCACGAGCCTCAAAGTAGGAGAGGTGGTAGCGACAACAAAGGCAGCTATGGGTATTTTTGTGTTTCTTTTTAGCTTTAGGGATAGAATAGGATTTTCATTTACTGCTTTCAATAGTTTATTCTATATTTTACGTCTCTTCACTTTACTTATTTTCTCTTTGTTTTAGTACTTATTTTCTCTTGGTTTTAGTACTTATTTAGTTTTGATAATTGTAGATAACTCTTATGATTTCTATGGATAAGCATTTCTTCTCTTCTTGCTGAATTACATTGAGCAGCAAATTCCTTGGGGAGTATTACTCTAGTTTTTTTTCTCTGTTTTATTTTAGTCCCATTGTATATACATTGTAAACTCTTTAGCTAATGAGGATATTGTGCATCTTAAGTATGGGGGACGAGAGATCAGAGTATACTCCTTGCAAGATCAACTCCTTGCAACATCAATTGTAGGATATTATTTTATTTATGGGTTGGATCTGGTATTTTCAAAAGTTGAGCTAAAATTTTTTCAAATTTTTCCATATTTTGACTTGTTTGGAACTACTATTTTTTGTCTTTTGATATGCTAATTTGGATTAAGGTTGTTTGATAGGATTTTCTTTGGTAAATATGTATATTTTGTGTGATATATACCAAGTCTTAGAGATTTTGGCTTAACCTTATCTATTTTTTTTAGAAAAATTTTTAACATTATATTTCTTGGGTATTGATGAGAAACTTGTGATGAAGCATCAGTAAAGAACTTTAGCCTATTTATATTCTATGATCTTCTAGCCAATATTAATTTTAAGTCTAAGTAAATGTAGATTAGGGTAAGAATAAGAGCTATTAGAGTAAAGTAATGCAAATACTAAAAAATCACTCATTATACCTTTATTAGGCATTTGCATTACTTTAACCTAATGTGAGTAATGTAAAAGTTGAAAATTTTTTATTCTATCTCTATTAGGCAATTATATTTACCCTACAAAAATAAGCATATAGACCAATCTTCTGTTTACTACTCAGGTTGCAGTGGCTTTTGGAAGTTAAAAAACTTAAATATCCCTTATTCCTATCTTATACAAATCACTGAAGTCATATTCTCGAACCAAGAGATAGAATGAGACTGAATTGAATCAATATAGACTTGTTTAATTTAATTTCGATGGCCATGGTTTCATCTATCTAAATACACAGGTTTACACAAGTTTAACCCAGTTAGATGACTTTGAACTGAATTTTCATATCAAGAGAGTTTGAATATTTTTTCCATAATGGTCATTGTTGCCAAAGATCTATTCTTGATATATATGCTTTTTGCTTGAAATGTTTTGATTGTAAGAATTTGCTTGAGGACAAGAAAATGCTTAAGTGTGGGGGAGTGATATTTAGTTATTCCATGCATATTTGACATAGCATTTGAGATTAAATTATTTAATTTTCATTATAGATTGCTACTTATCTCTCCCAAATTTCTCTCTATTTGATGTAGATCAAAAGAATTGAGGTTAGAATAAAATTCAAGGAGAAAATATTGAAAAAGAGTTGTACAGGGGATGCATGACACCATCAGAAATGATATACACGTCGCTGTGCTTCAACTAAAATTTAGAGATTGATCTTCTGGGCATTCGCGGTGCCATGCGGGTCAGTATACTCATCGCCGTACATTATCAGAATTCAGAAGATGCTGAATATCAGAAGCCCCACAGCATTATGCCTTGTGACCTTCACGCCACCGTGTAGTAATCCAGCACATGATAATAATAAGCACCACGATGTCGATTTAAGCTAAAGTTGAGGATCAAGGCATGCATGGTGCCAGTGCGGTCAGTTTCTATGACACTGTGCAACGTCGTAGATTGTGCTTTATTCAGCGCATTTAGAGCTTTTTAGTAGAAATACTCCTCATTACCAACACAAGGAAAGGGAGCCACCCACGCATTTCATCAGAGAACCCCTTAGAAGCAAAAGAAAGAGGAGAGAAGAGAAGATTAATGTGGGATTTGAAAAAAGAAGGAGCTCCACAAAGAGGATTGCAAAGTAGAGGAAGAACCTTGTCGTGATTTGATTTTGTGAATGTTGATTTAACTACAATTGAATTGTAACTAAATGGTTGTACCTGATTTTCCTCTTGTATTGGATAATTGTTTGGTTCATTGATTTCTATTTTGAGTAATCTATTCATTGGGTTTGATTGATTTGATTTAATTGTTTTGGGCAATTCTCTTGTATTGAACTTGAGAAATGATGTATCAGATGGGTTCTCTTTGATGTTAATCCAATAGATTTGTTTATCCTTTGATGAATTTGAGAAATGATTTGGGGGATTAGAACTTTGTAATAGATGAAGTTTTGGAATCACCTAGGTTCTAGGACTTTTTGGCTTATTGAGATTTTCTCAATTATTATACATTGTTGGGTTTAATTTGTGAGACTGAGATAATCCATAAGTTGGATCCTAGGGTAGTGAATTCACTACTTGAGAAAGAGTATGGGTTTTACTCTATTTTGGAAGTCTTTCCAATGCTTGAATTTAAATTTAATTAACCAAATGATGTTCTTATTTAAGTAATTGTTGAAATTCTTTTTCAATTACATAGCTAATCTCCTTTTCATATTCAAATCGCGTCTTGTGATATATTTAACTCTACCTTATACATTGGGTTGATATCTTTGTGTGGTACTCTAGTGCAGTTATTAATTAATTAGCATAATCTTTATTTTAATTGATTGAACAATAGAATTCAAGTGGAAATAGGGGTAATTGACCCAATTCCCGAGGATTTTTTATACTTACCAACTAGACTCTATACTACATAATAGGTATACTTGACTAATTGTGTGTGTGTGTGTGTGTGTGTGTGTATTTAAGTGAATTTGTATTTTATTTTTTTTAAAATTTGATTGAGTTTGGGCTTATTTCTTCACACATCAATAGTGGATGCATAGTGCACAAACACACACCCAACAGGTATACAAGAGAAAGAGAGATACAGATGGAAAAGTGAAAACTTATAAAATAAGATTAGTTGCAAAAAGTTATACTAAAAAAGAAATGATTGATTATGGGGATATCTTTTTGTCTGTTACCATGCTTAAGTCCATTTGCATTTTTTTAACCATCACATATTATTATGACTATGAGATATGGTAGATAGATGTTAAGATAGCCTTTCTTAATGAAGACATCTATATGACCCAGTTTGAAGGCTTTATTGTGAAAGGCCAAGAACATATAGTATGTAAGCTTAAGAAGTCTATATATGAACTTAAACAAGTATCACGTGCATGGAACATATGTTTTAATGAGACTATAAAGTCTTATAGTTTCATACAAAACGTAAATGAACCAATTGTATATAGGAAGGCAAATGCAAATAATGTGTCTTTTATGTTACTTTATGTAGATGACATAATATGATCTTGAGAAGCACCAAAATTATGGGTTAAACTCAAGAACAAGAACCCTAACAAACTCACACACAAGAACACTAAAATATTAGAAAATTAACACTTTTGTGATAAAGTGAATTTAGCTTACTTCAAAAACATCCTAACACCTTAATCTAACTAGATATTAGAACATCATGGATAGGAATTTGAAGGCACCTGACTTAATCATATCAAACAAACTAGGCAATCTAGCATATAAGAATAGAGAAGAAGTTGAGATTATTCCTTAATGTTTAGAAATAAGATCAAAGATGGGACTAAATCATTTGAATTCGTCTTGATGTTTATGGGAATCACCCAAAAGGATCACTCTCACCAAACTCTCAAAATAGTTGTTGAATTCTCCAAAAATGTCTACTATTTCAAAGTTATGTTTACAAGGCTATAATAGGGTATTTATAGTCCCCCAACATAACCTAACTAATTAGTAAACTAATCATAGAATTAAGAGACCTTAATATAAGTATTGAGGCCCTATTACATGCTTTAAAATAAGTAAAAACATAATAAAAGTCATAGGAATTAAAAAAAAATACAAATAAGCTAAAAATATGAAAATTAGCAAAAATTCAGGTTAGTCCCAACATGAGCCGACGCCGGTTCAAAACTATCTCTCAACAGTAACCTAGCAGTATTGGGCCAGTGCCGGCTACACTGGTTGGGCCAACATCAGTTGCCTTCTGGGCAGCCCCTGGGCGCTGTTCAATCCCCTCTCATGCAGCATCGTTTTCCTTAATGTTTTGCACCCCAAATATTGGTCTTGACCTCTAATGTTGCCTTTGTTGTTCCTTTGATTTTTCAAATAGTTTTGAAGCCTAGATTGTTTCCATTTGAAACTCCCTTGGGTTGCATTCCTTCAATTGCCCTTTTACCTTTCTATCCTTGATCATTTGTTTGTTTGACCTTCTACAAGGATTGTTACCTTTTTTGTACTCCTTTTGGCCTTTCTTTCATTATCCATTCCTTCATCAATCTCTTGGCCCTTGGTTTATTGGCTTGGTTGGCCATAAATTCTTTTTGAAACCTCTTGAAAATGGATCTCACCCAAGGTGCCATGAGTTGTGGCTTGGACTTCTCTTTGCCTTCTTTTGAGTGGCCTTCATACCTGGGGTAATTCCTATCATAACATTCTATTCATTAGAAATTATGTGGGACATTGTTATCTATAAAGGTTTGGCTATCAAGTCAATTTAGTATAAAGGATATGGGAGAAGTTAGCTATATTCTTGGTATAAAGATTATTAGAAATAGAAAACAAAGAATGTTAGGCTTATCCCAATCTACTTACATTAATAAGATATTAGCTAGATTTGGCGTGGATCAGTGAAAAGGGGCAATCATATCCTTTAGGCACGGATTGACTTCGTCTTCTAAATAGTGTCCTAAGATATAAGAAGAAAAGGAAAGTATGAGAAGAATTCCCTATGTCTCAGTAGTGGAGAGTCTCATGTATGCCATAATTCGTACAAGGTCAAATATTTATTTTTCAGTAGGTATGGTTAACAAGTATCAGTCAAACCCAGGAGAAGAACATTAACAAGTTGTAAAGTATATACTCAAGTACCTGAAGGGAATGAGGGATTATATGCATGCTTACAGAGCTGATGATTTAATTTTTACCAGTTACACTGACTCAGACTTTCAGGCAGATAAAGATGAAAAAAAGTCCACTAGTGTATACATTTTCACTTTGTTTGGAAGGCTATTTCATGGAAAAGTATTAAGCAATTTTATATTGCTAATTCCACTATAGAAGCTGAGTATGTGGCTGTAATACCCCGTATTAAGCCACATTTAGTATGTGGGGAAAGTCATGCATGTCATAACATTTTTTTTTTTTATATTGCATTTGGTAAATTGAATTATTTTCATGAAAATATAAGTTTCACGAATTAATTTGTTCTTGAAGTGGTTGTGTTACTTGAGTTAGTAGAACTTTTGTTTTATTGAGGAGAATTCATTACGAAGAGGATGAAGCAAGTGAGTATGAATTAAGGGAATTTAATTAGGGGAAAATTTATACAAGAATTAATGTAGAATAGTGGATAAAGCTTGATGTTTAATTTTTGATGGGCTTGAGTTTGAATCCTAGCTAATTCAAACCCTTTCCTTTCTTTGATTTTCTTTTCCGTAACCTTTCCTAAGCTTGGTCAAAATTCTTCTAGGGTAGCCTCCACCTTGGAGCAAATTCCTAAAATTTAGGAGTGTGATTTATCTTGGAAATTATTTTATAAAGCCTTTGAAAATAAATTAAATTCTTATTTCTAATATATTATCATAATCTTTTAGAGAATTTCAAATATTACTAATATGAATTTTTGAAAGCTATATCTAAGTAAATTAGTAGGAAATAAAGAATATAAAAATATAGCTTATTTTCTCTAAGTAGCCGCCACTTTTTAAGGAGATAAGTCTCCATATTTTAATTTTCTTCAAATAATTTTAAAAGGAAATAAAGGGATAAATGCTAGATTTTTAAATGAAGCACTTATCTTCTAGGATATGTGTTTCGAAATTTTGGGGAAAAAGGGATTGGAATTTCGGTTAGCTTCAAGAAGAAGAAAACCAGAATTTTTATATTGAAAAGTAATTATTTAATAGCTATTTAAATATTAAAATTAATATAGGGAATTGATTAAATTATTCCTTAAATAAATAACCTAATTCCTTCATATATTTTTCTGAAAAATTCTTCAAAGTTGCCGCCACCCTTAAGAGCTCTTGGAGATCAACTTAAACTCTTCAAAACCTAGTTAGGGTTATCCAAGAAAACCTTAACTAACTAGGACTTTGTTTTAGCAATAATAAAAAAAAATACTAGAATTTCCCCTCCCATTCCTTCAGATTTTCGGACACAATCAGCACCATTCTGCATGAAAATTCCCACTAAAAACCTACGCAAAAACCTCTCTAGTTATCGAGCAAAAACAACTACACAAATACTCCTTTTTCTTCTCTCATTCTCGCCATCTTGGAGACCAAAAACCAGCTTGATTTCTCCCCACTTTCTGTCCAGCTTTTTGACCATCATAAGCTCCAAAAACATAGCAGTAACAACCCACAAACCACTGCCCAGTTTGGGTACTCAAAGAAGGACCAAAGCTGTCCAACTTTTTGCTTATGATCAAGAATCCCTAACAAGGTAGAACTCCACCCAACACCCAAACACCAAAACCTGGCCTTTTCTGTCCAGCAAATCACAAAATTCCTACCCTCTTCGCCTCTCAAACTCATGAAACAAATAGCATTCTTCCTGCTCAAAAATTCGGCTAGCCTATTCCAAGAACAAAGCCAAAACCGAAACTCTCTACAAGGTAATCGATCTTCAATCCTTCTATTAATCTCTTACTCCATTCTTTCTCTCTTTTCTCCCTTAAATCACATCTATAAGGGACTGATTTTCTCCCTTTCTTGGTGAGTCTCGATCAAGGACATCTAGGCAGACCAATCTCTTCAACTATCCATTAAACTCAAGCTAGTCATCAAGGAGTTGTTGTGTTTAAGTCTAGTTCACTAAGAGGTAATCAAGATCATATCTTTATTGATTTAAATAACTTTGATCTTTAAAATAAAGTCTTATGAATGCTTACAGAGGCTAGTACGAAAGCATGAATGGACTAGAATGATAAATATGTTGATATAAGCCATAACCAAAGCATGTATGAGAAAAGACCTTAATGCATCTTGTCATGATGAATCTAGATCTATGCTAAGTTGGCAAATATGAGATCTTTTAATGTTTATGGGGTTGATTATAATAATTTTATGCTAGTTGAATATAAAAGTTGTCATGTAGTGATTTAATTTGGATGAATGCATAGTTATGATCAATAGCATGGCAAAGGAAGTTGTGTATGTGATCTAATGAATTAAATTACCTAGATACCATGGATGAATTAAGTGATTAATGAGATCATGAAAAGTCATATTACATGAAATAGTGGATGTAATATTTAGATTCTAATTATAGAATCGTTTATTTTAGATAAGAAAGGAGTGGAAGTAAGGGCAATCAATTGAGTTAGGTCTAGCTGTTGATTTATCCAAGTAAGTCCCTACATAACCATTTTGATAAATATTACATGTTTGCAAGCAATTTTTACAATGTTATTTGGAATTAATGTTAATATAATGTTTTGACAAGAGGATTGAAACGTTGGCTAAGCATGATGAGTTATACTATGTTGTTTTGATACTTAGGTTGGAAACATGGATGTTTTACTTTCTAAATGAGTTTATCAAATTTCAACTATTCAAACTCAAAAATGATTTCTTACTCTATCACTAAATGATTTGGAAATGCTATTACGAAAAACTATGTTTTGCAGTCAAGCTAATCAAAGAATTTCAAAAAAAGAAAAATGATTTGCCCTAAATGGGGAGTGTTGAATACTTAGCGGGGGTAAACTAGTGGTACTAGTCTTGAAGAGCAAGAGTGAGTCTTCTGCCAGGAGGCCACTTCTAGAAAATGAACTCAACTTGGAGAGGCAACAGTACTACATAGTCAGGCTGTCCGAGCTAGCATATTAGTCCATGTGGACATTATTGATCCAAGTTGGACAACCTGAGTGTTGGGTGTAGAGATGAAGGAGTATCTCACCCTAGTGAGAGAATCCCCCACTGTCCATTGTTGAAAGAATACATTGGGACACTATCATGGTGGTAACCATGATATGGATTATGATATTATTGTTCAAATTATTGCTAATCCCTACTGAATGAATTATGAATATGATGAAACGATGATTTATTGTGAATTATTTTGGATTCATTTAGTAAGGCTCCTTTGTATAATTGTTATTGATGAAATTGACTTACAAATACGATTTTGGTGATTTTGATAAACATGTATGCACGAAATGGTTATATTTGACACTTGTACACACGTGACTTACTGATATGCCAATATAATACCTTTTATATCATAATTTCAGGGGAGTAGTTATATTGAGCAGGTTGAAAGAATAAGCGATGATCGCCTATTTGTTTATTTTATTTTGATTTATATTTCTTTCAAGAGATGTTTGTTAGCTTTGATCTCTCGAATTTGTATAAGTATTTCCCTCGGATGTAATAAGAGTATTTTATTATTTTATTTAGTTGGTTTTTTTTAATTATTATTTGTTATTTGCACCTCGTTATAAAGACTCCTGATCCTCTGGACGGGGCGACATCCCACCCTATTGGGTACATAGGTAGTGGGGTGTTATAGTGGTAGCTTCAGAAGCTTCAAAAGAAGCGATTTGGCTCTAGAAGTTCCTCATAGAACTTGGAGTTGTACTACAAATAGACAGGCCTATTATTTTATATTGCGACAATTCTGAAGTTATGTTGTAATGCAAGGAACCAAGGAACTATAGGAAGGACAAACACATTGAGAAGAAGTATCACTTGATTCGGGAATCATCCAGAAACGGGAGATAGCAGTTGACCAGATTTTCTCTTCAAACAATCTAGTAGACCCATTTACCATGCCTCTGATGGATAAAGTGTTTCGAAAACACTTGAATGTCATAGGGGTAGGCATATATGGATTATCATAGTCCATTTAGTGCAAGTGGGAGATTGTTGGAATATATGCCTAAAATGAACAATGTATTTCAATATTTTATAAATTAATAAAATATTTCATTTATTAATGTTTGTTTGTTTACATATATGTGCACATTAAGTTCTAAGTGTGTTAGTAATTAATTTACGTGATCAGGTTGTGCTTTCACAGTAAGGTGTAGATTATGAGCTATTAACACATAGGCAGAAAAATTATTCTTAATCGATTAATAAAGTTGGGCACTTTATTAAGATTTAAATCATTATAGTATAATTTCTAAATAAGGAATGGTTTATCTTAGACCAGTGAGTAGTCCATTTACGCCAATAGTGTAAACATATTTAGAATACGTAGAATTTGACCACACGATAATAATCTTTATAAAAGTACTATAATAAATAAAGATTGATTTATCGCCGCTACTGCGTGGATGAATACCTTTAGATTTGAGTATAAGTTGGTGGTCTGGTGAAATTAGACTTCTACATTTTCATGTATGATGCGTGATGTCTTAACGCAAGGTCCATAACCTTATACGTTGGGTGTATGATTCTAGTTAATTAAGACAGATTTATATAATAGAATTTATATGCTTCACTTAGTGAAGATATCACACCCTTGTGATGGTCTAGGATAATCTAAATAAACCAGAGTTCTAAGTAATGTGATTTAGTATGTATACTTTTGGATAACTCCTTGAAATAAGTTGGTATATATTGGAAGTTATAGATTATCGGACTAGTTATCAAAGGATAGTAGATGTTATAAGGAAGGTATTAGTACATTTGTCTTATCTCAATGACGGGTGTTATGTAGAGGGGTATTTTCATCATTATATCTGTAGGTCGAAGACATTATACTTGTAATATTATTTTTAAGGTCAATATTTTCATATGGTGATAAATAAAATATTTAAAATGATAAAATACGACTATTTATTAATAAGGGTATTTTGGTCATTTTATAGTAGTAAAAAATAATGTCTTTTGATCTCCAGAGTAGATCAAATACCTTAGTAAATTTATTTACTATATAAGCTTATTTGGTGAATTAATAATGGAAGAATTGTTCTAGAAGTCCAATTAATTATTTATTAGGGTTAGAATAATATATTGGACTAATTTAATTAAATTATTTTATTAATTATTTATTTTAAATAATTTTATATTGAACCTAAGTAGATTAATTAATTAATAAAGGAATTATTTTATTAGCCTTGAACTAATTTAATTAAATTAGTTTATTAATTAATTATCTTGAATAATTTTATATTTAATCCAAGTAAATTAATTAATTAATTAATAAGAAAGCTATTTAATTAATCTTGAGTTAATTAGAAATATACCTTAGCCCACTAAAGTTGTGAGTGATGACTTTTATTATTTTGGAAACAAATGATAGTCATCACAAGTAAAAGAAAAAAAAGAAAAAAGGAAACAAAAGGAAAAATAGCATTTTGGCAATTCGTGTTGATAGATATAGGAATTCTTGATTTTGGTCACTAAAATTGAAAAATTCTGCAGTTCGTGATTTTGGTTACTGAATTGCAAATTTGGCATTTTGTGGTTTTTGGTCAACCGATAAGAATACAAAAATAAGGAGCTATCGTTTTTTGCTCGGCTTTTTCCTTGAGCCTCCGTTTCTTGTTTTTTTTCCTGTAGTTCTTTTTCTTTTGAAAAAAAATAATAATAGCTCTATTAATATTTTTTTTAAAAAATTATTCTTTCACCTATTATTTTATTTTTATTAGTAAGTAATATATAGAAAGTTCGAAAATACTTTAGAAGAATAAAAATTAATAATTTTTTTATATGTATTTAATGTGAAGAAATTAACAATTACTTATTCTTATGAAATAAGTAATTGTGACAAATCAAAACATTCTGTTAAATTTAAATTCTCTAATTTTTCAATCTAAATGATCTAAAAATATATATTTCTAAATTTTAATTTGAAAAAAAATTTAAATTCTATTTTTCCTGCAGCTTTTTTATTTTCCCACTATCCTTTCATCTACATCACCACCAAGTGGATGGATGGAATGGCCCTGACAGTGTGTACGCCCGTGCTTATATAACCGCCTAGCTTTCCTACAGCATTCTTTCTTTGAAATCTTGAACTTCCCAGCTCCCAAATCAAACACCCCAAACTATTAACCTTACAAAACCGTAAGATTTTAGCTCAGAAGCCACGTTTCATTCACCAAAAATAACTGCAAGCTCCAACTCGTTCATAAAAAATAAAGTTTTTCTCATTCATTTGTCTCTCACTCTTGCTTTCTCTCCCTCTTTCTTATTGTCCAAGAATCAAAAACCGAGAATACCCCAATCCCAAAAAACTACGATTCGAGAAACCCACTTGAATTCTCAAAAGGAGAATACTGAATATATGGAAAGAAGTTGTCTTGCAGGATGACGTGAAAAAATCAATTGAAGCAACTATGGGGAAGGAAAAAGAATACCACAAAATAGCTCAAATCCACTTGAATCAAAGTAAATACAACAAAGAAAATTAGTATTGTGATCAACCCACCTCCTGTTTGCCAAGCATTTTAGCGTTGAATCCGAGTTAGTACTATTCATAAACTTAGACAAAGTACTGGTAATCTCATTAGCTGCCTTAATACTTCCTGCACTTCCAAATTCTTAACCTATCACAATTATAAATTTCTCATAAATTTTACCAAAAAAAAGATAAAAATTATTGCACGTATGATCTGGCTTGCCTAGAAAGAAGATTAGAAAAGTAAAAATTAGAGGGTATATTTACCAATTTTGTGTTATCAACAAAAAATATATTCTTTTTATTTAGTATGTATCATAAGGCTGGTTCTTAGGCGGACTTGATGACAGCGAAAGCATAAATTCTAACATCATATCCAGAGACAGACTAGTGTTAGCCCATCTAAAGAAAATTGAGTAGCTCCAGATGCAAAAGATAGAAGACCGGCCGTTTTTGTATTGGAGAAAAAATGTGGATTGCCCCCTCATGCAATGTCTCTCAACCTCTCAGGGTTCACGCGAAAGGACTGGCAATTAAGTCAAGAGCCAACCTGTCCTGTGCTTCTTTAAAACAATCATATCTCAATCTCAATAAATTTATAGATAATCTTCATATTTTCTAAAAAGTATGATTTATTTTATTCTAATATTTAGATAAGAGATAATGTTCACATTTAAAAAAAATAAATAACTCTCATTTAAATTTAGAATTGTCCAGTGTCAATAAAGAACATTGTGTCGCAGGAGCCTTCTATATTCCCTAAATATACACACGCACACATATATTGTAATACCCCACCTTTTTATCTTTAATTGGCTACTACTTGTAATAGGATGAGAATTTGTATCAATAGCCAGAACAAAAGTTGACCGGTGTAATAAGACGAATATTTTGGTAGGATAATATTTGGTCGGGACTTAGATGTAATTATTGAATTTGTTCTGCTCATACCATAAATTTTTGAAAGGCTATTATTATTAATAAAATAAAAATTTTGAGTACGTTGAGAAGAGAAATTGATCAGTGCGATTAGATGCACGCTTTGGTGTGAATTATGCTATCCGGGTCATCAGGGGCATTTTCATCATTTTGACCACGCCCGTGACTTTGACTGTAAATTTGACCATATAGAAAGGGAATTGAAGAATTTAAGTGTTACCAGTGGATTCAATGAAATTTTGGAGTTGAATAGTGAAATAAAATATTTTTCCGTTACGGATCTAATTTTGGTCATTTCTGAAGAAAATAAGAAATCGCACTTAAAAATGGTGCGTGTTGCATTTTGTGAGTGGTAACCCATGGACATGTGTCAATTTAAGAGAGGTTGTATGAAGAGTTCATGCAAAACACTTGGAATTAAAGGATTTCAAAACTAAATGAAGAATGAGGTGTAATTTTGTGATTGGAACACATCATTTTGTGGACCATTTAATTTAGGCCTTGGGTTTTGTGATTGACTAATGTTTAGATCAAGAGAAGATGAATGAATGGCTAGAAATTGGCCAAGAATTTCGTTGGCCTTACAAAAAGAAATAAGGAAATTTTTGTGGAGAAAATAAAATTGGTGGGTGTGTAAATTTTTCATTGGAACACACCTATACATTAGCCACCATACAATTAATTGATTTAAAATTTTCTTGGCCAAATTTCGGATGAGAATGACGGTGGGAAGGCTGTTATAATAGTCCGAATTTCAGCCAGCCTTGAAGAAGGAAAAACAAGAGAAAACAAGGAAAGAAAATCTAGAGAAAATAGCGAGAAAAAGAAAAAGGAGAGAGAAAGAAAGAAGTGTGTGTGTTCTTGGTGTTCTTAAAGCAAAATCACTTCAAATAGCCTCAAACACAAGGTAAAATCCTATACTTCAAGAATTAAAATTGTAAATTTCATTATGGTGATCATTATGATATCAATTTTAACATGAAAACATGATTTTTATATCTTGATTTTGGATTAAAGTTAGGGTTTGTAAACTTCGTGTGTGAACCTTGTACATACCTATGTACTCTATGTATGTCAGCTGCCTAGAAGCCTTATAGATATATTTTTGTGTAAGGAAGAATTGAATATTTATGGTAGTTTGAAGGATTGCTTTTGGTTGATGAGATGATGACCAAAGTAGAATAAAAATGGAAGTTACTTGATTGGAACAATGAATTATACTAACTTTTGTTTTGAAGAAGTGAATTTGTGTTGAAAAAGTGTGACTCTTGTGAGCCATTAGAATCGAGAAAATATAGATATTAAAGATGATTTGAAGGAAAATTGAATGAATTAATGGTTCTAAGATGTTAAAGGTCAAAGGAAAGCATGAATAGTAGGTTTGAGGCAAAACTATTGGGGTTGTTTTTGCCCAATAGTATGTCACAGGAACTAGAACTCTAAAGAAGACCTATACAAAATTAACGTTAAGAGTCTTACGGTCGATTTGGTATATCATAGAGACAAATTGGAGTTGTGGATTGAAGGTTATGTGCAAAACAAAATGATGTGTCAAACCAGTGAAATTTCAAAAAAGGAGTCCGAAAATGGATGAATTTAAGGATGATTAATTGTATGATTTTGGATGAAATTAAGGGAAAATATGAAGTGAATCCTTTGTATATGAAGGGAGAAAGGTTGTGGAAAAATAAAAACAAAAGAATTGAACGAACGACGTAAAAACGATGTGGACAAAAGTTAGACGTTTTCCTTTAACCGTCGGCTATCCATCGGCCCAACAACTAACGTTGGCTAAATGTCGATTGAACGTCAGGCACGTCGGCTGACCATCGGCTATTTTTCGGCCAAACACGAATTGATCCGAAAATGATGTTGGTGTAGGTTTAGCAATAAACGGCCAATGGAACGGTGGAAACAGTAACAAAACAGTCGTAAACCAGAAGAGTCGCTTAGAACATGAGGTAAGTCCCTTTGATTTTTAAAACATTTTGAAAGCTAGTGTACTTCACTTTTTCATGAAATACTATGTTTTATACTATTTTGAAAATCCCTGAATATGTTTAAGGTTTATTTAAGTAAGATTTATTTTTATGCCATTTTGGGGCTTGAATGAACTTCATGATTGGCTTGGAAACCTTAATGGATGATTAAAGCATGAATTTGTGAATTTAGTCATTTTTTGATTAAATACTTGGGATTTTCAAAAAATAGTAAATTTTGGAATCGGGTATCCATAAATTGATTGGAATGCCCTTATTGGAACATTTTATGGAATTGTGTTTGGAAACTTTGATTTTAATCCTCTTTTAGGATTAGAACTCTAGATTTCTTGAAATAAGTTCCTTTTGGAATCGGATATTCGGTAAATTATCAAAATATCCTTATTGGAAGTCTTGTGAATACTTTTCAAATCGAATAAGGGTAAAATGACCCGAATATCCTTTGAAAGTCTTTTGGAATTAGGTGTGAGTAAGATGACCTAAATACCCTTAAAAATGACTTTTGTGATCGAGTACGGAAAAAATGACCTGGATACTCTTGGAAACATGTTTTGATGTGTGAACATAACTCTTTATCCTGTTTCAACATGATTTTGAAAAATAATCTCTAATGATGAGATTGACTTTTGAAAAACAACCTTTTGATCCCTGAAATTGTTTTATTGGTCTGATGTGCAATGGAATGAATTGATTGGCTATGCGGAGCCTATGTGAATGATGATCTGACTTGTAAGTCAGTGGGATCAAATTTTAAAAATTTATATTTTGCCCCAAAATGGTTTTCTTGATATGAAAAATGGTTTCCTGATGTGCTCAAGTACTAGCATTTAACTTGAATTCCTGGCGTAAGTACTAACTTGAATTCCTGACATATGCACTAACTTGAATACATGACGTATACACTAACTTGAATACTTGGCGTAAACACTAACTTAATTCTCGGTAGTACACTGCGGTGTACTTACTTATCCGGCAACACACGGTTGAATGCTGTAGGTTGTGGTCTAAGCACAATGATACGTAGCGCTGAAGGCGAAGCCTTGAGAGCTTTGCATACAGTCCGACCTTTAGTTGAAGGAATGCCTGTGATGTGAAAATTGGGGCAATAATTTGGAATTGAAACACAATTTTTCAAAAATAATTGAGTTTTGAATAAACTCTTTTTTTTGAGAGTTTTGGAATTGTTTCCAGTGAATAAATGAAATGTCTTCCCCATAAGGGTTTTATGTACTTTGTCTCCTTACTAAAACACTAGTACACACGGGACTCACTGAGTGATTTTCACTCACACGTGTGTTATTTTCCTTGAAAAATTCAAGATCAGAGGCACAACGGAAGCGTGGACTCCCAGAGGCTCATGCTACATCTTGGACCTATTGTATTTGCGAGTGTATGTATCAGAAGCCAAATTCTTGTACTTTTCTATGTTGGGAAAAAAAAAATCGCTACCTTTTGAATAAAGTTTGTTATAAAGACTCTTTGTTTGAGCAATCAGACGGGGTGACATCCCACAAAGTTATAACCCACTACGTTATGGAAATATGGGATATTACATATATATTCTTGAATAATAATAATAATAATAATAATAATAATAATAATAATAATAATAATAATAATAATAATAATAATAATAATAATAATAGTAATAATAATAATAATAATATCAAGTGACAAATTTTGACTCTTTTGAAGTAATTAACAAAATTAAGTCTCAAACTATTTATTTTTCTTAAAATGGTTCAATATATTCAACTTTTACAATACCCAAACTATTTCTTTTTCAAAATGTTTTGTCCAAATCACTAGCTCTACAATGAAGCCAGGCCGGTTTTTGGCACTGTCAATCATCTGCAATAATTCAAAGGGGCAAAAACATTATTTATTTTTACATCTTAATTTTCTTCTTTAATAATTGATAAAAGCCATCCATAAAATATGTTGTTTGCAAAAGTCCTAATCGTTTTTTTTTTTTTTAACTTTTAACTTTTACACTTCTTTAACTATTTTTTCTGCTGAATTTTGGCCTCAACCATTAGCCAAATCAAAGGATCTAGTGGAGCAAGTCACGGGCTACTCATATATCTTATTTCAGAGGGGCAAAAATGATAATTCAAGTCTTACGTAATTTTAATGGCCAATAATTCCCCAACTCTCACCATTACCACCACCAAACCACGAATCAGATTGGACTATTTCTTACGTAATTTTAAGGGCCAATGATTCCCCAAATTGTTCAGATCTTGCTTTAATTAAACATTCTTTAAGCAGTACTGGTGCTGATACAAATTCATTGCAAATTGAAGAATATTTGGTGACACACTTACCAGCTTTGATATAAAAATTAATTTTTATTTGAATTAATAGTTCCGACAGATACTATTTTTGAATTATAAAATAAAATAATATATAATTCGGTGTTGAAATTTGTATTGGATTTTGTATTTGATGAAATGTTTATAGAAAATGTTGAGTTGATAGTGACAAATAGGGGTAGATTGTTTATGAGGAAGTTGAGAATTTATAGAATGTTAAATTTAATATAAATATCAGATGGAAATTTGTTGCATAATGAATCAGATTTAGGTGATGAATCACATGGTGTAGAGCTTGGATAGGATACTAGAATACCTATTCAATCTTATTTGAGTGTAATAATGGCATGATTTGTTCATATTTTGATGGACAAATTTATACGGGATTCATGTCTAAAGCACTGTCTCTGTGTGGGTGTGTGTTGGGGGGGGGGGGGGTTGGGGATTTAGTGGTGGAATAGTGTGGTAGTGGCAATGTCAATTGGGGGTAGACGGCGGTAGCAGCAGTTGAGATAAGGGAAACATGAAAAAAAAGAGTTTGAATTGTTTTTTACATGTAAGTGGCACGTGTATTGCTCCATTATATTACTGTTCATCTAGGGATTAAGATCGAAATTTACGTTTAAAAAAAAAAAAAAAAGGTTTAGGGATGTAAAAGTTAAAAAAAAAAAAAAAGTGTTTGACTTAATGTAAGATAAACAAAATAATTTATTGTTAAATTTTACTAATTATTAAAAAAAATATTGACGTATAAAATTAAAATTGTTATGAATATCTTAAAATTATTAGAAGCTCCATTAATTAGTGGAGGCTCCACTAATTATGGATTTATGTGAATTATTAGAGAAGATTTTTATAGATGTCTACCATTTAGTGGAGACACCACTAATTAAAATTAGTGGAAGATGATATATGCCATGATGTATTCCACTAATTGGAACTCTATAAATAGAGTTATTCTTTAAGCTTGTAATACACCATTATTTTGTGAAAGAAAGATTAGTGAAAGAAAGATTAGAGAAAATTGTGAGAGAAAAGAAAGAGAGAAATTCTTGTGCAAAGAATAGTTAGAGTTTTATTAGTGTGTAGTATGTAGATTTTATTCTAACACTACCCAAATTTTATAACACGTTATCAGCACGAGTCTCTGCCATTATTAAAGCCAGATGACAGGTACGCATTTATTAATCTCTATGGCTAAACTCAAGTTTATAGTCATTGATATTTCTGATGGGTTCTCGATACAAAAATGCATCTAAATGCTGAAAAGAAAAATTTGACCACCTGAAAATGGTCGTACTATTAACTGCATGGTATGAATTATTGCACCTGAAGTTGTAAGATTTTAAAATCGTGAACTCCGCAATGTATAAAAAAAATTACATCTCAGTTAAAATTATGCGGAGAAAAAGTTATTGATGAAGATATTCTCCACTTTTCATGCCTCGAATATTGTCCTGCAGTAACAATATCGAGAAAAAGAGTATCCAAAGTGTACAGATTTAACATGAGTTATTATTGAGCAATTATGAAGCCAAATGAACTGGCTCAACAGTACTCCCAGAAGTGAATGTTGTTGGCTCCAGCAGAGGCCATCGTTCTAGTCGTAGTTGTGGTAGTGACTGTGGTTATGGTCATAGACACACTCGATATTTCCCTTATCACATAGAAATACTGGCCACCTGAAGTGAAATAGAAAGGGAAAAGAATATTTCCATTAATAATAAGCATCACATCTTTTATTCATATCACTAGTGTTCACATGAACTTGAGGATACATGTTTGTAGTTGCTCTTTTGCAATTGAGCTGACAAATTTAAGATGAATGTTTGTAATTGTTCTTTTTCAATATTTACATTAGAGGAAGACAAACAATTAGCAATTATGGACTTCAACTCCTCTTCTTCGGCATCCTCCTCCTTTTCCTTCCCTTTTGAGCCAGCATCTAGACTAGCAGCAGAATTAACCGTGAAGTTACTGTGAAATAAGTCTTGGGATTTTATGATCCCCTTAAGTTTACTATACTTAAGTTTCTCATTATATTTGGCCTTGAAGCATGCTTGTCTCTATTTCTGTATTTGGTCCTCCAACTGCGTATCAGGACTTTCTTCCACTAATTGCTTTTCACATTCCAATATCTCAATGGCTTCTTTCAACTTCTTCTCAGCCATATGTCCTCCTTCTTCTTTATTTTGCATCTCCTGTAAATCGAAGTGATATCATCGGTTATTTACTTATAAATCTTTCATAGTTTCATACTTGCAAATTATAAGTGTGTGTGTGTGAGAAAACCTGAACATTCTGGATTAGGGTCTCCAAGCTCATCAACTTCCTGTGAGGCCATCGACGGATTCCTAACTCCCTACATCTTCTCTTGAGACGGGTTATGCCAATATTCAGTTTTTTGGCCGTGCTCTTGATTGGCAGGTAAAAGTACTGCAAAATGGTTTATCTTGATAGTGTCTGGGAGTTATTGCCCTTCTTCTCTCTCTGCCTCTTAATCCTTTTATTCTCTATAGGAATTTCGTCTGAAATAATATCTTGAACTTCGATATTATGCATGTCATGGGTCCTCACTCCGACTTCATTACCAATACCACTCATTATTTCTCCTAGAAAAAGAAAAACAATATTAGTAAAGATAATACCATTCAAAATTTATGTTTGAATATATGATAACCTGGAATCATATTTTGGCTTTGTTCAAAATCCATTAAGGAGTAGAAAGGATCATGCACAAGCATATCCTTATTCAGAGGAATAGCATCAAGAGGAACAGTATCAAAAGCAGTCTCTTGCATGGGCAGATCAAATTGGTCCAAAGCAGTATGTTCACTGATTTACATAAAAAACAAACCAAAAAATAGTTTACTTTCATTATCAAGTACACTAAAAATAAATGGAAGCCCTCAAAGGTATCTCACCTGAAATGAGGAGGAAGCGGTTGGCTTAGAAAGGAAAATATATCAAAATCTTCTGCGTTCGAATTAGGCGGAAGCGGTTGGCTTGAAAAGGAAAACACATCAAAATCTTTTGCGTTAGAAACCAAATCAAAATTTGACCATATCTTAAATGAATTACGAGTTTTTATATCTGTTTTGTGATTTTTGTTTTTTTGATATGTACTAATGACTGATGACTGAGATATATATATATATATATATATATCTGTATGAGGAAGAAGAAGAGGTAGATGATAGGTGGAGGGACGGAAGAGAAGAAAAGACAAGGAGGAAAGGAAAAAGACGGTACCGGGAAGAGTGAAAAAAAAAGGGGATTTTTATAATCGATTTCTTGGCATTTCCTACTTGTCATCATGTTCTTACATTTCTTTTCTTTTCCCTTATTCTTTTGTGAAATATTATTCTCTAAATTAGGGGGAGAACAGAAACAGTACAAGAAAGATCTTGATTGGACAACATCATTAAATTATCTTGATCTGCATGCAAGCATTGCAAATCAAATGCCAGACGCTTTTGTTGACTCCAAAAGAGTAACAAAATTGCATATGTCAGATATAAAATTGAAGTTTCAACATAACAAAAGATTATACATATAGCTACTGAGTCAAAAGCATGGCCGACCTCTTGGTTCTAAAGATAAAAATCCTCAAAAAAAAAGAGGATTAAATGATCCAGATGATCATATTGAAGAGAAAGACCAAGAGAAAATTGATGACAAAGAATCATAAGTTGATGAAAGTAACACTGAAATTTCTATCAATTATACCATTTTCGGTAGAAGTTGGAATTGGATAGAAACTGTTATTGATAATATATTTACATACAATATATCTCTTGATGTTACACAGGATAATGATGATCCTGAACCAATATCAGTTGATGAATGTCGGCATAGAAAAGATTGGCTGCAATGGAAAGATGCGATTCAATCAGAGTTAAATGTACTGACAAAACGTGAAGTCTTCGGACCTGCAATCCGAACACCAGAATGTGTAAAACCTGTTGGCTACAAATGGATATTTGTGCGAAAGCGTAATGAAAATAATGAAACCATACGATATAAAGCACAGTTAGTAGCCCAAGGTTTTTAACAAAGACCAGGTATTGATTATAATGAAACTTATTCTCCTATTGTTGATGCTATTACACTCCAATATCTTATTAGTTTGGCATTACATGAAAAGATAGATATGCGCTTATTAGACGTTGTTACTACTTACTTGTATGATGTTACATGAAAATCCCCGAAGGATTTCATATGCCTGAAGCATATAAACATTATCCTCGTGAAAATTACTTCATCAAGTTGCAGAAATCATTATATGGCCTGAAGCCATTTGGGCGCATGTGGTTCAATTATCTTAGTGAATATTGATTGAAAATGAGATTTAAAATGACCAGGTATGTCCATGTGTTTTCTGATTCTAAATTTGTGATATTAGTTATATATGTTGAGAATATTAATCTTATTGGAATTCCTGAAGAGCTCTAAAAAACAATTGATTATTCGACATCAAGGATGTTGGTAACATTTTGCATTAGTTCACACATTGAACATTTGGCAAGTAGAACATTTATTCATCAATCAACATATACAACAAAAGTTCTAAAAAAATTTAACATGGACAAAGCACATCCATTGAGTATTCCAATGATCGTCCGGTCATAGATGTGAATAAAGATCCTTTCCGACCTCAAGAAAATGATGAAGAACTCCTTGGTCCTGAAGTACCATATCTCAGTGCAATTGGTGCATTGATATATCTTGCTAATAATACACGACCTGATATTGCCTTTGCTGGCTGTTAATTTATGAGCAAGATTTAGTTCTTCACCAACACGACATCCTTCGATATCTCCAAGTAGCGACTTCTTCAAATCATGCTAAAATTATAACAATTCATGAAGCAAGTCGAGAATGTGTATGGCTAAGATCTATGATTCATTATATTCAAGAAAGTTGTGGATTATTATCGATCAAAGATATTCCAACTCCTCTTTATGAAGACAATGCAGCTTGCATAGCTCAATTACAAGGAGGATATATTAAAGGAGATCGGACAAAACATATTTCACCAAAATTCTTCTTTACTCATGACCTCCAGAAGAAAGGTAAAATTGACGTGTTACAAATTCGGTCATGCGATAACCTCGCAAATATTTTCACAAAGACTTTACCGACTGTAACATTTGAGAAGTTGAGATATAAAATCGGTATGCGTCGGTTTAAAGATTTAAAGGAATCATCTCATTAGGGGGAGTAATAATCAAACATATAGAATAGTGTACTATTTTTCCTTCACTAGATTTTTTTCCCATTGGGTTTTTATCTAGTAAGGTTTTAACGAGGCATATTTTTTATGTAATGGATGGACATCCAAGGGGGAGTGTTATGAATATCTTAAAATTATTGGAAGCTCCATTAATTAGTGGAGGCTCCACTAATTATGGATTTATGTGAATTATTAGAGAAGATTTTTATGGATGTCCACCATTTAGTGAAGACACCACTAATTAAGATTAGTGGAAGATGATGTATGCCATGATGTATTCCATTAATTAGAGCTCTATAAATAGAGTTATTCTCTAAACTTGTAACACACCATTATTTTTGTGAAAGAAATATTAGAGAAAACTGTGAAAGAAAAGAAAGAGAGAAATTCTTGTGCAAAGAATAGTTAGAGTTTTATTAGTGTGTAGTGTGTAAATTTTATTCTAACACTACCCAAATTTTATAAAAAAATGAAATTGTTGCCTTTCTATAACTTATTGTACATAAGGTGACATTTAATTGAAACCAAGAGACTTTGCAGAACTGATAATTGAGACCTAAATTTTAGAAAGTAAAAAATAATATAAATGTTATAAAAGTTGAATAAAAAGTTAAAACTTTTCTTTAAAAAAAAAAAGGCTGTAATTTTGTCAATTGCTTTTTTGTATACCTTGCCAAAAGTTAGTTTCAGTTGCATTTCTTTTTCTTTTTCTTTTGCAACAAGTAAACCAATAAGTTGCAGACATTGTCCAGCTTACATAAAAACGTTTTTTTTTTTTCTTTTTTTCCCGTGTTGTTTTAGGAAGATGACCTAAATATTGGACACTATCTAGCTCAAAGAGTTGAAAATTTAATAATTTAAATTACACACTGAAATCTGATCTAGCACATTTGAATGGCTAAGTTATTTATCTAAGGTTACAAAGGTCCAACGAAGCAAAATTTGAGTCCTTGGAGCATTTGGTTTATGCTTTCTGAGCTTCCTTCAACCTGCTATTGTGTGAGTGGAACACATTCAAGTTCAATCTCCAGCACTCCCCTTTCAACATTCTGCAACTTAAGAGCGATCTGCTGCTTCACCTTACCATCTTCTAGGGTAGTAATGTCGTCTGTTATTATCATGTTTTCTCGGCTTGGTTTCCATCTGCAAAGCTGCGTCGAGTCATCAAGTGAAGAAGTCTCGGATGCTCTAGCAGCAGAGACCAGGGGATAAATGTTGATTTCAGCTTCCCCCATAAAATCATCGGTTGAAAATGTATCCTTGTCATATACAAGCTGAAAGCACATTCAAAAGTTTCATGCTAAGTTGAAATTTTGGGGATAAAATTTTAACATGATATAGTCATCAGGAAATGCTAATTTATAGTAGAAAAGATAAAAATCACATAATCTTTCTACATGCTTCATTTTACTGGGTTGCAGTACATTTAAATGCAAAACAATAACCCAGCCGCAAGTGTTATAAATAAATGTGAGATAATCTGTCCTAAGCACTCAAAATATCTTTAGATTTATGGTTCCAATGTCCAGAATGGACTATTCGGCTTCATACCTCTAAGTATTGCTAGATGCAACATATAATGCCTATGGCAAAGTAGTCAGGAGAAATCTAACAAATAAATGAATAATGGCATCTTTCTGCATTTTTTGTCTTCCCTCCTGTTTGTATTATTGCTTTTACTCATTTTAGTTCTAATTTCAGTTTTTTCAAATTGAATTAATAGTTACTTATGGATATTCAAGGTGATAGGAATGTCATAGTGCAGGTGAGAGGATTGCAAATCTGATAGCTAGTGTTTACTTTCTTGTTCTATCGCTACGCATTAACCTCAATAGCATCCTATAGTGTCACTTGTGCATTAAAGATAAATGTCAACTACAATTTGCAACAGGAGGAAAGTTAGGAAAGCATTCTATGAAAAGATCCCCAGCATTCACAGATGTCAGATGTTTGAAGAACCAAAACATTCTAATTCAAGCTTCAAACTCGTTTCATTTGCACAAGCTCCATATGACTGGAGATATTAACAAATATGTAAATCAGTAAGCAATTTTTCCCATGCAATTTCTTCTTTTTTGCTATGTATTGACTTTTTCCTTTTACAGAAATAATGATTTTATTGACTACCAATTTTAGGACATTGAGAAAATTTAGTATCAATCTCCTTTAGAAGCAATTAGTTCTAAATAAAAGATCACTGTACATCATTGAAGTAACGTCACATTTCTGACAGATAAATAGTAGCACAAACCCAACTTATTTCACAGAAAATTGTTATTCGTCTATGACTCTACAAATCCTATGATGCACTCAACAAGAAGTTGAGGGTTCTTTGTTTTCTGCTGTTAATATGGTATTGCATTCTTGACAGATATTTTTCTTCTCTTTTACTACCATCTAAAGGTGTGCACACATATCATTGACTTAACAAAACCAAAACCAATGCAAATGAATAACGGAAGTTGAAAGTCTAGAGTGCAAAAAATCAAGGCTCTCAGGAAGTTAAAAAGGCAGTAAATCTTCCTCTCTTCCCTTTTACCCTGAAAGGATTTTGACATTCTGACGCAGAGTTATTTGTAAGGGCTAGAACTAATGCAGTCTGCTATTTGACTGAAAACAACCAATTAGCTTCCCTCTATTAAAAAGATTAGAACTATATTTTTCAGCTTTAGGATAAATGAATTTAGACTGCAACAAATATGTGACAGATTAAATTAATATGTAAACAAGTATTCTATCCCCAAAATTCTCTCATACGCTTCCGCCTTTGTCTCCATCTCTGATTTATTTTCCCCTCATCCAATCCTCAGTCCTTCCCATTCTCTCCTTATATGCAAGAAATCTCCTACTACAGAGAACATTCAGACATCCACCACGGGAAGTGAATGCATAAAGAAGAAAAAAGTAGATATTAATCTAATACTTAACAAATGTCAGTCTTCCTACCAATTCCCAATACTGTACTATCCACAGCCAGTTGCATATGCCAATACTTAGTACATGACATGAACTCTGCTCTAAACTATAATTGAAACAGCAATGCATTTCTTTAAATACTGTACTTTTCATGAATAAATATGATACAGAAATTTTACAAGACTTCTATCATTGATTTTCAAAAAGCACTCAGTCAATAATTCCTTTTGGTAAAAATAATAAATAAATAAATAAATAATATGTCGAACAATTACAAGGCATTTCTATGCTGACACAACTATTGGAATATATCCATATAATATAACAACATAAACATTGAAATTTTTTGCGATAATGTGTTGCCAAATGTGATATTCATTTCCTGACATGGGAGTTTGTGTCAATGAAAAACTAAAACAGAATTTGATTGTTAGTTTTCTAGTAAAGTGGGCAATAACACTTCCTACACACTAAAATCTCTCAACAGAGGTTACGTGAATAATTTGGTTAGTGGTTGACACTTAAAGGCTGGTGCCTGTTTAATAAGTGTTCATTAAAATCAAGCATCAGAAAAATAGAATAATTTGATTTGTACATCAAAGAAGTTACTTTCTGCACACTGAAGCACTACTATGGGAGAAATCTTTTCAATTTCTTATGCTCGTCACAAATTGTTATGAGTAGACAGGATAAGGAAAAGGCAGTGAATGTGGCTTCTCTAATAAAATAGAGAATAGAAGATGGCTTCTTTGATAAAATAGAGAACAGAGGATATTAGTAGGCTATTTAACCTGCCATATGAATAACTAATGAGTTCTGTTTGTTTTCTAAGCAGGAACCTTCCGAAAATTTCATAAATTTCCAAATAAAGATGGAAGATGTCAAATATAAGATAAACTACTATTGCTAAAGGGAAGGGGGGAGGGGGTGGGGAATCTTCATGCTTATGGAAGGAAAAACAATTTAAATAATGTGTGAAAAAAATTCGTTCTTCCCCAGAAAAATGATCTTATTGAATGCTGGAATGCATCACATTCATGTTCATTCTATATGTATCTGGAGTACTGTGTCAGAAAATTTCAAACTTCTAAAAAAGTAACTCACCAACTTCAGAGGAGGAATATTATCTGGAATTGAGAGCATTAGCTTTTCATTCCAGACTGGGTTCAGGTTATTCTTTATGACACGTGTCTTGACCGACTGCATCAAATTTACAAAAGAAGGCTCACATTCTAACCAGCCTCAACAATAATGCAGATGTGGAAACATCAAGAAGATAATAGCAGAAAGAGGCTTACTTGATTTCCTAATGAGAGGATAACATAAGGATCGCTGGTCATCACATCTCTAACAGCCAGGTTTGTGCCTTTCACCACATTGACTTTTATCAGTCCTATAAATTCAACCATACCTGCCTATATACACACAAGCGGTGGATATTCATGTATAACTGAATGAGAATATCAAACACATAACTCTAGAGTTGAATATGGAAGCAAATATCAGCAGGCAAAAAACCATACCGTTGAGTTGCTTTTCTTTGAATGCCTCTGTTCAGACTCTTTCCTTCTCCAGCTGTTGCGAAATGCTTGCCCCAGACCATGCATGCGGTGACTTGTTGATTGCTTCTCATAATGTTTCTTATCTGGAGTTGTACTTGGACCACAGCTTGAAGATCTGCAATGAATGGATGATACTGATTGCAAGGGGGGTAATAACGGCAAAGGACCAGACATCTGTGCATCATGGTTAAAGAACTGTTGCAGCTCATATTTTCTCCTGAACATTCCACAAGGTCATGCCTAAGTCAGAAAGCTACAGATTACTCTTTCAAAACTATGACATTTAAAATCTTCATTACCTAATAAAGTCAGCACGTTCCTCAATGGACGAATCAGGTTTTGGTCTTTTGTAGTTGTCTGGAAGAAGGGCTTCATACTTTGAATTTACTACAGTATTTCCACCCATGATTATTAAAGCATCAACTTGTTCATTTGTCCATTCATCTAGCTTCACTGAGAAAACCTAAACACATAGACAATATATATTATACATGTAATAGGAAAACTATATTGGTAAGTGAGAATAATTAATTCAAATTTAATATCCAGTTAATACAGAGATGGGATAAAATTCTAACAGGCTACAGCTTAAATAAATCTGACTCTCTTGTTCTGTCAAAAGTTTATAAATCAAAACATTACACTACTTTTTAATAGCTTAAGCTTTTAAATGATGTGATTATCCTACATTCAAAGCCTCAAGACGTTCATCAATGTCCTAAATAATGATATTGGGGTAAATCATTCACCAATGGAATTGAACATTGCTAATTAAAGAGTACTTCTAAAATAGAGGGGGAAAAAAGATTCATTAATACTGCAAATTTTTCGAGATCCAAGTATTCAAATAAGTAGCTGAAAACTCACCCTGAATAAAAACTACCAAAATTTCAGGTCTGAAATTTGTAAATCAGGTAATTAGAAACATGACTGATCAAAGAAGAATAGTAAGAAAAAGAAAGGAATTGGATCAAGTTAGTTTCTTGCCTCTAGTAATCTTCATTCAAGTATGAAAGAGATGTCATGTTCTTTCAATAGTAATGAATTAGACTAGCTGACGGACAAGAAAGTGTTAAAGTTATGAGAAGTTAAATTTGTAGATATACGTCAATTGCAAAATAAAAAGAAAAAAAAAGGCAGAAAATGGTTTGTCAAGGAACAAATGGAAAAGATACGGCAGTGATGAAAGCACTTTTTGAGCAACAGAGAAAGAAAACCAAATTGGAAGAGAAGACTCGGTGGTTCAAAGAAAAAGCAGCAACTTTTTGCTGGTTGGCTTGCTTTAGCAGCATCCATTATCCTCAACATCTTAGATTCTGAATTGAAACTAGTTAATTTCCTTAGGCTAAAAGTAAAGTAATTCCAAATCTCTGTTCTGTATCAGGCATGGTACCATTAAGTTTAAACTATTCTATAGACAGTTTAATTATGACAGATCAATTAAAACTTAAAAGATGCATATATTGTACCTTTGATATATGGACTCCAAGGCTTCTATGTACTCCAGAACACTTGATGCATATAAAAACCCCAAGACTTAATGATCTGGTAATCACAAAATGTGTTTTCTGTCATACAAATCAAGAAAGGTGCAAAGACTGATTTATAAAGAAACATAGAAAAACCAATTACTACTAGAACAAAATTCCATCAAAAGAATTTCAAGTGTCAAGATAACAAAGAGGGAGTAGAAATTGCAAGATATAGCTTTACGTATTGCGCATTCTTTGACAACTACATTGGATCTGATACAGAAGATACAATATTTTATCTCTTTTAATTTTTTCCTTTCCTGCAGTATAAGATCATACACTATCAATTTTGAGGGGGTACTTTGCATCATAAAATGCTTGTTTTGCTTTTGATGAAGGAATTGAAGGTTTTTTCCACCCAAATTTTATCAATATTGTTATGTAAACCGTCAATATCGCCATGATGGCAACTGATTACTTTAGAAGTATTACCCCATAACATACAGCTCATAAATCTCAGGAAAATGAATTTAACTCCACTCCTACATTCTTTACATATCTTAAACGATCACCCCAACATTAAACATAAATATGTGACTCAAAAACAGCCAACTAGATGATGGCAAGTCATTGACAATTAACTATTAGGAATTATCATTTCAATGTTAAAGAGGCTATGCACATAGGCTCAAATAATTCTATCACCTATAGAATAGTTGCTCACAGTCATACACTTCAGTAAGCTGTATCTACTTTATGTAGTTTTAGAAACCACAGTTTTCATCCAGCTTCCACTTCCATGCTTATGCCTGTTTTCAAAGGCTTGGTCTGAAAACCATGGGATTGATCATGTATAATGAGGTCACATTTTTTAAACAAAAAGCAATGCACTGGAGCAATATCCACTCTAGCATGTCAATTGAATCGACCCTAGAAAAGGGTAATCAAAAGATCGCCCCTAGTCAATAAATGTAGATTTACAAAGTATAAAACTGAAATTAGTAATAATAGATGGTAAGACCAAGAGTCACCACATATTTTAGTAGACGTATTTCTTGCACTTACATTTATCTACTGGATCACAAACAGACAACAATACTCAGCCTACAAGGTGTAGAATTTTTAGTAGACAGCTGTCAAATAGATAGCTTTTAACAATAAGTACCCATATTGATCGTAAAGCTCTTGGAACTCTCCCTCAACACCATAAAGAATGGTAGCTAAATGGTGCTTTATTTAAACTAGAATGTGATTGCACATTAGACTAACCATGTAGAAGTCACGTTTCCAACAAAACCCTGTTTATATTCTTCTTCCTGAAATTCCCTTCATGTATACAGATAGTGTAGTCAAAACATCCCGCTTTCTTAATATCAAGTGCTAAAGTTAGTACCTAACTGAATGACAAATAGCCAAAAAATGATGACAAACCCGCTTGACCGCATAACATGGGGTCAAAAGTTTGTAGTTTAAGATATTCTTGTAAACTAAACAAATAAAATCCTAAAGTGAAACCTCCTATCCAATCTTTCAGCCACACCCTTGTCAAAACAAAATTTGTGAGAAAATATAGTTTATCAATACTGATTAATTTTAAATTCGTTAATGGAAGTCATATCTTCTACAGATTCTATGGTACTAAGCTATTCTACATGCCAGCAAGAATTATAAGCAATGATTCATGAAAATGCAAGATTGTATCTCTCAGGCACCCATTGGTCTCATGTGGTGCCAACTTTCTTCAAAACTGTGACTCTTGATGTTCTGCAGTTAGAAACTTGAATTTCCATAGAACAAAAGGACATGCGGCACCAAAAGATGAACTGCTATGCCTAGACCATCAATGCCTTATGAACTAAAATAATTCTGTTTTCTAACTCACTGATAGTCAGACTGCCCAAAACTGGGGATTCTTAGATATGCTTAGACCATCAATGCATTAATAGTCAAATGGAATCAAATAACTCTCTGAGGATCCTTAGAATAAAGAGGTGGCTGGGGAACAGACCAAAGACTTCTGCAATTATATTTTCTAATGCACATAATAATCCTGTAATTTTTTCTATCCTTCAATACCAACTCTGATTCAATAGGACTAAAAGTTTACTTCTTTTGATGATGAGACAATCCATATTTAATGAATTTGATCCTAACAAATAATATATGCAGAAACATGGGAGAAGGGTCTCTGCGCACTAAATCAGGAAAAGTCTGTGCATGTGAGCATGCATTGGAAGCAAAATTTCCATAATATGAAATGTTTTCATCAATATATGCAGTCTAAATAATTAAACATTGAACCATTTAAGTCTGATGCTTACACCCATTTTGGATCTGGAGACCCACAATCTGCACAAAATCTGTTTCCTGGTTCAGATAACAGACTCCCCAGCCTTTCTCGAGGACCTGATAATCAAAAAATTATGAGCCTTTGAGATATTAACAGGTTAGATATTCCTAATAGAGTAAAATAGATTGTTATCTGACAGAACTAAACCAACGGCTTTATGATGCTTAAGTTTTTTGTTTAGGCCTGCTTCAATTATTTCTTATTAGATAACAAGATAACTGAAGTAGTTTATAACCTACTGAGAAAGAAAAATACCAAGTTTTGATTAAGTATACGGATTCAGAAAGTTATTGGAAATGAGACAGAAGAAGTTATCAAACAATAATAACAAGATTGATGGTGTAACATAGCAGCCAAAAACTTTTGGATAATTTCTTTGAGTTCATATAACAAATTAAATATTGAAATCAAGTACTTTTAAGTAAAAAAAAAAAAAAAAAAGTCCTTACTATTTTCTTGGAGAATTGACATCAGTGACCAACCTTTATTAAGTGGTGCATACTTGTTACCACATGCATCTATGTATTAAATACAAACCATCATGTGGATAATCTGTACTGTAGCATATAGTTTTGTTGGGTGCCATGATACTTGTTAAGAAGAAATTGGGGGCCCAAAAAAAAAAAGGAAAAACGGAAGATGGGAGGGACTTCCTAGCGCTGAACAAGCAAGGGGAAAAGGGAACGCAAATGAAAGAAAATATGTTTCCAAACATCAAATAAACAAATATATACTCCAGATTTGTTTCGTCATAAAAAAAAATAATAAAATTACATAAAAAAACGGTAAATTTTTGTAATTTTGCATATGCAATGCAAAGATCAGACCCTTTTAGAGTTGCCACAGATGGGAATACAAGACACTGTGACTTTTCCTTCCTTTTATCTTTTGTGCTTAACTGAATTGAGTAAAATTCTTCTCTAAAGTATCAAGATTGTTCAATCATGATAAGCAACAAGCAAAGCATGTAGAACGATCAACACATATAAAATAGTTGCTCATCAAGTAAGGAAGAAGATAAAACTTCAAAATCAGTTAACCAGAGCCAAGTACTGGAAGTACTTTAGGGGGAAAAAATCTAGTAATATATAGCCTTAGTTATATGAGTGGGGAACTTTAAACAAATAAATACTGGAAAACATAATAATTTTTCTTATAATTCTTTGGAAGTATACGTGCATTATTTTGAACTCCATATATCTAGAATTCAATTTATGTCACTCTTAGGAAGAGAAGAAGCTTCAGATGAACAAGAGTGAGAAATGGGAGGTTACCATCCTTAAAATTATGCAGGCAACAACACTGACACAGTTACTCAAATTTAGCTAAGAAATTTAAGAAAAAAATTCAGTAATAAGACTCTACATACAGGAAGAAGAGTAATTTATATCAGTTGGCTGGCAACTCCAATTTGAGGAAGCTTCCATTTTCAAAAGGTCCAACAGGCAAAAACCTGACAAAATAAAAGCAGAAATGTTACGCATGTAACTAGTATAAGATATAAGGAACTCAGTGTTGGCAGTTTGGAACATAATATGAGTTTATAAGAAATCCATATGGAGCAAAATTTCTTGTCCACGGATTAAAGCTCCCAGAACTTTTTAGGTTTGAGGTGATAAATGTCTGTAGCCTTACCTCTGCAAGAAGAGATGCATCTAAAAGACAAAAGGTCATTCTACATCATGATCCAACTTTCCACAAAATCAGCTACCTAATTCTTTTCTATATGAAATCAAACTAACTACACAGTTAGAAAATCTATGACACAGTAGCTACCCCTGTCACCCCAAAAAAAAAAAAAAAAAAAAAAAAGAGAGAGAGCTTTTCAGTATTTATTGCATTATCCTCTATCATATTTTCCCCTAACCCCATATTCCTGGTTCCTGCCCTTGCCAAAATCCTTCAACTCTGAAGCAGTTACCCAGAAAGCAGAAAGTGACAACTTCCAGTTGCTTCCTTTAAATTGACAAGCAATTAACATCAAGAAAACATAGATGTAGTTATATGTGAAGACAAAGATTTACTCGCGGCATATTGTCGGAGACTTCGCTGACCCTCAATCTTTGCTTGACCATTGAGAGCTAGAGAGCTGTAGGGGTAGGGGAACATGGGGGAGATTGAGGACCTCTCCAGTTTTGTGTTTAATCACCAGTTGAACTATGACCATTTTCTGAACTTGTAAAATCTTTCCATGGACACATCAAATTCTTAGAAGCTGTCATGTACAATGAAAATTGTTCGATATAAAGTTTTTCAACTCCACTTGCAACAAGGCAATCCATCCAAAGCAACACTTGCAAGTTTTTATGTATCCCACCTTCTCCAACTTCCTTTTTATTTCAGTTTAATTCTTGTTTGGATACATGAATTAGTTCATGCAACATGCAGTAATGTAATTTTTCCTACTGCACTAAGATCTGTGGAGTATAGATCAAACTTATAGAGCATTATATTCAAAGATGGAATTTTCCAAAATCAGCGTAACTTGCATTACACATATCTCCATGAGATAGATACCAGTAACCTACAGCAGAAATTCTTCTGTTATTGAGATTTGTAGTTATTGTCTGCTTTAGAGAAACAACTAGGAACAAAAAAAAATGGAGTGTTCATCAAGAAGTGCCACCCTGGAGCTGTTACCGTAGCAAAAACTCATAAAAGCAGAGCATGAGCTATGCCGATTTCTGAGAGACATATAAATAGATCTAAAGATCAGTCTTTGGTTTATAAAGAAGTCAGATTGTTTTTGACACTTAAGAAGCTCTTGTATTCTTTAATTGAGAATCAATCAAAATTAGCAAAGACAGTACATATGTTATGCATATGCTAAATGGCAAACTCAATTCACTGGCAACCCTGAATTGAAACCAAAATATGTCACTTTCATCATTCTCAACTCATGAAATCTCTCTAGATGACATTTATATTCTCTTAGAATATACCCCTGTCAACATTGTATCACTGAATTGATTTACAAAAGAAGAAATTCAGAAATCATTTTTCAGAGCTTTGATCCTCAACATTTTCAAGGGAACTAAGCTCGTATTTGAGTTCATATAATATTTTTCTAATAAGAAATAAATATCTTCCTGAATTTCACCAAACCAAAATCAGTTGTATTCCAAAAAATAACAGTGTGCGTTGAATGATTGATCATTTTTTTTTTCCTTCACAGAACTCTTATGCAATTTTCCTAGTAAGATAACATGAAATCTCATATTCTTCAGCTAAAGTAATTCTTCACTTCATGCATATTAAGATAGCATGAAATCTTATATCCCTTGTTAAACTTATAGCACCTAAGTTCTCATAGGTGACTTTGGAAACTCATTTGGTTAAGGAGTTCATAAGACTTTATGAAGTCATTTGGCATTTTACTTTTCTTTGTGTCAACTTCATTACTACAGTAGTCTATAATAAAAGGAAGGAAAGGAAAAGGAATTTCAACACCAACATTTTTCTCATTTGGATTCAACTCTGGCAAGATGGATCATGCCTCTAGCATATATCAAATAAATGAGCAGAAATTTCATGGAAGGACCAAATATAGCTTTCTCCAGATAACATCAAAATCAATTCAATATTCTATTATCCTGAAAACATAATAAAGCATGTAAATCTCATCAAGGACAAAACAACCTACCTGAGACATTGTTGCCATCCGCATTTCCTTGTTCCACAGACATGTTTGCCTGTGGATTTCGGACCCAAACAAAATAATAATAATAATAATAATAATAATAATAATAATAATAATAATAATAATAATAATAATAATAATAATAATAATAATAATAATAATAATAATAATAATAATAATAATAATAATAATAATAATAATAATAATAATAATAATAATAATAATAATAATAATAATAATAATAATAATAATAATAATAATAATAAAAACACCACCACTAAAACTTCAACGAACCCAATCCCTGCATTCTTTTCTGCATTAAACAAAAAGGGTTTTATGAAATTGGGGGTGCAGAATTAAAAGAAAGCAAATGAACGAATGAAGAAAAGTTCTTACATGTTGAAAGATTACTGCTTCCATCGTAAAGGGCCTGTGCTAATTAGGCTTTGGTCATCCAAAGGCCATAATCACGAAGAGCATGAGCAGGTTTCAAGCATTAATCATATGTCAACTTGCCAATCATGTATGTTGGTAAACCATCATACAGAGGTTCGTCTATATGCAGACAACTTTGGAAAGAAACAAAGCCAAAGATTCAGAAAAAGATGTATCAGAATTTCAAGAAATATTAAATAATTGAATTTGGATATTGTTGAATTGTTTTTCTTGCTTTGTTTCGTTTTCTGGGTTTGTTGAAGCAAATCATAGAGAAGACAATGGTGGACAAAACCAATTAGATTATTGTGGAAGTTGGGAAGCCTTTCAGATGGAGACGGTTGGCAAAATACCGAACAGACCAGGTGTATACCAGATGTTTAATCGGAATCGCACGTCTGGCGCGTATTCTTACCTCTACTAGTGCTCCCCCCTTTTTATACCGGGAAATACTTGGACCTAATTCCCGACAATATATGCACTAAATGTTATGGGCGGCAATATTGAACACGACACGCTAACATGACACGAACACGACACGGTTATAGCGAGTTAGGGTCGAAACAGATCGACCCGTTTAACTTTAAACGTATACAGGTCATAAACGGGTTCAACTTGTTTTAACCCGTTTCAACCCGCGAACTCGTTTAACTTTTTTTAATATTTATATTTAATACTTTTTGTAATACCTTACAAATTTTACTATAAAAAATTAGATAATTTAATTTTTTACATGAATTAATTGAATTAAATTTTATTATATGAATTAATTAAATTGTTTGTGTGTCTATTTTGTTTAATTATATGAGACATCTTAAAGAAAATAAATAATGTTAATGTGGTTGTTTGCTTGATATATAGTAAATGAATCATTCTTAATTAATTATTATTCAGTGTCTATAATAATAATATTAGTACGAGTTGGTAAGCAACGACCTTATGCGAGTCTAAATGGAAATGTTAGACCTTTAAGAAATAACGTATGTAATATGCTTACAGGCCGAATCGAATATAGAATGAAAAGAAGCTCGTGTGGTGCATTTACCAGAGGGTAAGGTTCACTCAGCATCGAATGACCAGTTCGTATACTATGCTATTTCTGACATTGGGACAAAGACAATTTGAATTACACCCTACAAGGACAAGCTTTCCTTTCGTACTCGTTTTTTGCTCTCCATTTGCTCTTTAAAATTCCTGGCATGCTACGACAAAATTGTTGTTCTAAATATCTAGAGAAAATAATTTCTTGAATAATCCAATTTTATTGCAAAATTACATTTGTTTAGATTTTTAAGATTAAATCTTATAAATTTATTAAGATCTCTAAATATTTAGTGGGATGGTTTGTTATTTTATTGGTTATTTATGACTTTACGGACTATTTTATTAGCTTTTTAATTTTATATAATTTGATTTGATTTTTTCAAATTTTTTGTGTAATGGTGCAAGATTGGCGGGTTTAGTTGATATTCGGACTGACGAATTTAGTAATTATCTATTTAATTTTTGTCTCTAATTGTGTCATGTCGTGTCAACCCGTTTTATAATACGAACACGACACGAAAATAAATGGGTTGACACGACACGACACGTTTATTAATCGGATCGTGTTCGGGTTGACCTATCAAGTGTAATTATCTCAAGTTGATACGACCCGCCAATTCGAACACGACACGATTGTCACCGCTACTAAAAGTTATATATTTTTAAAAATTTTAAAAATATAATTTTTTAAAGTGGTGGAATCATGAATTGAACGAATGTTCATATGGATCGGGTACGGTTCACGGCCACATGTCCCAGTCGATTATTTTATTTCCAAACCAATTTTTTTTTTTTCTTTTTCCCCCTTAACCTCAACCAGGGTCAAGTAATTGGTGAAATTTCTAAAAATTTGGAATGTTCCGCCAAAATCAGCAGAGCAGCAGGTTCCACGCACTCTTTCCCTCTTCACTCTGTATCTCTCTCTCCACACTCGCCGGACCTCCTCCTCCTCTCTCTTTCTGTTTCTTTCCGTCACTGTGTTCATGGCAGCGGGAATGTCGACCGGATTGTAGGCAAAGCCCAGACTCGCCAATTTAGAAGCACGCAACGGAGTTCAAAGGGAGCAACATATAGTCGAAATAACGGTCAAAAGCAAAATTCTCTATAGAGGTATTTTTCTTAAAAATCGCGGCGTAGAAATCCGTTTGATCCATCTCCAAATTCAAAAAGCCCTCGCCTTCAAATTGATTATTTTTTCAGGAATTCGGGTTTGTCGGCTCATGATTTCTCTGTTCATCCCTGGATTCTTTTATGAAGATCCAGCATGTCTGTGTGGATGTATGTTATGTTTTGTGAACTAGAGTTATTTTTTTTAAAAAAAAAAAAAATTAGGTTGTAGATTTTCAATTGTGAGATGAGTCGCTTAGATGTTCTGGTCTGAAGATTCACAGATCGGCTTCAACTTTTGTGTGTCAGTGTGTCATTTTTTTCTCTTAAGTGGATGTAAATGCAATCATTTTATCTCAAGACAGTAAAATAAAGATGTATGTGTCAGTGTGCTAATACAAATATGATGTATTTTGTATCAGGCGGTACAATGAGGAAATTGCATATTATGAGAAAGCTCTTGCATTGTCAACAAGAAGTTTGAGCACTTGTGCTGGTCTTGCATACACGTGTTACCTGCAGGTGGTGGATTTTTATAAAATTTCCAGCAGTGATAGATTATTTTTGGAATTAGTATTTCATTTGTCTATATTTTATCTTATGTAGCTTGTTCTGCAGAATAATTTTACTGCAACAATTGCTTTTATTGATGAAAATAAATTCTTAATCTATGAATCTTTTTATTCTAGTAAAATTGTAGACTCTTATACCTGTAACTTTTCTTGTGATTATTGTCATATATTTCCCATACTATTCTCATTGGGTTTCTACTTGCTTTGGCCAAAACCAAACAACCAATTCTGCATAGAAATGTTGACTTTGGCCCTTGTAGATGAAATTCAACTTGGCATACACCCCAAAACTGAATCACATCACAGTGAGGTGCTTGTGATCAATATATAGTTGTGCATACGTCACATCACCTATGCATTTCTAATGGATCATGATTGTGAACATTAAAGAGTTTTGTTCATGACATAATAGGAATTGGTGTATTGATCTAATGACATTTATTCTACTGTTGTAGCTTGTTTGTGTAGTTATTTGCTTTTACAACTTGCATTTCATCAAACCTACTATTTCCTGGGGAAGTTTAGAGATTCTTGTTTATCAAGAGGGTGAAAAAAAGAACTTTTAATAGAGCCATGAAAGTTGTCTCTTTCTGTTGGACTTATACAATCTTAATTGTGCAAATTCTTGGCTATAATTAGTTTAATTGGATACTTATTTACTTAAAATGTGTCTGAATATTAATGTCTGAATATTTTAAGGCAAAAGGTGATTGCATAGGCAATGTGTTCATTACTTCGGATGTTGCATTCCATGACAGAAGAATACCTATCTTGGTAAATTTTTCATAACTTTTTTACCTTTGAAACATCAAATATGGGATTTATATGTGTCTTAGAAATTCAACCAGTCTTTTGCAAATTTTTTGTAACATAAAGAATGGTTTGATTTTAGTTTCTTTTGCAGCCACAACCATTGGTTTTAATTTCTTCCTTCCCCCCCCCCCCCTAAATCTCACATGTTCTTGCCCAAAACATGCTTAGAGAACTGAGAATGACTTTATGGAAGAGAGGTTTGCTGCATATTTTGTAAACTATTCAAAGCTTAGATGACATTAAAGGCATTATATTATTCTTTTATAAATCTAATGCTTCTAAAAAAAGAACAGTTCCTGGCCGTGTTGTCTATGAGTTTGCTTCAAAATTACAAAAGAACAGCTTCTGCTGCACTTTTATGGTAATAGCTTTGAAATCTTGAACTTCAATTATGGTTTATGATTATGTGCAGTAAGGTTGTAAATAAAGAAAGAAGTTGCAGAAGCTAGAAAGAGGGAGACATAAAGGGACTCAAATAGATAAGACTTATGAATTCGATGCTGATCAAACTGATCAATCTCTAACAGAAACTACAAGGTATTCAATGCTAAGCACCGACTCTTTCTGCAGAACAAACTCAAAGGTCCCTATCTTCTCAGAGCATACAGATGACAGCAGATGACAAAACTCAAATAAAAAAATAGCTTGAACTTTGCAAAGCCACAATTTTTGTTCCTATTGTACTCTATAAGATTGAATCTGGCTCCTGAAAAGTTAGGCAGACTTCTAGTTAAACTTTTCCTGCAGTTGTAACTTCGTTTCAAAAGTGCCACTTAGGCTAAGAAGTGCCACTTTAGCAGAACAATCAGTAATGACATTTTTTTTTTCCCAGAATGTTTTGATTTTAGTTTATTTTTATTACTTTTAGAATCCCATTTTTCTTGTACAGTGAACGAATCCTGGCACCTATTTTGCTTCGTCTCTCATTGGTTTCTAGAGTTTCAGCCACCAATCATCCACAGAAAGGAGAGGGTGAAGGGTGGGGGAAGGTAGATTAGGTGTTTACAATCACTTTGGTCTTTGTTTATGTTTTTTTTGTTTATTGTAAACCTGCATGCCTTTTGAAGCCCCTACTAACTTGAAAGATCTTTATTGTCTTTTGCTACCTTTAACTACTCTTCCACTTAAAAGTGAATCATCCAGTCAACTAGCAATAACTCAGAGGCCAAGCAAGGGTCAAACAAAGCAAGTGTAGAGATTTAATTCCAAATTCTGTAGACGTCTGCAAGTAGATGAAATATCTTGCTCTTTTCACATAATGTTGACAGTTAAACCGACCACTTTTCACATAGTGCTCCGACCTTTTCATCCCTATGTATTAGTAGGGTGGTGTTTGTTCAAATTCACATATCATGGCCTAATGGATGATCCTACCTAATTCAGCAGTCACGTTTTTACTTACTAGATTTAGTATTTAAAATTAATTAATTAAATAAATATTTATTTGATTTTATTTAATAAATTATTAATTACTTTAGATAATATATTATTATTTATTAAATTAAAAATATATTTGAATTGAGATTATATTTAATTTTTTAAATGTAGATATAATTTTAAATTTTATGAAAGATATAGATTCAAATATCAATATTGTGACTTACTTAGAATAAATAATAAAATTGTCAAATTTTACAAATAAAATTCAATTGCATTATATCTATTTTTCTATTAAACCAAGTTAAAATTATTATTATTATTTTGATAAAAAACCATACACCCTAATTAAATAAAATAAAATTTGGAAATATATAATTTTTATTTAATCTAAATAATAAGTAAAGATAATAAAAAAAATAAATTATAATTAATTTGATCTATATAGGTTTTATATTTTAAAATTTAGCATCTGAATATTCAAAAAATTTAATTTATAAATATTTAAGTTTTACTTTTATTAAATAAATATGAAACAAATATATTAAAATTTTGAAATTAAAATCAAACAAAAGCTATTGTTGTTATAAAATTTGGATAGTGTTAAAATAAAATCTACACACTACACATTAAGAAGGTAGTGTTAGAATAAAATTTACACACTACACACTAAGAAAACTCTAACTATTCTTTACACAAGAATTTCTTCAAACTTCTCTCTTTCTTTTCTCTCACAATTCTTTTTACAAAATGATGGTGCATTTCAAGCTTAGAGAATAGCTCTATTTATAGAGTTCTTAATTTGTGAAATACATCATCTTCCACTAATCTTAATTAGTGGTATTTCCACTAAATGGTGGACATCCATAAAAATTCATAATTAGTAGAACTTCCACTAATTCCTTAATAATTTACATAAATCCATAATTAGTAGAGCTTCCACTAATTCCATTCACAATATATTCATAACACTCCCCCTTGGATGTTCATCCATTACATAAAGAATATGCCCCGTTAAAACCTTACTAGATAAAAACCCAGTGGGAAAAAAAATCTAGTGAAGGAAAAAGAGTACACTATTTTATATGTCTGTTTATTACTCCCCCCGATGAGATGATTCCTTTAAATCTTTGAACCGACGCATACCAATTTTATATCTCAACTTCTCAAATGTTGCAGTTGGTAAAGTTTTCGTGAAAATATTTGCGAGATTGTCACATGACCGAATTTGTAGCACATCAATTTCACATTTCTTTTGGAGTTCATGAGTAAAGAAGAATTTTAGTGAAATATGTTTTGTCCGATCTCCTTTAATATATCCTCCTCGTAATTAAGCTATACAAGTTGCATTATCTTTATAAAGAGGAGTTGGAATATCTCTGATAGATGATAATCCACAACTTTCTCGGATATAATGAATCATTGATTTTAATCATACACATTCTCGACTTGCTTCATGAATGGCTATAATTTCAGCATGATTTAAAGAAGTAGCTGTTATACATTGTTTTATGGAACGCCATGATATAATAGTTTTTTCACATGTAAATAGATAGCCCGTTTGAGAACGTGCTTTATGTGGATCAAATAAATAACTAGCATATGCATAACCTATCAATATTGGGTTGATTTTATTTGAATAAAATAATCCGAGATCAATTGTACCTTTGAGATATCGAATGACTTGTTTAATTCCATTCCAATGTCGTCGTGTTGGTGAAGAACTAAATCTTGCTAATAAATTGACAACAAAGACAATATTAGGTCGTGTATTATTAGCAAGATACATTAATGCATAAATTGCACTGAGATATGATACTTCAAGACCAAGGAGTTCTTCATCATCTTCTTGAGGTCGGAAAAGATCTTTATTCACATTTAATGACCGGACGATCATTGGAATACTCAATGGATGTGCTTTGTCCATGTAAAATCTTTTTGGAACTTTTGCTGTATATGTTCATTGATGAATAAATGTTCCACTTTCTAGATGTTCAATTTGTAAACCAAGGAAAATTTTGGTTTTACCAAAATTCTTGATTTCGAATTCTCTTTTTAAATAATCAATTATTTCTTATAGCTCTTCAGGAGTTCCAATAAGATTAATATCATCAACATATATAGCTAATATCACAAATTTAGAACTAGATTTCTTAATAAAAACACATTGACATACCTAGTCATTTTTAAATCCCGCTTTCAATAAATATTCACTAAGACGATTGAACTACATGCGCCCAGATTGCTTCAGGCCATATAATGATTTCTGCAACTTAATGGAGTAATTTTTATGAGGATAATGTTTATATGCTTTGGGCATATGAAATCCTTCGGGGATTTTCATGTAAACATCATTTTCTAAATTTTCATACAAGTAAGTAGTGACAACATCTAATAGGCGCATATTTATCTTTCATGTACTACCAAACTGATAAGATATCAGAGTATAATAGCCTCAACAACAGGAGAATAAGTTTTCATCATAATCAATACCTGGTCTTTGTGAAAAACTTTAGGCTACTAACTGTGCTTTATATCGTATGATTTTATTATTTTCATTGCACTTTCTCACAAATATCCATTTCTAGCCAATAGGTTTTACACCTTCTGGTGTTCAGACTGCAGGTTTGAAGACTTCACGTTGTGTCAGTGCATTTAACTCCTATTGAATCGCATCTTTCCATTGTAGCCAATCTTTTTTATGCCGACATTCATCAACTGATGTTGGTTCAGGATCATCATTATTCTGTATAACATCAAGAGATATATTATATGCAAACATATTATCAATAATTGTTTCTATCCGATTCCAACTTCTATCGGAAGTGGTATAATTGATAGAAATTTCAGTGTTATTTTCATCAACTTCTGGTTCTTTGTCATCAGTTTCCTCTTGGTCTTTATCATTCTTTTCTTTAATATGATCATCTGGATCATTTACTCCTCTTTTCTTTCGAGGATTTTTATCTTTAGAACCAAGAGGTCGGCCACGCTTTTGGCGTGCTTTTGACTCAGCAGCTATAGGTATAATATTTTGTTCTACTGGAATTTCAATTCGTAGGAGCATTTATAGCTGGAATATGCGATTTTGTAACTCTTCTGGAGTCAACAAAAGCGTCTGGCATTTGATTTGCAATACTTTGCAAATGAATTATCTTTTAAACTTCAAGTTCACATGCGCTTGTGCGCGGATCAAGATAATTTAATAATGTTGTCCAAGCAAGATCTTTCTTATGATGTTTATGTTCTCCCCCTAATTTAGGGAATAGTGATTCATCAAAATGACAATCAGCAAATCTTGTTGTGAATACATCTCCTGTCAGGAGTTCAACATACCTGATAATAGAGGGATAATCATATCTAATGTATATCCCCTTTCTTCTTTGAGGACCCATCTTTGTACGTTGGTTTGGTGTAATTGAAACATATACAGCACACCCAAAAATTCTTAAATAAGCAATATTTGGTTTTGAACCAAAAGCCAATTGTAAAGGAGAAAATTTATGATAACTAGTTGGCCTTATACGTACAAGTGCTGCAGCATGTAAAATAGCATGTCTCCAGGCAGACGTTGGGAGATTTGTTTTCATTAATAATAGTCTAGTAATTAATTGTAATCTTTTAATAAAAAATTCAGCAAGACCATTTTGTGTATGAACTTGAGCGACAGGATGTTCAACATTAATTCCAATTGACATGCAATATGCATCAAAAGCATGTGACGAAAATTCACCAGCATTATCCAAATGGATATTTTTAATGTGATGGTCAGAAAATTGTACTCGTAATTTAATTATTTGAGCAAGTAATCTCGCAAACGCCAGGTTGCAAGTAGATAATAAACACACATGTGACCATCGGGATGATACATCAATTAAGACCATAAAATATTTGAACGGTCCACATGGTGATCAATAGGTCCACAAATGTCTCTGTGAATCCACTCAAAAAATGTAGGACTTTCAGCTCATACTTTTACTGGTGATGGTCTAACAATTAATTTTTCTAGGGAACATGCAACACATTAGAATTTTTCAGATGTCAATATCTTTTTATTTTTCAATGGATGACCATGTGTATTCTTAATTATTCTTCTCATCATGGTAGATCCCGGATGACCCAACCGATCATGCTAAATGCTAAAAGTAGTAGAATCAGTAAATTTCTGGTTTACGAGATGATGAATTTCAATTGTACATATTTTTGCAAAATATAGGCTAGTAAAAAAAGACGGCAGTTTTTCTAATACAGATTTCTTACCCAAATTAATTTGAGTAATATAAAGATGTTCAATAGCATTTTCCTCCTCATTTGTTTCAACATGATACCCATTTCTGTGGATATTTTTAAAACTCAATAAATCTTCTGGATTTTGAGAAAAATAGTGTCTTATCAGTAGTAATTATTGTTCCTTCAGGTAACAATATACTAGCTCTTCCGGAGCCTTTAATCACATTTGTACTACTGTTTATTGTATAAATATTTATTTCTCTAATTTTGAGATCAGAAAAATATTTCTCATTTTTTAGTATGGTGTGTGTAGTTTCACTATCAATAATACATACATCATCATTAACAACAGCTATCTGAACAAATATATATATATATATATATATATATATACAAACGTAAATATTATTAAAATATAATGAAAAGTCAAACATATCAGGGTGAGGCATTAGTTCTTCTGGACACTGCCATCACCAATTAAATGGCCTATCCTACCGTTTGGGTGTTCAAAAAAATCTGATACATCTATATGGGTAATATTGATATTAAGATCTTCAAGATCAATATCATCATCCTCAGCATCATTCACTAGATGTTAAGAAAAATTTGCTTCAACATTTTTATTGTTCTTTTTCAGTGAAACTTGATATAATTCCACTAAATGCTTAGCCGTACGACAGTTACGTGACCAATGACCTTTCATGCCACATTTATAACTTATATCCTCATACTTTTCTTCCATTTCTTTTTTTTTTCCCTTATTATTTTTTTCGTTCCACTTTAGGTGGCCAGTATTTCTCACAACTTGATTATGACTGTGATAAGGGAAATATCGAGCATATCCACGACCATAACCACGACCACGGCCACAGCCACGACTACGACCACGATTATAACGATGGCTTCTGCTAAAGCCAACAGCATTCACTTCTGAGAGTACTGTTGAGCTAGTTGGTCCAGCTTCATGATTTCTCAATAATAACTTATTATTTTTCTCTATAATGAGGAGGACAGTAATTAAATCAGTAAATTTTGTATACCATTTTTCTCGATATTGTTGTTGCAGGACAATATTCGAGGCATGAAAGGTGGAGAATATTTTTTCTAGTATATCTTTATTAGTAACTTTTTCTCAACATAATTTTAACTGAGAGGTAATTTTATACATCACGGAGCTATATTCATTCACGGTTTTAAAATCTTGCAACCTCATGTGCAACCATTCATACCGTGCAGTGAGTAGTACGACCATCTTTAGGTGGTCAAATCTTTCTTTTAAATTTACCCACATGACATATGGATCTTTTTCGGTAAGATATTCTATTTTTAAATTTTCGTCGATATAATGACGGATAAAAATCAAAGCTTTGGCCTTTTGTTTTGCAGATGCACTATTATTTTCTTGAATAGTTTCACTAAGGCCTTCAGCATTTAGATGCATTTCTGCATCGAAAACCCATGACATATAATTTTTTTCAGAAATATCAAGGGCTACAAATTTGGGTTTAGTAAGGTTAGCCATAAGGATCAATAAGTGCGTACTTGTCTTCTGGCTTGTGTAACGGTAGAGACTCGTGTTTTAATCTTCTAGTTTTTGTAACGGTAGAGACTCGTGCTGATAACGTGTTATAAAATTTGGGTAGTGTTAGAATAAAATCTATACAAAATTTACACACTACACACTAAGAAAACTCTAATTATTGTTTACACAAAAAATTTCTTCAAATTTCTCTCTTTCTTTTCTCTCACAATTCTCTTTACAAAATGATGGTGCATTTCAAGCTTAGAGAATAGCTCTATTTATAGAGTTCTTAATTTGTGAAATACATCATCTTCCACTAATCTTAATTAGTGGTGTTTCCACTAAATGGTGGATATCCATAAAAATCCATAATTAGTGGAGCTTCTACTAATTCCCTAATAATTCACATAAATCCATAATTAGTGGAGCTTCCACGAATTAGTGGAGTTCCACTAATTCCATTCACAATATATTCATAACAATTGTTAGAATTTGAGGAAAATCATATATCATGCATCAATAACAAGTCCTTTATATTCGTCTGAAATGATTGTTCATCAATGTCATTATTAATGGTACATGAAAATTGTCTCAAATCATGGTAAACGACATGAAAATGAAGCAAAGAGGTAAAATATATACCAAATTTAATTCCTTGTTGTAGGCCTGGCCCAGTTCCAATTTTCCAAGATTCAGCTGTGGACTGGAACTAGTGTCAACGATTCCGGTAAACGACATGAAAATTGTCTCAAATCATGGTAAACGACATGAAAATGAAGCAAAGAGGAAAAATATATACCAAGTTTAGTTCCTTGTTGTAGGCTTGGCCCAGTTCCAATTTTCCAAGATTCAGCTGTGGACTGGAACTAGGGTCAACGATTCCTGAATCGTTGATCATGGTTCAAATCATGAACTATGATCAACGATTCGGTTGAGGTTGTGGATTTTCTTCAATCGGTAACCGATGGTTTGAACTGCTGGTTTATTATTATTTTTTAATTTTTAAAAAGTGATAACGGAAAAAAAAATAAAAGAAACATTTTAAAAATAAAATGGGCCATAAATGGTAGTTGCATTTCTAGCCATAGTGCAATTTTTTTTTCCTTCCCTAACTCCCTCTATAAATAATACATCAACCCATCCTAATTTTTTACACTTCTTTCAACTTTCTTAGCTCCCTCAACTCTATCAACTATCTCACAACTCTTTCAACTCTCTCGAATTTATAATACATTGTTGTTATATTTATTTTTTATTTAAAAAAAATGTCTCATCCAAGTAGTAAATTTCTTCAGTCCGGTGGCATTTATTACTCTATTTGATTATCAACCAACTTCTAATTTTGACTCAAATTTTTTTCGACGACATTTTCTCCTTCAACAATTGTCCAATTAGTACAAGTTGGCCAATTGTCAAATCGAAAGTTGGTCAACTACAATTGTAATAGTCAAATTCTAAATCATGAAACCAGCAAATCAAAATTGGAAGTTTAAAATTGAGGTTTATTATTTTAACTAATTGCTAATTAGAGGTTAACCAGCTGCCAATTAGAGGTTAGCCAACCGCAGGCATGCCTGTTGTTGCGTGCTATTGGACTTTACTATTCTAAAGGCAACTTGCGTTGACCCATGCGCTTTTCTTTGATAAAATTTTGACCGGGTTGGTTGAAAGTGGTTCGGCCTAAATGCATATTGGGCTAACCAATTCTTTTGGGTCCAATGTTCTTTTCTAAATTTTGTTGACTATTTGACCACCAAAAATTTGCACATAAATAAATTATTTATTTGCGGGGCCAGGAAATGAAACTTCTATGTTTCAGAAGACCTCCAAAAATTGAAATGGATATTTGAATTTGGGGATATATATATATATATATATATATATATATATAAACGCACACACTAATATAGGTACTTCCACACATTTGTATTTAGAGATTATAAGTGATTAGGTATCTATTTTTTTAATAACTTCATTTTAAATATAAACTAAATCATATAAGAAACTAAACACACATAATTGCTATCCAAATAAAGATGGGTAGACAAGATAACTATGCCACTAATGTTTTGTCTTGCAGATACTGACTTAGACAGCTTAAGTTACCATCTTGAACATCCAAGTCCAATAGATTTTTTGCTCTTGGAGGAAAAGCCTATTTCATTCAAAGTCATTTGAAGAGTTTTCCTTCAAGAATTCTGTTCCTCATCTTCAAAGAATATTATTGTGAAAAAAAAATCATTAATACTAAAATAATCCTTGAGGATTGATTGATTTGGGTTCACCAAAAGGGATTTGAGCTTTCATTGCACAAATACCGATCTCAATGACATCATTTACCTAGCAAGAAGAGTTTGATTTTTAACCTTCAAGGATCCTTTTTGAGTAATACCAAAAGGGGAAGAACTAGCTGGCAATGTGATAAGTTTAATATTGTTGATGTCTTGGTTCACATGATCATGGTGTTGATGTTTTGTTGATATGATCATTTTAATACAGACTATATAGACTCCCTTATGACTATTCAATCTTGTGCATCAATACTGTATGTTTTTATGTTGACCGAGTTTGGAAAATTAGCAATGAAGGTAGCTTGTATGCCTATAGAGAAAACTGTGTTAACAATTTTCCAAAACTACTTTCATTGGTAGGAAGGAAGGAGATAATAGGTTATAGGTTCTTTGAGACTTATTTATATTGGTTTATACTTAACTTGTTTATATTTTTAACTAAACTATATGTTAAGGGGAATATGTACATCGTATAGTTATCTACTTATATTCCTACTCAATATATGCCTATATGTTCGATGCTTTATTGTTTATGTCCATAACATTACATTAATTGTTTGTCATCAGCAAAAAAAGGGGAGATTGAATATCCTAAGACTCAAAATCCATATTTTAATGATAAAAAAAAAAAAAATTGATATGGACTAATAAAGTTAAATCTTTGTGTGATAGGACACTATACTTGAAAACTTTTGAAATCAACTATGTAACACTCCACTACATACATACCTTAAAAGGCGAGGATGTTGCCCTATCTATAGGACTAGAAGTCTTTATAACAAGGTAACAAAATTCAAAAAGGAAAATAAACTGACTAAATTTATTACAACTAAAAACTTATACAAATCTCAAGCTTAACAAACCAAATATCTCAATAGGAAAATAAATACAACGAAGTATCACATTAAATTCCAGTCTCTGAAAAGAATCACAACCTTCAAAGTTGATGACCTAAAATCATGATAAAAGAGAATATGAGAAGTGCTTCCCAGTAAGCCCTATTTCTACTCATGTTATTCCAAAGCATTTCATGAATGCACAGTAGAAACAGTTGAAAATTATTTGCAAGTCTAAGTTCATTTCTATTCAAACACTGGGTGGTATTTTATATAACTCTTGCTTGATAGTATATTAGAATAATTTTTAGTAAATCAGCCACTTAATAATAAATACGTTGACTATGAAACCCTACATCATAGTCCCTGCCATAAAACCCTATATCATGACAATGCACAATGAAGCCCTATATCATTATGCAGTGGGTGATCGGCCTACAGGTGAGATACTCTTCCATCTCTACATCCAAAAATAACTAGTTGTCTGATCCTGAACAACAGTCCATTGGACTAAGTTGCTAGCTTGGATTGGCTTGACTCACTAGAACTATTATCTTATCTAATCAGAGCTCATTCTCCAGAGGTGGCTGTCGGTTGGGAGACTCACCCTAACCTTTAAATACTAGTCTTAGCAACCTACCCTTATTGAGTACTCAATAGAACATTATCTTGCTCAAGGATTATTCTCAAATCAACATATTAGAATTTGCTTAATGATCAATCACAAATAGTCTCTTTTAAATCCTGGTCCAGCAATCATGGTTTTCAAATAGTTTGCCTGAAATTGTTTGAAGAACAAAAAATGTTGTTTTATTGAAAAATATTTGTTTTAGCAAAAACATTTTATCAAGAAAACAACTAGACCATGTTGCATTTTAAGAAATCACATTTTAATTCAGCAACGTATCATACGTGACTTGCAAATGAGAGCATTTAACAAATAAGGTTTTATGTAAGGACTTACTTGAATCAGCTCAACAAATAGGAGATCTTAACAGCTTGATCTTCACACGCGATTATCACATTTGTCTAATAACAAATGATAAGAGTTCTAATTAAATAACAACTCAACATATAGTCTTGTCTCACATAACACAAACCACATCTTAGCTGAGATAGTTCAATATATCCTCGATATAGCAATAGATAATCATTTCTTACATTGACATAGTAATATATATCATAACCAGTCCCTTAGCATAAACCAAAGTATTCTCCCAATAGGAACACAATAGCAATCATACAATCTCGAATCTATGTATCAAAGACGTTTATAATACTCATATACAATCATCAAGAATAGAGCTCAACTTAGTCATTACTACCTAACAGTCACATATATTTAATCCTCATACAAGATCCATATTAAGAATGCTTCAATCTTATGATAATCAAGCTCATCACTATTCAATACTCATAGTAGTAGATCTATACATCAAGAGTTATTGTATTGCTCAACTTCATATTCAATTATAGAGAAATCAACAATATCCATCACACTTGATAATCATCACAGTCATGCCTAGAGTATTTGATCTTCTTAAGAATATTCCTATAAAAGTACACCACTTAAGCATTAATATCTTACATACAACTATTAAAGATAAGCAATTCGGATTACCTCTAATAGATAGACAAGAGATCAAAAAGAGACAACTCCTTTGTGACTCAGAGTGAATCTATTTGAGAAGCAATACAAATCTTGCCTAGAATTCCCCAGTTTTCTGAGTGTTTAAAGAAATAAGAACATCAAACCTTAGTTTTGGTCCAAGGAAGAAAAAAAAAAGGAAAAGTGATGCGTGTTTTTTAGTATTGGAAAAGTTAACAACAACGGGCCACAAACAATCAAGTTTTAATTAAAATACTAATCACTAAAACCATATATACGGGTAAGTATACCAATTATATAGTATAGGAATAGTGAGTATTGAATTCACAGGAACTTAAACTCCTACCTTACTTTACCCTAATCTTTTTTATTTAGCCAACAAAATAAAGAAATAAAATAAATAACCTACCTATGCTAGAGAAAATTAAGTCACACAATAAAAGTTACAAGGATAATCAAGGGGGGAGAATAAGGAGAAAATACATGTAGTGAAGAAACATCTCAATTCTATGACAAGTGAAGAGAATATCTTTCAACTAATTAATTCCCAATTCCAAATACCAATGTGAGTTTCAAAAGCAAATTTCACTCAATTTTCAAGTTATGAAATTCTATTATTAGATTAATTAAAGGGTATGTTCTACTTCCCCAATTAAAACTAAGAAGTATTAAGAACATCTCAATTAAACAATTAATGTCCTATATTCTAGGCAATACTAAAATCTTTTTAGTAGAAGAAATAATACCCCTATATTCTAGGTGATATTAATCTCTCTTTAATTACCAAGTCTTTTCCTTAGCCTTTTTTTCAATCCAATTAAGAGATAACAAGAAAGTGAATTAATTAGTCCCAGGTTAATTAATGCACCTCATAAAATCAAGTAATCAAATATTTAGAACTGAAATTCAACGAGTTTAGAAATAATTTAATACAAAATTATAGACTAAAAATATACTTAATTATAATTAAAAATATAGACTCAAATTTTAACAAAATAGAATTACAAAGAAATATGGACAAGTGTAATCCCTTTCTCCTTTGTAATCTTCTTGATAAAGCTCCTCTTTTTCTCCAATAATCCTTTTGATCCTCCTAAATCTTTGTATTCTTGACTTTTCTCATAGAGTTTTCTAATTGTTTAAAGTGAACACATGAAAATTACTATGTACAAAGCTATTCTCTTATATTTATAAAAGTTTTAATTGCTAAAAAATCAATACAAAAGTCCTAATTTGTATTTGATTCAATTCCCAAAAGAATCCTGGCAGAAGTTTCCAAATTCTAATTGAACAAGTATTTCCGCCACCATTAAATTAGGAGGGAGCTGGAGCTAGTTCAGATGCTTGGGCCGATGTTGGTTGAACTCTATCCTCTTTCGAAATTACTCTGTTTTCTCTGTTTCGTCTAGTGTACAGCCTCAGCCGGTTTAGGGCAAGTGCCGGGTCACTACTGTGCAGCTGATTTTTGTGCAATTTTCACTATCTTTCATCATATTTATTCATCTTATCAATTCTATACAAAGATAGTAAAATAGAGGGAATCACTAGTCATTTAAGCATAAAATCATAACAAATATAGTACAAATGACCCTCAAAATATATGTACATTTAACCTCTATCAGAAAGAAAAGATAGAGTACAAATAAGAGGATTGATTTACCTTGAATAGATTTTGATAAGAAGAGGGCTTCGGTTGCTTTGTGGAAAAGAAAAAAGGATCGAATGTAGTGGTATGTGTTTTGGTCTTGTCAAGCAATCTTCAAAGTGCTTTAATTTTGGAGGAATTCATGTGCAAGAGTATGACACGATGTTTGGTTTTTTGTGATTGAAAAGAGAATGTTGTTTTGTGGGGTTTTGGGCATCCATAACAAGCTAGAAAATGACTAGCTGTTTAGTGAATCAATGAGGCTGAAAATATGTGTGTGAGAGAGAGAGAGAGAGAGCTTGAGGGATGCTTGTGTTTCAGTTTTCATGCAAATGAGGGTGTGTATTTCTATTTTGTTTGATCTTTTGTGTGTGCATATGTGTTGACCGAAAATATGCTTAAGGGTTAGGGTAGATTGGTGTCTGTTGTGGCAAAGTTTAGGTAGATTTCATCTCTATCTAAGAAAAGTTGAAATGAAAGCTTGAGTGCTTGAAGAAGTGAAAAACTCCTTCCTTGCTTTGATTTCTTGAACAAAGGAGGAAAGAAAATGTAGCTTCACTCTTGCCCTTAAGCCAGCCGAAAATAAGAGAGGTTTGGGAGAGAGTGACTGAATTTTTGGAGAAGGAAGAAGGGAAAAGAAATTTAGTTTTTAATTAAATAAAAATCTTGTTGAGCAATAGATAATATATAAATTATTTGGATAGGTTTATCAACTATATTCAATAGTTTAAATTGAGCTAAAATAGCTCCTTAAGTGGCAGCTTCAAACTTCGAATTTCCCAACCAAAAAAAAAAAAAAAAAACCATGGAAGATAAAATAAATTCAAATAAAGATAATTAAATAACTTTCAAGAGATAAAATCTATATTTTCATTCCCATATCCCAGAATTCAAAAACATTAGATTAAAAGAGTCCTATCCTTAAGAAGTAGCGGCTAGAATTTTTGTTCCAGCTTTCCTTTTTTTTTTGAAAATGAAGAGATAATAAAGATAAAGGATTTATATAAAATATAAATATTAGATTATATGCTATAGATAATTTTTGGTATAAATAATATCTTTATTTAAGAGATATTTATAATTTAAAGAATTTTAAAGATAAAATTTCTTGTTTTATCCTATAATTTCCAAGATAATCCCACTCCTAGTTTTTAGGAGATAAATCCTCAAAATGGCAGCTGATTCCCTAGGAATTTCGTCCAAGTCATGGAGAGAAAATAGGTAGAAAAAAAAAAGAAAAGACGAAATGTGCATGAGTTGGGATTTGAAGGATTCAAACTCTAGTCTCTAGGAATTATACACCAAGCTTTACTACTAAACCATGTCAACTCTTGTTCAAATATTCTCCAAAATATTCTTTTCACCCTCAACCACAGAATCTCATATTCTATTATAAAATTCTATTTTCCAAAATATAAACTCAACTATTTCCACCAAAGCACCGCCTAAACTTATTAGATAAATACATACATAAATAGGCACAATAGGCAAATACACACAACCATAAATCTCACATGTAAATACCTTAAAACTTTGTATACTCATGTAAAATACCATAGAGTACCTATATTCCCCATGTACCAAGGGTAGTATTAGATGGGGTATTATATGATCTCCCCTTTAAAAGAATTTCATCCCGAAATTTGGAATATTACCTCTAAAACAAACTAGGATACTTCTATTTCATCAATTCCTCTATCTCCCACATCACGTCTTGAGTACCGTGATGTTCCCATAGAACCTTGACCATCGATATTTGCTTATTCCGTAATATCTTAACATTTTGCTCTAATATCTTGACCAGTTTTTCAACATAATTTAGATCAGGTTGTAAGATCAACAGTTCCTCGTTAGAATATGTTTTGGATCGAGGTTATACTTCTTTAGCCAAGACATCTGAAACACATTGTATATCCCTGCTAATCCCTCAAGTAAATCTAATCTATTGTTGGAATGTATGCCCAAAATGGCCTTTGTATTTCTATATTTTGGAAATTAATAAAAGTTTCATTCGTTACATATATTGCACATTAAGGTTTAAGTGTGTTAGTAAGTAATCTATATGATTGGGTCGTGCTTTCATAGTAAAGTGTAAATTATATGCTACTAATATATAAGTGAAAAATTATTCTTGATCAATTGATGAAACTGGGCATTTCATCAAGGTTTAGATCATTACACTATAATTTTTAAATAGGGAATAGTTTACCTTTAACCGGTGAGTAGTCCACTCAAACCAATAGTGTACGCGTATTTTGAATACGTAGAATTGGACTATGCAATAATAATCTTTATAAAAGTACTAAAATAAATAAAGATGGGTTTATTGCAATAGTGGATGAGTACCCTAAGACTTGAGTATAAATTGGTGGTCTGGTAAAGTTGGACTTGTGCACTTTGATGTATGATGGGTAAGGTCTTAATGCAAGACCAATAACCTTATATGTTGGGTATATGACTCTAATTAATTAAGGCGGACTTATACAATAGAGCTTCTATACTTCATTACGTGAAGAAATCATCCCCATGTGATTATCTGGGATAATCTAAATAATTCAAGACCCTGAAAAATGTGACTAAGTATGTACACTTTTGGGTAGCTTCTTGTGATAAGTGGATACATATTAGAAGTCATGGATTATCGGACTAGTTATCAAAGGATAGTAGATATCATTGAGAAATGTATTAGTGCATTTTTCATATCTTAATGACGGGTGTTACATGGAGAGGTATTTTTGTCATTATACCTGTAGGTCGAAGACATTGCAATTGCAATTTTATTCTTGGGGCCAATATTTTAATATGGTAATAAATAAAATATTCAAAATGATAAAATACGGCTATTTGTTAGTGAGGGTATTTTGATTATTTTAGTAACCAAGAATAATATGTTTTTTACTCTCCAAAGTAGCTTAAGTAACCTTAGTAAATTTTATTTACTACATGGGCTTGTTGGGTGAAGTTAATATTGAAAGAAATTATTCTAAGAGTCCAATAATTATATATTTGGGTTAGAATAATTTATTGGGCTAATTTGATTAAATTAGTTTATTAATTAATTATCTTAGGTAATTTTATATTAGGCCTAAGTAGATTAATTAATTAATAAGAGAGTTATTTAATTAGCTTTGAGATAATTTAATTAAATTAGTTTATTAATTAATTATCTTGAATAATTTTATATTGGATTTAAGTGGATTAATTAATTAATAAAAGAGCTATTTAATTAGTCTTGTACTAATTAGATAAACTTTAGCCCACTAGGGTTTTGTGTGATGGCTTTTGGTTTTTTTTTTTTTTTTTTGGAAACAAAGAATAGCCATTACTAATTTAAAAAAAAAAGGAAAAACAAAACAAAAGGAAAAAAAAAGGGCGAAAAAAAAAAGCAAACAAGGAAAGCTTACTAAGGTAGTTTCGATTTTGGAGTTTGACATGGATATAGAATTGCAATTTTTGGCAATACATGTTTTTGGGACACGGAACAAGAAAACATAAAAGACAAAGGCTTTTTTTTTTTTTTCAGTGGGTTTGGACCGCCACTAGTTTTTTTTCCTTTGAGATTTTTTTTTTTTTTTTTTATGTGGATAGATTTTGTGTGTGCCTCTCGTGTGGAGGCATAGTCACCAGTAATTTATTATTAATCGTTTTTCGTAAAATTCTTGTACGTCTCGTTTTGAAAGGTATAGGTAATTGATATTGTATTTTAATTTTAATTTACGAATTCCTGTAATAATATTGGTGCCAGATCAACACTAGAAAAAATCCCTAAAGAAAAGCTGAAGGAAATTAGAGAAAAAAAAAAATTGCAGAAGACAAATGAGGACTCCGGTTCAATTCAGATCGGGTCGTAGGTTTTCGATTCGGGTCTTTTGAAATCATTTTTTAAAAATTTCCTTTTAATTTGGTTTTCCTTTTGGATCCCATATCACACGAGGTTATTTTCTTGTGATGGTTTATTTATGGTGTTAAATAATTTTTCATGAAAGTGGTTAGTAAAGGAGGAACCACCTTAGAATTAAACAAGATAATTTTAATTTATTATTATTATTATTATTATTATTATTATTATTATTATTATTATTATTATTATTAATCCATTATTTGGTCACATAAGAATTAAAGGCTAGAAATATCATGTAAAAAGTTTTTTTTTTTTTGGAGCATGGCTATTTTATTTAATTTTGTGATCAAATGCACAAAGGGTTTTGAGAAATTATTATTTTTTCTCTTAATAAAACAATCAAGGAAAGCGTTTTAAAAATGGAACTAAAGAATTTAAAGTAAAATTCATGGTTTATTCTTCCAAAAAGTTTTTACCTTGATATGGAGAATAATTTTGAATTTAAGTATTTTAAATCTAGTTCCTAGAAAAATGGTTTTTAACTTAATTAGTGAAATAAAAATACATAGTTTATTCTCTTAAAGGGTTTTATCCTTGACGAAGAGAATAATGGTTAAATTTTTGAGATTTCACTAAAGTTAATAAAAACCAATTAATTTTTAAAGGAACATTTTTTTCCAAAAATCTATTTTTCTCAAAAGATTAAATGGGTAAGGGGTAGGGATAGCAATTCCCTGGAATAAAGCGGGGGCCTAACCTGGCCCGACGGGGCCAGGGATTCCCCGATTTAGGCAGGGACGGGACCGGGAACAGGCTTCATTCCTCGGCCCGCCGGGCGGGACTGAGCTAGGGATGAGGATCGCATGATCCCCTGCCCACCTGGCCCCGAACAACCTATATAGTATGTATGTATGTATGTATGTATGTATGTATGTATGTATGTATGTATGTATGTATGTATGTATGTATGTATGTATGTATGTATGTATGTATGTATGTATGTATGTATGTATGTATGTATGTATGTATGTATGTATGTATGTATGTATGTATGTATGTATGTATGTATGTATGTATGTATGTATGTATGTATGTATGTATGTATGTATGTACGTATATAATAATTATATATCTAATGTTTGTATATATATTAATATTATAACATATACTGTATATATACACACACTACATATAATGTATACTATATATAGTATATATATTATATATATAATAATTAGTAATTAAGTAGATAAGTTAAAAATTTTGCATCATATATTTTTAGTGTGACAGTGCAATAGAGAATCTATGCAAAAAAAGACTTTCATTTCTAGGCTCTTATTTCTTTTTAATTTCAAAAAAGAAAAAAAATAAGAAATTATCTAATTTTCTTTTTCACGCGAGTTTTCGATTTATTAGAAGGAAAAGAGGGGATAGAACTAATAAAGAAGATACTAAAGAAATAAAAATAAAGTAGTAAAATACTTTAATTTAGTATATATAGAAATTAGAAGACTCTATAAATATATTTATTTTTTTCAATCTCCCAAAAAAGATCTAATAATAATATTATTTAATGGACGCATGGGAAGTTAATCGGTTGTGAGTGAGAGAGAAGATTGATTGTTCCTTAAACAGGTATTTCAAAAGATATTCATCTATTGGATTGATTAATAAGTCATAAAAAAGATAATTCGTGGTTCAGATACTTAGTAAGAAGGAATAATCAAATTCAAATTATGGATTTATCTAGGATTATAAATAAGTAAATATTAACAATACTTATATTTTAAATGTATTATATGTATAAAATATTTTTATATATGTTATATTATATATATTAATTATCAAAATGTATAATATATATATGTGTGTGTGTGTGTATTATGTATATGTATATATGTACATATATATACATTAATTAGGCAACTTAATTTTATTTTTTCTTCTTTTCAATTTTTATCCCAAAAAGTTAAAGAATTTTCAAAATAACAAATGCTTATATATATATACACACACGTGCTATATATATATATATATATATATATATATAATCACAAAATATGAGTACATATAATTAGTACGTAAAAAATAATATGTATATAAAATAAATGTATCTGTATTTATAAATAATTAATTTTAAAAGTATGTATATTTATAATAATATATGTATGTGTATATTTTATTTATTCTTATTTCTCTAATATTCTAAATATTGTATTTTAATTTTGTAAATAATTTGACTAAGAGTACTTTAGATAAGTTTATTCATAAAATTTATTGTTCTTAAAATTTTATATTATTGTATATATTTTTAAAAAGACATTTATGAAATAGTTTAAATTAAAAAATGCTTGTTTTATTGTCCTCCCCCCCCCCCACCCTTTTTTTTTTGTTTTTTTGGGGGGAAGGAAATGGACTAGGATTTGGATTATTTTGTTTTACAAATTATTAGGTAAGTATGAATAGGAGTAAATAATTACCCCTATCTTGCAAATGTCCCACAAAAAGGAAACAAAACTATAATATTAATATATTTTTAATACAGAAAAACATTTATATTAATCAATGTAACAATAGATGCATTATTAAATTGATGAACACAAAGAATAAAACAAGTAATAGAATTTAATAATTTAATAATAGAGCTTATATTTTAATTATGTTAGCTCAAAACAAAATTAAACAATATAATTAAAAAGCAAAACTTTATTAAAGGTAATATAACATTAGCTCATATAAAAAAAAAAACTAATTTTAAAATACAAAATCAAATGTACCCCATATTCAACGGTTTAAACACTCAAAGTCTCAAACCCTAGCCAGTACCCAACCCAACTTCCTTTCTTCTTTGCTCCGTGTTGTTCACCCAAAGCATGTTGTCGTCACCGCTGCAAGTGAATCGAGCCCATACTTAGCTGATATTGTCGGATTCTTTGTTGCACGGCTTGTATCTCCTTCAAGGTTAAGAAGCCCTCCTTTTCTCGGTGAGTTGCACCTCCTTTTCTCTGTTGCACAGTTCTTCTTAGATGAATTTAAATTAGCAATTTGCAATTGTAGTCTAGATGTAGGAAGAATGTTTACTTCTATTTGGATTTTTCTTGTTGGATTTTTAGATGAGAAAGAAACGTTTAGAGGCTACCTTGTTGGATTTTTCCTTTGAGGAACATATGAATAGATTTTTTTCCATTTAAATTTTTCTTGTTGGATTTTTAGATGAATAGAAATGTTTAGAGGCTACCTTGTTCGCTTTTGAATGGTCACCAAAAGCTTAATAAAACTATACAACCTCAAATGGTTAGGTGTTCTTTCATTGATAACACATAACAAGTTTGTGTGTGAAATATAGAAAGCTAATATTGAAAACTCATGTTTGCTAATGCAAGTCGAGTTCAACATCGTGGTGAATTAATATTTCTTGTAGAACCTACTAGTTAACAATTGTTTATGGCTACATCATGTTAAATCGTGGTTAGCTTTCTCACTTTCAATTTCAGAATGTTTTTCCAAGTCATGACAACTTTTTGTTTTGAAACATGTTTTTAATTTTTTTAAAAATAAATTGAACCAACTTCGAGACATTTTGCAACTCCCTTTTCTGAAATTTGTTGTTCTTTTAATTTTCAGTCAGTTTTAGTTCTTTCCACTTAAAAAATCTCAAGTATACAAATTTTTAGAAGAAAAATGTGAAATGGAAAACCTAATGAAATTCTCTCTTTCCTACGGTGAAACAGCCTTATATTTTCCTACAGAACTTTGAATCATCTCTCTATCCACCAGAACTTAGAACGCCAATAGTGTAAACACTAATAACACACCTAGATACACTGTTAAATTTATGGAAGTTACTTGTTAAGAGTGATGGAAGATTTATCACAAACCAATATAATGTGAAAATGGAATTTTTAAACATTTCAAATTTGACATTTATTCATTTACTAATATGAGAATTGTGATGGTTAGATGATATTGAATATGGTTGCCAAGCTATATTATTGTTCCATAAGTGTTACCTTTAATTTCTTGATTATTCTTATTTATTGTGAGAAATTATAATTTTTATTGGGTTGGTCCATAAGAGATTCATCACTGGAGGTATTTGCTTATTTGGGTAACTATTGTACATGGCCATTGATAGTTTATTAGTAAAACATGTAATCAGGACATCACTATATGGAATCTTGTATTTCCACTGAGTATGTTACCTGAGATAGTTCTCAGTATTTGGAAGTGAATAATAGGGAGTGGTTTTATTTATTTATTTTGTTCTATTTTGTAGTTCAAATGTAATAGCTAAGCTCGAACCTTTTTGACAAGATATTTACCCTATTTTAGTCAATTTGGGTTTGGCAAATTATAGTGTCATGTGAGAGGGGAGTACCATCTTCTGGTGAGTTTGGAACTGCTGTGGTGCAACTAGGAAAGAAAATTTTAGGGTGAAGAGTAACTGTAACAAAATTAATGGACTATGTTAAGATTAATAAACTAGTTCATGTACTTTCTAGCAATTCCCTAGTCTTAACAGAAATTGAGAAATTGTTTCATGTTTACTCTAGGAATTTTGTCCCATCACTGTGCCAATGTTTTTAAAGTTTGTATTCATTTTACTTTCCTGTTTAATTTTTTATTACTGTTATCATCCAATTGGCTTTTTTGACTTAGGTATTTTTTGACATTTTGGTCAAATATTTCAGCTTTTACATTGCTTAAGATTGAAGTTACTTAGCTTTGACATAATCCATGTAAAATGAGGAAGTTCATGAAATTGCCATTGCTATTACATGCATACTCTATCATTGTAGTTAGAGTTATTTTCTATTAATCAATGTTCATCTTTTACATATTTGTCTTTTCAACTTAGTAGATGTCACATCAAGATCAAGTTAGTCAAAATTTAGTCAAACTCATGAAAGAAACTACTTCAACCCCACGTGATAGTAGCAATCGAATGTCATATCCTATGTAGCAAGTGAATATAGCAGTTGATGAGAGTATTGAACCTAAAGTTGGAAAATCTCAATAGCCAAAAAGCCAAAATGATATTGGACCTATTGGAAGGCAAAAATCAGCAGTGTGGAGTCATTTTAAGCAAAAAATGATATATGGTAAACAAAAAGCTGAGTGTATTTATTACTCTAAAGAGCTTGTTGCTGGTGCAAAAAATGGAACAAGACATTTAAATGATCACATAAAATCATGCAAAAAGAGAAAACAACAAGACATTAGACAAAGTTTTTTAGCAGGGAAAGTAACTGATCTTTCTTCAAATATTACACAAATGTCGACTTATGTTTTTTGCCAAGAACCTGTAAGGAGAGATCTTGTTGAGATGGTAGTTATCCATGAATATCCATTTTCTATGGTAGATCATTTTGGATTTAGAAAATATTCAAACTCTCTGCAACCTTTGTTCAAGATGATCTCAAGAAATACTTTGAAGAAAGATATCTTAAAATTTTTTATGATGTGAAAAAAAAAAGATAATGGCTTTATTGAATAAAAATCGTGGGAGGATTGCTGTCACTTGTGACTTGTGGACTACTAATCACCAAAACAAGTCTTATATGGTTATCACTACACATTTTGTTGATAATGCTTGGCAATTACAATATAGAATTTTGAGGTATTTTTTTGTCTTAGCTTTTCTTCTTGAATTTGATCGTTTACTATAAAGTAAAGCAACTAGTTAGTTAATACTTACACATTTGCTCTTTTTTCATTTTTGTGTTATTGAAAAGTTTATCTATGTGCCATATCCTCATACAAGTGATATACTTGCCAAAGTTTTGGAATAAAGCTTCTTTGATTGGAACATTGATAGGAAATTATCTACAATTACATTTGATAACTGTTCTAGTACTGATGCCATTGTTGAAAATCTCTTGGGAAAGCTTCAACCCAGCTCTCTTATGTTATGTGGAAGTTTACTCCATATGCGTTGTTGTGCACATATCCTAAATTTGATTGTTCAAGATGGCTTGTCAGTTATACATGAAGAGATTGAGAAGATTCATGATAGTGTTAGATTTTGGATAGCTTCACCTAAGAAACAACAGAGATTTGAAGAACCTACACATCAAATAGGTACTCCATGTTCCAAGAAGCTCATTTTAGATTGCAAAACTAGATGGAATTCAACCTTTTTGATGCTTTTGACGGCATTTTCATACAAGGATGTGTTTTATAGGCTGAAACATAGGGAGTATTTATATACTTGCTTGCCAACTGAAGATGGTTAGGTTTTGGCATAAGAGATTTGTGATCATTTGTGCATATTTTATGAGGCCACCCAAATATTTTCGAAAACCAACTCTCCAACTGTAAATTCATTTTTCCTTACTATTTTCAATATTAGAATGGAGTTAGAGAAATGGCTTGCAAGTGAGAATGAATTGGAAAAACAATGGCTAAAAAGATGGTTTATAAATTTTATAAATATTGGAGAGATGTGCATGGAATTATGAGTGTAGCTGTAGTATTGGATCCATGATATAAGATGACTTTGGTGGATTATGCTCCTATGAAGATTGAGAAAATCAAGAAGTTTTGTAGTGATTTGTTTTATGAATACAAGTAAAAACATGAGAAGTATTCAAGACAGACAACAACTTCCTTGTCAGTTCAATTTCTTCAACAACTTAGAAATCGGTCAATGACAACAGTGGAAAATAGACTTGTTGGATTTTATAATTTTGTAGCACAAAATGAGAATAACTTGCAAGAAAAGATAGATTTTGATCAATATTTGGAGGAAAAAATTTTACCATGGAGTATTGGGGAATTTGATAACTTAAATTGGTGGAAGTCAAATGAAACCAAATATCCCATTCTTCACTTGATTGCTAGGGATATATTTTGTATTTCGGTATCCACAGTTGCTTCAGAGTCTGCATTTAGTATTGGAGGAAGAATGGTAAATCCACATTGCAGCAAACTTCATCCAGATACACTTGAAGCTTTGATGTGTGTCCAGAATTAGTTGTGTATTGATATTTGTGCTAATAGTAAAAGTATATATAATAAATATAGTTTATGAATTGTGTCATCATTATATTTATATTTTAATTAATTAATTCTTTTATAGGTTCTTCTTTGAATGCTATAGAGTTTGGCTCCATTTTAGAAGACGTGGATGCTGATGATGAGAGTGGGGTAATTTTTTTTTAAAACTTATTATCATTTATATATTTTTTTGTATTGTTGATTTGATTTATTAATGTTTTGAATAATGTACATAATATTTAAAAAATTACTAACAATATTTCTTTTCTAGGTGAGTGGAACTACCAAGGTTGGACTTGAATGAAGTTTAGATTTGGCAACTTCAACTTTTTTTGACTTATATTTCATTGTATGTTTAAGTGAGGATATTCTTTACATTGTATTGTATGTTGAACTTGGTTATTTCATGCGTCATTTGCTTATTTACGTTTTTAATATCTTGGACTCTTAGGTTGTATTTCCAATTTGTTGTCTTGGTTTATGTTTTCATTTTGTGGATGATATGTGTTGGAATAATTGGACTTGTAGAAGTTGAATTCCCTCTTGTGAAAATAACATGTCTTTGTCTTTTGTTTCTATGAGGTTAGGAATTGTCTATTTACATGGTCATTAAATTTGGATTGAGATGTATTTAACTTATGGAATAAAGTGTTTAGAATTCTTAAATTTGTTGTTGGGCCGCTGGGCTGAAACCAGGCCCCCGCATCCCCACGCCTCCTCGATTCCCCGCCAGGCCGAGATCGGGGATTCTTTTGTCCCTGGTGGGTTGGGGGCGGGGATCCCTGCCTCTTCCTATATGGGGGACGGGCCAGGGACGGGGGATACACGGGGGTGGGGTTGGGATTTCTAGTCCTCGGCCCACCCCAGCCCCGTTGCCATCCCTAGTGAGGGGTTTTAATAGCCTCACGGCTTCTATCACGGATTTCTATTAGAGATTATGGTTATCCTCATGTCATTCTGAGCATGACCCTCTATAGGATGGATTTTTATGAGAATCTAGAACTAATGGAGGAATTATAATAAAAGACTAGGATATGTATTAGTGTCAGCCACCTTATCGTTAGAGGCATTAATGTCAGATTTTTCGTAGGCGGTAAGAATAGTGACCATCTTATTGATAAAACTATTTCTAGATCATTACCTATTAAGGAAGTTTAATTTGTGATGGTTATATACCTAATTTAAAAGATTGTTAACTTTCCTATGAAGCTCTATCAATTCTTCTAAGAGCCATTTTTTTTTTTCATATTTTTGATAATGGTTTTAATATATTAACTATATCATGGAATAATATGATGTTTTAAATGGTCTTAATAAGTTTTTTTTCCCCTAATCAATAGAAATGTTTGATTTCAGTCCTTTGTCCATTATTCTCAAAGAGAATAAGTTAATTGGGCCTAACTATGTGGATTGGAAAAGGAATCTGAATATAGTACTTACTGTGGAGGAGTACAAGTATGTTTTAACTGACCTCTATCTTGAAATTAGGAAAGATTCCATGAACCAGGATCGTGAAGCTGAGATGGTATGGAAGAAAGCTGATGAGATGGCATGATGCTATATGTTAGCTTCCATGTCTATGTTCTTCAGTCTAAGTACGAGAACATACCTACTGCACATGACATTGATGTATTATTATGCACCATGTTTACTGATATGGGCCATCCTGTAAGGTAGGAAGCTCTTAGAGTAATTATGAAAGATGGCTGAGGGTGCATCAATTAGCGAGCATACGTTTAAGATGATTGCTTATTTCGAGGAGGCCAAAGTCTTAGGGGCAACAATCGATGTTGAGAGCCAAATTGACATGGTTCTTGAGACTTTGCCAAATTCATACTCTCTATTCAAGTTAAACTATAACATGAACAAGTTGAGTATATCTTTGACTGAGTTAATGAAAGAACTCTAGGTTATTGAGAAAATCATGAAGGTTATGTTAAAGGTTTTGGTTACTCGTTCTGGATCATCTTCTAGAATTGGGGCCCAGTCCAAGAAGTTCAAGAAGAAGAAGGCCTAGAACAATATAGGGTCCCAGTTAAAGGATCAAGCCCAGTCCATCCAAGTCCAATGCTAAGCCAAAGGGCAAGTGTTTCAAGTGTGACAAGAAGGGGTACTTCAAAAAGGATTGTTGGGACTTCTTGACTAAGTCCTTTTCAAGTATTGCTCTATACTTAAAGTTTATATTGATGGTTAGATCATCATCCACTTGTATTATTGATTCTAGAGCCATTGACCATATCTGCAACTCTTTGCAGAGATTTAAAAAAATAAATCGACTTAGTAGAAGAGAGCATGGACTTAGAGTGGGTAATGGGGTATAAGTATGGGCCAAAGCAGTGGGAGACTTGAACTTTTTATTTGATTGTAATAGGATTTTTATTTTGAAAGATATTTTATATGTTTCTAGTTTTAAATAGAATTTGATTTCAATTTCAAGATTGATTAATCAAGGATATTTTGTTTCTTTCAATTCTGGTATTTCAATCAGTAGAAATGGAAATATTATTTGTTCTGAAAACATGTATGGGAATCTTTTCTATATTAATCCTATTAATTATCAAACAAATAATATTCAGACGGAACCTAATAATAAGAAGAGAAAGGTAACATCAAATAACTTATTTTTTTGGAACTTAATATTAGGATATATAAATCCTAATCAGATTCAGAGGTTAATCTAAAATGGGTCTCTAGATTAATTGAAATTGGAGGAATAGCCTCAGTGAGAAACTTGTCTTATGGGTAAAATGACCAAACAATCCTTTACTCAAAAGGCAGAAAGGGCCAAGAAGATATTAGAGTTAGTTCGTACTGATATTTCTGGTCCTATGTTTACACTGGCTAGAGGAGGTTATGAATAATTTATTACATTATAGATAATCAAATGCGTTTTGGTTATGTTTATTTAATGAGGTGCAAGTTTGACTCTTTTGATAAATTCAAGGAGTTTAAGGTTAAGGTGGTGCGCTAAACAGGTAAACTAATCAAAAAGCTAAGATCAGATAGTGGTGGAGAGTATGTCCTTAGTGAATTTAAGGACTACTTGGTACATTAGGGTATAGTATCTCAACTAACTACACCTGGGACTCCCTAGCAGAATGGAGAAGTTAAGAAAAGAAATAGAATGTTGATGGAAATGGTCAGAAGAATGATGAGTTATGCAACTCTTTCTATTTCTTTTTGGGAATATGCTCTGGAAGCAGTAACATATATTTTGAACTTAATGCCTTCCAAGTTAGTGCTTAGGACACCCTAAGAGATGTAGGTTGGACGAAAGCCTAGTATGAATCATCTCAAGGTATGTGGTAGTCCAGTTTATGTACTAACAAAGAGAAGTAAGCTAGATCCAAAATTAGAATTGTGCTACTTCATACAATATCCAAAAGGAACAAGAGGTAGATACTTTTATCATCTTAAAGAGCAAAATGTACTTGTTAGTACTCATGCTAAGTACTTGGAGGATGAACAAAGTGTATTTACCAAGGTTTCAAGTAAGGTGGAATTGGAAAAAAAGTTGATTGACACTTCAACTTCTTGTACCCCAGTTGAGGAACCTAAAGAGGCACAACCAAATGTTGCTATACAAAATGAATCACGTCATAGTGGGAGGATATCTAGGGTTCCATATGCGTATCGATTTGGGTGTATAAAAATCATACAATTTTAAGTCTATCCTTAACTAAGTTTTAATTAAAAAATTAATCTCCAAATTACATATATGAGCTAATTTACTCATCGCAAGCATAGTATACGGAATTAACAAGCATCAATTCTTAAGAAACAACTATCATTAGTTACTTTTCATTCATTGTTTAACCGATCTAATAAAGTGATAAGAGAATAAAAAGAAAAATAAAGAAAAAGAATATATGCAACTCAAGGATGAAAGAATATGTAATTAGACACATATTTTTGAAGACATGATCATGAATTACTAAGTAATTATCATAATTAATTATTATCTTGGCGTCATGAAGGAATTCAAATAGAATCCAATCGTTTCCTAAGTCATGGACTCACTATCTCCTAGTTAAATTATTGGATATACTCTATCTCACTAATTAACCAAAAGATGCATTAAACTCATCTCTCCACAATTATCCGAATACTCTAGGAGATAATGAACATGAAATTAGCCAATAACCCTATATTCTCGGTGAAATAAACTAATCTTTGATTAGCATGGTTCTTTTTTCTTAACTTCGCTTCTCAAGTCTATTAAGAGATAACAAATATGAAATCAATGAAATTAAATCAACTCCTAACATCGTTTCCCAAGTCAATTAGAAGCAAATCTAAATTTATCAATTCTCCAATAATAACAAGTAATCAAATATCAAGAATGATAATCAATTGATCAAAGAAATAAATTAACCTTAAAATCATGAATCCCAAAATAATATCAATTTAAAATGAACACATTGATCATATCATTGTTCTAGAAAAAGTAAACAAAGGTAAAAGAAAGAACTCATAGATAGGCCCCATTCTTTTTCTTTGAAGACCTTCTTGAACCGTTGGGATGTATGTCCTCTTAGACTAGGTTTCTGATGTAATCTTGATTTGTATTAATAAAAGTATTATTTTCAAAAATTGTTTGTGAATCTTTTATTACTTTTGTGCACAATTTTTACTGAAAAAGACCTATTGTGTTTAAGTAAATGGTTTATGTGAATATAGGTCTTTCATAGTAAGGTATAGACCATGTGTTATTTGACACATAAATTCTTGTTCTTAACCGAATGATGGGAATGAGAATCTTATCATGGTAAGGTTATTGTGTTATGAATTCTGAATATGGAATGTCTTACCTTTACCCAATGAGTAATCTTCTCATTTCATAACACAAGCGTATTTCGAATACATAGAATTGGACCTGTACTATTGGTTTCTAAAAGTACTATATAGTAGAAACCTAGACTACTACTGCTACAACGTGGACTTATACCCTACAGTTTAAGTATGAGTTGGTGGTCTAATGAAACTAGAAGCGTATGCTTTGATGTACTAAGGTTGATGTTCTATTGTAGGACCTTGTATGTTAGGTATATATACCTACTTAGTTAAGACAGACTTATACAAGATGGCTTCTATGCTATATCGCCCCTTGTGGTTGTCCGAATGATCTAAATATACAGGGCCCTGGGGAACACGACTTAGATATTTGCTTTAGGGTAGCTCCCTTGAAAAGCAAAAATATTCCAAGAAGTCGTAGATCATTAGACTAAAAGTCTAAGGATGGTAAATGTCTTTTAAAGAGGCGTTAGTACACTTTTGCCTCACTAAATGTACAACGATGTGTAGAAGGGTATTTTAGTCATTACACCTATAGGTCGGAGACATTGTTAACGCAGCATTGTCTTTGGAATTAATATTTTCTTATGGTGATATTAGAAAGTATTTAAAATGTAAAATATAGCTATTTATATAGGAGGGGTATTTTGGTCATTTTAGTAATTAAGGAGATGTGTCTTTTTAGTCCTCGAAATAGTGCGTAAGTCCTAATTAATTTTTGGTTGAGGAAATTGTCGTAGTTAAAGAGGATTTTATTTATTCAAGAAGTATAATTTATTATTGGACTGAAATAAAATAAAAGAATGAGAGAAAATAAATTAAGTTTATTATCTGGTTTAATTGGTTAATTAATTATTCAGAGCCTGAGTCCAGATTGAATAATTGAAAAATTAACCTGGGCCTAAACTAGATAAATGGCTTGAATAATTATTTTGGTCTATTTGGGCCCATTAATTATTTATTGAGTTATTTTTATAAGTTCAAAAAATAAATAATTAATATTTATTATTTTTGGACTTATTGGGTCTAGTAAAAATAATAGAAATATTAATGGCCCAATAGTCTAGACTAAAGGGATTTTTGTCATTCACAGATTAGAAGAGTTTAGGATGAGCTAAATATCTTTTGTTGATAACTTTCGGGTGTTTTGAAAAACTATAACCTCGGTGTTTTGTTATCAAGAGGATGTGTTTGTATTATTTGAGTGATATACGTCTGTGAAAAAAACTCTCTCCTAGAAGTCTTTCTTTTTCCTCTTGTCTTCTTCTTGTTCTTTTTCTTAATTCTGCTAATTGATAGTAGTGAGTCAAGAGGCTTAAAGATTGTGTTTTCTCACCTAAGTTGTTTCACCAACAAGGCTTAGGTTGTGGAATATTCTGAGATCCAAGAAGCCTTGGCATTCATGCAAACAAGATGAAACAGACGACTTGCGGGTTTTGAACTAGAATCTTCAACGGGAACAGGAAACATCCCAGTTGTTCAGTCGACTCCTTCAGCACCAAAGAAGGTTTCAATGCGCAGAGGTATAAACTTAAACCTCCTTCTATTGTGTTCTGTGCGGTTTTGGCTTTTGTTTACCTATATGCATGTTTCTTACTTATTTTCATGTTTCAAGTCGTATCAGAGCATGAAACTTTAAATAGCTTAGGAAGCATGTATGTTTGTCTAATAAAATTGGCCAGATAATTGTTTAGTTATTCCTGTGATCCTTCGCTTCTTTTCTGGTATGGGATAGATTCTTGTAAGCCTCACGGTTGAGGTTTAGAAACCACTGTTATCTATTGTTTTTCCATAGCCAATCATGTAAACCTGAGTTTTAAAGGGTATAGGCAAATGTTGTTTTGTTTTGATTAAAATCTGTATCAAATATGCCGCCTGTTGATGTCGCGAAGAAGAATTGCAGAAGTCTTCTGGAGAAAAATTGCAGAAAGAAGCGCAAACTAAAGAATAAGAGTGGAGTTGCTAAGCAGAGCCGAGCCATGAGCTAAAGCTGCGGCTCGGTGTGCCTGGAGCCATGGCTCAATTGCATCCTTGGAACGATGCTTCGCATCCTCCCCAGGATCTAGTCACTGTTGTGACCAAATTTCACAAGGCAGGTCTGCGGGCACACAGGTCGTGGTCTATGGGCTATGATCCTATGTGGCAGGTGCACAAAACTAAGAATTTTTTTGGGGGTAATTTTTGCGTAATTTCTTTTTCATTTTTGGTCCCATACAAGACGAAATTATTATTTTAGTAATAGTTAATATTCATTGAATATTTTGCATGAAAAATAATAGTAAAGAATTTTTGGATTAAATAAGATCATTAATTAATTTAGTTAATGTGTTTAATTATATTCTTTGGGCACTTAGGTTTAAAAATAAAAAATCATGAAAACGTTTATTGTTTTCTAGGATGCTATTTATTTCAATCCCTGTGTGCACATTTTCTCAAAGATCAAAGTCTTTGGGATTTGTTTTTTTTACAAGAAGAAAAATAATTTTCTTTTAATTAAATGGTTAATTTCAACTTAAACAAAAGTTAATCATTGGTTATTTTCTAAAAGGTTTTTATCCTTGATATAGAAAATATTTTAGATTTAGAAATTTTTGTAAGTTAAAATGAAAAATTATTTAAATTTATTTTCACAAAGAAAATTATTTTTGTCAAATAAAAATCTGAGATCAAAATCTCTAAAAATTTTTAATGGAAAATTTTGAAATTATTAAGTTTTTAACTTAAATATAATTAATCCATGGAAAAATTTCTCAAAGGGTATAAATCTTGACATAGAAATTTTTATGGGTTTAGATATTTTATTTTTGAGTTAAAAGAGAACTTAATGGAAATTTTCAAAGAATATTTTTCTGAGAAAACCCTTGTTTTAAAAATTAATTGTGAGAGGAGTTCCAATGGCCCCACAACTTCTATCACGATCCTCATTAGAGATCGTGGGTCTCCTCGCGTCAACCTAGGAGTGAACCCGTATAGGATGGAGATACCACAAAGATCTAGAACTAATGAAAGAATGTAATTAATAACTCAAGACACGTACTATGATTGACCAGCCTACGTTAAAGGTTATAGTGCGAGGTATGTTCATAAGAAATAAGAAGAAACGACCATCCCCTTGATGGAGTTATCTTTTAGATTATTACTTAGAAGGAAAATTAATTTATGGTGGTTAACACATTTAGCTTAGGAAACTGTTAATTTTTTCAAGAAGTTATGTCAGTTTTTTTAAGAGACAAATTAATCATGTTAAAGATAATAGTGATGGGGTTAACTATTATCAGTTTAATATAAGGATAAAGTGTACAAAATTATTTTGTTTTTCACAAAACTAAGAATTTTTTTATTTTCGATTTTCAGAAATGGTTGGTAGATGTTCTTTCAGTCCTTTAGCCGTTATTCTCCGAGAGAATAAGTTAATGGGTCCTAACTTTGTGAATTGGAAAAGGAACTTGGACATAATACTCACAGCTGAAGAGTATAAGTATGTTCTCTACGAAACCTGCACTGTTATCAGGGAAGGTTCCACCGATAAGGAGTGAGAGACTGAGAAGGTGTGGAAGAAGGTTGACAAAATGGCACACTGCTATATGTTAACCTCCATATCTAATGTGCTTCAGTCCAAATACGAGCACATGGCAACTGCATACAACATAAGCACGTCTTTAGCCACGATGTTCGTCGATAAGAGCTGGCCCATATGGCAAGAGGCTCTTCGAATGATCATTAATACCAAGATGGCTAAGGGAGCATCAATTAGAGTGCATATGCTCAAAATGATTGCTACTTTCGAGGAAGCGGAAGTCTTGGGGGCTGTCATTGACCCCGAGAGTCAAGTGGACATGGTTCTCGAATCTCTGTTGGGCTCTTTTACTTAGTTCAAGTTGAACTATAATATGAACAAGTTAAACATGAGTTTAACTGAGTTAATAAAAGAGCTTTAGGTGGTGGAGAAGGTCATGAAGCCACATGCTAAGGCTATGATGCCTTCTTCTTCTAAAACTGGGCCTAAGTCCAGAAAGTTCAAGAAGAAGAAGGGTAATGCAGTGCCCCATCCTAAGGACAAACCCAAGGGCAAATGCTTCAAGTGTGGAAAGAAGGGACACTGAAAAAAGGAGTGTCCAGATCTTCAAACTAAGAAAAATCCCACAGATAATGTTTTCTATCTAAAGTTTATATCAATGGCTGGATCAACTTCCACTTGGATTGTTGATTCAGGAGCCATTGATCACATCTGTAACTCCTTACGGGGTTTAGAAAGATCAGAAGACTCTAGAAGGGCAAACATGGACTACGCATGGGAAATAGAACACAGGTTTGGGCCCTTGCTGCAAGAGAACTAAAACTAGTTTTTGATTGTAACAGAATAGTAGTATTGAAGGATATTTTATTTGTGCCTGATTTTAGACAGAATTTGGTTTCAGTTGCAAAACTAATAAATTAAGGATATTCTGTTTTTTTCCATCATGGTATAACTATCAATAGAAATGGAGAAGTTTTATGTACTGGGCACATGTATAGAAACCTATTCTTCATTAATCCTATTAACAATCAATTAAACAAAGCTTAATATGAACCTTTAAATAGGTTGAGAAAGACCAATGTCAATGACTTATATTTTTGGCATCTAAGGTTGGGTCACATTAACTCAACCAGGATTTAGAGGTTAATCCATGATAGGCCCTTGAGCTCATTGAGATTGGAAAGTTAGCCTTAGTATGAATCTGTCTTATGAAAAAATGACCAAAAAGTCCTTTACCCAAAAGGCAGATAGGATCAAAGAGATATTAAGTTTTGTTCACACTGATGTGTGTGGTCCTTTGTTTATACCAGCAAGAGGAGGGTTTGAATACTTCATCATTTTCATAGATGATTGTACTAGGTATGGTTATGTTTACCTGATAAGATACCAGTCTAACTCTTTTGATAAGTTCAAAGAATTTAAGGCTGAAGTGGAGCGTCAGATAGGTAAACTAATCAAGACCTTATGATTGGATCGTGGTAGAGAGTACTTCTTTGGTGAATTCAAGGAATACATGGTACATCACAGGATAGTATCCTAGCTCTCTATGCATGGAACACACCAGCAGAATGAAATAGCTAAGCAAAGGAACATGACATTAATGGAAATGGTTTGAAGCATGATATCTTATGCTACTTTGCCAGTATCTTTTTAGGGATATGCCTTGAAAATAACGACATATATTTTGAACTTGGTGTCTTCCAAGTCAGTACTTAGGACACCCTATGAGATGTGGACTGAGCATAAGCCAAGTTTAAATCATCTTAAGATAAGGGGTTGTCCAACTTATGTATTGATTAAGGGAGACAAGTTAGAACCAAAATCAGAATTATGCTATTTTGTTGGATATCCAAAAGGAACAAAGGGTGATTACTTTTATCATCCTAAGGAGTAAAAAGTACTTGTGAGTATTAATATTAGATACTTGGAGGATGATCAAAGCACACCCACTAAAGGTTCAACAAGGTTGGAACTTGAGGAGAAGTTATTTTCTAAATCAATTTCTTCTAACCGGATTATAGAACAAGAAGAGGCACAACTTTAAGAACTTGTACAAATGAAGCCTCGTCATAGTGGGAGGGTATCTAGGGTTCCAAAAAGATTGACAAGAGAAGATTTTGACCTAGTTTCCAACTATCAGGAACAAGATCCTACTAGATACGAGGAAGCTATTGCTGATGCCAATACAAACCTATGGCATGAAGCAATGAAAGTTGAGATTGAGTCTATGTATTTCAATTAAGTTTGGAATCTTGTAGCTTCACCTGAAGGGATAAAACCCATTGAGTGTAAGTGGGTATGCAAGAGAAAGAGGAGAGCGGATGCGAAGGTAGAAACCTTCAAAGCTAGGCTTGTGACAAAAGGGTACACTCAGAAAGAAAGTATCAACTATGAGGAAACCTTTTCTCCAGTAGCCATGCTTAAATCCATCCGTAACCTCCTTGCCGTCGCATGTCATTATGACTGTGAGATATGATAAATGGATGTCATGACGACATATTTAAATGGCCATCTTAGTGAAGACATCTACATGTCCCAACTAGAAGGCTTTATTGCTAAAGGCTAGGAATATATGGCTTGTATGCTTAAGAAATCTATTTATGGACTTAAGTAGGCATCCAGAGCATAGAATATTCATTTTGATGAGACTGTAAAGTCTTATGATTTTATTCAAAACAAGGATGAACTGTGTTTGTATAGGAAACTGGAAGGCATAAATATGAATTTTCTTGTACTATATGTTGATGACATTCTACTAATTGGGAATGATGCCGGGACACTGTCATCTACTAAGGTTTAACTATCTAGTCAATTCAATACGAAGAATTTAGGAGAAGCCAGTTACATTCTTGGGATTAAGTTTCTTATAAATAGGAAGCAAAGAATATTAAAATTATCCTAAGTTATATATATTGACAAGATGCTGACAAAGTTCAGTATGGACTGATGCAAGGGAGTGTTAATCCTTTGCAGACAAGGGTTGAAGAAAAAGATAGAATGAGTAGGATTTCCTATACTTCAATTGTGGGAAGTCTCATATACGCTATGCTATACACTAGGTTAGATATCTACTTTTCCGTAGGTTTAGTTAGCAGATATCAATCAAAACTTGGGAAGGTTCATTGGCAAGCTATAAAGTATATTCTCAAGTACCTTAAGGGTATGAGGGATTATATGCCGGTTTGCAAGGCTGATGACTTGGTTCCTATAGGATACATAGACTCGGACTTCTAGGTAGATAAGGATGAAAGAAAATTAACTAATGGATATATCTTTACCTTATCTGAAGAGGCTATTTCATGGAGGAGTATTAGATATTCCTGCATTGTTGACTCAACTATGGAAGCTGAGTATGTGGTAGCTTCGAAGGCATCCAAGGAAGTAGCCTGGCTCCAAAAGTTCTTTTTAGAACTTGGAGTCGTGCCATAGATGGACAAGCTAATTGTGATGTATTGCGACAATATTGGTGCAGTCTACCAAGGTTTCTACCAACAAAGTGTATCTACCAAGGTTTCGAGTAAGGTGGAATTGGAAAAGAAGTTGATTCACACTTCAACTTCTTCTACCCCAGTTGAGGAACCTAAAGAGACATAACCAGATGTTCCTATAAAAAATAAACCACATCGTAGTGGGAGGATATCTAGGGTTCCGTATGCGTATCGATTTGGGTGTGTAAAAATCATACAATTTTAAGTCTATCCCTAGCTAAGTTTTAATTAAAATATTAATCCCCAAATTACATATATGAGTAAGTATACTCATCGCAAGTATAGTATAAGGAATTAACTAGCATCAATTCTCAAGGAACAACTATCATTAGTTACTTTCACTCATTGTTTAGCTAACCCAATAAAGTGATAAGAGAATAAAAAAGAAAGTAAAGAAAAAGAATATATACAACTCAAGGATGGAAAAATATATAATTAGACAAATATTATTGAAGACATGATCATGAATTACTTAGCAATTATCACAATCAATTATTATCTTGACGTCATGAAGGAATTAAAATAGAATCCAATCGTTTCCCAAGTTATGGACACCTTATCTCCTAGTTAAATTATTGGATATACTCTATCTCACTAATTAACCAAAAGATGCATTAAACTCATTCCTCCATAATTATCTGCATACTCTAGGCGATAATGAACATGAAATTAGCTAATAATCTTATACTCTAGGTGAAATAAACTAATCTTTGATTAGCACAGTTCTTTGTTCTTAACTTCATTTCTCAAATCTATTAAGAGATAACAAATATGAAATCAATGAAATTAAATTAATTTTAACATTATTTCCCAAGTCAATTAGAAGTAAACCTAAATTCATTAATTCTCCAATAATAACAAGTAATCAAATACCAAGAATGGTCATCAATTGATCAAAGAACTAAATTAACCTTAAAATCATGAATCCCAAAATAATGTCAATTTACAATGGAAACATTGATCACATCATTGTTCTAGAAAAAGTAAACAAAGGTAAAAGAAAAAACTTATAGATAAGCCCCATTCTTCTTCCTTCAAGACCTTCTTGAACTGCTGGGATGTATGCCCTCTTAGACTAGAATTGGACTTGTAGTAGTGGTTTCTAAAAGTATTATATGGTAGAAACCTAGACTACTACTATTACAACGTGAACTTATATTCTACAGTTTAAGTATGAGTTGGTGGTCTAACGAAGCTGGAAGCATATGCTTTGATTCAATTGTAGGACCAATATACTTGTGTGTTGGGTATATGTAGCTATTTAGTTAAGATAGACTTGTACAAGATAGCTTTTATGCTATATTACCTCTTGTGGTTGTCTGAATGATCTAAATATACAGGGCTCTGGGGAACATGATTTGGATATTTGCTTTAGGGTAGCTCTTTTGGAAAGAGAAAATATTTCAAGAAGTCATGGATCGTTGGACTAGAAGTTTAAAGATGGTAGATGCCTTTTTGAGGTGTTAGTACACTTTTTTCTCTCTAATTGCAATAGAATGGTATTTTAGTCATTACACATGTAGGTCAGAGACATTGTTAACGCAACATTATCCTTGGGGTCAATATTAAGAAATATTTAAAATACAAAATATAGCTATTTATATAATAGAGGTATTTTGGTCATTTTAGTAGTCAAGATGATATGTCTTTTTGGTCCTTGGAATAATACGTAAGTCCTAATTAATTTTAGGTTGGGAAAATGGTCTCAGTTAAAAAGGATTTTATTTTATTCAGGAAGTCTAATTTATTATTGGATTGGAATAAAATAAAAGGACAAGAGAAATTAAATTAGTTTTATTATCTGGTTTAATTGGTTAATTAATTATTTAGAGTCTGAGCCCAGATTGAATAATTAAAAAAATTAACCTGGGCCTAAACTAGATAAAAAGCTTGAATAATTATTTTGGTCTATTTGGTCTCGTTAATTATTTATTGTGTTGTTTTTATATGCCTAGAAAGTAAATTAATGTTTATTATTTTTAGGCTTATTGGGTCTAGTAAAAATAATAAAAATATTAATGGCCCAATAGCCTGGACCAAAGGGGTTTTTGTCATTCACAGAATAGAAGAGTTTAGGATGAGCTAAACATCTTTTGTTGATAACTTCCGAGTGTTTTGAAAAACTACAACCCCAGTGTTTTGTTATCAAGAGAAGCTGTGTGTGTATAATTTGAGTGATATACGTCTGTGAAAAAAACTCTCTCCCAAAAGTCTTTCTTTTTCCTTTTGTCTTCTTCTTATTCTTTTTCTTGATTTTGCTAATTGATAGCAGTGAGTCAAGAGGCTTAGAGATTGTGTTTCCTTGCCTGAGTTGTTTCACATTAGCTAGGTTGTGCAATATTCTGAGATCCAAGAAGCCATGGCATTCATGCAAACAAGACAAAGTAGATGACTTGCGGGTTTTGAACCCGAATCTTCAACGGGAAGAGGAAACGTCTCAGTTGTTTAGTTGACTCCTTTAGCACCAAAGAAAATTTCAACGCGTAGAGGTATAAACTTAAACCTCCTTCTCCTGTGTTCTGTGCATTTTTGGCTTCTATCTGCCTGTATGCATGTTCCTTACTTATTTTTAAGCATAAGTTTAACTTTCCCAAAAAATTTGACTATAACAAAGCTACAATTCTCCCTCAAACTTTAAACATGATCTTGTCATTCTTCCAACCTTTTGAATACATTTGTAGATTGAAGCATTAGATCAAACAAATCAAGGCCTTTGAAGTCAAGTTAACCAAGTTTATACTTTAGCCTAAGAAAGGTATTCTACCCTTCAAGACATGATATGAATAACACAAATCATACAGGTCATGCCATCTAACCAATTCAAGATTCATTGAAACCAATTTACACAGCTCTAAGTAGTGAATAAAGAGATACTCAAAAATTTCTTTTTCAACGCTCATTTTTGTTTCAAGATGACTTAGGGAATTAGCCTCAAGTTATTGGATTTCTCTTCACGCACCATATTGGCTCCCTTTTTGTCATCAACATTTTCTTTTGTTTTTCAGTCATTGATCTCAAGAAAGTGGATTTCTCATCACTAATCGTTTTAGTCCTTCTTTAAGCATTTTTTTTTTCAAGTGAGATTTACATTTTTTTTTCCAAATAGAATGAGCATTGTCTTCAATGAAACAAATCTTTCCACTCATTTTTTTTTCAACTCACAAAAAGAAAATTTTACTTTTTCTTTTCAATCCTCACCATCCTTATTCGCAACCTCAAGCTAAATAAATGTAGTTACCATGAATCTAACAAAAATAAACAACTCTTCCCATAGTCATCATATCAACCATATCCAAACAAGATGAGTAAATTAATATTCAAACACCAACGCATAACCAAAATTAACTTAAATTCTCAAGATTTAACATATCCAATCTAATAGACCAATTAACTATTAATAAAAATTCAACCAATTGAATGACAAGAATTATATCCCCAGTAAGAAAGATAATCACAACCTCATTATAAATCAAAGTAATTAAAAAAATAAAAATTAAAAAATTAGCAATTTAGCCCAATTATCCCCAAAAGTAGAATGTATAATGCATGGAATATATTTCCAATTCAAACTCTTTCCCACAATTAAATTGGACATTGTCTTCAATGACTAAAAATATAAAAAATAAAGCAAAGTCAATGGACCAAAATAAATAGTGGGAAAGCAGATAAGAAAAGAAAATACTTCCATAGCTTAGTAGTTTCCTCAAGATAGGTGAATCCATCACAAAGGGTATTGTTGAATGTACCTAAAAATAAAAAAAAAAGAAACAAAATAGAAACATAAAACTAGAAAAGGAAAAGGAACTAAAATGAAATAATAAAAAAAACTAAGAAGTAGCCTAAGAAAAGTCATGAAAGTATAAAGAGAAAAGAAGACTAGAAAGGTAAAAAGGGAGCAATAGAGAAGCGCTCAATCATCATCTTCCTCCGCATCATCGTCATCGTCATCATCATCATCATCATTATCATATGGCCACCATCATCGCCTTGTGGTCTAGGGAACTGCTACATCCATTGACCCATTGTTGTTTCTGAGCATCTTGCCTCCTATTAGGTGTAGTTATGGAATCACGAAGCTGAAGAAGGATCTCTGTCTGTGTCTCCATACCCACTCACAACTACTCCAATTGACTCCTCATCTCAGTCTTAAAATTAGTTCTCAATTGGAACTATAAACCACCAGCTCGAACTCTAGGTGGTGGGGCAGGCTACTCCTCCTCCACAAGTGGAAGCTCAACTTGGCCCTGGTACTGCATATCATAAGGACTCAACCATCACCTCACCTCAGCACTATATTGATAACCACAACTAATTAAGGTTTGCTCAGTGAATAGATCTCTCTCAGTGGTGGTCTTAGTAAGTTCCCCCTCAATACTAAAGCTAAAAGCCTCTAAAATCTTCATGATCACAAGAGGGAAAATAAAGGCTTTAGAGGAAAGATGAGAATGGACCACATCCCTAATAGATTGGATGATCAAAGGAGTAAAAGGGATAGGTTAGGTGTGCATCATATTATGTAAGATATAAAGGTCAATCACTTGAGGCTCGTTGAACCCACTAACTTTAGGAACAACATTGAAGGAAAAGATATAAATTAGGGCACATAGGTTGGCCTCAAGGTCATTATTAGAATAAAAGCGTACCTACCCTATAGGACCTCTCTTCTACATCCATAGTGTAGCTCTAGTATCACTCACCATCCATTCAGGTTTAGAGACTTGATTATATTTTGGTTTTGGTGATCTATAGCTAACCAAGGGCCTTCATTATTAACAATCAAGATGACAGCTAATCTTTCTCTATCTACAAAAATAGGGGTACTATTGACCCTGATCTTAATGGTATCAAGATGATTATTCATTTTCTCTACCATGTTAGCATAAAATTCTTTAACTAAGACAGGACAATAGATTCCTTTCAACTGAACAATTGGTCCCAATCCTAACCATCTAAACATCATCCACAGCTTAAGGGCACGGTCTAAAGAGGGTGTAAAAGTGCGTTCCACAATGATTTTATTGGATGCCCTCTTGGAATACTACTCCTACAGGAAGGATCAATGAAATTAACAGGGTGTAAGAACATGGGGTCAATAGAAGTAGGGATAGAGGAAAACGAGGCTCTAGCCCTTTTTGAAGATTGCCCTTTTTCTTTGGGCACGATTAGAGTGTTTGAAGAGGACTATCAATAAAGAATGAGAAATAGGCACTATGAGGCTCAAGTCACAACAACACAATACAACCCTCAACTAGTCATAATTCACAAGTAATCCACCACTCCACAATACAACACACAATCCCAACCACTCACAATTTACAATCAATCCACAACTCCACAATATAAACTAAATAATCCTAATCTTGTCAAAAATCATGTAAAAAGAAGTATAATGCCACAATTCAAACAACAATATAATCTCCAACATAAGAAATCTCATAGTATGTAATTACATGATCATGATCATATTATAATTTATGAAGGATAAATCTTTGCCAAGTACATTGTCTGTCTAATATGAATTCAACACCAGAATCTCAATTACCCAATAATAGTTAATATATGATCAACATATGGATCAGATTATAACAAAAATAATCCTTGAACCATAATCCCATGCTATTCCAATCATAATGAAGCCACAAATTCAACCAAACTTAACAAAAAATTCTAAATTATGCAGATTTCGCCCAAAAATATACCCAAAACTAGTGAAAAATCCATGGCAATAATTGAACCATAAGAATGCAAGAAAAACCATACATTTACGTTCGTTAACGCACGGGCAAGCAAATTGTGCAATCTTTTGAAAAAATCTTCACTTTTAAGAGAAGATTTGGAAATGGGGTTTTAAAGAAAAAGTTTAGCTTTTTGAAGATTTAATCCGTAGATTAAATAAAAATAAGAAGATTTGATGTGGGGTTGGTGTTTTTGAGAGCTAAAATTGATTCAGTGGTGTTTAAGGATGAAGAGCTAGTGCAGGATTGAGAGAAATCCCGAGAGAAGTGAACGATTTGAAATTAATGGCTAAAATCGGCCCTTTTGTTGAGGAGTCCTAATATAAGCCAGCGGCAGCACCGACCAAGGTCTGACTGGCCTGGCAAAAATTTTTATTTAAGTAATTCAAGAAATAATACTGAAAAATGAACACACAATCATGAAGAACATGCAATTATCCCATAAATTAAAATTATGGAAAGATATACAAAAACAAGCAAAAATTAAAAAGATGTTCAAAATTAAAAGAAAGCTAAAGCAGGGAAATTTCATCCCTTTCCAAGGTCATGATCATATGGATTAGTTTTTGTGTTTCCAGGAAGAGATCCAGCTTGATGGTCCCCAAGAAGTGTGACCAATTGATCAATTTGATTCTCCAGGTTATGCATTGAAGCCTCCAAATTCCTGGTCATTGCGTCCACTCCTTGGAAACGTGTTTCAGTAGAACTTAGCATACAGTTAACCAACTCTTCTAATGATGGATTTGGTAGTGGTAAATTATAGGGCAAGAGAGGTGGAGCCCTTTGGTTTCCAGTGAAGTTCGAGGGTTTTGCCTTGGTTGGTTTTGATTTGTCTAAGAGATGTTAAGGTGATTTCTCTAACCAAGATTTAGGTAGCATTGTATAGATTGTTACCTTGTTGCCCGTTCCCCATAAAAGTGGCTTGCTCCATAGATTCTAAAGACAATTTCATGTTTTGGCACTTATGGTTAGGGTGCCATTCTCCATAAAAATCACACTTACCATTTATTACTTGTGAAGGACTTACCATTTGTTCCATCTTTTGGGCCAATACCTTAACTTTTGCTTCCAAAGCAGCCACAACATCCACTTTATGAACTCTCTGCGTATGAGCTTTAGAGCTTGAATTGCCCTATGAATAATTGTTCATAGCAATGTCCTCAACCAACTCGTTCAACTCTTCTGGGGTCTTAGAATTTATTGTTCCTCTCGCTGCTACATCAATCAATTCCTTTGAAAAGAAATTCAACCCACTCGTAAAATTCTGTATTTGAATGCCCAGCTCAAACCCATGATGTGGACACTTTTTAAGCATTTCTTTCCACCTTTCCTAACACTCATATAGGCTTTTAGACTCTAATTATTGAAAGGCAAAGATGTCAGTCCTAAGCTTGGCTATCCTAGTTGGGAAAAAATATTTGGCTAGAAACTTTTCAGCTGACCCATTCTAAGTGGTGATTGACTTGATGGGTAAGGACTTTAACTAAGATTTAGCTCTATTACTAAGAGAGAAAGGAAATAGTCTCAACTTAATAGCATCTTTCGATACACTATTCATTTTGAAAGTGTCACAAATTTCTAGAAAACTAGCAAGGTGGGAGTTAGGGTCTTCATCAGGTAACCCATCAAATTGAACATTATTTTAAATCATTTGGATTATGTTGGGTTTTATTTTGAAGTTGTTAGCTTCTACCCTTGGTCTAGTTATACTTGAGTCCGTACCTGAAATCGCAGACTTAGCAAAATCTCCCATGGTCCTTCTATTATTTCCACTATTACCACCATTATTATTTTGATTAACTTCCATTTCTCCTGCAGAACTAAATTGGTCTGCCCGATTTCTGTATGCTCGTCGAATCCTTGTTAGTGTTCTTTCAATTTGCGGATCAATGTCGATGAGTTCTCCTGCAGTTTTTTAGGTCATAAACTAAGAAATTTTCCTGTAGAAAAAACTAAGATTATAAGAAATTAGATTGCGTCCATCTACAAACAAACTGTTAGAATTCATGGACTCCTAAACACGAAAAACATCCACGAATCCCTTCCAAGGATCTAAGTAAACGATTAAGAAGATCATAGGTTTGCAGAATTACCTCTGGTTGGTGAAATCGATATCCTTCGATTCCGATGGTGCTGCTGCACGTGCAACCCGAATGATCACCAGACGCTACAGTGCGCGGACGTCCTCTATCGAATACACACCGCGAACTCACTCGTCACCCGGGGAGTGCTAGCGCCTAGGGTTTGAAAGGATTTTATTTTCTGGTAGAGAATGGCACGAATGTTCTCAACAGAATTAGACTCTTGAAAAGACGGCTAGGGTTTTTTTAAAAAACCCCCGAACCTCTCAGAGTCCAACTCTAATATTATCTTATCATATTTTAATTTAAATTCAAATTAAATAAAAACTGATATGATAAGGTTCTGCCATTATCTCGGTTATTTAAACAATTAATTTACCGAGTCAGATGTTTATAATCTGGACATTATCTAGATACATCGAATGTGGACATATTTCCAAATTCATTGTATCTGGTAAATTTTCTAAGTTCGATTAACTTAGACATATTTTCAAATTCATCAAATCTGGTTACTAGAAAAATAACCTAACAAGTTCGCTTATTGTGTGACCCTATAGGTTCATTTAACACTGGCAGTGTACCCAAATCATATTTAAATGGCGCACAAGTTATAAGTGGTTTCTAGCAAAACATTATAACTATCCAGGTTAAATGAAGATCGATGCTCTCTTTGAATCAAACTATAATTTTATATTTAGTCCTTTTGTCACACGATATCCAGATTAAGCATAAGGCACGGAGTATGTCATCCTTATTAAGCTTAATCAATTATTTCTTGATTTCATAGTAGACTATTCAAACAAATGATATCAATATCTTAGATTGATATATTTGAGCACGGCCATACATTTTAACAGTCTAACTTATCAAGGGGCCCATGGATATCTCTCCCATAATTGAGAGGGACAAATTCCTTCACTATCATGCATATTCCTCTCATTGATTTATTCTATATCCAACAGTAGTCTAATTTATTATCTGATTAAAGATAACTTTAGACAACGTCAAAATATAGAATTTATCAAGTAGGAAACTATGATGAATTTAGGTCGGAGGACTTTTAATATCATTATGGCTAGAAAGTACTTATGACATGTTCCATGAACTACTCTCACAGTGGGTCATGTCCAATACAATGTTCTCTAACATTTATTTATGCTTTGACTCAATATCACAAATATCCATGACCAGTAAAACATAGCCATCAAGTCATAAACATACTAATCTTAATTTATTATTGTTCCAATAATAATAATCGATCAGGGACAGTTTTAGAATAGTCATTGTATTCATTGTAGGGTTTTACTATCAAGTCACGTACTTGATGACCACAAAATAAAATGCACTATTTATGGAAAGAAAAACCTCATATTATTATATAAAATATAATGACAATAGTATAAGTACAAATTGACTCTAGGGCATATCCCTAACACAGACAAACATCATATTACACAATAGTCAACATATAAAAATTCGCACAATATATAACAGCTTACGACACCTATTTAAACAAAGAACATATATACATATTTACATACATACATATATATATATATATATATAGATATATATATATATATATATATATATATATATATAAACATGACTAAATCAATATTGCAAGGTTCCATGATATTGTTCCCCGGCAACGACGCAAAAATCTTGATACATAATGATTTGGGTGTATAAAAATCATATAATTTTAAGTCCAACCTTAGCCAAGTTTTAATTAAAATATTAATCCCCAAATTACACATATGGGCAAGTATACTCATCGCAAGCATAGTATAGAAAATTAACAAGTATCGATTCGCAATGAACAACTACTATTAATTACTTTTCATTCATAGTTTAACAAACCCAATAAAGTGATAAGAGAATAAAAAGAAAAATAAAGAAAAAAAATATCTACAAGTCAAGGATGAAAGGATATGTAATTAGACAAATATTCTTGAAGAAATGATCATGAATTACTTAGCAATTATTACAATCAATTATTATCTTGGCATCATAAATGAATTAAAATAGAATCCAATCATTTTCCAAGTCATGGATTCACTATTTTCTAGTTAAATTATTGGATATACTATATCTCACGAGTTGACCAAAAAATGCATTAAACTCATCTCTCCACAATTATTCCTATACTCTTGGTGATAATGAACATGAAATGAGCAAATAACCTTATACTCTAGGTGAAATAAACTAATCTTTGATTATCGTAGCTCTTTGTTCTTAACTTCGTTTCTCAAGTCCGTTAAGCGAAAGCAAATATAAAATCAATGAAATTAAATTAACTCCTAACATCGTTTCCCAAGCCAATTAGAAGCAAATCTAAAATTATCAATTGTCCAATAATAACTAGTAATCATATATCAAGAATGATAATCAATTGATCAAAGAACTAAATTAATCTCAAAATCATGAATCCAAAAATAATGTCATTTTACAATGAAAACATTGATCACATCATTGTTCTAGAAAAAGAAAACAAAGGTAAAAGAAAGAACTCATAGACAAGCCCCATTCTTCCTCCTTGAAGACTTTCTTGAATAACGCCCCTTGACTGATGAATCCCCTCTTCAATGATTGATTCGTAGCTTTGATACTTGAATTCTTATGTTTATCTTATGTTTTTCTTGCTTAAGTAGGCTTCCAAGTTGCTAAAAATCTTTCCCCAAGAATTTTAGGCTGAGTACAAGTTGAAAAATACCAAAACTCTTAGGAAATTCCCAAATCTGCTCACAAAAGGAAGAATTCGCCACCTCTGAATAGATTGCTGTCGCGCCAGCTGCCCTAGTGTAGCTCGATGTGCTTTGTTCTTTCCTTCCTCTATTTTCCAGCCTTGGGCCGGTACCTGTTGTGCTCTGCAGGGCCAGTGCCGGCTATACTCTATTACGACGTTAGTTTTTGCCTTTTTCTTGATTTATTCTGCATAAAAACACCAAAATAAATTTTCAAAGATAAAATATCAGATATGAAGGAATATGCCTAGTTATTATATCAAATGTATCATAAAATAACCTCAAATAACTTGGAAATAAATGATGATTTTAGCCCCTATCACATTCTCCCACACTTGAATCTTTACTTGTCCTTAAGTAAAGTTCTTAAGATAAAGAAAAACAAGACCACACTGAAGGCAAAATACGATAAAAATAGGACATACAGAAGCATGCAAAATGATCAAATAGGTAGAAAAAATAGAATGTAGCGGAAGAACATTATACCTCTGCGATTACTTTTGATCAGTTGCTTAGGCAATGACTGAAGCTATGAAATCATACAAAAGCCATGCATGCAGCAAAAATAGAAGCAAAAAAAAAAAAAAAAACCAAGAAAAATGCAGAAACCACACAGCAGAAGAATTAAAACATTTATCCCTCTGCGCATCTTTGATTTATTTGGCTGTGAAAAAGGCAATTGGACCACCGAAACAACTTCTACTTGCGATGATGTTTCCGGGATTATAGACGCTTCCATGTGATTCGTCTACTTCTTCTTGCTTGCATGAACGCAAATCCTCCTTGAGGACTCAGAATGTTCCACCGCCTATTATTCGTTGGCGAAACAACTTTAGTGAGGAAAATCTCAGTCTCAGAAATAATTCTTGATTCTTTGCTGTTGACTAGCAAAATGAAGAAAACCAAAAGGAAAAAGAAACAAACTAGAGAAAGAGAGAGAACAAAGCTTCAGTGTTTTTTCCCCCTTGTGTATCCTCTGAGAATACAAAACACACAACTCCACTCACTGATCACCAAAACACTGGAGTTTTGATATTTCAAAACACCAGAAGGCTATCAATAGAAGAGGTTTGACTTTGCCTAAATTCTTTTATTCCGTGAATTTAAAAAAATCCTTTTGTTTAGGCTATTGGGCCATTAATAATTTATTATTTTTCTTGAACCCAATGAGCCCAAAATAATAAATATTAATTATTTATTTTTTGGGCCTATAGAATTAACCCAATAAATAATTAATGAGCCCAAATAGACTAAAATAATTATTTAAGCCTTTTTTTTAATCTAGTTTAGGCCTAGGTTAATTTTCTAATCATCAATCCGGACTTAGGCTCTGAATAATTAATTAACCAATTAAACTAGATAATATACTAAATTTAATTTCTTTCGTTCTTTTATTTTATTCTAGTTTAAAAAGAAATTAGACTTCTTGAATAAAATAAAATCATTTTAATCGAGACCATTTCCTCGACCTAAAATTAATTAGGACTTATGGGCTATTCCGAGGACTAAAAAGACATATTGCCTTGGCCACTAAAATGACTACAATATCCATGCTATATAAATAGATATATTTTGTATTTTAAATATTCTCTAATATCACCATAAGGAAATATTGATCCTAAGGATAATGCCGCGTTAGCTATGTCTTCGACTTACAAGTGAATGACTAAAATACCCCTCTACACATCGTCGTACATTTAAAGAGAAAAAAGTGTACTAACACCTCTCTAAAAGACATCTACTATCCTTAGCTTCTAGTATGATGATCCATGACTTTTTAGAATATTTTTTCTTTCCAAGGGAGCTACCTTAAAGCAAATATTTAAGTTATGTTCCCTTAGGGCTCTGGATAATTAGTGTAGAAATTAAGTCAGACAACCACAATAGGAGATATAGTATAGAAATTATTTTGAACAAGTCTGTCTTAACACTACAAGAAATTTGCCATTTGCCATGGACAAATCCATGGATAAACTGGAATTTGCCATGGATTTGAGATGGAATTGGTCGGTAGCAATTACCTTCGTCGCTAAGTACTTTTTGTGAGGGAACTTTTTTTCCGCGGCAATTCGTCACGGATTGTTCAAGTTGGTAGCACCTTTCAGGGAGAAATATTGCAAGAGAATTGTGGCAAATCCGTCGTAATTTGCCACGAATTTGAAATGGAAATAATATGAAAATAAGCTCTCTGTGGCAAATCCCTAGCAAATTTGCCACGGATTTGCCACTGATACTTTATTTAGAAATACTTTTTGTGGCAAATCCGTGGCAGATTGCCATAGATTTGCCACGGAAGCAATGTTAAACAAGCTGTCTGCCATGGATTTGCTACGGATACTTCATTTAAAAATTTGTTCCGTGGCAAATCCAAAATAATTTGCCACAAGGTTATTTTTTCCGTGACAAATTGTCACGGATTATTAAAAATTAAAATTTTTTGAATTGTCCATGCCATGCCACGGATTTGCCACAAAAAAATTATTTTTTTCATGACAAATTGTCACGAATTATTAAAAATTAAAAATTATTAAAAATTAATTTTTTTTGAATTGTGGACCATAACCCTCTTCATGGACTACTTGGTGCACAGGCTTCCTCATGCACCAGCCACACCAGATCACAACTCCTAAATTGTTCAAGAATTGCGCAACGCAAGACTCGAACCCATGACCTCCAAAATGTGTATGTTATGTTTAGCCGCTGAGCTATGACAATTGTTGTGCTATCCTTTTTTTTTATTTTTTATTTTTATTTAAACTACTCTTAACAATTTTTGTGTACTTTTTTTAAAAATAAAAGTATTATAGCGAAATATAATAATCATATTAAATTCAATATAAAAAAATATTTTGTATATTTATATAATTTTAAAATTTTATATACTATCAATTATACTATCTTTTTATTAAATGATTTATACATATATGTATATATATGTACATACACATACATGTATACACACACACACACACACACATTCATAATCATAAACACACACACTCACACACACACACACACACATAACACACATAACACACACACACACACATAACACACACACATAACACACACACACACACACACATACACACATACATACATACATACATACATACATACATACATACATACATACATACATACATACATACATACATACATACATACATACATACATACATACATACATACATACATACATACATACATACATACATACATACATACATACATACATACATACATACATACATACATACATACATACATACATACATACATACATACACATACACACACACACACACACATATTCATTTATACACACACACATATATTCATTTACACACACACACACACACACACACACATATATATATATATATGCGCCTTTGAAAGTAAAACAATTATTTTTTGAATGTAAATTTAGTGTTTTTTTAAAATCCACTTATGTTAATTTTTTAATAAAACAAAATTAATAAAATTATAATTTTTAATCAAATTATTCTATTTTTTAATAAAATAATAAAAATATTAAAATACTAAAAAAATTTTAAAAATTTTAATCAAAATGTATGGAATAAAAATAAAAATAATAAAATATAGAATAAAAAAGAAAAAAAATAAATTCGTGGAAAAAATTAATACAGTTAATAAACTAATATAATTAATAAATTAGAACAAAAAAAAAGAAAAAATTTTGTGGCAATTCCGTGGCAACCCGCCACGAAATTAGTGGCAATTTTGTGATTCCATAGCAAATCCGTGGCAAACTGCCACGGATTTGCCACGGACCACATAACAGAAATTTAACCATTTCTTTTTATCACTACTTTGTGTAACATACTTTTTTGTATACTCTCAATGATAATATAGTTCTTCACAACAAATTTTAATGGCTTTTACAATCGAAATAAAATAAAATTATATTGTTTCTTTAAAATTTTTAATTTTAATACAAATGTATATTTCGATACTAAAAAATAATATATCTTATTTTCAATTCCATTTCAAGAATGAACGCATTAGAAAATAAATAAATCAAGATACTTACAAAATATTTCGTCGTTGTTATTTAAAATGTATGGAAAAAAAATTAATACAAACTAATATAATTAATAAATTAGAACAAAAAAAAAAAAAAATTCTGTGGCAAATCCGTGGCAATGAATTGCCACGGAATTAGTGGCAATTTTGTGATTCTGTGGCAAACAGCCATAGATTTGCCACGGACCACACAACAAAAATTTAACCATTTCTTTTTATCATTACTTTGCGTAACATATTTTTTTTTGTGTACTTTCAATGATAATATAGTTCTTCACAACAATTTTCAATGGCTTTTACAATCGAAATAAAATAAAATTATATTGTTTCTTTAAAATTTTTAATTTTAATACAAATGTATATTTCGATACTAAAAAATAATACAACTAATTTTCAATTCCATTTCAAGAATGAGCACATTAGAAAATAAATAAATCAAGATATTTACAAAAGATTTCGTCGTTGTTATTTAAAATGTATGGAAAAAAAATTAATACAAACTAATATAATTAATAAATTAGAACAAAAAAAAAAGAAAAAATTCTGTGGCAAATCCGTGGCAATGAATTGCCACGAAATTAGTGGCAATTTTGTGATTCTGTGGCAAACAGCCATAGATTTGCCACGGACCACACAACAAAAATTCAGCAATTTCTTTTTATCATTACTTTGCGTAACGTATTTTTTTTGTATACTCTCAATGATAATATAGTTCTTCACAACAATTTTCAATGACCTTTACAATCGAAATAAAATACAATTATATCATTTCTTTAAAATTTTTAATTTTAATACAAACGTATATTTCAATACTAAAAAATAATACATCTTATTTTCAATTCCATTTCAAGATTGAACGCATTAGAAAATAAATAAATCAAGATACTTACAAAATATTTCGTTGTTGTTATTTAAAATGTATAGAACAAAAATTAATACAAACTAATATAATTAATAAATTAGAACAAAAAAAAAAAGAAAAAGTTTTCGTGGCAAATCCGTGGCAATTTGCCACGGAATTTGTGGCAATTTGTGATTCCGTGGCATGGCAAACAGACACGGATTTGCCACGGAATACACAATAAAAATTTAACATTTTCTTTTTATCACTACTTTGCGTAACATATTTTTTTGTATACTCTCAATGATAATAGAGTTCTTCACACCAATTATCAATGGCTTTTACAGTCGAAATAAAATAAAATTATATCATTTTTTAAAATTTTTAATTTTAATACAAATGTATATTTCGATACTAAAAAATAATACATCTTATTTTCAATTCCATTTCAAGAATGAAAGCATTAGAAAATAACTAAATCAAAATGCTTACAAAATATTTCGTCGTTGTTGTTTAAAAAGTATGGAACAAAAATTAATACAAACCAATATAACTAATAAAGTAGAACAAAAAAGAGGAAAAAAAATTCCGTGGCAATCAGCCACGGAATAAGTGGCAATTTTATGATTCTGTGGCAAATTCGTGGCTAATGTTTGGCATAATTTTGCCATGGAAATATTTCCATCGTAAATCGGTGGCTAATGTTTGGCATAATTTTTTGGCACCTTTTTTTGCTACTAATTTGCAACAGAATATGTTTTCATCGCTACTTGCTATTATTTCCATTGCAATTCTGTGGCAAATAGCCATGGATTTGCTATGGTATTTTTTCCCTCGCAAGTTGCTTGTATTTTGCTATTCTGTAGCAAAATCCATTGCTGATTGCCAAGGAAAATTTTCCATTGCAAAAGTCTGTGGCAGATTCATAGTTTTCTTGTAGTGTAACTAACTAGTTACATTTACCCAACATATAAGTATATTGGTCCTACTGAAAAACCACAACTATAGTATATCAAAGCATACGCTTCCAACTTCGTCAGACCATCAACTTATACTCAAACTGTAAAGTACAAGTCCATGCTGTAGCAGTAGTAGTCTAGGTTTTTATCACATAGTATTTTTAGAAAATGCTATACAGGTCCAGTTCTACGTATTTGAAATACGCTTGTGTTATGAAATGAGAAGACTACTCATTAGCTAAAGGTAAGCTATTCCCTATTTAGAATTCATAACACAATAACCTTACCATGATGAGATTCCCATTCTCATCATTTGGTTAAGAATAATAATTTATGTGTTAAGTAACCCATAGTCTATACCTTACAGTGAAAGACTTCTATCCACATGAACCATTTACTTAAACATAATGAGTCTTTTTCTAATGAAAATTGTGCTAAAAAATAAAGAAGATTTCACAAATAATTTTTGAAAAAAAAAATACTTTTATTAATACAAGTCAAAATTACATCAAAAACCTAGTCTAAGAGGGTATGCATCCTAACAATGACAATGGAATTAGCATCGGTAGAATGACCATTGGTTCACTTGTTGATATTTCTGGATCAACACATGCAAGCCGTCTACTTCATTTGGGCATGAACGCTGGCTCTTTGATCTTCCACTATATGATTTTGCCAAAGTCTAGTTGGTGAATGCTTACAGAGCTAAGTGATTGGTCTTGGCTTCTTCTCGACAATATGCTATAAAGAAGTATCAAGAAGATAGTTCTCTATCTCTGTATCAAAAGAAAACTAATACACAGAGGACAATCACAGAGAAAATAGACAAACATAAGGGGAAAAAGAAATCGTTTTAATTTTTCCTATCTCCCATAGTCAATCAGAGTTCGTTCAAAAACCCGATAGCCTTTCAAGAGATCTTTTTCGTTTCAAACTCTATCCTCAAAGCTATCATTTGGGAGTTCTCAATTTTTGAACTACACGTGATTCCTGAACACCTGCTAAACCAGTTAGCCCTAAGCCAAACAAGCTTGGACCTAACCTACTGGACCCTTGGTCTAAGCTATTGGGCCACATTAATTATTTAAGCTAGAGCTAATAAGCTAGCAGGATAAATAATTTATTTTCCAATTGAAATAAACCAGTCCAATGATGTAAACTATTTTAATTTAGGCCCAGGTTAATTTTAATTATTCAAATCGGGTTTAAGCCCTGAACAATTAATTAACCAACTAAGCTAATTAATCAATTCACTTTTTGGAAATTTTATTTTATTCTAGCCCAAAAAATAAATTAGGCTACTTGAATAAAATAAAATCCATTTTATTTAAAACTATTTCCTTAGCCCAAAGTTAATTAGGGCTTATAGACTATACTGGGGACCAAAAGATATATCGCCTTAGCTACTAAAATGATCAAAATACCCTTACTGTAGAAATAGTTGTATTTTTTTTTAATATTTACTAATATCACCATAAGAAAATATTAACCCAAAGAAAATACTGCGTTAGCAATGTCTCCGACCTACAGATGTTATAACTAAAATATCCCTCTACAAATCGCCGTATATTTAAAGAGGGAGAGTGTACTAACACTTTTCTAAAAGACATCTACCATCCTAAGACCTCTAGTCCATTGATCCATAACTTTTTAGAATATTTTTGCTTTCCAAGTGAGCTATCCTAAAACAAACATCCAAGTCATATTTCCCAAGGCCTTAGATATTTAGATCATTTGAATAGTCACAAGGGGTGATATAGCATAAAAGCTATCTTATACAAGTCTATCTTAATTGACTAGTCATATATACCCAACATATAAGTATATTGGTCCTACAAAAGAACCTCAACTATAGTACATCAAAGCATATACTTCTAGCTTCATTAGACCACCAACTCATACTCAAGCCGTAGAATATAAGTCCATACTATAGCAGTAGTAGTCTAGGTTTCTACTATATAGTACTTTTAGAAACTACTACTATAGGTCCAATTCTACGTATTCAAAATATACTTATGTTATGAAGTAAGATGACTACTCACTGATTAAAGGTAAGATATTCTCCATTTGGAACTCATAACACAATAACCTTACCATAATGAGATTCCCATTCTTATCATTCGGTAAAGAACAATAGTTTATGTGTTAAATAACCCGTGATCCATACCTTACTTTGAAAAACTTCTATTTACATGGACTATTTACTTAAACACAATGGATCTTTTCTAGTGAAATTTTGCACAAAAATAATGTAAATTTACAGACAAACTTTGAGAATAAATCTTTTATTAATATTAATCAAAATTACATTAGAAACCCAGTTTAAGAGAGCATGTATTCCAACAATCTCTCACTTGCACTCTAAGATAAGTAAGTCATAGGTGCCCACCCCTATGGCATCTAAGTGTCTTCTAAAGACTCTCTTACCCAAAGGCTTGGTGAATGGTTCTGCTAGATTGTTCTCCGAGGCTATCTGTTCCTCCAAGATTTCTTGTCTCTGAATGAAATCCTGAATCAGGTGGTACTTTCTCTCTATGTGCTTCCCTTTTTTATGTGGTTCCTAGGTTCTTTGGATTGCAAGTCTGCACCAGTATTATCACAATACATCACAATCGGCTTATCTATCTATGGCATGACTCCAAGTTCTGAAATGAACTTCCAGAGCCAGACTACTTCCTTGGATGCCTCCGAAGTTGCCACATACTCAACTTCCATGGTTGAGTTAGCAATACAAGATTGGTTAATACTCCTCTATAAAATAGCCCCTCCAGACAAGGTGGAGACATATCCGCTAGTAGATTTTCTCTCATCCTTATCCGCTTGGAAGTTTGAGTATGTGTATCCTATATGAACTAAGTCATCAGCCTTGTAACCCAGTATATAATCTCTCATTCCCTTGAGGTGCTTGAGAACATACTTTACACTTGCCAATGAACCTTCCTAAGGTTTGATTGATATATGCTAACTAAGCCTATGACAAAGAAGATATTTGGCTTAGTGCACAGCATGGCATATATGAGACTTTGCACAGCTAAAGTGTAGGGAATTATACTTATCCTATTTTTTTTCTTCTTGTGACTTAGGACAGTCATTTGAAGAAAAGATGACCCATGTCTGCAAAGGATTAATGCTCCCTTGCAAGAGTCCATGCTAAACTTGGCCAGCATCTTGTCAATATATGTAGCTTGGGATAATCTTAACATTCTCTATTTTCTATTTCTTAGAAGCTTAATTATGAGAATATAGCTGGCCTCTCCTAACTGAATTAACTAAACAGCCAAACCTTTGTAGATGATAATATCCCTTCATCATTCCCAATGAGTAGAATGTTATTCATATATAGTATAAGAAAAACTACGTTTATGCCTTCCAGTTTCTTGTACACGCATGGTTTTTCCTTATTTTGATTGAAATTGTAGGACTTTAAAGTCTCATAAAAATGAATGTTGTAAGCTCTCGATGCTTACTTAAGCCTATAAATGGACTTCTTTGTTAGTGTTGTGCTCTAGATGCAATCACTTGTGTCATGTATATTGCATATTAAATTAATAAGAGGCATTCTTTATCTTTCAGTTTGATTGTTATATCTCAACATGTGTATAAACCGTTAGAAAAAGTCCCTAGTACAACACAGTGTTAAGGAAATCATGATAGAGATCATGATGTGAGATTCCTACTACACTATGCAGTGTTTGTACTTAAATAATCCCCAGTCATAGTATTAATAAGATGGGACATTATTAATACGCCAAGACTGGCACATGTTATATCTCTTGATTGGATCAAGCGGTGGTTCTCATATCTGTGAGTATTGGGATACTCAGGATTAATGTGTAGATGCTTGTTTTGGAACAAGTTCATTGGATGACCTAGCTACGAGATAATCACTTGGATAACTATTTAGTGCCAGTGATAGAATCTCATTATAGCAAGTGTGCAAGTATCCTTAGACTTGAGATCTCCAAGGTACTTTGTTTAATGAACGTTGTACTTTGATTCTAATCTTTGGAGTCTTATCTAGGACTGCCTATGGGATGGATATTGGGTACAATGTAAAGTAAACGAAAGTAGTTGAGAAAGTCAATAAAGGATTCACCACTCCTAATAGTAGGAGAGTATATCTCAAGGCCACTTGTAGAAATCATTACTCATGAAGTCCTTGGCCAATGCGACTATGTGATGGAAATGGTTCTAATTGATACACATATTGAGTAATGGATTTCTTGAACAAGTACTAAAATACTCGGGCCAGAATTAATAATATTCTGGAGGGAGTTGGCACTAATTCCATGCTCTAGACTGAATGAGATATTGTATGGTAAAAGGAGTTTATTGCACTGATAATTTGCTATTGAAAGGTTCATGTCAAGCCACTTGACTTTCTGGACTTTTGGGTGGTCAAGAGTCATTGCTAGATGTCGCTCTTGATATGCTAAATATGGATTTATTAATTAGAGAATTAATAAATTTAATCCTTTATTTTATTAAGGATTATTAATTCAAATATTGTTAGAATTAATTCATATTATGCTACCAATAAGACCAGGAAACCTAATGGGTCACACACAATAAAGGTTTGAATGCTCAAATATATTATTTGATAATATTGTGGGGTTAATCAAGAGAAGGGAATGTATTTATAGGTGAATTATAAGTTTGTTATAATTCATGGGACCTAATTGTAATTAAGTAAACTTTAAGGACCAATTTGTTAAAAATTAGACGTTGAAGGACTAAGTTGCAATTTATGGTAATTATAAATCTATAAATATAAGGAAACGGTTTCCTTAGGGTAAGAGATATAGACTATTCATGCAACAACAGAGAAACCGTTTCTCTACCTCTCTCTTGATCAACCCCTAGCCGTATCTCTCTTATTAATCAAACCCTAGCCTTCTAAATTCTACTAGCATAGAATTGTGAGATTGTGAGCGTTTGACCTTGTGTGGATTATCATTAGAGGGAGTTCTTTCTTGGACTTCAGTTGAGCTGCTGTGAACTGGTTTTGTGATCTGGATCGCCTTGCGTTCTTGGAACAAGAAAAATTTAAATTCCGGCTTCAAGAGGTAATAAGCGTGACCTTCTCTTTTTCTCGTTTCTACTGCAAATCCGTAATCCATGGCTTGGATTTCTTGATATTTTCTGCTGCGTTTAATCTGTTTAATTAATTTAGAAATCCTACATTCTTAAACTTACAAACCATATATACCTGGCCCTCAGCAATAAAGCCTTCCGATTAGGACATATAGATGTCTTCGCTAAGATGGCCATTGAAAAATGGTATCTTGACATCCATTTATTATATCTCATAGTCATAATGACATGTGATGGAAAGAAAGATACGAATGGACTTAAACATGGCTATCGTGGAAAAGGTTTCCTCATAGTTGATTCTTTCTTTCTGAGTGTACCCTTACGCCATAAGCCTAGCTTTGAAGATTTTCACCTTCCCGTCTGGTCCCCTCTTTCTCTTATATACTCACTTACACCTAATGGGTTTTACCCCTTCAGGTGAAGTTATAAGATCCCAAACCTAATTGAAGTATATAGACTCAATATTGGCTTTCATTACTTCATGCTATAGGTTTGCAATGGTATCAATAATAACCTCCTCGTATCTAGTGAAATCTTGTTCCTGATAGTTGGAAATTAGGTCAAAGACCTCTTCAGTCTATCTTTCTAGAACCCTAGATACTCTCCCACTATGACGAGGCTCCATTTGTACAGTTTCTTAAGGCTGCGTCTCTTCTTGTTCCACAATCAAGTTAGAAGAAGTTGATTCAAAAGATAATTTTTTCTCAAGTTCCAACCTAGTTAAACCCTTTATGGAAGAACTTTGATAATCTTCCAAGTATCTAGCATTAGTACTTACCAATACTATCTACTCCTTGAGATGATAAAAATAACCGCCATTTATTCCTTTTGGATACCCAACAAAATAGCATAATTCTGATCTTGGTTTGAATTTATCTCCCTTCATTGGTACATAAGCTGGACTGCCTCATATCTTGGGATGGTTCAGATTTAGCTTGTGCCTAGTCCATATCTCATAGGGTATCCTAAGGACTGATGTGTAAGGTAGCAAGTTCAAAATATATACCATTGTTTGCAGAGTATATCCCTAAAAAGACACCGAAAGAGTTGTATGAGACATCATGCTTCGTACTATTTCTATCAATATTCTATTCTTTCTCTCAACTATTCCATTCTGTTGGGGTGTCCTCGGTGCAGAGAATTGGCTTGAAGATCTGGATACTCATTTTTTCAGTGTCTTATCTTCCCACATTTGAAGCACTTGCTATTGGGTTTATCTTTGGGCTGGGACTTGGGTTAGGCCACTGCATTACCATTCTTCTTCTTGAACTTTCTAAGCTTAGGCCCAGTTCTCGAAGAAGAATCCTTAGCAATCATAGTCTTAGATTGTGGCTTAACCTTCTCCACCACCTGGAGCTTTTTTATTAACTCAGTTAAACCCATATTTAACTTGACATATTATAATTCAACTTGAAATAAGTAAAAGAGCCCGACAGAGACTCGGGAATTATATCTACTTGGCTCTCGGGGTTAATCACCACCCCCAAAACTTGTGCTTCTTCGAAAGCAGTAATCATTGTGAGCATATGCCCCTGACTGATGCTCTCTTAGCTATCTCTGTAACACCCCGCTACCTAGGCCTGCCAGGGCCGGGGATGTCACCCCGTCCAAAGGACAAGGGGTCTTTATAACTAGGTCACACAAATAAAATAGCGGAATAAAAAAAAAATAATACTTGATCTTAAAATTTATTACATCTAAAAAATAAGTCCAAGAATACCAAAAACAAATCCATAATAAAATTCATCTACTCTCATCTCCCCAAAACATTACACAAAATAAATTATCAGAAAATCTTCCAAAGCAGGCACTATCTAGCTACTCATCCCCACAGCAGGATCGACTTGAAATCATGGTAAAAATGGTGGTGAGACAGAAATCTCAGTAAGTCCGTGTGTGCTTAAGTGTCGGGAGAAAACAGTTCGTGAATGCAAAGTATAAAATTCTTTATAAGAGATCACTGGCAAGCAATAAACATTAGTCAAAAGCAAGAGTGGTGTTTTGGCTTTTTCAATCATAAATAATCAATAAAATCAACCACTCAAAAGAAATGATCATGGGTTACCATACGTTGGGCCCTATAACCGCATGGTCAGCATGCCACACTTTGTGTATACTGCCGGTCAGAATGCCACACTTTGTGTAGACTGACAAAAGTAGGTGATCGGCCTACTGGGTAAGATACTCCTCCTTCTCTATACCCAAACAACAACCGGGTGTCCATTCCGGCAACACACAGTCACTTGACTGAAAGAGAACACTGCTAGCTCGGACCAGCATGACCTACTGGACTGATGTCCTATCCGGGAAAGACTCACCCCTTAGAGATGGCCACCTACTGAGAGACTTACCCTAACCCTTCAAAGACTAGCCCTAGTAGTCCACTCTTATTAAGTACTTAACGATATTTCCCACTTGGGATAAAATGAACAAAACACTGTTCCACATGAAAATGGCAATTAAGGTTTCCCAAAGTCTTTGTCAAAATCAGTTTTGTAAAGAGTCTTGAGATTAAGTAAATCTGCTTATTAGTTTTCAAATAAATTGTTTGTCTTAAATAGGAAAGAAGTTAATCCTTAATTGCCCTTACAAAACTAAGTGTCCATACACTCTACATTTAGCTTGCCATAATAAACATGTTTCATCAATCAGGTTTTATGCAGGAGCTTACCTGATCCTTGCTCACAATATAAGGTCTCCAACAGCTGACCTAACCCCGCATGGGCAAATACAAACCACAATTAAACTCAAGCCAAAATCCACTTTCTCAATTTAAAATAACTCAACTCACTACCAACATGATCCTAGTGTCCCAAGCTTTAAGGCCAAACAATAAATAAATAGGTTTATAAGCTAAGCCTAATTTGATACCACTTGTAACACCCCGCTACCTATGACATGGAGACATGCATTAAACCTCAAAACATCATACAATCAACTAAGATAATCCCTTGATGCATAAATCCTATCTCCTTCATATTCATACATATATTCATGCTTCAATCTCAACTCATCACAACAATATATACTCAAACCTATTCATGATTCATCTTCTATCAACATCATCCTAGAGACATGAATCTAGAATTTAAAAGAAGGGTTAAAAAGGCTTACTTGCTTGCTGAATATCTTGAAGGAGTTTCAAATGGTTGTCAACCCCTAGATGCCTAAATCCGTCTAAGGAAGGTGGAGAAAGCATGGCCATTGGAGAAGAAGCCATCTGGCCAAGAAGGAGAGAGAGAGAGAGAGAGAGAGAGAGAGAGAGAGAGAGAGAGAGAGAGAGAGAGACCATTAGCATGTTTATTCATACATATATTCATTAGAGATCAAGATTGGAGAAGATGAAGTTGTTAGAACACACCTACCTTGAAGGTGTTCTTGAGACTTCACAAAATTTCTGATTTTTTTAATCCAAAATAGCAAGTTGGATTTTGGAGTTTGATGTTAAGAAGGGTGTTGATGGACTCACGGCAGTGAGTAGATTCAATCTGGAAATTTTAGAAGTAGTTTGAAGTGATTTGAAGAGGTATTAGGTGAAAGGAAGGAGTAGGTGTTCTTGGTGTGCTATGTGTTCTTGAAGTTGAAGAGAGTAGAGAGCTTTTGGGATTGGAGGCTGCCGAAATTCTGTAAGGATTAGGGTTGACCGACTGCTTGAAGGGTTTTGATAGCTGATTTTTTGGTTTGGAAAGGAAAAGGAAAGGCTAGCTGCTGGAATCCTTGAAGAATATTTTTGGGAAGCAAATTTGGAAACTAAATATTTCAAGAATATCTTTAATTGTTGGAGAGCTTTTGGGAAGCTGCCATGGCCGAATTTCTGTGTAGAGTTTTGGCTGGATGAAAGCTGGTTGAAGAAGCAAAGGGTGGCCGAGAATAAGGATTATAATGGTGAAGGGAAGGTCTGGTTGTTTGAGGAATATTTTATGGAAAGTTGTTAAATTATGGTGGTTGGAATTTTGGTAACTAATCAAGCATGATTGCAGTAATTTTTTTTGGAATGATTTTTGGGCAACCATGTCTGAATTTCGTGCAGGAGCTTGGGGAAGAAAATGGAGCTCTAATAATGGCTGTTTAAGAGTGGTTTGTGCAGAAGAAAGATGGAGTTTCGGCCAGGGCTGAATTAGGAAACAAGGCTGGAAAATTTCTGCACAGGATTTTCGCTATTGTTGGAATTTTTCTAGGCAGTTTCGGCTGCCATTTTCCGGCCAGGTTGCAAGGAGTTTGAAGGAGATTTCAGAGGTCTTTCAAGGCTGGTTTCCAGCCTTATTTATGGAGAAAAAATGTGGCTAAGATGCTGAACAAAAACTGAAAGAAAACAGCTTGGTTTCGGACCTCCAAAGCTGTGAGTTTGCCTAGGAATTTTCTTGGTTTTGCAGAGCTTTTATGCAGTCCAAAAATGGCCAGAAATATTCAGGTTTCAAGCTGATCAAAAGGGCCATTTTTTGGCAGCATTTGGAAGGGAATAATGGCTAAGAATTTTGACACCTTGAAGGCACACAAAGCTGGGAAAATTTTAGTTCTATGCATGAAGGAAAATGAACTTAACTAGAGTGAAGTTTTTAGAAAGTTCACCAAAGAATTTAATTCACTTAAAATCCTTTCCTCCTCTTCCATGGTTTCGGTCCTTAAGATGTCTTTTACTAAGACATTTTGAACTTAGAAAGCCACAACACATTGCTGGAATTTTTTTAGAATAAAATTGGCTTGAACAATTTGAACAAGCTAATGAATTGAGAAATAGGAAAAATTAAGGATCAAGAGGAAATGAATTCCCCTTAGGAATTTTGTGCAGGGCAAAAGGGTAGGATGAGAATACTCCTATCATGTTTCTCTTAGGACAACATTTCTACCCTACTCTAAGCATATAAGGCCGAAAATAATACTTCCCAAGCAAAAATAAAATTTAACCAAGCTAAAGCTCCTATGATGGAATTTGAACCCAAGACCTCAAGAATTAATTCTAAGGCTCTAACCACTACACCACAACAACTCCTGTTCTTATTTTCTCTAAAAAAAAAAAAAAAAAATTCTATTCAATCCTCAAGCTATCACCCTTTTTCCACCTCAAGCAAAAATTACCATTTTGCCCTTCTCACTCAATAGTCATAATCAAGCCCTTTAGACTATAAAACACAAATTCAATGCACATAAAATCATATAAAATATATTTAAACATGCAATGAAATATGATATGCACCCCAACCCCCTTACTCTAAGGTTGGTTTTGACTAGGGTTTTACAATCTTAGTATTGATGATCGTTCAAAGAGCCTCTTATCATGTGAGCCAACTCCAGTCAGCGAACATTGTGGCTAATGACGTGTTGATGTCATAAGTAGTGGCCATGTGCTCGTGTTTCAACTGAAGCACATAAGATATGGAGGCTAACATATAGCAGTAAGCCATTTTGTTAGCTTTCTTCCATCCCTTTTCAGCCTCTCACTCCTCTGCGATGGAACCCTCCCCACTAATGGGGCAAGTTTCGAAAAGGACATACTTATACTCCTCAGCGGTGAGTATTATGTCCAGGTTCCTTTTCTAGTCTACATAATTTGGTCCTGATAACTTATTTTCTTGGAGAATAACGACTAAAGGACTAAAAGAACCTCCACAAACCATTTCTAAAAATAAAAAATAAAAAAATCTCAGTTTGTAAAAAATAAAATAATTCGTGCATTTTATCCTCATGTTAAAACTGATAATAGTTAACCCTATCACTATTATCCTTAATATGATTCATTTGGCTCTTAGGAGAACTAACATAGGTTTTTGGAAAGATTAACAGTCCCCTAAGCTAAGTGTGTTAACCATTACAAATTAATTTTCCTTCTAAGTAATGATCTAAAAGATTACTCCATTGATGAGATGGTCGTTTCTTCTCATTTCCTATGGACATGCCTTGCACTATAACCTCCAACATAGGTTGGGGCGATCATAGTACGTGTCTCAAGTTATTAATTATATCATTCTATTATTTCTAGATCATTGTGGATTTCCATCCTATGCGGGTTCACTCCTAGGGTGATACGAGGAGACCCATAATATCTAATGAGGACCGTGACGGAAGTCGTGGGGCCATTAAAACCCTTCTCCCACTTAATCTTTTAAAATAAAGGTTTTTCTTGGAAAAATATCCTTTTGAAAATTTCCATTAAGTGCTCCCTTTACTTCAAAATAAAATATCTAAACCCATAAAATCTCTATGTCAAAGTTCATACCGTTTGAGAGATTTTTCCATGGATTATTTTATTTAAGTTAAAAACTTAATAATTTTAAAAATTTTCCATTAAAACTTTCTAGAGACTTTGGTCTCAAGTTTTATTTTGAAAAAAAAAATAAATTTCCTTTGAAAAATAAATTAAAATGATTATCCCTTTTAACTCACAAAAATCTCTAAATCCAAAATATTTTCTATGTCAAGGATAAAATCCTTTAAGAGAATAACCAAGGATTAATTTTTGTTTTGGGCTAAAATTAATCATTTAATTAGTGAAAAATATTTTTCTTGTAAAAAATTCTCTAAAACTTTGATCTTTGAAAAAACGTGCACATAGGTACTTAAAAGAAAAAAAACATGCTAGAAAACTATAAATATTTTCATACTTTTCTATTCTTTTAATCCAAATGCCCATGTTAGCCCTAAGGGCACTGTGTTTTGACTTATGACAAATATTGATAAGGATTACCTTGTGTGATCTATATGTGATAGGAGATATTTAACACAGTTTTTTCAAGGCATGCAAATAAGATTGCTAAGCAGCTTTTAAGGATATAGAATCCTAAGTGGTGATTGATCAAGTACAACTTCAACCTTGGAGCTCACAAGATCATGAAGTCCTTGTGAAAGAACTTTAGATTAGGAATTAATGTTAAGGTATTTCTTGTAAAATTTCCATGTCTCCTTACCTTATGATTCAATTTATTTCTACCTTGAAGCACACAAACAAAAAGATTTCAAAGTCTTAAGTCTTTAGAATTTTGGATTGAATAGTTTGGATGGTTCTGCATCCAAAAGCTTCATCCAAAACTCTATGAACAGTATCAAAATGTTTCTTCTTAGAAAAGTGCCATTTTGGACTCATCTTTTGGATGCACCCTTGTCTGATCCTTGAGTGCATAACTCTGGAAAATCTAACAGCAAGATACTAGCCATTGGAGCGTTATTTTTTGCTTCTATAAAAGCCATTTAAACATGATTTTCTGCAAGATTTTTGTGTAATCTTTTTCAAAAATATCCTTACACTTTAGAATACAAAAAATCTTCCTTTTCATTTGTTCTTCAAAGGTGAAATTGAATTGTTCAAAAGGTTAAAATGTGTTGGTGCTCATCTGTTCATATTTGCTCAAACTTGTGAGCTATTTCTTTAAGTTTTCCTTCATTCTAACTCGTATCAAGGTTGAGAAGGTAAAACCCAGTTGGGGTGAGCCTTGATTTATTGTGTATCAAGGTTGTGGTATAAAACCCGTTGGGGTGAACCTTGTTTGGTGAATGTATCAAGGTTGTGGTGTATAACCTAGTTGGGGTGAGCCTTAATTGTATGTTTAAAGTGGTTGGGTGTAAAACCAAGTGTGATGATTCTCTTTGTAAGATTAGTGTTGCCTACCACCATTGATTTGGGAAAAAAGTTTTAGTGATTATGCTGAAATTCTTAAGTGGGTACTTAAGGTAGTGTGATGATACTTCGCTTCATCATGGAGGTCAAGAAAAAGGAGGGGGAGGTGTGGCCATGCAAGGACAAGGGTTGGCAACGAAGACGGACGAAACTAAATAAAAAAGGAGGCTATTAGAGGACGGTCGGCGCCGGTTTGGCTGTTTGGAGCCGGCGCCGGCTCCAAGCAGCCAAACCGGCGCCGGCTTCATTCTGTTTAACAATGAATTCATTCGTCTTTCGACCATCCGAAGGCAGCGCCGGCTCCAAGCAGCCAAACTGGCGCCGGCTTCATTCTGTTCAACAATGAATTCATTCGTCTTTCGACCATCCGAAGGCAGAATACAGCCGGCGCCGGCTGTAGTGCCCAAACCGGCGCCAGTTCCATCTTAGGCAGCCGATGATGGCTCCGTGTTTTTAATATTTTCTCCGGTGTTTTTCAATTTTAATTACTTGTAAAGACTTATTATGACCCTAAACTGTAATAGAACCTTAGGAATTACTTAGCTAGGGTTAGGGTAGTATAAATAGCACCTTTAGTGATTTGAAAACACAATTCACTTCACTTTAGTTCAAATTTGAGAGAGAATCTTGAGAGGCCCTAGCCTCCTTGTTCATCTTGTTCAAGACCAAGCTTAAGGGTTAGTCCTCCTTTTGTAATAGTTTATAAATCTTTTGGACAATCTAATGTTGTTTTCTTTGAATGGGTCTTAGTTGTTTTGTTCTTCTAAGGTTTGCTTGAAATTCAATATTTGGGTGCCTATTTTCTCTATTCTATTTGCTCTTGTTTGCCTTTGTTGCTTCAAGGATATTGGGGTGAGAATATAGTAGAACTTTCTACTCATCTTGAAGGTCTTTGAGGCTTTATTCTTCAAGGGTTTGAAAGAGTGTAGATAGTTAGGTTACTTTCTCCTTTTGTCACAAGGAAAATCTCTGTTTTGGGTCCCATTGTTTGAGCTGAACACATAGCCAACAAAAACACCACAATACCAAGAAGTGCCACACAAGATTTGTATCAAAGAGTTTGGTATCAGAGTAAGGGAAAGCTTGATTCCTATCAAAGCTTGAAAATAAGAAAAAGGAGCCCTACAAAGTGAAGAAAAGAGAAAAACAGAAAATCCTGTCACTCAAAACTTGCTCCAAAAAGGTCTTGAAATTTTTGTTATATCTTGATTTTTCTGTTGGGAAATTGCTCCTTGATATTGTTATAATCCTTGGGAAAAAATTTATCTTGTGATTGTGGTGAAATTTGGCTTAAATATGGGTGGAATTGTTGACTTTTCTTAAGTGACGAGATTGTAGCCAAGGTGTTTGATAAATGTTCTATGAGAGAGTTTTTGGCTATAGTTGGGAATTCTGATTCTTGATTTTTATTCCTTGGGATTTTGTGACTTAGTATATCACTCTATTATTGAATTCCATGTTCATTGAACTCAAATTTTCTATTGCACCTTCGTGATTATCTTGTTCTTCATCATCCTAGTTCTAGTTGTTCTTGTTTTTTTGTTCTTGCTAATTGTTGTTTGTGTCTTGCTTAGAATTGTTTCTTTGTGCATCTAGTGTTTGTTCTTATGTTGATTGAGTCCACTTTTCTTGAAATTCTTGGCTTAAAACTTGTTTGCTTGAGGTGACCAATAAGTGTTTGTTGAAATTCCCCTAAGACCTCCTAATTGGAAAATTCTTTGATTTGTGTGATTCACTAAATTGGACTAAAACTTTAGCCATTGGGGAGAATTGTGTTTGAACAAGAAGGCTTGAGTGTTGAGAAAAAGGCAAGAGGGTGAGCCTATTATTAAAAGAGCTTAAGAGAGTAAACACGAGGGTGGAGTGAACAACCATGAGAGCTAACATGTAAGGAAGTGTAGTGAGGATCAGTTTTTCTTTCTAATTTCTTGTTTTGCAGGTATAGACAAGTAAATACTCTACCACCATGGCCCATGAACAAGAGATCTCTAGGCCTAACCTAAGTTGACCTAGTAGACCTCAAGAAGAACAAATTGATGCCAGGGGACTACGTGATGATTTGCAAGCTATGATGAGGATAATGCAAAGCGAATTTCAAAACATGACAAGGGAGTTGATAAATCATCTTGGACAATCTTCTATCGTTGTACAAAGGAGAGGCCAAGAGCGCTTTGAAGTGCCAAGTCCAAGAATGAGGGATGGAGATGCCCATACTTCTTCGTTACATGCCCAACAAGGGGAAGAATGGGATGAACACTCTATTGGGGGTTTCTAACAAGCTCCTATAAAAGGAGGAAGACATGGCTTGAGAAGAGAATGAGGTAGAGGCCAAGAAGGGAATGGAGGGAACAATATAAGGGGGCTAGAAAGAGAATTTGAGGGAGTTGATGAGTGGTATGAGGGGGAACAAGTTGAGGCCTTTGGGGAACAACATAGAGAATGGGGCCATAGAATAGGAAGGAGAGAAGAGAATGATGTGGAGAGGGAGTTAAGCCATATTAAATTGAAAGTGCCCATATTCTATGGTAAGAGTGACCCCGAAACTTATTTTGAGTGGAAAAGCAAGATGGAGATATTCCTAGAGAGCCATACGTATAGTGAGAGGTCAAAAGTGAGGTTGGCTATTTTGGGATTCTTGGAGTATACTTTGGTATGGTGGGAGCAAGTTAGTGCTCAAAGGAGACAAATGGGAGTGGAAACTGTGGCTAGTTGGAACTTATTGAAGGATATGATGAGGGCAAGGTTTATACTACACCATTACTATAATGATCTTTACCAAAGGCTCCAATCACTCAAGTAAGGGAACAAGAGTATGGAAGATTACCATAAGGAGATGGAAGTTATGTTGATGAGAGCTCAAATCCATGAAGATCCTAGAGCAACAAGAGCAAGGTTTTTAGGAGGAATAAATAGAGAGATTGCTAATTTGGTGGAATTACACCCCTACGATCGTTTGGAGGATATGGTACATGCCGCTATGAAGATTGAGAGATAATTAAAGAGGAGGGCAATTACTAGATCATCACTTCCAAACCCTAACATTTTAGGCAAGTTGCCAATTGAGAAGGATGAAGCCCCTAAGCCACTCCAAAGGGACTTCTACAAGCCTAGAGAGGATTGCAAACCTAGGGAGGATTGGAAACCTAGGGAAGGATGGAATAAGGACAAGGAAAAAGTCATAAAGAGGCCACAAAGGAATAGGGATATCAAATGTTTTAAGTGCCTTGGATATGGACATACTTCCCATGAATGTCCAAGCAAGAGAACGATGCATACTAACCTCTATGGTGAGGTCTTCACCAACGAGGAAGAAGAGGGCGAAAGGTACCAAGGAGACCAAGAAGGAAGAAGGGATGAGGAGAGTGATGAAGGGGAAGTTGTTGGCCAAGAATACTCATTGGTGGGAGTCACAAGAAGGTCATTGAATTTACAAGCTATTGAGGATCAAGATCACCAACAAAAATAGAGAACATTTTCTACACTAGGTATCTAATCAACAAGACCCCTTGTAGTATCATTTTAGATAGTGGGAGTTGCATTAATGTGATTAGTGCAAATTTAGTTGAAGAATTGGACATGAAGTGGATAAAACACCCCAAGCCCTACAAATTGCAATGGCTGAATGATAGTGGAGAATTGAGAGTGAACAAACAAATTTTGGTGTCTTTTGAGATGGGGAAGTATACGGATAAAGTGCTATGTGATGTGGTACCCATGCAAGCGGGTCACTTGCTCCTATGGAGGCCTTGGCAATACGATAGGCAAGTTAAGCATGATGGAAGGAAGAATACTTATTCCCTACTTAAAGAGAGAACTAAGTTTACCCTCACCCCCATAGCCCCTAGTAGTGTAAACAAAGATCAAAGAATCATGAATGAGCAAGAAAAGAAGAAGGGAGCGCAGGATGTTAAGTGAAAATAAGAAATTGAGAGGAGAGAAAAAGAGAGGCAATAAAAAGAGTTTGGTATGAGTGAGTAAGGACAAGAGAGGGGAGGTAAAAGAAGAGAAAATTGCTTTACAAAAGAAAGTGAGGTCATGGAGGCTATAGAAGCTAAGGAATCGATCATTCTTCTTTTATGCAAAGGTTCTTATGTTTCTACTAATGATTTTTCATTGTCTTTACCTAATGAAATTGTAGCTGTTCTTTAAGAATTTGAAGTTGTTTTTCCAAAGGAGGTGGTCAACCGAACACTTATTTAATTATTGCGGACCATAACCAAGAACAACTTGAACAATTGGGAGGAATGCTTGCCACACCATGAGTTTGTTTACAAAAAGGGCTATTCACTCTACCATTTCTTATTCTCCTTTGGAAATTGTGTATGGTCTTACCCTTCTAACTCCTTTGGAATTGGTCCCCTTACCTATAGATGAACGAATGAACTTTGATGGAGCTAAGAAGGCGGCAAAAGTGAAGGCACTCCATGAAGATGAAGGCAATGATTTAGAGACGAATCCTTTTCAAGGAGTGGGAGATGATGAGACTCCACTTCATCATGGAGGTCAAGATAAAGGAGGGGGAGGTGTGGCCATGCAAGGATAAGGGCCAACGACGAAGATGGATGAAACTAGACCAAAAAGGAGGCCACCAGAGGACGACCAGCGCCAACTCTAAGCAGCCAAACCGATGCCGGCTTTCGACCGTCCGAAGGTAGAACACAGCCAGCGCTGGCTGTAGTGCCCAAACCGGCACCGGTTCCACCCTGGGCAGCAGACGACAACTCTGCATTTTTAATGTTTTCTCTGGTTTTCTTCAATTTTAATTGCTTGTAAAGACTTATTATGACCCTAAACTGTAATAGAACCTTAGGAATTACTTAGCTAGGGTTAGAGTAGTATAAATAGCACCTTTAGTGATTTGAAAACACAATTCACTTCACTTTAATTCAAATTTGAGAGAGAATCTTGAGAGGCCCTAGCCTCCTTATTCATTTTGTTCAAGACCAAGCTTAAGGGTTAGTCCTCCTTTTGTAAGAGTCTATAAATCTTTTAGACAATCCAATATTATTTTTTTTGAATAGGCCTTAATTGCTTTGTTCTTCTAAGGTTTGTTTGAAATTCAATATTTGGGTGCTTATTTTCTCTATTCTATTTGTTCTTGTTTGCCTTTGTTGCTTCAAGGATATTGGGGGTGAGAATATAGTAGAACTTTCTACTCATCTTGAAGGTCTTTGAGGCTTTATTCTTCAAGGAATTGAAAGAGTGTAGATAGTTAGGTTACTTTCTCCTTTTATCACAAGGAAAATCTCTATTTTGGGTCTCATTGTTTGAGCTGAACACATAGCCAACAAAAACATCACAATACCAAGAAAAGTCACATAAGATTCGTATCATAGTGGATGTAGATCAGTTGAGGATCGAACCAATAAAAATTCTTAAGCATTCTTTTATGCTATATTGTCAAAGTCTTTTGTTGCATTTTTCATTATCTTCAAATCTTAAATGTTGCATCCTCTCATCTAGAATCAATGACTCATTTGTGACCTTTGCATTATTATTTAAATTTGTCCTTGATATCTCAACTACCCATCTTCATTTGATGACATTTTCTTATTGTTGTGTGCTGAGTTAAAAGACCCATGCCTATACTCTTGAAATTGAAAAGCACCTTCAAAGTTGCGAAGTAGTTATGCTATTATTGATTAGTTGTTGAAGACCTTTATATTCTATAGAAAGTCTGTCCTTGATATCTCAACTGTCTATCTCAAATACAGATCATCTCCTAACCATTTAGTGCTGATGCAAAAAGATCCCCGATTGCATTCTTAAAGCTGTGAAATAAGTTTGCATTTTTGAACTCACACACCGTTAAACCTTTTTTGAAAACACATCAAAGATTTTTTAATTTGCATTTATTTTCCATAAACCTTATTCATCCCCTATAAGGTTTATCAATTGGTATTAGAGCATTGGTCTATATTATTTTTTGTTTAACAGGCTTGTAGGAAAGATCCAGATAGCAAACACATCTTCTCTGTCTTACCTTGAAGGATCCTTAACAAATATACCACCTTTGTTCAGTGGAACCAATTACACATTCTAGAAAAATCGCATGATAATCTATGTATGCTCAATTAATTTTGAGATGTGGAATTTGATTGAAAAAGGACCATATGTCCTTCTAAAAGTGTTGAAGGTCGAATAGTTCCCAAACAGAGTGATGAACATGATGTTGAAGACAATGCCAAAATGACATTGAATTTTCAAGCTATGAACATTCTATGTTGTACCTTTGATGCCACTGAATATAATAGAATAAGTAGTTGTGATTCAACCCATGACATGTGGAGATTACTTAAAGTCACCCATGAGGGGATAAATCAAGTGAAAGAATCAAAGCTGGGAATGTTAGTCCATGACTATGAGCTATTCACTATGAAGCTGTGTGAGAACATCACTGATATGTTCACTCGTTTCACAAACATAATGAATGGTCTAAAGGCCTATGGAAAAATCTACTCTCTCAGAGAGCAAAATAGAAAATCGCTTGATGCTCTGCTAAAAAATTAGCAGCCAAAAACCTTAGCTATAGAGGAATAAAAAAATCTGAACAGACTACCTACTAAAGAGCTTATTGGCTCTCTGTTAACCCATGAAATGAAACTAAAAAAGTTTCAAGAGCATGGTGAAGATGATAGAGGCAAAATAGGAACTGCATTAAAAGCTGCAAATAATGAAGCTATTAGTGAACAATCTGAAAGTGATTGTGACACTAATTTGGACAATGAAGAATGGGCCATGGTTGCTTGAAAATTCAAGAAGATATTCAGAAAAGGCAACTTCAGCAAAGTAAAAAATTTGTCAAAAAGAAATGACAAACTTCATCTTTTAAACCTCAGTGCTATGAATGCAAGAGTATGAAGCATTTTATTTTTGATTGCCGAAAAGCAAAAGAAAGAGAAGCCAAGCAAAACAAGAAGAAAAGAAAAGGATTGATTGGAACTTGAGATCAAGCTAAATCTGAGACAGAAGAAAGCTGCGATTCTAAAAATAAAAAAGCAAACATTTGCTTCATGGCTATGAAGGATAAGATTAGTTCTACTTCTCCAGATTTGATAACCGATTTGCATGATTCTAATTGTGAAAAGCATGATGATCCTAATGAATTGCTATTTGATGTGTTTCATGAACTAAAAAAGCTATCTAGAAGAAATAAAGAAATGAAGATCAAAATTGACTGTTTGTTAGATGAGAATGCAAAGCTGTTGAATGAGAACAAAATCTCACTTATGTCACATATACGTGCAAATATTGAAAAGGATCTAATCATTAATTCCTTGCATCACGTATCTCTAGAAAATAAATACTTATGTGCCAAAATTCGTTCTATTGAAATTATGGTTAGCAATTTTGATGATGTGAAAAATAGAGTCAATGATCTCATTACATACATTGAAAAGTTTATATATGGCAAAAATAATTTGAAAAAATTACTTAATGGCGGCTAGGGTTTTTCTTTCATGAAGAAAAACGAGAGAAAGAGAGATCAAAGGAAGAGAGAATCGTGTGTTGTGTTTCAGCTATTGGCTAGGGTTTTTCGTGTGTTATTAGCTACTATATATCACACTAAGTTCCCTTCCCAAAGCTGAGAATTTTAATCCTATCAGAATTGCCTAATTGTAATTGGAAACATCAAGTTCTCTCAATTATAACTTGTACCACAACAACTTTTCTTTCTCTCAATTAACCCCACATTGTTATCAAATAACATCTTGAGTATATAATTGTCTATTGTGTGTGACCTATTAGGTTTCCCAGTCAATTGGTAAAGAACATGAATTAATCCAAACGTCTTTGAGATTAATAATCCATAATTAATTAGAATTAATCCTATTAATTCTAATCAGGATTGGTTTATTAATTCATCAATTAATAAACCCATATTCCCAAATCATGAGTGGTATCTAGCAACACATCATGACCACCTAAGAGTCCAGGAAGTCAAGTGGCTTGACATGAACCCTTCAATAACAAACTCCAGTGCAATTAACTCCTTTCAGCTTACAATATCTCATTCGGTTTGGAGTATGGAATTAGTGCCAACTCCCTCCAGAATTAATTCTGGCCCGAATACAATAGTACTTGTACCAGGAATCTACTACTCTAGATGTGTATCAATTGGAACTGTTTCCAATACACAATTGCCTTGGCCAAAAACTTTCGAGTAGTAATTCCTACAAATAGCCGTGAGATATTCGCCCCTATTATTAGGAGTGATGAATCCTTTATTGACCCTCTCAACGACTTTCGTTTACCTCATAATGTACCCAATATCCTTCCCAAAGGCGGCCCTCAATCGAGCTCCGGAGATTGGAATCAAAGTATAAGGCTCAGCAAACAAAGTACCTTGGAGATCTCAAGTCTAAGGATACTTGCACGTTTGCTATATTGAGATTATATCACTGGCACTAAATACTTATCCATGTGATTATCTCAAAGCTAGTTCTTCTAATGAACTTGTCCCATTAACAAGCATCCATGTGCTAACTTTGAGTATCTCAATACTCACGGTTATGAGAACCACCGCCTGATCAAATCAGGAAGTCTAACGCATGCTAGTTTTAACGCATTAATGATGTCATGTCTCATTAATACTATGACTATGGACTATTTAAGTACTAACACCATCCAGTGTAGTAGGAATCTCATATCACGATCTCTATCATAATTCCCTTAACACAGTGTTGTACTAGGGACTTTATCGAACAGTTATATTACTTAAAGTAAACAAAAGAAACTGTAAGATAAATAATGCCTTTTATTAAAATAAAATGTGTTATATATAATGTACAAGTGATTGCCTCTAGGGCACAACACTAACACTCCTTGCCCGCTTGATGAAGCTTCTAGTTCGAATCCCGCTAATCTCCTACTTCGCCTTGTTTGCATGAACGCCAAGCTTTTCGACTCATGGAATATTCCACTGCCTCAATCCTTGTTGGTGAAACAAAGGGTGAAGAGGAGCGATCTCAATCCTTCTTGGTTCTACTGCTATTGGTTAGCAAAGCACCAAGAACAAGAGGAAAGAAAGAGGCTCACAAGAGAGAGAGACCCACCATAGAAAGAGACTCTTGTGAGAGAGAGAGAGAGAGAGAGAGAGAGAGAGGCTTAGGGAGATTAGGGTTTTTTTCCCCTTCCAAGAGACTTGTATTATCGTTAGCCAAATACTAAGTCTCAGATATTTGATAACAATATCCCCCGAGATATAATATTTTAAACACTCGGATGTTATCAATAAAATAAGTTTGGCTTAACCCTAAACTTATCTGAACCGTATCTGGAAGAAACCCTATGGTCCAAGCTATTGGGCCAAAATAATATTTATTATTTTTTTTGGACCCAAAAAGCCCAAAATAATAAACATTAATTATTTATTTCTTGGGCTTATAGAAATAACCTAATAAATAATTAATGAGCCTAAATGAACCAAAATAATTAAACTTTAATTATTTATTTCTTGGGCTTATATAAATAACCCAATAAATAATTAAGCATTAATTATTTTCCTCTAGTTTAAGCCCAAGTTAATTTTCTAATTATTCAAAACTGGATCTAGGCCCTGAATAATTAATTAACCAATTAAACTAGATAATAAATTTCTCTCAACTAATTTTTATTTATTTATTTATATTCCAGTCTAATAATAAATTAGACTTCTTGAATAAAATAAAATAAAATAAAATCCTCTTTTACTAAGACCAATTCCTCAACCCAAAATTAATTAGGACTTACGGGCTATTCCGAGGACCAAAAAGACACATTGCCTTGGCTACTAAAATGACCAAAATACCTCTAGCATATAAATAGCGGTATTTTTCATTTTAAATATTTCCTAATATCACCATAAGGAAATATTGACCTCAAGGACAATGTTGCGTTAGCAAAGTCTCCAACCTACAGGTGAAATGACTAAAATACCCCTCTACACATCGCCGTACATTTAGAGAGGAAGAAGTGTACTAACACCCCTCTAAATGACATCTACTATCCTTAAGCTTCTAGTCTAATGATCCACGACTTCTTGGAGTATCTTTGCTTTCCAAGGGAGCTACCCTAAAACAAACATCCAAGTCATGTTTCCCAGGGCCCTGGACATTTTAGATTATTCGAACAACCACAAGGGGCGATATTGTGTAGAAACTATCTTGTACAAGTTTGTCTTAACTAACTAGTCACATATACCCAATACACAAGTATATTGGCCCTACGATAGAACCTCAACTATAGCATATCAAAGTATATACTTTCAGCTTTGTCAGACCACCAACTTATACTCAAGTCGTAGAGTACTAGTTCACACTGTAGCGGTAGTAGTCTAGGTTTCTACCATATAGTACTTTTAGAAACTACTACTATATATGCTTATGTCATGAAGTGAGTGGACTACTCATTGGCTAAAGGTAAGCCATTCCCCATTTGGAATTCATAACATAATAACCTAGACATGATGAGATTTCTATTCTCATCAATCAGTTAAGAACAAATGTTTATGTGTTAAGTAATTCATGATCCATAGCTTATTGTGAAAGACCTTCATTCACATGGACCACTTACTTAAACACAATAGGTCTTTTCCAAACGTAATTGTGCACAAATAAAAAGTAAATTCACAAATAATTTCTCTAAATAAATTCTTTTATTAAAATATTCGATATTTACATCAGAAACCTAGTCTAAGAGGGCATACTATCCAACAATCTCACACTTGCACTCTAAGAATAGGTAAGTCCATAGGTGCCCACCCCTATGGCGTCTAAGTGTCTCTTGAAGACTCTCTCAGCCAAAGGCTTGGTGAATGGATCTGCTAGATTGTATTCTGAGGCAATCTGTTCCACCACAACTTCCCATCTCTGGATGAAATCTCGGATCAGGTGGGACTTCCTCTCGATGTGCTCCCCCTTCTTGTGGTTCCGAGGTTCCTTAGATTGCGATATTGCTCCAGTGTTGTTGCAATACATCACAATTGGCCTGTCCATATGTGGTACGACTCCAAGATCTGAAAGGAACTTTCGAAGCCAGATTACTTCCTTGGATGCCTCTGAAGCTACCATATACTCAGCTTCCATGGTTGAGTCAGCAATGCAAGATTACTTGATAGTCCTCCATAAAATTGCTTCTCCAGATAAGATGGAGTCATATCCACTAGTGAATTTTCTCTCATCCTTATCTGCCTGGAAGTCAGAGTCTGTGTATCTTGTAGGAACCAAGTCATCAGCCCTATAAACTAGCATATAATCTCTTGTTCCCTTGAGGTACTTGAGAATATGCTTTACAGCTTGCCAATGAACTTCCCAGGGTTTGACTGATATCTGCTAACTACGCCTACGACAAAGCAGATATCTGGCCTAATGATGTGTCCGGACTTGGGTATAAATATCATACAAAAACTAAGCACATTCCCAATCAAGTTTAAATTAAAACATTCAACCCAAATCACACATATGAGCAAGTGTACTCATCATTAACCGAGTATAGGGTTCAAATGAGTGTCGATGCTCAAGGAACAAGTAGACATTAATTACTGACTCGATAAAGCGAAAAATAAATAAAACAAAACAAAAGAAAATAAAAATAAAAATAAAAATAAAAATAAATACATGTCAAGGATGTAGAATTATGTAACTTAAACCATTATTTAGACAAACATGATCTTAAAGGACCCCAACTATTATCGTAACTAATTCTTCTCTTGGCACCATGAAGGATAAAGGTAAATTAGCATCACTTGGTCCGTCTAAACTAATTCATCCAAAAGATGCATTAAACGCAATCCTTGATTAAATTTTATTGGTTTGACAAATTTAAAAAAATGAAATTAATCAATGAATCCTTGGTCTGGTAAACATCAATTAACCTTTAATTACTCAATCATCAGCAATTAACCTATTTGGTCTAGTAAGTTAACAGCCAATAAATATGAAATTAATTAATTGCAACCATCATCAACCTCTTTGGTCTAGTAAGTTAATGAAAAGAAACAACTAATTAATCTCGTAATATGCCCAAGTAATTAAATACCAAGAAGAACAATCAATTAATCAAAAGATCAAATAACTCTAAAAATCATGAATATCTAAAACAATGTCAAATTACAATAAAAAAATTAACATATCATTGTTCAAGAAAAAGAAAACAAAGTAAAAGAAAGCACTCATAGACAAGCATCATTCTTCTTCTTTTGAAGACCTTCTTTGTGAAACCCCACCTAAAGCCAACCCTAGAATAAGGGGGTCGGGAATGCATATCATATTATTTTACATGAATATATATGTTTTTGAATGATTTTATGTGCTTTAGAGTCGTGGATTATAGGTTTAAATGCTCAGTTATACTTATTGAGTAGGAAGGGTAAAATGGTAATTTTGCTTGAGGTCAGAATAGGAAGATAGCTTGAGGAGTAGATAAGAAAAATATGTGGGTGAGAAAATAAGAACAAGAGTTGTTGTGGTTTAGTGGTTAGAGCTTTGGAATTAATCTCTAAGGTCATGAGTTCAAATCCCATCATTTAAGCTTTTATCATGATTATCTTAATTAAGTTTGAATTTTTGTTTTCTTGCATTCCATGAAAATAGGAATGATTGTCTTAAGGGAGACATGAAGAGAATGTCCTAATCTTATCCTCATGTCCTAAAAGAATTCTAGAAGAACTCTTGTCCAACTTATTACCTCTAGCTTTGTCCTAGCAATTTCATAATTTAAATAAACTAAAATCCATTAAATCTTTTTCTTTGAATTCCAAAAAAATTTTGTGATGATTTCTTCCCCTTGAATTTCGAAAATCAGCTTTGGGGAAGGGAGGTTGACCGAAAAATAGGAGGGGAAATAGGAAGGGTTCCAAGAGAAAATCAAGCACCATGGAAGGACCTTCAAAACTATCTTCAAGATGTTCATGCTTTAGTGGTAGGAACTCTGGAAATTTTCCAGATTTGTTGCAGCTCTTCTCTTCGAAAATTCAGGCCATAAACCCAACCATTTGCTGCCAAGGAAATGGTCATTTCAAGTGGCTTGGAAGCTGGAAAAATTGTGCAATTTTCGGATTGCACAAAACAGCACCAAACCAGAAATTTTTTTGGGCAATTCGCAGCTCTTCATCAAGGAAATGAAGCTGTTTTTAGTTCATCTTCAAGCCAGAAAACTTCTCTTCATTAGTCCAGGAATGAGGCTGAAAAACCACCCTTGGAAGACCCTCAAACAACCCTGAAGAATCTCTGAAAAATCGAGCTAAGAAGGTGCGAAAATCCTGTACCAAAATTCTGCAAACTTTTGAAAAAAGCCATGAACACTTGAGAGCAGAATTTTTCCAGCCTTGTCCCTTTCTAGCCTAGGACCGAAAGTCACCTTCAATCTCTGTAGAATTGAGCCTTGCTCAGCCATACTCTGAACACCATTGAACCCACACTTACCTTGAAGCATAAGGACTCCATGGCTGCACCACAAAATACTTCTAAGATCACTCCATTCAAACTCCATTTGAACTTCAAATAATTCCAACATTTCACTCCCATAAATCACTCTAGCATTAAGCTGAAATAACCAGAATTTTCTCTGCCTTTAAGGACTGAATTTTGGCCAGCCTTGAGCAACAATAGCCCTCAACCATTTCAGCAAAACATGCTTGTTCCAGCCGACACCATTAAAGCTCCTAGACACCTCTCTTGATCAAACACCATAGCTAACCTCTTTCCTTAAACATCTCCACCATTTCCTCCATTTAAAATTCAAACAAAATATGATCACTCTCTCTCCTTCTTGCTGAAAACCAAAACTCTCATTCATTCCCTACCATTCGGCCAGCTTCTAGCAGAAATCGTGGTGCACTTCTTCTAGTTTCTTTCCATTTTCACCTAAGAACACCAAGAACACACACTAAACTTCTTCAAGCCTAAACCAACTCCAAACACCACCAATCACTCTCAAATACTCCCAATCATCTCTACTTAATCCCTAGACTTCATTTCTGCCATTTATAACACAAAATCTCGCAAGCAAGAATTTTCAACCGGATCAAAAAATCAGGGTTTCTTGAAGACCTCAAGAACATCAACAAGGTAAAACAAGAACAATCTTTTTGTTCATCTTCTTCCATTCAATTCTTAATACCCCTATCTAATGCTATCTTTCTTTCTCTCTCTCTCTCTCTCTCTCTCTCTCTCTCTCTCTCTCTCTTTCTCACCCTCTTCTAACCAAAATGGTTGATCAAACCATCAACCATGAACGTTGTTTCATTGGATCGTTCAAGTCATTCCATCGCACGTGGACCTTCTTTTGTCGTCATCAAAGGACTCGACAACCAAGTATTCATTCTTAAATTTCTCTTATTAAATTTGGAAATCATGTCTCCTAGTTGATGATAGAGAAATGGATTATGATTGGGAGATTGAATAAATGCATGTGGATTAGGGTATGAAGTTATGACATGATGATGGTTGTATTTGACTAGGATGTATGTGTTTTCCTTTCGAATCAATATATGTTCTTCATGCTTGATGAATTTAATGGATGTTGAAGCATGATTAGATATTATGACACCAAAGGTGATTAGGCTTTTATAATCTTATTTTCCATGGAAGCCATGATTGATGATTATGCTTAGTAGGATTTTGGCCATGTGATAGTATGAGATAGTTCAAGTGTTTGTCATGAATAGATTAATTTCTTGTTTGATGATTGAGAATGGGATCATGAATCTTTTTTAGCAATAGGAAGACCATGATGTAAGATTATTTTCTTGTAAATTCTAAGCTATATTCATTAGCAAATTTTATTACATAATTAAAATTACTACTATATTTTTCTTCAAAAATTCGAAACACTAGGGGATTTGTAGTAGAATATTAAATCAAACTATTAATATTTTTATTAAACGAAAATTTAAAATAATCTATTAATAAATTTTAATTATTATTAATTATTTATTTATTACCTCTTCGAAATTAATTAAAAAATTATTATCTATTTAATTTATTATTTATTTATAATAAAGCTATTTTTTTAATTACCATTTCTTAAAATCAAATAAGACTTAATAATATTTAAAATTCAAACCTTGGTTTATTTACTAATAATAACACTCAAGAATTATTATTTGAATCTATAATTTATTAACCCCTAGTTATTTCAATCTATCAAACTAGACTTAGTTTGTAAAATTCTTCAGCATCTAGCCTTAAAGCTTAGGACATTAAGATCATGGTTAGTCATGGATGTATCTAGTTAAGCTAAGAATTATTTATGTAAGGCAGGTATAGCTTGAATGTGACCCTATGTTTTGTGTTTACCCCAGGCAGGGGTTAGGTCAGCCTTGGAAGACTTTTGTGTAGAGCAAGCAAAGAAGCAGGTAAGTTCCGCACGGAATTTTGTGAAGACCAAAAGTTATTGTGGCAAGCAAATGCAATGTATACGGACATTATTTGTAAAGGCAATTAAGGACTGTTTTTCCTTTTCATTTCAGTCAAGAAAATCATTTGAAAATTGAACAAGCAGTTTTACACAAATCTAAACTTTTTCTAAAACCCAACTTGACTAGACTTTTGGAAACCCTTAGTTGCTATTTCCAAATAAAGTAAAGTTTGATCAATTTTCTCCCAAGTGGGACAATCAACGTTGAGTACTCAATAAGGGTAGGCCACCAGGACTAGTCTTTGAAGGGTTAGGGTAAGTCTCTCAGTAGGTGGCCACCTCTGAGGGGTAAGTCCTTCCTGGATAGGATGCCAGTCCGGTAGGTCATACCGGTCCGAGCTAGCAAGTTTCAGTCATGTGGACTGTGTGTTTCGGAGTGGACAACCGGTAAGTTTGGGTGTAGAGATGGAGGAGTATCTCACCCGGTAGGCCGTACACCTACCTTTTGTCAGCATTGCACAAAGTGTGGCATTCTGACTGTTATTGGTCATGGGGCCCAACGTGTGGTAACCCATGGCTACCCATTTTAGTGGTTGTATTTATTGTGCACATGTAAGATTTGAAAAGTGAAACACCACTCTTTATTTTCAACACTTATTTATCGCTTGCCAGCACTTTTCCCTATGAAACTTTTACAACTTGCATACATGAATTATTTTACCTGAAACACTTAAAGCACACACGGGCTTACTGAGATTTTTTTATCTCACCACCTTTTATGCCATATTTTCAGGAAGATCCTGCTGTGGAGATCATTAGCTAGAATGTTGCCTTGCTTGAAGACTCTTGTTATTTACTTTAAGTATTGCTTGAGAGATTGTTGCGAACAATTTATTTTGGATTTGTGCCAGTATTTATCTTTTGGGTTGTAATAAATTTAATTTTAAAGTCTTTTATTTTATTTTCATATAACCTAGTTATAAAGACCCATTGTCCTTTGGACGGGGCGACATCCCCGGCCCTGTTGGGCCTAGATAGTGGGGTGTTACATTCTTGCACAACCATCCTTGAATTGAAGAATTCCTCCTTTGACTGAGTAATTTTCTATGATGAATAATGAATTCTCTCCTTTTCCCTTGTATTTTTCATCTATTTATAGGCTTAGGAAGTGCCTAAATTCGTAGGTACAGAATTCTTGGCCGAGTAGAAGTTGGAAGATACTAAAACTCCATAGATTACCAAAAATCAGGTAGAAAAAATCAAGCATCGCTTTATCTTTAGGGCACAGTCGGCGCTGCCTTGGCTCTCGAAGCTGGCGCTGGTTGTGTTCTAAAGATAAGGCGGTGCTTGATTTTTTCTATGCGATTTTGCACAATGAAGACCAGAATGCAGCCGGTGTCACCTTGACTCTTGGAGCCGACGCCGGTTCCCCTTTGTTTTGACAAATTTTCATCATTTCGAAGTTCGTGCAATCCAGTGCAGGGTCGGCGCTGGTTCTTTTATCCTAGCCAATGCCGCCTCTCCTCTGTTCTGCGACGTTTTTGTTTCGTTTTACCCTAAAAATCTGAAATAATGAACAAAACACCTTTCCAAGGGTAAAATCTCAAATATGAAGGAATATGACTAGTTATTGAATAAAATATATCACAGAAGAATATCAAATAACTAGGAAAAACATGACTAATTTTGCCCCTATCACTTAATACATAGCATGGCATACATGAGACTTCCCACAGTTGAAGCGTAGGGAATCCTACTCATTCTGTCCTTTTCTTCTTGAGACTTGGGACAGTCCCTTGAAGAAAATGACAACCCATGTCTGCAAGGGATTAGAGCTCCCTTGCATGTGTCCATGCTGTACTTGACCAACATCTTGTTAATGTATGCCACTTGGGATAATCCTAATATTCTCTGCTTCCTATTTCTAATAAGTCTAATCTCGAGAATGTAGCTGGATTCTTCTAAGTCCTTCATACTGAATTGACTAGACAGCCAAACCATTGTAGATGACAATGACCCTACATCGTTTTCAATGAGTAGAATGTCATCCACATACAAGACAAGAAAAACTACATTAATGCCTTCAAGTTTCCTGTACACGCATGGTTCATCCACGTTTTGAATAAAACCATAAGACTTTACAATCTCATCAAAATGAATGTTCTATGCTCTCAATGCCTGCTTAAGTCCATAAATGGACTTCTTAAGCTTGCAGACCATGTGTTCTTGGCCTTCAGCAATAAAGCCTTCTGGTTGGGACATATAGATGTCTTCGCTAAGATGGCCATTTAAAAAAGTTATCTTAACATATATTTGCCATATCTCGTTGTCATAATGACATACAATGGCAAGGAGGATACGGATGGATTTAAGCATGGTTACCGGAGAAAAAGTTTCCTCATAATCAATCCCCTCTTTCTTAGTATACCCTTTCGCCACAAGCCTAGCTTTGAAGGTTTCCACCTTCCTATCCACTCCCCTATTTCTCTTGTACACCCACTTACACCCAATGTGTTTTATCCCTTTAGGTGAAGCTACAAGATCCCAAACTTGATTGAAGTACATAGACTCAATCTCGGCTTTCATTGCTTCATGCCATAGATTTGCATTGGCATCAGCAATAGTCTCCTTGTATCTAGTGGGGTCTTGTTCCTGATGGTCGGAGACCAGCTCAAAAGCTTCTCCAGTCCATCTATCCGGACCCTAGACACTCTCCCATTACGACGAGGCTCTATTTGTATAGGCTCTTGAGGCTGTGCCTCTTCTTGTTCCATAATCGGGCCAGAAGAAGTTGATTTCGTAGATAACCTCTCCTTAAGTTCCAACCTGGTTGAACCTTTTGTGGAAGCACTTTGATAATCTTCTAAGTATCTAGCATTGGTACTAATTAGAACTTTTTTCTTCTTAGGATGATAAAAGTAACCACCCTTTGTCCTTTTTGGATACTCAATAAAATAGTATAATTCTGATCTTGGTTCCAACTTGTCTCCCTTGACCAGTACATAAGCTAGACAACCCCATATCTTGAGATGATTCAGACTTGGCTTACGCCCAGTCCATATCTCATAGAGAGTCCTAGGTACTGACTTGGAAGGCACCAAGTTCAGAATGTATGCTGCTATTTCCAAGGCATATCCCCAACAAGACACTAGAAGAGTAGCATGAGACATCATGCTTCGGACCATTTCCATCAATGTCCTGTTCCTTCTCTTAGCTATTCCGTTCTGCTGGGGTGTTCCCAGTGCAGAGAGTTGGGATACTATCCCATGATGTACCATGTAGTCCTTGAATTCACCCAGGAGGTATTCTCCACCACAATCCGATCACAAGGTTTTGATTAATTTGCCTGTCCAATGCTCCACTTTAGTCTCGAACTCCTAGAACTTGTCAAAAGAGTCAGACTTGCGTCTCATTAGGTAAGTGTAACCATACCTTGTACAGTCATCCGTGAAAGTGATGAAGTACTCAAAACCTCCTCTAGCTAGTGTAGACAATGGACCATGCACATTAGTGTGAACAAGACTCAATACCTCATTGGCTCTATCTGCCTTTGGTGTAAATGACCTTTTGGTCATCTTTTCCATCAGGCATGATTCACACTGATGCCAATTTTCCAATCTCAATGAGCCCAAAGGCCCATCATGGATTAGCCTTTGAATCCTGGTTAAGTTAATATAACCCAACCTTAGATGCCAAAGGTATGAGTCATTGACATTAGTCTTACTCTTCTTAGTTAAAGGTTCAGACTGAGCGTTATTTGATTGATTGTTAATAGGGTTTAAGAAGAATAGATTTTCATACATGTGCCCAGTACATAAAATTTCTCCATTTCTACTGATAGAAATACCAGAATGGAAAGAGACAGAATATTCTTGATTTATTAGTTTTGCAACTGAAATCAAATTCTGACGAAAACCAGGTATATATAAAATATCTTTTAAAACCACTATTCTATTACCATAAAAAATATGATCCAGGTCTCCCACTGCAAGGACCTAGACTTGTGCACCATTTCCCACGTGTAGACCATATTTGCCCTTCTTGAGTCTTCTAATCTTTCTAAACCCCTGCAAGGAGTTACGGATATGATCAATCACTCTTGAATCAAAAATCCAAGTGGAAGTTGATCCAACTATTGATATAGACTCTAGATAGAAAATATTACCTATGGGGTTTTTCTTGGCTTGAAGATCTAGACACTCCATTTTTCAGTGTCCCTTCTTCCCACATTTGAAGCACTTGCCTTTTGGTTTGTCCTTGGGCTGGGTTTTGGACTGGGCTGCTGCGTTCCCCTTCTTTCTTTTAAACTTTCTGGGCTTGGGCCTAGTTCTTGAGGAAGAAGTCTTAGCAATCATGACCTTTGACTGTGGCTTCATGACTTTTCTGTCATCTGGAGTTCATTCATTAACTCAGTTAAACTCATGTTTAACTTGTTCACATTGTAATTCAACTTGAACTGAGTAAAGGAACCCGGTAGAGATTCGAGAACCATGTCCACTTGGCTCTCAGGGTCAATGATAGCCCCAAAGATTTCTGCCTCCTTGAAAGTAGAAATCATCTTGAGCATATGCTCTCTGACTAATGCTCCCTTAGCCATCTTAGTGTTTATTATAGTTTGAAGAGCCTCTTGCCTTGCCGGCCGGCTCTTGTCTGCAAACATAATGGCCAATGACTGACTAATGTCATACGCAGAAGCCATGTGCTCGTGTTTTGATTGGAGCACATTAGACATGGAGGCGAACATATAGCAATGTGCCATTTCATCAGCCTTCTTCCACGCCTTCACAGCCTCTCGCTCTTCAGTGGTGGAACCTTTCCTGATCACAAGGCAGGTCTCGTAAAGGACATACTTATACTCCTCGGCTGTGAGTATTATGTCCAGGTTTCTCTTTTAGTCTATATAGTTTGGACCCGTTAACTTATTCTCCCTGAGAATAACGGCCAATGGACTAAAAGAACCTCCCACCATTTCTGAAAAATCGAAAAATAAAAGAAAGGATTTAGTTTATGAAAACAAAATAAATTTGTGCACTGAAAATAATTTGGCTCTTAGAAAAACTGACATAGCTTTTTAGGACGATTAACAGTTCTCTAAGCTAAGTGTATTAACCACCGCAAATTAATTTCCCTTCTAGGTAATGGTCTAGAGGATAACTCCATCGAGGGGATGGTCGTTTCCTCTCATTTCCTATGGACTTACTTCACACTATAACCTCCAACATAGGCTGGCCAATCATAGTACGTGCCTCGGGTTATTAATTATATCCCTCCATTAGATCTAGATCCTTGTGGTATCCCCATCCTATACGGGTTCACTCCCAAGGTGACGTGAGGGGACCCACGATCTCTAATAAGGATAGTGATGGAAGCCGTAGGGCCGTTGGAACCCCTCCCCCACTTAATCTTTTGAAATAAAGGTTTTCTGAAAAATATTCTTTTGAAAATTTCCATTAAGCTTTTCCTTAACTAAAAAATAAAACATCTAAATCCATTAAAATCTCTATGTCAAGGTTTATATCCTTTGAGAGATTTTTCCATGGACTAATTTTATTCAAGTTAAAAACTTAATGATTTAAAAAATTTTCCAATTAAAACTTTCTAGAGACTTTGGTCTCAAGTTTATTTGACAAAATAATTTTTTTAGTGCAAAATAAAACAAAATGGCTTTCTATTTTGATTTATAAAAATATCTAAATCCAATATATTTTCCATGTCAAGGATTAATTTTTGTACAAATTAAAATAACCATTTAATTTTTGAAGAAAATGTTTTCTTGTCAAAAATGTTCCCAAAGACTTTGGTCTTTGAGAAAATGCGTACATAGATACACAAAAAAATAATATGCTAGAAAATAGTAAACGTTTTCATACTTTTCTATTTTTTAAACCTAAGTGCCCACATAATAAAATTAAACACATTAATTAATTAATAGTCTTAGTTAATCCTAAAATCCCTTACTAATAATTTTCGTGAAAATATATTCCAAGAATAATAACTATTGCAAAAATATTAACTTTGCTTGGTATGGGACCCAAAATAAAAAGAAAAAAAATAAAGAAAATTGCAAAAAAAAAAATACCGGTCCATGTACACCTGTCGCACCGGAACGGAGCTCATTTGCTATGCAGTCCACCGCGAGCTTGGTGCACCAACTGCACCAGATCACCAGCTGCTACAACCTGTGGAGCCGCCCATGACCCACTCTAGTTGCTCCGCCCGCGTGTGAGCCCGAAGACCCACGTGTGCGCCCGAGACCTGCTCGTTCGACCCTCGCGCGAATTGCAAATTTGCAATTGCAAATGGCTCGTGTGCCAACTCCAAGCCACTTCCTAGGCGACAAGGCTCCAGACCTAGCAATAGTGGCAGCTCGGCTCTAGTGGCGACAGCTTAGGAACAGTAATCTTCTTCTTCATTTTTTCTCCACGAAATTTTTCCTAGTTTTTTTTGTGTTTTTTTGCTGCTTCATTCTGCGGCTTCTTTGGACATTTTTCAACAAAAAAAATCATCCAAACCAAAACCATATTCGCCTATACCTTTCCAAATTGGGTTTACACGATCGTTCTATGAAAGCATAAAATTTTACAGTAGCCTATGCTTTCACTGTGAAGCTTACAAAATCACCTATCCCATATCAAAATAGCGAAGGATCACAGGTTTAAGCACCAAACAATGATCTTCTCCATTTTTATTAACTAACATGCTCCTTAAGTTGATCAAAAAACATGGCTCTGATACCACTTTGATGGTTTAAAAAATAGAGAGCATGCTATGGGAACAAAAAAAACAGAGAAGAAAAAAAAACAACAAGCCTTAATAGTAGCACGGAAGCGTTAAGACCATACCTTTGCATGCCCTAAACCTCTCAGGTTGTGAAGGAACGGATTGAACCACGGGAACAGCCTCTTCTTGCCCGTTTGATGAAGCTTTCGGTTCGAATCCCGCTAATCTCCTACTTCGCCTTGTTTGCATGAACGCCAAACTTTCCGGCTCACGGAATATTCCACTACCTCAATCCTTCTTGGTTCTACTGCTATTGGTTAGCAAAGCACCAAGAACAAGAGGAAAGAAAGAGGCTCACGAGAGAGAGAGACCCACCACAGAAAGAGACTCTCGTGAGAGAGAGAAAGGCTTAGGGAGATTAGGGTTTTCTTTTCCCCTTCCAAGAGACTTGTATTATCATTAGCCAATTACTAAGTTTCAGATATTTGATAACAATATCTCCCGGGATATAATATTTCAAACACCCGGATGTTATCAACAGAATATGTTTGGCTTAACCCTAAACTCTTCTGAACCGTATCTGGAAGAAACCCTATGGTCCAAGCTATTAGGCCAAAATAATATTTATTATTTTTCTTGGACCCAAAAAGCCCAAAATAATAAACAATAATTATTTATTTCTTGTGCTTATAGAAATAACCCAATAAATAATTAATGAGACCAAATGAACCAAAATAATTAAACTTTAATTATTTATTTCTTGGGCTTATATAAATAACCCAAAAAATAATTAAGCATTAATTATTTTCCTCTTGTTTAAGCCCAGGTTAATTTTCTAATTATTCAAAACTGGACCTAGGCCTTGAATAATTAATTAACCAATTAAATCGAATAATAAATTTCTCTCAACTCCTTATTTATTTATTTATTTTTATTCTAGTCTAATAATAAATTAGACTTCTGAAATAAATAAAATAAAATAAAATCCTCTTTTACTGAGACTAATTCCTCAACCCAAAATTAATTAGGACTTACGGGCTATTCCGAAGACTAAAAAGACACATCGCCTTTGCTACTAAAATGACCAAAATACCCTTACTATATAAATAGCGATATTTTACATTTTAAATATTTCCTAATATCACCATAAGGAAATATTGACCCCAAGGACAATGCTGCGTTAGCAAAGTCTCCGACCTACAGGTGAAATGACTAAAATACCCCTCTGCACATCGCCGTACATTTAGAGAGGAAGAAGTGTACTAACATCTCTCTAAATAACATCTACCATCCTTAGGCTTCTATTCCAATGATCTACGACTTCCTAGAGTGTCTCCGCTTTCCAAGGGAACTACCCTAAAGTAAACATCCCAGTCATGTTTCCTAGGGCCCTGGACATTTTAGATCTTCGGACAACCATAAGGGGCGATATTGTATAGAAACTATCTTGTACAAGTTTATCTTAACTAACTAGTCACATATACCCAATACACAAGTATATTGGCTCTATGATAAAACCTCAACTATAGCATATCAAAGTATATGCTTCCAGCTTCGTCAGACTACCAACTTATACTCAAGTCGTAGAGTACTAGTCCATGCTGTAGTGGTAGTAGTCTAGGTTTCTACCATATAGTACTTTTAGAAACCACTACTACAGGTCCTGTTCTACGTATTCAAAATACGCTTATGTCATGAAGTGAGTGGACTACTCACTGGCTAAAGGTAAGCCATTCTCCATTTGGAATTCACCATAATAGCCTAGATATGATGAGATTCCCATTCTTATCAATCGGTTAAGAACAAATGTTTATGGGTTAAGTAACCTATGGTCCATACCTTATTGTGAAAGAACTCCATTCACATGGACCACTTACTTAAATACAATGGGTCTTTTCCAAATGTAATTGTGCATAAATAAATAGTAAATTCACAAACGATTTTTGTAAATAAATTCTTTTATTAAAATATTCAATATTTACATCAGAAACCGAGTCTAAGAGGGCATACTATCCAACATCATCATCGCTACCCCTCACCTTGGCCTTCAACTCCACATTCTTAAGCTTTTCCACGGCTAACATCAGTGCACTTTTAGGCTTCCTAGATTCGGACTCATATGACTCACTTTTTAGAAGCGTCGGGATTCCTTCCTCTATTGATGGGGTAGCAGGTATATCAATACTATCCTCCCCCTCAATCACTTTCGCTTCCCCCTCACTCTCCAGCTCTCCTATCTCCCCCTCAATCTCAAGTGCCCCTAGCTCATTCTCACTCTCATCATTCATTACTCCTCCATCCCCTATCTCCCCCTCATCATCTCCCTCATACTCTACCATTTCCCCATTCTCCTCAAGTATAGGCATCTTAGGTATCAGATCCTTGAGTTCTTCCTCTACTTCGAAGTTTTCTATCATAGATGGCTCATGGTATACCTCGTTCGCACCCAAAAACAATCCTCCATCCGATTTTATCTCTGAATTGGATGATGATGAATCTGGCATGGTGTTGGGGTTAGGTGCTCTCCTACTCATGGGACTATACATAAAAGTTCAGTCTCTGGTCATAGTTGCAGATCTTCTAGTCATCCTATAAATAAAATAAAAAGAAGTCAGAATTGAATCTCGATTCCTAGTGTTCAAGTACCGTTCAATAAATCTCAATTCCTAGGGTTTAAGTACTATTTAATCAAGTCAATCGCCTAAACCTAGGCTTTGATACCACTTACAACACCCCACTACTTACGTACCTAAATAGGGCAGCATGTTACCTAGTCCAAAAGATCAGGGGTCTTTATAATGATGTACAAATGGAACGAAAATGACTAAATAAAATAATGCGATAATCTCATTACAACCAATGTTAAAACTAATACAAGTTTGAGATTCTAAAACTAACAATCATCTCCCAAAAGAAATATAAAGCAGAAATAAAAAAATTGAAGGTCATCTTTTATCTCTTCAACCTGCTCAATAGAAGCATTCCTCTAAAAACTTGATGTAAAATAGTGTGAGATTGGTATCTCAGTAAGTCCCATGTATGTGAATGTTATATATAAACATTTCATACATGCTGGTTTATGAAAACTACAAATCATGTTTGCAAGACATTTTCATTAATAAATAGTTATTCAAAGGAGCACTACTCATCATATCTAAAATGGTACTCAATAAATCATCACCTCATCATAATCATAAGTTCATTAAATAGGGATTTGAAATGATTCAAACAATAGTATCACAATCCATATCATGATTGTGTTGGGTATCTCAAGCTTGTATCCTATACGACGCAGATGAGATACCATCCCAGGACCCACCTATGTGTGGAAAACAAGACATAAAGATAATAAAGGTAACAACTTTTTATCTTTGTTTGATCATTCGAAGAACAAAATTTCTTCTTTAGGTCAAGGCGCGATCCAGCAATCCTCTTATGCAAACTCCACGTGGGTTGAACGTCTAACCATAATAATCACAGTATGTGATTATCTCTAACAGTAATCGACATAGAGGAATACTCAAGCACCAAAATTTGCTGTGCTAGCAGAAAAAGATGGCAGCTAGGGCTATTTTCATTTTTAGCAAAACGAGAGAGAGAGAGAGAGAGAGAGAGAGAGAGAGAGAGAGAGAGAGAGAGAGAGAGAGAGAGAGAGAGAGAAGAAGAAGAAGAAGAAGAAGAAATTTTTTTATGGCTCCTATTTTCGTGCGTATCACCCTTGGATTAGGGTTTCGAGCATATCAAATGTATGTTCCAAAATCCACTGAAAATTTGAAATTCTAAAACAATTAGAATTTCCTAATTGTAATTGGAAACATCAAGTTCCCACAATTACAACTTAGACTACAAATTAAAACTAATTATAATTTATCCACAACAACTTCTCTTTCTCGTAATTAACCCCACTATGTTATCAAATAACATCTTGAGTATATAATCCTCTATTGTGTGTGACCTATTAGGTTTCCTAGTCAATTGGTAGTGAACATGAATTAATCCAAACGTCTTTGAGATTAATAATTCATAATTAATTAAAATTAATCCTATTAATTTTAATCAGGATTGGTTTATTAATTCATCAATTAATAAACTCATATTCTCAGATCATGAGTGGTATCTAGCAACACATCATGACCACCCAAGAGTCCGGGAAGTCAAATGGCTTGATATGAACCCTTCAATAACAAACTCCAGTGCAATTAACTCCTTTCAGCATACAATATCTCTTTCGGTTTGGAGTATAGAATTAGTGCCAACTCCCTCCAGAATTAATTCTGGCCCGAATACAATAGTACTTGTACCAGGAACCCACTACTCTAGATGTGTATCAATTAGAACTATTTCCAATACACAATCGCCTTGGCCAAGGACTTTTCGAGTAGTAATTCCTACAAGTAGCCATGAGATATTCGCCCCTACTATTAGGAGTGGTGAATCCTTTACGGACCCTCTCAAATACTTTTGTTTACCTCATAATGTACCTAATATCCATCCCATAGGTGGCCCTCGATCCAGCTCCAGAGATTTAAATCAAAGTAAAAAATTGAGCAAACAAAGTACCTTGGAGATCTCAAGTCTAAGGATACTTGCACGTTTGCTATATTAGGATTAACTGGCACTAAATAGTTACCCATGTGATTATCTCAAAGCTAGGTCATCCAATGAACTTGTTCCATTAACAAGAATCTATGTGTTAACATTGAGTATCTCAATACTTACGGATATGAGAACTATCGCCTGATCAAATCAGGAAGTCTAACAAATGCTAGTCTTGATGCATTAATGATGTCCTGTCTTATTAATACTATGACTAGGGACTATTTAAGTACTAACACCATCCGGTAGTAGGAATCTCATATCATGATCTCCTTAACACAATGTTGTTCTAGGGACTTTATCGAACAGTTATATTACTTAAAGTAAACAAAAGAAACTGTAAGATAAATAATGCCTTTTATTAAAATAAAATATGTCATATACAATATATAAGTGATTGCCTCTAGGGTACAACACTAATAGATTACCACCATGATAGTATCCCAACGTAACCTTTCAACAATGGGCAGTGGGGAATCCTCCCACTGGGGTGAGATATTCCTCTATCTCTACACCCAACACTCCTGTTGTCCAACCCGAATAAATAATGTCCACATGGACCAATATGCTAGCTTAGAACGGCCTGACTAAGTAGTACTGTCGCTTCTCCAAGTTGAGTTCATTTTCTAGAGATGGCCTCCTGCTAGACGACTCAGTCTAGCTCTTCAAGACTAGTCCCACTAGCCTACCCCCGCTGAGTACTCAACGCTCCCTATTTAGGGGCAGAATCATTTTCCTTGTTTTCACACTTGTTGATTACCTTGTCTTTGTAAAATATGGCTTTTCACAATAAGTTTTCCAAAATGTTTACCGATTAAGAAAAGAAATCATTTTTAGATTAAAAGTTAAGATTTGACAATATCATTTAGAGAATAAAATGACCACGTTCTCAAACCAAGTATCAAAATGCCACAGTACAATTCATCGTATTCAACCAACATTTCGATCATCATGTCAACCATCATAATGACACATTTTCAAATATCATTGTACAAAAATACTTGCAAACATGTAATATTCAGCAAAATAGTTATGCAGGGATTAACTTAGATATTCTCAATAATAAAACCAAAGCAATGCTTGATCTCTTTTTCACATTCTTCCTTATCTAGAATCAAGGTTTCCACAATTAGAAACCAGTTATGAATGCACTCATCTTTTTAGGCATCATGAATCTCTATGATCATATCATCTAATTCAGCCATGGTATCTAGATAGACTAGTTTTATTAGCTCATCTCTATAGATTCCCATGATCAAGCATCTCATCATGGCATGCATATAATTAAATCTTATTATTAATACAAGGACCTCTAATTTTTGTCTACCATAAACTTCATATAATAATCCTATTTGAATTCAAAGATCTCATCTTTAACTAACATGCTGCATATCTGGACCTTCATAGCAATATTCAATCATGATCAAAGACATACGTGCCTAGTTTATACCATTGAACCCTCAAACCCATCCGTATAGTCTATTCATATTTTCATCTAGCCTCCATGCATGACAACACCACCATAAAAGCAAAGTTATTTTAAGTAAAAGGGATTGAGACCAAGAATATCTCTTGACGACACACACTAAGAGCAAAGGTGGCGCCTTTGGTGGTTGCTTAGGTTCACTTGAGGAAGAAAGGTTGATTGTGAAGCTCTTACCTTCTTGTTCAAAAATCTCGAATAAAAAGGGACAAGGATCAGCCCTTTGATGACTGAGATTAAGGAGAAAAGAAGAAGATTATTTAGATAAAAGTTGAAAGGGGTTGAAGGATTACTCACATTTGGTTTAGTTTTCAATTTTGGAGAGGAATGGAAGTTGCTAAGAACAAAATCCTTAGAGAGTGTGGTGGCTGGAATTTTTTTAGTAGTAGAGGGTGTTTAGGGTTTGATTGAGCTTTAGTTCGATGAAAGGAATAGGTTAGGGTTAGGTGTTTTAGTGCTTAGGAGAGTTTGATCTTGCTTCGGTCTCTTGATCACAAGAAGAAAAAGATGACAGCTTTTGTCTTTATTGTTGTAGCCAAATTTCAGCAAGGTTTAAGAGGGGTTTAGGGCTGGTTTTTTATGACTATTTTCTGGTTGTTATTGTGGCCAAAATAAGGGAGAGAAAGATGAGAAAATGAGCTGCCTTTTGGTTCTTGTGTTGGCCAAAAATTGGTAAAAAGATATGATGGCTTTTTGGTGTTGTTGTTTTAGATAAAACAAGAGAAAATTGGAGGACAAGGCTCCTGGAATTTTTGTGAGTGTGTGTGTGTGCATGTGAACAGTGGCCAAAAATAAGGTGGGAAGAAGGGGAAATTTCTGGTTTTTTTAGCTTAAAAGAACTTTGGTTGATTAGGATTACTTAGGGTATATTCCCCCTATATTTTAGAGAGTTGGAAAGCAACTACCTTATCAATCAAGGTGACGACTAGGGTTTTCAATTCCAGAAATTTCAGCAAGGAAAATAGGATATCAGTCCAAGGAATAATTTAGTTAATATCCTAATTTATTTTAGGCAAAAATAATTGATTAGGGAATAATTATTTTAGGTGAAAAAATCTAGTTTCCAAAATCAAAGTTCTGTCTTTTTCTTTCCATAATAAATCCTTTAAATAAGATCCTTTTAGGAAGCTCTAGATGTTGGAGTATTTAAACTTTCTAGAAGATTAAAATAAAATATTAATTAGAGAATAATAAGAATTTAGTTACTCTAATTCCTTTTTAGCAAAACCCAAAATAATCAAATTCCTATATCTTAGGAATTGGAAAGCTAGGGTGGCGGCAATCCCTAGAGCATTCGGCCAAGAGGAGGGAAAAAAAAAAGAAAATAAGGGGAAAGGAGTTTAATTTGAAATAAGAATGAATAGGTTTGCAAGGGTTGGGATTTAAACTTAACTCCACCAAGAATTAAAAACCAAGCTTTATCCACTCAACCACAATTACTCTAGTTTAAATATTCCTCTAACAAATTCCCTTAACTCCCACTCACTTACTCCATTTCCTTTCAAATAAATTCTACTCAATAAAACAAAAGCTCAACCAACTCAATTATATTAAAGTAAATAAATTCATGAAATAACTAACTCATAGATCATATATACCCATGAAAATGGTTCAAGTTATCAAATACCATATAAAATGTTATGACATGCATGACTTTTCCCATATAATAAAAATGGTTTTAAACGGGGGATTACAGTGTGAGTATATTTTTGTTTTTATTTATTTATCAAAAACCACCTAAGTTGGTAGGGGGTTTGCCCTACTCGTTTATTTAAAAAATAAAATATTATAAGGGTATGGGGATATAAAACCTTAACTCCTGTCACCATGAATACAACACAATCTTAAAGATGGAGAGTGCATAAAATCTAAATTACATGCTCCCTGAACATTCCTAGGGAGCATACTAAAAGTACAGAAGAAGTGAGAACATCTAGAAGAGCATGCCAAATTAGCAAGCCCATTAGTAGGATAGCTCGAATCGGAATAGGTATGAGAGAAGGAAATATCTTCAAATGGCAAAGCCGAATACCTAAGCAACCTAACCAAATCAAAAAGTCTCCAAGGAACCTACAAAGAAGTGTTGGCCATATAATAAACTAGCAATTGATTATCAGTGTGTACATGCAGTCTCTTAATTACCATTGCCAAGCATAATTTAAGACCATGTATAGCAGCATAGACCTCAACATAAAAGTGATATGAAAAGCCAATGTACTTAGAGAAACCCGATATAAATTCTTCTTCACCATTGTGCAAGATGCCCCCTGAACAAAAGCCCCAGGATTGCCTTAGGAAGCTCCATCAATATTCAAAACCAAACCCTCAACATTTTCCTTTTCCCAAACAACCTAGACAACAGCAATAGCTTACGAGTAAAGAATCTAATAGGGAAGTGGTGTGAAATCCCTGTGATTCTATCAATAGGAAAAGCCAAAGTAGTGTACTAAATAAACTCCTAAACTCTCTTCCATAAAAGCATAGAAGAAACACCACCTCCTTCAAACCTAACCAAACACATATATTTCCAAATTTCCCAGAGTGTTCCAATAATATATATATATATATATATATGTATGTATAGAAAAAGGATGAGCATGGGCCCATGAGAACTACCAGTAAGAGAAAAACTGATCAAGCTGCACATAGGCTAAAGAACTACTAGAAATCGCAAGAATTTTAGCTGTTCTTATCTAAACATCACAAACCAAACAACAATGAAGAAAGAAATGACCAAGATTTTCAATAGCTTGACAACAAAGATTACACTGGGAGTATATCTAAAACTAATATGCTGCAAAATACAATCCAAGGGCAAAATTCCATTATGTAACCACCACAAAAATTGGTGGACTGTTAGCTGAACGCCTAGAACTTTAACGTCCTTCATCAATCCAAAAGAACTTTTAGCAGGCTGAATAATATTCCAAGCTAATCACATAGTAAAGTTTCCATTCGATAAACGGTGCCAAATTATAACATCATCTTTGTTCAAAGGCTACAGTGGCGGCAAAGAGGTAAGGCCATGAAAAGCAACATCATCATCAACTATAGAAAGTATTCGACTGACATCCCAAAAGCTATTTAATAGACAATCTATAACTCTCAACTCAGGATGGGAGATAAAAGATTTAACATTGCATAATGTCCCCAGTTTTGTTCACTGATCGTACCAAATGTACAACAGCCACCTACTAATTAGTATGCCAAGTGGGGATTAGTCTTTGGAGCAATCTTGAGCAACTACTGCCAAACTGGTGAACAAACTTGAGGTAAGTCGCTTGAGAAAGATGTCAACACATATGAACATACTTAGCCCACATGAAATTAACACACTGTTGAGAAAATAAAGAGAACAAAGGAAAATCAAATTTAATATGTTGAAGAAGCTATAATATTTTCTCACTTCAAAAAATTATTTTCCTCACAAACTCACAAACTTATTTTTCTTAATCATATGAGCACTTAAGGCTCTTTCTCTATTCCCTTATGCACACACCACTTAATCTACTATTGTTGAACACTACCACTACACTCAGAATTTTAATTTTACTCATACGAACACACACCACTCACAACACCTTACACAACTCAACTTCACTTCACTTCACTTGATGTACAAAGCACTAAGAGCACTGATAGGGGCTAAATTGGTCATATTTTTCCTAATTATTTGAGGTTCATTTGTGATACATTTTGTTCAATAGCTAGTCATATTCCTTCATATTTGAGATTTTACCATTGGAAAGGTATTTTGTTCATTTTTTCAGATTTTTAGGGTAAAACAAAACAAAAATGTCACAAAACAGAGGAGAGGCGGCGCTGGCTAGGACCCTAGAATTGGTGCTGGCCATGCACTGTTGAAACGAACTTCGAAGCGACGGAAAATTTGTTCAAACAGAGTAGAACAGAACCAAGGCAGCATCGGTTGTGAAGCTGGAATCGGCGCCAGCTGCATTCTGAAAAATATTGTGCAAAATTCGAAGAAAAATCAGCGAACAAGTGGAGGAACAGAACACAACCGGCGCCGGCTTCAAGAGTTAAGGTGGCGCCGGCTATGCTCTGATGCTAAGGCGGTGCTGTGATTTTTCTACACGGTTTTTGGTAAGTTGAGGAGTTTTAGTATCTTCCAACTTCTATTTGGCTAAGAACTTTGTACCTACAAGTTTAGGCACTTCCTAAGCCTTTAAATAGATGAAAAACATAAGGGAAAAAGGGAGAATTCATTGATCATCACAGAAAATTACTCAATCAAAGGAGGAATTCTTTAAGTTCAAGGAGGGTTGTACAAGAAGGTCTTTAAAGGAAGAAGAAGGGGGCTTGTCTATGACTGCTTTCTTTTACTTTGTTTTCTTTTTCTTGAGAATGATATGTTAATTGTTTTATTGTAATTCAACGTTATTTAGATACTCATGATATCTGGAGTTGTCTGATGTTTTGATTAATTGGTTATTATTTTTGGTATTTGATTACTTGTGCTTATTATGAGATTAATTGGTTGGTTCTATCCATTGACTTGCTGGACCAAAGGGGGTTTATGGTAGTTTCAATATATTAATTTCATATTTTATTGGCTATTGACTTGCTAGACCAAAGGGGGTTGATTGCTTAGAACTAGTAATTGAAGGTTAATTGATGTCTTTCGAGACCAAGGGTTCATTGATTAATTTCATGCTTTGAATTTTTTGAGACCAAGGAAATTTAATTAAGGATTGTGTTTAACGCGTATTTTGGATGAATTGGTTGATACGGACCATGTGATTCTGATTTATCTAGAAGATAGTGATTTCATGGATTGACCATCGAAGTAAATCTATTTTAATCCTTCATGATGCCAAGGGAATAATTAGTTATGATAAAGGTTAGATACTTCAAGATCATGTTTGTCCAACCAATGGCTCGAGTTACATAAACCTATATCCTTGACATGTACATATTTTTAGTTTATTTTCCTTTTTATTTATTTTTTTACTTTATCGAGTCGGTTAAACAATGAAAGAAGGGTAATTAATGTCTACTTGTTCCTGGAGGATCGACACTCGTTTGAATCTTATGCTCGGTTAATAATGAGTACGCTTGCTCATATATGTGATTTGGGTTGAACGTTTTAATTTAAACTTGATTGGGAATATGCTTAGTTTTTGTATGATGTTTATGCCCAAGTTCGAACACATCAAGAACCCTATTTATAGATAGCTGAAACTTAGCTAAAGTTGGTGAAGCTTTAAAGGAAAAACATGTAAGTGGGCTCTAGATTTTTCATTTATTTTGGAGGTGGAATTTAGTGTTAGAAGATTCCAGTAAGCTTGTGTGTTCCTAGTTAAAAATGGCTGCAAAAGTCTTGAATTAGGTTGCAAGTTGAAGATTTTTAGCTGCAATTTGTAGCTCTACAGAATTCCTCAATGGCGGTGGAGGATGGGGCTGAATTTTTTTTTTTTTTTTTTGCTGCATATTGCAGCTTTGGAATTTTCTCCAATGGTCAATAAACAAGGCAGTTATTGCTGCCTTTAACACTCCCTCTCAATGGCTGCATTTTTATTGCTTCTAAAATGATTCTGAGTTCCCTTCGAAATTCTTCAAGATTTACTCTATTGAGACTTTTGGTGAAAATATTTACAATTTGTTCTTTAGCTTTCACATGCTTCATTTCAATTTGGCCACATAGTACTTTTTCTCACAGAAAGTGATAATGAACCTCCACGTGCCTTGTTCTTGCATGGAATGCTGGATTCTCTGCTAATCTATCGCCAATTAATTATCACAATAAAGTTGTATTACCTTATCTACTAGGTGATGAAAATCTTCTAAGAGTTGTAGTAGCCATAAATATTCTTAAGCTGCCATTGCTACAACACGATATTCTACCTTCATGCTAGACAGTGATACTATTGGTTGTCTCTTACTACGCCATGAGACAACTCTAGATCCAAGGCTAAAAATATATCCAGTAGTTGATTGTCGTGTGTTGTAATCACCAGTATAGTCGGTATCACAATATCCTGTCATTTGAGATGTATCTATCTTTTCATATAACAAGTCATAGTCTATAGTACCTTTAACATACCTTAGTATCCTTTTTACTGCATCAAGATATGGCTTCTTTGGTGTTTGCATGGATCGGCTTACTACTCCAACTGCATATGAAATATCTGGTTATGTTAGTGTTAGGTAGATTAAATTACCTACTAACTGTCGATACATTATTTCATCTTCAAGTTCCTTGCCTTCAGTTGAGCATATTCGAACATTTACCTCCATTAGAGTAGATGTTGGTTTGCAGTCAAGCATGCCATATTTTTATAGAAGATCCTACGCATACTTTTGTTGGCATAAAAATATCCCATGATTCGCTTGTTCTATCTCCAAGCCAAGAAAGTGTTTCAATTCTCCAAACTCCTTTATCTGGAAGTGAATTGAGAGATTTGACCAATTTGTTCAATCTATTCTTTATCATCTCCAGTAATGATTAGATCGTCCACGTACACAAGTTCTATGGCTAGCTTCCTTTCTTGAGCTTTAACGAACAAACTTGAATCAGCTGGTGCCATCAAATATCCATTCTGAATTAAGAATTCTACAATTTTTTCATACCATGCTCATGGTGCTTGTTTCAATCCATAAAATGCTTTATTAAGTTTACACACATACTCTAGATGTTCCTTGTCCTCAAACCCTTGTGGTTGTTGTATATATATGTCTCGATTGAGTTCTCCATGAAGGAATGCATTTTTCCATCCATCTGCCATAACTTTCATGACTTGCTTATAGTTAGGGCAAGTAATACTCGAACTATAGTAATTTTTGCTACTAGAGTGAACATCTCGTCATAGTCTAACCCGTACTTTTATGAGAAACCTTGTGTTACTAATCAAGCCTTGTATCTATCAATTGATCTATTTGGCTTGGTTTTTAATTTGTACACCTATTTGCAAGAGATGGATTGTATATTCCTCGGTCTTGGCACTAATCTCCACGTCTCATTTTGCTTTAGTGCTTGTATTTCTTCTTCCATTGCCTTTCTCCATTCCTTATATTTGGATACCTATTTGTACGTGTCTGGCTCTCTTACAATATCCTCGATTAAGGCTGCATTTGTATATTTTAGATTCAATCTTCATTGTTGAGTAGACCTCTAAAGTTGTGGTTGCACTTCTTCTTTTTAGTCCATTTTTTCATATTGGCTAGGCCTCTGATCTGTTATAATTTTGTGTACTCCTGTCTGCCAATAGACTCTTTAATTTTCTTGATGGTGACTCCTTTGATGATGATTCTTTGTCATTCTCTTTAGATGTTTCAGAAATGAAATGGTCTTCTTCTTGTTCTTCTAGATTTTTCACTGCTTCTTCTAGGATTTCTTCAGATTGTGGTAGCTTCTCGGCTTAAGATGACCAGCAAAATGATGCTTCATCAAATACAACATTTATAGATGTGTAGCATCTACCTATGTTAGGATTACAACAAATCCATCCTTTTCGTCTGGAATTGTATCCGACAAAAATGTAGTGAATTGCCTTCTTTTCGAACTTATTAAATGATCGAGTATTATTACGTAGCATACACACTTGAATACTCGAAAATGAGCTACAATGGGCTTCTTTTTTCATAATTTCTCGTAAGGTGAGATCATACAGAGCTTTGCTTGTGGTAGGTGATTTGTGATACATACTGCTGTCTTCATGCATTCAGCCCAAAACCGTGGTTGAATATTCTTGGCATGCAGCATACTTTTACAAGTCTCTGCTAAGTGTCAATTCTTTCTTTCTGCAACTCCATTCTGTTGTGGAGTATTCAAACTTGTCAACTGTCGTCGAATTTTGTTTTGTTTCAAGAACTCTGTAAACTACTCTGAAGTGTATTTCTCACCGTTATCTGTTTAAAAAAAACTTATTTCATAGCAAATCTCACTTTCTACTTTCTTCTTGAATGCCTTAAATTTTGTTAAGGCTTCAAACTTTTCCTTCAACAAATTAATCCAGACATATCGAGAATAGTCATTGATAAAAGTTATATATATTGATAACCACTTATCGATGGCCACTTTACTGGGCCAAAGACATCTGAGTGGACTAGCTCCAAAAGTACCTTGGCTCTAAATTTTGACTTCTCATATGGTAGTTGATGTGCTTTACCATACTGGTAGCCAACACAAACTATATGGTATTGAACTTCCAATTGTGGTAGACCCTTCAGCATTAACTTTTTCATCATCACCTTTAGTCTGGTATAGCTCACATGTCCCAATCTTGCATGTCATAAATCTGTTGTCTCGTTCTTTTTAGTCTTATCTATGTATGCTGTCTCTACAGACATTACATAGATAGACTCTAATCTTCATCCTACCATAATTAGATCTCCTTCTAACTTTAATTAATGATACACCTTCACGTTATCTAGGTCAAATATGATATAGTTCCTTGCTGAAGCTAGCTGTGATATTGATAGCAGGTTCTTTTTAGTACTTGGCACATGCAACACATTATCTAACTCCACTTCTATAAAGTTGAATCGTGGTACTACTAGAGCTTTGCAAATATGTGTTATTGGCATTTTAGAGTTATTAGTAGCTACTACGACACGTCGACTTTTATATTTCTCCATGCTACAAAATTTTTCTTTATCTCCTGTCATATGATCAAAGCATCCCAAATCTACTATCCAATCATTTTTATAATTGATAAGTTTGTCACTTCCAGCGACTAGTGCTAGATCTTCTTTTTTTTTCTTGAATTGGGCTCGACAGTGTCTCATTCTCTTCTATTGCAAAAGAGGCTTGAAAGTTCCATTCATCTTCACTTTCTTTAGTATGTGAAGATGTGGTAGTATTTCCTTTAGCTTGTCTATACCAGCAATCTCGAGTGAAGTGACTTTTCTTTCCATAGTTGTAATACTCGTTGAAATAAAGCCAAAGAAAACCATAGTTATCTATACCAGCTTTCACGTTTATTTCCATTTTTATTTTTGTTTGTGTGACCCATGCGCCTAGTTCTTGTAACACGCCACTAATAAGGCCCAATAGGGCTGGGGATGTCGCCCTGTCCAAAGGACAAGGGATCTTTAAAACTAGGTCACACAAACGGAAATAAAAATAATAATTTAAAATTGAAATTATTACAATCCAAAAATTCAAGAACAAATCCAAAATAAATTAATTACTATCATATCTCAAAATAACACATAAAAGAAATAACATAAAGTCTTCAAAGCAGGCAACAAATCTAGCTACTTATCTCCATAGTAGGATTGACCTGAAATCATGCCATAAAAGGTGATAAGATAAAATTCTTAGTAAGTCCGTGTGTGCTTTGAGTGTTTTAGGTAAAACAGTTCATGTATGCAAGTTGTAAAAATTGTACAAGAGAAAGTGCTGGCAAGCAATAAATACGGTTAAAAATAAAGAGTGACGTTTTGCTTTTCAAACTATACATGTGCACAATAAATACAACCACTCAAATGGGTAGCCATGGGTTACCACACATTGGGCCCTATGACCATATAATGGTCAGAATGCCATATTTTGTGCAGACTGACAAAAGGTAGGTGATTGGCCTACCAGGTGAGTGTTGGATTGTATGCCCTCTTAGACTAGGTTTCTGATGTAAAATCGAATATTTTAATAAAAGAATTTATTTTCAAAAATTGTTTGTGAATTTATTTTTTGTGCACAATTTTTGTTTGGAACAGACCTATTATGTTTAGATAAATGATCCATGTGAATGGTGGTCTTTCACAGTAAGGTATGAATCATAGGTTACTTAACACATAAACATTTGTTCTTAACCTATTGATGAGACTGGGAATCTCATCATGTTTAGGTTATTATGTTATGAATTCCAAATGGGGAATGGCTGACCTTTAGCCAGTGAGTAGTCCACTCACTTCATGGCATAAGCGTATTTTGAATACGTAAGATAGGACCTGTAGTAGTGGTTTCTAAAAGTACTATATGATAGAAACCTAGACTACGACCGCTACAGCGTGGACTAATGCTCTACGACTTGAGTATGAGTTGGTGGTCTGACGAAGCTGGAAGCATATGCTTTGATATGTTATAGTTGAGGTTCTATAGTAGAACTAATATACTTGTGTATTAGGTATATGTAACTAGTTAGTTAAGATAGACTTGTATAAGATAGTTTCTACACTATATCGCCCTTTGTGGTTGTTCGAATGGTCTAAAATGTTCAGGGCCCTGGGAAACATGACTCAGATGTTTGCTTTAGGGTAGCTCCCTTGGAAAGCAAAAATACTCCAGGAAGTCGTGGATCATTGGACTAGAAGCTTAAGGATGGTAGATGTCATTTAGAGGGGTGTTAGTACACTTCTTCCTCTCTAAATGTACGGCGATGTGTAGAGGGGTATTTTAGTCAGTTCACCTGTAGGTCGGAGACTTTGCTAATGCAGCATTGTCCTTGGGGTCAGTATTTCCTTATGGTGATATTAAGAAATATTTAAAATGCAAAATACAGCTATTTATATAGCAGGGGGTATTTTGGTCATTTTAGCAGCCAAGGCGATGTGTCTTTTTGGTTCTCGGAATAGCCCGTAAGTCCTAATTAATTTTGGGTTGAGGAATTGGTCTCAGTTCAAGAGGATTTTATTTTATTTTATTTTATTTTATTCAGGATGTCTAATTTATAATTAGATTGGAATAAAATAAATAAATAAATAAAATTAAAAAAATAGGAGTTAAGAGAAATTAATTATCTGGTTTAATTGGTTAATTAATTATTTAGGGCCTAGGTCCAGTATGAATAATTAAGAAATTAACCTGGGCTTAAATTCGGGGGAAATAATAAATGCTTAATTATTTATTGGGTTATTTATATAAGCACAGGATATAAATAATTAAAGATTAATTATTTTTTGTTCATTTGGGCTCATTAATTATTTATTGGGTTATTTCTATAAGCCCAAGAAATAAATAATTAATATTTATTATTTTGGGCCTTTTGGGTCCAAGAAAAATAATAAATATTATTTTTGCCCAATAGCTTGGACCGTAGGGTTTTTTCCAGATACGGTTCAGATGAGTTTAGGGTTAAGCCAAACTTATTCTCAGGATAACATCCGGGTGTGTGAAATATGATATCCCGAGGATATGTTTATCAGATATATGAGACCTAGTTTTGGCTAACAATAAACAAGACTCTGGGAGATAAAAAAAATCCTAATTTCCCTAGCTTTTCTCTCTAGCCTCACGAAAGACTCACACAGTTCTCTCTCCCTCTCGTAAGTTTTTGTGCAGCCCCTTGTTCTTGTTTCTTTGCTAACTAATAGCAAGAGAACCAGGAAGACTTGAGACCGTTCTTCTTCACTGTTGTGTTCACCGACTAGAGGTTGGGCAGTGGCATATTCTGAGAGCTGAAAGGCTTGGCGTTCATGTAAACAAGGCGAAGTAGGAGGTTAGTGGGTTTTTCAACCGGAAGCTTCATCAAGTGGGCAAGGTAAAGCAATTCCTATCGTTCAATCCATTCCTACTCAACCTAGTAGGTTTAAAGTGCGCAAAGGTATGAACTTAATGCTTCCGTGTGGCTTTTAAGGCTTGTGGTTTTTTTTTTCCCTCTGATTTTCCCGTTGTAGCATGCTCCCCTGTTTCCTGCCCGTCAATGTGGTATCAGAGCCACTGGTTCTTTGATCAACTTAGGGAGCATGGTAGTTAATAAAAATGGAGAAGATGATTGTTTGGTGATTATACCTATGATCCTTCGCTGTTTAGTATGGGATAGGATGACTTTGAGCTTTATCGTTGAAGCATAGGACTCACTATAAAAATTTTTGGCTTTGATGTTTGATCTTGTAAACCCAATTTAAATAGGTATAGGCGGTTGTGTTTTTGTTTTGGATGAGTTTTTGTAAGTAAAAATGTCCAAAGAAGCCAAAGAAATAAGTGAAAGATGAACCAGAAGATCTTCTGCAACTTCCGCGCGGAAAAGAGAAAAAAATGAAGAAGGAGAACTCTTCCTAAGCCGCCGGTCACGACGAGCCGAGCTGAGAATTTTGTGAGAGGAGCCGCTATCCGCGAGCCGCATAAGCTGAGCCAATTCCATGAATTTCCAGCCGTTTTCAATTGCAAAATTTGCAATTGACATTGCAATTGGTGCACGGGTCAACGGTTCACCGAGGAGGCGAAACGGGTCCATGCACAGATCTTGCTCAGGTCGGCAACAGAGGAGAAGCAGGCACGGGCGGATCCATGGGCTGCGGCTGGAAGGCGATCCGGTGCGGTGCGGTGCACCACTGTAACACCCCGCTACCTAGGCCCGCCAGGGCCGGGGATGTCGCCCCGTCCAAAGGACAAGGGGTCTTTATAATTAGGTCACACAAATAAAATAGAGGACTAAAATAATACTTTAACTTAAAAATTTATTACATCCTAAAATACTCCAAGAATAAATCCATGAGTTCCCAAAACAAAACCATAAATAAGATTATCCACTCTCGACTCCCCAAAGCAATACATAGAAATAAACGATAACAATCTCTTCCCAGGCAGATTACACTAGCTACTCATCCCCACAGCAGGATCGACCTAAAATCATGGTAAAAAGGTGATGAGACAGAAATCTCAGTAAGTCCGTGTGTGCTTTGGGTGTTTAGTGAAAGCAGTTCATGGATGCAAAGTGCGAAATCTTTATAAGAGAAATATTGGCAAGCAATAAACATTAGTTAAAAGTAAGAGTGGCATTTTAGCTTTTCCAGCCATACATGATCAGCAAAATCAACCACTCATAAGAAATGATTATAGGTTACCACACGTTGGGCCCCACAAGCGGATGGTCAATATGCCACACTTTGTGCATACCGCCGGTCAGAATGCCACACTTTGTGTAGACTGACAAAAGTAGGTGATCGGCCTACTGGGCAAGATACTCCTCATTCTCTATACCCAAACAACAACCGGGTGTCCATTCCGGAAAAACACAGTCACATGACTGAAAAGAACACTGCTAGCTCGGACCGGCACGACCCACTGGACTGATGTCCTATTCGGGAAGGACTCACCCCTCACAAGTGGCCACCTACTAAGAAACTTACCCTAACCCCTCTAGGACTAGTCCTAGTAGTCCACCTTTATTGAGTACTCAACGACGTTTCCCACTTGGGATAAAATGAACAAACATTGTACCACATAAAAATGGCATTTTGAGGGTTTCCAAAGTCCTTGTAAAAATCATCTTTAGAAATAGTTTGAGTTTGGCAAATCTGCTCTTTGATTTTTAAATAATTCAAATGTTTGAAATAAGAGAGAGTTCAACCCTCAATTGCCTTTACATAAATGAGTGTCCATACACTCTACATTTGGCTTTCCATAAGAAAAATATTTCACATCAATCAGCTTTTATGCAAGAGCTTACCTGACTCTTGCTCACAAATAAAAGGTCTCCAACAGCTGACCTAATCCACATGGGCAAATACAAAACACAATCAATTTCAAGCCACAATCCATTTCCTTAATTTTAAAACAACTCAACTTACTACTATCATGATCCTAGTGTCCTAAGCTTCAAGGCCACTCAATAAATAAATAGGTTTATAGGCTAAGGATAATTTGATATTTAAAATAATTAATGTTTTGGGAAATAGGTACTAATAAGTTAAAGGTTTAAAACTTGCTAAGAAAAAATTAGAGTTTATTTGTTAATGATTTATTAATAATTTAGTTGTTAGAAAATAATTGATAACTAAAGTTAGTTGAAAATGAATTTTAATGAATTCTGCTTGAAAAATAATAAATGAGTTTTAATAGGTTTTGATTAAAAGATGATAATTAAATTTATAGAAATACATATTTTACTAGTCATGATTATTTCCATAAAAGGCTTTAGTGGATTTCATTATTTTATAAAGTATCTATATATTTTATTTTTCTATTAAAACTATTATTTATTTGACTAAATTTTCCTTTATATAAATATAATATTCCAAATCCACCCTTCCTAGGGTTTTTCGAAATCACTAGCAAAATTATATTACTACATATTTTATTCATAACATTAAAATTTGCTTAGGGACAACTAGATCATGATCATAATTCCAAGGTTACTCACAATCATGAACATATTCAACCATTCAACTCATCAATTCATCCAAATCATGCTCACAAGCATAGATCTCAATTTATCAAGACATGATCTAACCTCTACTAGCATAGATATGGCCATGGCTTCAATAATCCAACATGAATATAAGTCCTAATCACCAATGGTGACATAATCTCTAGCATACTTCATCACAAATACTACCTATGACATGGAAACATGCATCAAACCCCAAATCATCATTCAATCAAACAATATAATCCTTCCATGCATAAATCTCATCTCCTTCACAATCATACATATATTCATGCTTCAATCTCTACAATGCATACTCAAATCCTATCACAATCCACATACTATCAACATCATCCTAGAGACATGAATCTAGAATTTAAAAGAAAGATTGAGGGGACTTACTTGGTTGAGGGATGCCTTGAAGGAGTTTAGAATGGATCTCAACTCCTAGATGCCTAAAATCGTCCAAGGAAGGTGGAGGGAGCATGGCCATGGAGGAAGAAGCCATCCGGCTAAGAGAGGGAGTTTCGGCCATGAGAGAGAGAGAGAGAGAGAGAGAGAGAGAGAGAGAGAGAGAGAGAGAGAGCATTAGCATGTCTATTCACATATATTCTCACTAGAGATCAAGATTGGAGAAGATGAAGTTGTTAGAACAAACCTACCTTGAAGGTGTTCTTGAACCTTCACAAAATTTTATGGTTTTGATCTAAAGTAGCGAGTTGATTTGTGGAGTTTGATGTTAAAAATGGTGTTGATGGACTCACGGCAGTGAGTAGTTCAAATATGGAGATTTTAGAGAAGGTTTGAAGTGGTTTGGAGGGGTATTAGGTGAAAGGAAGAAGCAGGTGTTCTTGGTGTAGTGTGTGTGTTCTTGAAGGTTGAAAGGATTTGTGAGATTGTAGTTTGCAGCTGCCGAAATTCTGTGAGAACTAGGGTTGGCTGAATTTCTGTAGGGTTTAGGAAGATGATTCTTTGATTTGGAAGGAAAAATGAAAGGTTAGTTGTTAAAATCCTTGAAGAATATTTTTAGAAAGTAAATTTGGAAACTAAATATCCTAGAATATCTTGATTGTTGGAGAGCTTTGGAAGTCTGCCATGGCTAACTACTTTGAGCAGAATTTCGGTGGGATTAATGCTGGATTAAGGAAGCTTATGGTGGCCAAAAATAGGGAGCATAATGGTGAAGAAGAAGTCTGGTTATTTGAGGGATACATTATGGAAAGTTGCTAAACTATGGTGGCTGGAAATTTGGTAATCCATCAAGCATAATTGCAGGGATTTGTTGGAGAGATTTTCGGGCAGCCATGTCTGAATTTCGTGCAGAAGGTTAAGGGGAATAATGGAGCTTAGTTACTGGAGGTTTAAGGAAGGTTCATGCAGAACAATGATGGTGTTTCGGCTGGAGGAAGTTTAGGAAACAAAGCTGGACAATTTTCTGCACAGCATTTTCGCAAGCTGAAGTTTTCCTGGGCAGTTTTCGGCTGCCATTTTCCAGCCCGTTTGCAAGGAGTTTGAAGGGGAATTCCAGGGGCTTTCAAGGCTGGTTTCCAGCCTTCTTCATGGAGGAAAAACATGGCTAAGGTGCTGAACAAACTCTGGAAGAAAACAGCTTGGTTTTGGACTCTTAAAGCTGCGATTTGTACAGGAATTTTTTTTCTAGTTTTGCTCCAGCTTTGAGCAGTCCGAAATTGGCTAAAGAATTCAGGTTGAAAGCTGATCCAAAAGACCATTTTTCTGGCAGCATTTGGGAAGGAATGTTAGCTAAGAATTTCGATACCTTGATGGTATAATCAGCTGGAGAATTTTCAGTTCATTCCAAGAAGGAAGATGAACTAGTTAGAGTGAATTTTCAGCAAGCTCACTAGAGGAATTTTCCTCTTGAAATCTCCCACAACTCTTTCACATTTTCGGACCATAAGAAGTCCTTCACTAAGACATTTTGATCTTACAAAGCCACAGCACTTCACTGAAATTTCTGGAGAGAAAATGGCTAGAACAACTTGCTCAACCTCATGAGTTGAGAACTAAGGGAAAATCAAAGATCAAGGAAAAATGAATTCCTCGTAGAAAATTTGAGTAGAATAATTGAGTAGGATTTGAAGACTCCTATCATGCCTCCCATAGGACAACATCTCTACCCTACTCCAAACACCACTAAGGCCGAAATTATTACTTCCCCAAGCAAAAATAAAATTTAACTAAGCTAAAGCTCCTATGATGGAATTTGAATCCAGACCTCAAGAATTAATTCCAAAGCTCTAACCACTAAACCACAACAACTCTTGTTGTCATTTTCACTAGCAAATTATTTCCTAATAAATCCTCAAGCTATCTTCCTATTTTCACCTTGGGCAAAAATTACAATTTTGCCCTTCTCACTCAATATTCACCAACAAGCCTCCAAGACATTAAAACTCAAATCCAAGGCACATAAAATCAAATAAAAATATAATTAATCATGCAGTAAAGTATGTTATGCATCCCAACTCCCTTACTCTAAGGTTGGTTTTTACTGGGGTTTCACAACTGCGGCCGCGGTGGACCCCAGGCCATTCGGGCATGGATTCGGTGCAGTGGACCGCTAGCTATTTTTTGCAATTTTTTAATTTTTTTCCTTTTTCGTTTTAGGTCCCATACCAGGCGAAGTTAATATTTTTGCAATATTTTATATTGTTGGAATATATTTGCATGAAAAATATTAGTAAAGGATTTTAGGGTTAAACAAGATAATTAATTAATTAATGTGTTTAATTCTATTATTTGGGCACTTAGGTTTAAAAATAGAAAAGCATGAAAACGTTTACTATTTTCTAGCATGCTATTTTTTTTGTGTACCTATGTGTGCCTTTTCTCAAAGACCAAAGTCGTTGGGAACATTTTTTTGACAAGAAAAACATTTTTCTTCAAAAATTAAATGGTTATTTTAATTTGTACAAAAATTAATCCTTGAATATTTTCTCAAAGGATTTAATTATTGACATAGAAAATATATTGGATTTAGATATTTTTGTAAATTAAAATGGAGAGCCATTTTGTTTTATTTTGCACTAGGAAAAATTATTTTGTCAAATAAACTTGAGACTAAAGTCTCTAGAAAGTTTTAATTGGAAATTTTTTTGAAATAATTAAGTTTTAACTTAAATAAAATTAGTCCATGAAGAAATCTCTCAAAGGATATAAGCCTTGACATAGAGATTTTAATGGACTTGGATATTTTATTTTTGAGTTAAGGAAAAACTTAATGGAAATTTCAAAAGGATATTTTTTAGAAAACCTTTATTTTAAAAGACTAAGTAGGAGAGGAGTTCCAACGGCCCCACGGCTTCCATCACGGTCCCCATTAGAGATCGTGTGTCCCTTTGCGTCACATTGGGAGTGAACCCATATAGGATGGGGATATCACAAGGATCTAGATCTAATGGAAGGATGTAATTAATAACCTGGGGCATGATCGGCCAGCCCACGTTGGAGGTTATAGTGCGAGGTATGTCTATAGGAAATGAGAGGAAACGGCCATCCCTCGATGGAGTTATCCTCTAGATCATTACCTAGAAGGGAAATTAGTTTGTGGTGGTTATTACATTTAGCTTAGGAAACTGTTAATCTTCCTAAGAAGCTATGTCAGTTTTCTTAAGTGCCAAATTATTTTCAGTGCACAAATTTTATTTTGTTTTCACAAACTAAATTCTTTCTTTTACTTTTCAATTTTCAGAAATGGTGGGAGGTTCTTTTAGTCCATTGGCCATTATTCTCAGGGAGAATAAGTTAATGGGTCCAAACTATGTGGATTGGAAGAGGAACCTGGACATAATACTCACAGTTGAAAAGTATAAGTATGTCCTTTATGAGACCTGCCCTGTTATCGGGGAAGGTTCCACCGCCGAAGAGCGAGATGCTGAGAAAGCGTGGAAGAAGGCTGACGAAATGGCATGTTGCTATATGTTAGCCTCCATGTCTAATGTGCTCCAGTCAAAACACGAGCACATGGCTTCTACATATGACATTAGTCAATTATTGGCTACTATGTTCGCGGACAAGAGCCGGCCCGCAAGGCAGGAGGCTCTTCGAGCTATTATAAACACTAAGAAAGCTGAGGGAGTATCAGTCCGAGAGCATATGCTCAAGATGATTGCTTTTTTCGAGGAGGCAGAAATCTTAGGGGCTGTCATTAACTTCGAGAGCCAAGTGGACATGGTTCTTGAATCTCTACTGGGTTCCTTCACTCAGTTCAAGTTGAACTATAACATGAACAAATTGAACATGAGTTTGACTGAATTGATGAAGGAGCTCCAGATGGCGGAGAAGGTCTTGAAGCCGCAGTCAAAGGCCATGATTGCTAAGGCTTCTTCCTAAAGAATTAGGCCTAAACCCAGAAAATTCAAGAGGAAGAAAGGGAATGCAGCAGCCAAGCCCAAGACCCAGCCCAAGGACAAACCAAAGGGCAAGTGCTTCAAATGTGGGAAGAAGGGACACTGGAAAAAGGAGTGTCTAGATCTTCAAGCCAAGAAAAACCCCACAGGTAATATTTTCTATCTAGAGTCTATATCAATGGTAGGATCAACTTCTAATTGGATTGTTAATTCAGGAGCCATTGATCATATCTGTAACTCCTTACAGGGGTTTAGAAAGATTAGAAGACTCAAGAAGGGCGAACATAGGTTACAAGTAGGTAATGGAGCACAAGTTTGGACCCTTGCAGTGGGAGAGCTGGATCTTATTTTTTATTGTAATAAGATAGTGGTTTTAAAAGATATTTTATATGTACCTGGATTTCGTCAGAATTTGATTTCAGTTGCAAAACTTATAAATCAATGATATTCTGTATCTTTCCATTCTGGTATTTCTATCAGTAGAGATGGAGAAATATTATGTACTGGGCACATGTATGGAAATCTGTTCTTTTTAAACCCTATTAACAACCAATCAAATAATGCTCAGTTTGAACCTTTAGTTAAGAAGAGAAAGACCAATATCAATGATTCATACATTTGGCATCTAAGGTTGGGTCATATTAACTCAACCAGGATTCAGAGGTTAATCCATGATGGGCCTTTGGGCTCATTGAGATTGGAAAGTTGGCCTCAATGTGAATCCTGCCCGATGGGAAAGATGACCAAAAGGTCATTTACACTAAAGGCGGATAGAGCCAAGGAGGTGTTGAGTCTTGTTCACACTGATGTGTGTGGTCCATTGTCTACACCAGCTAGAGGAGGTTTTGAATACTTCATCACTTTCATGGATGATTGTACAAGGTATGGTTACATTTACCTGATGAGACGCAAGTCTGACTCTTTTGACAAGTTCAAGGAGTTTAAGGCTGAAGTGGAGCGTCGGATAGGTAAATTAATCAAAACCTTACGATCGGATCGTGGTGGAGAGTACCTTCTAGGTGAATTTAAGGACTACATGGTACATCATGGGATAGTATCCCAGCTCTCTGTGCCAGGAACACCCCAGCAGATTGGAGTAGCTGAGAGAAGGAACATGACATTGATTGAAATGGTTCGAAGCATGATGTCTCATGCTACTCTTCTAGTGTCCTTTTAGGGATATGCCCTGGAGACAGCGGCATATATTCTGAACTTGGTGCATTCCAAGTCAGTACCTAGGACTCCCTATGAGATGTGGACTGGGCGTAAGCCAAGTCTGAATCATCTCAGGATTTGAGGTTGTCCAGCTTATGTACTGGTCAAGAGAGACAAGTTGGAACCAAGATCAGAATTATGTTATTTTGTTGGGTATCCAAAAGGGACAAAATGAGGTTACTTTTATCATCCTAAGGAGCAGAAGGTACTAGTTAGTACCAATGCTAGATACTTAGAAGATGATCAAAGTACTTCCACTAAAGGTTCAACAAGGTTGGAACTTGAGGAGAAGTTATCTACGGAATCAACTTCTTCTGACCCGATTGTGGAACAAGAAGTGGCACAGCCTCAAGAGCCTATTCAAATGGAGCTTTGTCGTAGTGGAAGAGTGTCTAGGGTTCCGGATAGATGGACTGGAGAAGCTTTTGAGCTGGTCTTCGACCATCAGGAACAAGACCCCACTAGATACGAGGAGGCTATTGCTGATGCCGATGCAAATCTGTGGCATGAAGCAATGAAAGCCGAGATTGAATCTATGCACCTCAACCAGGTTTGGGATCTTGTAGCTTCACTTGAAGGGATAAAACCCAATGGGTACAAGTGGGTGTACAAGAGAAAGAGGGGAGCGGATGGGAAGGTGGAAACCTTCAAAGCTAGGCCTGTGGTGAAAGGGTATAGGGTATACTCCGAAAGAGGGAATCGACTATGAGGAAACCTTTTTCCCAGTAGCCATGCTTAAATCTATCATCATCCTCCTTGCCATCGCATGTCACTATGACTACGAGATATGGCAAATGGATGTCAAGACGGCATTCTTAAATGGCCATATTAGCGAAGACATCTATATGTGCCAACCGGAAGGCTTCATTGCTGAAGGCCAGGAACATATGATTTGCAAGCTTAAGAAGTCCATTTATGGACTTAAGCAGGCATCGAGAGCATAGAACATTCATTTTGATAAGACTGTAATGTCTTATGGTTTTATTCAAAATGAAGATGAACCATGCGTGTACAGGAATCTTGAAGGCATTAATGTGGTTTTTCTTATCCTGTATATGGATGACATTCTACTCATTGGAAATGATGTAGGGACATTGTCGTCTACAATGGTTTGGCTAACTAGTCAATTCAATATGAAAGACTTGGGAGAAGCCAACTACATTCTCAGGATTATGCTTCTTAGAAATAGGAAGCAGAGAATGTTAGGATTATGCCAAGCAACATACATTGACAAGATGCTGGCTAAGTACAACATGGACTCATGCAAGGGAGCTCAAATCCCTTGCAGACAGAATGAGTAGGATTCCCTACGCTTCGGCTGTGGGAAGTCTCAAGTACGCCATGCTGTGTACTAGGCCAGATATCTGCTTTGCCATGGGCTTAGTTAGCAGATATCAGTCTAACCCTAGGGAGGTTCATTGGTAAGCTGTAAAGCATATTCTCAAGTATCTCAAGGGAACGAGAGATTATATGCTGGTTTACAAGGCTAATGATTTGGTTCCTACAGGATACACAGACTCAGACTTCTAGGCGGATAAGAATGAGAGAAAATCCACTAGTGGATATGTCTTCACCTTGTTTGGAGGAGCAATTTCATGGAGGAGTATCAAGCAATCTTGTATTGCTGACTCAACCATGGAAGCTGAGTATGTGGCAGCTTTGGAGGTAACCAAGGAAGCAGTCTGGCTCTGGAAGTTCCTTTCAGAACTTGGAGTCGTACCACATATGGACAGGCTGATTGTGATGTATTGCGACAACACTGGAGCAGTATCGCAATCTAAGGAGCCTCGGAAGCACAAAAAGGGGAAACACATCGAGAGGAAGTACCACCTAATCCGGGATTTTATCCAGAGACGGGAAGTTGTGGTGGAACATATTGCTTCAGAAAACAATCTAGCAGATCCATTCACCAAGCCTTTGGCTGAGAGAGTCTTCAAAAGACACTTAGACGCTATAGGGGTGAGCACCTATGGACTTACCTAGTCTTAGAGTGCAAGTGAGAGATTGTTGGATTATATGCTATCTTAGACTAGGTTTCTGATGTAAAATTGAATATTTTAATAAAAGAATTTATTTTCAAAAATTATTTGTGAATTTATTTTTTGTGCACAATTTTCGTTTGGAACAGACCCATTGTGTTTAGATAAGTGATCCATGTGAATGGTGATCTTTCACAGTAAGGTATGGATCATGGGTTATTTAACACATAAACATTTGTTCTTAACCTATTGATGAGACTGAGAATCTCATCATGTTTAGGTTATTATGTTATGAATTTCAAATGGGGAATGACTGAGCCAGTGAGTAGTCCACTCATTTCATGGCATAAGCGTATTTCGAATACGTAGGACAGGACTTGTAGTAGTGGTTTCTAAAAGTACTATATGATAGAAACCTAGACTACTATGCTACAGCGTGGACTAATGCTCTATGACTTGAGTATGAGTTGGTGGTCTGATGAAGCTGGAAGCATATGCTTTGATATGCTATAGTTGAGGTTCTATAGTAGAACCAATATACTTGAGTATTGGGTATATGTAACTAGTTAGTTAAGATAGACTTGTACAAGATAGTTTCTATACTATATCGCCCCTTGTGGTTGTCCGAATGGTCTAAAATGTCCAGGGCCCTAGGAAACATGACTCGGATATTTGCTTTAGGGTAGCCCCCTTGGAAAGCGGAAATATTCTAGGAAGTCGTGGATCATTGGACTAGAAGCCTAAGGATGGTAGATGTTATTTAGAGGGGTGTTAGTACACTTCTTCCTCTCTAAATGTACGGTGATGTGTAGAGGGGTATTTTAGTCATTTCACCTGTAGGTCGGAAACTTTGCTAATGCAGCATTGTCCTTGGGGTCAATATTTCCTTATGGTGATATTAGAAAATATTTAAAATGCAAAATACAGCTATTTATATAGCAGGGGGTATTTTGGTCATTTTAGCAGCCAAGGCGATATGTCTTTTTGGTCCTCGGAATAGCCCGTCAGTTCTAATTAATTTTGGGTTGAGGAATTGGTCTCAGTTCAAGAGGATTTTATTTTATTTTGTTTTGTTTTATTTTATTTTATTTAGGATGTTTAATTTATAATTAGACTGGAATAAAATAAATAAATAAATAAAATTAAAAAAATAGGAGTTGAGAGAAATTAATTATCTGGTTTAATTGGTTAATTAATTATTTAGGGCCTAGGTCCAATATGAATAATTAAGAAATTAACACGGGCTTAAATTCGGGTGAAATAATTAATGCTTAATTATTTATTGGGTTATTTATATAAGCCCAAGATATAAATAATTAAAGATTAATTATTTTTTGTTCATCTGGGCTCATTAATTATTTATTGGGTTATTTCTATAAGCACAGGAAATAAATAATTAATGTTTATTATTTTGGGCCTTTTGGGTCCAAGAAAAATAATAAATATTATTTCTGCCCAATAGCTTAGACCGTAGGGTTTTTTCCATATATGGTTTAGATGAGTTTAGGGTTAAGCCAAACTTATTTTCAGGATAACATCCAGGTATTTGAAATATAATATCCCGGGGATATGTTTATCAGATATATGAGACCTAGTTTTGGCTAACAATAAACAAGACTCTGGGAGATAAAAAAAACCCTAATTTTCCTAGTTTTTCTCTCTAGCCTCATGAAAGACTCACACAGCTCTCTCTGCCTCTCGTGAGTTTTTGTGCAGCCCCTTGTTCTTGTTTCTTTGCTAACTAATAGCAAGAGAACCAGGAAGACTTGAGACCGTTCTTCTTCACTGTTGTGTTCACCGACTAGACGTTGGGTAGTGGCATATTCTGATAACTGAAAGGCTTGGCGTTCATGCTAACAAGGTGAAGTAGGAGGTTAGCGGGGTTTCAACTGGAAGCTTCATCAAGTGGACAAGGCGAAGCAATTCCTGTTGTTCAATCTACTCCTACTCAACCTAGTAGGTTTAAAGTGCACAAAGGTATGATCTTAATGCTTTCGTGCGGCTTTTAAGGCTTGTGGTTTTTTTCCCCTCTGTTTTTCCCATTGAAGCATGCTCTCTGTTTCCTGCCCGTCGTGAGATACTCGTCATTCTCTACACCCAAACTTATTGGTTGTCCACTCTGGAGAAACACAGTCCATATGACTGAAACTTGCTAGCTCGGTCCGGCATGACCTACTGGACTGGCATCCTATCTGGGAAGGACTTACCCCTCAGAGGTGGCCACCTACTGAGAGACTTACCATAACCCTTCAAAGACTAGTCCTAGTAGTCTACCCTTATTGAGTACTCAACGATGATTGTCTCACTTGGGAAAAACTGATAATACATTGCTTTATTTGAAAATTGCAATTAATGGTTTCTAAAATTCTTGCCAAAGTTGGTTTTTAGAAAGAGTTTAGTGTTTGTGCAAAACTGCTTGTTTGATTTTCAAATGATTTGTTTGACTAAAATGAGAAAGGAAACAGTCCTTAATTACCTTGACAAAATGAGTGCCCATACACATCGCGTTTGGCTTGCCATAGAAATCTTTTGTCTTCAAATAAGTTTATGCAGAGGCTTACCTGATCCTTTGCTTGATCAAATTCAAAAGTCTTCCAAAGTTGACCTAACCCTACCTGGGATAAACATAAGTCATAAGGTTATACTCAAGCTATATTCGTTTACATAAATAATCTTAGTTCAACTTATTACAATCATGACCCTAATGTCCTAAGCTTTAAGGCTAGATGATGAAGGGTCTTATAAAATAAGACTAGCTTGATAAGTTAAAATAACTAGGGATTGTAAAATAATTACTAATAAGTTATAAGTTCAAATAGTAAATCTTGAGTGTTGTTATTAATAAATAAACTAGGGTTTAATTGTAGAAGAATCCTAAGTTCTAGATGATATTAATAAATGGTTATTCTTAAATAGGAATTTTAAAATAAATATTAAATTATTACTAATCTCTTAATTGATACATAGTAAATAGTTAATAATAAATAAATTTTATCAAGTTTTGATTAATAGATAACAAATAAATATAAATAGTATTTATGAATATATGGTCTACAAGGTCATTAATATTTTACTTATTTGCATAAAAGGTTTCATATATATATATATATATATATATATATATATTATTTTTAATAAAAGACATCATTTATTTGACTAGTAAAATATCACTATTTCATTGAATATTCCGATTTCAAAACTTTCTAAGAATTTCGAAATCTTGGGAGAAAAACATAGTAATAATTTTAATTGGGGTAATAAAATTTGCTAATCAAAATAGCCTAGGATCAACAAGGTCATGATCATAATTTTCCTATTGCTAACAAGATTCATGAGCACATACTCCAACATCAATCAACAAACAATTATATTCATGAACAAAGGCTTAAATCTATACCTACTATCACATGGTCAAATCCCTACTAAGCATAATCATACTCACAGCTTCAATGAAAATAAGGACATAATATCCTATTCGCTAAAGGTGACATAACATTTTAGCATGCTTAAACATTCATAATTTCTTAAGACATGATGAACATGCATCGATCCACAAGGAAATTCATAAAGCTTAACCATGATCAATCATTCTCATACTCCAATCTCAACCCCTTTATACATATACATACATATACTTAATCCCCCATTCATATTCTATCCTCTCTATCAATAACCAAGAGACTTGAATCCAGAATTCAAAAGAAAAGTTAAAGAGAAATACTTGGTTGATGACTATCTCGATGAAGATTTAAGAAGATCCACGTGCTTGAGAGGCTTGAATCGTCCAAGAGAGGAGAAAGAAAACAACCATGGTTGTAGCAACCATTTCGGCCGAGAGAGAGAGAGAGAGAGAGAGAGAGAGAGAGAGAGAGAGAGAGAGAGAGAGAGAGCATTAGTATGATATGTTAAAGATTGAAGGGAAGAAGATGAACAAAAGTTGTTCTTGGTTACCTTGATGATGTTTTGAGACTTCAAGGAAAATTCTGGTTTTGATCTGATTGTCAATTTTTGTTTTCGAGATTTGATGTTATAAAATTCAGAAATGGACTCTAGAGAGTATGCAGGCGTGTTCTGGAGTTTTTGGAAGGGATTGGAGGTGTTTAGAGTGGTCTTTGGCTTGAATAAAGATAGTGTGTGTTTTTGGTGTTCTTGGTGGAAATGGAGAGGATTTGAGAGAAAATGCTAGACGAATTTCTGAAAGGGCTGGCTGAATGTTGAGGGAGTTCTGGGATTTTGATTTTCAGATTAGAGAGGAGAGAAAAATTTGGTTGTTTGAAATTTAAATGGAGAAATATAAGGAGTGTTTTAAGGTAAAAGATATGGTAATGTTGTTTGATTGATGGAAGTTCCTTGGAGCTACAATGGCCGACTGGTTTGCTGTGTTTTGCTGAAATGAATGAGGGTTGAGAGAGCTATAAGGCTGGCCAAAATTCTGAGTTCAACGGTGGGGAGAATTTCTGGTTATAAAGCTTAATCCAAGGGTGTTATCATGGAGCAAATGCTGGAAATTTTGATATTCAATTGAAAGTTTGATTGGAGTAATTGTAGAAGGAATTTGAGGTGTGGCTATGGAGTCTAGTCATGTAAGTTCAGTGGAGAGGGTAATGGAGTTCAGTTCATGGCTGAACAAAGGTTAACTTACAGAGGTTTGAGGTGGTTTTCGGACAAGGCTTGAAGAGAGCAAGGTTGGAACTTTTCTGGTTGTGATTCGAATTGGTTTGCTGAAATTTACTGTGTAGTTTTCTGCAATGTTCCAGTCAATTTGCAGAGGGTTTTGAGAGGTGTTTAAGGGTCCTTTAAGGATGGTTTCCAGCCTTCTATAGGGTCCCTGAAATTGGTTCTGTCATTGGTATTAAATCAATGGAAAACTTTACTTCTCTCTTCGGTGGTAACTTCTTTAGTTCCGGTAGAAAACATCTAACTACTCATTCACAACAAGAATGTCTTCGAGCTTCTTAACCTCTCCTAGCTTATTAATTACATAAGCCAAGGATCATGTACACCCTTTCATAATCATCTTCCTGGCTTTAAGTTTCGATACAAAAGCATTACTTTTCCTTCCAGCCTCACCTACAAATTTCAATATAAGTTTCCCAAGCTGATGGAAATGTAGTACATTTTGTTTACAACCAACTTGAGCATGATGCTGAGATAGCCAATCCATGCCCAAGATAACATCATGATCCTCTTTGGGTAAACATATCAAATTTTCTTCCAATAATTCATCTCCTATCAAAATCTTACAATTCCTATGCATTTTCTCACTATTCATTTTCTTTCCCAATGGGGTACTAACAATTATTTCATATGAAATTTCTTCCCCTTTTATCTCCATAAAATCAGGAAATGAATTGGCAATAAAGGGATGCGTAGAACCGGGATCTACTAATATTTTAGCAGTATAATAAGAAATTAAAGAGCATACTTTCCACTATTACAGCCTAATTATTTGTCTTTTCTAAGGCCACCAGTCAAGTGTTTACTTGTGGTTTAGGGGTCTAGTTCTGGGAGTAGATGCCTGCCTTAGGTTTCGTCTTCCAAATCCTGACCTCTATCCTTGGTTGTTACCTCCAGGTCGACTCCACCATCCTATCCTTCATGGGTTAGGGCAATTTAAAATCTTATGCCCCATTTCCCTCACAATTGAAGTATCTAAAGGACGTCGGTCCTCTAATCGGGATAGTCGGGCCTTCCTTCCTTTGCATCTTCTTTTTCCTCTGCCATCAGGACCCTCCAGGTCTCTTCTGATTCATCCCCTAAAATCCGCCTCGATTTTTCCCACCTACCTGATCAGTACCAGTTATTTCGGTTCTAGAATCCATTTCTATTGTAGCATTATAACTGGTGGGCCATACTTGCTAATACTCTTTTCAACTTTGGCCGTAAACCCTTCACAGAACGTCTAACCTTGTCTACTTCTAAATGGGCTAAGAATGGGCAATATTTTGATAGTCTTGTGAATTCAGCAGCATATTACCCCACTGTATGGCCTCCTTGCCAAAAGCTTGAAATTCATCCTCCTTCTTCTTCACCACCCAAATGGGAATAAATACCTTCTTAAAAATGGCCTTAAAATCTGTCCACTCCTATTCTCGTTAATTCATCTCTCTTGCCCACCAATCTTAGGCAGGTTCTTTCAATTGGAATGTAGTAAGCTGTACCTTTCTTTGATCTGAATAATTTAGGGCTGCAAAGATCTTTTCCATCCGTTTAATCTAATTTTTTAGCCTCCTGTTCTGAGTCAGGTCACCCTTGAAATTGCGGAGGGTGAAATTTCAAAAAGTGCTCAAGGGCTCGATCCTACTCGACTTCACCTTGCTAACTTTCCCTACTCATACCCTTATTTACAATAGCATTCTCAGTTAGCTATTGAATCATGTCAGCTATCTTTTGGAAGGTCTAAAACATGGAGTGGTCTAAGGTTGTGAGGTGGGGACATTTCGCTTGAGGTAACTCCACCATTGGTTCAGGGTTATTTCGAGTAACTTATGATGATCGTGTAGAGGTTCATTTAGGAGGCATCTGTACAGTTCATAAGATTTCACCAGTATAACAAATGTAACATAGCTCAAAAGCAGCCATAAAATAGGCACAATGCTATTAGCAAAACATAACACATGTTCATTCTCATTTATCACAATGTCAATACAAAATTTATGTGCCAAGCACACAGTAATATACACCGGCCGAATTGTACATATCACCCTATATATCTATACATCTCACCCTCCTACTTATTATTCTCACTGTCTGATACGGGAGGTCTTGAACCAGTCAAGACTGTATAAGACTCTACTGCATCAACCTCATCATCATCGTCCACATCTAGCTGCAACTAAGCTAATAGTTCTGGGCCTATTTCTAAATCCTCCATAGGCTTCTCAACTACAAGTACCTCCACCTCAGGTACTGCTTAGTCCTCTCCTATATCAACAATCTCCAAATCCAGTATCTCCTCCTCAAGTACCCCGGATACATCCCTACCAAACACCTCCTCATCATCCTCAGATAGTACTGCACCATCAGGGATGCTATCTTCCTCCTCATCATCATCCTGATGGTGCAGCTCAATATCACCACCAACCTCATCGAAGTCGTCACCTGCCTCTTCATATGGCAACGGTATCCTTTCGGGAGTAGGTTTCCTCTCCATACCTGAGCTCTCACCTGTCTCTTTCTTCTCTTTATCACCGTGCTCGATCATTAGGTGCTTACCTTTATCACTTCTATCCACCATACCTATACAATAAAAGGTTTCTATCAATTCTTATAACAATACCACAGTTCTATAAAACTAGGCTCTGATACTAATTATAACACCTCTACTAATAACAACAACAGAAGCATATCAACACCGGATATCACCCCGTCCAATTTTTTGGAGAAAGGGTATAATAGAAATAATAGAGTAAATACATATATAAGGTCCAGACACAACAATATCCCACACAGATGGCCACACATATACATATATCAGAGAATTTTATACATTCCATCTCTATTTATAGCAAAATACAGTACATGATCAAAGAAAATCTATCCAAACCTAAACTGCTAACTCTGTGGTATCATCCTTCTATCTGTAGGCCCGCTTACCTCTGGATCCTACAAAAGGTAAGTTAAAAGACACGTGTAAGTGACGAATCACCCAGTGAGTCCTATGTGTGCTAGTTCTTTATGAAAGAATAGGGTACACAAAACTTTTGTGGAATAGCAGATCATTTGTTCATTGGAAACAATTCCAAAACTCTCTAAAGAAAAGTTTATTCAGAACTCAATTATTTTTCGAAAAACTTTATTTCAAATTTTAAATCATTGCTCCAATTTTCAAAATCACAAGTACTTCTCCAACAGAAGGTCGACCTGTTTGCAAGTCCCACAGTCCTTGCCTTCGGCACCATGTAGTATTGTACTGAGACCGTGGCCTCCAGTACTCAACCATGTGTTACTGGAATAACTACACCGCAGCATACTTATGCTCAGGTATACGGTAGCATACTTGGTGTATAGCAGCACACAATCTTTTACTTGTCACCATAAGCCTGGGGTCCCAATCCTAATATCAATCACCATCGAGGTGGCAATGAGTCAAATGTGCTGAGTGTTGTGAAACCCTAGTTGAAACCAACCTTAGAGTAAGGGAGTTAGGATGCATATCATATTTTATTTCATGTTTAAATATATTTTTATATAATTGTATGTGCTTTGGATTTGTGTGTTATAGTCTCGAGGGCTTGATTATGTTTATTGAGTAAGAAGGGCAAAATGGTAATTTTTACTTGAGGTGGAATAGGGAGATAGCCTGAGGATTAAATAGAAAAAATATTTTTGAGAGAAAAAGAGAACAAGAGTTATTGTGGTGTAGTGGTTAGAGCATTAGAATTAATTCTTGAGGTCTTGGGTTCAAATTCCATCATTGGAGCTTTAGCATGATTAAATTTTATTTTTGCTTGGGAATGTGGTATTTTCGGCCTTAAGTGCTTTAGAGTAGAGTAGAGGTGTTGTCTTAGGAGAGATATGATAGGAGTATCCTAATCCTATTCTTGTACCCTACAAAAAATCCTAAGGGAATTCATTTCTTCTTGATCTTTAATTTTTCCTAATTCTCAACTCATTAGAATGGACAAATTTGTTCTAGCCAATTTCATTCAAGAAATTTCAGTAAAGTGCTGTGGCCTTGAAGGTTCAAAATGTCTTAGTGAAAGACATCTCATGGACCGAAAATGTGGAAGAGATGGGGATGGTTCCAAGAGAATTAATTTCCCTAGTGATCCTTCAAAACTTCACTTTAGCTAGGTTCATTTTCCTTCATGTAATGATCTGAAATTTTTCCAGCTTCTTGTGCATGCAAAGTGTCAAAATTCTGAGCCATTATTCCCTCCCAAATGCTGCCAGAAAATGGCCCTTTTGATCGGCTTGAAATCTGAAATTTTCTGGCCATTTTCGGACTGCACAAATGCTGTGCAAAACCAGAAAAATTTCTGGGTAAAATCGCAGCTTAGGTGGTCTTAAACCAAGCTGTTTCCTTCCAGTTTTCTCTGAGCTCCTTAGCCACATTTTTCCTCCATGAAGAAGGCTGGAAACCAGCCTTGAAAGACCTCTGAATGCCCCTACAAACTCTCTACAATCTGGCTAAAAAATGGCAGCAAAAGCTGCCCAGAAAAATTCCAGCAATGGCGAAATTCTGTGCAGGAATTTTCCAGCTTTGTTTCCTATTCCAGCCCTAGCCGAAACTTCATTCTTTTTCTGCACAAACCTCCCTTGAACAACCATGAACAGAACTCCATTGTCTTCCCCAACCTTCTGCACGAAAATCAGTCATGGCTGCCCCTAAAATATCTCCAACAAATTACTGCAATCATGCCTTAATTGGAGACTAAAATTCCAGCAATCCTAATTTAGTAACCTTCTATAAAATGTCCCTTAAACAACTAAACCTTTCCTTCACCATTACACTCCTTATTTTCGGCCACCATTAACCTTCTTCAACCAACTTTCATCCAGCCAAAACACTGAATATCAGTCGGCCATAGCAGCTCCAAAAAGCTCTCTATTGATCAAAGATATTCTTGCTATATTTTGTTTCCAAATTTGATTCCCAAAAATATTCTTTTAAGATTTCAACAACCAGCATTTCCTTTTCCTTTCAAACCAGAAAAATCATCTGCCTAAACTACACAAACAATTCAGCCACTTCACACACATAAAATTTCGACAGCTTCAAGCCAAAATCCCTCCATTCAATTCAACCTTCAAGCACACATAGAACACCAAGAACACCTACTCACTTCTCTTGCCTAATACCTCTCCAAACCACTTCAAACTTCTTTTAAAAAATTCTAGAATTCATCCACTCACTACCGTGATTCCATCCATACCATTTTTAACATCAAACTTCAAAATTCAACTCTCTCTTTTGGATAAAAAATCAGTATTTTTGTGAAGGCTCAAGAACACCTTCAAGGTAAGTTTGTTCAATCAACTTCTTCTCTACTAATCTTCAATCTCTAATGAATATATAACTATATGATCATGCTAATGGACTTTCCTCTTCTCTCTTCTCTCCCTCTCTCTCTCTCTCTCTCTCTCTCGCTTGGCCGAATACCCTCTCCCTCTTAGCCGAATGATCTCTTCAACAATGGCCATGCTTTCTTCATCTCCCTTGGACGAATCTAGTCATCTAGGAGTTGAGATCCATTCGAAACTCCTTTAAGGTACTCATCAATCAAGTAAGTCCCTTCAACCCTCTTTTTAGACTCTAGATTCATGTCTCTAGGATGATATTGGAAGGAGATGGGCTATGATTGTGGTTTAAGCATGTGTTGTTGTGATGAGTTGAGATTGAAGCATGAATGAATGTGTGTATATGATGGAGTTGGGGTTGATGCATGTGATGATTTATCTTGGATGATATTATGATGTTTTAGGGTTTAATGCATGTCTCCATATTGTGAGTGATGTTTGTGATCAAGCATGTTAGAGATTATGTCACCTTTGGTGAATAGAATTTATATTCATGTATGTTTGACAGAGTCATGATTATGTTAATACTAGAAGAGGTTGGATCATGCCTTGGTAAATTTAGATCTATGTTTTAGTCATGTTTTGGATGATTTGATGAATTGGAAGTGGAGTATATGTTCATGATTGTGGCGAGCAAGTGGAATTATGATCATGATCTAGTGGTCCCTAAGCTAATTTTGTTTCTTCAATAAAATATTTAATATTATAAGTTTTGCTAGCAAATTCGAAAACCCTAGGAAGGTAGATTTGGATTATTATATAAAGATATTTTAGTCAAATAAATGATAGCTTTTATTTCAAGAAATAAAATATATAGATATTATATATAATGATAATATCAAATAAAGCCTTTTATATAAATAATTATGATAAGTAAGAATATTAATTTTGTAAGTCTTATATTCATAAATATCATTAAAATTTATTATCTTTCAATTATTATCTTCTAATCAAAACCTATTAAAATTTATTTATTAGCTTTCAATCAAAACCCATTAAAATTTATTTTCAACTAATTTTAGTTAGCAATTATTTTCGAATAATTAATTATTAATAAATCATTATTTTACCTAATACAACCTAGGACTCTTCACCAAATAAACTCTAAATTATTCTTAGCAAGAATTTAAGCCTTCAACTTATTAGTACCTATTTCCCAAAACACTAATTATTTTAAATATCAAATTAGACTTAGCTTATAAACCTTTTTATTTATTATTTGGCCTTAAAGCTTGGGACACTAGGATCGTGGCAGTAGTGAGTTGAGCTAGTCTTATTTGTGAAAGTGGATTTTGGCTTGAGTTTGATTGTGGTTTATATTTACCCCAGACGGGGATGGGTTAGCGGTTGAAGATCTTTATTTTATCTCGAGCTAAGGATCAGGTAAGCTCCTGCATAAAACCTGATTGATGTAAAATGTTTATTATGGCAAGCCAAATGTAGAGTGCATGGACACTTATTTCTATAAAGGCAATTGAGGATTGACTCCTTCCTTATTTCAGTCAAACAATTATTTGAAAATCAATAAGCAAATTTACTCAAACTCAAAACTCTTTCTAAAACTGATTTTGACAAAGACTTTGGAAACCCTTAATTGCCATTTTCAAGTAGAACTGTGTTTTGTTCGTTTTTCCCAAGTGGGATAAGTTACGTTGAGTACTCAATAAGGGTGGACTGCTGGGACTAGTCTTTGAAGGGTTAGGGTAAGTTTCTCAGTAGGTGGCCACCTCTGAGGGGAAAGTCCTTCCCGGATAGGATGTCAGTCCAGTAGGTCGTGCTGGTCCGAGCTAGCAATTATTTCTTTTAGTTAAGTGACTGTGTTTTGCCAGAATGGACACCTGGTTGTTGTTTGGATATAGAGAAGGAGGAGTATCTTGCCCGGTAGGCCGATCCCTACCTTATGTCAGTCTGCACAAAGTGTCGGCATTCTAACCGATTATGGGGCCCAACGTGTGGTAACCCATGATCATTTCTTTTGAGTGGTTGATTTTATTGATTTTGTATTGTTGGAAAAACCAAAACACTACTCTTGATTTTAACTAATGTTTATTGTTTGCCAGTATTTTTCTTATAAAGGTTTTATACTTTGCATTCATGAACTGTTTCCACTGGACACTCAAAGCACACACGGACTTATTAAGATTTTTATCTCATCACCCTTTTTACCATGATTTCAGGTTGATCCTGCTGTGGGGATGAGTAATTAGATATTGCCTGCCTTGGAAGATTTTTCTAATGTTTAATTTGTATAATGCTTTGGGGAGTTAGGAGTGGATAATTTTTATTATGGATTTGATTTTGGAATTCTTGGAATTATTCTCAGTTTGTAATAAATTTTAAGTTAAAGTATTGCTTTTATTCCGCTATTTTGATTATGTGTACTAGTTATAAAGGCCCATTATCCTTTGGACGGGGCAATATCTCCGGCCTTGGCAGGCCTAGGTAGTGGGGTGTTACAAGTGTCCCCGCCTTGCATCTAGCGAATAACTCAAAATAAGAAGCGCCTGCTGATGCGGCAATTGCTAGGTGCTAAACAGCTAGCTAGGATAATTTATCTTAATGTACTGCCACCCTGTTTGGAGTAAGACAATCCCTAGAACTAGCTAGGTTATTTGGGGAGGTCTACTTCTAACATTAGCTAGTACAAAGATCAAAATCCTTACTGAGTACTCAACGTTAACAATACCAATGCCATCTGACTGATCAGGCCAGTGGGTTATCTGATCCCACAGGATTTTCAAATCAAAACATTTTTAGGGTAAAACAACACTTTCAAGAATTTGATCCCACTGACTTGCAAGTCAGATCATCATTCATATAAGCTTTGCAGAGCTAATCAATTCATTCAAGGGCATATTAGGCCAATAAAATAATTTCAGGGATCAAAAGTCATTTTTCAAAAGTTAATCTCATCACGAGAGATCATTTTCTAAAACTATGTTGAAACAAGATAAAGAGTTCTGTTCACACATGCAAATAAGTTTCCAAGAGTATCTGAGTCATTTTTCATGTACTCGATCACAAAAATCATTTCCAATGGTATTCGGGTCATTTTACTCATACCTGATTCCAAAAGACTTTTTGAGGGTATTCGGGTCATTTTACCTTTATCCAATTTGAAAAGTGTTCACGAAAGTTTCAAATAGGATATTTCGGTCATTGATCGAATATCCGAGTTCCAAAGGTTTTCATATGCATTCCAATAAGGATATTTGGATCATTTTCTAAATACCTGATTCCAAAAGAAACTCATTTCAAAAAATACTAGAATTTAAATACCAAGAGAGGATTAAATTCAAAGTTTCCAAACATATTTCCATAAAATGTTTTAATGAGGGCATTTCAGTTACCTTATGAATACCCGATTCCAAAAATCACCATTTTCTGAAAATCCCAAGTATTTAGTCCAAAAGGATTAAATTCAAAAAATTCATGCTTTAATTATCCTTTAAGGTTTCTAGGCCAATTATAAAGTTTATTCAAGCCCAAAATGGCATAAAACAAATCTTGCTCAGATAAACTTTAAGCATATTCAGGGATTTCCAGAATGGTATAAAACATAGCATTTCATAGAAAAGTGAAGCACACTAGCTTTCAAAAGGTTTTAGAAATCAACGGGACTCACCTCATTTCCTAAGTACCCCTTTTCATTCACGGTCGTTTAATCACCGTCTCTACCATTTTCGATGTTCTGTTGGCCATTTAAGGCTAAACCTACACCAAATATTATTTTCGGGTCAATTCGTGTTTGGCCGAAAAAATTGCTGACGATTGGCTGACGTGACGTGCCTGACGGTAGCCAATGTCCAACTGATGTTTAGCCGACAATTAGCCATCGGGGGCCGATAGTTAGCCGATGGGGCCGACGGTTAAGGAAAACGTACAACTTTTGTTCACATCGTTTCTTTGTCGTTTGTTTGATTCTTTCGTTTTTCTTTTTCCACATCCATTCTCCCTTCATAAACATGGGATTCACTTCATATTTCTCCAATTATTTCATCCAAAATCACACAATTAATCATCCTTAAATTCGTCCATATTCCAAGCAAAATTATGAAATTTTGCTGCTTTGACAAATGATTTTGTAATGGACATAACTTTCAACTCACAACTCCGTTTTGGCTATATGATAGACCAAAACGACCGTAAGACTCCTAGATTTAATTTTGTATAATCACTTTTCCAAAATTCTGGTTCCTGTGGCATGATACTGGAAAAATACAGCCCCAATACTTTTACCTCAATATCACTATGCATGTTCTCCCTTGTTCTCCTTCAAACCAAACAATTATATATCACTTAAACCTCCTCAAATGTTACTAAAACAGCCTCATACTTTAGATTTTCAGACATATTTAGCTCAGTAAAACCATATTTTCCAATACCAATTAACATTCTCAAACAACAACAATAACCATCCATTTTCCTGTAGTAATTAGTCTAGCTTTCCTTCCTATTTCACATGATTCTTTTGCAGCCATGATCCAGCAATAAAACCATCATGAAAACATCTTTAATCACCATATAAAACATACCATAAAATTCTCCTCACCATCCGACACACACACAACACACACAAACTCATAAACAAACTTGAATTCTTGAGAAAAATTCATAAATATCATGAATTTAACACCAAAATTTATGTAAAAGTAATCCTCATGCTTGAATCTACAACTTTAATTCCTGAAACTTGAATGTTTACCTTGTTTGTAGCTTGATTCAGCTGAAAAATGCTTCAAGCTTCCCTTTTTCTCTCCAAGAACTCTTCTTCTCTCACTTTTCCCATTTTTCTATATTTTTTTCTAGGTTTTCTTTCTTTTTCCTTTCTTTTCTTCCTCTCCTTCCTTTTGTTCTTATCTTGGACGAATTTCTGGCTATTTTATAGCCCTTCCACCAACATTCTAGTGCCCAAAGTCAAGCAACATTAATTAAATTGCAGGCTATCCATTTTAAAGCTAAATTCCTATTGGTGGATTTAATTTAAATGGATAATTCTTAAGCTTATTCAATAAGGTTTTGCAATTGAATAATCCCACAAATATTTCATTCTCCCAATGGAATTTTAACACTTTTTTTCATCCACCATTCACACAATGCCACACGTCCATTTTTAACTGCGATTTCCTATTTTCTTCAGAAATGACCAAAATCGGGACCGTAACGGAAGACTATTTTATTTCACTATTCAACTCCAAAAATTCAACTGAACCCATTGGTAACACTCAAATTCTTCAATTCCATTTCAACTTGGTCATATTTGCGATTAAAGTCACGGGTGTAGTCAAAATAATGAAAATGCCCTTGATACCCCGAGTAGCATAATTCACACCAAAATGTGCGTTTCACTGTAATGACCTTCCAAAGTACCCTTAAATTCTTATTTTATTAATAATAATAGCCTTCCAAAAATTTAGAGTATGGGTAGAACAAATCCAATAATTACATCCAGGTCTCGAAAAAAATATTATTCCACAAAAATATTGGTCTCATTACACCGATCAACTTTTGTTCTAAATATCGACACAAATTCTCATCCTATTACCAATAGTAGCCAATTGAAAGTAAAAAGGTAGGATGTTACATCCTCCCCTCCTTACAAAAAATTTCGTCCTCAAAATTGGTTTATACTTGGAATAAACCTGGGTACTTTTTCAGCATCTTCGTTTTCGTTTCCCAAGTTGCATCTTACACAGAATGATGATTCCATGATACTTGTACAAGTGAAATTTTCTCATTCCGCAATTCCTTTTTAGTATACTCCAAAATCTTAATAGGATTTTCCTCATTTTTCAAGCTTAGAGTCAACTCAGTGGGTTCTTCATTTAAAATGTGTGCAGGATCAGCCATATACTTTCGAAATTGACATACATAAAACACACCGTAAATAACTTGAAGTTCTACTAGTAACTCCAATCAATATACTATTTTCCCAATCCTCTTGACAATAGGGTATGGTCCAGCATCGTTTCATGTTCTTTGATTCCCAATTGTCGTTGTGGAACCAACTTCAAGAGTACATGATTCCCTTAAGTAAATTCCAAATCTTTCCCACGTCGATCCGCATAACTTTTCTGTCTACTCTGCGGTACTTCTAATATGGTTTTAATCATCTCTACAACCTAACAGACCTTTTCAAGATCAAAAGCAACTTGTTCGCCCATTCTCCATCCTAAACTTTCCCTATATAATGGGAACTTCACATTTTCTTCCATATAAAGCTTCAAACGGGGTCATTCCAATTCGTAGGCAAATTATGCATATGTTAAATTATCAATCCACTTAGTTCCAAAATCTAAAGCGCAAGCCCGCAACATATCTTCTAAAATCATGTTTACACATTCAGTTTGTCCATCTGTTTATGGGTGCGCTACTGTACTGAAGTTTAAGGTTGTCCCATATTTTTATTGCCATTTAGTTCAAAACTTCGAAGTAAATTTGGGGTCCTGGTCCGACATAATACTAGAGGGTACTCCATGAAGTCTGACTACTTTCTCCATATATATTTTACTTAACTTCTCTAGAGAACCCCGTTGATTGATAGGGATGATATAAGCAGACTTAGTCAATCGATCCACTATCACTTATATAGTATCTTGCTGTCCTACTGCTATGGTAATCCAGAAATGAAATATATAGTAATTTCACTCCTTTCCGTGATAGAGTTGGGTAACAGCGGCAATACTCTTTAGGTCATTGCTAATTGATTTTCATTTGCAGACAAGTTAAACATCAACCTACAAAATCTGTGACATCCTTCTTCATGACAATCCATTAATAATGTCGTTTTAAGTCCTAATACATCTTAACGGCTTCTGAATGGATAGTATACTTATTTCAAGGTGTCTTCATTAAAACATCTAATCTCATCGCAAACTATTTTAACATACAATACTAATCTCGGTAATGAATGATTCCATTACTGGCAATATTAGAATAGGAGCAGAATTTAATCCTTTTCTCAACTCCAGGAAATTTCTCTCACTCTTCTTGGTTCCAACACAAGGAACTTCCTTTTGGGTGGGTCGTGTTAATGGTGAAACTATCTTAGAGAGTTCCCTGACTAAATCTTTGATAATATCCTACCAATTTCAGGAAACTTCAGATTTCGGTTGCAGTCTCGGTGCGTTTTCAATTTGGCACCGCTTCAACCTTTGCAGGATCCACTATAATCCCGTCATTGGATATCACATGTCCCAAGAATACTATTTCTTATAACCAAAACACACACTTATTGAATTTCGCATACAATTTAGTATATCTTAATTTTCCTAAGACTTTCCGAAGGTGCTGTTCATGTTCTTAGGGATCTTTAGAGTATACCAGAATGTCAACTATGAATATAGCTACAAAATTATCTACGTATGGTCAAAATGTTCAGTGCATCAAGTCCATCAAAATGCTAGAGGCATTAATAACACCAAAAGGCATTACCACTAACTTAAAATGTGCACATCGAGTGTTAATTGTCGTTTTCGGTATATCTTCTTCTCGAATCCGGACCTAGTAATATCCTTGCCTCAAGTCAAATTTCGAAAAACATCTAACTCCTTATAACTGATCAAACAGTTTATCAACTATGGGCAACGGATATTTATTCTTTACTGTCACTGTTTTAAATTCTCGATAATCTATACACATTCGCAATGACTCATCTTTCTTCTTAAAAAATAATACGGGTGCTCCTCACGGTGAAGCACTCAATCGAATTAAACCTTACTCTAGAGTTCTTTCTTGAACTCCTGCAATTCTATAAGTGCCATCCTATTAGTGGTCCCTAAAATTGGTTCTGCCGATGGCACTAGATCAATGGAAAACTCTCCTTCTCTCTCCGATGGTAACTTCTTTAATTCCAATGGAAAAACATCTAACTACTCATTCACAATAGGAAGGTCTTTAGGTTTCTTAACCTCTCTTGGCTTATTAATTACATAAGCCAAGTATAATATGCACACTTTCATAATCATCTCCTGGACCTTAAGTCTCGATACAAAAGTATTACTTTTCCCTCCAGCCTCACCTACAAATTCCAATATAGGTTTCCCAAGCTGAAGGAAACGTACTACTTTATGTTTACAATCCACTTGAGCATGATGTTGAGATAGCCAATCCATGCCCAAGATAACATCATGATCCTCTATGGGTAAACATATCAAATTTCCTTCCAATAATTCATCTCCTATCAAAATCTCACAACTCCTATGCATTTTCTATCTATTCATTTGCATTCCCAATGGGATCCTAACAATCATTTCATATGAAATTTCTTTCCATTTTATCTCCATAAAATCAGGAAATGAATTGACAACAAAGGGATGTGTAGAACCGAGATGTACCAATACTTTAGCAGTATAATAAAAATTAAGGAACATACCTTCGACTACTATAATCTGATTATCTGTCTTTTCTAAGGCCACCACCTAAGTGTTTACTTGCAGTTTGGGGGTCTAGTTCTGGAGGTAGAAGCCTGCCTTGGGTTACCTCTTCCAAATCCTGACCTCTGTCCTTAGTTGTTGCCTCCAGGTCAACTCCATACTCCTATCCTTCGTGGGTGAGGGCAATTTAAAATCTTATGCCCTATTTCCCCACAATTAAATAATCTAATAGAGGGCGGTCCTCCCATCGATCCAATCAGGCCTCATCTCCTTTGCATATTCCTTTTCCTCAGCCATCAGGATCCTCCAGGTCTCTTTTGATTCATGCCCTGAAATCCACCTCGGTTCCTCCCACCTGCTTATTCAATATCAGTTATTTCGGTTCTAGAAGCCATTGCTACCATAACGTTGTAACTGGTGGGAGCCATACTTGCTAATACTCTTTTCAACTCTAGTCGTAAGCCATTCACAAAATATCTAACCCTGTCTGCTTCTAAATGGACTAAGAGTGGGCAATATTTTGATAGTCTAGTTTATTCTGCAGTGTATTACCCCATCGTATGGCCTTCTAGCTGAAAAGCTTGAAATTCATCCTCCGTCTTCTCTACCACCCAAATGGGAATAAATTCCTTCTTAAAACTGGCCTTAAAATCTATCCACTCCAATTCTCGTTGTTTCATCTCTCTTGCCCACCAATCTCGGCAGGTCCTTTCAGCTGCAATGTGGCAAGTTGTACCTTCCTTTGCTCTGAATAATTCAGCGCTACAAAGATCTTTTCTATCTATTGAATCTAATTTCTCAGCCTTATGTTCTGAGTCAGGTCGCCCTTGAAATTGCAAAGGGCGAAATTTCAAAAAGAGCTTAAGGGCTCGATCCAACTCGACTTCACCTTGCTAACTTTCCCTACTTATACCCTTATTTACCCTAGCATTCTCAGTCAGCTGTTAGATCGTGTCAGCAATCTTTTGGAAGGTCTGAAACATGAAGTGATCCAAGGTCGTGAGGTGGGGACCCTCCGTTTGTGGTTCCTCCACTATTGGTTCAGGGTTATTTCGAGTAACTCGTGATGATCGTGCAGAGGTTCATTTAGGAGGCATTTATACAGTTCATAAGATTTCATCGATATAATAAATGTAACATAGCTCAAAAATAGCCATAAAATAGGCAGAGTGCAATTAGCAAAACATAACACATGTTCATTCTCATTTATCACAATGTCAGTACAAAATTTGTGTGCCAAGCACACAGTAATATACACTGGTCGAATTGTACATATCATACTACATATATATATATACGTCTCACCCTCCTACTCATCATCCTCACTGTTTGATACGAGAGGTCCTGAATCAATTGAGACTGTAAAAGACTTCGCTGCATCAACCTCTTCATCGCCGTCCATATCTGGCTGCAACCAAACCAATAGTTTTGGGTCTATCTCTAAATCCTCCTCAGGCTCCTCAACTACAAGTACCTCCGCCTCGGGTACCTCCTGGTCCTCTCGCGCATCAACAACCTCCAAATCTAGTATCTCCTCTTCAAGTACCCCGGGTACATCCCTACCAAACATCTCCTTATCATCCTCAAATAGTACTGCACCATCGGGGATGCTATCCTCCTCCTCATCATCATCTTGATGGTTTGGCTCAATATCACCACCAACCTATCGAAGTCGTCACCTGCCTTCTCATATAGCTACGGTATCCTCTCGGGAGTAGGTTTTCTCTCCATACTTCAGCTCTCATCTATCTATTTCTTCATTTCATCACTACGCTCGACCATTGGGTGCTTGCCCTTATCGCTCCTATCTACCATACCTGTACAATAAAGGGGTTCTATCAATTCTTATGATGATACCACAGTTCTATAAAACTAGGCTCATATACCAATTATAACACCCCTACTAAAGATAACAATGGAAGCATATCAATACCGGGTATTGCCCCATCCAGTTCCCTAGATAAGGGGTTATTATAACGGAAACAACAGAGTAAATATATATATAAGGTCCAGACTAAAAGATATCCACACTGATGGCCACACATATACATATATAAGAGAATTTTATATAGGCTATCTCTATCTACAACAAAATATAGTACATAATCAAAGGAAAGCTGTCTAGACCTAAAATGCCGACTCTGTGGTATCATCATTCTATCTGTAGGTCCGCTCAGTTCTGGATCCTAAAAATGGTATGTTAAAAGATACGTGTGAGTGACGAATCACCCAACGAGTCTCGTGTGTGCTAGTGCTTTATGAAAGAATTAGGTGCATAAAACTTTTGTAGAATAGCATATCATTTGTTCACTGAAAATAATTCCAAAACTCTCTAAAGAAAAGTTTATTCAGAACTCAATTATTTTTGGAAAACTTTATTTCAGATTTCAAATCATTGCCCTAGTTTTCAAATCACCGGTACTTCTCTAACAGATGGTCAGCCTATATGCAAGTCTCACAGTCCTTGCCTTTGACACCCCGTATTATTGTATTGAGACTATAGCCGCCAGTACTCAACTATGTATTGCCGAAATAAGTACACCGTAGTGTACTTCTACTCAAATATACCGCAGCATACATAGTGTATCGCAGCACACAATCTTTGACTTGCCACCGTAAGCCAGGGGTCCCAATCACCATTGAGGTGGCAATGAGTCAAATGTCCTGAGTGTCCCCACCTAGCATCCAATGAATAACTCAAAATAAGAAGCGTTCGTAGATGCGGCAATTACCAGGTGCTAAACGGCTAGCTAGGATGACTTATCTTAATATTCTATCACCTTGTTTAGAGTAAGACAATCCCCAGAACTAGCTAGGTTACTTGGGGTCGTCTATCTTTAACATGAGCTAGTACAAAGATGAAAGTCCTTGCTGAGTACTCAACGTTAACAATACCAATCCCGTCTGACTGATCAGGCCAGAGGGTTATCTGATCCCACAGGATTTTCAAATCAAAACATTTTTGGGGCAAAACAACACTTTCCAGAATTTGATCTCACTGACTCGTAAGTTAGATCATCATTCACATAGGCTCCGCAGAGCTAATCAATTTATTCTAGGGCACATCAGGCCATTAAAACAATTTCAGGGATTAAAAGTAGTTTTCCAAAAGTTAATATCATTACGAGAAATCATTTTCCAAAACCATGTTAAAACAAGATAAAGAGTTTTGTTCACACCTCAAAACATGTTTCCAAGAGTATTCGGGTGATTTTCCCCTTACTCGATCACAAAAGTCATTTCCAATGGTATTCAGGTCATTTTACCCTTACTCGATTCCAAAAGACTTTTCAAGGGTATTTGGGTCATGTTACCCTTATCTGATTTGAAAAGTATTCATAAAAGTTCCAAATAGGATATTTAGATCATTTACCTAACACCCACATTCCAAAGTCTAGTAAGGACATTTGGATCATTTCCAAATACCTGATTTCAAAAGGAACTCATTTCAAGAAATACCAGAATTGTAATCCCAAAAGAAGATTAAATTCAAAGTTTTCAAACACGTTTCCATGAAATGTTTCAATAAGGGTATTTCAGTCAATTTATGACCACCTGATTCCAAAAATCACCATATTTTAAAAACCCAAGTATTTAATCTAAAAGGACTAAATTCACAAAATTCATGCTTTAATCATCCTATAAGGTTTCCAAGCCAATTATGAAGTTCATTCAAGCCCAAAATCGCATAAAGCAAATCTTGCTCAGATAAACCTTAAGCATATTCAGTGATTTCTATAACGGTATAAAACATAGCATTTCATGGAAAAGTGAAGTGTACTAGCTTTTAAAAGGTTTTAGAAATCAAAGGGACTCACCTCGTGTTCTAAGTACCCCTTTTCGTTCAAGGCCATTTAATTACCCTCTCTACCGTTTTCAACATTCCGTTGGCCGTTTATCACTAAACCTACACCGAACATCGTTTTCGGGTCAATTCGTGTTTCGCTGAATAAATAGCCGACATGCCCGATGGTAGCCGACATCCAACCGACATTTAGCCAACTGTTAGCCGATGGGGGCTAACGGTTAAGGAAAACGTTCAACTTTAGTTGACGTCGTTTTTTTTTACGTTTGTTCGATTCTTTCATTTCCCTTTTTCCACATCCTTTCTCCCTTCATAAATAATAGATTATTTTCATATTTCCCAAATTATTTCATCCAAAATCACACAACTAATCATCCTTAAATTCGTCCATCTTCCGAACAAAATTCTAAAATTTTGCTGCTTTCACACATAATTTTGTTTTAGACATAACTTTCAACTCACAACTCCGTTTTGGCTCTATGACATACCAAAACGACCGTAAGACTCTTATCATTAATTATGTGTAAGCACTTTCCCAAAATTCTGGTTCTAGAGGCACAGTACTAGGCAAAAATAGCAAGTAGTTTTACCTCAATTTCACTATTCATATTTTCCTTTGTTCTCCTTCAATCCAAACACTTATATATCACTTAATTCTCCTCAAATGTTACTAAAACAGTCTTCATAGTTCTGGTTTTCAGACATATTTTTCTCAGTAAAACTATATTTTCCAATACCAATTTACATTCTCAAACAACAACAATAACCATCCATTTTCTTTTAACAATTAGTCTAGCTTTCCTACCTATTTCACATGATTCTTTTACCACCATGATCCACCAATAAAACCATCATGAAAACATCTTTAATCACCATATAGAACATAGCAAAAAATCCTCCTCACCACCCGACACACACAACACACATAAACTCATAAACAAACTTGAATTCTTGAGAAAAATTCATAAATATCATGAATTCAACAACAAAATTTATATGAAAGTAATCCTCATGCTTTAATCTACAACTTTAATTCTTGAATCTTGAATGTTTACCTTGTTTATAGCTTGATTTGGGTGAAAAATGCTTCAATTTTCCTTTTTTTCTCTCCAGGAACTCTTCTTCTCTCACTTTCCCCATTTTTCTCTATTTTTTTTTCTAGGTTTTCTTTCCTTTTCCTTTCTTTTCTTCCTCTCCTTCCTTTTGTTCTTCTCTTGGACGAATTTTTGGCTGTTTTACAGCCCTTCCACCACCATTCTAGTGCCTAAAGTCAACCAACATTAATTATATTGCGAGCTATCCATTTTAAAGCTAAATTCCTATTAGTGGATTTAATTTAATTGGATAACTCTTAAGCTTATTCAATAAGCTTTTGCAATTTAATAACCCCACAATTATTTCACTCCCCGAATGGTATTTTAACACTTGTTTTCATCCACCATTCAAACAATGCCACACGTCCACTTTTAACCGCGATTTCCTATTTTCTTCAGAAATGACCAAAATAGGGTCCGTAATGGAAAAATATTTTATTTCACCATTAAACTCCAAAAATTCCACTGAATCAATTGGTAACACTCAAATTCTTCAATTCCTTTTCTACTAGGTCAAATTTGCGATCAAAGTCACAGGCGCGGTCAAAATATCAAAATTGCCCCCGATACCCCAGGTAGCATAATTCACACCAAAACGTGCGTTTCATCGTACTGACCAATTTCTCTTTCCAGAGTACCCTTAAATTCTTATTTTGTTAATACGAATAGCCTTCCAAAAATTTAGGGTACGGGTAGAACAAATATAATAATTGCATTAAGGTCCCAACAAAATATTATTCCACCAAAATATTCGTCTCATTACACCAATTAACTTTTGTTCTGGACATTGATACAAATTTTCATCCTATTACCAATAGTAGCCAATTGAAAGTAAAAAGGTGGGATGTTACAATTGTGCAATATGTTTATCATACCACCGTTTTACCCACTCTTTGTAGAGTAAAGAATTATCATATGCAACCATGCACAATCCGTCCAATGCATTCAAATGGAGCAACCTAGATTGCCAAGCAAGCTCAAGATCAATGTTAACAAGTTTGAGAGCCCAATAAGATTTATGTTCAATTTCTACAGGTAAATGACAGGATTTCCTATATACCAATCAATAAAGGGTAGTACCAAGGGGAGTTTTGAAAATAGTCCTATAGGCCCAAAGTACATAATGTAGCTTCAAACTCCAATCCTTTCTTGTATGATTAACCATTTTTTCCAAAATTTGTTTCAATTGTCTATTAACCCCCACAACTTGGCTACTTGTTTGGGAGTGATGGGGAGTCGCAAACTTATAAGTAACCCCTAAATGTTTGAGACCTTTATCCAATTGAATATTACTCCAAGGACCCAAGTAAACGATTAAAAAGATCTAAAGGTTTACAGAATTATCTCTGTTCGGCGTAATCGAAATCTTTCGATTTGGATTGTGCTGTCGTACCTGCAACCCGAACGATCACCAAACGCTGCAGTGTGTGAACATCCTGTATCGGATACACACAGCGAGCTAACTTGTTACCCCGAGAGTGCTAGCACCTAAGTTTTGAGAGGCTTATTTTTCTGGTGAATGGAGGCATGAATATTTTTTGACAGAACAGGACTCTTGAGAAGACAGCTAGGGTTTTCTTTAAAAAACCCCCTCCGAACCTCTTAAAGTCCAACTCTGATAATATCTTATCATATTTTAATTTAAATTCAAATTAAATTAAAACTGATATGATAAGATTCTACCATTATCTCGGTAATATAACTAATTAATTTACCGAATCAGATTCTTATAATCTAGACATCATTCAGATACATTGAATGTGGACATATTTCCAGATTCATTGTATCTGGTAATTTTCTAGGTTCGATTAACAAAGACATATTTCCAGATTCATCAAATCTAGTTACAAGAAAAATAACTTAACAAGTTTGCTTATTGTGTGACCCTATAGGTTCATTTAACACTGGCAGTGTGCCTAAATCATATTTAAATGGCTCATAAGTTATCAGCGATTTCTAGCAAAACATTATAATTATCCAAGTTAAATGAAGATCCGTGATCTCTTTGAACCAAACTATAATTTTATATTTAGTCCTTTTGTCACACTAATGCATAATTATTTGGGTATAAAAAAAAATATAAAAATAAGCACATTCGCAATCAAGTTTAAATTAAAACGTTAATCCCAAATTCCATATATGAGCAAACGTACTCATCATTAACATAGCATAGGGTTCAAACGAGTGTCAATCCTCAAGGAACAAGTATGCATTAATCACTTTTCTTTCAATGTTTAACCGACTCAATAAAGTGAAAATGAAATAAAAAGGAAAATAAAATAAAATAAAATAATATATACATGGCAAGGATGGAGAATTATGTAACTTAAACCATTATTTTGACAAATATGACCTTAAAGCACTTAACCATTATCATAACTCATTACTCTCTTGACATCATGAAGGATTAATATAGACTCACTTCTTTTTGAATCCATGAAATCACTACCTTCTAGATAAATTAGCATCACATTCCTGTCTCAACTAATTCACCTAAAAGATGCATTACACATATTCCTTGATTAAATTTCCCCTGGCAAATTTAAAACATGAAATTAACTAATGAATCCATTCCTGACAAACATCAATTAACCTTTAATTACCTAGTTCTTAGAAATTAACCCATTTTCCAAGTAAGTTAAGAGACAACAAATATGAAATCAATGAATTGAAATCACTATCAACCCCTTTTCCAAGCAAGTTAATGGAAAGAAACAATCAATTAATCTCATAATTAGCACAGTAATTCAATACCAAAAAGAATAATCAATTAATTAAAAGATCAATAACTCTAAAAATCATGAATATCTAAAATAATATCAAACTACAACAAAAAAATTAATACATCATTATTTAAAAAAAAAAGAAAACAAAGTAAAAGAAAGAACTTATAGACAATCCTTCTTCTTCTTCCTTTGAAGACCTTCTTGCACAACCCTCCTTGATTTAAAGAATTCCTCCTTTGATTTGAGTGATTTTCTATGATGATCTATGAATTCTCTCTTTTTCACTTGTGTTTTCCATCTATTAATAGGCTTAGGAAGTGCCTACACTCGTTGGTGTAAGGTTTTTGGCCGAGTAAAAGTAGAAAGATCCTAAAATTCTGCAAATTACCAAAAACTGCAAGAAACAGATCAAAGTTCGTCTTATCCTCAGGGCACAGTCGGTTTCGCCTTAGCTGTTGGAGTTGGTGTCGGTTGTGTTCTGTTTCTTCAGTCGTTCGTCGATTTGTTTTTGATTTCCACGCAATGTTGTCCAGAGTACAGCCGGCGCCACCTTGGCTACTATAGCCGGCACCGTTTTGGTTTTGTTCCGGTCCTGTTTCAACAATTTTTATAATCTCGAAGTACGTGCAACAGTGTGTAGCCGGCACTGATTCCTCTACCATGGCCAGTGCCGCCTATGTTCTGTTTTGCGATGTTTTTGTTTTGGTTTACCCCTAAAATCTAAAATAATGAACAAAATACCTTTCGAAGGGTAAAATCTCAAATATGAAGGAGTATGACTAGTTATTGAACAAAATGTATCACAAAATAGCCTCAAATAACTTGAAAAAATATGACTAATTTAGGCCCTATCATATTCCCCCACGCTTAGCTCTTTACTTGTCCTCAAGCAAAGTATCAAAAATAAGTAGGAAAACATAAGGTTTCATCATTCACTTAATCGATTTCAAAATATTTCGAATACTTTCTTCATTCTATAACATAAAACATAAGTTACTATATCTTTCATAACAAACGCAAGACTTGTGTAAGTGTATAATGACTAGTAGAACCATCCCAATACTTAACAATATTCTCAAACCATTGGAAAGAATTTAGTTCAAAAGGAATATACATTCCATAAGCTTACTTTTCATATACTCTCTCCACTAATCCGAGACATATCATTATTCTAATTAAATCAAGTAGGACTTTTAACCTTGTAATGTATGGCTAAAGGGCTTGTAATGTAGCTTGTTAAACTAAGGATATAGGAGAATCAAATATCGAAAAAATGAGAGTTTGCAAGAAAAGGATAAACAAAATGTATCAATAATTTCCAAACTTCTCTTGGTCTCCTATCCTAAAATCCATCATAACCCATAACCTTGTATAGCAATTACAGTTCAACTCAAGTAAATCTTGCATTTTTTTTCCAATCATTCTCAACTCATCAATAATTTTTCTTCACAAGATCATTCAAATTTGTAGCAATGGTGTCAAGAACATGACATGAACTCAAGTTTTTCAGAGATTCCTACAGCTCAACCACCATTCTTCTCGTGATCTTTCTTTTCTTTCTCTTTCAATTTTTCTTTTCTTTTCTTCCTTTTCTCTCTTCTTTTGTTTTTCACTGCTGTTGTTCTTTTCTTTCTCAGTTTCTCTCCTTCCATCTTTTCTAGCAGCTTTTTGGTTTCTTTTTGTTTTCACTCTTTCTTTTTCTTTCTTTGTCTTTTCTTCCTTTTCTCCTTTTCTTAACTCATACACTATTAATGCATGACTGAGAGTAACGAGTCATAATCTTTCTCCAAGTATTCTCCCTCAAAATTCTCCTACATGTACTTTTATCCATCAAGAGCAATCAAAGATTTGGAAGAATTATTCAAACTCTCATAAAGAAGTACTGGACATAGTATGATAACGGGTTTTAAGAATGAAATTACAAATTTAGGCTCAAAATAGGCACTATGGATAATATAAAAATAGGTAGGCTTGAAAGCTTAAACTATCCAAAGAAGGCCTATTACCGTCATCCCTAAGTTAAAACATTAATGTCTTTCTTATTCCGCCTCGAGAGGTATTCAAGTAAGTTCTAGAATGCTCAATGAATTTTAGTGTAAAAACAGGTTTAAGAACAATGTAAAGCATTTGATCAAGAACTACTTAGTCCAAGTGCGTGCAAAAAGTCATACAAAAGCCATAAATGATATGAAACATATGTTCTATGATCTAGCATAAAGACATGCATTAAAATACCTCTTGAAATCTCAAAGAAAATCAGAAAAATTTTTGAAAAATTTTCTCACAAAGGGTCAAAGAAGAATTTCAAGAAGATTAGAAGAATTTTGAGAAGATTATAGAAGAATGAAGAATAGAAGAATTCTCAATCTCACCACTACCCCACATTTAAACTGGATATTATCCTCAATGGCCAAATAAATAGAACAAGGGAAAACAATGCCATGGGACCAAAAATAAAGGGGACAAGATAAGAAAGAAATTACTTCCATAATAGAGTAGCTCCAATTTTCTAAACTTTGTGCTCAAAATAAAATTGATAAAAACTTGGACAAAGTATATCACCAAACCATTCCCCCACACTTAAATTGGACAATGTCCTCATTAGCAAAAACTAAACACAAGAAACATCTCCAAAGGGACTAAAAATAATCATGGGTTAGAAAGTTTAAGTAATACTTCCCAAGTACAATAATGCTCCAATAGATTTCCAAATGTAAGGTAAAGAGAATGGCTTGTCCAAGAAGACTTTATTCCTATAAAACAAAACATAAATAAAAGCACAAGGAAAATAATAATAAAATAAAAACATGCCTAAATAAAAGAAAACAAACTAAAGAAAAAGACTAAAATAAAAAATATAAAACAAAAACTTTTCACACTCATCATGCTTCCTCATCAAATCTTTTGAAAAGAAATTAAAGCTCAAAATAGAAGATAGACATGATGAATGTAGAATGGAGAGAGGTTTTTGAAAAATATAAGGTTTATGAAAATAATTTTTTTCTCACTAAAGTAAAACATACAAACCTCTTTCTCTAACATTTCTTTAGACACAAATATTGTTATCAACATATAAGTGCACATGGTTTCTAAAGAATGCATCAAGCTTGAAATCACCTTTTAACCCTTCAAAAGAATGTTCATAATTAAAATTCCCCTTTAACCTTAGTATTTGAGTTCTTAAAGATGAGATCAAGAAATCCTTACTTTTCAATGCTTCTACAAATACCAAGTTACCTCCATAAAATAGGGGTGAATAGTAGAATTCGTCAACATCCTCAAAGGGTTTCTTAGAATGAATGATAAATCCAACTTCTTGAGGCATGTTAAACTCCATACATCATCATTGGGACCATTTTTCTCCAAGAAGTTAGAAGAACCTAAGAAATCATGTGACAAAGAGAGATTAGAAGTATTAGCACGTAGAGTAGAATTGAATACCTCCTTTTCCATATCGGACAATTGGTTCTCATATCCTCTCTCATTTCCTTGGAGATTCTCTTGTACAAGCATTTTGGCCTTTATGGCATCCTCAACCAACTTGGTTAGTCGTGTTCTTTGATAGCTCAATCATTGGGATACTTTTTTTATGCAATTTAATGGAGGAATTTGAATTGGCGACAAAAGCATGCATTGAGGCTTCAAGTGACGTCTCACAAAAAGCATCAATCCAAGATTGCAACTTTGCTAAATTCTCATCATTGTAGCTCCTTTAATTGTATGCCCAAAAATAGTTGTCCATGATGATGTTAATCTCGTGCTCAAAGAAAAACAAAAATCAAATCGAAAATAAAAATAAATAAAAACATAAATAAATAAATAAATAAAAACAAAAGTTAAAACACAAATAATATAAAAATAAAGAAAAGAAAAGCACACGCATTCCCAAACTCTTTAAATACAAAAGTTAGTGGTATTTACAGTACAACAGGAAGTATGTTAGTCAATTAAGTTAAAATTAGTAAATTGGATTACAAGAGACAACATATACAAAAGATGTCACCTTTTTGCAAAAAGAACAATTGTACAAATTTACATATTTACATATTTACATGGTAAAATCAACAAAATCCGAGCTTTCAAGATATTGTTCCCCAGCAACGGCGCCAAACACTTGATGCCAAATCAAGTTTTTGAAAAACACCTCTATGACGAAATAGAAAAATATCCTAATCCCCGGCAATGGCGCCAAAAACTTGATGCGTATTTATTTGGGTATAAAAATCATATAAAAATAAGTACATTCCCAATCAATTTTAAATTAAAACGTTAACCCCAAATTACACATATGAGCAAGCGTACTCATCATTAACATAGCATAGGGTTCAAACGAGTGTCGATCCTCAAGGAACAAGTATGCATTAATCACTTTTCTTTCATTGTTTAACCGACTCAATAAAGTGAAAAATAAATAAAAAGAAAAATAAAATAAAATAAAAGAATATATACATAGCAAGGATGGAGAATTATGCAACTTAAACCATTATTTTGACAAACATGACCTTAAAGCACTTAACCATTATCGTAACTCATTACTCTCTTAGTATCATAAAGGATTAATATAGACTCGCTTCTTTTCCAATCCATGAAATCACTACCTTCTAGATAAATTAGCATCACATTCCTATCTCAACTAATTCACCTAAAAGATGCATTACACACAATAAATTTCCATATCCTGGCAAACTTAAAATGTGAAATTAACCAACGAATCCATTCCTGACAGACATCAATTAACCTTTAATTACCTAATTTTTAGCAATTAACCCCTTTTTCAAGTAAGTTAAGAAACAACAAATATGAAATCAATTAAGTGAAACCACTATCAACCCCTTTTCCAAGCAAGTTAATGGGAAGAAACAATCAATTAATCTCGTAATTAGCACAAGTAATTAAATACCAAAAAGAATAATCAATTAATCAAAAGATCAAATAATTCTAAAATTTATGAATATCTAAAACAATGTCAAACTACAATAAAACAATTAATACATCATTGTTCAAGAAAAAGAAAACAAAGTAAAAGAAAGAACTCATAGATAAGGCTCATTCTTCTTCCTTTGAAAACCTTCTTGCACAACCCTCCTTGATTTGAAGAATTCCTCCTTTGATTTGAGTGATTTTCTATGATAATCTATGAATTCTCTCATTTTCACTTGTGTTTTCCATCTATTTATAGGCTTAGGAAGTGCCTAAACTCATTGGTGTAAGGTTCTTGGCCGAGTAGAAGTAGGAAAATACTAAAATTCTATAGATTACCAAAAACCGCATGAAACAGATCAAAGTCCATCTTATCCTCAGGGTACAGCCGGCGCCACCTTGGCTGCTGGAGCCGGCACTAGTTATGTTCTATTTCTTCAATCGTTCGTCGATTTTTTCTCGATTTTTTCTTACAATGTTGTTAGCTTAGTAGTGGCCTCCCGCGGGTCCTTTATGACAATGTTTCAAAATGTTTGCACTTTCCATAGAATCCACACATCGTCAAATGATTTGATCCGCACAACACCGAAACAAGTAGGGATCTTTCCAAAAGTAATGCTTTACTTCGGAAAGGAATTCCTTCTTTTGTTGTGCAATGAAATCTTCTGGAATTATTCCTACAACCAAGTAGTTAGCAAAATCCACATACCAAGGTGTTTTAGAAATCTCACCATCAATGAGTAAAAGTTTTTCATCTGGGATGGTACATTGATGTCTCCTTCGGGCAATGGTTCTAGGTTGGGGTTTTCCAACCTAAATAAGTGATCCACAGCTAAATTTTTCGCTTCCTTTTTATCCCTAATTTCCAAATTAAATTCTTGCAACTATAAAACCTATCTTATCAATATTAGTTTAGAATCATGCTTTGTTAGTAGGTATTTAAGGATGGAATAATTCGTATACATAATGAATTTGGATAAAATAATATAAGAACGGAATTTATCAAAAGTAAACACTATTGCAAGTAATTCTTTTTTTGTTGTGGTGTAATTCCCTTGTGCCACCGTAAGAGTTTTGCTTGCATAGTAGATTAGTTGAAAATTCTTATTCCTCCTTTGTCCTAGCACCGCGCGTACTGCATAATCACTTGCATCACACATTAATTCAAAATGAAGAGACCAATCCGGTGCAATTAAAATAGGAGAATTTATCAATTTCTTTTTAAGCACATTAAAATCATTGAGACATTTGTCATCAAAATAAAAAATAGCATCCTTTTCAAGTAACGAGATAAGGGGTTTAGAAATTTTTGAGAAATCTAAGATAAACCTCCAAGAAAGCTTTGAATAGCCTTCACGGAAGTGGGAGGAGGAATTTTCTCAATCACCTCAATTTTCTCCCTATTAGTCTCATTACCTTTCCTTGAAATCTTGTGTCCCAATACTATACCTTCTTGCACCATGAAGTGACATTTTGTCCAATTAATCATGAGGTTGGTCTCTTCACACCTTTGAAGAACCTTCTCTAAACTAGCCAAACATAAATCAAAAGAATCACCAAAAACAGAAAAGTCATCCAAAATACCTCCATGATATCTCCCACAAGTCCTTCGAAAATAGCCATTATACATCTTTAGAAAGTTTTGGAACCATTGCATAGACCAAAAGGCATACGATGATATGCAAAAGTACCAAAGGGGCATGTAAATGTGGTCTTCTCTTGATCCTCTGGTACTATGAGAAATTGAACGTAACCGGAAAAACAATCCAAAAACCAATAAAACTCGTGTCTGCCTAATCTTTCTAATATTTGATTAATGAACAGGAGAGGAAAATAGTCATTCCTAGTTGCCTCATTTAACTTCCTATAATCAATGCAAACCCTTAAATCGGTTACCAATCTCATTGGGATCAACTTATTTTTTTCATTGGGGCTCATAGTCATTCCTCCATTCTTTGGTACCACTTGTGTTGTACTCACCCAAATACTATTAGAAATAGGTAAATGATGCCATAATCTAAGAGTTTAATCACCTCACCTTTTACCACATTACTCATATTTAGGTTCAACTTACGTTGGGATTGCACTATAGGTTTGGCTCCTTCTTCTAACAAGATTTTGTGAGTGCAAAAAAAAGGCCTAATTCACTTAATGTTCATGATTTTCCATGCAATGACTCCCTTGTATTTTCCTAATAAACTTACCAATTCGATTTTTTGATCACAAATGAGATATTTTGCTATGATCACTTGAAATTTCTCTCTATTAGCCAAAAATGCATATTCCAAGTGCTTGGGGAGGTCTTTTAGATCCAATTCCAGTAGTTCCCCAACGGATGACTTCATCCTTTCCAAACTACTTTTTTCAATTTCCTCAAATTCCCCAACTCATTACCCTTATTTGAATCCTCCAAATATGTAATGGATTTTCCATCCAGTCCATAAAACAATTTACAAATGATTCCTGCACAAAATCAAAGATAGGCTCATTAAGAATATCAATCCTTAAACAAGAATCATCATAAGAAATAGGATGTTACATGCTTTTATGGATTTTGATAATGACTTCTTCATCCCAAGCCCTAAGTGTCAATTTTCTCCCATAAACATCAATTAATGCTTTGGCAGTTGCTAGAAAAGGTCAACCTAGGATTAAAAAAACTTTAGAATCTTCATCCATATCAAGAATAACAAATTCCATAGGAAATATGAATCTATTCACTTTAACCAATACATCCTCTACCATTCCCCTAAGATATTTAATAGATCTATCTACAAGTTAAATACTCATCCTAGTAGGCTTGGATTCACGTAAGCCTAACTTTTTGAAAGTTTTATATGGTAAATATTAATACTAGCACCTAAGTCTGCTAATGCATTACAAAATGCAGGAGTACCAACAAGATAAGGAATAGAAAAACTCCCCGGATCACTTTCTTTTCGTCGCAAAGTCCGTTGGCCCTGCAAGATAGCTGAGTATTCTTTATTTAAAACCAAAGTGAATAATTCCTCCAACCTTTTTTTTTTGTTAGCAACCATGCTTTTGAGGAACTTTTCATATTTGGGCATGTGCATCAAGGCCTCACTGAGTAGGATGTTAATATGCAGTTGTTTAAACACTTCTAGAAACTTATCGAATTGTGCATCTTTTCTTACTTTGTGTGTGCGAGTGGGGTAAGATACCGGTGGCTGAAAATCTAGTTTTTTAATTTGTTTTTCAAAAGGTTCATCAAGAGGGGCCGGTTCTGGCCTATCTTCTTTAAATGGTACCGGTTCCGTGCTAGGATTAGGTAGCTCCTTAGCATTTCGTAATGTAATGGTAGTTTAATCATGTTGTGTTTCCACCCCCGAATGGTGATTTTATTACTAGATCTAATAAAAATCAAATTTGCCTTTCCATGTTTCTAATTATTTCCTCAAATTTTAGCAATGGCTCACCTATCTCATGGAAGGGTTTGTTTGCATGGGTGGCAAAATTTTCATAATACTCCTTCTAATGTAGTGGAGTTGGATGGTCGAGATGTCATCTCTTGAGACATGTTAGGATATTAACCCACATTCCAATTGTCCATTTTACCTGCATAAAGTAACTTGTTAGTATTATATACACACATTACAATATTATATCAAGTAAGTTAGTTAAGGTGCATGTAGACATACAACAAGATATAGCACTTAGTTACATAAAGATCATATCTACATGTTCACATATTTATATATAGACATATAATCATGTAAATATGGTTAAATCAACAAAATCTAAGCTTTCATGATATTGTTCCCTGACAACGGCGCCGAAAACTTGATGCGTAAATTTTAGGTGTATAAAATTTATCAAATTTAAATCCATGGCTTAGTTAAGTTTTAATTAAAACATTAATCCTAAAATACACATACGAACAAGTATACTCATCACAAGTGTAGTATAAGGAATGAACGAGTATCGATCCTCAAAGGAACAAGTACACACTAATCACTTTTCATTCATTATTTAACCAACCAAATAAAGTGATAAAATCATAAAAAGAAAATTACCAAAATATATACAACTCAAGGATGTGAAAATATGCAATTTAGACAAAGGCTTTTGAAAACATGACAATGAATCACTTAGCACATATCACAATCAATTATTATCTTAGCCTCATGAAGGATTTAATATAGACTCACTTCTTTTGCAATCCATGGAATCACTATCTTCTAGTTTAATTAGTAAACATATTCTGCCTCAACTAATTTATCCAAAAGATGCATTAAAATCAATCCTCATGTAAACCTGTATATTCTAGGTAATTTAAAACACGAAATTAGTCAATGAATCTATATTCTAGCAATCATTAACTAATCTTTGATTACCTAAGTTCCTAACAATTAATTCATTTTTCAAGCAAGTTAAGAGATAACAACTATGAAATTAATTAATTGAAGTAATTATCAACCGCTTTTTCAAGCAAGATAATAACAAAAATCAATCAACCAACTCTGTAAGCAGAACAAATAACCAAATCTCAAGATGAATAATAAATTAATCAAAAAACTAAATTAACTCAAGAAATCATGAATCCTAAAAATAATATCAAATTACAATGAAAATATGGAATACACCATTGTTTAAGAAAAAGAAAACAAAGGTAAAAGAAAGCACTTATAGACAAGCCTCATTCTTCTCATTTGAAGACTTTTTTTTAACAACCCTCCTTGATTTGATGAATTCCTCATTCAGTGAGTGATTGGAATTTTTACTCATTGAATCCACCACTTTTATTTTGTGTTTTCTCTTAGTTTTATAGGTTTCTTTTATGCTAAATTTGTTACTTAAGGAGTCTTGGCCGAGTAGGATTCAAAAAATACCAAAATCTTCAGAAAATTACTAAATTCCTGCGTAGGATTTTCACCACTCCAGAGCGGACTAGGCGCCGGGTGTGTTCTATTTTCCTCCTTGAACATGCTTTGTTTTCATTGTTTGGGTAGATTAGACCTGGTGCCTGGTCCCCTTTGCAGGCCTGGCGCCAGGTATGTTCTGGAATTTCTCCAATTTTTCTTGAAATTAATTTAAATCTGCACAAATTTGTCAAAAATACTTTTCACAAGAAAAATGTCAAATAGGACGGAATACACCTAGTTTTTACAACAAAAGTATCTCAAATTGACCTCAAATTACTAGGAAAATAATGATGATTTTAGCCCCTATCAGTAACCTCTGATGTTTTCCGTATAACTTTTGATCTACTTGTCCAAATAAAGTCAAACTTGTTCCAAAATGTTCTTAAGATATTTAATAGAATTTCTAGCTTATAAAATGGTCAATTATATTCTCCATTATTTTCAATTATTTCTGCAAATTTACAGCACATGCTAACAAGTAAAATAAACCATTTCATGGTATCACATCACTTGGGATTTTCCTATGAATTCTTCAATATATCCTACCATATATAAGCCATTCAAGACCTTGTTTAATATCTTAAGGATGGTGTTTTAGCTTGCTTTACCTCTTAGCACCATCTAATTACTTTACCTAAATCATTACCTTAAAGTTAACCAAAACACAATTTTGTTCCTTTTAATAGTAGCTTCCAGTATTTTTATCATAACCTTCTACTCACAATTATAAATCTTGTCAAATTGGGCATAAAATATTCCTAGGAGAATTAGCTACAAAGTGCAGCTCATGAAGTTCCAGAACATTTGACCATATCAGTCAGTTGTTTACATAAACAGATAGGTCCAACATTTGAGCAAAACAAGTTTCCCTAATTGTGTTCACATATTACACAAGCCATGTCTCTTAATTTTCTTACATAACATACTGATAGGGGCTAAATTTATCACTAATTTTTTTAATTATATGAGGCTAATTTGAGATACTTTTGATATAATAACTAAGCATATTCCTTCCTATTTGATATTTTGCATGGGAAAAGTGTTCTTAATGAATTTGTGTAGGAATTAGAGGATTTCAAGAAAAAAGTGTGCAATTCTAATAGCAACCTGGTGCCAGGTTTGGTCTAGAAAAACATAGAAAAATAGAGGAGAATTAAGGTGAAAACCAGAAGCAACCCAGCGCCAAGCTGGTCGAAGTGCCCAGGCACCAGATCTAGTCTGTCCAATGGCGGTGTAATTTTATTCTTGCGCGAATTTAGTATCTTCCAAATGATTTTGGTATTTTCTAAATTCTGCTCAGACTAGACTTCTCATGCCACAAATTTTGGTATTAAGGAGGTTTATAAATACAAGAAAAACATAAGAGAAATGTGTGAATTGAAATATCCAAGCTAACTACTTATTTTTCAAAGACAAAATCACCACTCAAAGAAGTATTGTTCAAAATAGGTTTTGAAGAGAGGAAAATGACTTGTCTATGAGTTCTATCTTTTATCCTTTGTTTAATTTTCTATAACAATGATGTGCTTAATATTTTGCTTGTAATTAGATATTATATGGGAATTATGATTTTGAGTTAATTGAATTTTTTTTTATCAATCTATTGTTGTCCTTAGTATTTGATTACTTATTATCATTGGTTATTAATGAATTTTCTTCTAATTGACTTGGGAAACGATGTTAGAAGTGTTAGTGTTGTGCCCTAGAGGCAATCACTTGTACATTGTATATGACACATTTTATTTTAATAAAAGGCATTATTTATCTTACAGTTTCTTTTGTTTACTTTTAAGTAACATAACTATTCGATAAAGTCCCTAGTACAACACTGTGTTAAGGAAATCATGATAGAGATAATGATATGAGATTCCTACTACACTGGATGGTGTTAGTACTTAAATAGTCCCTACTCGTAGTATTAATGAGACTGGACATCATTAATGCGTTAAGACTAGCATGTGTTAGACTTCCTGATTTGACCAGGCAGTGGCTCTCATAATTGTGAGTATTGAGATACTCAAAGTTAACACATGGATGCTTGTTAATGGAACAAGTTCATTGGATGACCTGGCTTTGAGATAATCACATGGATAACTATTTAGTGCCAGTTATATAATCTCAATATAGAAAACGTGTAAGTATCCTTAGACTTGATATCTCCAAGGTACTTTGTCTGCTGAGCTTTGTACTTTGATTCCAATCTTCGGAGCTTGATTGAGGGCCACCTATGGGATGGATATTGCGTACACTGTGAGGTAAATGAAAGTAGTTGAGAAGGTCAATAAATGATTCACCACTCCTAATAGTAGAGGCGAATATCTCACGGCCATTTGTAGGAATTACTACTCGAGAAGTTCTTGGCCAAGGCAATTGTGTATTGAAAATAGTTCCAATTGATACACATCTAGAGTAGTGGGTTCTTGGTACAAGTACTATTGTATTTGGGCCAGAATTAATTATGGAGGGAGTTAGCACTAATTTCGTACTTTAAACCGAATGAGATATTGTATGGTGAAATGAGTTAATTGCACTGAAGTTTGTTATTGAAGGGTTCATGTCAAGCCACTTGACTTCCTAGACTCTTGGGTGGTGATGATGTGTTGCTAGATACCTCTCATGATCTGGAAATATGGGTTTATTAATTGAGGAATTAATAGAATTATTAATCTCAAAGACGTTTGGATTAATTTATATTCACTACCGATTGATTGGGAAACCTAATAGGCCACACACAATAGAGGATTATATACTCAAGATGTTATTTGATAATATAGTGGGGTTAATTGCGAGAAAGAGAAGTTGTTGTGGACAAATTATAATTAGTTATAATTTGTGGTCCAAATTATAATTGTGAGAACTTGATGTTTCCAATTACAATTAGAGAATTCTAATAGGATTAGAATTCTCAATTTTTGGTAGGTTTTTTGTGTTATATGATAATATGGCCACCAACGCTAGCTATGGGTAATACACACGATCTTCTCTCTCTCTCTCTCTCTCTCTCTCTCTCTCTCTCGTTTTGCTAAATACGTGAAACAGCCCTAGCTGCCACTTTTTTCTGCTAGCATAGGAATTTTGGTGCTTGAGTATTCCTCTATGTGGATTACTATTAGAGATAATCACACACTGTGATTATAGTAGTTAGACGTTCCATTCTCGTGAAGTTGGATCTAGAGGATTGCTGGATCGCACCTCGACTTGAAGAAGAAAAATTTTGTTCTTCGGACGATTACCCAAAGGTAAAAGCTATTACCTTTATTATCTTTATGTCTTGTTTTCCACATATAGGCAGGTCCTGGGATGGTATCTCATTTATTTTCTGCTGCACCGTATAGGATACGAGCCTAAGATACCTAACAAAAAGTTCATTACATTGATTTCATACTTGTTAAATCTTAATAGACTTGGGAAACGAAGTTAAGATTAAAAAAATAAAGTGATCAAAGATTAGTTGATTTCACATAGAACATAGGATTATTAACTGATTTCATGTTTATTATCACATAAAGTATATGGGTACTTATTAAATAAAGAATTTAATGCATCTTTTGGCTATTTTAGTGCGATTGAAAAATCTGCTAAATTAATCAAAGGATAGTGGTTCCATGAATTGGAAATGAAGTGGAGTCTACATAAGTGTGTCCATGACTTGGGAAACGATTAGATTTTACTTAAATTCCTTCATGATGCCAAGAAGACAATTAATTGCGATGAATGCTAATTGATTCAATGTTATGCTTTCAAAATAATTGTCTAGTTATATGAAATTGCATCCTTAAGTTATATATGTATATTTTACTTATTTTTTCCTCTCATTATTTTACCACTTTATTGGGTTGGTTAAATAATGAATGAAAAGTAATTACTGTGTACTTATTCCTTTGAGGATCGATACTTGCTCGTACGTGTAATTTGGGATTCATGTTTTAATTAAAACTTAGTTAGGAATGGATTTAAATTTAATAATTTTTATACACCCAAAATTTATACATCACATTCACCATCTAAACCTTCCTAATCCTTGTTTAAGAAATATAGAAATGCGATTTAAGCTTTCTTTCAACCCAGCTTGTAGAAAAAAAATAAAATAGTGTATAAATGAAAAAGTGACAAAACACCACTTTTCATGAAAACTTTGATTCATTGCATTCCCAACCATTTTAACACTTCAAGCACATCATATAACCTGTAAAACATAGCAAATATCTTTCCCCTAACATCCAAACATCATATTAATATCAATAAAAGCTTCATTAAAATTTCCTTCCATGAATCCATGATGTCTAGCAACAAATCCATATCTAAATAATCTCCTTTATATATATATATATATATATATATATATATATATATATATATAACAACTTTAACTCCAAAAAAATGGATCATACCTACATGAGAAAGTGAAATCAAGCTTGAAATATGGCAACTTTCTTCCTTTCTCTTCTTTCTTGCTCACAATTTCTTTCTCTCTCCCCTTCGATTTTTCTTTTTTTCTCTCATTCTTTTTTCATTTTTCTCTTTGTTTCTCTCTTATTTTTCTTTCTTCTTTTCTCTCGGCACTTCTTTCTTTCTCTTGGCCAAAATCCTTTCCTCCTGTCCTTCCTTTTTTTAATAACTTTTTCTAGATGACTTGGCTACTCTAGAAAATAATTTGGCAATTCCAAAATACTTTATAAACTAATAGATGATTACTTAGCATCTCTAGAACATCTTGGAAGCTCATAGAAGGTGACTCATCAATTCTAGAAGGCTTTAGATCCTAATAGAAGGTCATAGAAACTTAAGAAAGCTAATGCAAGCTTATAGAAATTTATGAAACTTAGTAGAAGTTGTTAGAAGCTAATAGAAACCTATAGAATGCTTGAGAAACTTGTAGAATTCCACCTAATCATGCATGTAAACTATGCCACCAATCATATAACTCAGAATTGTTTTTATTTGTGGGCTTAAAACTAGCTAATGTCCATTAGCCTACCACCTTTATATATAATGGCCTACTAAACTTCATATATGTAATGGCCCACCACATCCTACCAAGTCGTACACAACATGGCCCACCAAACATAAGTAACATGGCCCCATCAAAAAATATATATAATATCTTTCCCCCTAATGGCTAAGAATTAATGAAACTATCTCTTTCGTGAATAAATAAATATACATATGACTAGATATTTTCAAATAACTCATGCAGTGAATAACTTGGATAATAACTATTCATTGAGGGGTACAAAAATTTCTCCTCTTTTCAAAAATTTTTGTTGGAACGTATGCCTGCTAAGATTGTATTTTTTATGTAATTTCAATTAAATTAATAAAAACTTTATTCTCATTAATTGTTTTTGGTTTCATATTTTATTTTATGCACAATATCACTGGAAAAGACCCATTATGTTTAAGTAAGTGATCTATGTGAATCGAGACATTTCACAGTAAGGTATGAATCATGGATTACTTAACACATAAACTATTGTTCTTAACCGAATGATGAGAATGTGAATCTCATCATGATAAGATTATTATGTTATGAATTCTAGGTGGAGAATGGCTTACATTTAGCTAGTGAGTAGTCCTCTCACTTCATAACATAAGTGTATATCCAATACATAGAACTAGACCTGTAGTAGTAGTTTTTAAAAGCACTATATGGAAGAAACCCAGACTATTTCTACTCTCGCATGAACTTATACCCTTTGACTTAAGTTTGGGTTTGTAGTCTGGCAATGCTAGAAGCGTATACTTTAATATGCTATAGTTGAGGTTTTATCGTAAGACCAATATACTTGTATATTAGGTATATGCGACTTGTTAGTTAAGACAAAGTTGTACAAGATAGCTTCTACACTATATCGCCCCTTACGACTATTTAAATGATCTAATAATCAAAGGCCCAGGGGAACATTACTTAGATGTTTGCTTTAGGGTAGCTACCTTAGAAAGAAGAAATACTCCAAGAAGTCGGGGATCATTAGACTAGAGGTATAAGGATTGTAGATGTCATTTAGAGAGGTATTAGTACACTATTCCTCTCTGAATGTACAGCTTATGTAGATGGATATATTTATCATAACACCTGTAGGTCGGAGACTTTGCTAACACAGTATTATCCTTGGAGTCAATATTTCCTTATGGTGATATTAGAAAATATTTAAAATTTAAAATACAGCTATTTCTATAGCAGAGGTATTTTGGTCATTTTAGTAGTTAAGGCGATGTGTCTTTTAGTCCTCGGAATAGCCCATTAGTCCTAATAAGTTTGGGATGAGGAATTAGTTTAAATAAAATGGATTTTATTTTATGTAGGCAACTTGATTTATTTATTGGGCTAGAATAAAATAAAAGGTCTAAGGAAAGAATTAATTAATAAGTTTAGTGCGATAATTAATTGTTCAGGGCTTGTGCCCAGTTTGAATAATAAAAATTAACCTAGGCCTAAGCTAAAATAGTCTACAATATTTGACTAGTTTATTTAGGTTGCATAATTAATTATTGCGCTATTTATTTGGTCATAGTTAATATAATTAATTTGACCCAATAGCCTAGACCAAGTCCAGTAGGCTTGGTCCGAGCTTGTTGAGCTTAGTACAAACCAATTTAGCAAATGGTTGAAGCATGCACGTTGGTTCAATTTTTTGAAACTCCTGGATAATACATAGAGGTGAGATTTTGGATTGATTAGAACTCTTTAATTTTGAACAGAGTGTGATTCTTAACAGAGGGTGAAAAACATACACGATCCTTTCTGATGTCTGTGATTCTCTCTATTTTCTAAAAGCTTTCGCTGTATCTATTCTTCTTGTAGATATAGAAACAGGAAGTTACTCTTCTTGATACTACTCTTTAGCAGGTTGTCAAGAGATTGACGAGGCCAATTCTTTTTCCCTTTTGGCTTTCATCGAGTATTTAGGCGTCGGTCATATTTCGAAAGAATGGAAGCAGTAGCGTAGATGCCTAGGAGAAGTCAGAGATTAACAGGCTATTCACCAGAGATCATAGCTCATTCAATTTCAATGGTTCATCCAGAGGCTTCCACGAGTGGTTCAGTTCCCGTTCAATCGTATTCCACATAGCCTAAGAGATTGTTTTTTAGAAAATGCAAAGGTATTAACTTCTTCTGCTGCTGCATTTTTCTTGCTTTTGTGTGTTTGTTTGCCTCATATAACCTTCAATTGGTATCAGAGCAAGTTTATTTTATGACAAACGTAGGAAGCATGCTTCGACTAAATAAAATCAGCAAGTTTTTTGTTGATTACTTATTTGAGAACCTTCGTGTTTCTGGTATGGGTAGTTCTCAATACGTCTCATAGTTGAGGCTTAGGAACACTATAATTTTATGATTTTCATAGATGAATTGTGTAAGCTCAGTGTTTAAGGCATAGGCGGATGTTGTTTTGCAAAGAGATATTTAGAGATCTTGTAATTTCTGTAAATGTTTCATGCTTGTGGATTTGGTCTAGATAGATAAACCTAAAGAAAATCAGAGAAGATTAGAGTAAAAATAGAGAAGAAAAGAAAAACCCGCGGACTAGATCCAGAAAAGAAAGCCACGACAAGCAACGAACCAGCCGCGGCTTCAAGCACAGAGGTATGCCCCAACTGCGGTTAGCTGGGCACCAGCCATGCACGACTAGAGGCACAGATGGGTGCACCAACCGCAGACGGCTGGGCACTGGCCATGCACAATTTGCTCCATCTTTTGGAGAGGTCAGGTTCGTGGGCCAGGTCATGGGTCTTGGTCCACGGGTTATCCAATTTATGGGCAATGATCTTGTGTGACGAGTGCATGAAGACTAGAGAATTTTTTTAATTATTTTTTCCTTGTAATTTCATGCAATTTTTCTTCTTTGTTTTGCGTCCCATATGAGGTAAAGTTATTATTTTTTGCATATTTAATATTCTTGAAATATTTTGAATGGAAAATAATAGTAAGGAAATTAGAATTAAACAAGACCATTAATTAATTAATTAATTAATGTATTTAATTCTATTATTTGAGCACCTAGGTTAAAAGAATAGAAAAGTATGAAAATGTTTACAATTTTTTAGCATGCTATTTTCTTTTAGAAACCTATGCATACGTTTTCTTAAAGACTAAAGTCTTTGGGAATTTTTGACAAGGAAAATTATTTTTCTTTAATTATTTTAACTTAGAGGTAAACATTAATCTATGGTTATTCTCTCAAAGGATTTTATCCTTGACATAGAGAATATTTTAGATATAGATATTTTTGTGAGTTAAAAAGAACAACAATTTTAATTTATTTCATAAGAAAATTTATTTTTGTCCAATAAAACATGAGACCAAAGTCTCTTAAAAGCTTTAAAAGGAAATTTTTGAAATAATTTAATTCTTTACTAGGTAAAATTAATCCATAGAAAATCTTTTAAAGGACTTTCCCTTGACATAAAGATTTCACTACAAAAAAAAAAAAAAAAAAAAGCTTTTGGCACTGCCATAGAAAGTGTGGCAAATTGGTCCAAATATGTGGCAAATATGCTTTTGCCACAGAGATACCACAATTTTTGTGGCGTGGGCGTTGCGGCCGTTGCAAAAAGTTAGTCACCATTGACAAACCGTAGGGAATACTATTTGCCACAGATCAACCACAGTTTTAGAAGCATTGTAAATAAAGTGTGGTATATGTCATAACCTTATTGCCACAGTTTATTCCAACAGTTACTAACTGTGGGCAAAGATTTTTAATTTTTTGTCACAATTTTTCCAACATTTTCACACCTATGACAAATATCATTTGTTGCAATTTAACTTCTGTTGGAATTAACACTTTTTGTTACGATTTTTTTCCAAATTGACGTAACCATAGGAAATGTCCATTTGGTATGGTTTCTTTGCAATTGTAATTAAAACTTTTTGCCACGAAATTTTCAACATTAGAAACATTCATTTGTCAGAATTTAATGACAAATTTCTTTATGTTGTTATATAATAATATTTTTCACCACAAATGCAAATCCGTAGTGATATTGCATTTATCCTAACAACCTTGTTCGAAATTATATATCCATAAGAAGTGTAAAACTATAACAATATAATCATCTACTAAATGAAAAGCTCCAATATTAACAATCAACTACCATTCATTGATTAAACATTCAGAATGCCATCTTTCAGTAATAGTATCTTAATCTAACCCTTGATATTAATTCAAAATACTCCAAAAGAAAACCATAATATTAACTATGACATCCATCAGAAATCATAAAAATTCACCGAGGACAAAAATCAATGCCACAATTAAATGAACCTTTAGTCACCTCGATCTTCATTCATCATGTCATTAAGAAAAAATGAACAAGATTACTTCTCAATAAAGCTTCTAAAATATATTTTTTTCATCCAACATAAATTAAACTCATAACTAAACCATTCTAATTAAAGAAACTATAGAATATGAGATGTTTCATGCAAGAACATACAAAGAGAAGCAGATAGCCTGATGTGAGATTAGAACATGCTACAACAAGAACCCATAATTCCAACTTCAATTAGCATTCAAGAAAAAAAAAAAAAGTAATCAAATTCAACAGAAATTTTAAGTTTCCTCAAGGGTGAATTTTTAGTTCTTGTTGTTTTAACTACTAACAATACGCATGATTGTCTGCTTTGATGGATAGAGCTTCAAAATTAGTGAATTCTCAGTGTGCAACAAGAGCTAAAATGAACACCATATAGGAGGAATAAAGATATTACAAACAACTAGACTTGAATAGCAATTTGAAAACTAGACAATGACAAGCACATTCAAATTTGTGAACTTCAAGCACTAAGGAAGTTACATGGCTAGATATTAAGACTTAACTACATGCCACGAGGCATTCTTCTCACCCAACCTGCAAATACATAAATGCCAAAAATGCAACAGTCCTCCTAATTTAGTATACATATAAGCATCAAGTAGAAAGTAGAACCTGAAAATGACTACTACTATTCTTGAACGTGAAAGCATGCAAGCAAATATAATTATTAATCTCCAATCCCATTCTTGAATTACAAAGTAGCTAAGGAAATATCATTTGAAATCTTCTCAACAGAAATACTACAGTGGGAGTTTTAAAAGTGGAAAGGGAATGGGAATTTCAAATACTAAGTGTCTAACATACAAGGACAAAAAGTAAAATAGAGTTAGCATGCCCTTGAGGAACTGCAAGAAATGCTTCAACTAAAAAACTAAAACCGTTCTCCCAATTTATAAATAACACACCTAATAAGAAGCAATAAAGTGACCATATGGTTGTCACCAAATTAGATCAATCAAACATGTCGTTCTGTAACACTAATTGGGCCATATGTATAAAAAGAAATAAGCTAATTTGGCCACATGCATCAAGGAAATGTTTGACTTTACTAGCAACTTCATATGTATAAAAGAAATAAGCTAATTGGGGAATTTTAGAACTTAGATCTGACAACACTATTCATTGTTTCCAATAATTCCAAAAACATAAAAAGAACAAGAAAAAAAAGCAGAAGGACTCCTCCAAAGCTCATTTTGTTGACGAGTGTTTAATTCTTCAAAGAGTCATGCATAATTTTTTTTTTTTATTATGATTCTATACATGTCCAGAAAACTCAAGGAATTTCTAGGAGTAATCTACCCAACAAACATCACTGTGCATCCTGTTGTAAAAAATAATAAGAGGTAAAATGGTAGCACCAGCCACAGTTCCATCCATGTTTCTATTATTTCTCATTTTCAAGTAAATTCCAACAAAATTCCAACAAATACATTGCCCAACATAATAGATTCCCTCTTTATTACATCCTAAATAATGAGCTAGTAAGATGCCAAAAGTACATCACAACTTAGCATAACCTAAAATTCTGTGAGTTTTCTTTTTGAAAAACCACAATCCATAAGAAATATAGGACATGAGTGCTAATGGAAGTTTCACTAATTATTGAAGAAAATCAGCATGGCACATTTTTAGCAAAAGAGGCTAAGGAGCATGATGTAGCAATCACATGATTGAAACATTTTGCCAGATCATTTACTTGAGTACTAATGTTGAATAAGCCATTTCCACATTTTTATTTGAAGATGAGTAACTATTTGAGAAGGCATCTAAAATCTACAAAATTATTAAATAGGCAATTAATAAACTAGTATTCGGTCAGATATGCCAAAAGACAAGGTAAATTAGATGGCATAAGAATTTAAGAGTGCATGACTCAATAACTAATGACAACAGTTCAAAATGAAAATGAATAAAATTGGGTAATTCAAATGCTTATAACATCACTAAGAAAACATAAAGAAATAGGACAATATTGAAGTAATTGTTTTCAAGCAAATCACTAAAGCCTTCTTCTTGGGGCTCTTGGTAGCACAGGCCAGCCCTAACGTGGCAAAATCTAGACAGACATAGAATCAGTTGCCCTCTTGTTCCTTTTACCAAATAACCCTAAGGGTCCAAACAAAAGACACACAACAACCAGTTGAAAATGCAAGAACATGTCCAGTAACAATACAAAGCATCTCTATGTTAACGGGCATTCACAAACATAAATTTCAAAGAAGAAAGAAAATAGATAGATCTCCTTCAAAACTAAAAGAATCAAGAAATAGCAACAAAAAAAAAAATGCATGAACATGTGTAGCCAATTAGGAACTTCAATAGACATGCATGCCTAAAGAGAAATAAAAAAGGACATATTTCCTAGAGGGATCGCGTGTATTAACCTCAACACAATGCTTGTCTAACCAATCACGGTAGATTGAATTCTTGAAGAGATTAGTCACAGCATGGATGCTGGTTAGCATATTTGCAGGAAGGGGAGAGCCTGTTGTAACCTTCCTTATTAATGCTAAAAGCACATCTGGTAAAATCAAGCCAAACATTAGCTAATGGATTTTTTCTACAGATATTGGATGCAAAAAATTGTGCATCTTCTATAGGGTAATTTTGCTTTCTTGAAATATTAAATATATTTACTAAAAAAGAAGAAAAGTTGAACATTGTAAAAGCAAATTCCAAAAGTAGACACTAGCATTCATCTTAGCCTATTCAAAAATAATCACAGATGGAAGGCAAAAACAAGAACAGTAAAGTTCAATAGCCTCCTAGCTACACAGTTCAATTAGGTCATTGTAAACTTAAGTAGCATTGCATTAGATATACTTAAGAAAGTTGTTGTATTCTGACCTTATTAATAGGTTCACTTTTATAACTAAAATTACATCAAGATAGAAAACAAGTCATATGCAAAATGGATTCAATATCTTAACAATCGCTATCACAAGCAGAAAGTAAAATAACTAGCTATTTTACCATTTCCAATGCTGATATGTTTGGAAAGTATACTTGCTCCTACATGATGTAGTATAATCATCCTCAGAAGATCAATAACTACAACATAAAATGGAAATTGATCAAATTAATGAAGATTTGTTAGGTTCATGTTAATCACATAGAGAAGAAGAATCAATGCAAAACAATTGCGCCAAATTAATTCTAATACACCTAATGATGAGACTCCGCTTAATCATAGAAATCAATATCAAGGAGGGGGAGGTATGACCATGCAAGGACAAGGATCGATAACAAGATCTGGGTCCAAGAAGCCTCAAGTTGATTTTCAATTGCTCATAAAACCATACTTGAAGAAGGAAGAGGGTTGGAAGGTTGAGGAAACTAGCCAAGAGCTCATTTTTTATGAGAGCAAGAAGGACCCCAACAAGAACTCAAGCCGGCAACAAATACAAACAAAATTTGACCAAAAGGAAGCCTTACAGTGGACAGCCAGTGCCGGCCCCGGCCTAAGCATCCAAACCGGCGCCGGCCTCAATCTGCAACACGACCAGCCTGAAGGCAATGCACAACCGGCATTGGCTTCAGGGGCCCTAGTTGGCGTCGGCTCCAGCGTAGGTAGCCAATGGCTGCCCTGCATTTTTGATATTTTCTCTAATTTTCTTCAATTTTAAAGTGTTTGTAAAGACTTATTAAGACCCTAAACTGTAATAAAACCCCAGGAATTACTTAGCTAGGGTTAGGGTAGTATAAATAGAACCTTTAGTGATTTGACAACATAATACACATAGTTTAATTCAAATTTGAGAAAGAATCTTGAAAGGCCCTAGCCTCCTTGTTCATCTTGACCAAGACCATGCTTAAGAGTTAGTCCTCCTTATAATGAGTCTATAAATCTTTTGGATAATCTAATGTGGTTTCTTTGAATGGGTCTTAGTTACTTTGTTCTTCTAAGGTTTGTTTGAATTCCATTATTTGGGTGCCTATTTTTTCTATTCTATTTGTTCTTGTTTGCCTTTGTTGCTTCAAGGATATTGGGGTGAGATTATAGTAGAATTTTCTACTATTCTTGAGGGTCTTTGAAGCTTAGTTCTTCAAGGGTTTGATAGAGGGTAAGTTGTAATTTCATTTTCTCCTTTTTTGTCTCAAGAAGAATCCCTGTTTTTTTGTTCCATTGGTTGAGCTGAACACATAACCAATAAACCACTCACAACACCAAGAAAAGGCCCACACAAGATCATATCACCTAACTATGACCTAACTATGACCTGGATCTTTTCTAGTAAAGATCGTTTTGCATATTTTGTTCTCTGTGTTAGAAAAATATTGACCAAGCAGTGGCATTTTCACAACATCAAATTACATAAAATTTCTTGCAACAAGTCGAAGGCAAAAGAAAGAATGATGACATCCAAAAGTAACTTCAGTACAATTACTAAAAACATCCACTACAAAAAATAAAAGCAACCTATTTGTTGCATACTTATAAAGGGAAATAATACTTGCATGAGAACAAGTGAAAAAGTATACCACTCTAATTAAAATGGCTTCTTTATAAAGATGGAAATAAAATTCAGTCCGCCATACATGACTTGTAAATTAGGACAAACTAACAATTTTGGTAAGAAATTACATTCACACAAGTCAAATAGTAAAATAAAGAGTTGATTCAATTTTCTTGTCAAAGGAGGTTGGATAATTGGCAAAGTTTTTCTTCCTTAATTTATTCCATACTAAATGAACTATTATGAGTTAAAGTATCAAAGCTCCATCAAACATATTTAACAAGCTTACATGCTACTAAAAGTGCAAACATAAATATTCAACTATATGTATCAGAGTTCTGTCCCAATATCTAATTCTGTAAACAAACTACAGGAATACTATAAGGACAACCAACATGATCTCCTATTTCATGTTGGGTATCTCAGGCTCGTATCATATATGGCGTAGTGGAAGAATAAAACGAGATACCATTCTTGGACCTGCATATGTGTGGAAAACAAGACATAAAGATAACAAAGGTAACAGCTTTTACCTTTCTTTGATTGTGCGAAGAACAAAATTTTCTTCTTCAAGTTAATGCGCGATCCAGAAATCCTAAACGTCTAACCACTATAATCACAGTGTGTGATTATCTTTAACAGTAATCCACACAGAGGATACACTCAAGCACCAAAATTTTCTGTGCTAGCAGAAATAAGATGGTGGCTAGGGCTTCTCAAGAACAATTGAGAGAGAGAGAGAAGAGAGAATGTCAAGTGTTGCTAAGGTTTGAGTCGTGTCTTACACCTTAGCTAGGGTTTCGTGTGTTATCCCTATATCACACGAAAAATCATGCTCAAAATATACTCCAATCTCATAATTCTAAAACAGTTAGAAATCCCTAATTATAATTAGAAACATCAAGTTCTCACAATTACAATTTGAACCATTAATTATAACTAATTATAATTTGGCCACAACAACTTCTTTTTCTTGCAATTAACCCCACTATGTTATCAAATAAGATTTTGAGTATATAATCCTCTATTGTGTGTGACCTATTAGGTTTCCTAGTCAATTGGTAGAGAACATGAATTAATCCAAACGTCTTTGAGATTAATAATCCATAATTAATTAGAATTAATCCTATTAATTCTAATCATGATTGGTTTATTAGTTCATCAATTAATAAACCTATATTCTCAAATCATGAGCGTTATCTAGTAACACATCATGACCACCCAAGAGTCCAGGAAGTTAAGTGACTTGACATGAACCATTCAATAACAAACTACAGTGCAATTAACTCCTTTCACCATACAATAACTCATTCGGTTTGGAGCACGGAATTAGTGCCAACTCCCTCTAGAATTAATTCTAGTCTGAATATAATAATACTTGTATCAGGAACCCACTACTCTAGATGTGTATAATTGGAACTATTTTCAATACACAATCGCCTTGGCCAAGGACTTCTCGAGAAGTAATTCCTACAAGTGGTCGTGAGATATTCGCCCCTACTATTAGGAGTGGTGAATCCTTTATTGACCTTCTCAACTACTTTCGTTTACCTCATAATGTACCCAATATCCATCCCATAGGCGGCCCTCGATCGAGCTCTAGAGATTGGAATCAAAGTACAATCTCAGCAAACAAAGTACCTTGGAGATATCAAGTCTAAGGATACTTGCACGTTTGCTCTATTGAGATTATATCACTGGCACTAAATAGTTATCCATGTGATTATCTCATAGCTAGGTCATCCAATGAACTTGTTCCATTAACAAGCATCCATGTATTAACTTTGAGTATCTCAATATTCATGGATATGAGAACCACTGCCTGATCAAATCAGGAAGTCTAACACATGCTAGTTTTAACGCATTAACGATGTCCTGTCTCATTAATACTATAACTAGGGACTATTTAAGTACTAATACTATACAGTATAGTAGGAATCTCATATCATGATTTCCTTAACACAGTGTTGTACTAGGAACTTTATCAAATAGTTATATTACTTCAAAGTAAACAAAAGAAACTATAAGATAAATAATGCCTTTTATTAAAATAAAATGTATCATATACAATGTACAAGTAATTGCCTCAAAGGCACAACACTAATATTTCAATGGTTACATGGCCATTCTAAATAATATGCAGCATAATGAATCTGAATAATATTCCCAATGTACCTTGCTAATCCATAACTATGGAGAAGAAAAAGGTGCAACACAAATACAGTGAAGTCATAAAAAACCATTTGGCTTAAGAATGTATTATTACCAGGAAATAGCATTCCAGTTTCCCAATCTTTTAACAACTTTAACACCAAATCAACATCATCCTTTGAAAATCTACTACTGTGATAATTTCATGTATCCTTCAAAACTTCAACAATGGCCCCCATCCTTTACAGATCAACCTCACTCATTGATAAATGCTGGTTGTCCTTTAGAAAAGAGAAATGTGAATAAGAATCAACAATAGGTGTAAATTAATTATTATGCCTCCAAAATAGAAGAATCTCTTTCACTTGTTTAGGCCATAGCTTTTCAAAGGCATACTGAATTTTTAGAAAAAGGTAGGAATTGAAATGTTGAAAAGAAAAAGGAATTATTTAATTAATCAGAATTTTAAAGCTTGTCAAAATAGAAAATTTGATAAACTAAGCCGCATTAAAGATAATCATTCCTCTCTAGAGAAAGCAAAATCAGTATGATTAATAGTACTCAAAAAGCTTAGGATATGTCAAACTAAAGCTTACTATAAATTAGGAATACAAAAACAATTGCATATACCTATCCTAAGTTTTGGATTCAGTAAGCCTAATGTAAAACATGAGGAGATTATGTCTTAACACAAGGCAGAGAAGCCAAAATATTGCTTTACAATCATTATTCAGAATTTGATTTCATCATACTATGGATCGTATACTTTCAATATATGGCCACTTTTAGACCCCGCTTATCATTTTCCAAAAAAATTCCCACAGACAAAGTTGGCTAATTTTTCACATTATGGTCTTGATAACAACAAGAAGGATTATTGTGGTCTAGTGGTTGAGACTTCAAAATTACTTTTGAGGCGAGCCTTGGCGCAACAGTTAAGTTGCTCATTTGGTGACCAAAGGTCATGGGTTCGAACCATCGTGGAAACAGCCTCTTGGCAAAATGTCACGGAAAGGCTGCGTACATACCGGTTCCCTCTCCCTACCCCCGCAAGGTGGGGAGCGCTTGGCGCACCGAGGCTAGCCGTATGGTCTTGATAACAACAATGCATCAAGACTAAGATAGTAGATTACCACATATTTTTCGGTTGAGTTGTTCAATTAAGTTGCAAAATTGCATAGCATTACCATACAAAAGACCAGGACCTTTCTGATCTACTATATTATTATAAATGAAGTCATCATGGAAAGAAGGCTATGTGGTACCATCACGAGACCACTTGATAAGCATTCATCACCTTAAAAATAGTGCCAGACATAGCTTATGTGTACACATTGCACAAATTACTATATAGCATAAACTAAGTTCTATACACTTCTAAAAAATGTTATAACCAGAAAAATATTCATTCATCTAATTAGGAAGTATTTATTAAAAAATTTAATAAATAAATAAATAAATATGAAGGAGAAGCAAATTTTGCAAGCAATTTCATCAGGTGCAATAACATGTCAAAATGCACAAGTCAAAGATCCTCACCTTAGGAATATGCTTAAAAGTAGGCTTTGCCACCGGAACAGTCATTTAAACAACAAGAGCTCACTCAAGCTTCCAGGGAATGAATAAGATTTGGAACACAAACAACTAAAGGCAAAATATAGAATTTCACAAACAACAAAATATACCATCCGATTTTGTAGGTTGTCCAGGAATGTAAGCACCAGTTGAAACATTATAATGGAAACAATGAAAAAGAAACAAGAAAAAACAAAAAGAAAAGAGAGAGTAATTATGCCAATAGCAATAAAATAAAAATGGAAAGAAAAGTGCATCTAGGGTTAACAGGACCTCAAATCAACTTTAAGAACTGATAAGAACAAGCTGGTACTCAAACCCAGTGTAGGGGTCGCAGAAGGATGGATCTAGAGAAAAGTCCCTCTGTCCATTATTTTGCAGTATAAACTCCACAATTTGTTGACGATAGGCAAGGAGAAGATTCTCCTTCAGTAGCCACTTAAACCCTAAAATTCTCCTTGAGCAGAATTATTTTGTTCAACTGTGGGGTTTTAGAATTATTCTTGAGATTGGCCTTCTTCATCCTTTTTTTCAATCAGTAAAACTTCATAACTGGCAGCAATAGAATAATAGCTTAGATCAGATAAGTAATCAAGTAAGCACCAGATGGGTAACTGTGAGGAACGAGAAGAACTTGAGATTGGCCTTCTTCATCCTTTTTTTCAATCAGTAAAATAGCATAACTAGCAACAACAGAATAATAATAAGTAATCAAGTAAGCACTGGATGGGTAAAAAATTCGTTTCCGGCACTTACCCAGAAAATCCCAAAACAAGCTTCATAATGAAACCCCATAGTTGTTCACCTCTTCTGAAGACGCACGCAAACGGGTAAAAGACGGAAGAACTTATCTTCAATAAGGAGGAGCGAACGAACTCTTCATACCACCCAAGAAGAAGATTGACGCCTGATTTGGTGAAAGATGGGAAGAGCTTTGAGAGTGGCGGTAAGGTTAGAGGCTGGCGACAGCAGCTAAAAAGAGGAAAAGGAAGTCAAAAAAATTTCAGACAAAGTGTGTAATTAATGTTTACTCTATTTTTATTATAAAATAAAATTTCATATTACTTAACAAATTTTGTAAGCTATATGTGATTTTTGCCAAGATATCTAATTAATTTCATACTCTTAATTTCTCAACATTAAAATATCTAATTAATTTTATCTTATCTAAAAATTCAAACTAATAGTCGAAAAGTTTAATTAGATCTCCTAAATACTATCAATTATATATATAGAAAGTACTAGTGTTTTGAACATCTAAAATCATAACATAAAAAAAAAAAAATTGCTTTATGAAAAATAATATTTATTAGTTTTTATCTATGGGACTAAAATAAAATATAAAATAATATCAAATTTATCCATGTAAACCCCCCCCCCCCCCCCCCCAAAAAAAAAACACTACAATTTAAAAAGATTAAAACATTATACCTACTCACTAGGCAAAAATCACAACTACTATAGTAAAGTTTACGTATTTTCCTTTTCTAATTTTATCTCTCTTTGACTGTTTGTAAGAAGTAAATTTTATTCCACATGGCAAAATACTCCTGACAATTGTCGTGGTATTTAGTCAACTATTGTGATTATGATAGTAATTAAAAAAAAATTGATTACACTCTTTAAGGTAAAACTTTATATATTTCCATTTTGTATCTTAAATAAGATAAAATGTTATATAGTAAAAAAAAAAAAAAATATTGATTACACTCTTTAAGGTAAGACTTTATATATTTCCATTTTGTATCTTAAATAAGATAAAATGTTATATAGTAAAAAAAAAAAAACAAAATAAGAAAGATAATTTATTCTGAAAAATAAAATAAAAAGAATTAAGTATCGTAAGAAAGGAAAAATATCTTAAGGAATGAAGTTGAGAAAATGAATGAAGATCTTTGAACCACTAAACCAAATGAATTAATATAAATTAAGTAAATGATTCTTAGTCATTTTTTGATAATAATAAAGATGTTTTTTATATATATATGTGTGTGTGTCCTAAAAAATAAAAAAATATAATAATTAGAACATTATTATTATTATCATCTTGTTCGACGTCATCATCATTTAAGAAAAATTCAGTTTAGAAAATCTAAACACATAATATACAAAATATGCGAGACACAATAATAATTTTATAGTTGAAATAGTTTGTCATAGCGGTAGGAGAGTTGTTACCTGAGATGAAAATCTCAAGTTCGACTTCATATTAAATCTTGATTATTTATCCTCTCTTGCTATTTTATTTTTTTTTTACCACCACTTGATATACATATATAACTAGTTGGACCTAGGGGTGTTCATTATTCGGTTTGAATCGAAAAATGAATCAAACCGGTTCCAATTTTGGTTTTTGGTTCGGTTTTAATGAAATTTGGTTCGGTTCGGTTCGGATTTAAAGTTTATATGAAAATTCAGTTCGGTTTTCGATTTTATAAAATTAAAAACCAAAAAATTGAATTATATTTTTAAAATTTAAAATATATAATTAATATTAAAATGTTATTAATTAATTAATTATTTATTTATTTTTATAAATTATGATTTTTTTAAAAAAATTTGTTCAATTTTGATTATTTCGTCTTGATTTGGTTCGGTTCAGTTTGATTTTGTCCAAAATAAAACCATTAGTAATTGAGTTTAAAATCTCATCTTTGCAATTTGCATCCGTAATCATAACTTTCTACTAAAATGTTTGGCCAAAATCTTTAAAATGTTAGGACTTTAATTTATATTACATTTTATGTTAGATTTGAATTGTAATTTATATTAAACTTTACTTGTTTGGACTTAAATTTATATTAGGTTAATGTATCTACTAAAAGAGGCATTCAAATTCGGTTTAAAACCAAACCGAACTGAAATTATTTCATTTCGGTTCTATTGATTTTTTTAAAATTTCGGTTCGGTTCAATTTTGATAAAAAAAAATAAAAAATGAAAAAAATCAAATTTAAAAATCGAAAACTGAACCAAAAATCGAATGAACACCCCTAGCTGGTCCAAAAAACTCTATATAAGTTAATAAAATAGTAAATATAAAGATTTGAACACACAACACTTGAATATAAACAATTGACTCAACTGTGTTATCTAATGAAAGTTTCCTTTTTATGTTGACATTTTTTAATATTTGATAAATTAAGAAAAAGTATGCTTTTCCACAATTTAGTAAAACTGTGGGTAATAAATTTTCTTTACCAACAATTCTAACTCTATGTTGCAAAAAGTTATTTTTATCCACACATTTTAAAATCTATGGTAAAAAAGAACTTTTACATACAGAAACGTAGTCATGGCAAAATAAAGTGTTACAAAAACAGTTTATATGCCACAAAATTCAAAATTATGGTAAAAACTAAGTTTTAACAACAGATTTTGCTATATTGTAAATAAAAGTGTTGCCAAAAGATATATATATATATATATATATATATATATATTTGGTAATGAGATGTTTTCAAAATCACATTTTCTTGAAAAAACCATTGTTTTAAAAAATTAAGTGAGAGAGGGGTTTTACCAGCCCCATGGCCTCCATCACAGTCCTCAATAGAGATCATGGATCTCCTCCATCACTTTGGGAGTGAATCCATATAGGATAGGGATTCTACAAGGATCTAGACCTAATAGATGGACATAATTGATGCCCGGGAACATACTATAATCCACCAGCCTATGTCGGAGGTCATAATGCAAGGATTGTCTATAAAAAATAATAAGAAATGATCATCTCCTTGATGGAGTTATTTTCTGAATCATTACCTAGAAGGGTAGTCAATTTGTGGAGGTCAACACACTTAGCTTAGGAAACTATTAATCTTCCCAAGAAGCTATTTTAGTTTTCCTAAGAGCCAAACCAATCATATTAAAGATAATAGTGATATGTTAACTATTACCAATTTTAATATAAGGATAAAGTGCACAAATTATTTATTTTTCACATACTGAGAATTTTCTTTTATTTTTTATTTTCAGAAATGGTTAATGGAGGTTCTTTTAGTCATTTGACAGTTATTCTCTATGAGAATAAGTTAACGGGTCCAAATTTTATAGGTTGGAAAAGGAACTTAGACATAATACTCACTATAGAGGAGTACAAGTATGTCTTATATGAAACCTGCCTTGTTATTGGGGAGGGTTACACTGAGAAAGAGCGTGAGGCTAAGATGGCATGGAAAATGGTCGACGAGATGACTCGTTACTACATGTTGGTCTCTATGTCTAATGTGCTCCAGTCAAAACATAAGGACATGGCCACTGCTTTTGATATTATCATATCATTGGCCCCAACGTTTGCTGATAAGAGCCAGCCCGCAAGGTAAAAGGCTTTTCGAATGATTATTAACACCAAGATAGCTGAGGGGGCATTAGTTAAGAAGCATATACTCAAAATGATTGTTACTTTCAAGGAAGCAGAAGTCTTGGGTCTATGATTGATCCCGAGAACCAAAGTGGATATGGTTGTCAAATCACTGCCGGACTCTTTTAATTAGTTCAAGTTGAATTACAACATAAATAAGTTAAACATGGGTTTAACAGAGTTGATGAAGAAGCTCCAGGTGACAGAGAAGGTTATGAAGTAATAGTCTAATGTAATGATTGCTAAAGCTTCTTCTTCAAGAATTGTGCCCATGCACAAAAAGTTTAAGAAGAAGAAAGGAAAAGCAGTGACTTAGCACAAGTCCTAGCCCAACAAGCCCAAGGATAAGTGGTTCAAATGTGGGAAGAAGGGATACTGAAAAAAGGAATGTTTAGATCTTCAGGCCAAGAAAAACCCCACAGGTATTGTTTACAATATAGAGTCTATATCAATGGTTAGATCAACATCCACTTAGGTTGTTGAATCTGGAGCCACTAATCATATCTGTAACTCATTGCAGGGGTTTAAAAAGATAAGATGACTCTAGAAGGGCAAACATAGATTACGCGTAAGTGATAGAGCACAAGTGTGGGCCCAAGCAGTGGGAGAGCTTACATTTCTTTTTGATTGAAATAAGATAGTTGTTTTAAATGATATTTTATATATACTTGGATTTAAATAGAAATTGATTTCAGTTCGAAGCTAATAAATCATGATTCTTCTATTTCTTTCTATTTTGGTATAACTATCAATAGAAATGAAGAAGTTATATGTTCTAGGTACATGTATGGAAACCTATTCTTTATTAATCCTATTAACAATCAATTAAACAATGCAAAAAGTGAACTTTTAAGTAGGAAGAGAAAGTCCAATATTAATGACTCATATCTTTGGCATCTAAGGTTGGGTCACATTGACTCAACTAGGATTTAGAAGTTAATCCATGATGGGCCTTTGGGCTCATTGAGTTTTGAAAGTTTGCCTCAATGTGAATCATGCCTTATGGGAAAGATGACAAAAGGTCTTTTACCTAAAAGGTGAAAAGAGCTAAGGAGATATTGAGCATTGTTCACACTGATGTATGTGGTCCATTGTCTACACTAGTGAGAGGAAGGTTTGAGTACTTCATCACTTTCACGGATGATTATACAAGGTATTATTATGTTTACCTAATGAAGCACAAGTCAGACTCATTTGACAAGTTCAAAGAGTTTTAGGCTAAAGTGGAGTGTCAAACAGGTAAACTAATCAAAACCTTATGATCGAATCATAGTGGAAAATACCTTCTCGTTGAATTCAAGGATTACATAGTACATCATGAGATAGTATCTCAACTCTTTACACTGGGGACATCACAGCAAAATAGAGTAGTTGAGAGAAGGAACAAAACATTAATAGAAATGGTCTAGAGCATGATGTCTCTTGCTACTTTTCCAACTTCTTTTTAGGGATATGCTCTGGAAACAACAGGATATATTCTGAACTTGGTACTTTTCAAGTTAGTACCTAGGATATCCTATGAGATGTGGACTGTGCATAAGCTAGGTTTGAACTATTTTAGGATATGAGGCTGTCCAACTTATGTACTGATCAAGGGAAACAAGTTAGAACCAAGATTAGAATTATACTATTTTGTTAGGTATTGATAAGGGCAAATTCATCTATATTTTGCTAATTATTTGAGGATGTTTTTGTGATATATTTGTTGTAATAACTAAGCATATTTCTTCATATTTGATTTTTTACCCTTGGAAAGGTGTTTTGAAATTTTATTGCAAAAAACGATGAAAAAATGACAAAACCATCACCGTCCGAGCACGGCCAGTGCCAGCTCCTATTTGGAAAACAGGGAAATTTTGGACAGAAAAAACAGAGCACATCGGGCCAACTAGAGCATGGCCGGCGCCGGCCATGACTCTCCAAGCTGACACCGGCTCCGCTCTGTGTAATGTTGGTGAGCTTTCTAATTTTTGCGCAGATTTGGTAATTTCTAAGAGTTTTGGTATTTTCTAATCTCTACTCGGCCCACAACTTTGGGGGAACGAATTTTAGCATCTTAGAAGACTATTTAAACAAGAAAAACATAAGACAAGAGTATGAATTCAAGGATCAATTTAGAAAATTACTCATTAAGGAGAAATTCATGACATTAAGGAGTATTGTTCAAGATAGTCTTTAGGGGAAAAGAATGAGGCTTGTCTATGAGTTCTTTCTTTGACCTTTGTTTTCTTTTTCTAGAATAATGATGTATTTAACGGTTTTATTGTAATTTGATAATATTTTTGGATTCATGATGTTTGTATTAATTTAGATATTTGAATAGTTTTCTATCATTCTTGGTGTTTGATTGCTTGATTATGGAAAGATTGATGATGTTAGATTTGCTTCTAATTGACTAGGGAAATGATGTTAGGAGTTGATTTTGTTTTATCGATTTCATATTTGTTATTTCATAATGGACTTGGGAAACGAAGTTAAAACCAAAGAACCTAAGTAATCAAAGACTAGTTAATTTTGCCTAGAGTATTGGGTTGTTAACTAATTTCATGTTTATGAAGAATTGTGTTTAATGCATCTTTTGATTATGTTGGTTTGATTAGGAAATCTATTAAAATAATCAAAGGAAAGTGATTCTATGGATTGGAAAAGAAGTGGAGTCTATATAAGTGAATTCTTGACTTGGGAAACGATTGAACTTTACTTTTATTCCTTCATGATGCCAAAATGATGATTAATTGAGATAGTTGCTAAATGGTTCATTGTCATATTTTCTAGGATAGTTGTCTAAATTGCATATTCCTACATCCTTAAGTTGTATGTATTTCTTTATTTTTCTCTTCATTATGTTATCACTTTATTTGGTCGGTTAAATAATGAATGAAAAGTGACTAGTGTACTTGTTCCTTTGAGGATGGATACTCGTTAATTTCCTACGCTATGCTTGCGATATGTATACCTGCTCATATGTGTATTTTAGGATTAATGTTTTAATTAAAACTTGTCTAAATGATGGATTTAAATTGATTGATTTTTATACACCCAAAATTTATTCATCAGGTATCTAGAAGAAATAAAGGGTGGTTACTTTATCGTCCTAAAGGGTAGAAAGTACTTGTAAGTATTAATGGTAGATACTAGGAGGATGATCAAAGTACATCCACTAAAGGTTCAAGTAGGTTGAAAGTCGAGAAGAAGTTATCTTCTGAATCAACTTCTTCAAACCCGATTATAGAATAAGAAGAGGCACAGACCAGGAACTTGTACAAAAAGAGCTTCGTCATAGTGGGAGGGAATCTAGGTTTCCAGAAAGATGTACTGGAGAGATTTTTGACCTAGCCTCTGACCATCAGGAATAGGATCCTACTAGATACGAGGAGGCTATAACTGATGTTGATACAGACCTATGGCAAGAAGCAATGAAAATCGAGATTGAGTTTATGTACTTCAATCAAGTTTGGAAACTTGTAACTTCATCCGAAAGAATAAACCCCATTAGGTGTAAGTGGGTATATAAGAAGAAAAGAGGTGCAAATGGAAATGTGGAAATTTTCAAAGCAATACTTGTGGTGAAAGGGTATACTCAGAAAGAGAGAATTGACTATAAAGAACTTTTTCCCTGGTAGTTATACTTAAGTCCATCTATATCCTCCTTGCCATTGCATGCCATTATGACTCCGATATCTGGCAAATGGATGTTAAGACGTTATTTCTTAATGGCCATTTTAAGGAAGATATATATATGTCCCAACCACAGGGTTTTATTGCTAAAGGCTACGAATATATGGTTTGTAAGCATAAAAAGTCTATTTATGGACTTAAGTAGGCATCAAGAGTAGAGAAAATTCATTTTGATGAGACTATAAAGTCTTATTATTTCACTCATAATGAGGATAAACCATGTGTGCACAGGAAACTTGAAGGCATTAATTTGGTTTTTCTTATGCTATATGTGGACGACATTCTATTCATTGAGAATAATATAGGGATATTGTCATCTATTACAGTTTGGCTGTCTAGTCAATTCAGAATAAAAGACTTGGAAAAAGCTAGTTTTATTTTTGGGACTAAGTTTCTTAGAAATAGGAAGCAGAGAATGTTAGATTTATCCCAAGCCACATGTATTGACAAGATGTTGGCAAAGTTCAGCATGAACTGATACAAGGGAGCACTAATCCTTTACAGATATGGGTTGTCTATTTCTTCAAAGGACTATCTTAAGTCTCAAGAAAAAAAAGACAGGATGAGTAGGATTTCCTACGCTTCGGCTATAGGAAGTTTAATGTACGACATACCATGTACTAAGCCAGATATCTGCTTTGATATATGCTCAGTCAATAGATATTAGTCAAACCCTAAGGAGGCTCGTTGGCAAGCTGTAAAGTATATTCTTAGGTACATCAAGGGAACAAGAGATTATATGCTGGTTTATAGTGCTGATGACTTGTTTCCTAAAAGATACATGAAACCAGACTTTCAGGTGAATAAGGATGAGAGAAAATCCACTAGTAGATATATCTTCACCTTATCTAGAGGAGCTATTTCATGGAGGAATATTAAGCAATCTTACATTGCTACTCAACCATAGAAGCTGAGTATGTAGTAGCTTCGGAGGCACCCAAGGAAGCAGTTTGGTTCTGAAAATTTCTTACAGAACTTGGAGTCATGACATAAATAGACAAGCAGATTGTGTTGTATTGTGATAACATAAGCGCGGTCCTGCAATCTAAAGAAGAGAAGAACCACAAGAAGAGAAAGCATATAAAGACGAAGTACTACCGAATCTGGGAATTTATTCAAAGACGAGAAGTCATGGTAGAATAGATAGCCTCTAAGAGCAATCTAGCTAATTTATTCACCAAGCCGTATAAACTTAAATAGTCTCTGAGTGCAAGTGGGAGGTTGTTGGAATGTATGTCTACTAAGACTGTATTTTTGATTAAATTAATAAAATTTTTATTCTTATTAATTATTTTTATTTTTACATTCTAATTTTTGCACAATATTGTTAGAAAAGGCCCATTGTGTTTAAGTAAGTGATCTATATGAATGGAGGTCTTTCACAGTAAGGTATAAATCATAGGTTACTTAGCACATAAACTATTGTTCGTATCTGAATGATGAAAATGGGAATCTCATCGTGATGAAGTTAGTATGTAATGAATTCTACGTTGGAAATGGCGTATCTTTAGCTAGTGAGTAGTCCTCTCACTTCTTAACATAAGCATATTTCGAATACATAGAACTAGACCTATAGTAGTGGTTTCTAAAAGTAGTATATAGTAAAAACCCAAACTACTGCTGCTACAGTGTAGACTTATACCCTACGACTTGAGTATGGGTTAGTGGTCTAGCAAAACTGGAAAGGTATACTTTGATATGCTATAGTTGAGGTTATATCGTAGGACCAATATACTTGTATGTTAGGTATATATGACTAGTTAGTTAAGACAAACTTATACAAGAAAGTTTCTACGCTATATCGTCCCCTGTAAATGTTCAAATAATCTAATAATCCAGGGCCCTAGAGAATATGACTTGGATGTTTGGTTTAGGGTAACTCCTTTGAAAAGCAAAAACATTCCCAAAAATCATGAATCATTGGACTAGAGGTCTAAGGACGGTAGTTGTCATTTAGAGAAGTATTAATACACTCTTCCTCTCTGAGTGGGCGACATTACGTAGAGGGGTATATTTATCATAGCACATGTAGGTCTGAGACTTTGCTAATGCAACATTGTTCTTGGGGTCAATATTTTCTTATAGTGATATTTGAAAATATTTAAAATACAAAATATAACTATTTCTATAGTTGGGATAATTTGATCATTTTAGTAGCCAAGGTAATCTATTTTTCAGTCCTCAGAATAGGCTATAAGTCCTAATAGGTTTGGGATAAGGAATTAGTCCTAAATAAAATGGATTTTATTTTATTCAGGTAGCTTGGTTTATTTATTTGGTTGGAATAAAATAAAAGGTCCAAAGAGAAAATTAATTAATTAGTTTAGTGGGTTAATTAATTGTTTAGGGTTGAGCCCAATTTAAATAATTAACTAAAATAGTCTATAGTATTAGACTAATTTATTTAGGTTGTATAATTAACTATTGGGCTATTTATTTGGTCCTCATTAATATAATTAATTTGGCCCAATAGCCTAGACCAAGGGTCCAGTAAGCTAGGCCCGAGCTTGTTCACCTTAGGGCTAATTAGTTTAGCAAATGGCTGAAGGAATCAAAATCCAGATGATCGCTAGAGGTGAGATTTTAGATTGATTAGAACCTCGGGTTTCTTAGATAATTTTGAATGGTGTGTGATTCTTAACAGAGGGTGAAAAACATGCACGAGCCTCTCTAATGTCTATGATTCTCTATATTTTCTGAAAGCTTTCTATGTATCTGTTCTTCTTGTAGATACAAAAATAGGAAGTTACTCATCTTGATACTGCTCTTCAATGGATTGTTAAGAGATTGACGAGGCTAATTCCTTTTCCTTTTTGACTTTCATCGAGTCTATAGGTGTTGGTCATATTCCAAAAGAATGGAAGCAATAGTATTGATGCCCAAGAGAAATCAGAGATTAGTAGGCCATTCACCAGAGATCACAGCTAATCCGATTTCAGTGGTTCATCCAGAGGCTTCCATGAGTGGTTCAGTGCTAGTTCAATCATATTCCACAAAACCTAAGCAATTATTTTCTAGAAAATGCAAAGGTATTAACTTCTTCTGTTGCTATGTTTTTCTTACTTCTATGTATCTGTTTGCCACATATAACCTTCAATTTTGTCCTCAAAATTTACACTTACCTTGATTGTTAGACATCTATTTTTTATTCCCGTATAGCTTCTGATCCTTTGTGATTCATGGCTACTGTGTGAGCTCTATTAGATCCCTTACTTCCTTCAGTTATTCAGGCTTAAATCTTTCTTGAGTAGGTGGTATATTTTCTTATCTCTTAACATACACACAATCAACTAAATTATGTCCCTTTTTTCCACAATGATAACATGCCTAAAAGCTTTTTTCTAAATTCCTCATAAATATGACCATCATTTGGACAATAAGTGCATTGTTTATATTCCACTTGATCCAGAATCATTCTTTCCTTTCTAGAAATTTTTCTTTAGTTTGCTGACTGGGTTTTGCTTATCTTTTATGATCTTGTCTAGCTTGTTTCAAATCTTCCCCTTCTAACCAAGAGGCTATTTCCACAACAACATTGTATCTAGCTGGGGCAATCGTAATAAATGTTCACCTTAACTCAAGTTGTAATCCTTTTGTAAATTGTTGAGTTCGATTTGACTCCTTTTGCACTAATAAAGGACAATATTTTGAAAATCAACTAAACTCAGCAGCATACTTTCTAACAATTCTCTTTACTTGTTGGAAATTTTGAAATTCTTCATCATTTCGTTCAACTACCTAATGGGGTATAAATTTATTCTTTAATTCTTCCAAAAGTTCTTTCCAAGTTTAGTCCTTTTGTTCTTGTTCTCCCATCTTTTTTTTTTTTTTTTCTCAATCACTACTTAAGCATGTTCCTGAAGTATAAATGTTGCAAATTGAATATTTCTCTTCTTCGAATAATCTAAGGCTATGAATATGTCTTCCATCTTCTCCATCCATGACTGGGCCTTTTGTTCTTGATCTGCTTTTCCATAACATTAAGGAGGATGAAATTTTAAGAATCGTTTTAACACTTAATCTATTTCTTCTTTAGGGTGTCGTTCTTCTCATGTTGGAGACTTAACTAAATGTTGAAGTACTGTTGTAACTTTTTATAATATTTTTGTTACTGTGTTCTCTGAGGATTTTGTTTCCATGCTTGATGTAATAGTTTCAGCCGTATCAATTGAACTTCCTCTAGCTTGACCACCAGTATTTCCATGGGTAACTCTTCCAGGCATGTCTGCTTCCCTGTGAATCTACTTCATAAAATATCAAGAGAAATCATATATATTGATACCTTCTATACCATATCCCTTATAGTACAAGAAATCACAAGATACGATAATGACAAGAAAGAAGATCATTTGCACATATACATCTGCTTATTCACTATGCTTCACAACTTCTTCCATCTCTCTAATAGGTCTTCTCATCTGTACCTTAGGCAAAACTGATACTTTTCTAAGTACTAATAATTCACAAATCGAAATTACTCTCTACTAATCCTTATATCTCCTACCACTATGTCTTTAACCATAAATAAATATCAAATCAATATTTCTTCAATCATTCATCCAAAAATTCAAATACTAATTTCCTGAGACTTCTCCTAGAACTTTTAATCTAACGTTTTGATACCAGTTGTAACACCCCACGTTTTCTAATCGTAGTGAGCCTTTTATTATGGGATGTTACTCATCTGATCTCCCAAACAAGGGGTCTTTATAACAATCTCAGCTTAATATACAATGGAATCACTTAAAAACATCATATTAAATAAAAAAAGTACATAAGTTCAACCTTTGTTATACAAATGTAGAAGGAAACAAGTCTACTAGGCATGTTCAAACTTCGTCCAAGGCCTTATGTATAACCTATGATACTTCTACATAGTAGCATGAATTTCTTAGAATTCACTGCTACGATCTGGACTCTAAAATATTAAGAAAGGACATAACATACGTGTGAGTATAAAACTCAGTAAGTCCTATACATGCTAGTGTTTATCCAGGGAAACAACTTATAAATAAAGTAGTGTTCAAGATAAGAAAGTTTACTTGAGCCCACAGTAAAAAAAGGTATAACCAAGTAAGAAGAATCTATTCTTACAAAGAAATGCAAAAACTAAAACCCATGTGCCATTTCTTCAAAAATAATGTGCAGGATCTTTATGAGGCAAGATATGCTAGTTCATGATTTATATATATGAGGAACTTAATGAATTCCACTCAACAAGATGTAGGAGTTAGTGCTTATGCCAAGAAGAAAAGCTAATAAGTGCTTACACCAAGAAGACAAGATATTGCTTAAGCTTGGAATTCAGCTAATCCCAATGTCTTGTCACTCAGTTAGGAGTAAGATGAATCCTATAACTTGGTCGAGTTACTTGGATTCACCTATTTCTAACTTGAGATAATACAATGGTCAAAACCCTAGTTGAGCACTCAATGTTTACATTGATACATAAGTTCATTTTCAAGTAGTAGAAAAGATGCAATATTCTTTTTCCACAAATTGTCACACCATGCAGTGCGTGTAATGAGAGAAATAGGTTTTATAAAATGTGGTTTCAACTGGTAATAAAATCATGCTGAAGCTTTTAATAATAAAATAATTCAAGAGATTCACAATGTTCATGATTCTTAAAACTATTAAATAAAATACTTGTACTGAAATGGTTTAGAAATCCATTTTCTAAACGTAGGCCAAGTAAGATACGTGTGGCATTTGTGAGATATAATTTTCTTATAAGCGACCACAATAACGTATTGCTCGTAGAAGAAGATGAGTCTACCACTTACAAGGAAGTTCAGAAAAGTTCAAAATCTGATAAATGGCTTGGAGCCATGAAGTTAGAAATGGATTCTATATGATAACCAAGTTTGGACTTTAATTAACCTATCCCAAGAGATAAAACCCATAAGGTGTAAGTAGGTTTTCAAGAAAAAAAATTGACATGGATGGTAAAGTAATTACTTATAAAGTACGACCAGTTGCAAAACAATAAGGTATTAAATATGTTGAGAGACCTTTTCATCAGTATTGATGCTAAAATTTGTTAGTATACTCCTAGCACTTTTCACTCATTATTGAAGGTAAAAAAAAAAAAAAAAAACGAAGAATCGATGCATGCTACAGTGATAAAAATGAAAATAGAGCATGCGATTAGATTAAACCAGAGGTAGCGGAGGTTTTAAGAATTATAATACCTCTACATTTAAATGATCTTGTTGGCATGGAAGAAATGTCTAGACCACTTATTGTTGAATGCTAGAAGCCTTTGGTTCCCTATTGGTTGATATTCTGGTTGCTGTCCTGCGATGCTTCGGCTTTGTCTCATCAACGCTAAGCCTTTGGGCTTCTGAAATATATCCACTGCCTGATAATGCTAGTGAGAGCAATAGGTTAAGAAGAATGGTCTCAATCTCTTCTTGATGATCTGCCATCGAGCAGTATCAAGAGAGTTCCCTGTATTTGTGTCCTCTGTTCGACACCCAGAGAAAAAACATGAGAGAGATAGAAAGAAAGAAATTCTGACTGTATTATTTCTATCTTTTTCGTAACACTCCATCTACACCATTAGCCATTGAATCACGTTCTACTCTCACCATCAACAGAGGTATAGCTAGGGTTAAAAACAAAACCAAGACCTCTGTGTGGATTTCGTTCTAGCTATTGGGCCAGCTATAATTGTTTTCTATTCATGGACAAAATGGCCCATAGATTATAACAAGCCTTTAATTTATTTATTTAATCTTAGACTTAATAAAGCCCATAAATAAATAAACAAGCCCAAAAAGAACCCAGGCAAATAAAAAAACCTAATACCTAATTTAAGCCCAGGTTAATTTCTAATTTAACACCCGATATGGACACTACGAGTTAGTGGTGATGCCGTTCGGGGTGACTAATGCCCTAGCAGTATTCATGGACCTGATGCACCGAGTGTTCCGACCCTATCTAGAGTAGTTCGTGATGGTCTTCTTCGATGACATTTTAATCTACTCCAAGAGTCCGGAGGAGCATGCGGAGCATCTGAAGCTCGTACTAGAGAAGCTTCAGGAGCACAAGCTGTATGCCAAGTTTAGCAAGTACGAATTCTGGTTGGATAGTGTGGCATTCCTTGGCCATGTGGTGACCAAGGAAGGAATCCAAGTGGACCCGACAAAGGTTGAAGTGGTATAAGACTGGAAGCAGCCAGAGAGTATCACCGAGATCTGGAGTTTCTTGGGACTGGCTGGTTACTACCGAAGGTTTATCAAGGGATTTTCGACACTCGCATCGCTAATGACCCGATTGTTGTGAAAGGAAGTTCCATTTGTATGGAACGACAAATGTGAGAAAAGTTTTCAAGAACTAAAGTGCAGACTGATGACAGCACCGGTATTGAGTCTACCAGAGGAAGGGAAACCTTACACGCTGTATACCGACACTTCGAAAGAAGGACTGGGAGCAGTGTTGATGCAGGACTAGAAGGTGATCACTTATGCTTCTCGGAAGCTAAGACCTCATGAAGTCAACTACCTCACTCATGATCTGGAGCTAGCAGTTATAGTGTTCGCCCTAAAGAAATGGTGACACTACCTGTATGGACCGAATATGAGGTGTTCACCGAGTATAAGAGTCTGAAGTATATCTTCTCTCAAAAGGATTTGAACTTAAGGCAGTGAAAGTGGATGGAATTCTTGGAAGAATACCATTGTCTGATCAACTACCATCCCAGGAAGACCAACGTTGTGGCGGACGCCCTGAGCAGGAAAGTTGGAATGGACAGACTAAGGGTGCAGGAAATGCAAGCGGTTCAGGATGTGTTGGACAGAAGGGTGGAAGTGCACGACAAAGGAATTTTCATCAGCAATTTGAAGTTGGTGCCGGATTTGAAGAGGGAAATCGTGGAAGCTTAGCAAAGTAACGCCGAGTTTCAGCTTTTCAAGGACAAGGAGCTCAAGCGGCCAGGCCGTGAATTCCGTCAAGATGAAGAGGGAATTTTGCATTTCAGAGATCGATTGTGTGTACCTAGTGAGCAGCAATTAAAGGATAGAATTTTAGAGGAGGTGCACAAGAGCAAGTACGCCATTCATCTGGGAGAGGTTAAGATGTATCAGGATTTAAAGAGAGCCTATTGGTGGCCCGGACTGAAGCTGGATTTGGTCAAGTATGTTTCGACCTCTCTCACCTGCTAGAAAGTCAAAGCGGAACACAAGAAGTCAGCGGGACTATTGCAGCCATTGCCAGTACCGGAATGGAAGTGGGAGGAGGTGACTATGGATTTTGTCACCGGACTTCCCATGTCAAAGACTCAAAAGGACGCCATATGGGTAGTGGTGGATCGACTGACCAAGTCAGCCCATTTCATACCGGTGAATGTGAGGGAGTCGATGGAGAAGTTGGCTCAGACTTATGTTCGAGAAATAGTCCGACTGCATGGAGTGCCTTCGAGCATAGTGTTAGACCGAGACCCGAGGTTCACATCTCGTTTTTTGCAAAAGTTTCAGGAAGCAATAGGGTCGAATTTGAAATTCAGTACGACGGCGCACCCGCAGACCGATAGGCAGTCAGAAAGAGTTATTCAAATATTGGAAGATATACTTAGAGCCTGTGTCTTGGACTTCGCGGACAAGTGGATAGAATGTGTACCGTATGCCGAGCTGTCATATAATAATAGCTACTAAGCCTCAATTAGGATGGCACCGTATGAGGCTTTGTATAGGCGCAAGTGTCAGGTACCATTGTATTGGAGTTGGTCCGAAGACGGTCATGTGAGCAAAACTAGAGAAGTATGTGTCCAAGAAATGCTGGATAAAGTGAAATTGATCAGGGAAAGGTTAAAGGCGGCACAGAGTCGGCAGAAGAGCTATGCAGGCAACCTGCGGAGAGAATTGGAATTTCAAGTCAGGGACAGCGTATTTTTAAAATTAACGCCGAATAGGGGAATTTTGAAGCATCCGAAGGGTGAAAAGTTGAATCCGAGATATTTGGGGCCATTTTTTATTAAGGAAAGGATTGGACCGGTAGCTTACCGACTGAACCTTCCAGATGGGTTGACGGGAATTTATGATGTATTCCATGTGTCACAATTGAAGAAGTACAATGCTGATCTCGGTTATGTATTGAATGATGAACCGTTAGTATTGCAGCCAAACCTGAGCTATGTGGAGAAGCCTGTACGAATATTGGACCGCAGTGTCAAGACTCTCTGAAACAAACAGATACCGATGGTTAAGGTTCAGTGGGAGCATCATGGAACGCGAGATGCCACGTGGGAATCAAAATAGTGGGTTAAACAAAAGTATCCCGAGCTGAAGTAGAGGTATGCTTGAATTTCGAGAACGAAATTCTTCTAAGGAGGGGAGGATGTGAAACCCCAGTCAAAACCAACCTTAGAGTAAGGGGGTTGGGATACATATCATATTTCATTGCATGTTTAAATATATTTTTATATGATTTTATGTACATTGAATTTGAGTTTTATAGTCTAGAGGGCTTGATTATGATTATTGAGCGAGAATGGCAAAATGGTAAATTTTTCTTGAGGTGGAAAAAGGTTGATAGCTTGAGGATTGAATAGGAAAATATTTTTAGAGAGAAAATAAGAACAAGAGTTGTTGTGGTGTAGTGGTTAGAACTTTGGAATTAATTCTTGAGGTCTTGGGTTCAAATTCCATCATAGGAGCTTTAACTTGATTAAATTTTATTTTTGCTTGGGAAGTGTTATTTTCGGCCTTATATGCTTTGGAGTAGGGTAGAGATGTTGTCCTAAGAGAGACGTGATAGGAGTATCATAATCCTACTCTTTTGCCCTACACGAAATTCCTAAGGGGAATTCATTCCCTCTTGATCCTTAATTTTTCCTATTTCTCAATCCATTAGGATGTTCAATTTGTTCAAGCCAATTTTATTCCAGAAAAATTCTAGCAATGTGCTGTGGCTTTGAAGGTTCAAAATGTCTTAGGGAAAGATATCCTGTGGACCAAAACCATGGAAGAGGGGGAAGGATTTCAAGTGAATTAATTTCCCTAGTGAACTCTCTAAAACTTCACTCTAGCTAGGTTCATTTTCCTTCATGCATTGAACTGAAATTTTTCCAGCTTCTTGTGCCTTCAAGGTGTCGCAATTCTTAGCCATTATTTCCTCCCAAATGCTGCCAGAAAATGGCCCTTTTGATCAGCTTGAAACCTGAATCTTTCTGGCCATTTTTAGACTGCACAAAAGATGTGCAAAACTAGAAAAATCCCTGGGCAAAATCGCAGCTTTGGAGGTCCGAAACCAAGCTGTTTTCTTTCAATTTTTGTTCAACATCTTAGCCACGTTTTTCCTCCATAAAGAAGGCTGGAAACCAGCCTTAAAAGACCTCTGAAATCCCCTTCAAACTCTCTGCAAGCTGATTGGAAAATGGCAGCCGAAAACTGCCTAGAAAATTCCAGCCTTGCAAAAATTCTGTGCAGGAAAACTTTCTAGCTCTATTTCCTAATTCATCCCTAGCCAAAACCTCAGCTTTCTTCTGCACAAACCCTCCTTAAACTGACATGAACTGAAATCCATTGTCCTCTCCAAGCTTCTGCATGAAATTCCGACATGGCTACCCGAAAATCTCTCCAACAAATCTCTGCAATCATGCTTGATTAGTTACAAAAATTCCAGCCACCATAATTTAGCAACCTTCCATAAAATATCCTTCAAACAACCAGGCCTTTCCTCCACCATTATATTCCTTATTTTTTGCCACCCTTAGCCTCCTTCAACCAGCTTCCATCCAGCCGAAATACTGCACAAGCAGTCGGCCATGGCAGCCTCCCAAAAGCTCTCCAATAATCAAAGATATTCTTGTCATACCTAGTTTCCAAATTTGCTTCCCAAAAATATTCTTTAAGGATTTCAACAACTAACCTTTCCTTTTCCCTTCCAAACCAGAAAATCATCTTCCAAAACCCTACAAGCAATTTGGCAGCCCTAATCCCTACAGAAATTCGGCAGCCTCCAATCCCAAAAAACTCTCTATTCTCTTCAACCTTCAAGAACACATAGCACACCAAGAACACCTACTCCTTCCTTTCACCTAATACCTCTCCAAATCACTTCAAACATCTTCTAAAAATTCCAGATTTCATCTATACACTACTGTGAGTCCATCCATACCATTTTTAACATCAAACTCCAAAATTCAACTCGCACTTTTGGATAAAAAACCAGAAATTTTGTGAAGGCTCAAGAACACCTTCAAGGTAGGTTTATTCAATCAACTTCGTCTTCACTAATCTTCAATCTCTAATGAACATATATGTGTTTAAGCATGCTAATGGACTTACTTCTTCTTTTTCTTCTCCTCTCTCTCTCTCCCTCTCTCTTGGCCGAATGATTTCATCAACCATGGCCATGCTTCCTTCATCTTCTTTGGACAGATTTAGACATCTAAGAGTTGAGATCCATTCAAGGTATTCATCAATCAAATAAGCCTTTTTAACCCTTCTTTTAAATTCTAGATTCATGTCTCTAGGATGATGTTGATAGAAGATGAATCATAAATAGGGTTGAGTATATATTGTTGTGATGAATTGAGAGTGAAGCATGAATATATGTATGAATATGTTAGAGATGGGATTTATGCATGAATGGATTATCTTGGTTGATTGTATGGCATTTTAGGGTTTGATGCATGTCTCCATGTCATAGGTAGTATTTGTGATCAAGTATGCTAGAGATTATGTCACCTTTGGTGAATAGGATTTATATTCATGTTAGATTATTGAAGCCATGATTATATTTATACTAGTAGAGGTTAGATCATGTCTTGATAAATTTAGATCTGTGCTTTTATGCATGATTTGGGTGATTTGATGAACGGAAGGGTTGTATATGTTCATGATTGTGGTTAGCCATAGAAATATGATCATGATCTAGTTGTCCCTAAGCTAATTTTTATTTCATTAATAAAATATTTAATATTATGATTTTGCTAGAAAATTCGAAAAACCCTAGGAAGTGGATTTGAATTACTAAAAAGATATTTTAGCCAAAAAAATGGTAGCTTTTATTCAAGAAATAAAATATATAGATATTATATAAAATGATAAAATCAACTAAAGCCTTTTTATGAAAATAATCATAATAAGAAAAATATTTATTATTAAAATTTTAATTATTATCTTTTAATCAAAACCTATTAAAGTCTATTTATTACCTTCCAATCAAGATCCATTAAAATTTATTTTCAACTAATTTTAGCTAGCAATTATTTTCAAACAATTAATTATTAATAAATAATTATTTTACCAAATACCTAAGACTCTTCACCAATTAAACTCTGAATTTAGCTTAGCAAGATTTAAACCTTCAACTTATTAGTACTTATTTCCCAAAACATTAATTATTTTAAATTTCAAATTAGGCTTAGCTTATAAACCTAGTTATTTATTGTTTAGCCTTAAAGCTTGGGACACTAGGATCATGGTAGTAGTGAGTCAAGTTGTTTTAAATTGAAAAAGTAAATTTTGGCTTGAGTTTGATTATGGTTTGTATTTGCCCATGCGGGGTTAGGTCAGCTGTTGGAGACCTTTTATTGTGAGCAAGAATCAGGTAAGCTCCTGCATAAAACCTGACTGATGAAAAATGTTTATTATGGCAAGCCAAATGCAGAGTGCATGGACACTCATTTCTGTAAAGGCAATTGAGGATTGATTCCTTCCTTATTTCAGTCAAACAATTATTTGAAAATCTGTAAGTAGATTTACTCAAACTCAAAACTCTTTCTAAAACTGATTTTGACAAAGACTTTGGAAACCCTTAATTGCCATTTTCAAGTGGAACTGTGTTTTGTTCATTTTTCCCAAGTGGGATAAGTTACGTTGAGTACTTAATAAGGGTGGACTGTTAGGGCTAATCTTTGAAGGGTTATGGTAAGTCTCTCAGTAGGTGGCCACCTCTGAGGGGTGAGTCCTTCCCGGATAAGATGTCAGTCCAGTAGGTCGTGCCGGTCCGAGCTAGCATTTTATTTTTTTTTCAGTCAAGTGACTGTGTTTTGCCCGAATAGACACCCAGTTGTTATTTGGGTATAGAGAAGGAGGAGTATCTTGCCCGGTAGGCCGATCACCTACCTTTTTTGTCAGTCTGCACAAAGTGTCGGCATTCGACCGGTTATGGGGCCCAACGTGTGGTAACCCATGATCATTTCTTTTAAGGGGTTGATTTTATTGATTACGTATGGTTGGAAAAGACAAAACACCACTCTTACTTTTGACTAATGTTTATTGCTTGCCAGTGATTTTTTTTTTAATAAAGAATTTTATACTTTGCATACACGAACTATTTCCACTGGACACTCAAAGCACACACGGACTTACTAAGATTTCTGTCTCATCACCATTTTTACCATGATTTTCGGTCGATCCTGCTGTGGGGATGAGTAGCTAGTGTTATCTGCATTGGAAGAGAATTTTGTCTTTTATTTTTATGTATTGCTTTGGGGAGTTGAGAGTGGATGATTTTATTTATGGATTTGTGTTTCTTTTGGGAATTTGTGGATTTATTCATGGATTTAATCTTGAGTTGTAATAAATTTTAAGTTAAAGTATTATTTTTATTCCGCTATTTTATTTGTCTGACCTAGTTATAAAGACCCCTTGTCCTTTGGACGGGGCGACATCCCCGGCCCTGGTAGGCCTAGGTAGCGGGGTGTTACATAAGTAGCTAGGTGGACCAATCAAGGGCTTCCAAATGTTTAAGACCATTTAATGAACCCTTGACTTGAAGACCATATTTCTCTATATATAGGCCATGAAGGCCAGCTAAAATGGCTTTAGACAGCCAGAATTTTGCAGTAAACAAGGAAAAGAGAAGAGAAAGGAAAAAGAAAATAGAGAAGAGAGAGAGAGGAAATTCGGAAATAGAGAGGAGAGAGAGAGAGAAGGAAGAAAAAGAAGATGCTTGGGCTGTTTAGCCTTCAAAAGCAGCAAAGAAAAGGTAAGGATCTACCTTGCTTAAAGTAAAGTTATTATATAAAGCATGGGGATCATTTTGGTATACATATTATGAGAGGTTATGTATGAATTATTGAAACTAACTAGGTGAAGTTGTGTGAAAATATGTTATGATTGAGGCTGCCAGTTTTCTTGTTGTACTATGGAAAATTTTTTTGTTTTATGTATGACTGGAAATCAGTAGCTTTAAGGGTGATAAAAGGGAGATTGGATTGAATTAATTCATATAATAAACAAGGAATGAAGATATAATGTGTTTTGCTGGACAATGGATTTAATTCCAGAAAGTTATGGGAGGTTTTATGTCCAGTAAATCTGTAAATTTTTCAGATTTGAACAAAAGAGCTATATTTCCTTGTATCTAAGGATCATAGAGGCATTTTGAAGCAAGTTTGAGGTTAATCGGATTTACGGATCAAAAGTTATACCGAAAATAGTAAAAGGTGCCAAATCAGTGACGGGATTTTACTACTGGATATTTGTGTTCAAAACTTAACAAAATGAACAACAGAATCGGAATTCCATGAATTGGAACTTGTAAAGGAATTTCTTAAGGACATTTTAAAATTGGTTTGACATCATTTGGATTCGTGGATTGAAAGTTATGTGCAAAACAAAATGGTGTGTCAAATTAGTGAAATTCCAGAAAGTAGTCCGAAAATGGATGGACTTAAGGGTGATAAATTATATGATTTTGGATAAAATAATTAGGGAAACATGAAGTGAATCCCTTGTTTATGAAGGGAGGAAGGATGTGGAAAAAGGAAAACGAAAAAATTGATCAAACGATGGAAAAATGACGCGAACAAAAGTTGAACGTTTTCCTTGACTGTTGGCTAACCATCGGCCTCGTCGGCCCCTGACGGCTAAACGATAGTTGAACGTCAGTTAACTGTCGGGCACGTCGGCTATTTTTCAGCCAAACACGAATTGACCCAAAAACGATGTTTGGTGTAGGTTTAGCGACAAACGACCAATGAAGTGTCAAAAACGGTAGGAACGGAGGTTAAACAGTTGTGAACGGAAAGAGTTGCTTAGGACACGAGGTGAGTCCATTGGATTTCTAAAACTCTTTCTAAAGTTAGTGTGCATTGTTTTTCCATGAAATGCTATATTATATACCGTTTGGAACATTTTGTGGAAATATGTTTGGAAACATTGAATTTAATCCTCTTTTGGGATTAGAATTCTGGATTTCTTTAAATGAGTTCTTTTTTTTGGAATTAGGTATTTGGAAAATGATCCAAATGTCCTTATTGGAATATTTTATGAAAACTTTTGGAGCTCGGGTATTCGATAAATGACCGAAATATCCTTATTGGAACTCTTGTGAATATTTTTCAAATCGGGTAAGGATAAAATCACTCGAATACCCTCGAAAAGTCTTTTGGAATCGCGTATCGGTAAAATGACTTGAATACCCTTGGAAATGACTTTTGTAATCGAGTATGGGGAAAATGACCTGGATACTCTTGGAAACACGTTTTGATGTGTGAATAGAACCCTTTTATTTGGTTTCAACATGATTTTGGAAAATGTTGTTTTGCCCCAAAAATATTTTGATTTGGAAATTCTATGGGAACAGATAACCCTCTGGGCTGATCAGTCAGACGGGGTTAGTATTGTTGACGTTGAGTATTTAGAAAGGACTTTGATTTTTGTACTAGCTCGTGTTAGAGGTAGACGACCCCAAGTAACCTAGCTAGCTCTGGGGATTGTCTTACTCTAAACAGGGTGACAAGACATTGGGATGAGTCGTCCTAGCTAGTCATTTTGAGCTCGGCAATTACCTATTGATTATGATGGTGGATTGTTCACATGATATCAAGCGGGGACACTCGATGTGTTCAATCCCTTGCCACCTCGATGGTGACTGACATCAGGATTGGGACCCCTAGCTTATGGTGGCAAGTAAGAGATCCCTAAGTGCAAGGTGAGGTACATATTTACGCTCACCGTTCTGGCATGACATGGGTGATGTGCTATAAGGCGTAGTCCCTAGCACAAGAAACCGTGTAGCCGAAGGCAAGGACTGCGGGACTTGCATACATGCCGACTTTCTATTAGAGAAGTGCTTGTGATTTGAAAACTGGGGCAATGGTTTGAAAATTGAAATACAGTTTTTCAAAATGATTGTGTTTTGAATACACTCTTCATTAAAGAGTTTTAGATTCATTTCTAATGAACAAATGTGATGTTATTTCATAAAAGATTTGTGTACTCTGTCTCTTTGATAAAACATTAGCACATACGGGACTCACTAGGTGATTTTTCACGCACATGTGTCTTTTATCTTACCTTTTTGTAGGATCTGGAGTTAGAAATGTTAGGGATATGCCCTAGAGTCAATTTGTACTTATACTATTGTCGTTATGTTTTATATAATAAAATGAGGTTTTCCTTTCCATGAATAGTGTATTTTGTTTTGTGGTCATCAAGTACGTGACTTGATAGTAAAACCCAACAATGAATACAATGACTATTCTAAAACTGTCCCTGATTGATTATTATTATTGGAACAATAATAAATTAAGATTAGTATGTTTGTGACTTGATGGCTATGTTTTACTGGTCATGGATATTTGTGATATCAAGTCAAAACATAAATAAATGTTAGAGAACATTGTATTAGACATGACCTACTGTGAGAGTACTTTATGGAATATGCCATAAGTACTTTCTAGTCATAATAATATTAAAAGTCCTTTGACCTAAATTCAATATAGTTTCCTACTTGATAAATTCTATATTTTGACGTTGTCTAAAGTTGTCATTAATCAGATAATAAATTAGACTACTATTGGATATAGAATACATCAATGAGAGGAATATGATTGATAGTGAAGGAATTTGTCCCTCTCAGTTATGGGAGAGATATCGATGGGTCCCTTGATAAGTTAGATTGTTAAAATGCATGGCCGTGCTCAAATATATCAATCTAAGATATTGATATCATTTGTTTGAACAGTCTACTATGAAATCAAGAAATAATTGATTAAGCTTAATAAGGATGACATGCTCCATGCCTTATGCTTAATCTGGATATCGTGTGACAAAAGGACTAAATATAAAATTATGGTTTGGGTTAAAGAGATCACTGATCTTTATTTAACTTGGATAGTTATAATGTTTTTCTAGAAACCGCTTATAACTTGTGCACCATTTAAATATGATTTGGGCACACTGATAGTGTTAAATGAACCTATAGGGTCACACAATAAGCGAACTTGTTAGGTTATTTTTCTAGTAACCAGATTCGATGAATTTGGAAATATGTCTAAGTTAATCGAACTTAGAGAATTTACCAGATACAATGGATTTGGAAATAAGTCCATATTCGTTGTATCTGGATAATGTCCAGATTATGAGAATCTGACTTGGTAAATTAATTAGTTAAATTACCGAGATAATGGCAGAATCTTCTCATATCAATTTTAATTTAAATTAAAATACGATAAGATATTATTAGGGTTGGACTCTAAAAGATTCGGAGGGGTTTTTAAGAAAACCCTAGCTGTCTTCTCTAGAGAGCTATTCTGTTAAGAATATTCGTGCCTTCATCCACCAGAAAAAATAAGCCTCTCAAACCCTAGGCGCTAGCACTCCCGGGTGACGAGTGAGTTCGTGGTGTGTATCCGATAGAGGGCGTTCGCATATTGTAGCGTCTGGTGGTCGTTCGAGTTGTACGTACAGCAGTACAATCGGAATCGAAGGATATCGATTACACCTAACAGAGGTAATTTTGCAAACCTATGATCTTCTTAATCGTTTACTTGGATCCTCGGAAGGGATTCGTAGATGTTTTTCGCGTTTAGGAGTCCACAAATCCTAACACTCTGAACTTCAAAAATAGTTTGAAGAAGCAGAGGCATATGACATGATTGTGCATCTCAAGGAAATGTTCCAAGAGCAAGCACAACAAGAGAGATTTGAAACTCACAATGCGTTAAATGCATGTAAGATGGTTTCTGGCACCTCGGTAAGTGCTCATATCCTTAAAATGAAGGGCTATCTTGTTCATCTTGATAAGCTTGGTTCTCCTATTAATCATGACATGGCCATGGATTTGATCTTGGGCTCATTACCTCCTGAGTATGACCAGTTTATCATGAATTTTAACATGCATAATATGGAGAAACCCATTATTGAATTGCATGGGAAGCTAAAACAAGCTAAACTGAACATTAAGAAGAGTACTCCTAGTGTTCTAATAGTTCAAAAAGGGAAAGAAAAAAAGAACAACTAAAATGGCAAAGTCATAGCTAGTAAGGGTAGAGACAAGGCAAAGTCCAAGTTCAAGCCCAAACCTAAGGCTAAGACACCAAAAGAGGGAGCTTGCCACCATTGTGAAGAACAAGGACATTAGTTAAGAAATTGCAAGCTCTATTTAGAAGCAAAGAAAAAGAAGGATAGTGAGACTGTCACTTCAAGTATTTATGTTATAGAAATTAATTTATCTACTTCTGATTCATGGGTATTAGATATCGGTTGTGGATCTCACATTTGTGTAAATGTGCAGGGTCTAAAATGGAGTAGAGCCTTGGCAAAAGGCATGGTGGGCCTACGAGTTGCGAATGGAGTTCAAGTTGTTGTAGTAGCTGTAGTAACTTTTGAATTAATTTTGCCTAGTAGGCTTGTCTTAGAACTAAATGATTATTTTTATGTTCCTGCTATGAGTAGGAATATTATTTCAGTTTCTTGTTTGGATTTAGAAGGTTTTAAATTTGTTATTGGGAATAACATTTGCTCCATTAATAAAAATGGCATTTTTTTTTATGGAGATGCTTCATTATCAAATGGGCTCTATATTCTCAAACTTCATGGATCTTCCAGCAAGTCTATCTATAATATTAATACTAAGAGATTGAAATCCAATGATTTAAATCAAACTTACTTCTGGCATTGTCGTTTGGGCCATATAAATGAAAAACGCATAACAATGCTTCATAATGATGGGCTTCAAAAATCGTTTGATTTAAAATCTTATGAAATGTGTGATTCTTATTTATTAGATAAAATGACTAAAGCGCCTTTTAAGAGACAAAATGAAAGGGCAATTGATTTATTGGGCCTAATACATACTGATGTATGTGGACCAATGAATACATATGCTAGAGGAGGATTTCAGTACTTCATTACATTTACAGATGATTTCAGCAGATATGGCTACGTGTATATGATGAAACATAAATCTGAATCATTCCAGAAATTCAAAGAATTTCAAAATGAAGTACAAAATCAGCTTGGCAAAAGTATCAAAACACTTCAATCAGATCAAGGTGGTGAATACTTAAGTCATGAGTTTGACGAGCATCTTAAAAATTGTGGAATTATATCCTAATTAACTCCACCTGGAACACCTCAATGGAATGGTGTATCTGAATGGAGAAGTCAGACTTTATTAGATATGGTTTGATCAATGATGAGTCAAACTGATCTTCCAATCTCCTTTTGGGATTATGCCCTAGAGACTGCGACATTCATACTAAATCGAGTTCTATCTAAATCAGTTCAGAAAACGCCATATGAGATATGGACTGGGAGACAATCTAGTTTGTTATTTCTGAAGATTTGGGGTTTTGAAGTGTATGTAAAGCATTTATTATCTGATAAACTTACTCCTAAATCAGATAAATGTATATTTGTGGGGTATCCTAAAGAAACTAAAGGATATTAATTTTATCTCCCAAAAGAAATTAGAGTAATTGTTGCTCGAAATGGATTCTTTCTTGAAAAGAAATTTATTTCCAAAAGAATCAGTGGGAGTAAAATACATCTTGATGAGATTCAAGAGCCACAATTAGTGGCTGAACCTTATCAAGATGAGATTCAACAGCCACAATTAGTGCCTGAACCAAATAATGAACCTCGATTAGATGGCTCACAAGTCCAAGATGAGCCTACTTCTATAGAACAAGGACCTCGAAGATCTGATAGAGTTCATCAACAACCTGAGAGATATGGATTCCTCATCACTGACGATCACAATGTGGAGCTTATGGTTAATGATGAGCTCACTTCCTATCAAGAAGCTATTAAGAATTCTAACTCTGAAAAATGGTTAGAGGCTTTGAAGTCTGAGATGCAATCCATATATGATAACCAAGTCTGGACTTTGGTTAATCCACCTAAAGGTTCAAAAACTATTGGATGTAAGTGGGTTTTCAAAAAGAAAATAGACATGGAGGGAAATGTGCATACTTACAAAGCACGACTGGTAGCAAAAGGTTATAGACAAACTCATGGTATATACTATGATGAAACCTTTTCACCAGTTGTAATGCTTAAATCTATTAGAATTCTTCTTGCCATAGCAGCATATTATGATTATGAGATTTGGCAAATGGATGTCAAAACCGTGTTTCTCAATGGAAACTTACTCGAAGATGTGTACATGACACAACTTGAGGGTTTTGGCGATCCTTTGAATTCTAATAAAGTGTGCAAGCTTCAAAGATCCATTTATAGATTGAAGCAAGCATCTCAAAGCTGGAATCTTCATTTTGATGAAGTAATTAAAGAATTTAACTTTATCAAAAATGAAAATGAGCCTTGTGTCTATAAGAAAACAAGTGGGAATGCAATAGTCTTTTTGGTACTTTATGTTAATGACATCTTACTCATTGGAAACGACATCCCAACTCTACAAAGTGTAAAGATATGGTTGGGAAATTATTTTTCAATGAAAGACTTAGGTGAAGTTGCCTATATTGTAGGTGTAAGGATCTATAGAGATAGATCTAGAAAGCTAATTGGGCTAAGTCAAAGTGCATACGTTGACAAGGTACTGAAAAGGTTCAGTATGCAAGACTCTAAGAGAGGATTCTTGCCAATGTCACATGGCATTAAGCTCAGCAAAACTAGAAGTCCTTCTATGAAGGATGAAGAAGAGTGCATGAACAAGATACTATACGCTTCCGCTATAGGATCTATCATGTATACCAGGTTATGTACCTGACCTGATGTATTATCTGCATTGAGCATGATGGGCAAGTTTTAGTCAAATCCTGGAGAGGCACACTGGACTGCTGTCAAGAACATACTGAAGTACTTAAGAAGAATTAAAGATATGTTCTTAGTTTATGGAGGACAAGAAGGCGAGCTAGTTGTAAATGATTACACTTATGCTAATTTTCAGTCCGACATAGATGATTACAAATCGCAATCAGGTTTTCTATTTTGTTTGAATAGAGGTGCTGTAAGTTGGAAAAGTTCAAAGCAAGATACGGTGGCCGATTCTACTACAGAAGTTGAGTATGTAGCTGCCTCAACTGTAGCTAAAGAAGCAGTTTGGATTAAAAAGTTCATTATAGAACTAGATGTAGTTCCTAGTATTGTGAACCCAGTGGATTTCTATTGTGACAACAATGGAGCCATTGCACAAGCTAAGGAACCAAGATCACATTAGCGATCTAAACATATACTTAGACGTTTTCATCTCATTCGAGAAATTGTTGATAGAGGAGATGTCAATGTATGTAAGGTATCAACTGATGATAATATTGCAGGTCCACTGACAAAGCCTCTCCCATCGTCTAAACATGATAATCATACTATATCAATGGGATTACAGCTTATGCCAAATTGGTCTTAGTGCAAGTGGGAGACTATTAAGGATATGCCCTAGAGTCAATTTGTACTTATATTATTGCCGTTATATTTTATATAACAATATAAGGTTTTCCTTTCTATGAATAGTGCATTTTATTTTGGGGTCATCAAGTACATGACTTGATAGTAAAACCCAACAATGAATACATGACTATTCTAAAATTGTCCCTGATCGGTTATTATTAGTGGAATAATAATAAATTAAGATTAGTATGTTTGTGACTTAATGGCTATGTTTTACTGGTCATGGATATTTGTAATATCGAGTCAAAACATAAATAAATGTTATAGAACATTGTATTTGACATGACCCACTGTGAGAGTACTTCATGGAATATGCCATAAGTACTTTCTAGCCGTAATAATATTAAAAGTCCTTCGACCTAAATTCATCATAGTTTCCTACTTGATAAATTCTATATTTTGACGTTGTCTTTAATCAGATAATAAATTAGACTACTGTTGAATATAGAATAAATCAATGAGAGAAATATGATTGATTGTAAAGGAATTTGTCCCTCTCAATTATGGGAGAGATATCCATGGGCCCCTTGATAAGTTAGACTGTTAAAATGCATGGCCGTGCTCAAATATATCAATCTAAGATATTGATATCATTTGTTTGAATAGTCTACTATGAAATCAAGAAATAATTGATTAAGCTTAATAATGATGACATGCCCCGTGCCTTATGCTTAATCTGGATATCGTGTGACAAAAGGACTAAATATAAAATTATGGTTTGGGTTAAAGAGATCACTGATCTTTATTTAACTTGGATACTTATAATGTTTTTCTAGAAACCGCTTATAACTTGTGCGCCATTTAAATATGATTTGGGCACACTGACAGTGTTAAATGAACCTATAGAGTCACACAATAAGCGAACTTGTTAGGTTATTTTTCTAGTAACTAGATTCGATGAATTTGAAAATATGTCTAAGTTAATCGAACTTAGAAAATTTACCAGATACAATGAATTTAGAAATAAGTCCACATTCGTTGTATCTGGATAATATCCAGATTATAAGAATCTGACTTGGTAAATCAATTAGTTAAATTACCGATATAATGGCAGAATCTTATCATATCAATTTTAATTTAATTTGAATTTAAATTAAAATACGATAAGATATTATTAGGGTTGGACTTTAAAAGGTTCGGAGGGGTTTTTAGGAAAACCCTAGCCGGCTTCTCTAGTGAGCCATTCCGTTAAGAATATTTGAGCTTTCATCTACCAGAAAAATAAGCCTCTCAAACCTTAGGTGCTAGCACTCCCCGGGTGACGAGTGAGTTCACGGTATGTATCTGATAGAGGACGTTCGCATATTGCAGTGTCTAGTGATCGTTCGGGTTGCACGTACGTAGCACAATCGGAATTGAAGGATATCGATTACACCTAACAGAGGTAATTTTGCAAATCTACGATCTTCTTAATCGTTTACTTGGATCCTTGGAAGGGATTTTGGATGTTTTTCACGTTTAGGAGTCTGTGAATCCTAACAGGAAGAACCTACGGATAGAGGATGATACTACAGTGATAGCAGAATAGGTCCAGACATTTCCTTTTTGGATAATACTCTATTGGATTTTTCGTTAAAAAGACCCCTTGTCTGGGTAACTAGACAAGGCGACACTCAGTGTTGATATGCTTCCGCTATTATTCTTAGTAGGGGTGTTACATATTACGTACAAGTGATTGCCTCTAGGGCACAACACTAACAGTGAGTGGACTACCCACTAGCTAAAGGTAAGATATTCCCCATTTGAAATTCATAATACAATAATCTAAACATGATGAGATTCCCATTCTCACCAATCAGTTAAGAATAAACGTTTATGTGTTAAGTAACTCGTGATCTATACTTTACTATGAAAGACCACCATTTACATGGATAAGTTAATAACACAATAGGTCCTTTCCAAACGTAAATTATGTACAAATAAAATGTAAATTCACAAACAAATTTTGAGAATAAATTCTTTTATTAATAAATCTGATAATTACATCAAAAACCTAGTCTAGAGGACATACATTTCAATAATCTCCCACTTGCACTTTAGGATTAAGAAAGTCCGTAGGTGCTCACCCCTATAGCGTCTAGGTGTCTCTTGAAGATTCTCTCAACCAAAGGCTTGTGAAGGGATCTGCTAGGTTATTTTTTTAGGCTATCTATTCTTCTTAATTTCCCTTCTCTGGATGAAATCCCAGATCAGGTGGTACTTCTTCTCGATGTGCTTCCCCTTCTTATTGTTCCTAGGTTCTTTAAATTGCGAGACTATTCCAGTGTTGTCGCAATACACTACAATCGGTCTGTTCATGTGTGGCATGACTCAAAGTTCTAAAAGAAACTTTCGGAGCTAGACAACTTCCTTGGATACCTCCGAAGTTGCCGCATACTTAGCTTCTATGGTTGAGTCAACAATGTAAGATTGTTTCATACTCCTCTATGAAATAGCTTCCCTAGATAAGGTGAAGACATATCTACTAGTGGATTTTCTCTCATCCTTATCTGCTTGGAAGTCTAGGTCTGTGTATCTAGTAGGAACCAAGTCATCAGCCTTGTAAACCAGCATATAATCTCTCGTACCTTTGAGGTACTTGAGAATATGCTTTATAGCTTACCAATGAACCTCCCCAGGATTTGACTGATATCTGCTAACTACGCCTACGGCAAGGCAGATATCTGGCCTAGTGCACAGCATGGCATACATGAGACTTTCCACAGCCAAAGCGTAGGGAATCCTACTCATTCTGTCTTTTTCTTCTTAGGACTTAAAAGAGTTCTTTGAATAAAAAGACAACCCCTATCAACAATGGATTAGAGCTCCTTTGTATGAGTCCATGCTGAACTTGGCCAGCATCTTGTCAACATATATTGCTTGGGATAATCCTAACATTCTCTGCTTCCTATTTCTAAGAACTTAATCCTAAGAATGTAACTAGCTTCTCCCAAATCCTTCATACTGAATTGACTAGATAATCAAACCATAGTAGATGATAATGTTCCTACATCATTCCCAATGAGTAGAATGTCATCCACATATAGGACAAGAAAAACCATATTTATACCTTCCAATTTTCTGTACACGCATGGTTTGTTCATCCTCATTTTGAATGAAACCGTAAGACTTTATAGTCTCATTAAAATGAATGTTTCATACTCTAGATGTCTGCTTAAGTCTATAAATGGACTTCTTAAGCTTGCAAACTATATGTTCCTGGCCTTTAGTAATAAAACCTTCTAGTTAGGACATATATATGTCTTTACTAAGATGGCCATTAAGAAACACCATCTTGACATCCATTTTCCATATCTTGTAGTCATAATGACATGCGATGGCAAGAAGGATACTGATGGACTTAAGCATGGCTACCGGGGAAAAGGTTTCCTCATAGTCGATTCCCTCGTTCCGAGTATATCCTTTCACCACAAGCCTAGCTTTGAAGGTTTCCATCTTCCCATCCACTCCCCTCTTCCTCTTGTATACCCACTTACACTTAATGGATTTTATCCCTTCAAGTGAAGCTACAAGATCCCAAACCTAATTGAAGTACATAGAATCAATCTCGGCTATCATGGATTCATGCTATAGATTTGCATCGGCATCAACAATAGCCTCCTTATATCTAGTGGGATCTTATTCGTGATGGTCAGAGACTAGCTCAAAAACCTCTCCAATCCATCATTCTGGAACCTTAAATACCCTCCCATTACGACGAGGCTCCATTTATATAGGTTTTTGAGGCTGTGTCTCTACTTGTTCCACAATTGGGTCTGAAGAAATTGATTTCGAACATAACTTTTCCTCAAGTTCTAACTTTGTTGAACTTTTAGTGGAAGTAGTTTAATCATCCTCCAAGTATCTAACATTAGTACTTACCGGTATTTTCTGCTCCTTAGGATGATAAAAGTAACATCCTTTTGTCCCTTTTGGACACCCAATAAAATAGCATAATTCCGATCTTAGTTCTAGCTTATCTCCCTTGATCAGTACATAAGTTGGATAGCCCTATATTCTGAAATAATTTAGACTGGGTGTACACATCTCATAGGAAGTCCTAGGTACTAACTCGAAAGGCACTAAGTTCAGAATGTGTGTCGCTATTTCCAGGGCATATCCCTAAAAAGAAACTGAAAGAGTAGTACAAGACATCATGCTTCGGACCATTTCCATCAACGTCATGTTCCTTCTCTCGCTACTCCATTCTGCTGGGGTGTGCCCGTCACAAAAAGCTGGGATACTATCCCATGATGTACCATGTAATCCTTGAATTCATTGAGAAGGTACTTTCTACCACGATTCGATCGTAAGGTTTTGATTAGTTTACCTATCCAACGCTCCACTTCAGCCTTAAACTCTTTGAACTTGTCAAAAGAGTCAGACTTGCGCCTCATCAGGTAGACATAACAAAACCTTGTACAATTATCCATGAAAGAGATGAAGTACTCAAAACCCCCTCTAGCTGGTATAGACAAAGGACCACACGCATCAGTGTGAACAAGGCCCAATATCTCCTTGGCTTTATTAGCCTTTTAGGTGAACGACTTTTTGGTAATATTTCCCATAAGACAAGATTTACACTGATGCTAACTTTTCAATCTTAATGAGCCCAAGGGCACATCAGGAATTAACCTCTAAATCCTAGTAGAGTTAATATGACCTAATCTTAGATGCCAAATATATGAGTTATTGACCTTGATCTTTCTCTTCGTACTTAAAATTTCAGATTGAGCGTTATTTATTTAATTGTTTGTAGGATTTAAGAAGAATAAGTTTCCATACATGTGTCCAGAACAAAGAACTTCTCCATTCCTACTGATAGTAATACCAAAATGGAAAGAAATAGAATATCTTTGATTTATCAGTTTTGCAACTGAAATCAAATTCCATCTAAATCCAGGTACATATAAAATATCCTTTAAAACCACTATTCTATTATAATCAAATTTAAGCTCCAATTCTCCCACTGTAAGGGCCCATATTTGTGCTATATTTCCTACTCGTAGACCATGTTCATCCTTCTGGAATCTTTTTATCTGCCTAAACCCCGGCAAGGAGTTACAGATATAATCAGTGGCTCCAAAATCAGTAATCCAAGTGAAAATTAATCCAACTATTGAAACTAACTCTAGATAGAGAACAATACCTATAAGGTTTTTCTTAACCTGAAACTCTGGACACTCATTTTTCCAGTGTCCCTTCTATCCACACTTAAAGAACTTACCCTTGGGCTTGTTGGGCTAGGTTAGTGCGTTTCCCCTCTTCTTTATAAACTTTTTGGGCTTGGGCCTAGTTCTAGAAGAACAAGCCTTAGCAATTATAGCTTTGGACTGTGGCTTCATGACATTCTCTGCCACTTGGAGCTCTTTCATTGATTCGGTTAAACTTATGTTTAATTTGTTCATGTTATAATTTAACTTGAATTGAGTAAAAGAGCCCGAAAGAGATTTGAGAAGCATGTTTACTTGGCTCTCGGGGTCAATAACCCCCCTTAAGACTTCAGCTTCCTCAAAAGTAGCAATCATCTTGAGCATATGCTCTCTGACTGATGCTCCCTTAGCCATCTTAGTGTTGATGATTGTCCTAAGAGCCGACTGCCGTGCGGGCTGGCTTTTATCTACGAACATCTCATCGACCTTCTTCCATGCTTTCTCAGCCTCTCTCTCTTCAGCGATGGAACCCTCCCCGATAACAGGGTAGGTTTCGTACAGGACATACTTATACTCCTCAATTGTGAGTATTATGTCTAAGTTCCTTTTCTAGTCTATATAAATTGGACCCGTTAACTTATTCTTTTGGAGAATAATGGCCAAATGATTAAAAGAATCTCCACCAATCATTTTTGAAAAATCAAAAATAAAAAAAAATCTCAGTTTGTGAAAAAATAAAAGTAATTTGTGCATTTTATCCTCATATTAAATCCGATAATAGTTAACCCTATCACTATTATCTTTAATATGATTAATTTGGCTTTTAGGAAAACTGACATAGCTTCTTGGGAAGGTTAATAGTCTCCTAAGTTAAGTGTATTAACCACAACAAATTAATTTTCCTTCTAGGTAATAATCTAGAAGATAACTCCATTGATGGGATGGTCATTTCTTCTTATTTCCTATGAACATTCCTCACACTATAACCTCCAATGTGGGCTGGCTGATCATAGCATGTGTCACTGGGTTATTAATTTTATCCATCCATTAGTTCTAGATCCTTATAGTATCTCCATCCTATATGGGTTCACTCCCAGGGTGACGCGAGAAGATCCACGATCACTAATGAGGATCGTGATGGAAGCCGTAGGGCCGTTGGAACCCCTCTCCTGCTTAGTATTTTAAAACAAGGGGTTTCTTGGAAACATCCTTTGAAATTTTCAATTAAGTTTTCTTTTAACTCAAAAATAAAATATCTAAACCCATAAAAATATTTATGTCAAGGTTTATACCTTTTGAGAAATTTTTTCATGGATTAATTTTATTTAAGTTAATAAATTTAATAATTTCAAAAATTTTCAATAAAACTTTCTAGAGATATTAATCTCAAGTTTAATTTGATAAAAATAATTTTTCTTGTTAAAAATAAATCAAAATAGTTTTCTATTTTAACTCACAAAAATATCTAAATCTAAAATATTTTCTATGTCAAGTATAAAATCCTTTGAGAAAATAACTAAGAATTAATTTTTGTTCAAATTTAAATTAACCATTTAATTTAAGAAAAATATTTTTCTTTGTCAAAAATTCCCAAAGACTTTGGTCTTTGAGAAAACATGCACATAAGTACCCAAAATAATATAGCATGTTAGAAAATAGTAGACGTATTCATGCTTTTCCTATTTTTTTTAAACCTAAATGCCTAAAATACCTAAATACATTAATTAATAAATGGTCTTGTTTAATCCTAAAATCCCTTACTATTATTTTTCATACCAAAATATTCCATAAATATTGACTATTGTAAAAATAATAACTTCACCTAGTATGGGACCTAAAATGAAAAAGAAAATGCATGAAAAATTACAAGGAAAATAATTAATTTGATTCTTCCAGACTTCATGCACCCGCCACATTGGATAGCTGTCTGCTTGAGCCCACCAACCCGTGGACCATCTACAGCCAACTGATAGGGGCTAATTTGGTTATATTTTGCATAGTTATTTGAGGCTCTTTTGTAATACATTTTGTGCAATAACTAGTCATATTCTTTCATATTTGAGATTTTACCCTTGGAAAGGTATTTTGGTCATTATTTTAGGTTTTTGGGTAAAACGAAGCAAAACCGTCACGAAATAGAGCAGAGGCGGCACCGGCTGTACACTAGATGCACGGACTTCAAACCAATGGAAAATTTGGAGAAGCAGAGTAGAACAAAGCCTAACTGGCGCCGACTGTAAGGCTAGAGGCGGCCGCCGGCTGTATTCTGGAACGTATGCTCAAAGTTCAGAGAAAAATTGACAAACGAGTAGAGAAACAGAACACAGGCGGCACTGGCTCCGAAGAACACAAGCGGTGCCGGCTGTGGTCTGTTCCTAAGGCGGTGCTGCAATCTTTTGACGTGTTTTTAGAAATTTGGGGAGTTTTAGCATCTTCCAACTTCTACTCGGCTAAGAACTTTGTACCTACGAGTTTAGGCACTTCTTAAGCCTATAAATAGATGTAAAACACAAGGGAAAATGGGAGAATTCATTGATCATCATAGAAAATTACTCAGTCTAAGGAGGAATTCTTCAAGTTCAAGGAGGGTTGTACAAGAAGGTTTTAAAAGGAAGAAGAATGAGACTTGTCTATGAGTTCTTTCTTTTACTTTATTTTCTTTTTCTTGACAATGATGTTTTAATTGTTCTATTGTAATTTGACATTGTTTTAGATAATCATGATTCTTGGAGTTATTTGATCTTTTGATTAATTGACTGTTCTTCTTGGTATTTAATTACTTGGGCATATTCCGAGATTAGTTGGTTGTTTCTATTGTTAACTTGCTAGACCAAAGAGGTTGATGATGGTTGCAATTGATTAATTTTCGCATTCATTGACTATTAATTTGCTAGACCAAAGAGGTTAATTTCTGAGGATTGAGTAATTAAAGGTTAATTGATGTTTGCCAGACCAATGATTCATTGATTAATTTCATGTTTTAAATTTTCCAGACCACGGAAATTTAATTAAGGATTGTGTTTAATGCATCTTTTGGATGAATTAGTTGAGATAGACCAAGTGATGTTAATTTATCTAGAAGGTAGTAATTAGTTGAGACAGACCAAGTGATGCTAATTTACCTTAATCCTTCATGGTGCCGAGAGAATGGTTGATTATGATAATGGTTAAGTTCTTGAAGATCGTAGTTGTCTAATCAATGGTTTGAGTTGCATACTTTCCCATCCCTGACATGTACATATTTTTATTTTATTTTCTTTTTAGTTTTCCTTTTTATTTGATTTTCACTTTGTTGAGTCGGTTAAATAATGAAAGAGGGGTAATTAATGTTTACTTGTTCCTTGAGGATCGACACTCGTTTGAACCCTATGCTCAGTAATGATGAGTACACTTGCTCATATGTGTGATTTGGGTCCAATGTTTTAATTTAAACTTGATTGGGAATGTGCTTAGTTTTTGTATGACTTTTATGCCCAAATCTAAACGCATCACTAACCCATCATGGCTGCCTCGCGACCCGCCACAATTGCAATTCGAATTGCAAATTGTATATTCGCAAAGAACCAATGCTTCCATGAGGAAACCTTCCTCATGCGCACCATGGAGCCAAGGCCAACTCGGGCCCGACAGCAGCTACAAGCTACGGCTGGCTTGGACAGCTTCGGCTCCTATCACAGAATGTAGGCAGCTCGGCTTCACAACTTGGCTCGGCTCTTTGAGCCAATGAACAGTGATGCCTTCTTCTTCATTTTTTTTGTGCGATTTTCTCTGGTTTTCTTCTATAATTTCTATAGCGGCACTTACAGACTCAATAAAAACTAGTCATTACAAAACCAAACAATCACCTATACCCTTTAAAATAGTCGGCTTACAAGTTTCATCTAAGAAAGTAGTAGATTACAGTAGCCGATGTCTCAATGATGAGACTTACAGAGCCATCTACCCATACCTGAAAAACGCGAAGGATCACAGAACAATTATTTGACTAATTTTATTTAACTAACATGCTTCATGTGTTTGCAAAAACCTTCATGCTCTGATACCAAATAAAGGTTAATAAAAAAAAAATATCAAAGAACCGATGCATGCTATAGTGATAAAAACGAAAACAGAGCATGCGATGATATCAAACCAGAGGGAGCGGAAGCTTTAAGAATTATAATACCTCTGCATTTAAATGACCTTGTTGGCATGGAAGAAGATATCTAGACCACTTCTTGCCGAATGCTAGAAGTCTCTCGTTCCCTACTGGTCGATAATTCTGTTTGCTGTCCTGCAATCCTTCGGCTTTGTCTCATCAACGCTAAGCCTTTGGGCTTCTGAAATATATCCACTGCTTGATAATGTTGGTAAGAGCAATAGGTTAAGAAGAATGGTCTCAATCTCTTCTTGATGATCTGCTATCGAGCAGTATCAAGAGAGTTCCCTGTATTTGTGTCCTCTATTCAACACCCAGAGAAAAAAATGAGAGAGATAGAAAAAAAGAAATTCTAGCTGTATTTTTTCTATCTTTTTCATAACACTCCGTCTACACCATTAGCCACTAAATCACGTTCCACTCTCCCCATCAACAGAGGTATAGCTAGGGTTAAAAACCAAACCAAAGCCTCTGCATGGATTTCGTTCTACCTATTGGGCCGGCTTTAATTATTTTCTATTCTTGGACTAAATGGCCCATAGATTATAACAAGCCTTTAATTTATTTATTTAATATTAGACTTAATAAAGCCCAAAAATAAATAAAAAAGCCCAAAAAGAACCCAGACAAATAAACAAGCCGGATACCTAATTTAAGCCCAGGTTAATTTCTAATTATTCAATTAGAGCTCAAGCCCTGAATAATTAATTAACCAATTAATTTAGGTAATTATTTTATTCTCACTCTTAGGCATTTTATTTTATTCTAGCCTAATAAATAAACTAAGTTACCTGAATAAAATAAAACCTATTTTATCTAAGACCAATCCTTCACCTAAATCCATCATAACTTAATGGCTATTTCGGGGACCAAAAGACACATCATATTGGCTACTAAAATGATAAAAATACATTTGCTATATAAATAACTGTATTTTGCATTGTAAATACTTCCTAATATCATCATAAGGAAATATTGACTCCAAGGACAATGCTGCGTTAGCAAAGTCTCCGACCTACAGTTGTAATGACTAAAATACCCTTCTATGCATCACCGTACATTTTAGAGAGGAAGAGTGTACTAACACCTTTCTAAAAGACATCTACCATGCTTAGACCTCTAGTCCAATGATCCACGACTCTTGAAATGTTTTCACTTTCTAAGGGAGCTACTCTAAAACTAACATCCAAGTCATGTTGCACAGGGTCCTAGATAATTAGATCATTTGAACAGTCACAAGGGGTGATATAGCGCAGAAGCTATCTTGTATAAGTCTGTCTTAACTAACTGATAACATATACCTAACACACAAGTATATCGGCTCTAGATAGAACCTTAACCACAGCATATCAAAGTACATGCTTCCAGCTTCGTCAGACCACCAACTTATACTCAAGCGACAAAGTATTTGTTCACACTGTAGCAGCACTAGTCTGAGTTTCTTCTAAATAGTACTTTTAAAAACTACTATTACAGGTCATGTTCTATATATTCGAAATACGCTCATGCTATGAAGTGAGTGGACTATCCACTAGCTAAAGGTAAGCCATTCCCCATTTGGAATTCATAACACAATAACCTAAATATGATAAGATTTTCATTCTCACCAATCAGTTAAGAATAAATATTTATGTGTTAAGTAACTCGTGATCCATACCTTACTGTGAAATATCACCATTTATATGGATTACTTACTTAAACACAATGGGTCCTTTCTAAACGTAAATCGTGTACAAATAAAATGTAAATTCACAAACAAATTTTGAGAATAAATTCTTTTATTAATAAATTCGATAATTACATTAGAAACCTAGTCTAGAGAGCATACATTCCAACTATTATGACAATGAACATTGACAAATAGATGTGAAAACTACTTTCCTTAATGGAAACTTTACTGAAGAAGTATACATAACATAGCTTGAGGGTTTCACATCCAAAGATCACACTAAAGTGTGTTAGGTACAAAGGTCCATTTATCTACATAAGCAAGCTTCTAGGAGTTACAGCATCTATTTTTGATAAAATAATTAAAGAATTTGGTTTTATACAAAACATGGATGAACCTTGTGTATTCAAGAAGGTTAGTGGGAATGCAATTATTTTCCTATTGTAATATGTATATGACATGTTGCTAATATGAAATGATATCTCTACTCTTCAATAAGTGAAAAGGTACATTGTTTCTAGTTTCCAATCTGATAAGGATAACTGTAAGTCATAATCAGGCTACGTGCTCACTTTTTGTAGTGAGGTAGTAAGCTGGAAAAGTTCTGAATTGGATACAACTATCAATTTGACCACTTATGCTGAGTACACAGCGGCATATAAAGCAGCTAAAAAGATGGTTTGGATTAAGAAGTTCATAATTCAACTTGGAATAGTACCTACTATTGTTAATCCAATACCCTTATATTGTGATAACAACAGAGCTATTGTGATGCGTGGTTTTTAGTGTAGAAAGTATTACAAAAAAATTATACAATTAATCAAGTTTTAATTAAAATGACAACTACTAAAACTACACGTACGGCAAGTATACCCATCATATAGTATAGGGACTAGCAAGCATCGAATCTACGAGAACTTAGGCTCCCGCCTTATTTTATCCAATTTTTTATTGTTTAGCCAATAAAATAAGAAGAGAATAAATAAAAATAAATAAAAATAAGAATAGATATAACTCAAGAATGCAAATTCATCCAACTAGACAATTATCTTGAAAACACAATATTGAATCAATTAGCATTCATTACAATCAATTGTCATCTTGGCATCATGAAGGAACTTAAGTAAAATTCAATCGTTTCCCAAGTCAAGAACTTATATAGACTCCACTACTTTTCCAATCCATGGAATTACTATCCCTTGATTAATTTAGCAAATTTCCCAATCAAACCAAAGCAACTAAAAGATGCACTAAACTCATACCTTATAAACATGAAATTAGCCAATGACCCTATACTCTAGGTGAAATAAACCAATATTTGATTACTTTAGTTCTTTAATCTTAACTTCATTTCCCAAGTCCATTATTATCTAGCAAATATGAAATCAATGCAATTAACTTCTAACATCATTTCCTAAGTTAATTAGAAGAAAACACATCAATAACCAATGATAACAAGTAATCAAATACCAAGGATAGTAATAGATTGATAAAAAATTTCAATTCACTCAAAATCATAATCTCCAAAATAATATCCAATTATAATCAAAACATTAAATACATTATTGTTCTAGAAAAGAAAACAAAGGATAAAAGACAAAACTCATACACATGCCTTACTTATTCTCTTGAAAACCTCCTTTAAACAATGCCCCTTTGAGTGGTGATTTTGTCTTTGAATAATAAGTAGCTAGCTTGGATCCTTCAACTCACACCTTTGTCTTGTGTTTTTCTTGATTAAATAGGCTTCTAATATGCTAAAATTTGTTCCCTAAGAGTCCTAGGCTGAGTAGAGATTGGAAAAAACCAAACTCTTCGAAATTACCAAATTCGCGCAAATTTTGGAAAGTTTGCTAACATTGAACAGCATGGAGCCAACGCTGACTTGGAAGGTCATAGTCGGCGCTAGCCATGCTATGCTTTTTCAACCAAAATTCCCCTATTTTCCAGATCGAGGCGGGCACCGGCACTGTGGGTCATATCTTGTGCCTACCGTGCACTGACGGCAACGGTTTTGATGTTTTTTCATCGTTTTTCTGCAATAAAAGTCCAAAACATATTTTCAAGGGTAAAATATCAAATACGAAGGAATATGTGTCTAGTTATTACAATAAATGTATCAAAAAACACCCTCAAATAACTAGAAATTTATAGATGAATTTTACCCTCATCACAAACTCCCACACTTAAACTTTTGCTTGTTCGCAAGCAAACAAGAAATAAAACACTAAGCAAATGGCTTAAGACAAATTAACTTTTCAACTTATTCTCAACAAATTCATCTATAATAAAGGAATAATCTTCTTCCAACCTCAAATACAAACTTGTCATTCATTCATCCATTTTAAAACCATTCAAACTCATATATGAAATCAAATAATCCCAAGGCCACCAAAGTTAAGTTAAACAAGATTATATCTAGTATAAGAAAATTATCCTACTCCTCAAGCAAAAACATAAATAACATAAATCATACAAGTCAGGCCATTTAACCAATTCAAGAATTATAAACTTAAATTTACACAACTTAAGTTAATGAAATAAGGAAAACATTTTACTCTCTTTTTAGTCTCAATTTTTTTTCATTGACTTAGGGAATTGATAGCCTTAAGTGAGTGGATTTCTCTTCGCACACCATATTGGATGACAAATCTATATCCAAAGTTAAAAGTAAAATCATAAATTCATTATAGACAAATAAATTGAATTTAGCTCCACAATTTCCAAACTTTCAAAATTTTGTTTCTAAAGTTTCAATATCCTCAATACCAAAAAAACACTAAGATAATTGATAAAAACTTAGACAAAGAATATCACTAAACCATTCCCCCACACTTAAACTAGATAATGTCCTTATTGGCCAAAAATTAACACACAAAAAGCGTCCTCAAAGGGACTAATAATAATAATAATAATAATAATAATAATAATAATAATAATAATAATAATAATAATAATAATAATAATAATAATAATAATAATAATAATAATAATAATAATAATAATAATAATAATAATAATAATAATAATAATAATAATAATAATAATAATAATAATAATAAGGGAGGTAGAAGGTTAAGTAATACTTTCCAATTGCAATAACAATCTAATAGATATCAAAACATGGAATAGAGAGAAGGGCTTGTCCAAGAAGTATTTATTCAACCTAGAAAAATAAAACACTCCTAAAAGAACAAAAAATAATAATAATAATAACAAAATAAAACATATCAAAATAAAAGAAAATAACCCAAAGAAAAACACTAAAAAGCCTAAGAAAATAATTAAAGACCCGACTCATTCCTTGCCCCATACTTAAAGGTTTCAAAATCATATCTTGAATGCTTTCCCTTTTCATGCCAATAAAACAAATGTTCATGTACTTCTCATAAAAAATGTAAGACTTGTGCCAATGAAATATTGACCAGTAGTACCAAACCAACACCTAACACAATTCTTAAAACACTGGAAGAATTTAGTTCAAATAAGATATACATTCCATACGCTTACTCTTCATACTCTCTCTCCACTAATTTGAGACATGTTATGTTTCTACTTAGATCATGTAGGATTTTAGTGCTTGTAATGGAAGGCTAGGGGCATGTAATGTAAGGCTAACAAACAAAATGTATAGGATAATCAAAGTACAAAGAGATGAGAGATTGCAAGAAAGAAGAGATATCAAGATATAACAAAAATATAACTCTAATCTTTCTTGCTCTCAACATATATAAAAAACCAATACCCCAAATCCTCCACAATCAAAGTTCCACTTGCACAAATCTTGTATTCTTCACCATTGATGCAAAAATCATCAATCTCTTGCAAAAATACTTAAGATTGTAACAAGTTTCAATCCAACTCAACCAAACACGATCTTTTTTTCTTTTGCTTTTTCCAAACGTTTTTTTCCTTGCTCGAATTTTTTAGCTTTTAGCCCCTTCCCCCCCCCCCCTTAACTTTTCAATTGCTACTCTTTTTTCTTTCTTTTTTTCTTTTCAGCTTGTTCTTTTCATCTAGCAGCTTTCTTCTCCTTTGTTTTGATTTTTCATCATCTTCTTTTTTTTTTTTTTCTCAACCAACAAGTTTTCAACAACTTCAAGCAATAAAATCTTCAACTTCTACCCTAGCACAACATATAAAACATGACATAAAGTAATAATTCTTGATACTCTTTAGAAATCAGCCTTCTCGAATGTGTAAAGTCCTCATTTTTTTTTTATTCAACTTTGCACCCTTACCTCCTAAGAGCAATAAAAGAATTGGAGCATAAATCAAGCTCTTAGAAATAGATAATGAGTAAAGCATTTAACTGATTCATGAAAAAAATTAACACATTTAGGCTCAAAATAGGCACTAGAGATAGTTCAAAAGGTAGGCTTGCAAAGCTAAAACTGTTCAAAGATTTTTCACATCCCCTACTTCCCAAAATTTGTTTTTCACCTCCTAAACACATCTGTAACAGCTATTTGCTTCTCTTTTGTTGATCCTACAGATAAAAAATCTCAAAATCTTTGATTTTTCACAAAAACATCACATTTAATCAACAAGCAAGGAGCTTAGATTTCTACAAAAAGCTTACATCTTTTGCTTGCCTATGCATACAAGAGCACAAAGGTGTGATTTTTATTCAATTCCTACGGTTAAAATGGTGTAGATGATTTTTTGTAATTTTAGGGACAATTTTGGCCGAAAATTAGGATTTCGTATGCATTCTTGAATTATTCATTACTCCTTGAGCTTTATTAATTAGACTATATTAGGAGTTAACGGTTCTTTGATACTTGATTCATGCACATGATCATCAAGGGCTTCATGCATATAGCTAAGGTTAGAATTGTGGCTATTTGTGATGGTTGAATAATGACTACCTATGGAACTTTGAATATTTTTTCACATAATACCATGATAAGGCCTTCATTCACATGCTCATGTCTACATGCATGCATTGAAGATATTCAACACGTTTATGCTTTACAGTGAACCTTACATGCATTGCTGCAGGTTGTGTTGAATTGATTGGATTATTTGTTAGAGGTGATATATATTGACGGAGTTTGGGTTTTGTGGATTGTGAGATTGGTTGAGGGTTGAGTGAGATTAGAGGAGTGTCTTTGAAAGGGTAGTTGCCCTGTTTTAAGTCTTTGAGCTCAATTGTTTTATCCTCATATTTTCACCCCTTCCCACTTGATAACATGTCTTGGGAAATGGGTCATTCTTCAAAAAGAACGAAAGCTTCCTCTTCCTCCACCCCTTCTTCGGTCGAGCCCTTGTCCCTTAGGCCTACTGCATTTATAGATCCCTTTTGTGAGGAATGGTACAATAGGAGAGCATCTAATAAAATCATTGTTGAACATACTTTCACACTTACACTAGATCGTACCCTTAAATTGGGAATAATGTTTAGGAGGCTAAGATGGGGTTCGATAGTGTAGCTGAGAAGAATTATTATCCAATGCTTATTAAGGAATTCTATGCTAATATGATTGATAAGGGCAATAAACACCTTTCCCATATTAAAACGAGAGTGAAAGGAATCCCCATTGTCATCACCCAAAATCAATTAGTTAATCTCCTCCAGGTTTTTTGATGATGATACTTAGCAAGGGATTGATGTGAATAATCAAAAAATTCTTTCTGACCCTAACTGGGATGCCTGTGGGACTAGAGCTACTTTAGGGCTGTATAAGCATAATGCCTTTCAAGCCAAGAGTTTCTACTCGAACAATGATCTGGCGGCCAACTTTCGAACTCTAGTCTATATGTTTGGATTCAATTTTGTACCCCGTGCTAGTGGTTTTAATGAGACACGACCTATTGACACTTATATTCTACATAGGATGATGAACACTCGGCCTATCCCTCTTGCTCCCCTGATCATCCAATCAATTAGGGATGTAGTTCATCATCGTCTAGCTACAAAAGCCTTCGTCTTTCCCCTTGTTATAATGAAAATTTTAATGGACTTTGGTGTTAGTTTTGAGGGAGAGTTGATGGAGGCCACCACTGAGTACGATATGGTCATGAAACAAACTCTGCTGAGTTGTGGGTACAAGTACAGCCAAGAATTGAAGAAGTGGCTAACCCTATATGAGGTCAGGTATCCTAGGCAAGTAAGGCCTCCCACTGTGGAGGAGGAGCACCCACCACTACCGGCACGTGCTAGAGCTAGTAGTTCTCAGTCCTAATCCTGGACTGACTCTGTGCTGGGAGAATTCGACCAGCAAATGGATATGCTCCTACGCTTGCAGGGTACTATGCATGACATGGCGAGACAGTAAGCTACTATGGAGTAGCAATTGGCTGAATGGAGGTAGCATTCTTCCGAGCAACATAGTGGTGAGGGAACTTCCGTATTGACTGATGATGATGATGATGAGGATGAGGAGGAGGAGGACTAATGATCCACACTTGTTCTTCTTCATTTACTCTTGCTTTTTTTCTGTCTTCTTTAATGTTTTTTTTTTAGTTAGTTTTTGATTTCTTTCTGTTGTTGTACTATTTTCTTTCTATTCTTTTATTTTTGATTTATTTCTCTTTTCTAGTTCTTATGCTTTGGTGTGCTCTTTTGTATTTTCTTTTTAGGTACTTTGCCAATGCCTCGTTCTTCAAGAATTCAGCTCTTGTACAGCACATTGCACAATCTATGGAAGTATTGACTTTCTTATCTCTTCTCCTTTATATTTTTCGTCCCATGGTATTGTTTAATCTTGTTATATTTATTTGGCCATTGAGGACAATGTCCAGTTTAAGTGTGGGGGAGTGCTTAGATTGAAGATTCTTCTGTGCATATACTTTATCCTTCTTGTGAGAAAAATTTTCAATTTTTTTTCCTGATTTTATTTGCAATTTCAAGTTGTGTTTTTAATGCATCTCTTTATGATGGATTATAGAGCATATGTTCTAGATCATTTATGACTTATGCATGACTTTTTGCATTCACCTGGACGAAGTAGTTCTTGATCTAATGCTTGACATTGTTCTTAAACTTATTTTTCTACTAAAATTCATGGAGCATTCTAGAACTTACTTGAATATCTCTTGAGGCGAAATAGGAAAGACAATCATGATTTAACTTAGGGATGACAATAATAGGTCTTTTTTTGGATAGTTTGAGCTTTTCAAGCCTACCTATTTTATATTATCCTTAGTGCCTATTTTGAGTCTAAATTATTGATTTCTTTTTTTAAAACCCGTCACAATATTTTGTCCATTGCTTGTTTCTGAGAGTTTGAATAAATTTTCCAAATCTTTATACTCTTGATGGATGAAAGTATATGTAAAAGAATGTTGAGTAAAAGTACTTGGAGAAAGATCATGATATGTTACTTTCAGTCATGGATTAATAATGAATTTAGCTGGAAAGAGAAAAGAAAGGAAAGAAAGAGAAGAAAAAGAAAAGAAAGAGAATTGAAGAATTGAAGAAAAAGAAAAGAAAACAAAAAGCTGCTAGAAAGAATTGAAAGAGAAGAAGTGAGGAAAGAAACTAAGAAAGAAAAGAAAAGTAGCAGTAAGTGTGAAAAGAAGAGAGAAAAGAAAGAAAAGAAAAATTTTTGAAAGAAAAAGAAGAAAAGAAAAGATCACAAAGGAATAGTGATTGAGCTATAAAAAGTTAAGTTCATATAAAGTACTTGACACCATTGCTAAAAATTTGAGTGATCTTGAGAAAAAAATAGAGAATAGTTGACAAGAAAAAAGAAAGAGAAAAAATGCAGGATTTGCTTGAGTTGAGTTGTAAGTTCTGAATAAGGTTATGGTTTGATTAATTCTTGGAATAGGAGAGCAAGAAGAGTTTGGAAATTATTGATTCATTTTGTTTATCCTTTTCTTACAAACTCTCATCTTCTTTGATATTTGATTCTCCTATATTCTTCGTTTGATGAGCTACATTACAAGCCTTTAGCCTTATATTACAAGCTTAAAAGTCCTACTTGATATAAGTAGAATCATGATATGTCTCGGATTAGTGGAGAGAGTAATGAAAAGTAAGCCTATAGAATGCAATTCTTTTTGAACTAAATTCTTTTCAATGGTTCGAGAATATTGTCAAGAATTGAGATAGTTCTACTAAGTCATTAGTCACTTACACAAATCTTACATTGGCTGTGAAAGATGTAGTAGCATGTGTTTTATGTTCTTGAATGAAGAAAGCGTTGAAAATATTATTTTGAAATTGATTGAGTGACTTGATGAAACCTTGAGTTTTCTTACTTGTTCTTGATACCTTGCTTAAGGACAAGCAAAGAGCTAAGTGTGGGGGAATATGATATGGGATAAATTAGTCATACTGTTCCTAGTTATTTAAGGTTCTTTTGTAATACATTTTGTTCAATAACTAGTCATATTCCTTCATATTTGAGATTTTACCCTTGCAAAGGTATTTTGTTCATTATTTTACATTCTTAGGGTAAAACGAAGAAAAACGTCGCAAAAAAGAACCAAGGCAGCACCGGCCAGGACAGAGGAACCGGAACCAGCCATGCACTGTTGACATGAACTTCGAGGCGATGAAAAATTGGTGAAACAAGACCGGAACAGAATGAAACTGGCACCGGCTCCAGCAGCTAAGGTAGTGCTAGTTGTATTCTGGAATACATTGTGCGGAATTCGAAAAAAAAAATCGATGAACGAGTAGAGAAACAGAACACAACCGGCACTACATCCGAGAGTCAAGGCGGCGCTGACTATGCCTTGAAGTTAGGGCGGTGCTTGATTTTTCTCCGCAGTTTTTGGTAATCTGTGGAGTATTAGTATCTTCCAACTTCTACTTAGCCAAGAACATTGTACCAACGAGTTTAGGCACTTCCTAAGCCCATAAATAGATGGAAAACACAAGAGAAAATGGGAGAATTAATTGATTATTATAGAAAATCGCTCAAATCAAGGAAGGAATTCTTCAATTCACAGAGGGTTGTACAAGAAGGTCTTCAAAGGAAGAAGAATGAGGCTTGTCTATGAGTGCTTTCTTTTACTTTGTTTTCTTTTTCTTGAACAATGATATGTTAATTGTTTTATTGTAATTTGATATTGTTTTAGGTATTCATGATATTTAGAGTTATTTGATCTTTTGATTAATTAATTATTTTTCTTGGTATTTAATTACTTGGGCTTGTTACGAAATTAATTGTTTGGTTCTTCCTATTAATTTGCTGAGACCAAAAGGGTTAATGGTGGTTGCACTTTATTAATTTCATATTTGTTGTCTGCTAACTCGCCGAGACCAAGGGGGTTAATTAATGAGGACTAGGTAATTAAAGATTAATTGATGTTTGCCGAGACCAAGGATTCATTAGTTAATTTCATATTTTAAATTCGTTGAGTCCAAGGGAATTTAACCAAGAATTGTGTTTAATGCATCTTTTGGATAAGTTAGTTGAGACGAGACCAAGTGATTCTAATTTATCTAGAAGGTAGTGATATCATGGATTGAAAAAAAAGTGAATCTATCTTAATCCTTCATGATGCCAAGAAAATGATTAGTTATGATAATGATTGAGTACTTTAAGATCATGATTGTCAAAATAATGATTTGAGTTACATACTTCTCCATCCTTGACATGTATATATTTTTGTTTTATTTTATTTTATTTTATTTTATTTCTTTTTCACTTTATCGAGTCAGTTAAATAATGAAGGAAATGTGATTAATGTATACTTGTTCTTTGAGGATCAACACTCGTTTGAACCCTATGCTCTGTTAATGATGAGTACGCTTGCTCATATGTGTAATTTGGGGTTAACATTTTAATGTAAACTTGATTGGGAATGTGCTTAGTTTTTATATAATTTTTATACCCAAATCCGGACACATCACCATCTAATAGGTAGGATTAGTTTGGTAATTAGTTTAAGGTAAGGTATCTATATATATACCATTATAACTCTTGTAAAAACAACTTTGATATTTTGAATAGAGAAAACTTTTGTTCTCTCTAGAGAGAGTTCTTGAGGGTGTTCCTCTTAAGTGATTCCCAAATCAATTAAGACTTCCCTTAGGATTTAGTCAAACCTAAGAATCTAGTCTTTAATCTTTTTAGGATAGATTATTGTTCTTTCTAAACTGGGTCTTAGATTTCTAAGCTAATCTAGGGTTCTTTTAGGAGTTTAATTGGCCGTCTAAATCATTCCATCCTATTTGTTCTTGATCCTTTTTGGGTTAGGGGTGTTTGGGTGTTGATTTAGTTGGTTTAGTTCATTAGATTTGAGTTTTAGGTCACTGGTTCTACCTAGGGTTATAGTCTTGAATTAGGTCTCTTGATTTTAAGCTTCAAATCTCAAATAGGTGCTTCCAAGATTGTATCAAAGTGGTATTAGAGCAAGGTTATGTTAATTCTTATTAACATAACTTTCTTTGGGTAAAGGTACAATCTCTTCAAGTATTTGTGAAAATTTTCAGATTTTTATCACTTCTTTGGGTGTTATTTTGGAATGCTTGAAACTCAAAATTATGACATGAACTTGATGTTAAATTGATCTTATATGTTGGTATAATGTTTAGGAATCATTGGGCATTAATGTTTGTTGATTTTGTGCTCAAACAAGGTGGATATCTCATCTAAACCATTGCTGCAAATTTGAATCCCGTAACTCATTTTCTTGAAATTTTTGAAAGTTCAATACGTCAAATTTAGCTATGGGTTTGTTGTGAAATTGAGTCTACATGTTTGGGTGATATATAGGTAGCTATTTGTGGTAATAAATTGTGGAAATCTTAAGGTTTGTTTGGTGTTTTACTGCAAAAATTCTGAACAAAAAAAAAAAAAAAAACAATCTCGTAACTCCTTTTTGTGCTATTTTTGTGAGCTTTAAAACTCAAAATTTGTCCATGTTATTACTGTGAAATTGCTCCTTGATGTTATATCTATAATTGGGAGTGAGTTTTACTTGTGAATTTTGAGTATTGGAGTGGCTATATGGTTGAAAATTTTGAATTACTTTGAGTTGCGCGGTTTCACACCAAGTGTTCGATGTGTGGTTTCATGACTTAAGATTGTGCTTACATGATAACCAAAGCTTTGTTTATTGAATCTCTATAGATTTTCTTGCTTGTTATTTTCTTTTTTTTTTTTTGGGATTTTACTTTCCAATTGCTATCAGAAAATTTTTCTTATGAAGTGGTAAATAGCTTGGAAAGTAAATTGGTGCATCTTGGGTCATATCAATTTATCTCTTTGAATCTTTGAATTTCATGTGATTTCATTGCCTTGAGTGAGTTGATTGATCATCAAATTGAATTCTTGAGGTTGTGATAGCATCCTAAATTTTGAAAATCCTATCATTTGACTAGACGCCTACCAAGTGTTTAATAAAATGTTTAAGAGTCTTTATATACTCTTGTAAAGGTTCTTAGCTTACATTTTTCACTTCCATTGAACTTAATTAATATATTTTTTGTATTTGGTGGGTTGAATACCTAGATTCACATCTTCTTGTGATAATTTAGATTGAATTAAACATTGTCATTCATTAAGTCCTATCCCTTAGTATCCTTGTTTGTTTGAATCCTTATAGTGCTTGTGTAGTTGTTGTCACTACACATCTCTTTGTGAAATCTTTGAGTTTATGTGACAACTTACTACTTGGAATTCTTATTAATTGAGTCTCATTCTTGTTATCCATCTAGTGATAGCTTATTTCTTCTTAGAACTTCTTAAACCTTTGGAATTTAGTTGACTTTAACTAGTGGAACTAAATCCTTTGAATTGGGGAAACTTTGGGAAGAACTTGAGTGTAGAATTGACAGTGTGGAGAAGGTAAGAGGGTGAGTTCATTTTGATAAAAGCTAAAAGAGAGTATACACAAGAGAAGAGTGTCATTGAAAGAGTGTAAACACATGAGGGAGTGAAGTGAGAAATTTCTTTTATGTTTTCTACATAAATTTTATGGGTACTTCTCTTGAAAGCAAATTTCCCAATGGCTAGCTGGAATGAAAGTGGAGGATATGATTGCTATGAAGAGCTTTGTTCAACTAGAAGTAGATATGGTAGGAATGATGAATATGATTGGGGACATGATGTAGATGAATATGTGGGTATAAATTATTAGAATGATAGAGTTTGTGTTAGAGGATTACAAAAATATTCAAAGAGTGGGTTGCAATAGTCAAAGAGTCGTATGCCAAAAGAAAGGGAGTATAGGTATTTGTATGAAAGTCCAAAAGTATCTAGACCAAGGAAAAATGAAAAAGAATATGAGGGGGTTTATGTGGAAGGAATACAAAAATATTCTAATGATAAATTACAAAGAAGGAAGGATGATGTGAAGAATAGGGAGTTGAAGTACAATGAGTGTCAAATATGTAGAAGTTTTGCTCACATATCCCATAACTGTTCAAGAAGTTCTAAGCATAGTGAAGGAAGTATAATGTGAAATTTTACAACAGGAGGAATGAGGAGAAAACAAAATTATGTTTGCTCTACTTGTTAGAGATATGATTATAGTATATGTGATTGACCAAAATTGAATGCTCAAGGAAGAAGTTTTGATTTGCAAAAGGTTAGTGCAATTCCTTATGAGCATTGTAATAGCTATGGACACAAATTATTTGATTGTCATTGAAATTCTTCAAAGTAGCAAAGTGAGATTCATAAATTTGAGAAACAAGAGCTAGACTTGAGACTAAAGTGGCCAAGAAAAATGTTATAGATGTTGGTAAGCCAAGAAGGGCAAGAAGTGAAGAAAAAATTGAGAGGGTTGAGCAAAGTGAATTGCATGACTTTGAGAAGAAGGAGAGGCTAGAAAGGGAAGCCAATGGCCAAGAAATGCTCAATCAAAATGACGAATTAGTACATGAAGAAGTTGAGAAAAATATTAATGAGCTTGATGAGAAGCTTAGTGATGATGAAGGAAATGAAGTGGATCAGTTGAGTCCAACAAAGGGGGTGACTAAGGAGTTTTATAATATCTTATTCTTTCTAGATGAAGAGTCACAACAACTAGAAGCGTTAGGGGAGACTAAGCAAGAAGAATTTGAGCAAAATGGAGTTGAATTTGTTGAAGAGCAAATACATTCAATGAATGAGGTAGAGGGGAAGCAAATGCGTACTATAGATGAAGGTCCCGAAAATGCTTCAAGTACTTATGAAGTGGCGAAATCTCACATCAACAAGAGGAGAAAAAGAAGAGTTAGCTAGAGGTGGTGCAAACGTAAATGAAAATAAATGAAACTAGTGAGAATGAGCCATCTCGTTCAACTTCACAAAAAGATCCCAAATCTAGTTGAGAAATTAGAGTGAATGGAAAAGATGGGGATACACTTGTAAAACCTTGTGCATTAATTGGTATTATGAGGAAAATTGTTGAAGCTTATGTGGTTGAAGGAAAAGAGGATTTACAAAGAGAAAATATTTTCTATTCAAGGTGTTAAATAAAAAAAAAAAAAGCATGAAACTTGATTATTGATGAAGGGAGTTTTAAAATTTTGATTAGTGCTACAATGTGGAGGAATTGGGAATGGAGACATTGAAACATTCTCAACCTTATAAGCTTCAATAGTTGAACAATTGTGGAGAAGTAAGATGAACAAATAAGTCAAGGTTAAAATTGTCATGGGGGGATATAAAGATGAGGTGAAATGTGATGTGTTTCCCATGCATGTTGGCTATATATTATTAGGAAGGCCTTGGCTATATGATAGAGAAGTAGTTCACCATGGGAACTAAAACACTTACTCTTTGTGCAAGGATGGAAGGAAATTCACACTTTACCCTATACCCCCAAGTGAGATTATAAAAGATCAAAAAATTTTGAGGGAGGAAGATAAAAAGGAAAGGGAACAAAAAGAGAGGAAAAAGCAAGAGAAGGAAACACAAGAACAAGAGAGAAGAGAAAATGAGAGAAGATCAAAAAAAGAAAAAAAAGAGTTTAGAGCTCCAAATGAAAGAAAAAACAAGGGGGAGAGAGAACAAATGAGGGAGCATGGAGATAAAACAAAAGTGCCAACTTAGGTTCGGAGAGGTGAAAACAACAAAAGGAAGGAAAAAGACCGAAGTATGGTGAGAATGAAAATTTGAGTTGAGAAGGGAGAAAACAAGGCAGGAGTTGTGGAGCAAAAGCCTGAAGTTATATTTTCACACTCAAACTCTTTTTTTGAATTCTTATGTAGGGAAATTTGAATAAGCAAAAAGGCACATAAATTTGAGGATAAATCATCCCAAAGAAGGGGAGAAATAAAAGGAATCCATCCGCGCAACAAGGCACATCTAAAGAAGGGGGATGGAAAGTTAACACTTGCTTCAAGCCTCCTTGGGAACATTCAACATTCAAGAAGTTTTGAGAGGATTTTCAAGCCGTCCAAGCATAAAAGCCAAGAGCCATGAAGTTTGTCAAGAGACAGGTAGTGAAGGAAGCTGTAAATAGGACACAAAAAGAACAACAATCTTTGTAGAGAACCAAGACAACCTTTAAACAAGGATTTAAGGCCAAAGAAGTATCAAGAAGAGCACAAAATGACCAACATTTTATTTAGAAGATCAAAGAGACACATGGAGAAGAAATAGAAGTCAAATGAGCAAGCATAGAAAGCAACAAAACAGGGGAGTGAGCCCAAGAGTTGAACTGGCTTTGGTCGAGAGAGATAGAACTGGTGCTAGCCCAAAACTGGCTCGTTCTATCTTAGACAGAATAGATCTAGCGTCGGCTCTATGTACCAGAGTCGAGACCGGCCCTAGTCGGGCCATACTCGACTTTTTGTGATTTTTCTTGTTTTTAGTCTTTTTCATTTGTAATCTAATTTTCTTAACTTTTATTATATTTTAATCTATTTTAGGGCATGTAATAGGGACTCAAAGCTTGTATTAATTCCATTTAATAGTTAGGATTAGTTTGCTAATTAGTTTAGAGTAAGGCATCTATATATATGCCATTATAATTCTTGTAAAAACAACATTGATATTTTGAATAGAGAAATCTTTTGTTCTCTATAAAGAGAGTTTTTGAGGGTATTCCTATTGGGTGATTCCCAATTAATCAATCAAGACTTCTCTTAGGCTTTAGTCTAACCTAAGAATTTGGTCTCTAATCTTCTTAGGATAGATCATTGTTCTTTTTAAAGTGGGTCTTAGATTTCTAGTTGATCTAGGGTTCTTTTAGGAGTTCAATTAGTTACCTAAATCTTCCCATCCCATTTGTACTTGATCCTTCTTGGTTTAGGGGTGTTTGTATAATGATTTAGTTGGCTTAGTTCATTAGATTTTGGGTTCTAGGTAGCTAGTTTTACCTGGGGTTCTAGTCTTGAATTAGGTCTCTGGATTTGACCTTCAAATCTCAAATAGGTGCTTCCAAGATTGTATCACTTTGGATAGGATAAATAGTAGAATTTTTTGGCATACTCCAAGGGCTTCTTATGATATATCAATGAAAGATCTAACTTTTTAAGGTATGTTAAGCTTAACACATCATCATTTGGACAATTGTTCTCCAAGAATTGAGAGGAACCTAAAAAATCATGTGGCAAAAGGAGGTTAGAATTATTCGCACATACTGTATAATTGAATACCTCTTTTGCAACATTGTGTAATTGTTCCTCATATCCTCTCTCCTCTCATTCGGGGTCAACTTGGTCAAGTGTATGGGCCTTTATAGCATCCTCAACCAACTTGGCTAGTTGTGTTCGTTGATGGCTCAATCGTTGGGAAGCTTCTTTATGCCACTCAATGGACGAATTTGAATTGGCAATCAAAGAATTTATTGATGCTTCTAATGACATCTCACTAAAAGCGTCAATCCAAGCTTGTAACCTTGCCCCTCTATCATTATTGTAACTCCTTTGAATTTGTGTCCTTGTCCACATATGTCCCCATTGTTGATTGTCCATGATGATGATTTGAACCTCACTCTTAAGAAAAAAAACAAAGATCAAAGCAAAAAGAAAAATAATTAAAATAAAAATAATAATAGAAAAATAAAGAAAAAAAATTACACAAATTAGAGAGATTCACGAAAGTTAGTGGTGTTTACAAATACAACAAAGGCTAAATCAACAAGATTCGATTATTTTTGATAGTGCCTATCCCCGACAACGATGCCAAAAACTTTATGTGTGTTTTTTAGTGTAGAAAATATTTCCAACAAATTACACAATTAATAAAGTTTTAATTAAAATACCAACCACTAAAACCACACATACGGGCAAGTAAACCCATTGTATAGTATAGGGACTAGCAAGTATAGAATCCATGAGAACTTAGGCTCCCACCTACTTTACCCAAATCTTTATTATTTAGCTAATAAAATAAGAAGAGATTTAAAGGAAAATAAATAAAGATAAAAATAGATATAACTCAAGGTTGCAAATTCGTTCAACTAGACAATTATCTTGAAAAAATAATATTGAATCAATTAGCATTCATCGCAATCAATTGTCATCTTGGCATCATGAAGGAACTTAAGTAAAATTCAATCATTTTCCAAGTTATGAACTTACATATGTAGACTCCACTTCTTTCCCAATCCTTGGAATCACTACCCCTTGATTAATTTAGCAAATTTCCTAATCAAACCAAAGCAACCAAAAGATGCACTAAACTCATAACTTATAAATATGAAATTAGCCAATGACCCTATGCTCTAGGTGAAATTAACTAATCTTTTATTACTTTAGTTCTTCAATCTTAACTTTGTTTCTCAAGTTCATTAAGATCTTATAAATATGAAATCAATGCAATAAACTTCTAACATTGTATCCCAAGTCAATTAGAATAAAATGCATCAATAACTAATGATAATAAGTAATCAAATACCAAGGACAACAATAGGTTGATAAAAATTTTAATCAACTCAAAATTATAATCTCTAAAATAATATCCAAGTACAATCAAAATATTAAGCACACATTGTTCTAGAAAAAAATAAAAAAGGATAAAAGATAGAACTCATAGACAAGCCATTCTTCTTCTCTTGAAAACTGCATTTGAACAATGCCCCTTTGAGTGGTGATTTTATTTTTGAATAATAAGTGGCTAGCTTGGATCCTTCAAATCACACCTTTGTCTTGTGTTTTTCTTGTTTAAATAGGCTTCTAAGATGCTAAAATTCGTCCCCCTAAGATTCTTGGGCCGAGTAGAGATTGAAAAATACTAAAACTCTCGGAAATTACCAAATCCGGGCAAAATTTGGAAAGCTTGCCGACATTGAACAGCATGGAGCCAGAGTTGGCGCCGGCTTGGAGGGTCACAGATGGTGCTGGCCGTTCTCTGTTTTTTCAACTAAAATTCCCCTGTTTTCTAGATCGGGGTACGGTCGGCAATGATTTTGATGTTTTTTCGTCGTTTTCTGCAATAAAAGTCTAAAATACCTTTCCAAGGGTAAAATATCAAATATAGAAGAATATGCCTAGTTATTACAATAAATATATCACAAAACACCATCAAATAACTAGGAAAATATAGATGAATTTTACCTCTATCATATTGCGTAAACAAAGGAACCACGTTCTCATTAGCAATCCAAACATATACTTAAGCGCTATTAGTTGATTTGAGAAATTATTGATAGGAAAGATGTAAAGATAGAGAGAGTTTTCACTTATTAGAAATTGCTGATCCACTTACAAAGGTATTATACCAAAAGAAATATAATAGTCATGTTCATTCATTTGGTATTCGATACATGAATAATTCGGTCTAGTGCAAGTGGTGGATTGTTAGAGTTATGCCCTAGAACCAATCTATTTGCACAATGTATTTTACTTATTTATGTAATAAAAGCACTTTTTATCTTCCAGTTTCTTTGTGTATACATGAAAAACCGATAGATAAAGTCTCTAGCACAACGTACAGTGTTAAGAAAATCATGGTAGATATCATGACGTGAAATTCTTACTATACTATGCAGTACTTGTGTTTAAACTATCCTTAATAATAGTATAAATGAGATAGGACATTATTAATGCCCAAAGACTAGCATGTGTTATACCTCTTGATTAGATCAAGTGGTGGTTCTTACATCCATGAGTATTGTGATACTCAAAGTTAACACATAGATGTTTGTTATATGAACAAGTACATTGGATAGCCTAGCTATGAGATAAGCACATGATAAATATTTAGTACCAGTGATAGAATCCTATTATAGCAAATGTGCAAGTGTTCTTGGACAAAAGACCTCTAAGGCATTTTGTTTGCTGAACATTGTGCTTTGATTCTAATATTTGGAGTCTTATCAAGAATTGCCTATGGGATGGATATTAGGTACAATGTGGAGTAAACACAAGAAATTGAGAGGGTTAATAAAAGATTCATCACTCCTAATAGTAGGGGCGTATATCGCAGGGCCACTTGTAAGAAATCATTGCTTAAAAAGTCCTTGGCTAAGACAACTATGTGTTAGAAATAGTTCAAAAATGGTACACTCATTAAATAATGGATTCTACAATAAGTATTAATAAATTCGGATAAGAAAAAAATAAGTTCTAGAGGGAGTTGGTACTAATTCTATGCTTTAAACTAAATAAGATATAGTATGATAAAAGGAGTTTATTGCACTGATATTTTGCTATTGAAAAGTTCATGTCAAGCCACTTGACTTTCTAGACTTTTTGGTGGTCATAATGCATTATTAGATGCTGCTCATTTTCTACTAAATATGAATTTTTTTAATTAGAGAATTAATAAATTAATTCTAATTAGAATTAATGAGTTAATTCTAATTGTCACGGATTCTTAATTCTATAGTGATTAGAATTAATTCATATTTACCTGCCAATTGAGTAGAAAAATTAATAGGTCATATACAATAAAGGAATTGGTACTCTAATATATTATATGATAATATTATGGGTAAAATTGAGAGAAGAAATAAGTTTATGGGCTAATTATAAAGCAGTTATAATTATTGTGCCAAATTGTAATTGTTGAAACCTTATCAGTTAAAATTACAAATCCTAAATCCCAAGGCCATAAAAGTTAAGGCTTTATTATTTTATTTCATAAAATGGTTAGGACATTAGAAATTGAGATAGGTTTTATGCGGTTCATGTGATGTGTATATATGATATATACATCACGTCGTGGGATCATTTTTAAGAAACAAAATACGCATAAGCCTTTTCATTTTTCTTCTAGAAATAATTAACCTAACATTGCTACAATAAAACCTACTATCAAAGGTTTTTAGTGCTGACTCTGAGTACAATTTCTTGTATGGATTAATATTAGGAAATTTTTATACTTGGAATTTGGTAGGTCGATTCGATCAACTTTCGAAGGGGATTCGCACGAAGAAAATTTTTAAAACCTACTTGATTAAAAGGTATTCAATTTTTTTCTCTTTATTGACCCACTTAATTACATATGAGTGATCTTGTTAAGTAGATTTTGTTTTAATTTTTGCTGTGCATATATTTGGTATAGCATGGTTGAAATCTAACACTGTGGAAGCATACAATCAGGATAAGAGAATATATTATTATCAAAGAATACATATCTATATGTGAAAGAGACTTTTCCTTTTATCTTACTTAACATTTATATGGAATAAAAGGTATTGAAATTTATGCGCTCTTCTAATGTTTTATAAAGTAGATCTAAGAGAAGTAGACATGCTATGAAAAATTACTCTTGGAAGTACGGGAGATCAGGCTAAAGGAAGTTTAGCTAATACCATTGGAAATATTACACCCAGGAGGGAAACATAATTTTCTAAGAATGAAATGACACAAGTATTACAAAAGGTCATAGCAGTACTTCAGCATTTAGCTGGGGCTCCAACACGGGAAGAACAACACCCTAAAGAGGAAATAGACTGAGTATTAGAGTAATTTCTAAAGTTCCATCCTCCTCAATTTTATGGACTAAGCAGCTCAAGAGCAGGAGGTTGAATTATGGATAGAATATATGAAAGACATATTTACAGTTTTAGATTATTCCAAGTAGAAAAAAAAAATTAATTTGCTACATTTAGACTTCAAAGACCCACTCGAGATTAGTGGTTGAGAAAAATGAAGGACTAATCAGAGCTCGCATAGTAGCAATGAGTAAGAAAGAAACATATGTTTAACAAGACCAAGGTAAGTGCAAATTTTGAGGATGAAATTTCTTAAAGGAGGGGGATTGTTACATCCCTTCATTTTTGAACTTTGATAGATGACTACTTTCTATTGAGGAAGTATATGCATGAAGGTTTAGAACAAGAAATGATCATATTAATTAGGAGAACTCTCAAGAATACTAATATTAAACACAAAAAGGTACATAGGGTCTTACCTTAAATTAATATACCTAAACGGGATAACAAGTCTACTATTCATGTACAAAATTTCATCCAAGCTTTTACCTATGTCCAAAATATAACATGAGCCTCTAGGAATTCATCGCTCTTCTGCTGTGCTTAGTCTAAAAAATTTTTCAAAAAAAGAAATAACACGTGTGACTGTGAAGCACATTGAGAGTTGTGTGAGCTAGTATTTTTCCACTGAACAGCTCAAGAAAAATAATGTTCAAAACATAGACAAGATAGTGTACATGAACTCATTATAAATATGCAAGCAATAACATAAACTTGGGTTCACGTAGAAAATACAGAATAAATTGATTAATCATTTTCCAGAAAAATGGAACGTGAAATTCATGTACTATTTTAGAGAAATAACATGCAAGATTTCAGGAGATAAGGCATGCTAGTTCAGAAATTCTTGTATGAAAGGAATCCAATGAATTCCATTCATTCACATGGATGTAAAAATATTAATGATTCATGCCAGGATTTGTGCTTATGCTATGTCAATTTAGTGTTTACGCCATGAATAGTGCTTATGCCACAAATTCGGCTAACTCAATGTCCTATCACCTGTTCGGAGTTAAACAAGTCATAAAACTGATCAAGTTACTTGAGACAATTTATCTCTAATGTGACCTAGCATATGGAGAAAAGCTCTCACTGAGTACTTAACATTCACATGTTGCACATTTTCTTGTTAAAATGATGTAAAAGGTTTAATATCTGTTTTCCATAACTTGTCATGTAATGCAAAACATGAAGAAAAATGTCATGAAATATAGCTTTAACAAATAGTGAAAACATGCTTAAGCTTCAAACAAGAGAAAAATTCAAGATTCACAATGTTCATCCTTTTTAAAACTATTGAATAAAATGCTTGTACTTAAATTGTTTAGAAATTCATTGGCTAAAATTAAGTTTGAAAACTGAAGGACTCGCATGCCCATATTCATAAAAGGTTCATATATAAACAACTTAGGAAATCATTAGTCTAAGGTGAAGTTTTATATGTAAATGGACTTATTTTGTACAAAATACTCATGCACGAGTTTAACAAAAAACACCTAGCTAAATAGGGCTGACAAAATCAGGGAACTCACGTGATGCACAAAAAAATAGGATTTAATGTATAAAAGCTTCATTATATATAAATTTCAAGATAAAGAATACACAATAGAATTTAGCAATTAATACTTGCAAGTTCAAGTAAAAAGCTTATACTTGGATACATCAAGAAAATACTTAGCCATGCCAAGAAAGCGTTTCACTATATTAGGAAAATACTTAGCTACATTGGACTTTTAAAATTCAAGGAACTCACATAAAATGTACAAGTTCTCAAGTCACGCAAATAAAATATTCACGTCCAAATATAACGAGAAACATTTAGCTTTGTAACAGAAAAATACTTAGGCGCAATGATGTTTAGAAAGCTTGGGGACTCACCCTATTTAGGAAATACTAATATACCCACCACTACAAGCTAAGGTTTCTTGAATTCACTCCACTTACATTTTCTTCATGAATTGTATAACTAACATTACAAGTTATGGGGAAAAGGGATGACAAACCTTTTCCATCACTTGAATAAGACCACATGTATCAAGTGAAGGTTGAGTACTTAGTAAAAGCTTTTCTCCATATACTAACTCACGTTAGAAATAAACGGTCCTAAGTAACTTTATCATTTCTGGGACTTATTTTACTTCGAACGGGGCGATAGGACATTGGGATTAGTTGAATTCGTGGAGTAAGCAAAATTATTGGCGTAAACACTAACTTATCTTAGTGTAAGCACTAACCCTAGCCTGAATCATGAATATTTTACATGCATGTGAATGACCAAAATTCATTGGATTTTTCTCATACAAAAATCATGAATTAGCATGTCATGCCTCACGAAACCTTGAATGTTATTTTTTAAGACATAATAATTAAATTTTATTCTTTGCTTTTCTTGTAAAAAAATCATGAATTTATTCATGCATTCTTTCGTGAAACCTAGTCCTTGTTACCATTTACATTTTTACAATGAGTTCAAGTATACTATCTTTCCTACATTTGAGTGCTACCATTTCCTGAGCAGATTTCAAGTGGAAAAATATTAGCACATTAGGACTTATTGAGCTATACTCTCACACATGTATTATTTCTTTTTTGAAAATTTTAGTGGGTCTTAGCTTAATACATAGAAATTTTTTTTGAAATATTTGTATTAAACACAAGAAAGGAACATAAGGTCCAACCTCAGATACTTGTATTCAAAAGAGAGCAAGACTACTATATATATACAAAATTCCATCTAAGCTTTTCCATACACCAAAGTATAGCATGAGCCTTTGGGAGTTCACCGTTATGCCTTGATCTCTAAAATTTTCAAAAAAGAAATAACACATATGTGAGCATAATTCTCAATGAGTCCTGTTTGTGCTATTATTATTCCATTTGAAAATAGCTCGGGAAAACATAGCACTCATATATAGGCAAGATAGATACCTGAACTCATTGTAAACATGTAGACGGTAATAAGGACTGGGTTTCATGAAATAATTCAAGAATAACTTCATGAATTATTTACTAGAAAAGAAGGAAATATTTCTTAAAAAATAACATTCAAGGCTTCATGAGGTAAGACATGCTAATTCATGATTCTTGTATGAGAAAAATTCAATGAATTCCACTCATTCACATGCACTCAAATATTCATGCTTCATTCCAGGGTTAGTGCTTACACCATCTCATGTTACTACTTACGCTAAGAACAATTCTTATGCTAGGAACAGTCCTTACGCCTCGAATTCAACTAATCTCAATATCTTATTACCTGTTTGGAGTTAAATAAGTCCTAGAATTGCTCCGGTATCTTGGGATACTTTATCTCAAACATGAGTTGGTACATGGAGAAAAGCTCTCGCCGAGTACTCAACGTTCACATCGTACATGTGATCTTGTTCAAGTGATGGAAAAAGTTTGTCATCCCTTTTCCCATAACTTGTCATGTTAGTTCTACAATGCCTGAAGAAAATGTCATGAAACACGGCTTTAGCAAGTAATGAAAACATGTTCAAGCCTTTAACATGAACAGAATTCACATTTCACAATATTCATGCTTCTTAAAACCGTTAAATAAAATTCTTGTAATCAAATGGTTTAGAGATCAATTAGCTAAAATCGAGTTTGAAAACTAAATGATTCGTATATCCATTATTCAAAAAATGTTGACATATAAATATTGGAAGATATTAAATGTTCATTATAAAGGGATGAACCCTTTTTATGTTTGATATTATTATTATTATTATTATTATTATTATTATTATTATTATTATTATTATTATTATTATTATTATTATTATTATTATTATTATTATTATTATTTGCTTTATTGAAATCTATTTCTAGCATTCAATCAATTGATTTGATTTATGTAGATGGATTGATTGGGTTTACCATATTCTAATAATTTCAGGATATGGGGTTAGAATTTAGGAGCTTGATTGATTAATTCACTCTAAGGGGTTTCTTTTGATTAACTCAAGAGAGAGATTGAAGGAAGAAAGCTTGGTGATTGATGGGTTGTTGATGTTGCCTAGAGAGGGGGATATTACTTCCCACAAATTAAGTTGGGTAGCAGTTTTTAATGCCTCTTGGATTTTATTAGTGATGTAAATATACCCGTTAGTTAGGTTAAAGGGAGGATACTCATAACTTGAGAGAGAGTAGGCCTTGTATGAGATTACCTAATTGATGCTAGATTTAGATTATCAATTAGTTAAATTGGATATTTGATGTTTGACTTGATCATGGGGGAATTCCATTTAATTACAAGTTTTATCTCCTTTTTTTTTCTTTAGATGTTTTTGTGACCATGGTGACATATTTTATGTGTAGGTTTGTATACTCTCTAGGTGAATTATTGCATTTATTTATATCTTTAACTTGTTGGCTAAACAGTGAAATAAAAGTAGAGTAGGGGTACTTGCAATCTTTCACAAGGGATACACTACCTGCCATTATAATTCTATGTTATGTGATAGGTATACTTGCCCAAATATGTGTTGTGTGAGTAATTTTAATATATTGATTTAAAACTTGACTATTTGTGTGATTTTGAGATAATACTTCCTAAGAAACACATATGTACACAAAACACACATCAATTTTTTGGCACCGATGCTGGGGATTGAATAGTAATATTTTGAAAAAATTGAGTTTTATTGATTTAGCCTTGTATGTATATGTACACACACACACACACACACACACACTTATTTATATAACTAGCTTGTATACAGGTAGTTGAATATGTTCTATTGTGAATATGATTGATTTATCCAATTGTATTGGGAATTTTCTTTGGTTTTTGTGTGAATCTTTTTTTTTTTTTTTTTTAGCGTTAGGAATTTCATTGATACATTTTATGTCTTTGATACCTTATTCATTAATTCACTTGAAAGCTAGTTATTACACTTGATCTGGTGCTTGTTAGAATATGATAATCAGTGCCTGTTATTATTCTTGAATCGACGCCGTTGATCTCAGTGAGACAAGAAATGACATTCTAACCAGTGTGGGTTACCTTTGCACAGATGGCACTTAAGACAATCACGGCTGTCAAAATTTCTCACAATTTTCCCAAATCCTACAGTCGGTTCTTCTTTTCATTCCTTTTTCCACAAGTGCCGTTTCAAACCCATGAATACCCTACCTTTAATTCTTTTGAATTTTTACCATTTCCTATGACTTTAAAGCTTGTTCTTCACAACCCATCGAGAACTCACCGCAAAATTCCCTTCTTTCATCTTAAAAATCCCACCTTTTCCCCTTCTCAAAAACTAAAACCCACTATCTTAATTCCTTCAGTTTGAGTAAAGATTTTATTGAGGGAGTATTTCAAGCAACCATAGGAAACTTCTTCTACTTTCCTTTTGCAAAATTTTTTAGTGAAATGCCTTCTCCATTTTCTTAAATTGTCATGACTTCTAAGGGTAAATTTTTAAGGGTTTTTAATTATGCTTTAGTTATTGAAATTTAACTTACATTATTAAACTTTAAGACTATGCTTTAATGGGTTTTTATTTTGTTATAGTATTGAGGATGCTTTATTCTAATTTGTCCTGGAAGTTATTTACTAATTTCTTCTAATAGTGCTTAATCTGCTTTATTTTGATGTGGATATTGAGTTGTTATTGCTTTGAGCTCGAGGTGTACATAATTTTGAGGTGAAGTGAATGCTTTAAGTTAAACTGTTAAGGTAATTTATAGGTGGAAGAGTTTGTTTGGTTGTGTTGTTTTCTTTGGATTTTGTTTATAATATGGAGAAGTTGATTTTTGATGTTGACTTGTGGTGCTAAGGTGAAAATGATATTTTCTTGGGATTTTTATATATTCAATGATTGACTTTTGACATATTTATATGCTTAGTTTGGATCTTTACTTATTTTTGAATACTGTGATTGTGGCATCTTGATTCTCCATCAGATTCTTATAATATATTTGAAAAGTATATAAGGATGGGGCCGAAGTACCTATTGTAAGCTTGGAATATTCATTTTAGTCCAGCGAGGATGGCAATCAAGTATTTAATCATGGGTACTGTCAAGCTAGTCTCTGGTATAGGAACTAAGATATGCCTCCTAGTTAGTCTTTGAAAGGTGTCCACTATCTAGAATTAGTAATGGAATTCTTTGCCAACATTTCAGATAGGAGACATAGTGTCCTTAGAACCATAAACATGTTGGTTAGAAAAGTTTCCAATCTTTTCGAGAGAGTATTAGTTGAGATTCTAAGGGCAGAGGATGAGGGACCTTGGATTGATATAGATACCTATAATAAAAAGGTTACATTCGAGCCTGGCTGGGATGTAAAGACTAAACGCCAGGAGTTTCTTTTAGATTATACCCAGGCTAGATCTAACATGGTCTTACAAGTCACAAATATGCTACCTTAGCTTTACCTTATCATTTATCTCCTTAGTTTTAATGTTGCCCCTAGAGCCAGTAGTCTTAATGAGGCCTGAATGATTGATATTTTTTCCCCTTCATAAGATGTTCTATTCACAGCCTTTTCCAATAGTTTCCATCCTCTTTTCCTACATGAAATAGTTTGCAGCATATGGCTACACCCGCAAAACATTTATTCTCCTCCTAGTTATCCCTCATGTCCTCTAATATTTTTATTTCCTTACTGCATTTGTTAGTATTATACCCTAGAAGTAGACAATTGTATATTGTATACGACATATTTATTAATAAAAGACATTCTTTATTTTTTAGTTTAATTAATCATTCTACGTATATGTGTATAAAACCATTAAATAAAGTCCTAAGCACATAGTATAGTGTTAAGAAAATTATAATAGAGATCATAATATGAGATTCCTACTATAGTATGTAGTACTTGTGCTTAAATTATGCCTAATCATAGTATTAGTGAGATAGGACATCATTAATGTACAATGACTAGCAACTGTTATACTTATTGATTTGATCAAGCAGTGGTTCTCATATATGTGAGTATTGTGATACTCAAAATTAACACGTGGATGCTTATTAAGTGAACAAGTTCATTGGAGAACCTAACAATGAGATAATCAAATGGATAACTATTTAATGCCAGTGATAGAATTTCAAGGTACTTTGTTTATTGAGCATTGTACTTTAATTCCAATCTTTGGTGTCCTTACAAGACTTCCTATGGGATGGATATTGATTACCACGTAAAGTAAACAAAGTAGTTGAGAGGGTCAACAAAGGATTCATCACTCTTAATGGTAGGGGCATATATCTCATAACCACTTGTATGGAGTCATTACTTGAGATGTCTTTGGCCAAGGTGACTATATATTGGAAATAGTTCCAATTGATACACATGTTGACTAATGGATTTTGGAACAAGTACTTATAAATTTGGGCTAGAATTAATTATATTCTAGTAGAAGTTGACACTATTTTCATTCTCTAAAATCAAATAAGATATTGTACAATGAAAGAAGTTTATTGCACTTATGTTTTGCTATTGAGATGATCATTTCAAGCCACTTGACTTTCTGGATTTTTAGGCGGTCATGATGTATTGCTAGATGCCACTTTTTATCTACTAAATATGGATTTATTAATTAGAGAATAAATAGATTAGTCATTATTAGAAATAATAAGTTGATTCTAATTATAAAAGGATTATTAATTCTATTACGATAAAATTAATTCATATTAGCCACCAATTGACTACAAAACCTAAAAGGTCGCATACAATAGAAGAATTGGTACACAAGGTATTATTTGATAATATTATGGGGTTAATTTGTGAGAAAAAATAATAATTATGGGTTAATTATAAATTGTTATAGTTAGTTGGGTAAAATTGTAATTATTTAATAAGATTGTGCTTGAATTATAAACTTGTTATAATTCGAAGGGCTGAATTACAATTATATTAACTCAAGTCCATAATTTGGAAAAAGGCAAAATAGTGCTTCATGACAGCTTCATCGAAAAGAAATGAAGGACTTGTGATATTTTCCTAAAAGAGTTTAGGTAACAAAGGAAAAAACCTTTGTTATTGTTTTTGTTTCCTAAAAAGTTTAGCAAACAGACACATGTTTCTGTTTCTTCCTAAGAGGCAGTGCATGCATACATATATGGATGTGTGTGTGTGTGTGTGTGTGTGTGTGTGAAATGTGCGGAGTAATATCTGGTTGGAAAACATGAAGCTTTTTCCCCTTTTTAAAAACTCGAAAGCCTTATTTTTGTTTGGAAAAATCAATTTTCATATTTTCTTCTCCAAATTAAAATCCTAACTACCATATAATTTTTTTAGCGAAAATTTTTGGTGGTTCTTGAATACATCCTCTTATGGATCAATATTAGAGAAATTTCTACGCTTGGAATTTAGTGGTTCAAGTCTCGGACAATTTTTCGTAAGGGTACTACGCGCAAAGAAAAATTTTAAAAGCTTCATTTTTTAGGTAACTAATTTTTTTTCCATCTCCTAATCCGTTTAATTACATACAAGTGATCCTTTGAATGGATTTCATTTTATTTTTGTCGCTACGTGTAAACCAATTTTTCATGATCAAAATACACAATAGTATTAGAATCATCTCGTATGTATTTTATGAAATTATTTCATAAATTAATTCGGGTATGTGAATTTGTTTCACAAAAAAATTTAATCTAGAATAACCATTTTTTGGGTTGATTTTAATCGTTGTGATGGTGATCACATTAACTTGTTAATAGAGATTAACATGTTTTCAAAATCCAAATCCAACAAGAAATTTGTCTCTAAAAATGGATTAAAACAAAAAAATAATAATAATAATAATAAAGGAGGAATTCTGATTCCAGAGACTGCGCAGGCTAGGAAAACCTTCTTAGGTGGCCCAAAGAGCAACCAATGTGGCCTTGGAAAGTCCAAGGCAGCCTTCTTCCCTAGGCCGCCCAGGAACCCCCCAGGCAGCGTAGGAAAGTCCTAAACTGCCCAGGATACTTAATAAAAATAAATAAAATTTTCTTTTTGGCCCATAAACATTTTACTTCTTCAATAGGGACTCAAAGGTATTCTAAAATTTTTTTTAGACCCATAAAGTTTTTAAAATTAGATTTTGGACCCACTATTTTTTCATTCTTCCAAAATTATGATTTGGAAGGCAGAATCTAATTTAATGAGAGAAGAAAAAAAATTAGTTTTCTTTCTGAGGGCGTTGCCCTCGAGACCTCACAAAGGGCGCTGCCCCCTTGACTGCCATTTTTTCCAGGAAAACAGACCGTTGTTTTTCCTAGAAAAATAGGACCTAACATTTTTTCTCAAAATTTGATTCTGGGATAACTATTTTATTTTTTACAAAAAATTATGATTTTGGAAATTTATATTTTAAAAATATTTATTTTCTTATCATGTTTTAAGCATGATTTTGGCATGTTTGCTTGGTTATGGATTTAGACCAAATTAATGTGATTAATTTATATTATGTGATGCATTTTTTACTACTTTGTTTTAAACAAATATGACCGGCATGTCCTACCTTTCTCTATAATTCTCTTGTAATTTCTCTTCTTATCTAAATCCCCTCGAATGTAACTCGAGGTTTCTACATTATGAATTTATGTAATTAGATTACATTGGATTAGATAGGATTAGAAATTATTTTTCAAGCTTATAGAGATGGTGATCAAGATGAAGCAAGAAGATTGCAAGACTTTCATCTCAAAACATGCATGAACACATATGTTTGATCAAAATTAATTTCCTGTTTCGCTCAAGGAAATTAATCTAGAAAATTTCATAACCAAGCCATGTCATTAAGTTTAGTACAATATTGTCAATGTATTGATATTTATGCATGCCAAATGTATGAGAGCTGTTTTTTGAGACCAAGTTGTTGGACAGACTCAAGCCTACTTGACATCGAGTATGTTCGAACTATGGAATTTAAATTCCAGATTAATGGGATGGGATTATCGAATTTCTTTATCTTGGTTGGGCTAACTCAAGCCTAAAGAAAATTAGAGGCAAGATTAGGCTAGCTTAAAGGTTTTAAGATTAAAGATGTTAATCACCCAATGATCCAGTAATTACATTCGATGTAACTGGCATTGGGTACCTACAATTAAAATTAAGAATGATTTGTTTGAGCAGACCCAAGGTCATTCTTAAGGAATTTACATACTAGTCTACTAAGAAAACTTCTAATAAGCTTTCCCGAATTAATAGTGGGAGCTATTAATTTGAGTAAAGTAGTAGAATAATTATGCTCTTAATTAAAGAACTAATTATTTGCATATCATGTGCATATATATTTTGCTAATTTTTCTATCTTTACATTTAGGCCATTTTTATCATATCGACCAACTTGAATTTACGTAGTATCTTGGAAATCAATAAGCTTAGCGAGTCAAATTTTTTGGATTGGTATAGGAACTTGAGAATCATTCTCAAGTTAGAAAAGTTACTAAATATGCTAGATGCTCCTATTTTGCCACCAGCAGCCTAAGATGCTCTTGTTGATAAACATGTTGTCCATAAGAAGCACTAAGAGGACAGAGACATGACATCTTATATCATGCTGGCATCAATAAACTCTAAGTTGCAAAAGCAGCTTGAACATATGGATGCTTACTGATGTTTGATCAATGATGGGGGAAAATTAGTCATATTTTTCCCAGTTATTTGAAGCTTTTTTGTGATACATTTTGTTCAATAACTAATCCTATTTCGTTATATTTGGGATTTTACACTTGGAAAGGTATTTTATTCATTATTGCAGATTTTTAGGGTAAAATGAAATAGAAACGTCACAAAACAGAGGAGAGGTAGCGCTAGCTATGGCCCTAGAACCAGCGCCGGCCGTGCACTATTGACATAAACTTCGAAGCAATAGAAAAATTGTTGAAATAGAGCAAAACCAAGTGAAACCCGCGCCGGCTCCAAGTGACAAGGTGGTACCGGCTGCATTCTAGTCTTCATTAAGTGAAATTCGGAGAAACATTGACGAACAAGTAGAGAACCAGAATACAACCGGTGCCGGCTCCGAGAGCCTAGGTAGTGCTGGCTGTGCCCTGAAGTTAAGGTGGTGCTTGATTTTTCTATGCGGTTTTTGGTAATCTATGGAGTTTTAGTATCTTCCAACTTCTACTCGCCCTACTCGGCCAAGAACATTGCTCCTACGAGTTTAGGCACTTCCTAAGCCTATAAATAGATGAAAAACACAAGGAAAAAGGGGAGAATTCATTGATCATCATAGAAAATCACTCAAATCAAATGAGAAATTCTTCAATTCAAGGAGGGTTGTGCAAAAAGGTCTTCAAAGGAAGAAGAAGGAGGCTTGTCAATCAGTGCTTTCTTTTACTTTGTTTTCTTTTTCTTGAACAATGAAATGTTAATTGTTTTATTGTAATTCGACATTATTTTAAAATATTCATGATTTTTAGAGTTATTTGATCTTGTGATTAATGGATTGTTCTTCTTGATATTTAATTACTTTGGCATATTATGAGATTAATTTGTTGTTTCTTTTCATTAACTTGCTAGACCAAAGAGGTTGATGGTGGTTGCAATTGATTAATTTCATATTTATTGGCTTTTAACTTACTAGACCAAAGAGGTTAATTGTTGAGGATTGAGTAATTAAAGGTTAATTGATGTTTGCCAGACCAAGGAAATTTAATCAAGGATTGTGTTTAATGCATTTTGTGGATGAATTAGTTGAGACAGACCAAGTGATGCTAATTTATCATAATCCTTCATGATGCCAAGAGAATAATTGGTTATGATAAAGGTTAGGGACTTTAAGATCATGGTTGTCTAAACAACGGTTTGAATTGCATACTTCTCCATCCTTGACATGTATATATTTTTATTTTATTTTATTTTATTTTTCTTTTTATTTCGCTTTCACTTTATCGAGTCAGTTAAACAATGAAAGAAAGGTGATTAATGTATACTTGTTCCTTATGGATCGACACTTGTTTGAACCCTATGCTATGTCAATGATAAGTACGCTTGCTCATATGTGTAATTTGGGGTTAATGTTTTAATGTAAACTTGATTGGGAATGTGCTTAGTTTTTATATGATTTTTATACCCAAATCCGGACACGTCAAGTTTTGGCGTTGCTGCCAGGGAACAATATCATGAAAGTTTGGATTTTTGTTGATTTAACCATGCAAATATGTAAATAGGTAAATATGTAAATATGTACAATTGTTCTTTTCGTAGAAAGATGCTATCTTTTGTATCTTGTGTATCTGTGTATACCCTTGTAATCTAACCTACTAACTTTGACTATGTTCTACTGACTACCTTTGTATTCTTTTGAATTTTGTAGTAATTAAGAATTCTGTCATCTAACATTCGTCTTATCTTTGCTAGGTGTTAGCCTTGGTACATGATCCAATGACCTAAGGCGATATAGTAGATTTTGTTTTATTTCATTTTTATTTCTTTCTTTATGAATTAAATTGCATTATTCATCAGTGTTGCATGTTCATCATTTTTATTTTATTTTTCAACAAAAAAAAAAGTGTATTGATGATAGATTGGCAAAATTACAAGCTAACATTGATGTTTTTAGTGAGACGTCATTAGAAGCATTAGTGAATTCTTTTGTTGCCAATATAGATTCATCTGTTCAGTGGCATGATGAAGCTTCCAAACGATTGTGCGATCAACGGAAACAATTAGTTAAGATTGTTGAGGAGACTCAGGAGTTCATGCTAGCCCGTACAAGTGACCATGGAACAAAAAGAGCAGCTACGAGGGACAATTGAATGTTGTGCCAAGAGAGGTATGTGATTCTACTCTATGTGCTCATAATTCTAATACTTTTTTGTCACATGATTTCTTAGGTTCCTCCCTCTTCTTGAAGAACAATGGTCCCAATGATGATGTACGGAGTTTAACATGCCTCAAGAAGTTGGATCTATCATTCATTCTAAGAAACCTTTGGAGGATGTCGACGAATTCTACCATTCACCCCAATTTCAAGGCGGTAACTTGGTATTTGTAGAAGCATTGAAAAGTAAGGATTTTCCAACCCATCTTTAAGAACTCAGATACTAAGTTTAAAGGGGAATTTTAACTGTAAAAATTCTTTTGAAGGGTTAATTGGTGATTTTAAAGTTGATGCATCCGTTAGATACTATGTGCATTTATATGTTGGAAAGGATATTTATGTGTCTAAAGGAATGTTAGAGAATGAGATTTATATGTTTTGCTGAGACAAATAGTTTTCATGAACCTTCCATTTTTCAAAATCCTCTATTCTTTCTACATTCATTATGCCTATCTTCTACTTGGAGCGTTAATCTCTTGAACAATAGTTTGATGAGGCAGCATAATGAAAGAAAAGAGGTTGTATCTTTGTTTTGTATTTAGTTTTGTTAAGTGTCTTTTCCCTCCCTAAATAAGGAAAATACTTTCCATCTTAAGTGTGGGTGAGTGAGTCGTGTCGTTATTTGCTTTCTTAGGATTTTTAGTTTGCTTTCTTTTATTTAGGTTTGCATTATTTTACCTTTATTTTCTTTATGCTTTTATGTTTTGTTCTATAGGTAGGAATAAATACTTCTTGGACAAGCCCATCCCTCTATTCCATGGTTTAATATTTATTGGAGCTTTATTGCACTTGGAAAGTATTGCTTAAACTTTCTTCTCCTCTATTTGTGTTGGTCCCTTTGGAGATGTGTTAATGTGTTAATTCCTTGCCAATTAGGGTATTATCCAATTTAAGTATGGGGGAGTGGTTTGGTGATATTCTTTGACCAAGTTGTTATCAATTATCTTGGCGTTTTCTTAGTAGTGAGCTACTTTAGAAAAATTTGGTTTAAAAGTTTTGAAAATTTAAAGATTTAGAAGAGTGAAGCTTTTGGAGCTAATTTGGAATGGACGTATTTTCTTTCTTATCTATTCCCCTTTTTATTTTTTGTCCCATGGCAATATTTTCGTGCTCTATTTGCTTGGCCATTGAGGACAATATCCAGTTTAAGTGGGGGAGTGGTTAGAATGAGAATTCTTCTATGCTTCATTCTTCTTGAAATTCTTCTTTGAACTTTTGTGTGCAAAAATTTTCAAATTTTTTTTTTTTATGATTTTCTTGGAGATTTCAAGCTATATTTTTAATGCATATCTTTGTGATGGATTATAGAGCATATGTTCTAGATCATTTATCGCTTATGCATGACTTTTTGCACGCACTTTGACGAAGTAGTTCTTGATCAAATGCTTTATATTATTCTTAAACCTGTTTTTCTATTGAAATTCATGGAGCATTCTAGAACTTACATGAATACCTCTAGAGGCGAAATAAGAAAGACAATCATGATTTAACTTAGGGGTGACGGTAATAGGCCTTCTTTGGATAGTTTGAGCTTTCCAAGCCTACCTATTGTCATATTATCCCTAGTGCCTATTTTCAGCCTAAATTGTTGATTTCTTTCTTTAAAACCCGTCACAATACTTTGTCCATTTCTTATTTTTGAGAGTTTGAATAATTTTCCAAATCTCTATGCTCTTAATGGATGAAAGTATATGTAAGAAAATGTTGAGGAAAAATGTGGGGATTAAGATCATGACTTATTACTTTTAGTCATGGATCAATAACAAGTTGAGCTAGAAAGGAAAAAGAATGAAAAGAAAGACAAGAAAAGAAAAGAAGAGCAGTAGTAAGATTGAAAGAAAGAAGTTGAAAAAAAAAAAAAAAGAGAGAATAGAGGAATTGAAAAGGAAAAAGAGAAATAGAACAAAAAGTAGTTTGAAAGAATGGAATGAAGAAAAGAAGTGAGAAAGAAAACAAAATTAGCAGCAGAAAAAGAGAAGATAAATTGAAAGAAAAGATCACAGAAGGAATGGTGATTGAGTTGTAAAAAGTTAAGTTCATATAAAGTACTTGATACCAGTGCTAAAAATTTAAGTGATCTTTTGAAAGAAATAGAGAAGAGTTGATGAGACAAAAGAAAAAAAAAGGGAAAAAAGTGCAGGATTTGCTTAAGTAGAGTTGTAATTGCTATACAAGGTTATGGTTTGATTGATTTTTGGAATCGGAGAGCAAGAAGAGTTGGAAAATATTGATTCATTTTGTTTATCCTTTTCTTGCGAACTCTCAGTTTCTTTGATTTTTGATTCTCCGATATCCTTCGTTTGATCAGCTACATTACAAGCCTTTAGCCTTACATTACAAGCTTAAAAGTCATACTTGATCTAAGTAGAATCATGATATGAATCAGATTAGTGGAGAGAGTGTATGAAGAGTAAGCTTATGGAATGCATATTCTTTTTGAACAAAATTCTTTCCGATGGTTTGAGAATATTATCATGTATTGAGATGGTTCTACTAAGTCATTTATCACTACACAAGTCTTGCATTTGTTGTGAAAGATGTAGTATCATGTGTTTTATATTCTTGAATCTAGAAAGCGTTAAAAATAGTGTTTTGAATTTGATTTAGTTAAACCTTGTGTGTTCCTACTTGTTTTTGATACTTTGCTTGAGGATACACAAAGAGCTAAGTGTGGGGGAATATGATAGGGGCTAAATTAGTCATATTTTTTCTAATTATTTGAGGCTCTTTTGTAATACATTTTGTTAAAAAACTAGTCATATTTTGTCATATTTGGGATTTTACCCTTGGAAAGGTATTTTTTTCATTATTGCAAATTTTTGGGGTAAAATGAAACAGAAACATCACAAAACAGAGGAGAGGCGGCGCCAGCTAGAGCCCTAGAATCGGCACCGGTCATGCACTGTTGACAGGAACTTCGAAGCAACGGATAAATTGTTGAAACAGAGCAAAACAGAGTGGAACAAGTGCCGGCTCCAAGAGTCAAGGCGGTGCCGGCCGGCTGCATTTTGGTCTTTATTATGTGAAATTCGGAAAAAATAGGCGAACAAGTAGAGAACCAAAACACAACCGGCGCTGGCTCCGAGAGCCTAGGAGGCGCTGGCTGTGCCCTGAAGTTAAGGCGGTGCTTGATTTTTCTACGCAGTTTTTGGTAATCTGTGGAGTTTTAGTATCTTCCAACTTCTACTCGGCCAAGAACATTGTACGTTCGAGTTTTGGCACTTCCTAAGCCTATAAATAGATGAAAAACACAAGGGAAAGGGAGAGAATTCATTAATCACCATAGAAAATCACTCAAATCAAATGATGAATTCTTCAATTTAAAAAGGGTTGTATAAGAAGGTCTTCAAAGGAAGAAGAAGGAGGCTTGTCTTTGAGTACTTTATTTTACTTTATTTTCTTTTTCTTGAACAATGAGATGTTAATTGTTTTATTGTAATTCAACATTGTTTTAGATATTCATGATTTTTAAAGTTATTTGATCTTGTGATTAATTGATTGTTCTTCTTGGTATTTAATTACTTGGGCATATTATGAGACTAATTTGTTGTTTCTTTTCATTAACTTGCTAGACCAAAAAGGTTGATGGTGGTTGCAATTGATTAAATTCATATTTATTGGCTGTTAACTTGCTAGACCAAAGAGGTTAATTGCTGAGGATTGAGTAATTAAAGGTTAATTGATGTTTGCCAGACCAAGGATTCAGTGATTAATTTAATGTTTTAAATTTTCCAAACCAAGGAAATTTAATCAAGGATTGTGTTTAATGCATCTTGTGGATGAATTAGTTGAGACAGACCAAGTGATGCTAATTTACCTTAATCCTTCATGATGCCAAGAGAATAATTGGTTATGATAAAGGTTAGGGACTTTAAGATCATGGTTGTCTAAACAACAGTTTGAATTGCATACTTCTCCATCCTTGACTTGTATATATTTTTATTTTATTTTATTTTATTTTTCTTTTTATTTCGTTTTCACTTTATCGAGTCAGTTAAATAATGAAAGAAAGGTGATTAATGTATACTTGTTCCTTGAGGATCGAAACTCATTTGAACCCTATACTATGTTAGTGATGAGTATGCTTGCTCATATGTGTAATTTAGGATTAACGTTTTAATGTAAACTTGATTGGGAATGTGCTTAGTTTTTATATGATTCTTATACCCAAATCTGGACACGTCAAGTTTTTTTCGCCGCTGTCGGGGAATAATATCATGAAAGCTAGGATTTTGTTGCTTTAACTATGTAAATATATAAATAGATAAATATGTAAATATGTACAATTGTTCCTTTCGCAGAAATGTACTATCTTTTGTATCTTGTGTATCTGTGTATACCCTTGTAATCTAACCTACTAACTTTAACTATGTTCTACTGACTACCTTTGTATTCTTTTGAATTTTGTAGTAATTAAGAATTCTGTTATGTAACTTTCATCTTATCTTTGCTAGGTGTTAGCCTTGGGACATGATCCAATAACCTAAGGCGATATAGTAGATTTCATTTTTATTTCTTTCTTCATGAATTAAATTGCATTATTCATCATTGTTGCATGTTCATCATTTTTATTTCATTTTTCAACAAAAAAAAAAAAAAGGTGTATTGATGATAGATTGGCAAAATTACAAGCTAACATTGATGTTTTTAGTGAGACGTCATTAGAAGCATTAGTGAATTCTTTTGTTGCCAATACAAATTCAATTGTTCAGTGGCATGAAGAAGCTTCCAAATGATTGTGCGATCAACGGAAACAATTAGTTAAGATTGTTGAGGAGACTCAGGAGTTCATGCTAGCCCGTACAAGTGACCATGGAACAAAAAGAGCAGCTATGAGGGACAATTGAATGCTATGCCAAGAGAGGTATGTGATTCTACTCTATGTGCTCATAATTCTAATACTTTTTTGTCACATGATTTCTTAGGTTCCTCCCTCTTCTTGAAGAACAATGGTCCCAATGATGATGTACGGAGTTTAACATACCTCAAGAAGTTGGATCTATCATTCATTCTAAGAAACCTTTGGAGGATGTTGATGAATTCTACCCTTCACCCTAATTTCAGGGAGGTAACTTGGTATTTGTAGAAGTATTGAAAAGTAAGGATTTTCCAATCCCATCTTTAAGAACTTAAATACTAAGTTTAAAAGGGAATTTTAATTGTAAAAATTCTTTTGAAGGGTTAATTGGTGATTTCAAAGTTAATGCATCTGTTAGATACTATGTGCACTTATATGTTGGAAAAGATATTTATGTGTCTAAAGGAATGTTAGAGAATGAGATTTATATGTTTTGCTGAGACAAATAGTTTTCATGAACCTTCCATTTTCAAAATCCTCAATTCGTTCTACATTTATGATGCCTATCTTCTACTTGGAGAGATAATCTCTTGAACAATAGTTCGATGAGGCAGCATAATGAATGAAAAAGGATGTATCTTTGTTTTGTATTTTGGTTTTGTTAAGTGTCTTTTCCCTCCCCAAATAAGGAAAATACTTTCCATCTTAAGTGTGGGTGAGTGAGTCGTATCGTTATTTGCTTTCTTAGAATTTTTAGTTTGCTTTATTTTACCTTTATTTTCTTTATGCTTTTGTGTTTTTTTCTGTAGGTAGGAATAAATACTTCTTGGACAAGCCCTTCTCTCTATTCCATGGTTTAATGTTTATTGGAGCTTTATTGCACTTGGGAAGTATTTCTTAAACTTTCTTCTCCTCTACTTGTGTTGGTCCCTTTGGAGATGTGTTAATGTGTTAATTCCTTGCCAATTAGGGCATTATCCAATTTAAGTATTGGGGAGTGGTTTGGTGATATTCTTTGACCAAGTTGTTGTCAATTATCTTGGTGTTTTCTTAGTAGTGAGCTACTTTAGAAAATTTTGGTTTAAAAGTTCTGAACATTAAAAGATTTAGAAGAGTGAAGCTTTTGGAGCAAATTTGGAATGGACGTATTTTCTTTCTTGTCTATTCCCCTTTTTATTTTTGGTTCTATGGCAATATTTCCTTGCTCTATTTGCTTGGCCATTGAGAATAATGTCCAGTTTAAGTGTGGGGGAATGGTTAGAATGAGAATTCTTCTATGCTTCATTCTTCTTGAAATTCTTCTTTGAACCTTTGTGAGCAAAAATTTTCAAAAATTTTTTTCCCTGATTTTCTTGGAGATTTCAAGCTATATTTTTAATGCATATCTTTATGATGGATTATAAGCATATGTTCTAGATCATTTATGGCTTATGCATGACTTTTTTCATGCACTTGGATGAAGTAGTTCTTGATCAAAAACATTATTTTATTCTTAAACCTTTTTTTCTACTAAAATTCATGGAGTATTCTAGAACTTACATGAATACCTCTAGAGGCGAAATAAGAAAGACAATCATGATTTAACTTAGGGGTGATGGTAGTAGTTCTTCTTTGGATAGTTTGAGCTTTTCAAGTCTACCTTTTGTCATATTATCCCTAGTGCCTATTTTGAGCCTAAATTTTTTATTTCTTTCTTTAAAACCCATCACAATACTTTGTCCATTTCTTGTTTTTGAGAGTTTGAATAATTTTCCAAATCTTTATGCTCTTGATGGATGAAAGTATATGTAAGAAAATATTGAGGAAGAATGTGAGGATTAAGATCATGACTTGTTACTTTCAGTCATGGATCAATAACAAGTTGAGCTGGAAAGGAAAAAGAAAGACAAGAAAAGAAAAAAAGAGCAGCAGTAAGAGTGAAAGAAAGAAGTTGAAAACAAAGAAAATGGAGGAATTGAAAAAGAAAAAGAGAAATAGAACAAAAAGTAGTTTGAAAGAATGGAATGAAGAAAAGAAGTGAGAAAGAAAACAAAAACAGTAGCAGAGAAAGAAAAGATCATAGAAGGAATGTTGATTGAGCTGTAAAAAGTTAAGTTCATATAAAGTACTTGACACCAGTGTTGGAAATTTGAGTGATCATATGAAAGAAATAGAGAAGAGTTGATGATAAAAAAGAAAAAAAAGAGAGAAAAAAGTTCAGGATTTGCTTGAGTGGAGTTGTAATTACTATACAAGGTTATGGTTTGATTGATTTTTGGACTAGGAGAGCAAGAAGAGTTGGAAACTATTGATTCATTTTTTTTATCCTTTTCTTGCGAACTCTCGGTTTCTTTGATTTTTTATTCTCCTATATCATTTGTTTGATCAGCTACATTACAAGCCTTTAGCCTTACATTAGAAGCTTAAAAGTCGTACTTGATCTAAGTAGAATCATGATATGAATCAGATTAGTGGAGAGAGTGTATGAAGAGTAAGCTTATGGAATGCATATTCTTTTTGAACAAAATTCTTTCCGATGGTTTGAGAATATTGTCATGTATTGAGATGGTTCTACTAAGTCATTTATCACTACACAAGTCTTGCATTTGTTGTGAAAGATGTAGTATCATGTGTTTTATATTCTTGAATGAAGAAAGAGCTAAAAATAGTGTTTTGAAATTGATTGAGTTAAACCTTGCGTGTTCCTACTTGTTCTTGATACTTTGCTTGAGGACACGCAAAGAGCTATGTGTGGGGGAATATGATAGAGGCTAAATTAGTCATATTTTTCCTAATTATTTGAGGCTCTTTTGTGATATATTTTGTTCATTATTGCAGATTTTTGGGGTAAAACAAAACAGAAACGTCTCTAAACAGAGGAAAAGCAGTGCCAGCTAGGGCCCTAGATCCGGCGCCGGCCACGCACTAGCAATGGAAAAATTATTGAAACAGAGCAAAACAGAGTGGAACTGGCGCCGGCTGCATTCTAGTCTTCATTCTGTGAAATTTGGAGAAAAATCGGTAAACAAGTAGAGAACCAGAACACAACCGACGCCGGCTTTGAGAGCCTATGCAGTGCCAGCTGTGCCCTGAAGTTAAGGTGGTGCTTGATTTTTTTGCGCGATTTTTGATAATTTGTGGAGTTTTAGTATCTTCAAACTTCTACTCGGCCAAGAACATTGTACTTATAAGTTTAGGCACTCCTAAGCCTATAAATAGATGAAAAACACAAGGGAAAATGGGAGAATTCATTGATCATCATAGAAAATCGCTCAAATTAAAGGATGAATTCTTCAATTCAAGAAGGGTTGTGCAAGAAGGTCTTCAAATGAAGAAGAAGGAGGCTTGTCTACGAGTGCTTTCTTTTACTTTGTTTTCTTTTTCTTGAACAATGAGATGTTAATTGTTTTATTGTAATTCAACATTGTTTTAGATATTCATGATTTTTAGAGTTATTTGATCTTGTGATTAATTGATTGTTCTTCTTGGTATTTAATTACTTGGGCATAACATGAGATTAATTGGTTGTTTCTTTTCATTAACTTGCTAGATCAAAGAGGTTGATGGTGGTTACAATTGATTAATTTTATATTTATTGGCTGTTAACTTTCTAGACCAAAGAGGTTAATTGCTGAGGATTAAGTAATTAAAAGTTAATTGATGTTCGCTAGACCAATGATTCATTGATTTATTTCATGTTTTAAATTTGTCAGACCAAGGAAATTTAATCAAGGATTGTGTTTAATACATCTTGTGGATGAATTAGTTGAGACAATCCAAGTGATGCTAATTTATCCAAAAGGTAGTAATTAGTTAAGACAGACCAAGTAATACTAATTTATCTTAATCCTTTATGATGCCAAGAGAATAATTGGTTATGGTAAAGGTTGGGTACTTTAAGATCATGGTTGTCTAAACAATGGTTTGAATTGCATACTTCTCCATCCTTGACATATATATATATTTATTTTATTTTATTTATTTTCCTTTTTATTTAATTTTCACTTTATCGAGTTAGTTAAACAATGAAAGAAAGGTGATTAATGTATATATGTTCCTTGAGGATCGACACTCATTTGAACCCTATGCTATGTTAATGATGAGTATGCTTGCTCATATGTGTAATTTGGGATTAACGTTTTAATATAAATTTGATTGGGAATGTGCTTTGTTTTTATATGATTCTTATACCCAAATCCTTACACATCAATCAACAAGCTAGAACAGAGAGATATGGGATCTCTAAACAATTATTCCGCTCTAAGATGGTTGAGGGTGCTTCTATGGCCACTTATGAACTGAAAATATTAGGCTTGATTGTGAAGCTTGGATCCCTTAGTTTTGTGATAGATCATGAATTAAGTGTTTACTTAATTCTTCAATATTTGCCAAGTAGTTTTTCACAATTTATGATTAACTACTAAATGAACAAGATTGAGAACACACTACTCAAGTTGTTCAACCTTTTCAAGACTGCAGATACTTCCTTGAAGAAGGAAGCCAATGCAGTTATGCTGGTAAATTCTTCCTCTTCTAAGAAGAAAGTTCTCAAGAAAAAGAAGAAGGTTTCCACCAAGCCCAAAGGTGGTGTGAGGAAAAATGAGGCACCAGTCAAACGCCCGTATCATCATTATAGCAAGATGGGCCACTAAAGGTGCAATTGCAAGGCCTACCTAGAGGCCCCAAAGAGAGGAAGGAAAAGGAGAAGCTTAGGGGCACTTCAACTTGCATTCCATGTTTATGATTAAGATTAATATTACCTTTAAAAATGAGATATAGGTATCGGATACTGGATGTAGATCTCATTTGTGCAATAATTTGCAGGGACTAAAGGACAATAGAAGGCTTGAAAAGGGTAATGTGGACCTATGTGCTGAAAATGGAGCAAAGGTTGCTAGACTTGTTGTAGGGACTTATCATTTACACTTACCTCCTGGATTAATTTTAGAACTTACAAACTATCATTATGTACTTGTTTTACTTAAGATCATTATATCAGTTCCTTGCTTGTTTGGACATGAAGAGTTTTCATTTAATTTTCAAAAATAAATGTTGTTCTCTTTCGTTAAATTATGTCCAATATGGTAGTGCAACATTGATAAATGGTTTGTATGCTCTAGACATGAATGATCCTATTCCTAGTACAAATAACAAGAAACCAAGAAAATATAACTCAATCCCATCTTACTTATGGTATTGTCGTTTAGGCCATATAAATAAGAATCATATTTCTAAGTTACACAAGCTTGGTAACTTAAGCTCATTTAATTACGAATCATCTAGCATATGGGAGTCTTGTTTACTTGAAAAAATAACTAAAACACCATTTTTTTTGGAAAAGAGAAAAGGGCCAGAGAGTTATTAGAACTCATCGTACTAATGTATGTGGCCCAATGTTAATACAGGCAAAAGGAGGTTATCAATATTTCATTACCTTTATTGATGATTGTTCACGATATGGGTATTTGTATTTAATAAAATACAAATCAAAACCCTTTGACATGTTCAAAGACTTTAGGAATGAAGTAAAGAAATAATTTGGTAAAAGTATTAAAACTCTAAGATCTGATTGAATAGATGAATACTTAAGCCAATAGTTTCAAAGTTTTTTAAGAGATAATAAGATATTATCTCAATGGACTCCAAAATATATACCTCAACATAACAGTGCATCTGAGAGAAGTAATTGAACCCTTCTAGTTATAGAATAGACCATGATAGCTTTTTTAGACTTACCAAAGTCGTTTTAGGGACATGAACTAAAAGAGTACTGTTTATATACTAAACAAAGTTCCGTAAAAAATGATTGATACCACCCCATTTAAGTTACTCTTTGGTAAGATACTAAAGTTATCTCATATGAGAATATGAGATTGCCCTGCCTTTGTTAAAAGGCCACAGACAGATAAACTTGAAAGTAAATCTAACAAGTGTTTGTTTGTTGGATATTCGAAAGAATCATTCAGATATTATTACCATATTCTTTTCGTAAATAAATTGTTTGTTTCGAAGTTTGCTGTCTCTTTAGAGAAAGAGCACATGTTTAAAGGAGATAGTGGGAGTAAAATTGACCTTAGTGAAGGTCAAAGAGAATGAACAAACATAGATCAACCATCTAATCCCACATCTATTGAAAGAATAGATGAACCTTCATCTACACAAGGATCTCATAGGTTGAGTACGATACATGTGGCACCTGAGAGATACGAAATTCTCATAATTGACCATAATGACGTATTGCTCATAGATGAAGATGAGCCTAGCACTTACAAGGAAGTTTTAAAAAGTTCAGAACCTACCAAATAGCTTGAAACCATGAAGTCAAAAATGGATAAGTTTAACAACCACATTTAAACTTTGGGTGATCTAACTGAATGGATAAACCCATAAGTGCAAGTATGTTTTTAAAAGGAAAATCAACATGGATGGTAATGTAGTTACTTGTAAAGTACAACTGGTTGCTAAATATTATCATCAACAACATGGTATTGACCATGATAAAACTTTCTCACTAGTTGCTATGAAACATAAGGATACTCCTAGCACTTGCCGCCTATTATGATTATGAGGGCTGGCAAAAATACCTTTTCTAAATAGAAACATAATTGAGGAATTGTACATGATGCAACCTGAGAGTTTTATATCCAAAGATCACACTAAAGTGTTTAAGCTACAAAGGTCTATTTGTGGACTTAAAGAAGATTCTAGGAGTTGGAACTTCTATTTTGATGAAGCAATCAAAGATTTTAGTTTCATACAAAAATGGATAAACTTTGTGTATACAAGAAGGTTAATGGGAATGCAAATGTTCTCCTATTACTTTATGTAGATGACATATTGCTAATAAGAAATGATGTCCTTGCTCTTTAACAAGCCAAAGGGAATATTAATTCTGGTTTCCAATTTGATAAAAATAATTACAAATCCCAATCAGGCTACATGTTCAATTTTGGGTAGTGGGCTAGTTAGTTGGAAAGGTTCCAAACTGGATCCATCAACCAATTTAACCACTAAAATTTAGTACATAGCAACTTTTAACGTAGCTAATAGATCAAGAAGCTCATGATAGAACTAGGAGTGGTGCCTTGCATTGTTGATCCAATGCTTTTGTATTGTGACAACAATAGAGCTATTGTACAAGTAAAGGAACCATGGTCTTACCAATATTCAAACATGTACTAAAATGCTATCATATGATCTGGGAGATAATATATAGAAAGGATGTAAAAATAGAAAGAGTTCCCACTGATCAAAACATATATGATCACCTGAAAGCATTGCCCTAAAGAAACACGATAAATTTGTTGAGTCATTTAGTATTCGATACATGAATGATTGACTCTAGTTCAAGTAGGAGTTTTAGTATTATGCCCTAGAAAAAATCACTTGTATATTGTATATTGCACATTTATTAATAAAAAAGATTTCTTTATCTTTCAGTTTAATTGATCATTCTACGTATATGTGTATAAAACAGTTAGATAAAGACCCAAGCACATAGTATAGTGTCAAGAAAATTATGAACAAGATCATAATATGAGATTCCTACTACATTATGCAGTACTTATGCTTAAATTATCTCCTAGTCATAGTATTAGTAAAATAGGACATCATTAATGTTGGGAGGTATGCCCTCTTAGACTAAGTTTCAGATGTAAAAATTGAATATTTTAATAAAAAAATTTATTTTTAGAAATTGTTTGAGAATTTACAATTTTATTTGTGCATAATTACGTTTGAAACTTGACCAAGATTAAAAGGGTAAGAAGGTAGATGAACGTAAATATAGAAGTATGATTGGAAGTCTACTATATCTTACTGCTAGTTGACCAGATATCATGTTTTCAGTATGTCTTTGTGCTCGATTTCAATCTTGTCCGAAGGAATCACATTTAAGTGCAGTTAAACGCATACTTCGATATCTTATTGGCACACATGATTATGGATTATGGTATCCACGTACTAATACTTTTGATCTTATAGGATATACCGATGCAGATTATGTAGGATGTAAAGTTTAAAGAAAAAGTATTAGTGGCCATTGTCAATTTCTTGGACATTCATTTGTATCATGGCACAGTAAAAAATAGGCATGCGTATCATTATCCACCACTGAAGTTGAATATATTGCAGTAGGAAGTTGTTGTACTCAAATTTTATGGATGAAGAATACTTTGCTAGATTTTAATCTAAATTTTAATTATGTACCTATAATGTGTGATAATACAAGTGCTATCAATCTAACAAAAAATCCAGTGTAGCATTCGAGAACAAAGCACATTGAAGTTATACAACACTTCATCCGAGACCATGTACTCAAAGGAGATGTGTGTGTTAAATATGTCTCAACGGATGAACAACTTGCAGATATCTTCACTAAACCTCTAGCTGAGGATAGATTCAACAGCTTGAGAAGAGGTTTGTGCATTACAAGAATTTGATAACTAACCATTTTGTATAAGTCCTTCTTGTGCAGGATTTGTGAAGAAAAAGGTTTTGGAAACAAAACTCTATATCCGAAATACCTAGTCCTTGTTTTGGACATAGTATTAGAATCAAATTCCTACATCTAAAATACATTTCGGGAAAACACTCTTTTGGATGTTGATTTCGGACTTGGTCTTGCTCCAAAATCAATCCTTAATATTCTTTTATTCCAAATTTCGAGTTTTAAAAAATTGGTTTGCGCATTTTTCAAAACTCCTCAGAAAAACATATATTTCCAAGGCACTTTGTTCTCACAGTATCCTAGATATTCAAAGCTTTCTGGTTTTCTCTCATTCAAAACCCTTAAAACTGTTCTTATTTCAAAATAATTTCTCGGTGCTCTTCTTCTCTGAAAAAACCCAAAAAGCCCTGAAAAAGCCTAAATCTTTCAATGGCCAAGACAAAATCCACTGTTCCAAAACCTAAGAAGGAGTAAAAATCTTCTCCGATGTTAAAGAAAAAGGTTTCGGGTTTAACAAAGGGCAAAGCGAAAGCAAATGAAGCTTCTCCTCAGCCTCACTTCTCAGCCTCTCATTATGACTCGTCTAAATCTTCATCAGAACAAGAGAATTCTGCAAATCAGGTACCCCGATTTCTTGACTCAAAACGTGAATCTGAATACAATGATTGGGTCTCTAGAAATCAAACTATTATTTCTGGTTATCGTGTGAACCACTCTGCGTTTTTGAACTTGTCAAGTATTCTGGATATGTTTGATCATGTCGGGTGGGGGAGTTTGTTATCAGTTGATGAGAAAATCTATACTCCTTTAGTCTGGGAATTTTATGCAAATTTGAGAAAGGGCAAACTAGAAGAAACTGAGGGAGGGTTTATGATTAGGTGGTATGTAACAAGAGTGAAAGGAAAAGATTTTGAATTTGACCATAGAATGCTGAATAGAATCTGTGATGTTTGAAATGCTGGTTTGCAATATTTTGAGTTGAACAAATTTCTTGAAGGAAATGAAATTTTTGTTCTGAAAAATTTTGAGAAGTTATTTATTGGTGGAAAAAGCTTTGAGAACTCTAGAAATTGTAGTTCGAAATGGCTGAATGGATTGGGCAGAATTTTGCATCATATGGTGTCTACCATTGTTGTTCCTAGTTCCGGCCATAAGACCTCTAGTAGTATACTTCAAATAGTAGTTATGTTAGCCTTAGTAGAGGGGAGATAGATTAACTTTGGATTTCTGGCAACTAAGTTCATGTTGCAATCTAGAAATACTTTGAGCAAGGCTCTTCCATTTGGAAATTTATTGACCAAAGTCTTTAGATTTTTCAATGTTGATTTAAATTCTGTTACTTGTGATCCCTCAAGAACAAATGTTTACAGCTATGACTCTTTTGAAAAGATGGGGTATGTAAGGGAGGGAAATTCATGGAAATTGTTGAGAGGATCTGCTAGAAAATAGAGGGAATATTTGATAAAGATTAAGGAAGAAGGGAAGTCAGGAACTAAAAGAAAAATTGATGAGGAAGGAACTATTCCAGACTCCAGCCTATCTGAGAATATTCTGAGTGCAATCAGCTCTTTTGCAGAGAAATTGGAATCTCTTAGCTCAGAAATCAAACTCTTAGGGAATAGAATTTCTATCATTGAGCAATCTGCTAAGCCTTCTGCCTTTAAATTTGATCATGACAAGGATGAACAATCTTCAAAGGACAAGGTTGAACCATCTGTAGATGTCAAGGTTCCCTCTCTTGAACCCTCTCTTGAACCATCTCCGCAACCTTCTCCCATTCAGAAGATAGATACTCCTATTCCTTCTCCCAAGCCCAAACCTTCTGGCAAAACGTGTGGTTGTCAAAAAAAAGTCTAACAGAATTGCTGGTCAGTTTTTAAAGAAGGGGGTTGGATCTAAGTCTGAAACGATCAATATTTCCTAGACTGTTTTCTTAGGCAGCACAATGGGCTGATGACCAATTTACCTTTTGCAATAGTTGAACAATTTACTTTTTCAGTCATTTATGTTCTATTTTTGCATAATTTCTGATTCTTGTTTCATTCTCTGTCATGCCTATTATCTATACAATGACTGTTGATTGCATATTACTTCTCTTTTTGCTATGCTTCTTTTTGATTGATGATAAAAGGGGAGAAAGAAAATGACATTGAATATGACTGTTATTATAGGGGGAAAAAACAAAACAAAAATGAAACTTCTGTGAAAATGTTGAATGTTGGTCTGTGAATATTATGATCATGACTGTTAGCATGATGTTGTTTGCAAGAAATATGTCAGTTTGAAAATGATATAGTCTGCATATATGCTGTTGTATAAAATTGTCGGTATGCAGTAACTGATAAGGAGAAAATATTAGGTCTGCATGTTAGGTCTACATGTTGATATACAAAAATGTTATGAGTTCTGCATAATAATCTGATATGGATTCTACATGAATGATGTTATATGTATGAACTAAATTTTTGAACATAACTTTCATCTGAAATTGAACTGTTAATATATGATTTTTTTATCTACGAAATAACAGACATGGAAGTTGAAACCATTTTGTAAAACTGAAACTGTTTATGGAAGAGAAAAGACTGTTGTATGAACAGTTATTGAATTTCAAGTAACTGCATTAACTGTTATGAACTGCATGAACCATTTTTTATATGAACAGTTATGCATGAAAATCAAAATATGATAAAATTTTCTAATTCACTGTTCACAAAATTTTCTGAAAAACCCCTCGAATTGTGTCGTTCAATTTTATTCAAAAGCACAGATTTCTGGATGATTATATCCCTGAAACAAAATTTTGTGATAAGATTCTTTGGTGCATTAAGCCAGGGAGAGTTTTGGACTCAAAAACTTCGTATCCAAAACAAATGTTCTTATAAGCAGATTTATTGAACTGAAAAAAGTTTTGGACATCCAAAAGCCCTATCCAAATGAAATTCTGAAAACACACGGTCTTCCAAAACCATTTTGGATACACTTTCTGGATGAATAAATTGTTACTTCTTCTCATCCCTCTTATGTTCAAAATAGTCACATAAGCATATATTTAGGGGGAGCATTTTAGTATTTTATCTCTATCAAAATACTATAAATATTTATATAGAGATATGATACGCTTTAGGATAATTGAGATATGTTTACAAATTTGTGATCATAAACATCTCTATGAGACCTATATAGAAAGATTACATTTATTTGCTCAACATGTTCTCTCTATTTTCATATCAAATGTGTCATGTTTGTCATCACTCAAAAAGGGGAAGATTGATAGCCCTAAGGGCTTTCTTTTATGTTTTGATTTATGACAAACGTTAATATGGACTAACTTATTAATTTCCTGTGATAGGACATGTTTAATCTTTATTCTTCTAAAGTCTTCAGATCAGAATTGTTGACAACCACTTCATCGCTGATTTCAAGATTAGAAGATTAAATGAGAAAATCAAAGTATGAGAAGTTATATATCATGGAAGCTCTTTATGAAGAATGATAGACTAGGAAGTGTTATTAAGGTATATTTATTAATTCCTATGTCTTCTTATCTTTTGATTCATTTGACTTTACCTTGAAGCTTCAAATGAAATGATTTTCAAAGTTTTTGAAATTCACAGAATTTTGGATAGAACATCTTGAATCCAAAAGGTTCATCCAAAATCCTGTAAATTGGGTTGAAAAGTTTTCTGTCAGGAATGTGCCATTTTGGACTTAACTTTTAGATGCATCTTCATCCAAAACCCGAGTCTAAAACTCGGATGAGTTTAAACAGAAAAATTTGTTGCCGTTTTTTTATGACTGTTGGAACTTCACTTTTTGGCTCTATAAAACCCTTAGGGGTAAGCCTTATGTTGTGTATGTTCAAGGTTGTGGAGTAAAACCTAGTAAGGTGATCCTTGATGTGTTTGAGAGGTTGTGGAAAACCTAGTGAGGTGAACCTCTCTTGTATGTGAAGCTGTTTCATTAAGTGAGGTTAATGAAATAGGGTTGAAAATCCTTAAGTGTGAGGCTTAAGGTAGTGGATGTAGATCATTGTTGATCGAACCACTATACATCTCTTATCTCATTTTATTTCAGTGGTTCATGTACTATTTTTGTGTTCTTTCACTGTCTAAATCTAGATATACATCTACGAGTGCTTGGATAGCTTTCTATGTATCTATAAAGTCAGTCCAAGAATCTTAATGATCATCCTTGTTAGCATTTTAGACACTTCGAAAAAATTATTTTTGCTTGCCAAAAACCTTATTCACCCCCTCTAAGGTTTCTCAGAAAGAATTATTGTAATAGTCCAATTAATTATTTATATGGGCAAGAACAACTAATTTCTAGAATCTTTAATTTGGCCAATGTAATTAAATTGGATAATTAATTAATTATCAAGCATAATTTTACATTGGGCCTAAGGGTATCAACTAATTAATATGAGGGCTATTTAATTTTTCTTGGGCAATAAATTTAAAACCCTTGCCCATCCAGGTTAAAAGTAGCAGCTATAGGTTTACTTGGAAACCTAAAGTAGATGCTACACTTAAAGGAAAATGGAAATGAAAAGGAAATAATAAGGAAAATTTTTTTTGTGGTTTTTGTTGGTTGTGTCTTACGCATAGAAGAAGGAAATCACGTTTTTTGATGACACAATAACAAGAAAAATAGCTTTTCATTTTCCTTCAGAGCCACCATTTTTCCTTCACTCTTGTTTTTCATTCTTTTCCTACTGCTCTCTCGACCTTTTCCAATTAGTTCAACCCATATTCTACTTTCCCTGGAAGTTGGCCATAGGAAGTTCAAGATTTATTTCTGATGGCCAAGAGCTAGCAAATGTGGTACGTGGTAGAAGCAAAGGAGCTGACGATTAGTTGGTGTTCCTGTGGAACAAGTAGACGTTCTTGTTCCTGAAGCGTCATATAATCCAAATGCAACGCAGGAAATATGTTTGTATTAATTATCTATCTCAATGATGGGTGCTAAGTAGATGGATATTTTCCTCATTACACCTATAGGTCGAAGACACTAACTTTGCAATATTATTCTGAGCGTCGATATTTCCATATGTTAATAAATGGAATATTTAAATTGATAAAATACCACCGTCTGTTTGTTTGGGTATTTTAGTCATTTTAGTAACCAAGAATATTATGTATTTTGATCCTTCGAGGAACTCAAATAACTTTGGTAAATATAATTACTTCATGGGCTTATTGGGTGAATTTATTATTGAAAGAATTATTCTAAGAGTCCAGTTTATTATTTATTTGGGCTGGAATAATTATTTGCTAGAATACTTAATTGGGCCAATTTAATTAAATTAGTTTATTAATTAGTTATCTTGAAAAAAATTATTTTGGTCCCGAGAGGATCAATTAATTAATATGAGAGCTACTAAAATTTTCTTGGGTGGATTAATTTAAAACCTTTGCCCATCAGGGTTAAAAGCAGCGGCTATAGGTTTTTTTTGTATGCTTATGGTAGATGCTACACTCAAGGAAAAAAGGAAATGAAAAAGAAATAATAATTAAAAAACATTGTGCTTTTAGGTTGTGGTGTCTGATGAATACAAGAGAGCAATGGCATTTTTCGATGACACAATAACAAGAAAAATAGCTTTTCATTTTCCTTCAGAGCCACTATTTTTCTTTAGCACTTGTTTTTCGTTCTTTTTCCTATAGCTCTCCCGATCTCTTCCAATTAGTTCATCCTATATTCTACTTTCACCAATAGTTGCCCAAAGGAGGTTCAAGATTAAATTTAGGAAGGCCAAAAGATAGCAAACATGGTACGTGTTAGAATCAAAGAAGTCACTGGAAAGCTGGTGTTCACGCAGAACAAGTAGATGTTCATGTTCAACAAGAGCCTTTGAATCCATATCCAACTCGGGAAATGTGCAAGCATAATTTTTCTATCTCAATAAGGGGTGTATATTCATCGTTACACCGACAGGACTAAGACACAACACTTGCAATATTATTCTTAGCGTCGATATTTCTATATGGTGCTAAATGGAATATTTAAAATGATAAAATATCGCAAATTCTTTGTAAGGGTTTTATAGTCATTTTAGAAGCCAAGAATAATATGTGTTTTGTTCCTCTGAGGAACTCAAATAACTATGGTAAATTTATTTACTATATGGGCTTATTAGGTGAATTTATTATTGAAAGAATTATTTGGGCAAGAATAATTAATTGCTAGAATCGTTAATTGTGCCAATTTAATTAAACTAGTTAATTAATTAATTATCTTGGATAATTTTATGTTGGGCCCACAGGGGTCAACAAATTAATGTGAGAGCTATTTAATTTTTCTTGGCCTGATAAATTTAAAATACTGGCCTATCAGGGTTAAAAGAAGTGGCTATAGGTTTATTTCAAAACCTGAGGTAGACGCTACACTCAAGGGAAAAAGGAAATGAAAAGGAAATAATAATTAACAAAAAAAATGGTTTTAGTTGGTGGTGTCTGATGCATATAAGAGAGCAATCACGTTTTTTGAAGAGACAATAAAAAGAAAATTAGATTTTCCTTTTCCATCAGATCCACCGTTTTTCCTTAGCTCTTGTTTTTCATTCTTTTTCCTATAGCTCTCGCGATCTCTTCCAATTAGCTCATCCTATATTCTACTTTCACCGGTAGTATCCCGTAGAAGGTTCAAGAATATATTTAGGAAGGCCAAGAGCTACCAAACATGGCGCGTGTTAGAAGCAAAAGAGCCGACGGTTAGCCTGTGTTCCCGCAGAAGAAGTAGACATTCCTGCTCAACAACCACAATGAAATCTAAATCCCATGCAGGAAATGTGTTAGTATGATTTAAATATGAGAATGATGGGTGTTAAGCAGAGGGATATTTACATTATTACACCTATAGATCAAAGCAGTACACTTGCAATATTATTATTAGGTTCGATATTTTCATATGGTGATAAGTGAAATATTTAAAATGAAGACAATACTAATATGTGTTTGTAATGGTATTTGGGTCGTTTTAGTGCCCATGAATAATATGTGCTTTGATCCTTAGAGGAGCTCAAATAACTTTGGTAAATTTATTTACTATATGAGCCTGTTGGGTGAATTTAATATTGAATGAATTATTCTAAGATTTCAATTAATTATTTTTTTGGGCTAGAATAATTAATTTCTTGAATCTTTAATTAGGCCAATTTAATTAAATTAGTTAATTAATTAATTATCTTACATAATTTTTTATTGGGCCCATTAACATCAATTAATTAATATGAGAGTTATTTAATATTTCTTGGGCAGATAATTTTAAAACCCTAGCCTATCAGGGTTCAAAGTAGTGGCTATGGGTTTATTTGGAAACCTGAGGTTGACGCTACACATAAGGAAAAAAGGAAATGAATAGGAAATAATAACTACAAAAAAATTGTTGTAATAGTAGGAGGTGTCTGATGCATACAAGAGAGTAATCACGTTTTTTGAAGACACAACAATAGGAAAAATAGCTTTTCGTTTTCCTTCAGAGTCATCGTTTTTCTTTGGCTCTTGTTTTTTATTCTTTTTCCTATAGCTCTCCCGATCTCTTCCAATTAGTTCATCCTATACTCTACTATCACTAGTAGTTGCCTGTAGGAGGTTCAAGAATATATTTAGGAAGGCAAAGAGCTAGCAAATATGGTACATGTTTGAAGTAAAAGAGCTGACGATTAGCTAGTGTTCCTGCAGAACAAGTAGACATTCTTGTTGAACAAGCGCCGTCGAATCCAAATCTGCCGCGGGAAATGTGTTAGTATAATTATTCTATCTCAACGACTGGTGTTAAGGAAAGGGATACTTTCGTTATTACACCTACAGATCGATGACACTCGTGTAGCAACATTATCATTAGGGTCGATATTTCCATATGGAGAGAAATGGAATATTTCAAATGATAAAATACCGATATTTTCTTGTAATGGTATTTTGGACATTTTAGTAGCCAAGAATAATATGTGTTTTGATTCTCAGAGGAACATAAATAACTTTGGTAAATTTATTTACTATATCGGCCTATTTGGTGAATTTATTATTCAAAGAATTATTTTAGGAATCCAATGAATTATTTATTTGGGCTAGAAAAATTAATTGATAGAATCTTAATTAGGCTAATTTAATTAAATTAGTTAATTAATTAATTATCTTGGATAATTTTATGTTGGGGCAAAGGGGATATATTAATTAATATGAGAGCTTTTTAGTTTTTCTTGAGTAGATAAATTTAAAACGCTAGCCCATCGGGGTTAAAAGTAGCGGCTATAGGTTTATTTAGAAACCGGAGGTAGATGCTACACTTAAGGAAAAAAGAAAATGAAAAGGAAATAAAAATTTAAAAAAAATTGTGGTAGTAATTGGGGGTGTCTAATGCATACAAGAGAGCAATCATGTTTTTTGGAGACAAAATAACAAGAAAAATAGCTTTTCATTTTCCTTTAGAGCTACCGTTTTTCCTTCATTCTTGTTTTTCATTCTTTTTCCTATAGCTCTCCTGACCTCTTCCAATTAGTTCATCCTATATATTACTTTCACTGGAAGTTGGCCATAGGAGGTTTAAGAATTTATTTATGAAGGCTAAGAGCTAGCAAATGTGGTACGTGGTAGAAGCAAAGGAGCTGACGATTAGTTGGTGTTCCTGTAGAACAAGTAGACGTTCTTGTTCCTAAAGCGTCATAGAATCCAAATGCAACGCAGGAAATGTGTTTGTATTAATTATCTATCTCAATGATGGGTGCTAAGTAAAGCGATATTTTCATCATTACACCTATAAATCGAAAACACTGCATTTGCAATATTATTTTTACTATCGATAGTTCGATATGGTGATAAATGGAATATTTAAAATGATAAAATACCGTCCTCTGTTGGTATGGGTATTTTAGTCATTTTAGTAACAAAGAATATTATGTGGTTTGATCCTTGGAGGTTCTCAAATAACATTGGTAAATATATTTATTATTTGGGCTTGTTGGGTGAATTTATTATTGAAAAAATTATTCTAAGAGTCCAGTTAATTATTTATTTAGGCTGGAATAATTAATTTCTGGAATAATTAATTGGGCTAATTTAATTAAATTAGTTTATTAATTAATTATCTTGGAAAAATTTATATCGGTCGAGGATCAATTAATTAATATAAGAGCTATTTAATTTTTCTTAGGCTGATTAATTTAAAACCCTGGCCCATCAAGGTTAAAAGCAACGGCTATAGGTTTATTTGTATACCTTTGGTAGGCGCTACACTTAAGGAAAAAAGGAAATGAAGAGAAAATAATAATTAAAAAACATTGTGGTTTTAGTTTGTTATGTCTGATGCATACAAGAGAGAAATCATGTTTTTAGAAGACACAATAACAAGAAAAATAGCATTTCATTTTCCTTCAGAGCCACCATTTTTCCTTGGCTTTTGTATTTCATTCTTTTTCCTATCGTTCTATCGATCTCTTCCAATTAGTTCATCATATATTCTTCTTTCACCAGTAGTTGCCCAAAGGTGGTTCAGGAATAAATTTAGGAAGGCCAAAAGCTAGCAAATGTGGTACGTGTTAGAAGCGAAGGAGCCACTGGTAAGCTGGTGTTCCCGCAGAACAAGTAGATGTTCATGTTCAACAAGTGCCGTCGAATCCAAATCCAATTTGGGAAATGTGTTAGCATAATTTTTCTATTTGAATGAGGGGTGTATATTCATCATTACACCGACAGGACTAAGATGCAACACTTGCAATATTATTCTTCGCGTCGATATTTCCATATGGTGATAAATGGAATATTTAAAATGACAAAATACCGCTATTTGTTTGTAAGGGTTTTTTAGTCGTTTTAGTAGCCCAGAATCATATGTGTTTTGTTCCTCTGAGGAACTCATATAACTTTGGTAAATTTATTTTCTATATCGGCGTATTGGGTGAATTTATTATTGAAAGAATTTTTTAGGCAAGAATAATTATTTGTTAGAATCTTTAATTGGGCCAATTTAATTAAATTAGTTAATTAATTAATTATCTTGGATAATTTTGTGTTTGGCCCATGGGGATCAATTAATTAATATGAGAGCTATTTAATTTTTCTTGGACTGATAAATTTAAAACATTGGCCAATCAGGGTTAAAAATAGCAGCTATAGGTTTATTTGGAAACCTGAGGAAGATACTACACTTAAAGGAAAGAGGCCATGAAAAGGAAATAATAATTAGCAAAAAATATGGTTTTAGTTGGTGGTGTCTGATGCATACAAGAGAGCAATCGCGTTTTTTGAAGAGACAATAACAAGAAAAATAGCTTTTCCTTTTCCATTAGAGCCACCATTTTTCCTTAGCTATTCTTTTTCATTCTTTTTCCTATAGCTCTCCTAATCTCTTCCAATTAGTTCATCCTATATTCTACTTTCACTGGTTGAAGAATATATTTAGGAAGGCCAAGAGCTAGCAAACATGGTGCGTGTTTGAAGCAAAAGAGCCAACAGTTTGTCTGTGTTCCTGCAGAAGAAGCAGACGTTCCTGTTTAACACGTACCGTCAAATCTAAATCCCATGTGAGAAATGTGTTATTATAATTTATCCATCAGAACGATGGGTGTTAGTTAGAGGGACATTTTCGTTATTACACCTGTAGATCAAAGACACTGCACTTGTAATATTATCATTTGGGTCGATATTTCCTTATGGTGATAAATGAAATATTTTAAATGAAAAAAAATACTGATATATGTTTGTAAGAGTATTTTGGTCAATTTAGTGGCCAAGAATAATATGTGCTTTGATTCTCAAAGGAGCTGCAATAACTTGGGTAAATTTGTTTACTATATGGGCCTATTGTGTGAATTTATTATTGAATGAATTATTCTAAGAGTTCAATTAATTATTTATTTAGGCTAGAACAATTAATTTCTAGAATCTTTAATTAGGCAAATTTAATTAAATTAGTTAATTAACTAATTATCTTGTATAATTTTACATTGGGCCCAATGAGATCAGTTAATTAATATGAGAGTTATTTAATATTTCTTGGGCAGATAAATTTAAAACCCTAGCCCATCAGGGTTCAATGTAGTGGCTATAGGTTTATTTGGAAACCTGAGGTAGACGCTACATTTAAGGAAAAAAAGGAAATAATAACTAAAATATATATATATATATATATATATATATATATATTGTGCTAGTAGTTGGTGGTGTCAGATGCATACAACATAGCAATCACATTTTTTGAAGACACAATAACAAGAAAAGTAGCTTTTCTTTTTCCTTCAAAGCCGCCGTTTTTCCTTCGCTATAATTTTTCATTCTTTTTTCCTGTAGCTCTCCTTATATCTTCCAATTAGTTCTTCCTATACTCTACTTTGACCGAAAGTTGGCCATACAATGTTCAAGAATTTATTTAGGAAAGTCAAGAGCTAGCAAACGTGGTACGTGTTAGAAGCAAAGGAGCCGACGGTTAGCTGGTGTTCCCGCTGAATAAGGAGATGTTCCTATTCAACAAGCGCCATCAAATCCAAATCCAACACTGGAAATGTGTTAGTATAATTTACCTATCTCAATGATGGGTGCCAAGTAGAGGAATAGTTTTGTCAGTACACCAATAGATCAAAGACACTATACTTGCAATATTATTATTATTAGGGTCGATATTTCCTTATGGTCAGAAATGGAATATTTAAAATGATAAAATACCGATATTTGTTTGTACGGGTATTTTGGTCTTTTCAGCGGGACATCTGCCAGGGGCGCTACCCCTTGGAACCACGACTAACTGTTCATTGGGTATTATTCGTTAGTGTATTTTGATTGTAGTTGTGGATTATTTTGAATAGTGTATAGCATGGCCCGTTTTACCCCAATGTGATTGGTAGGTTACATTCTGGTTGTTTTGAGTTGTAATTTCTAAATACGGCCTACATGTCATTTTCATTGTTGTAAAATTGTATTGCTTTCCTAGAATTGGAATTATTTTAATTTTACTATCCAATGTAAAAGAAGACGGCGGCCGACATTTACAGCTAATGAGGAGTATGCTCAAGGCATTAGAGAATGCTTAAGGAGTTCATATACCTAGATTGACCACCTTGATCTTCACTTTGCTCGTTATGATCAACATAGATTAAGGGCCATGCTATGTCACTTTTATTTATGTCTTGAATGCATATTTGATATGTTTATTTCATGCTTACTATAATCAAAATTTTATTTAAAAAAATTAAGTTTTAAATTCCTTAAAAAATCAAACACTTGTTATTACTTGGATCATCATATGGTCATTCCTGCCAAAGTAGGATGCTTTTGATTATCTAAGTGAGATAAGATGGAAAATAGTTTTCTATATGTTTGATATGGGTTGACTTAACTAGGCTATCAAAATGGTTTTGTGCCTAGGGCATTATATGAGATTTTTAACCGGGACATTTGATGCCTGTCTCATTTAAAATTTATATTTTATTTAATTATAACATTAAAGCCAAAGCTTACTTATGATTAAAATAAAATATTCATAAAAATTTTTTTTTACCCACTAAGAAACATCGAAATGTTGAAGTTTCAAAAGTTTAAATGTTTTGAGTGGGAGTTTTTCATTAAGGCCTCAAAATCAATCACTTTGCATATTTTGTATGTAGATAATGGCAACAAACAGTTAGAATAACTCATTGCAATCTGTGCTCAAGAAAGATAAGCTTAGTGGGACTAACTTTCTTCATTGGGCAGGTAACTTAAGAATCATTCTAAAGTAGGAAAAAAAAGCTCTATATTCTTGAAAATCCTATTCCCCCTGCTCCAGCAAATAGTGCCCTAAAAGCTAAAAAAGATGCTTATAGTAAGCAAAAATATGACTCCAATGATGTTACTTGCCTCATGTTAGCAACCATGAACTCTGAACTTCAAAAACAGTTTCAAGAAGCAGAGGCATATGACATGATCTTGCATCTCAAGGAAATGTTCCAAGAACAAGCACGACAAGAGAGATTTGAAACTGATAAGGCATTAAATGTATGTAAGACAGTTTCTAGCACCTCGGTAACTACTTATGTCCTTAAAATGATGGGCTATCTTGATCATCTTAAAAAATTTGGTATTTTTGGTAATCATGACATGGCCACAGATTTGATTTTAGGCTTATTACCTCCCGAGTATGACTAGTTTGTTATGAATTTTAACAAGCATAATATGGAGAAATCTATTACCGAATTGCACGGGATGCTAAAATAAATTGAACTGAACATTAAGTAGAATACTCCTAGTGTTCTAATGGTTCAAAAAGGAAAAGGAAAAAGGAACAACCAAAAGGCAAAGTCATGGACAGTAAGGGTAAGGACAAAGCTAAGTCTAAGTTCAAGCCCAAACCTAAGGCCAAGACACCAAAGGAGGGAGCTTTCCACCATTGTGGAGAACAAGGACAGTGGTAAGAAATTGCAAGCTCTATTTGGAAGTAAAGAAGAAGAAGGACAACGAGACTACCATTTCAAGTATTTTTGTTATAAAAATTAATTTATCTACTTCTGATTCATGGGTATTGGATACCGGTTGTGGATCTCACATTTGTGTAAATGTGCAAGGTCTAAAAAGGAGTAGAGCCTATGCAAAAGGTGAGGTGGACCTACGAGTTGCGAATGGAGCAAAAGTTGTTGCAGTAGCTATAGGAACTTTTGAATTAATTTTCCCCAGTAGGCTTGTTGTAGAACTGAATGATTGTTTTTATGTTCCTGCAATGAGTATGAATATTATTTCAGTTTCTTGTTTAGATTTAGAAGGTTTTGAATTTGTTATGAGGAATAACATTTGCTCCATTAATAAAAATGTCATTTTTTTTTTTTTGGAGATGCCTCATTATCAAATGGGCTCTATATTCTTAATCTTTATGGATTTTCGAACAAGTCTATCTATAACATTAATGCTAAGAGATTGAAAGTCAATGATCTAAATCAGACTTACTTTTGGCATTGTCGTTTCGGCCGTATAAATGAGAAATGCATAACAAGGCTTCATAATGATAGGCTTCTAAATTCGTTTGATTTAGAATCTTACAAAACATATGATTCTTGTTTATTAGGCAAAATGACCAAGGCACCTTTTAAGAGACAAAATGAAAGGGCAACTGGTTTATTAGGCCTAATACATACTGCTGTATGTAGACTAATGAATACACATGCTAGAGGTGGATTTCAGTACTTTATTACATTTATGGATGATTTCAGCAGATATGGCTACCTGTATCTGATGAAACATAAATCTAAATCGTTCCAAAAATTCAAAGAATTTTAAAATGAAGTACAAAATCAGCTTTGCAAAAGTATCAAAATATTTTGATCAGAACAAGGTGGTGAATACTTAAGTCGCGAGTTTGACGAGCATCTTAAGAATTGTGAAATTATTTCCCAATTAACTCCACCTAGAACACCTCAATATAATCATGTATTTGAACAGAGAAATCGGACTTTATTAGATATGGTTTGATCAATGATAAGTCAAACTAATCCTCCAATCTCCTTTTGGAGTTATGCCTTAGAGACCGCTGCATTTATACTAAATTGAGTTCCATCTAAATCGGTTCAGAAAATGCCATATTCGATACGGACTGGGAGACAACCTAGTTTGTCATTTCTCAGGATTTGGGGTTGTGAAGTTAATATAGAGTGTTTATTATCTGATAAACTTCCACCCAAATTAGATAAATGCATATTTGTGTGGTATCCTAAAGAAACTAAAGGATACCAATTTCATCTCCCAAAAGAAAATAATGTAATTGTTTCTTGAAATGCATTCTTTCCTGAAAAGGAATTTATTTCCAAAAGAATCAGTAGGAATAAAATACATCTTAATGACATTTAAGAGCCACAATTAGTATTTGAACCAAATAATGAACCTCGATTAGATGGCTCACAAGTCTAAGATGAGCTGACTTCTATAGAACAAGGACCTCGAAGATTTGATAGGGTTCGTCAACAACCTTAGAGATATAGATTCCTCATCACTAATGATCACAATATGGAGCTTATGGTTAATAATGAGCCCACTTTCTATCAAGAATCCATTAAGAGTTCTGACTCTGGAAAATTGTTAGAGGCCATGAACTCGGAGATGAAATACATATATGATAACCAAGTCTGGACTTTGGTTAATCTACCTGAAGGTTCAACAACCATTGTATGTAAATGGGTTTTCAAAAAGAAAACAGACATGCAGGGAAATGTTCAAACTTATAAAGCATGACTGGTAGCAAAAGGTTATAGACAAACTCATGGTATAGACTACGATGAAACCTTTTCACCAGTTGTAATGCTTAAATCTATTAGAATTCTTCTTGTCATAGCAGCATATTATGATTATGAGATTTGACAAATGGATGTCAAAACCGCATTCCTTAATGAAACTTACTCAAGGATGTGTACATGATATAACCTGAGGGTGATAATGATTCTTTGAATTCTATTAAAGTGTGTATACTTCAAAAATCCATTTATGGATTGAAGCAATCATCTTGAAGATGGAATCTTCATTTTGATGAAGCAATTAAAGAATTTAACTTTATCAAAAATGAAGATGAGCCTTGTGTCTATAAGAAAACCAGTGGGAATGCAATAGTCTTTTTAGTCCTTTATGTTAACGACATCTTACTAATTGGAAACGACATCCTAACTCTACAAAGTGTAAAGACATGGTTGGGAAATTATTTCTCAATGAAAGACTTAGGTGAAGCTGACTATATTTTAGGTATAAGGATCTATAGAGATAGATCTAGAAAGCTAATTATACTAAGTCAAAGTGCATACGTTGACAAGGTACTGAAAAGGTTCAGTATGCAAAACTCTAAGAGAGGATTTTTGCCAATGTCACATGGCATTAAGATCAGTAAAACTTAAAGTCCTTCCATGAAGGATGAAGAAGAGCGCATGAACAAGATACTATACGTTTCCGCTATTAGATCTATCATATATGCCATGTTATGTACTCGACCTAATGTGTCATATGCATTGAGCATGACAAGTAGGTTCTAGTTAAATCCTAGAGAGCCACACTGGACTGCTGTCAAGAACATACTGAAGTACTTAAGAAGAACTAAAGATATGTTCTTATTTTATGTAGGACAAAAAGGCGAGCTAGTTGTAAATGGTTACACTGATGCTAGTTTTCAATCCGACATAGATGATTACAGATCGTAATCAGGTTTTCTATTTTTTTTTTTTTGAATGGAGGTGCTTAAGCTGGAATATTTCAAAGCAAGACACCATGGCCGATTCTACTATAGAAGCTGTGTATGTAGTTGCTTCAGCTACAGCGAAAGAAGTAGTTTGGATTAAAAAGTTCATTATAGAACTAGATGTAGTTCCTAGCATTGTGAACCCAGTAGATCATTATTGTGACAACAATAGAGCAATTACACAAGCTAAGGGACCAAGATTACATCAGTGATCCAAATATATACTTAGATGTTTTCATCTCATTCGAGAAATTGTTGATAGAGGAGATGTCAAAGTATGCAAGGTATCAACTGATGACAATGTTGCAGATCCACTGACAAAGCCTCTCCTATCATCTAAAGATGATAGTCCTACTAGATCAATAGGATTATGGTTTATGTCAAATTGGTCTTTGTGCAAGTGAAAAACTGTTAGGGATATGCCCTAAAGTCAATTTGTATTTATACTGTTATTGTTATGTATTATGTCATAATGCAAGGCATTTCTTTCCATGAATAGTGCATTTAGTTTTGTGGTCATCAAGTATGCAACTTGATAGTAAAACCCTACAATCAACACAACGACTATTATTAAACTGTCCCTGATCGATTATTATTAGTGGAACAATAATAAATTAATGTTAGTATGTTTGTGACTTGAGGGCTATGTTTTACTGGTGATGGATATATATGATATCAAGTCAAAACATAAATAAATGTTAGAGAACATTTTATTGGACATGAACAACAATGAGAGTACTTCATGGAACATGTCATAAGTACTTTCTAGCCATACTGATGTTACAAGTCCTTCGACCTGAATTCATCATAGTTTCCTACTTGATAAATTCATCATGGAACACTTATTTTGATGTTGTCTAAAGTTGCCTTTAATTTGATAATAAGTTAGACCACTGTTGAATATAGAATAAACCAAGGGGAGGAAAATGATTGATAGTGAAAAAATTTGTCCTTCTCAATTATGCGAGAGATATCCATAGGCCCCTTGATAAGTTAGACTGTTAAAGTGCATGGTTGTACTCAAATATATCAATTTGAGATATTGATATCATTTGTCTGAATAGTCTACTATGAAATTAAGAAATAATTGATTAAGCTTAATAACGATGACATGCTTCGTGCCTTATGCTTAATCTAGATATCATGTGATAAAAGGACTAAATATAAAGTTATAGTTTGGTTCAAAGAGATCACTAGTCTTCATATAACCTGGATAGTTATAATGTTTTGCTAGAAACCGCTTATAAGTTGTGGGCCATTTAAATGTGATTTAGGCTCATTTGCCAGTATTAAATGAACCTATAAGGTCACATAATAAGTGAACTCGTTTAGCTATTTTTCTGGTAACTAGGTTTGATGAATTTGGAAATATGTCTAAGTTAATCGAACCTAGAAAATTAACCAGATATAATGAATTTGGAAATATGTCCACATTCAATGTATCTGGATAATGTCTAGATTGTAAGAAACTGAATCGGTAAATTAATTTGTTAAATTACTGAGATAATAGTAGAATCTTATCATTTCAGTTTTAATTTAATTTGAATTTAAAATAAAAATATGTTAAGATATTATCAGAGTAGGACTCCAAGAGGTTCGTATGAGTTTTAATAAAACCCTAGCCGTCTTCTAAAGGGGTCTATCTATTAAACAAATATTCGGGCCTTTATTTACCAGAAAAATTAAGTCACTCAAACCCTAGGCACTAACACTCTCGGGGTAATGAGTTAGTTCACCATGTGTATTTGATAGAGGGTGTCGCACACTGCAGTATCTGGTGATCATTTGAGTTGTACGTACAAAAGAAAAACCACAATCCAGAGATCTTAATTACACTGAACAGAGGTAATTTTGTAATTTTTAGATCATCTTAGTCGTTTGGCTTGGGTCCTCGGAAGGGAAACATGGATGTTTTCCGCGTTTAGGAGTCCACGAATCCTTACACAGAAGAGCTCAAATAATATTGGTAAATTTATTTAAACTATGGGCCTATTGGGTGAATTTATAATTGAAGGAATTATTCTAAAAGTTTAATTAATTATTTATTTGGGCTAGAATAATTAATTGCGGGAATCTTTAATTAGGCCAATTTAATTAAATTAGTCAATTAACTAATTATCTTGGATAATTTTATATTGGGCCCAAGGAGTTCAAGTAATTAATACGAGAGTTATTTAATATTTCTTGGGCAGAAAAATTTAAAACCCTAGCCTATCAGGGTTAAAAGTAGCGGCTATAGGTTTAATTGGAAACCCGAGGTAGATGCGACGTTTAAGGAAAAAAAGGAAATGAAAGGGAAATAATAGCTAAAAAAAAAATTGTGGTATTAGTTGGTGGTTTTTGATGCACACGAGAGAGCAATCACATTTTTCGAAGACACAATAACAAGAAAAACAGCTTTTCATTTTCCTTTAGAGCCGCCGTTTTTCCTTCAAGGTTGTTTTTCATTCCTATTCCTATAGCTCTCCCAATCGCATCCAATTAGTTCATCCTATATTCTACTTTCACAAGTAGTTGCCCGTAGGAGGTTCAAGAATATATTTAGGAAGGCCAAGAGCTTGCAAACATGGTATGAGTTAGAAGTAAAGGAGCCGACCATATGCTGGAGTTCCCGCATGACAAGTAGACGTTCATCTTCAACAAGCGCCGAAGAATCCAAATCCAACTCTAGAATTGTGTTAGTATAATTTTTCTATCTCAATGATGGGTGTTAAATAGAAGGATGTTTTTGTTATTACACCTATTGGTCGGAAACACTGCCCTTGCAATATTATTCTTAGCGTCGATATTTCCATATGGTGATAAATGGAAATTTTAAAATGATAAAACACTGCTATGTGTTTATAAGGGTATTTAAGTCATTTTAATAGCCAAGAATAATATGTGTTTTATTCCTCAGAGGAAGTCAAAAACTTTGGTAAATTTATTTAATATATGGGCGCATTAGGTGAATTTATTATTGAAAGAATTATTCTAAGAGTCCAATTAATTATTTATTTGGGCAAGAATAATTAATTGCTAGAATCTTTAATTGGGCCAATTTAATTAAATTACTTAATTAATTAATCATCTCGGATGATAGCTATTTAATTTTTCTTTACTAATAAATTTAAAACACTGGCCAATCCATGTTAAAAGTAGCGGCTATAGGTTTATTTGGAAACCTGAGGTAGATGCTACACTTAAGGGAAAAAGGAAATGAAAAGGAAATAATAATTAAAAAAAAGTATGGTTTTCATTGGTGGTGTCTGATGCATACATGAGAGCAATCACGTTTTTTGAAGAGACAATAACAAGAAAAATAGCTTTTCCTTTTCCATCAGAGCTACCATTATTCCTTAGCTATTGTTTTTCATTCTTTTTCCTACAGCTCTCCCAATCTCTTCCAATTAGTTCATCCTATATTCTATTTTCACTGGTACTATCCCATAGGAGGTTCAATAATATATGTAGGATGTCCAAGAACTAGCAAACAAGGTACGTGTTAGAGGCAAAGGAGCCGATAGTATACTGGTGTTCCTGCATAACAAGTAGACATTCTTGTTCAACAAGAGCCGATGAATCCAAATCCAACTCTGGAAATGTGTTAGTGTACTTTTTCTATCTCAGTGATGGGTGTTAAATAGAGGCATATTTTCGTCATCACACCTATTGGTCAAAGACACTGCCCTAGCAATATTATTCTTAGCGTCGATATTCTCATATGGTGATAAATGGAATCTTTAAAATGATAAAATTCTGATAAATGTTTGAAAGGGTATTTTGGTCATTTTAGTGCCCAAGAATAATATGTGCTTTGACCCTTGAGGATCTCAAATAACTTTGGTAAAATTATTTACTATATGGGCCTATTGGGTGAATTTATTTTGGAAAGAATTATTATATGAGATCAATTAATTATTTATTTGGGCTAGAATAATTAACTACGGGAATCTTTAATTAGGCCAATTTAATTAAATTAGTTAATTAATTAATTATATTGGATAATTTTATATTGGCCCCAAGGAGATCAATTAATTAATACGATAGTTATTTAATATTTCTTGGGCAGATAAATTTAAAACCGTAGCCCATCAGAGTTAAAAGTAGGGCTATAGGTTTAATTGGAAACGAGAGGTAGATGCTACATTTAAGGAAAAAAAGAAGTGAAAAAGAAATAATAACTAAAAAAAAAATTGTGGTATTAGTTGGTGGTGTCTGATGCATACAAGAGAGCAATCACGTTTTTTTTTTGCAAAATAGCAGCTTTTCATTTTTTTTCGGAGCCACTATTTTTCCTTCGCTGTTGTTTTTCATTCCTTTTCCTATTGTTCACCCGATCACTTCTAATTATTTCATCCTATATTCTACTTTCACCAGAAGTTGGCCATAGGATGTTCAAGAATATATTTAGGAAGGCTAAGAGCTAGCAAACGTGGTCTGTGTTAGTAGCAAAGGACCAGACAGTTAGTTGTTGCTCCTGTAGTACTAGTTAATGTTCATGTTCAACAAGCGCCGTCGAATCCAATTCCAACGCGGGAAATGTGCTAGTATAATTTATCCAACCCAATGATGGGTTTTAAGTAGACGGATAGCTTCATCATTACACTAATAGATTAAAGACTCTGCACTTGCAATATTATTCTTAGGGTCGAAATTTCAATATGGTTAGTAATGGAATATTTAAAATGATTAAATACCGATATTTGTTTGTAAGATTATTTTGGTCATTTTAGTAGGCAAAAATAATATGTGGTTTTAGTTGGTGATGTCTGATGCATACAAGAGAGCAATCACATTTTTTGACGACATAATAACAAGAAAAATAGCTTTTCATTTTCCTTCAGAGCCACCGTTTTTCCTGCGCTCTTGTTTTTCATTCTTTTTCCTATTGCTCTCCCAATCTCTTCCAATTAATTCATCCTATATTCTACTTTCACTGGTAGTTGCCCATAGCAGGTTCAAGAATATATTTAGAAAGGCCGAGAACTTGCAAATATGGTATGTGCTAGAAGCAAAGGAGCTAATCATTTGCTGGTGTTCCTGCATAACAAGTAGACGTTCATGTTCAACAAGCGTCGACGAATCTAAATCCAACTCTCGAATTGTGTTAGTATAATTTTCTATCTCAATGATGGGTGTTAAATTGAGGGATATTTTCATCATTACACCTATAGGTCAGAGATACTGCCCTATAGGTTAGTTTAATTGTTCATGTTCAACAAGCACCCTCAAATCTAAATCCCACACAAGAAATGTGTTAGTATAATTTATCTATCTCAATGATGGGTGTATTTTCATCATTACTACTATTGGTCGAAGACACTGCACTTTCAATATTATTCTTTGCATCGATATTTCCATATATCGATAAATAGAATATTTAACATGATAAAATACTGATATGTGCTTGGAAGAGTATTTTGGTCATTTTAGTGCCCAAGAATAATATATGCTTTTATCCTCCAAGGAGCTTAAAGAACTTTGGGAAATTTATTTACTATGTGGGCCTATTGGGTGAATTTAATATTGGAAGAATTACTCTAAGAGTTCAATTAAATATTTATTTGGGCTGGAAAAATTAATTGCTCAAATCGTTAATTAGGCCAATTTAATTAAATTTTGTTAATTAAATAATTATCTTGGATAATTTTATATTGGGCCCAAGGGGATCAATTAATTAATATGAGAGCTATTTAATTTTTCTTGGGTAGAAAATTTCAAAAGCCTAGCCCATCCGGGTTAAAAGTAGCGGCTATAGGTTTATTTGGAAACCTCAGGTAGATGCTACAATTAAGGAAAAAAGGAAATGAAAAGGAAATAATAATTAAAAAAATTGTGGTTTTAGCTACTGGTGTTTGATGCATATGAGTGAGCAATCACGTTTTTTGAAGACACAATAACATGAAAAATCACTTTTCATTTTCCTTCAGAGCTACCGTTTTTCCTTCAATATTGTTTTTCATTCTTTTTCCTATAGCTCTCCCGTTCTCTTCCAATTAGTTTATCCTATTTTCTACTTTCACCAGAAGTTGTCCATAGGAGGTTCAAGAATATATTTAGGAAGGCTATGAGCTGGCAAACGTGGCACGTGTTAGAAGCAAAGGAGCCGACAGTTAGTTGGTATTCTCCCAGAACTAGTAGACATTCAAGTTCAACAAGCACCGTCGAATCCAAATCCAATGCTGGAAATGTGTTAGTATAATTTATCTATCTCAATAATGGGTGTTAAGTTGAGGGATATTTTCACCATTACACCTATAGATCGAAGACACTGCACTTGCAATATTATTCTTCGGATCGATATTTTTCATATGGTGATAAATAGAATATTTAAAATTATAAAATATTGATATTTGTTTGTACGGGTATTTTTGTCATTTTAGTAGCTAAGAATAACATTTGTTTTGATCCTCGGACGAGCTCATAAAACTTAGGTAAATTTATTTATTAAATGGGCTTATTTGCTGAATTTATTGTTGAAAGATTATTTTAAGAGTCCAATTAAATATTTCTTTGGGTTAGAATAATTCGTTTCATGAATTTACTTAAATAACTTTATTCATTAATTATATTAGATAATTTTATATTGGGCCCATGGGGATCTATTAATTAATATGAGAGCTATTTAATTTTTCTTGGGCAAATTAATTCAAAACCCAGGCCCATCAAGGTTAAAAGTAGCGGCTATAGGTGTACTTGGAAATCGGAGGTGGACGCTACACTGAAGGAAAAAGGAAAGGAAAAGGATATAATAATAATAATAATAAATTGTGGCTTTAGTTGGTGGTGTTTGATGCGTTCAAGAGAGTAATCACATTTATTGAAGACACAACAACAATAAAAAAATAGCTTTTCGTTTTCCTTCAGAGACATCGTTTTTCCTTGGCTCTTGTTTGTCATTCTTTTTCTTATAGCTCTCTCGATCTCTTCCAATTAGTTCATCCGATATTCTACTTTCACCGGTAGTTGACCAAAAGAGGTTCAAGAATATATTTAGGAAGGCCAATAGCTAGCAAACGTGGTACATGTTAGAAGTAAATGAGCGAATGGTTAGCTGGTATTCCTGCAGAACATGTAGATGTTCTAGTTCAACAAGTGTCGTTGAATCCAAATGCAAGGCGGGAAATGTGTTAGTAAAATTTATCTATCTCAATGATGGGTGTTAAGTAGAGGGATATTTTCATTATTACACCTATAGATCAAAGACACTGCTCTTTCAACATTATCATTTGGGTCAATATTTCAATATGGTGAGAAATGGAATATTTAAAATGATAAAATATCGATATTTGTTTGTAATGGTATTTTGGTTATTTTTGTAGCCAAGAATAATATGTGTTTTGATCCTCGGAGGGACACAAATAACTTTGGTAAATTTATTTACAATACGGGCCTATTAGGTGAATTTATTATTGAAAGAATTATTATAAGAGTCCAATGAATTATTTATTTGGGCTAGAATAATTAATAGCTATAATCTTTAATTAGGCTAATTTAATTAAATTATTTACTTAATTAATTATCTTGGATAATTTTATATTGGGCCTAAGGGAATAAATTAATTAATATGAGAGTTATTTAATTTTTTCGCAGCCTATCAGGGTTAAAAGTAGCGGCTATTAGTTTATTTGGAAACTTGAGGTAGACGCTACACTTAAGGAAAAAAGGAAATGAAAAGGAAATAATAATTAAAAAAAAATTGTGGTAGTAGTTGGTGGTGTGTAATGCATACAAGTGAGCAATCATGTTTTTTAAAGACACAATAAGAAGAAAAACAGCTTTACATTTTCCTTCAGAGCCACCGTTTTTCCTTAGCTCTTGTTTTTCATTCCTTTTCCTAAAGCTCTCCCAATCTCTACCAATTAGTTCATCCTATATTCTACTTTCATTGGTAGATGGCCATTGGAAGTTCAAGAATATATTTTGGAAGGCCAAGAGCTAGAAAACGGGGCATGTGTTTGAAGTAAAGGAGCCGACAGTTAGTAGTGTTCCCGTTGAACTAGTAGACATTCTTATTCAACAAGCACCGTCAACTCCCTATCCAACTTGGGAAATGTGGTAGTATAATTAATCGTTTTGAATGATAGGTGTTAAGTAGAGGAATATTTTCAACATTACACCTATAGGTCAAAGACACTACACTTGCAACATTATTCTTAGCATTGATAGTTCCATATGGTGATAAATGTAATAAAATACCGCTATTTGTTCGTTAGGGTATTTTAATCATTTTATTAGCCAAGAATAATATGTGTTTTTATACTCGAAGGATCTAAAATAACTTTGGTATATTTATTTACTGTATGGGCTTGTTGGGTGAAGTTATTTTTGATAGAATTATTGTAATACTCCAATTAATTATTTATTTGGGCAAGAATAATTAATTGCTAAAATCTTTAATTTGTACAGTTTAATTTAATTAGCTAATTAATTAATAATCTTTGAAAATTTTATATTAGGTCTAAGGGGATCAATTAATTAATATGAGAGATATTTAATTATTACTGGGCAGATAAATTTTCATCCCAGTCTCATCAGGATTAAAAGTAGCAGCTATAGGTTTATTTGGAAACCTAATGTAGACGCTACACTTAAGGGAAAAATGAAATGAAAATGAAATAGTAAGGAAAAAATTTGGGGTTTTAGTTGGTGGTGTCTCGATGCGTACAAAAGAGCAAGCACGTTCATTGAAGACACAAAAACAAGCAAATAGCTTTTCATTTTCCTTCGTAGCCACCGTTTTTCCTTAGCTCGTTGTTTTTCATTCTTATTCCTATAGCTCTCCCAATCTCTTGCAATTAGTTCATCCTATATTGTACATTCTCATGTAGTTGCCCGTAGGAGGTTCAAGAATATATTTAGGAAGGCTAGCAGCTAGCAAATGTGGCACGTGATAGAAGCAAAAGAGCCGATGGTTAGATAGTGTTCCCACAAAACAAGTAGACGTTCTTGTTCAACAAGCGCCGTTGAATTCAAATCCAACACGGGAAATATGTTTTGGTATAATTTATTTATCTGAATGATGGGTGTTCAGTAGAGGAAAATTTTCATTATTACACCTATATATCAAAGACACTCGTACTTGAAATATTATTATTAGGGTTGATATTTCCATATGGTGATAAAAGGAATATTTAAAATGAAAAAATACTGATATGTGTTTGTATGGGTATTGTGGTCATTTTAGTGCCCAAGAATAATATGTGCTTTGATCCTTGGAGGAGCTCAAATAACTTTGGTAAATTTATATACTATATGGCCTATTGGGTGAATTTATTATTGAAAGAATTATTCAAATAGTTCGATTAAATATTTATTTGGGTTAGAACAATTAATTGCTAGAATCTTTAATTAGGCCAATTTTATTAAATTAGCAAATTAATTAATTATCTTAGATAATATTATATTGGGCTAAAGGGGATCAAATAATTAATATGAGAGCTATTTAATTTTTCTTAGGTAATAAATTTAAAACCCTGGCCCATCACGGTTAAAAGAAGCACCTATAGGTTTACATGGAAAGCTGAGGTAGATGCTACACTTAAAGGAAAAAAGGAAATGAAAAGGAAATAATACATAAAAAAAATAATAAAATTTGTGGTTTTAGTGGGGGGTGTCTGATGCATACAAGAAAGAAATCACATTTTTTTAAGACAAAATAACAAGAAAAATAGCTTTTCATTTTCCTTCCGAGCCACCGTTTTTCCTTCGCTGTTGCTTTTCATTCTTTTTCCTATAGCTCTCCCGATCTCTTCCAATTAGTTCATCCTATATTCTACATTCACCGGTAGTTGCCTATAGGAGGTTCAAGAATATATTTAGGAAGGCCAAGAGCTAGCAAATGTGGTACGTGTTTGAAGCAAAAGAGCTGACAGTTAGCCAGTCTTCCCGCAGAACAACTAAACGTTCCTATTCAACAAGTGCCGTCGAATCCAAATACAACGCAGGAAATGTGTTAGTATAATTTCTCTATCTCAACGATTGGTGTTATGTAGAGGAATATTTTCATTATTACACCTATAGATCGATGACACCGCTCTTGCAATATTATCATTAGGGTCGATATTTCCATATGGTGAGAAATGGAATATTTAAAATGATAAAATACCGACATTTGTTTGTAAGGGTATTTTGCTCATTTTAATAGCCAAGAATAGTATGTGTTTTGATCCTCGGAGGAACACAAATAACTTTTGTAAATTTATTTACTAAACAGGTCTGTTGGGTGAATTTATTATTGAAAGAATTGTTCTAAGAGTCCGATGAATTATTTATTTAGGCAAGAATAATTAATTGCTGGAATCTTTAATTAAGCCAATTTAATTAAATTAGTTAATTAACTAATTATTTTGGATAATTTTATATTGGGCCAAAGGGGATAAGTTAATTAATATAAGAGCTACTTGCTTTTTCTTGGCGGATAAATTTAAAACGCTAGCCCATCAGGGTTAGAAGTAGTGGCTATAGGTTTATTTGGAAACTTAAGGTAGACGCTACACTAAAGGTTAAAAAGAAAATGAAAAGGAAATAAAAATATAAAAAATTTTGTGGTAGTTGTTAGGGGTGTCTAATGCATACAAGAGAGCAATCACGTTTTTTGAAGACACAATAACAAGAAAAATAGCTTTTCATTTTCCTTCGTAACCACAGGTTTTCCTTCACTCTCATTTTTCCTTCTTTTTCCTACAGCTCTCCCGACCTCTTCCAATTAGTTCAACCTAAATTCTAGTTTCATTGGAAGTTGGCCATAGGAGGTTCAAGAATTTATTTGTGAAGGCCAAGAGCTAGCAAATGTGGTACGTTGTAGAAGCAAAGGAGCTGATAGTTTGTTGGTGTTCCCCCAGAACAAGTAGACGTTCCCGTTCAATAAGCGCCGTTGAATCCAAATCCAACGCGGGAAATGTGTTAGTATTAATTGTCTATCTCAATGACGTGTACTAATTAGTGGGATATTTTCGCCATTACACCTGTAGATCGAAGACACTGCACTTGCAATATTATTCTTAGTGTCGATATTTCTATATGGTGATAAATGGATTATGGAAAATGATAAAATACCATCGTCTATTTGTATGGGAATTTTAGTCATATTGGAGGCCAAGAATATTATGTGTTTTGATCCTTGGAGGAACTCAAATAACATTGGTAAATACATTTACATAATAGGATTATTAAGGGAATTTATTATTGTAAGAATTATTCTAAAAGTCCAGTGAATTATTTATTTGGGCTGGAATAATTTATTCCTATAATAATTAATTGGCCAATTTAATTAATTTAAATTATTAATTAATTATCTTGGAAAAATTTATATTGGTCCCGAGAGGATCAATTAATTAATATGAGAGCTATTTAATTTCTCTTGGGCTGATTAATTTAAAACTTGGCCCATCAGGGTTAAAAGCAGTGGCCATAGGTTTATTGGTATACCTGAGGTAGAAACTACAGTTAAGCAAAAAAGGAAATGAATAGGAAATAATAATTAACAAAAATATAGTTTTAGTTGGTGGTGTCTGATGCATACAAGAGTGCAATCACATTTTTTGAAGACACAATAACAAGAAAAATAGCTTTTCCTTTTTCATCGTAGCAACCGGCTTTCCTTAGCTCTCCCAATTTCTTCCAATTAGCTCATCCTATATTCTACTTTCACCAGTGGTATCCTATAGGAGGTTGAAGAATAAATTTAGGAAGGCCAAGAGCTAGCAAACGTGGTGTGTGTTAGAAGAAAAAAAGGCAACGGTTAGCCTGTGTTCCTGCAAAACAAGTAGACGTTCCTGTTTAACAAGCCCCATCAATTCCAAATCCCACGCGGGAAATGTGTTAGTACAATTTATCTATTAGAACGATAGGTGCCAAGTAGAGGGATATTTTCATTGTTACACCGAAAAATCAATGAGACAGCTCTTGCAACATTATCATTAGGGTCGATATATCCATATGGTGAGAAAAGGAATATTTAAAGTGATAAAATACCGATATTTGTTTGTAAGGGTATTTTGGTCATTTTAGCAGCCAAGAATAATATGTGTTTTGATCCTCGAAGGAACACAAATAACTTTGGTAAATATATTTACGATACTGGCCTATTAGGTGAATTTATTATTGAAAGAATTATTCTTAGAGTCTAATGAATGAATTAATTAGGCTAGAATAATTGATTGCTAATATCGTTAATTAGGCCAATTTAATTAAATTAGTTAATTAATTAATTATTTTAGATAATTTTATATTGGGCCTTAGGGGTAAATTAATTAATATGAGAGCTATTTAATTTTTCTTGTGCAGATAAATTTAAAATGCTAGCCCATTAGGGTTAAAAGTAGTGGCTAGAGGTTTATTTTGAAACTTGAGGTTGACGCTACACTTAAGGAAAAACGAAAATCAAACAGAAATAAATGGCAGTAGTTGGGGGTGTCTAAAGCATACAAGAGAGCAATCACGTTTTTTGAAGACACAATATCAAGAAAAATAGCTTTTCATTTTCCTTCAGAGCCACCGTTTTTCCTTTGCTCTCATTTTTCATTCTTTTTCCTATAGCTCTCTTGACCTCTTCCAATTAGCTCATCCTATATTCTACTTTCACTATAAGTTGACCATAGGAGGTTCAAGAATTTATTTATGAAGGCCAAGGGCTAGCAAATGTGGTTCGTGGTAGTAGCAAAGGAGCTGACGGTTAGTTGGTGTTCCCGCAGAACAAGTAGACGTTCCTATTCAACAAGTGCCGTTGAATCCAAATACAACACATGAAATGTGTTATTATTAATTATCTATCTCAATGATGGGTGCTAAGTAGATGGATATTTTTGTTATTACACCTCTAGGTCGAAGACAGTGCACTTGCAAAATTATTCTTTGCATCGATATTTTCATATGGTGATAAATGGAATATTTAAAATAATAAAATACCACTGTCTGTTTGTATGTGTATTTTTATCATTTTAGTAGCCAAGAATATTATGTGTTTTGATCCTTGGAGGAACTCAAATAACTTTGGTAAATATATTTACTCTATGGGCATATTGGGTGAATTTATTATTGTAAGAATTATTCTTAAAGTCCAGTTAATTATTTATTTGGGCTGGAATAATTAATTTCTATAATAATTAATTGGGCCAATTTAATTAATTTAGTTTATTATTTAATTATCTTGGACAAATTTATATTGGTCCCGAGAGGATCAATTATTTAATATGAGAGCTATTTAATCTTTCTTGGGCTAATTAATTTCAAACCTTGGCCCATCAGGGTTAAAAGCATCAGCTATAGGTTTATTTGTATACCTGAGGTACATGCTACACTTAAGGAATAAAGGAAATGAAAGGAAATAATAATTAAGAAACGCTGTAGTATTAGTTGGTGGAGTTTGATGCATACAAGAGAGCAATCACGTTTTTCGATGACACAATAATAAGAAAAACAGCTTTTCATTTCCTTCAGAGCCACCATTTTTCCTTGGCTCTTGTTTTTCATTCTTCTTCCTATTGCTCTCCTAATCCCTTCTAATTAGTTCATCCTATATTCTACTTTCACCGGTAGTTGGCCAATGGAGGTTCAAGAATAAATTTATGATGGCCAAAAGCTAGCAAACGTGGTACATGTTAGAAGCAAAGGAGCCGTTGGTAAGCTAGTCTTCCCGCAGAACAAGTAGATGTTCATGTTCAAGAAGAGCCGTTGAATCTAAATCCAACTCGGGAAATATCCTAGCATAATTTTTCTATCTCAATGAGGGGTGTATATTCGTCATTACACCAACAAGAGGAAGACACAACACTTGCAATATTATTCTTAGTGTCGATATTTCCATATGGTGATAAATGAAATATTTGAAATGATAAAATACCGCTATTTGTTTGTAAAGGTTTTTTGGTCATTTTAGTAGCCAAGAATAATATGTGTTTTGTTCCTCTGAGGAACTCATATAACTTTTATAAATTTATTTACTCTATAGGGGTATTGGTTGAATTTATTAATGAAAGAATATTTTGTGCAATAATAATTAATTGCTAGAATATTTAATTTGGACAATTTAATTAAATTAGTTAATTAATTAATTATCTTGGATAATTTTAGATTAGGTCAAAGGGGATCAATTAATTAATATGAGAGTTATTTAATTTTCTTGGACTGATAAATTTAAAACACTGGCCTATCAGGGTTAAAAGTAGCGGCTATAGGTTTAATTGGAAACCTGAGGTAGATGGTACACTTAAGGGAAAAAAGAAATGAAAAGGAAATAATAATTAACAAAAAATATGGTTTTAGTTGGTGGTGTCTGATCCATACAAGAGAGCAATCACATTTTTTGAAAAGACAATAACAAGAAAAATAGCTTTTCCTTTTCCATCAAAGCCACCAGTTTTCCTTAGCTCTTGTTTTTCATTCTTTTTCCTATAGCACTCTCGATCTCTTCTAATTAGCTCACTGTATATTCTACTTTTACCGGTAGTATACCGTAGGAGGTTCAAGAATATATTTAGGAAGTCCAAGAGCTAGCAAATGTGGTGCGTGTTAGAAGCTAAAGAGCTGACGACTAGCCTGTGTTCCCGCAAAACTAGCAGACATTTCTGTTTAACTTGCACTGTCAAATCCAAATCCCACGCGGGAAATGTGTTTCTATAATTTATCTATTAGAATGATAGGTGTTAAGTTGAGGGATATTTTTGTTATTACACCTATATATCAAAGACACTGCACTTGCAATATTATTACTAGGGTCGATATTTCCATATGGTGGTAAATGAAATATTTAAAATGAAAAAAATACTGATATGTGTTTGTAAGGGTATTTTGGTCATTTTAGTGCCCAAGAATAATATGTGCTGTGATCCTAAGAGGAGCTTAAATAACTTTGGTAAATTTATTTACTTTATGGGCCTATTCGGTGAATTTATTTTTGAACGAATTATTCTAAGAGTTCAATTAATTATTTATTTGTTCTAGAACAATTAATTTCTAGAATCCTTAATTAGGCCAATTTAATTAAATTAGTTATTTTATTAATTATCTTAGATTAATTTATATTGGGCCCATTGAGATCAAGTAATAATATGAGAGCCATTTAATATTTTTTGGGCAAATAAATTTAAAACCCTTGCCCATTAGGGTTCAATGTAGCAGCTATAGGTTTATTTGGAAACCTAGGGTAGACGCTACATTTAAGGATAAAAGGAAATGAAAAGGAAATAAATTCTGGTATTAGTTGGTGGCATCTAATGCATAAAAGAGTGCAATCACGTTTTTTGAGGACACAATAACAAGAAAAACAGCTTTTCATTTTCCTTCAGAGCTGTCGTTTTTCCTTCGCTCTAGTTTTTCAATCTTTTTCTTGTAGCTCTCCCGATCTCTTCCAATTAGTTCATCCTATATTCTACTTTCACCGGATGTTGGCCATACAATGTTCAAGAATATATTTAGGAAGGCGAAGAGCTAGCAAACGTGGTACGTGCCAGTAGCAAATGAGTTGACTTTTAGTTGGTGTTCCCGCAAAACTAGTAGACGTTCATGTTCAACATGTGCCGTCGAATCCAAATCCAACATAGGAAATGTGTTAGTATAATTTATATATCTTAATGATGGGTGCTAAGTAGAGGAATAGTTTCGTCATTACACCTATAAATCAAAGACATTGCACTTGCAATATTATTATTCTTATGGTCGATATTTCCTTATGGTCAGAAATGGAAAATTTAAAATGATAAAATACCGTTATTTATTTGTACGGGTATTTTGGTCTTTTCAGCGCATCCTCCGCCAGTGGCGCTGCCTCTTGGAACCCCAACTAAGTGTTCGTTGTGTGTTATTCGTTAGAGTATTTTGATTGTAGTTGTGGATTATTTTGATAGTGCATAGCATAGCCCGTTTTACCCTAATGTGAATGGTAGATTACATTCTGGTTGTTTTAAGTTGTAATTTTTAAATACGGCCTGCATGTCATTTTTCATTGTTGTAAAAGTGTATTGCATTTCTAGAATAGGAATTATTTTAATTTTACTATCCAATGTAAAAGAAAACAGTAGCCTACATTTACAACCAAGGAGGAGTATGCTCAAGGCATTAGAGAAAGCTCATGGAGTTCATATAGCTAGATTGACCACATTGATTTCACTTTGCTCTTGATGATCAACATAGGTTATGGGCCATGCTATGTCACTTTTATTTATGTCTTGCATGCATATTTGATATATTTATTTCATGCTTACTATAATCAAAATTTTATTTAAAAAATTAAAAAAATTAAGTTTTAAATGCTTTCCAAAATCAAACACTTGTTATTACTTGGATCGTCATATGGTCATTCCTACCAAAGTAGGATGCTTTGGATTATCTATGTGAGACAAGATGAAAAATAGTTTTCTATATGTTTGATATTGTTTGACTTAACTGGGCTATCAAAATGGTTTTAGGCCTAAGGCATTATATGATATTTTTAGCCGGGACATTTGATGTCTATCTCATTTATAATTTGAGTTTTATTTAATTATAACATTAAAGCCAAAGCTTACTTCTGATAAAAAAAAAACATTTAAAAAAAAATCTACCCACTAAGAAACATCAAAATGTTAAAGTTTTAAAAGTTTAAATGCTTTTAGTGGAAGTTTTTCATTGAGGCCTCAAAATTAATTACTTTGCATATTTTGTATGTAGATAATGGCAAAAAACAGTTGGAATGACTCATTGTGATCTGTGCTTGAGAAAGACCAGCTTAGTGGGACTAACTTTCTTGATTGGGTAGGTAACTTAAGAATCGTTCTTAAGCAAGAAAAAAAGCTCTATGTTCTTTAAAATCCTATTCTCCCTGCTCCAGCAAATAATGCCCTAAAAGCTAAAAAGGATGCTTATAGTAAGCACAATGACGACTCCAACAGATAGGGGCTAAATTAGTCATATTTTTCCTAGTTATTTGAGGCCATTTTAAGATACTTTTTATATAATAACTAGTCACATTCCCTCCTATTTGATATTTCCCTTATAAAAATGCTTTTCTGTAATTTTATGCAAAAATAAGAGAAATTTAGAGCTAATTGTGTGATTTTCCGAAGATAGAGGCAGCGCCGACTCAGGAAGGTGGAACTGGCGCCAGTTAGCTACTGGCAGCACAAGAAGAAATTGAATGGAACAGAACATTAAAGTTGTAAATTAAAGAAAGGAAACTCGATCAGTAATTAGTGAAAGAAAAAGGATGGATTTCGGTCAACAATTTCGGCAGCCTCATGGCTCCAAGCCAAAACCGACGGATAGCAAAAGCAACAGAGGACAATTGCACACCAAGTGAAGAAATCAGTGGGGCCCAAATGCAAAGCAAAGTCAACAATGGTAGGTAGCAAAAGAAGCAGCCGAAACAAGCAATGCAAGAAGAAAAAAAGGAAGCAGGCGGCGGCTTGATTTATTGCCTTAATTAAGCCGACAACAAAGCACAAACAGAAGAAGTAATTTGGATGGTGGCTTAATCGAACCCGACACTACAAGAAGAAGACGGCTCGGCAGTTTCATGGCTCAAATTAGAAGTCGATTTCAACAATTATAATTGATAGGGGCTAAATTAGTCATGTTTTTCATAATTATTTGAGGTTCATTTGTAATACATTTTGTTCAATAACTAGTCCTATTTCTTCATAGTTGAGATATTACCCTTGAGAAGGTATTTTGTTCTTTATTTTACATTTTTGGGTAAAACGAAATAAAAACATTGCAAAACAGAGGAGAGGCGGCGTCGGCTAGGGCTCTAGAACTGGTGCCGGCCATGCATTGATGAAAGGAACTTCAAAGCAATGGAAAAATTGGTGGAACAGGGCAGAAGAGAACCAAGGCGGCATCGGCTTTGAAGCTGGAACTAGCGATAGCTACATTCTGGAACACATTGTGCAAAATTCGAAGAAAAATCGACAAACGAGTTAAGGAACAGTACACAACCGGCGCCGTCTCCGAGAGCTAAGGTGGTGCCAGCTGTGCCCTGAAGCTAAGGCGGTGCTGTGATTTTTCTACATAGTTTTTGGTAATCTGAGGAGTTTTAGTATCTTCCAACTTCTACTCGGCCAAGAACTTTGTACCTACGAGTTTAGGCACTTCCTAAGCCTATAAATAGGTGGAAAACACAAAGGAAAAAGGGAGAATTCATTGATTATCATAGAAGATTGCTCAAGCAAAGGAGAAATTTTTCAATTCAATGAGGGTTGTACAGGAAGGTCTTCAAAGAAAAAAGAATGAGGCTTGTCTATGAGTGCTTTCTTTTACTTTGTTTTATTTTTCTTGACAATGATGTTTTAATTGTTTTATTGAAATTTGAAATTGGCTTAGATATTCATTGTTTTTAGAGTTATTTGATCTTTTGATTAATTGATTATTATTCTTGGTATTTAATTACTCGTGCCTATTACAAGATTAATTGATTGTGGCTTTCTGTTAACTTGCTTGAAAATAGGGTTGATGGTAGTTCAATTGATTGATTTCATAATTGTTAACTTTTAACTTGCCTAAAAATGGGGTTAATTGTTGAGAACAAAGTAATTAAAGGTTAATTAATGTCTGCCAGAATATGGATTCAATTAGTTAATTTCATGGGTTAAGTTTGCCTGAGAATTGCACTTAATTAGAGAATTGTGTTTAATGCATCTTTTAGGTAAGACTGGTTGAGACAGAGTATGTGATACTAAGTTACCTAGAAGATAGGGATTCATGGATTGGGAAAGAGGTGAGTCTACTTTAATTCTCCATGATGCCAAGAGAATAATTAGTTATGATAAAGGTTGGGTACTTTAAGAGCATGGTTGTCTAAACAATGGTTTAAATTGCATAAATCTACATCCTTGACATGTATATATTGTTATTTTGATTTTCTTTTTATTTTCTTTTCACTTTATTGAGTCAGTTAAACAATGAAAGAACGGTAATTAATGTCTACTTATTCCTTGAGGATCAACACTCGTTTGAACCCTATGCTCGGTTAATGATGAGTACGCTTGCTCATATGTGTGATTTGGGTTGAATGTTTTAATTTAACTTGATTGGAAATGTGCTTAGTTTTTGTATGATTTTTATACTCAAGTCCGAACACATCAACAATCCCATAAGAATTGAACGTCTCTAGCACAAAACGACAAAGGCAAATTGAAGTCAAAATTGATTTCCAATCTTCCAATTCACAAAGTCAAAGGCGGTGGATTTAGTACTTTATTTAGGTTTTTATTTTAACTTTTATTAATCCTTTTTGGTTTTGGATATTTTTTAGTAATTACTTCTTCTTTATTTAGGATTCTTTTAGGAACTTTGTGAGCCTATAAATAAAGGCCAATTTACCCTAGAAAAGGAGGTGCAAAATGTAGGGACTTAGATTTATTTTAGAGTGCATCACCAATATTTGCTTGAGATAAACAATTCAAGGAGGGTTGTACAAGATGGTCTTCAAGGAAAGAAGAAGAAGGCTTGTCTGTGAGTATCTATTTATTTCCTTTGTTTTCTTTTTCTTAAACAATGATGTGTTAATTTTTTTATTGTAGTTCGACATTATTTTAGATATTCATAATTTTTAGAGTTGTTTGATCTTTTGATTAATTGGTTATTATTCTTGGTATTCAATTACTTGTGCTCATTACGAGATTAGTTGGTTGGTTCTCTCTATTAACTTATTGGACCAAGGGGATTGATGGTAGTTTCAATTTATTAATTTCATATTTTGGTGGCTATTGACTTACTGGACCAAGGGGGTTGATTGTTTAGAACTGCTAATTGAAGGTTAATTGATGTCTTCCGAGACCAAGGGTTCATTGATTAATTTCATGGTTTAAATTTGCCGAGACCAAGGGAATTTAATTAAGGATTATGTTTAATGCGTCTTTTGGATGAATTAGTTGAGACGAGACCAAGTAATTCTAATTTATCTAGAAGATAGTGATGTCATGAATTGACCATTGAAGTGAATTTACTCTAATCCTTCATGATACCAAGGAAATAATTAGTTATGATAATGGTTAAGTTCTTTAAGAACATATTTGTCTAAACAATGGCTTGAGTTACATAATTCTCCATCTTTAACATGTATACATTTTATTTTATTTTATTTTTATTTTTATTTTTTTTTCACTTTATGGAGTCGGCAAAACAATGAAAGAAAGGGGATTAACGTATACTTGTTCCTTAAGGATCGATACTCTTTTGAACCCTATGCTATGTTAATAATGAGTATGGTTGCTCATATGTGTAATCTGGATTTAACGTTTTAATGTAAACTTGATTGGGAATGTGCTTAGTTTTTATATGATTTTTATACCCAAATCCATACGCATCACCAACGATGTTACTTGCCTCATTCTAGCAAGCATGAACTCTGAACATCAAAAACAGTTTGAAGAAGCAGAGGCATATGACATGATTGTGCATCTCAAGGAAATGTTCCAAGAACAAGCATGACAAGAGAGATTTGAAACTCATAAGGCGTTAAATGTATGTAAGATTGTTTCTGGTACCCTGTTAAGTGCTCATGTCCTTAAAACAAGGGGCTATCTTGATCATCTTGAAAAGTTTAGTGCACTTGTTAATCATGACATGGCCATATATTTGATCTTGGGCTCATTACCTCCTGAGTATGACCAGTTTGTCAATAATTTTAACATGCAAAATATGGAAAAATCCATTACTAAATTGCATGGGATGCTAAAACAAGCCGAACTAAACATTAAGAAAAATACTCCTAGTGTTCTAATGGTTCAAAAAGGGAAATAAAAAAGGAACAACCAAAAGGGCAAAGTTATGGCCAGTAAGGGCAAGGACAAGGCTAAGTCTAAGTTCAAGCCCAAACCTAGAGCTAAGACACCAAATGAGGGAGCTTGCCACTATTGCAAAAAATAAGGACATTAGTTAAGAAATTGCAAGCTCTATTTGGAAGCAAAAAAGAAGAAAGACAGTGAGATTGCTACTTTGGGTAAATATGTTATAGAAATTAATTTATCTACTTTTGATTCATGGGTATTAGATACCAGTTTTGGATCTCACATTTGTGTAAATGTGTAGGGTCTAAAAAGGAGTAGAGCCTTAGCAAAAGGCAAGGTGGACCTACGAGTTGCGAATGGAGCAAAAGTTGCTGCAGTAGCTATAGGAACTTTTGAATTAATTTTGCCTAGTGGGTTTATTTCAGAATTGAATGATTGTTCTTATGTTCCTGCTATGAGTAGGAATATTATTTCAATTTCTTGTTTAGATTTAGTAGGTTTTGAATTTATTATTAGGAGTAACATTTGCTCTATTAATAAAAATGGCATTTTTTATGGAGATGCCTCATTATCAAATGGGCTCTATACTCCTAATCTTCGTGGATCTTCGAACAAGTCTATCTATAACATTAATACTAAGAGATTGAAATTCAATGATCTAAATTAGACTTACTTTTGGAATTGTCGTTTGGGCCATATAAATGAGAAACGCATAACAAGGCTTCATAATGATAGTCTTCTAAATTCGTTTGATTTAGAATCTTACGAAACATGTGATTCTTGTTTATTAGGCAAAATGACTAAGGTGCCTTTTAAGAGACAAAACGAAAGGGTAACTGATTTATTGGGCCTAATACATACTAATGTATGCGGACTAATGAATGCATGTGCTAAAGGTGGATTCTATGCTTCATTACATTTACGGATGATTTCAGCAAATATGGCTACCTGTATCTGATGAAACATAAATCTGAATCGTTCTAGAAATTCGAAGAATTTTAAAATGAAATACAAAATCAGCTTAGCAAAAGTATCAAAACACTTCGATTAAAACGAGGTGGTGAATACTGAAGTCACGAGTTTAATGTGCATCTTAAGAATTGTGGAATTATCTCCCAATTAACTTTACCTAGAACACCTCAATAGAATCGTGTATATGAATGGAGAAATCAAACTCTATTAGATATAGTTCGATCAATGATGAGTCAAATTGATCTTTCAATCTCCTTATGGGTTATGCCCTAGAGACTGCTGCATTCATACTAAATCGAGTTCCATCTAAATCGGTTCAGAAAACGCCATATGAGATACAGACTAGCAGACAACCTAGTTTGTCATATCTTAGGATTTGGGGTTGTGAAGTTTATGTAAAGCATTTATTATCTTGCACTAAATCAGATAAATGCATATTTTTGGGGTATCCTAAAGAAACTAAAGGATACTAATTTTATCTCTCAAAAGAAAATAGAGTAATTGTTGCTCAAAATGGATTCTTTCTTGAAAAGGAATTTATTTCCAAAAGAATCAGTGAGAGTAAAATACACCTTGATGAGATTTAAGAGCTACAATTAGTATATGAACCAAATAGTGAACCTCGATTAGATGGCTCACAAGTCTAAGATGAGCCTACTTTTATAGAACAAGGACCTCGAATATTTGATAGGGTTTGTCAACAACCTGAGAGATATCGATTCCTTTTCACTGATGAACACAATATGGAGCTTATGTTAATAATGAGCTCACTTCCTATCAAGAAGCCATTAAGAGTTCTGACTCTGAAAAATTGTTAGAGGCCATGATGTCTGAGATGAAATCCATGTATGAGAACCAAGTCTAGACTTTGGTTAATCCACCTGAAGGTTCAAAAATCATTGGGTGTAAATGGGTTTTCAAAAAGAAAATAGATATGGAGGGAAATGTCCATACTTACAAAGCACAACTGGTAGTAGAAGGTTATAAACAAACTCATGGTATAGACTATGATGAAACTTTTTAACCAGTTGTAATGCTTAAATCTATTAAAATTCTTCTTGTCATAGAAGCATGTTATGATTATGAGATTTGGCAAATGGGTGTCAAAACCGTGTTCCTTAATAGAAACTTACTCGAGGATGTGTACATGACACAACTTGAGAGTTATGACAATCATTTGAATTCTAATAAAGTGTGTAAGCTTCAAAAATCCATTTATGGATTGAAGCAAGCATCTCGAAGCTAGAATCTTTGTTTTGATAAAGTAAATAAAGAATTTAACTTTATCAAAAATGAAGATGAACCTTGTGTCTATAAGAAAACCTGTGGGAATGCAATAGTTTTTTTGGTCATTTATGTTGATGACATCTTACTCATTGGAAATAACATCCCAACTCTACAAAGTATAATGATATAGTTGGGAAATTGTTTCTCAATGAAAGACATCGGTGAAGCTGCCTATATTTTATGTGTAAGGATTTATAGAGATAGATCTAAAAGGCTAACTGGACTAAGTCAAAGTGCAAACATTGACAAGGTACTTAAAAGGTTCAGTATGCAAGACTCTAGGAGAGGATTCTTGCCAATATCACATGGCATTAAACTAAGCAAAACTCAAAGTCCTTCCACGAAGGATGAAGAAGAGCATATGAACAAGATACCATACGCTTTTGCTATAGGATCTATCATGTATGCCATGTTATGTACTCGACCTGATGTGTCATATACTTTGAGCATGACGAGCAGGTTCCAGTTAAATCCTAGAGAGCTACACTAGACTGCTGTCAAGAACATATTGAAGTACTTAAGAGGAACTAAAGATATGTTCTTAGTTTATAGAGGACAAGAAGGTGAGCTAGTTGTAAATGGTTACACTGATGCTAGTTTTCAATCCAACATAGATTACTACAGATCGCAATTAGGTTTTCTATTTTGTTTGAATAGAGGTGCTATAAGCTGAAAAAGTTCAAAGCAAGACATTGTGGTCGATTCTACTACAGAAGTTGAGTATGTAGCTGCTTCAGCTGTAGCTAAAGAAGTAGTTTGGATTACAAAGTTCAATACAAAACTAGATGTAGTTCCTTGTATTGTGAACGTAGTGGATCTTTACTGTGACAACAATGGAGCCATTGCACAAGTTAAGGAACCTAGATCACAATAGCTATCCAAACATATACTTAGACGTTTTCATCTCATTTGAGAAATTGTTGATAGATGAGATGTCAAAGTATGCAAGGTATCAACTGATGACAATATTGCTAATCCACTGACAAAGCCTCTCCCATCATCTAAACATGATAATCATACTAGATCAATGGGATTATGGTTTATGTCAAATTGGTCTTTCTGTAAGTGGAAGACTATTAGGGATATGCCTTAAAGTCAATTTGTACTTATACTATTATCGTTATGTATTATGTAATAATACAAGGCATTTCTTTCCATGAATAGTGCATTTAGTTTTGTGGTTATTAAGTACATGATTTGATAGTAAAACCCTACAATTAATACAACGACTATTCTTAAACTGTCCCTAATCGATTATTATTAGTAGAAAAAAAAATTATAAATTAAGATTAATATGTTTGTTACTTGATGGCTATGTTTTACTGGTCATAGATATATGTGATATCAAGTCAACACAAAAATAAATGTTATAGAACATTTTATTAGCCATGACCCACTGTGAGAGTACTTTATGGAATATGTCATAAGTATTTTCTAGCCATAATGATCTTACAAGTCGTTCGACCTGAATTCATCATAATTTTCTACTTAATAAATT